>JAKFHU010000117.1:6250000-7500000 GCA_023783475.1 Daubentonia madagascariensis
CGGGGCGCTGCTCCCGGAGCAGGCGAGGAAAGAGGCCTCCTTTTTGCCAAAGCCACTTCCCGGCACAACACGGCCCCTTCACGGCGGGCCGGGCGCGGGATTGGCTCAGGGCCGCAGACTGACGTGGCGGGACGCTCGATTCCCGCCCCCCCCGCCCCACGTGGGTCCCCGCGCGCGCAGCCACCCACGCCCCGCGCGCCCTCCCACCGCGCGGCACGCCCGCGCATGCGCACAGACACCAGCCCCACCCCCAGCCCACGCGCGGGACCGGCGTGGTTCCCGCACTAGCCCAAAGCGTCCAGGCCCACAGACCCTCCGATCGTCTCGTCCCGCCAGCCGCCGCTGTACGCACCTCACCGCCGACGCCCGACGGCTTCCCAGCTCTGGCCTCGCACCGGAAACCCTGGGTAACCGCCGTCGGCAGAGCCGCCTGCTCCCGCCGCAGCCAATCAATGGCCGGCGCGGGCGCGGAGCTTGCTGGGAAAGACCGGGCAAAGGCGGCCTTTGAGGCGGGCCGGTCGGGAGGCGGGGGAGGGGGAGGACTACAAGTCCCTCCGTGCATCGGGGCGGCGGCAACTCCCAAGATGCAGTAGAAAGGGCTTTAGTTCTGGGAGTCCGAAAAGAGTCGGTCGTTCTGCTCAGATGCCCACGTCAACCTTGTTTCTATCATGCAGAAGCTATGATTCAGCCCCCAAAGCCTGACGCCTGGCCGTTGTTTCCTGCAGGCCTCCTTTGCTGTGAATATCCATGATTCTATGGAGGGACTCTCTGAGGACTCTGGAAGAGGGATAGAGTCCTGGGCTGGGAATCAGGCCTGTATTCCAGTCCTAACTTCATCACTAATTTGCTGTATGACTGGACATTCTCTCCCTGGGCCTCAATTTCCTTATTCAAAAGGAGGCTTTTAATAACAATATCAGGTCTTTGAGCGTTTATTGTGTGCTTTCCCGGTCTCCAATATCTTGATCCTTATTAACTACTCATCGAGATTAAGTACTATTTGTTATTCCCATTTTTACAGACAGTAAGGCAAAGGTTAGATAACTTGTCCAAGGTCACATCGATATTGAGTGGTTAAAGCAGGGATTCAAAACCAGTAAGTCTGACACCATCACCCATGTAACTACAAGGCTATGCTGCCTTTTACCCAGAAGAAATCACCAGGGCATGTTTCCCCGAGGCAGAGTCAGGCTAACTTGTGAAAGTAGGTTATTTTTTTCTCTCTCCATCACCAGCTAGTTCCTCAGGGGCTGAGGGGTCCCTGCAGGGGGAGTTTGGCCTCAGGCAGATTCATGAACCCTTTCTCTGACCGGCCTACTCCCTACAGTTAGTTGCACTGGGGCTAAAGTTGGAAAAAAGTAAAAAAATTTTTCCAAATGTGAGATCACAATCCTTTATTCCCATTGCTTATAGATAATGGAATAAAACTTAACAATCCTTGCTCCTGGAATTTGAAGCCTAAGTGGTTTGGCTTCTGCCTATTTCCAATCTTTTCCATCTCTTCTGCCTTTTTTGCTCCAGCTGCACTTGTACTATTTCCAGGATTTCTCAGGTTTTTGCAGATGCTATTCTGTCTTCCAAAATGCCCTTGCGGCAAAAACCAAAATCTTTTGAGGTCCAGCTCAAAGGTCACTTCAGAGCTTTCCCAGTGCTCTGCAATCTGTCCTTGCTTCCTAGGTCTGGAAAGAGTTGTTAAAGCATTAGCAGTGAGGTACTGAAATTACTACTTGCTTATAAATCAGTGAATTTTGGAAGAACTGCTGGCTAAATGCTCTAGTCCCAGAGCCTAGCATCAGGTTAGGCGTAGAGACTGTTGTAAATTGCTGTTAATTGAGCATTGCTAATTTTAGGGCTCTTAGGATGTTAATATTTTCCACAAATATTTAAAATATTGCTCTGACTTCAGAGCAGTGCTGTTTAGTCTTTCCCAACCCTTAGGTAGCACCAAAGTTCACATTTACAAGGTAACATTAAGAGGCAATATAGTATATTACAGGTTGAGCATCCCTAATCTGAAAATATGAAACTTTTTGAGTGCCAACATGATGCTCAAAGGAAATGCTCATTGGAGCATTTCAGATTTTTGGATTAGGGGTGCTCAACTGGTAAAATCCGAAAAAATCTGAAATCAGAAACACTTTTGGTCACAAGCATTTCAAATAAGGGATGCTTAACTTGTAGTGTGATGATGGAACTGAGGCTCAGAAAGGTTTAGAATCCAGGTCTCTTGAAACCAAGGCCCTGATTATTTGCAGAAAATCGTTTTGGAGATCTCCCAAGGAGGCAACATATAAATCAGACATTGATGAATTTCCATAGGAAGAGGGTGTTCTGACAGCAAGAAAAAGGTATGTATGGGGTGAGGAGTGGAGGGTGTAGCAGAAGGCTCAACAGTGGTCTACAAGGGCCAGCTGGGTAATATGAGTAGAGCAGGTAAGAATAATTTGACAGAAACACGTTAAGAAGTTACTTTTTCCTTTGCTATAAAACATAGTAACAATATTAATACATGTCAGACTCAGGGAGACAACTGACAATGGTGATTATATTATAGTGAAATACAGCAACTCTTGCAGATTATTTCCAAGAAGAAACTCAGGCCCAATAGTGCCGGATAGAATTTCTCAAGACAGATTATTTCTTGATTTTTTAAAATGTTGGCAACCAATTAAAACTTAAACACACTCTATCTGCCAAACAAAACCTTCCTTTTGGGTTCAGTCAACTTTTTTGGCTGATTGTCTGTAATCTCTGCTTTAGGAATTGATCAGAACTGAAGGGAGGAGCTTGTGAACTACTTGACCTCAACAGGCTCATAGGACTGTGGAGTGGTGCTGATGAAACTAAGTCAAAATTGTTTAGAGAAACTCTAGAAAATGCAAACTAAACTACAGTGACAGACACAGATCAGTACTTGTTGGGGGGTGGGGCAGGAAAGAGGGAATCCCAAGGGGGAAATTTAGGGTTTATGGAGGTGATGGATATGTTCATTATCTTAATTGTGGTGATTTTATGAGTGCATATATGTCTCAACTTATCAAATTGTACACTTTAAATATGTACAATTTATTGTATGTCAGTTGTATTTCAATAAAGCTGATTTTAAAAAACCTTTATAGCAGGAGCAGATTGGTATAATTCTTATTTCCACCATTAAGCTACAAGTTTAAACACCTCTTCATTCACTTCCAAAAAATCCAGTCTAGGGTCACTCCAAGCCAAAGAAGACAATTTAGAACTTTGCAACAGGTTTTTATTTTTGCTTTATATCTATTACAGTGTTTGAAACCTAAAGAAATACATTTTCTCTTCAAATTTGGATGTGTATATAAATATTTGTCTGGACTCAGCACACTCAATGCCATGGTTTCTTGGCCTGTGTCTGCTCTGAAATCATCAAGCTTTGTCTGTCTACCCAGGGGCCCTGAGAACATGGAAAATAGCTAGAGTTTATAGTTGTTAGGAAAAAAAAGTAAATTAATTTGGAAAGAAAAACCAGTGAGGAGAAGGGTTTGATTCACCTTCCTAGGGTCCACAGCTGGAAACTCAAGCTGTTCTTAGGGGACATTCGGTCTGTTGTGTGGCTTGGACCCCATAACCCCTTTCTTTCTTTTAAAATAGGTCAATCACAAGCAGTTCCCACAAAATCTGGCTGAAAAAGCCAATACCCAACTCCAGAGCATGAGGGTTCATGTAGATGTGAACTCTTTAAGGACATCCTCTGAGTCAGAGGTTCCCAGCCAGTTTTAGGATCTCTGAGCTTACTTCCTTCACTGCCCCCAGGGCATGGCATATTGTTACAAGAGAGCAGGGGCTCAGGAATGTGTTAATGTGGACATCAGAAGTCAGGCTGGACCAGAAGAAGCTAGGTAGGCCCAAGCCCACTGAAACACACTACACAAACCTTTCTCCCATGGTGTTCTGGGCCCCAAATTTAATGCTGCCTTTTAAAACTCTCACAGCCAGCATTGGTTCTGCAACAAAATGCCCTCTCAGAGGAAAAACAACAGCTTTAATTAACAGATTTAGTTGGTCTTAAACTCAAATTCTTCCCTTGCCATGGTCTTAATCTGGGGTGGGGCTAGGGGATAGACAATGGGATGACTGAATCACTTGTGAAGGCCTTGGCCAAACTGCAGCTAGTGCCCACCACATCGATCCCAGTAGGGCTAAATTCTCAGCTTGCTGGCTTAACAAAAGAATCCAAATGCTAAAACAAAAAATACTGGACAAGGTTGGTCTAGTCTAGAATGTGTAATCCTAAATGGCTGTAGAAGAAATTTATTCTGAGCAATCTCTCAGTCTCACACTAACTTCCAGGCTAGTACTACCTGGAAGATGTTTCCCATGGTTCAGTGCACTGAGCGTTGCACCCTTCCCCAGGCTGCCAGCGAGGCGGACAGGTACACACATTCCTGAGGACCCCAGCCAGCCTGTTCTCCCTACGGGGTCTCTGGAGAAACGGGCTCCCTGTCTTCAACTGAGAATCTAGAATCTGAGCCCATAAGATGAATCTAATGAAGAATACCCAAGATGATGGATACCAAGCTGAGTGAGTCTAGGGGAGAAGACAGAAGGCCTTGAACAAAAGAGCTGGGGACTTCAAAGAGGGGAATGTGGGGTGAGGTTAGTATTGCTAGGCTTTCTCCTTCTTTCCTTTTAGTTTGCTAGAAATAGGCACAACTCTAGGGTGGGGAGGGAAGGCAGGTAGATATGAGAAAATGTAAATACAGCTCATTCTGCTAGACAGTTTTCATTTTAAACTGGTTTGGCTTGAGAGAAACAAAGTCTGTGCCTAGTCTTCTATTCCTCTCCCTTAACTAACTACAATAGCAGCTATAATCTGTGCAGTTCAGCTCCAAAAAAAAAGGGCTCCTGGAAGATGGTTTCCAGGGCAGAGAGTTGAAAAAGTAGACATAAAGTTTCTAGATAAGGAACAAAACCAAGGGTCTCCCCAAACTGAGGTCATCAACCACCTGTTCCTTGGAGGGTCATTTGTACCCACTGACCCAAGTAACCAGGCTGGCCAGTTCAGGATGGAACCCATGTGGTTCTATCAGAGGGTTGCACCAGCCAACATCAAGGCCAGGCAGTCACTGAGGAGAGCTGGGAACTGAAGACAGGCTTCTAAGACCAGAGACCCTGTTAGTACTAGACAAGACAACTTGGGGGTGGGATGCCTAGGGGGGTTGGCAATAAAGTATAGCTGGCACTATTCAAAACAGTATTTGAATATGTTAACTAAGAAAAAGGTTCCTTGTCCCTCTTAATCCATACCTAGATACATCCACCCGCATCAGAGATCTTAAAGTGGATATACCAGCCATATGAGGATTCCAAAAACGTGTTTCAACTTATCAGGCTATTCCCTAAAACAGGCTGGGGAGCCTCTCCATTCTGGCAATAACGAGAAATCTGCCAGAAAGCCTTTGACCTCACTTAGGCCAGGGTCTGCAGTCCAGATGGAGGTTGTTCACAAAGAGTGGCTCTCAAACCTGGGCTAAAGAAGTAATATTTTGATTCACAAGATGGCCAGTGAAGAGGAAGAGATACAAAAGATGATATTACTGCCTCTGTTGGCTGGAAGAACTTCACCTGTTGGTTGAAAGGGGGTTAGAGGAAGATAACGGGAAAACATGGTCTGGGGAACACAGAAATGAAAGCTCCTAGAGGCAACTTTTCTCTGAGAAGTCTGTCCTCACATTGTGCCCCCCGTAGAATTTAGCCTTTGAAGTCCTTAGAGAAAACTGGCTTTAAGCAGCAGCCAGATGACCAAAAAAGAGTCTTCCATCTGGTACAGGACCTAAAGCTGAACCTAAGTAGATTTTTAGAGAAACAGTTGGGAAAGCAGGATGTGTATGTCTCACACTAGGAATTTGGCCCCAATGTCAGGGACTTAAGTATTGCTTGAGATGTACAAAGTAGATCCTCCTAAATTGCTCTGCCCTTTGGACAAGGACCATCAGGGGGATGGGTGGGTGAGACCTTTTCTTTGAACTGTAAGAGAAATAGTTTTGTAATGGAGGTAGAAGGCCAAGTGAAAAAAAGGTCCTGCCCCTTGCCTTCCTGGGAGATTGGGGGTTCGTAGCCATCATTCTCAAGCTGATGAGGGGCATCTGACTCACCAAAGCAGTACAATATTGGTGTGATTTTTCAATGATAGCTGCCAGCCCTAAACCATCTTCCTCAGAAAATGGCTTTGGAGTGTGACCTCAACACTAGGGGAGGGCAAATTCAAGACCAATGGCCAAGAATAAGCACTGGAAGTTTCTGTAAGAAGAGGAGCATGGATTTCACCTGAGCCAGAAAGGGATGTATAGGAATGGGAGCAAGACACCTCTAACCACAGTGGGGAGGCAGGAACGGGGCAGATTGTGCCTTCAACTCCACAGCTGGTCTACACTTAGCTGTCAACTTCCTCCTCTCCCATCTCCAACAGATGGGCTTTACCATCATCACATGTAATCCATCCAGAGGCATAGGCAAGCCACCGAGGCACTGCGCTAGCTTTACTCAAAGAGAAATAAAAGGCATCTGGATTATAATTGTCATAAAGAAGAGAAAACCAAAACCAGATACAAGGATCCCTAACAGGGATGATACCAATAGCTCTCACAAAACTATTCAGGTTGCTAAGTTTCTGGGATAACAGGAAATGCAGCCATGTGTGGTAACTTATATGGACAATGGCCTTTGAGATTGAATTTGAGAAGGCAAACTGCTTTCTGGGTTTCCTGATAGAAGCAGGATGCTCACCAGTAAGGACTAGAGTGGTAGACTTCACCAGGCCCTGAGGCCATCCTTGCTCCTCTCAGGTACTGGGACAATCAGACCACGCTGACCTGCTTTATAAAGGTTCCAGAGCTGAGGGTTGGTCCCAGGTGGTGGTCCAGCATCCAAGCAGAGAGGAAATGGACCAAGCTCAGGCCTCCTGAGCAAGGGAGCTTCCACATCTCTTTTTGGTCTTCCTCGCAGTATCCTACTTACAGAAATTACATTCTTCCTCTTGAGACCAATTAAGATTGACCTACCTAATATATAGAATATAAAAAAATACAGAACTTTTTGACATTCTCTCCTTTGGAAGTAAAATATACATGATCCAACTATGGAAGAGGAAGAAGAAGAAGAAAGGCCGAGGCAGGGACCCCTGACTATCCCAACACATGACACTCTCACTCCCACCTGCTCTGCACTTTATAGGTCACCAGAGCAAGGACCTTCTCCTCAGGAGACAGGAAGGACCCCAGCCCCCTGTCTTAAGCTCAGGAGAAAATACAGCCACCTCAGAGGTTCAGTCAACCCTGAGGGGAATTTTCAAGTAAACAAATGAAGTTGGGTCGCACCATTTGGAAGGTGGATGGGAAACATGAGATCAGTAGCTACACGTGGGAAGCCTCATCTGAAGGCCTGTGCCCCTCCCTCCCCTCCACTCCCACCGGTGTGCTTGCCCCAGGAGAGTGAGGGGGAGCTCCCAAACTGAAGAGATCTGGGTAAGGGGTCAGAGGAAGGGAGGGGCCTGTTTCATGGTAGCCTCCCCATCAGCCTCTAGTCCCAGGCAATGCTGGCAGCTGGGATTCCTAAAACCAGGGACTCATGGCTCTTGGGAAGAGCAATCTTAATACAAGAAAAATGTGCAAAAGAAAATAAAATTAAATAACTCAATCCAAGCATACAAGATTAATATTCTGTCAGAGCAAGAACACTTTGTTTTGGATTTCTCCCTTCCCCTCCCACCTCCCACCTCTGGAATATTCCATCTGCTCAAGTACCCAAGATAAGAGTTATACAGATCAGGGCAGAGGACTGGGGAAGGATGAAAAAAGATAAAAAGGAAGTCACCACTAAAGAAAAAAAGAAAAAAATAAAAAAAGGTGCAAATTGATTACCTTAGTCCTCCTTTGTCTACCCCCGGGCTCCTGGGTTAAAGACATGTGTGCAGCCAAAATATAGTGTAAGGAAGAAAAACCCAACACATCCCCTTCTTGTCACAAAACCCAACGGGAGCCTCAGATGGTTCTGTAAGTCCAGAGGGTGCGCCCTCCAGGGGAGGGGCGGAGCAGGTCAAGAGCACAGTCTCCAGGGCAGCAGAGGTGTGTGGTGGCTGATGGGGGGGGGGGCTGGTTTCCCGCCCACCAGAGGGCTGCTCTTCTGCTGGTTGGTGGTGCTTCCCATCCCCTCCCCTCCCCGGAGGCAGATATTATAGCTGGAAACCCTCCATGGGGGCCTCAGGCTGCTGGAAGATGAACTGCTGTTGCGTTTCATCCACTTGGGGAGCCAGGCTGCTATCGTCGTCTTCCACACCAAAGTAGTGCTCAATGAGGTCGAAGGCCTTCTGGTAGATCTCCTGGTTCTCGTGGCTCTGGAGAAACTCAATTTTATCCAAGCCTACGGTAGCAAGAAGGAAGGAGAGAGAGTGAAGTGCGGGTGCTTTTCTACAGGTAGATGAAACATTTATCTATTTTTCCTTCCCTGAGGTATGTTAGCGCTTACAAACACAACGAATATGATCAGATCATTCTTGGACCTGAAAGAGAAGAGTCAAGATCTCTTCCCAAAACTACAGAATCCCAAAGGAAAGAGACCAAAATGTCAGTTATAGAGGTTCTAGTCCTGATTCTGCTTTGGACCAGCTGCATGACCTGAGCAAACCATCAGCCTCTCTTCTCACAGGCGGGTGATGAGTCAATCCAGCACTTTTTATTCCTTCCTTTCTTTTGAGATGGGCGGCAGTTTGAACCGAAAATGGTTCTGAAAGCTCCCCAGCACTCTTATTGGAACTTGCTAGAAACTCTGCTGGAAACACATGCCTTCTAGCTCCTTATTCTATTCTATTATCAGTTTTGGATCTTTATCTTTGCATCTGTACCACACCTACTTATTAGGCAGAGCCTATCAGAAGGAGAACTGATCTATTGTTCCTCAGAGGGAGAAAAAGCCGGTGGGATAAAACTGGATTTAAAAGATGACCCAAATCCAAATTCTAGCTCCACCCCAGCTACTCAGTACATGCCTGTTACACCATGGTATCATCTGAAACTCTGTGGATGGTATAACTTGGCTAGAGCAGGAATTCTTAACTGTTTTTAGAGAGACAGACTCAAGTCTCACAGAAGATACGGAGGCTCCCAAACACAATCCCTCACATATATACACTACTTTGGAGGCCTATAGTCCCCAGGTTCTGACCTAGAATCTCTCTACTTGAGGCAGAGGTGAGGTTGGGTAGAGGGCACATACCATAGGCTTCCTCGATGAGGCCACAGTAGGGATTAACCCCTGAGCCACTGCGCTTGCCTTCTTGCTCTCCAAGCCGCAGGATGTTCTCCAGTCCATTGAGGGCCACTTGTACAATCTTTGAATCCATTACGGTCAGCAAATCGCACAGGGGTTTGATGCAGCCCAGTGAGACCAGGTACCTGGGGGCCAGAGACCAGGTTAAGTTCTAAACTAACGCAGGGCAAGTGAAGTGCTGGGCAGGTGCTTTGGCCTGTGGGTCTCCCTCATACATGTTAATACTCTCAGCAATCCACTTTACTGAGTCTTGATGACCACCTATCCTTTCTCCATCTCAATGTCTCTACCCTCCCATTGCTATAGCCTAGTTCATTTTACATGTGGATGCTATCATACATTCCTCCTCCTTGCCTCCAATGTCTCCTTGGCTGTAATATTATCACTCTGAACACATCATTTCCCTGCTTAAAATTTTTCACAGAGGCCAGGCACGGTGGCTCACACCTGTTATCCCAGCACCCTGGGAGGCTGAGGTGGGAGGATTGTTTGAGGCCAGGTGTTTGAGACCAGCCTGAGCAAGAGCAAGACCCCATCTCTACAAAAAATAGAAAAATTAGCTGGGGGTGGTGGCATGCACTTGTAGTCCCAGCTACTTGGCAGGCTGAGGCAGGAGAATTGCTTGAACCCAGGAGTTTGAGGTTGCAGTGAGCTATGATGATGCCACTAAACTGTAGTCCAGGTGACAGAGTGAGACCCTGTCTCAAAAAAAAAAAAAATAATTTTTTTTCCCACAGGCTCCCTATTTCCCTGAAGTCCAAGTTCTATGGCATTGCAATATAGACTCCATAATGTGGCTCCTATCTCCTTTTCTAGCTCTGCCTCCCATCACTCCCTTCCCAGGACACTAGTAAAGGTCTCCAGATTTCTGATTCTTGTACCTTTACTTATGCTTTTCCTTGTATGAGAGGCCTTTTATAACCCCATATTTATCCTTCAAAGCTTAACTCAGTGGCTATCAATTTCCTCCTAAGGCTTTATTTTTATTTTTTAAGGCAGAGTCTTGCTCTGTTGCCCAGGCTAGAGTGCAGTGGCATCATCATTGCTCACTGCAACCTCAAACTCCTGGGCTCAAACGATCCTCCTGCCTCAGCCTCCCAGGTAGCTGGGGTTACAAGTGCATGCCACCATGCCCAGCTAATTTTTTCTATTTTTGGTAGAGATGGGGTCTCACTCTTGCTCAGGCTGGTGTTGAACTCCTGACCTCAAGCGATCCTCCCACCTCAGCCTCCCAGAGTGCTAGGATTACAGGCATGAGCCACCATGCCTGGCCTCCTAAGGCTTTATACATACTGACTATACTCCCCTTAGTAGGCAAGTGAAGGGTAAGACGCTTTTCCAATTCCCACCATTCCTACTAATGGTCAGATGATGGAAACTAAAATAAAAGAGCACATACACAAAACAGTTTTCTATTTGCTTCTCTCAAGTCTCATGCCCAAAATGATTTCCCAAACAAGCTGCTTTGATTGAGCCACAGCATGGTTCCCCTTCATTTGTATGAAATAATTGAGAATTGCATAGATTTCAGTTCTCTGGAGGGTAGAAAGAGATAGAGGAAGGATGGATGTCTATGTCATAGGTTTCTATTCTCCAGGAGGGAAAAGAGGTCACATGTCATGGTCCACAAGAATTCCAGATTCCAGTCTCACTGTAGAAGCTTACCAGTTAAACCCTATTACATCTGGACTAGGGGGCAGATCTACCTAAGCAAAAGTAGTTTAGGGGTCATCTGTAAACCATGAGCAAACAGGGAGAGCACACATATCATTCAAATCAGTGGGAAAGGAATAGGATACCTGATCTGCTCAGGGGTTCCTCCTGATGTGGCATTGGTAATGGCCCAGGCTGCCTCTTTCCTTGTACGGAACTCTGCTTTCTGAAGGATTTCGATCAACACAGGGAAGATATTTGCATCTATGACAGCCTGAGAGAGGATTAAGGGAAGGGAGACGGAGGGACAAAGTCACTTCAAGAGGAGAAAGCAAACCCAGCCCCCAAATCAGCTAAGACTTAGTTAGACATCTTCCCCCTCATGGAAGTTCTCTTTTGTTCTTCCCACACAGGGGACAGGCTACAGGTGAACCCAGCTTCAGCTACACAGATTCTTTGACCAAGAGCACATACTAACTCCAATTTCTAAAGGGAAACAAATTCTTTCTTCTGGAAGCAAATATCCCATCGCCTCTCATGTTCCTATGGCTGCCTACACCCCTCGACCTCCCTGCTTGTTTTACCTGTATTTGAGCCCTGTTGCCAGCGGTGATATTTGAAATGGTCCAGCAAGCTTCCTTTCGGATTGACTCCTTGGGACTGCTCAACAAGTGGAGAAGGCAAGGGAGGGCTGAACAGTTAAGAATGACCTAGAATACCAAAAGCACAGGAAAAAAAAAAGAAAATAAAAATTAGACAAATTGAACTTAATCAAAATTTAAAACTTTTGTATATCAAGAGATCAGAGTAAGCCAGGTGTGATAGATAGCACATGACTATAGTCCCAGCTACTCAGAAAGCTGAGGTAGGAGGATTACTTGAGCCCAGGAGTTCAAGGCCAGCCTAGACACATAGCAAGACCCCATTTCTAAAAATAAAAAACAAAAATTTTGGGGAAAAAAAAAAGACACCAGAGTGAAAAGACAAAACCACAGAATAGGAGGAAAAATCTGCAAAACGTGTATCTGATAAGGGATTAATATCCAGAATAGGCTGGGTACGGTGGCTCATGATGTCTGTAATCCTAGGACTCTGGGAGGCCGAGGTGGGAGGATTGTTTGAGGTCAGGAGTTCAACATCAGCCTGAGCAAGAGTGAGACCCCGTCTCTACCAAAAATAGAAAAAATAAGCCAGGCATGGTGGCATGTGCCTGTAGTCCCAGCTACTTGGGAGAGGCTGAGGCAGGAGGATTGCTTGAGCCCAGGAATTTGAAGTTGCAGTGAGCTATGATGACTCCACTGCACTCTACCTGGGGTGAGAGAGGGAGACTCTGTCTCAAAAAAAAAAAATCCAGAATATATAAAGAACTCCTACAACTGAACAACAAAAAACACCCAAACAACCCAATTACAAAAATGAGCAAAGGACCTGAATAGAAATTTCTCCAAAGAAGGTATATAGATGGCCAATATGCATATGAAAAGATGCTCAACATCACTAACGATTAGGGAAATACATATCAAACCACAGTGAGATATCATTTCACACCCATTAGGATGGCTATTATAAGAAAAAGAAAAACAAAACAAAACAAAACAAAAAAACCCACCAAAAACCAGAAAATAACAAATGTTGGCAAGGCTGTGGGGAAACTGGAACCTGGTACGTTGTTGGTGGGAATGTAAAATGGTAGAGCAGTTGTGCAAAACAGTATGGTGGCTCCTCAAAAACATTAAACATAAAATGACCACATGATCCAGTAATTCCACTTCTGGGTATACATACACCCAAAAGAACTGAAAACAGAGACTCCAACAAATTATTTGTACACCAAAGTTCATAGCAGCATTATTCACAATAGCTGAAAGGTGGGAACAACACAAATGTCCATCAATGGGAATGAATAAATAAAATATGGAGTATACATACTATGGAATATTATGCAGCCTTAAAAAGGAAGGAAATTCTGATAAATGCTACAACACGGATCAATCTTGAAGATATTAATTAAGCTAAGTGAAATAAACCAGACAAAAAAGGACAAATACTATAAGATTCCACTTATATAAGGTACCTTGAGCAGTCAAACTCATAGAGACACAAAGTAGAATGGTGGTTACTAGGTGTTGAGGGGGAGGGAGGAATGGGGAGTTATTGTTTAACGGGTACAGAGTTTGTTTGAGATGATGAAAAAGTTCTGTAGATGGATGGTAGTGATGATGGAATAACAACATGAATGTACAAATTCCACTGAAATGGTTAAAATGGTAAATTTTGTTATATTTCAATGTGCGCACATGCACGCGCACACACAAACGACCTAGAAAATGAGTGTGTGATTCAATTGAGACTGCTCACCTGCAAGGAACATGTCAGGAATCCCACAGAATTATGCCAACTATTCAAGACCCAAAGAATACCCAGATCTCCAGCCTTTAAGCCGGGGAAACTCGTTTACTGTGTCCCCACTGGAGAGGTAATTTACACAAGATTAATACAAGATAGTAAGTAAGTGACCCTAAAGATCTAGAAAGCAGGGGTGGGGGTCCATAGCTTTCAATATCTCAAAGGGACCATGACTCAAACTTAACCACCTTAAAATGTCCCAGGCAGTAAGTCCAATTGTCCTTCACAAGCACCCACTGGATGATGATTTGTTTCCAGTTTATAGAAGAAAAGAAGTAACCAAGTTTCCCATGATCATATAGAGAATGACAGAGCTAGAACTTTTCACTTCCTGCCTCCCATCAGTACTAGAGCCCTTGGCAGGAAGGCTTTTGTCCACAGGCAGCTCTCCACAGTGCTCTCCCATAGCTGGTCTAAGATCCTGCATCCTCTTCCTCCTTACCTGGGTCTGGATGTCATCCCCGGTGACAATGTTACCCACAGCTCTCAGGGCAGGGGAAGCCACTTTATAATCGTTGTGCCTACAGAGGAGGGAGATCTGATCAGCAGAGAGCCAACACACCATTTTCAGCCCTGCTGACCACCAATGGCAGCATTCTCATGGCTCCAGACCTCTGAGTGGGCAGAAACTGCTAACTGCAGATCTTTAGTCTGTGCTTGGAGAAGCTCAGGGAACCTGTACCCTCTCTAACTGAGACTACTCACATCAGCAGCTCTACCAATCTCCGGCAGACTCCAGAGTCTATGACCGCCTGGATTTTCTCATTGGGGCCATCAGACAGATAAGAGAGGGCCCAGCAAGCATCTGCCAGCAAGTCTGAGTCACTGCTGAAGAGTAGGCGTGACAGTACCGGCAAACAAGGAGAGACCTGTTGGAAGCAGAGTGAGAAAAACTCATGCAGGACAAGACTATATCAGCTCCATCACTAACCCTAACATTGCTACCCTCTCTTCCACAAGTAATTCTAGACCCTCAGGATCTCCACTACACAGAACTTTCAGGCTTACCTTTTTGCTTTACCACACAGGTATACAAGATCATCTACTTCACTGACAACTGCCTCTTTCAGTTTCCATGATTTGAGACTCTAAGGGGTACCCCAAAGACTTAAAAACTCCATATGAAGTTGGACTCTAAGGGGTACCCCAAAGACTTAAAAACTCCATATGAAGGAATCTGCTATTACTCAGGGACTGGTAAATAGCTCTCTTACCTTTGCAAACTCTGGGGGTGGGTTCTTCCCTCGGCAGAGGTTTGACAGGGCCCAGACTGCATTCCGTGTCATTGTCAATCGTGTGGACTTGGTAAGGAGTCTGAAGGAAACAGCAAAGACAGATCCTGAGCACTGATGCCTTGGCATAGGGCTGTTGCTAGTGAACCCCAGGGACAAATCCAATCAGACCCCAAGACTCTAGCAGCCTGTCTGTTTCTTCCTACCCACAGACCTATGTTAATAGAGCAGGTATAGGCCAGAAGGTCAGCCTCTGCACAGAGTAATTTTTTGCGGGACCAGCTGTGGCTAGCTAATACCATAGATAATAGGGACAAAACAGAGGGCTAGATATTAAGTAAGCCCATAAAGCTTTTAAGGTAGGATATACTGTGCTCCTAACCCTGGCCACAAGTTCAGGACAAGGAGTAGTCTCTTTGGAAATAAAAGCTGAAGGTCTGGTATGAGAAATTTAGCCCCACAGTATGGGATGATTTTCTGTGAAGGGTCCAAGAAAGTGACAGTGGTAGCCTATGAGATTGTGGTCTCTGCAGAACAGTACATTCATCTGTTTTGGTTTAGATGTAGCTTACTCTAAGGGTATATGGGGGAGGGATGGGAGAGGGATCCAGATGACCCTTCATGGAGTCCTGGATCTAAGATTTACAACAGAGTTATCCAATGTACCTATGTATAACCCCATAGCAAATCAATGCATTCTGTAGAGAAGTTTGGATTTTTCCAGATGGGCTAGTCCTGCCTCACCCTCCTGGCTCAACAATGAGGAAGATATGACCAACATCAGGTTCTACAGTGCCGTGAAGTGAGATCCTCCTTGGCACAGACCAGTGGCACAATCTTCTTAATCTCAAAAGACAGCTATCTTTTACTTTGGCAATCAGAATGCATTTTTAGAGTTTTTGTATTTACCTACTATCTTAAGGGATCAGGTAAGCTGCCCCTAAATGACCTGTCACATGGCTACCCTATATACCCCAGGTGCAGATGATTATAATTACTCACGTTAACAAAGGATTAAGGATGGAACAGTTCAAGACGTAATCTCGGCAAACGGAGCTGTCTCCAGCTATGTTTCCCAGTGCCCAGACTGCCTGAAAAGGGGACGATGGAACTGAAACCGACAGAGCTTGGTAGTTTTTGTGAGTACTTTATAGCCACAACTACACAGTGAGCACTCCCCAGGCTGAGAACCATGTCAAGACCCGAGACACACTAAACAAGCTCAGGCAACCTCCCTGTGAAAATCCTTATTGAGCACTTGCCCTACCAGGACCTTTCCCCTGGAAGGTCCCAGTTCAGTAAAGAAGACACGCAGTCATCTGCATTGTAGCCAGAGAAGCCAAACCAACCCAATCCCATCTCCCAGAAGAGGAGAAAGTAATCAGAAAGTTGAATTCTTATAGATGCCTTGGACCAAACATATATGTGGTAATGGAGAAAAGATCCTACTACCACTCCCCACTTCTATCCAACTAGCAAGAATCCAGTGGGAGAAACGGAAGTTGTATATTTATCTTCATGATCTATGTCTTATTTTCCAACACTACTTCTGACAACAGATGTATGGAGTTCTTCCCACATCAACAACCAATTCTCTGACACCAATGTGTGTCCAACAATTTAATTCAATTCTGACACTAACTCCTGGAGTTAGCATAGGCCCCACAGGTTAAGGTCCCATAAGACTGCCTCTAGTTGCAAGTCCTGGGGGCCATCTGTACTTCTGATCAACCAGCTATAAATTTGGTGATCCCTACATTCCTCTCCTCAGTTTGATATTTGCTAAAACTGAACTCAAGAAAACACATTACTTATGCTTACCAATTTCTTAAAAGGATGCAACTTAGGAACAGCTAAATGGAAGAGATGTAGAGGGCAGGTAGAGCAAGGTAGGTATGGAGTAGCGGGTGGGGGTGTAGAGCTACCATACCCTCTCCCACCTTCCCAACACATCAATGTGTTCACCAACCTGGAAACTCTCTAAATCTCATTGTTCTAGAGTTTTTATAACCCCCTCCCCTCCCTCAGAGTAGAGCATAGAGCTAAGAGCTCCCACATTTGAATCCTATGTTTGGTCCTTCTGGTGGCCAGCCCCATTCTAAGGCTATCAAGGATGAGTTACCTCATTAGCATAGACTCAGGTGTGTTCCGAAGGGGCTCTATAAATAAAAGACACTCCTATCACTCAGAAAATTCCAAGGGTTTTAAAAGCACTGTGCCAAGAACCAGGAAAAAGGCCAAAAATATTTATTATACTGCAGGTACCATCAAGAATTAAGACAAATCTAAGCATTACCTGTTCCTGTACATCCTCAAAGTCTGAGTTAAGCAGCTCTATAAAAATGGGGACAGCTCCTGCTTCAATGACAATTTTGGTCTGCTGAGAGGTTCCAGAGGCAATGTTTGTTAGAGCCCAGGCAGCTTCAAACTGAAAGTGAAATTAAGCCATGATTGAAAGGTCATTCCAGACCGAGCAGTCATGCCTATCAGCTGCCTCGGAACAGTAAGCCTCTTGCCCATGAATTTTAAAAACCCCACAAAATACAAGCAAGCCTCTTACCCATGAATTTAAAAAACACACACACAAAATACAAATCTTTCCCTTCCTCCCTTTAAATTGGTGGGAAGAGGCAGTGATGTGACATAATGGGAAAAAGAAAGTAGGCTTCAATGGTCCCAAATTTAGCCCTGCACTACCATAACACACATGAGTCCCTTGGAAGTCACTTTTTTATTTCCTGAGATTCATTTTCTTCATTTCCGAAACGAGGATTAGAGTGTGATGGGTCTCGCAACGTCCTTTCACCTGAGTTTCCGGCAAGTTTCAGTGAATTGACCCATCACCCATCTCCGAGAAGAGAGACCCAGAGAGGCTAAGCAATTTGCCTCTGGCCACGTAGGTAGTTAGAAGTGGACTACACCCTCTGATATATAATGGAATGATCAGTCTGACATATTCTAGTATCTTTCTTTTGAGATTGCAGTTCTCTTCACTGAAGCCAATACACATGAGCAAACTGATGGTTTCTCTTACATGGTTCCTCATCTTACTTATCCATTTCCTGAGAGACGTGTCTATACAAATATCCCACTGCAATTTCTTGGAAGAAGGGCTTTCATCTAACAACTCCTTCTCCCCAGGCCTTACCTGTAATGTACAATTCTCGTTCCTCTTCAGAAACTCCACAAACCGATCTACCACTCCTGGAGTATTGATAACTTCATCTATTGGAGGACTAGGCTCTGGAAGAGGGAGAAGGGAAAAGAAAAAGTCAAGAGAGGCTTTGGTTGATCCACTCACAGGGGTCAGCTCTTCCTAGATACTTCTTTTTTTTCCCCCTTTTGCTCCACAATAGTCATCTTGGAACAGATTCTTCTGACTACCCTTACAAACATTCTCAAACTCCCTTCTGGTAAGGTGGTTTAACAATACCTGCTTGTCTCTGAATATGTGGAATGCTAAAGAGTAGAGACAATCCTAATTTAGGTACACTCACCTTTGGCTTACTGAACATAAGCGAAGAATGGTTAACAGGGAGGGGAAAGCCCAAGGGATGGACAACCCTAGTCTACACATTTCCCTTCTAAGAAAGACCAGTAGTCTCTTCATGGGAGGACTGCTTAATATACTGAAGCAAGAGGTATTTTCCTATCACACATCAAACTTTTATTGAACACCTATTATGTACCACACAGTTCTAGGTATTGAGGGTACAGGAGTTAACAAAACCCAAAGTCCCTGCCCACATAAAGCTTACTTCCTTGTGGGAAGAGATATTTTATTATGTTAGATGATAATAAATATAATGGGGGGAAAAAAGAATATGTAGGGCAAGGTAAAGAGATAAAAAAGTGCTGAGGGTGGGGGGTAGCTTACAATTTTAGAGAGGGGTCAGGGTAGGCGTCATTAAGAAGGTAGGATTTGATCACAGAAGTGAGGGAGTTGCTACATAGATATTTGGGAGTAGAGAATATCAGGTAGAAGGAATATTCAGTGCAAAGGTGGGAATGTGCCTGCATTATACAAGGAACAGCAAGGCCAGTAGGGCTAGAGCAGAATGAACAAGGGGGAGAGTAGTTGATGACATCGGTGAAAAGAAACAAGAGGCTAAGTCATATAGGGCCTCTCTGAGAAGGATCAGGCTTTGTACCTTTGGAGAGCAGTTTCCGAAATTTCTGTGTGGTTGCTAACTGCAGGTCGGAATCATCAGAAAAGAGCATCTCCACCATCTCTCTTGTGATCACACTCTCCTAGAATATAAGACAAGTTTAGGACTTTGCAAACCAACACTAGAGCCAGATGCGAGCACATAATCCTGCTTGGCATCTTGTTTCCTATGACTTGAGGGCACGAGGATGGCATAATAGGCACAGGAGAAGGGGTTTAATCCATAGCTGCTTCAAGTTGGGACATCTGAAAGTGATTCCTAACTTCTGTGGCAACTAATGGCTCCTTTAAATGTTTCTTCACATATTTCCATCAGAGATGAATCCTTGTTGACTCCTTAAGCTGACCAGTTACAAAAGGGCCCATGGAGGAAAGAGCATAGCATGGTTACTAACTATGACATGAACAGCCCAATTTCTGTTCTTAGAACCAGGTACTTCCCAGGCCTGCCTGAGGCACATGCAAGGGCCTTACCCCAGTGGTAGAGCTCACATAGGAGTCCATGAGGAGACTATCAAACATGGCAGCTTCTTCATTAATCAGCTCCACATTTCTCCGTTTAAAAAGCTGAAAGTAAAGTGAAGAGACAGTGGTACGATTACTCACTGAACCAAAGAAAACAAAGAGCAACCCAATGTTAAATTATGGCATAACTGACAAGAAAGTACTAGAGTATTTACTAGTTGAGTAAATGAGGTCAAACTTTATACAGTAGTCCCCCCTTATCCCCAGTTTTGCTTACCATAGTTTCAGTTACCCGCAGTCAATTGTGGTCCAAAAATATTAAATGAAAAATTTTATAAACAAACAAATTGCTAAGTTTTACATTGCCATTCTGAATAGTGTGAAGAAATCTCGCACTATCCCACTCTGTCTTGCCTAGGATGTGCATTATCCCTTTGTCCAGTGTATCCATGCTGTATATGCTACTGCCCGTTAGTCACTTAGTAGCTGAGTCAGTAGTGCTTGTGTTCAAGTAGCCCTTATTTCACTTAAAAATGGCTCCAAAGTGCAAGAGTAGTGGTGCTGGCAATTTGGATATGCCAAAGAGAAGCTGGAAAGTGTTTCCTTCAAGTGAAAAGATGCAAGTATAGGAAAAAACATTGTATATATAGGGTTCAGTACTACCCAGTTTCAGGCATCCACTGGGGGTCTTGGAACATAACCCATGCAGGTAAGGAAGGGACTACTGAATATTGACACGGAAAGATATTCAAGGGCTTTCCTTTCCATGTTACATCTAATTGTTTGCATTTTTTAAGACATCATTTTTATAAGTAAAAAAATCTTTAAAGATTTCTATGACCTTTGTAAAAAAGATGATGTGTATAAAAGGCCTTGAAGGAAAGGAATAGTGGTACAGCAAGAGGGTAGGAAAAAGTAGGTTAGGTGACTGAATCTAGACCTGAGTAAGGCACCAATCTGGTGGTGGTATGGGATGGGAGTGCAGATGGTGAGGAATTAATATAGTCTCAGTCCTAGGGATACTTACAAGGAAGAATGAACCCAAGAAAATAGAAAGAAGTAGGGCAGCATAGAATGGCTGATGAGCCTCTTAAAAGGGCCCAGCTTGGAGCTGGGTGTTGAAGGCCAAGCCTAATACTGACTGCAGCATGAAGAAGAGAAAAAGCAACAAGTAGCTGGAATGAGAATGGTATATTGAAGACATAAATGATGTCTAAGTTGGTCTACCTTGTGGAAAGGTGATTTTCTTAGAGCTTCCAACATTTCTTTACAACAAAGGAAACTGGATGACTGGCCTACTAAGTAAGCTACTTTGCTGAGGGGAAGGTGAGCATGCAAGGTGAAGGCCAACCATGGGGCTGGATAGTTTTCCTGAACAGTGTGTTTGAGAATACTCCAGTTAACCTACTTGTTGCTCCCGCTTCTGCTTCCGGAGCTGAATGCCCTCTTCCTCTCTTCTTCGTCTCATTTCCTCAGGGTTTAGGGCATTGTTCTTATAGCTCTTCATTCGATAATTGTCTTTCCCTGGGCTCGCCATGGTCTCTAGAGGAAGGGAAGATACAAACACATTGCCAAAAACTCTTAAGACGACAGCATTTCCCTTTCAGCAGGTTTCTGTCTCTACCCACCCTGCACCGCCCCCTATTCCAGGGGGACCATAGCTCTCAAGGTGGCCTAATACTCTCAATAACACCTGACATCTCTAACACCATCCCCACCAACACACACGTACAGAGTCTCCTTTAATCATAAATAAGCTCGTTAAATAGGTGGTATTAGAGCAATTGATATAAGCATAGTAGTTAAAGGTGTGGGCCCTGGAGCTAGATTGTCTGGGTTCAGATCCTGGCTCTATGATTTGTTAACTGTACAAACTTGAACAAGTTGCTTTAACCTCTATGCTTCAGAATTTTATCTTTAAAACAGGAACATAATAGTTCCTATTTCATAGAGTTGTTATAAGGATTAAATAGGTTAATACATGTGAAGTACTTCTTAAAACAATGCTAGGCACATGGTAAATGCTCACAAGTTTTGATCATCCCCATTTCACAACAGGGAACAGTTATATGACTTATCCAATAAACTCAGATATATTTAACCCAGTCAGGTTAAATATAGTATAGTATACACCCAATTCTGTGAGATACCATGTGTTTTTCTTTTTTTTTAAAAGACAGGGTCTTGCTCTGTAGCCTGGGCTAAAGTGCAGTGCCTCACTGCAACCTCAAAATCCTGGGCTCAAGCGATCCTCCTGCCTCAGCCTTCTGAGTAGCTGGGACTACAGACACACACCGCCACAGCTGGCTAATTTTTCTGTTTTTTTGTAGAGATGGGACCTCACTCTTGGTCAGGCTGGTCTCAAACTCCTGGCCTCAAGCAATCCTCCTGCCTCAGCCTTCCTAAGTGTTAGGATTACAGGCATGAGCCACTGTGCCAGGCCTACCATGTATCTTTTTTTAATGATCCATATGCCCACCATCTTTTAACATTTTTTAAAAATTTAAAATTTATTATGTAATATGATAATAAAAAAGCACGAAACATAAGTTACAAGCAAAAAAGTACAATGCACATCTGTAAACCTACCACCAAATCTAAGCACTAGAACATTTTCAATATGCCTGAATCTAGTTGTGGGCCCTTCCCTTATCCCAGGCTCCTTCGTCCCCAACCCCCTCCCAGCCCAAAGAAAACGGCTATCTTGATTTGTCAGTATCTTTCCTTTGTTTTTATTAGTCACACACATGTACATCCCTAAATACTGTATTATACTGTGTTTAGTCTTCTGAGAATTGTTTTTACCCCACCTCATTGAGTTTTTAATACAGCTACATGTTTTTACATTCATTTTTCCTGTGTTATATTATTTTGCTGTATAAATACATCAAAATTTACCCATGTCTCTGTTGGCCTCCCCACGCCACCCCAGTTTTTCCCTATTACAAACCTATGGGGAAGCTATTGAGGACTCGGTGATAGACACAAGTTTTCTGAAATTCTAATTTTTGCTTGAAAGCTAAAATTTTATTATTGACAAATACTGATTCATTTCATGCATTTTAAGGAAACGTCTGCCCAATACCTAAGTCTGAATAACCACTGTTTGTCTGTTATTCTTTCAAGTAAAAATAGTATCAATAAAAATGTCTAGTTTACCTAGCAACTTAAAACCACAGATGATTTTCCTCCAGACACGTTTTCAAGAGTTGAGTTTATAGTGTTTCATCAAGGATATTCTTAAATGAAACTAGTATTTTTTTTTTTTTTAACAGTGAGAGAGTGGTGGTGAAAAGCACAAGGATTACTAGAATAATTTGGTGCCACTGCCTTAGTTTGTGCTAGGGCATCAGCAGTCCTACCCACCATTGCTTTTACAGCACCAGTGCAAATGTCAACATAGTGAAAATGCCAAATAACATCTTAGTCTTTACTATCTAGACCCTTTGAAATAGTCGCAGGGACTCCCAGGGATCTGCAGACCACATTTTGAGAACTGCTGCTCTAAGGAACGAATTGCTGGGTCATAGGCAGGTAAATGTTAAGCTTGACCAACTAGTGCCAAAGTTGCCTTCCAATGTGTTGCCAATTTACACCAGCTAAGCAAAACATACAGGATTTCTACTGATACATATGTTGACCAATACTTAGAATCGCCACTTTTGACAATCTACTGGATATAACAAGGTATTTCACTAAGATACCGATTTGCAAATCCCAGATTACCAATGAGGTTAGATTTCATATGTGTATTATCAATTGTCCTGGCACGGTCTACTGAATAGCCTTTCCCTTTCCACTACGCCACTCCTGCAATCAATCAAATCTCCCTATATGCCCAAAATCTAGTTTTAGGCTCCCTTCCTTTGGTCAATTTCTTTCCTGCTCCAATATCACATTACCTTGATTAATAATTTTTAACAAATCTCTTCATCTGGTAGTGTAAGTTTTCTCACCTTAATCTTCAGGATCCTGTTGGCTCTTTTGGAGCCTTAGAAAACCTTACAATCAGGCCGTGTGAAGTGGCTCTTGCCTGTAATCCTAGCACTTTGGGAGGCCGAGGTGGGAGGATCATTTGAGGTTAAGAGTTCAAGACCAGCCTGAGCAAGAGCAAGCAAGACTCCATCTCTACAGTACATAGAAAAATTAGCCGGGAGTGGCGGTGTGTGCCTGTAGTCCCAGCTACTCAAGAGGCTGAGGCAGGAGGATTGCTTAAGCTCAGAAATTTGAGGTTGCAGTGAGCTATGATCATGCCACTGCACTCTAGCCCAGGTGACAGAGCGGGACTCTATTTCAAAAACAAACAACCAAACAAACAAAAAAAACCTTACCATTGGCTTGTTAAGACCTCAAAAAAATCAGGTTGGGATTTTAATTGGAATTACAGATATCCAATATTGACCTGCTACATCCACGAAATATGGTCATGTGCCTCTCCCATTTATTTTTTAGATTTTCTTTAATGCCTTTCAATAAAGATTTTGAAATTTCTCCATAAAGATCGTCTACAACTTCAGATTTATTTTCAGGTATTTCAGGGGGGGATACATGGGAGGTTGCTCTTTATCTTACATCTAGACACCTTGCTAAATTCTTATTAATTCCAAAAACCTGCCTGTGGGTTATCCTAATTTTCTACACAGAACATTACATCACCTGCAAACAGGTTTTTTTCTTTCTTTCTTATCCTTATACTTCAAAAAAAATCCCTATTGAGTACTAGGAAGTAAAGATTTATTTAATTTTGCCTTACTGCATTGGCTAGGATCTCTAGTACAATGCTAAAAATCAGTGGTGATAGTGGGTATCTTTGTTATGTTCCTAATTTTAAGAAAATTTTCCAATTTATCATGAAGAATGGTGTTGGCTGTAGCTTTCTGGCACATATCTTTTCTTTTATCAGGTTAAAGGTGCCCCCCTCTATTCCTAGTTTGCTATGAGTTTTTAACCATGAATAGCTATTGAATATCATCCAATCCTTTTTCTGCATTTCTTGAGAAGATATATGGTTTTTCTCCTTAAAATGCATAATGAATGGTTTGATCTATACACTTTCTAATAGAAAATCACCCTCAAAATCCTGGGATAAGACAAGGCCAACTTGGTCAGGATGAATTATATTTTTTTCTGCACTGCTGGATATGTTTTAATATTATTTAGAATTTTGGGGTCCTTGTCCATAAGTGATATAGGAAAAGCACAGGACCTTCTCAGATTGTCCTTCTTTGGTTTTGTTTTGAAAGGAGTGTTCCTTTTGTTCCTATTTTCTAGAAGTATAAGTAAAGCAACTAATTTATCGAAAATTTGGGAGACCTTACCTATAAAACATAAATTCAGGCCTGGTACTTTCTTTGTGGAAATATTCTTTACTACTTATTCACTATAGTTAATGGTTATAAAGCTTCAGACTTCCTATTTGAGTCAATATTTGTAAATTATATCATTCTAGAAATTTGTCTCTTTTGTTTCAAACGTGTTACCATAAATTGTTCACGTTCTCTTTTTAATCAACTTAGTTATCTGTGGTTGTGTGCCTTTTTCATTCCTAATACTATTTTATGACCTCTTTTGTTCTTGAGAAACTTCACCAGAGACTTGACTATTTTTATTTTAGTCTTTTGAAAGATCCAAGGTTTGGCTTCGTGGATCTTCTCTTCTCTACTGTATGATTTCTATCTCATTTCTACTTCTTTTTTTCTAACTTAAGTTGTGTACCTAAGTACACACGTAAGTACAAGACTGTACTTCTATATTACCTTTCTAAGAATTGTAAATTTCCTTCAAATTAATATTTGTATTGTAATTCACTTCTGAATATCTCATTTCCATGGACTTTCTTATTTGGATCATGAGAGTTTCTTAAAATGAGTAATGTTTGGGGCCTTTTGGTTAATTTCTAATATAATTACACTGTAGTCAGAGTCCAGAGTCTCTTAAATTTTTTGAGATTTGCTTTTTTGGCTTACTATGTATTCAATTTATAAGTGTCCCATGCGTGCCTGAAAGAAATTATACTCTTCAATTATCGTGCACGGCATTCTGTATATCATATGTCCATTAAATCCAAGTTGTTCATCACACTGTTCAATTCTTCCATTGCTTTACACTGAAGGTATCCATGTTACCCTGCTGTTTCATTTTGCTTTATATATTTTAACTGTTTCATTAGGGGTATACACATTCAGAACCATTGTAGCTTGCTGGTGAATCAAACAGCTTATTATTAAAAAGTGAGCCAAATTGTTCCTTAACAATTCTCTCTGTTGCTTTTTTCATTTTGTTGGATATTAACATGATTATCACCTCCACTTCCAGCCATGATTAAATAACATGGATAGGATTTACCCTGCTGCTGTAAACTGTTCCAGACATTGGACAACAGAAGTGCAGAAGTGTGTGCTTCCCCAAGAGAGGGAAATGAATGAAGTGAGCCCAACTTATCTCCTTGGCTTTCTGCCTGGGAGGCACATTCTAGAACAGAGAGGAGTCCTAAACAGAGCACAGAAATCTCACTAGTTGAGGAGAGAGACTAGAGAAATCAGGGAGACTGAGGCAGCTGAAAATTGTGAAGCGCAGAGTTCCAGACAGGAGGCAGATACACACAAAAAAAGGTTGGGAAATCTGCTTAGGGTTCCTTACGTCTTTGCTGAAGACTAAGGAAGCATACATGTAGGGTGAAGCTCCATGAGTCAGGGAAAGGGCTGCAATGAAAGGATACTACACAGTAACTTGAAGTTGCATGAAGAAATCTACGGGCACACAACATACAAACGTAATTTGTGACAACAACAACATAAAGGGGGACAGAGCTGTACACAAGCAGAGTTTTATATGGTATTTTCTTTTTTAGACAGCCACAGAAGCTGTAAGAGTTTTGCATCCTATTGAAGTTAAGCTGGTATCAATTCAAACTAGAGTGTTATAAATTTAGGATGTTAAATGTAATCCCCATGGTAATCACAATGAAAGATCTAAACAACTACATGCACACAAAATAAAAATTAAACATATACACAAAAGAAAATGAGAAGGGAATAAAGAGAACTGGAATAACTATACTAAGATCAGATAAAACAGACTAAGTAAAAAACTGTTATAAAAGACAGAAGGACATTATATGATCAATTCATCAAAAAGATGTAACAGTTATAAAACATACATGCAACAAACAAGAGCCCCAAAATATATGAAGCAAACACTGACAGATGTTCAGGGGAAAATAGTTCTACAATAATATTTGGAGATTTTAATATACCATTTTCAATAATGAATTGAACACCTACACAGAAGATCAATAAGGAAACAGAGGGGCTGGGTGTGGTGGCTCATGCCTGTAATGCACTCTGGGAGGCTGAGGCAGGAGGATTGCATGAGGTTGGGAGTTGGAGACCAGCCTGAGCAAGAACAAGACCCCGTTCTCTACTAAAATTATAAAAAATTAGCTGGGCATGGTGGTGTGTGCCTGTAGTCCCAGCTACTCGGGAGGCTGAGGCAGGAGGATCACTTGAGCCCAGGAGTTTGAAGTTGCTGTGAGCTAGGCTGATGTCATGCCACGGCACTCTAGCCCCTAGCCCGGGCATCAGAGTGAGACTTTGTCTCAAAAGAAAAAAAAGGAAACAGAGGACTTGAACAACATTATAAATCAACTAGACCTAACAGACATATAAAGAACATTCTACCCAAGAACAGCAGAATACACATTCTTCTCAAGTGCACATGGGACACTCTCCAGGATAGACTATATGTTAAGCCACAAAAAGAACTCTCAATAAATTTAAAAAGCTTTAAGTCATAAAAAGTATTTTCTCTGCCTACATGGAACAAAGCTAGAAATCAATAATAGAAGGAAAACTGGAAAATTCACAAATATGTGGAAATCAAACAAGAGATTCTTAAGTAGGAGGACTCACATGTCTTGACTTTATAACTTACTACAAAGCTACAGTAATCAAAACAGTGTGGTACTGGCATAAGGATAAGCATTTGGACCAATGGAATAGAATTGAGAGTCCAGAAACAAGCCCATACATCTAAGGCCAGACAACTGATTTTCAACAAGGCTACTATGCCCATTCAATGGAGAAAGAACTGTCTCCTCAACAAGTAGCGTTGGAACAACTAGATTTCCAGACGCAAAAGAATGAAGTTGAACCCCCAGCTCACACCGTATTCAAAAATTAATTCAAAATGGACGTGACCTAAATACATGAGCTAACACCATAAAACTCTTAGAAGAAACCATAGGGGATCCAGTTTGATTGCCTATCAGAAAAAAAAAAACCCACAGGGGTAAATTTTTATGACCTTGAATTTGGCAATGGATTCTTAGATACGACACCAAAAGCACATGCTACATAAGACATTAACAGGAAAGTGAAAAGACAACTTACAGAACAAGAGAAAATATTTCCAAACTATATATCTGATAAGGGTTTAATATCCAGAATATATAAAGAACTTCTACAACTCAACAACAAGAAGACAAACAACTCTATTTAAAAATGGGTAACTGGGCATGGTGGCTCACATCTATAATCCCAGCACTTTGGGAGGCCAAGGTGGGAGGATCGCTTGAGGCCAGGAGTTCAAGACCAGCCTGGGCAACATAGCGAGCCGCTGTCTCTACCAAAAATTTTTTCCAAAAATTAGCTGGGGCAGGCGCAGTGGCCCACGCCTGTAATCCTAGCACTCTGGGAGGCCAAGGCAGGAGGATCATTTGACGTCAGGAGTTCAAGACCAGCCTGAGCAAGAGTGAGACCTGTCTCCACCAAAAACAGAAAAAATTAGCTGGGTGTGGTGGTGGGCACCTGTACTCCTAGCTACTCAGGAGGCTGACGCAGGAGGATCACTTGAACCCAGGAGTCTGAGGTTGCAGATGACACCACTGCACTCCCAGGGCAATGGACTGAGACTCTGTCTCCAAAAAATAAAAATAAAAAAAGGAAAAAAAAATTAGCCAGATATGGTGGCGTGTGCCTGTAGTTCCAGCTATTCGAAAGGCTGAGATGGGAGGATCCTTTGAGCCCAGGAGTTCAAGGCTGCATTGAGCTATGACCCTGCCACTGCACTCCAGCCTGGGTGACAGAGCGAGACCCTGTCATTCGTTCATTCATAAATAAATAAATATAGCTGAAGGATTTGAATAGACATTTCTCCAAAAAAGATATACAAATGGCCAATATGCACATGAAAAGATGCTCAACGTTAAGTCAAAAACCACAATGAGATACCACTCCACACCTACTAGGATGGAATGAGAATAAAAAACAAAATAGCAAGTGTTGGCTATGATGTGGAGAAACTGGAATCTGGTGCATTGCTGGTAAGAATGTAAAAATGGTGTAGCTGTTGTAGATAAGAGTATGGTGGATCCTCAAAACAACTAAACAGAATTATCACATGATCCAGCAATTCAACTCTTTGGTATATACCAAAAGAATGGAAAATAGGGCTCAAACAGATACGTGTAGGTAATGTTCAGTGCAGCATTATCCATGATAGCCAAAAGGTGGAAACAACCCAGTATCCATCAACAGATAAATAGATAAACAAAATATGTTACAGCAGTCCTCACTTATCCATAGTTTTACCTTCCAGGGTTTCAGTTACCCATGATCAACTGAGGTCTGAAAATATTAAATGGAAAATTCCAGAAACAAACAATTCATAAGTTTTAAATTGAGTGCTGTTCTCAGTAGCATGATGAAATCACATGCTACCCTGCTCCCTCCTGTCTGGGATGCAAAGCATCTCTTTGTCTAGCATAGACACACCATATATTCTACTGCCCATTAGTCACTTAGTAGCCAACTTGTTCATCAGATTGCAGTGCTTGTGTTCAAGTAACCCTTGTTTTACTTAATAATGGTCCCAAAGCGCAAGGGTAGTGAGGCCAGCATATTGTTGTAATTGTTCTATTTTATTATTAGTTATTGTATTGTTATCAATCTCTTACTGTGCCTAATTTATAAATCAAACTTTATCATAGGTATATATATATAGGAAAAGACATAGTATATATAGGATTTGGTCCTATCTGAAGTTCCAGGCATCAACTAGGGATCTTGGAACATATTCTCTGCAGATAAGGGAGGGACTACTATATATGCATCCTATGGAATATTATTCAGCAACGAAAAGGGATGAAGGTCTGACACATGCTACAATATGGAGGAACCTTGAAAACAGTATGCCAAGCGAAATAAGCAAGACACAAAAGGACAAATTATTTGATTCCCTTATATGAGGTACCTAGAGTAGTCAAACTCAGAGAAAGAAAGTAGATTAAAGGTTACCAGGTGCTGGGAGGTGGGGAAAATGGGGAGTTATTGCTTAATGGGTACAGAATCTCTGTTTGGGGTAATAAAAAGTTTGGAAATAGTGGAGGAGATGGTAACATAATATTGTAAATATAATTAATGCCATTGAATTGTGCAGTCAGAAATGGTTAAAATGGCGAATTTTGTTACATATATTTTACCACCATAAAAAATTTTTTTAAAAATTCTGAGACTGGAGGATCACTTGAGCCCAGGAGTTCAAGGTTGCAGTGAGCTATGATCACACGATTGCACTTCAACCTGGGCAAGAGAGCAAGATCCCGTCTCAAAAAACAAAAAGAATCCCTTTGCCCTCAGCTGTCATTGAAGAAAAAAAAAAAATAGGGAAAAAACAAAAAAAACCCAAAAAATAATTGGCAGCAAACCTCCCTGAAGCCTTACCAACTTGTTTCTCCCCTTATAGGTAATTCCCATCTTCCCATCTATAATGTGAAACAGTGACTACAAGTATTGCAAAAGCGAAAAATAAGTTTTATATGCACAAAGAAGGGGACAGCTAATTCTTAATAGTGCCCTTTTTCTGAAGGGATAGGGATGATTGTGACAACACAGTGCAAAAAGAAATCTCCAGGTGCAGTGGCTCAAACCTGCAATCATAGCAGTTTGGGAGGCCATGGAGGGAGGATGGCTTGAGGCCAGGAGTTCAAGACTAGCCTGAACAAAAGCGAGACCTCATCTCTACAAAAATAGAAAAATTAGTCAGGTGTAGTGGTGCGCACCTGCAGTCCCAGCTACTTGGGAGGCTGAGGCAGGAGGATCGGTTGAGCCCAGGAGTTTGAGGTTGCAGTGTGCTATGATCATGCCACTGCACTCATGACCAGGCAACAAAGTGAAACCCTGTCTAAAAAAGAAAAGAAAAATTAGTCAGCCAGGCATGGTGGCACACACCTGGAATCCCAGCACTTTGGGAGGCGGAGGTGAGAGGATAGCTTGAGGCCAGGAGTTTGAGAAGAGCCTGGCAAGATATCGAGACCCCATCTCTATAAACTATAAAGAAAAAGTTAGCTGGGCATGGTGGCATCCCCCTGTAGTCCTAGCTACTCAGGAGCCTGAGGCAGGAGGATCCCCTTAGCCCAGGAGTTTGAGGTTACAGTGAGCTATGATTGTGCTGCTGTACTATGGCTTGGGTGACAGAGCGAGACCCTGGAAAAAAAAAAAAGGAAAAAAAGGTAGGCTATAAGGGAATCTGATTGAAAAAGAAGTGAAATTGGAGGCTGAGGAGAGAGAGCTGAATTTTGGAGCTAGAGGTATTGAAGAAATGAAACTTTAGAGAAGGTGACCCTAATCATTCTGGAAAGTAGCTTAGGGAAGCAACAGCAGTAGTGGAGTCTTACAACGTACAAGTCTTCACATCCACTTGGCAAAGCCCAAGTTGACTTACTGTAAAAAAAGTTCTAGGGGACAGCAGTGGCCTCCCTTTGGGGTCTGTGATTACCCCTATGCCTGGAGACTAACAGGTTCCTAAAGGTAGCACTGTGGACTACTGTCCCCTATTACCTGACACATGTTTTTTCATGACTCTGAGTCTGAGCTCTCCCAGAGGCTATCCCCTCCGTCGATCAGAGCTGACAGTGAAGCTGGAAGGGGAACCAGGTTGTGTTTCTTTAGTTACCATGGTGACAAGAAACTATCACAAATATTTGCTTATGACTTCACTGGAGAAGCAGGCAGGGGAGGTCAGACTGAAAGGAGGAATATCTGCAGAAGTACATCTGGAATCAGCAACCAAAGGAAGACTGGGCTATCTCTTAGTGATCCAGCAGGCCAGGAGACTTTTTCCACCATGTACTCCCTTACTTCCTGGGCTGGGTCAAAAAAATCCACAATACAAATAAACCCTTTCTAGCATCTGACTGGTCCTACACTGCCTTTGGGTTTTCTTAGTCAAGGAACTCTCTCAAAGTGAATAGGTCTCTGAAATTATACTTCCCACTTCCAGGGAATAAATGTCTAATGTTGCCATGCATTTTCTAAGCTTTTAGAATCAAGGAACTAGCAACAATAATACAAAATAGGCATGGGTGAATTATATCCTCCCCAAATTCATATGATGAAGTCCTAACCCCCAGTACCTCATAATGTGACTATATTTGGAGACACAGTCCTTAAAGAGGTAATTAAGGTAAATAAGGTTATTGGGGTAGGCCCTAATGCTGCAACTAGCATCCTTCTAAGAAGAGAGGGAAAACACCATGTGAACATGAAGACGGTCATCTGGAAGCCAAAGAGAGGCCTCAGAAGAAACCAACCTGCCGGCCCCTTGATTTTGGACTTCTATCCTCCAGAACTGTGAGAAAACATATTTCTGTTGTTTAAGTCACCCAATCTGTGGTACTTTTATAGAAGCCCTGGCAAATTAATATAGGCCTTAACTGATAGATGAAAACACTGAGGCTTAGAAAACACAATTGTCAGAGAAAAAAAAAATTGAGGCTCAGGTCACACACTCATGGGCAGCAAGACTGCTGTAGTGCTACATTTAATCACTGGTATGTTTAAAAGTTTGAGATTCATAAATTTTTAAAATTATGTATATTTTGCCAGAAAAACATACTACGTATAGCCAGCTGTCCCATGTATGGGATGGCAGCAAGACCATTACAACTTCAAGCTCACAAATATGTGCTTAAACATCCTGGATAGCTGCTGGCTCTAGGACTTTCCAAACCAAAGTCTTATGGTTCATGGTCTATACTTCAGAAAGCACACCAAGTAGATTACCAAGCAATCACTTGAAGGCATCTGCCTAGAAGAGTCCAAAAGAGCTGTACGTGAGAGATTAAGGAACCAGCGTTTTCTTCCTAGTTAATGACGTGGCAATCTCCAAAGGAGAGGGGCCCTGGAACATCATTAAGCAGTCAATCTTTTCAAATTATGATCCTTGTCCTGGTGCTAAGCTGAGTGGGGTCTCCTCTTTGCAAAGGAAGCCTTTCTAATGAAATGTTTTTGTAGCTGCCCTGGCACTGAGAATGAGCTAAGGCTTTAAATCAGGCAGAATGACTACTGGCCACATGAGCTTTACAACTCATCATGATGTATTAAGGATTCCTTAGAGCCACTGGGAAAAGAGATAAAAGATTAAAAAAAACCCTGTTATCTCCCAACATTTGGCCTCTTCCTTCAAGAATATAAGAAACCTACCCTCTCCCAGGCTGAAATGACTTTTTTCAGCTGGTCCCTCCTTGGCCTCTCCACTATGAATTCTCAAACAAATAAACATCAACAGAAGATTCTTGGGTTAAAACACAATAGTCACATACCAGTTAATTAAAAAAAAAAAACGGTAAGAGTGCACTGGGGTATAGAGCCCACAGCATTAGCAAGTTAGTTAGGTTTGATAATGTGCCAAGCTCTTTGTAGATATAATCTCTAATCTTCAAAACAATCCTGTAAAGTGGGCATTATTCCCCATTTTACAGATGAGAAAAATGAGACTCAGAGACAAGCCAGGAAGTTAATTAAAGTCAACTCTGACCTGTTTGGTTCCAAATTCCAGGTTCTGTTCATTTTGTAAAAAGGGAAGCTCACAGCTATTGGCAACAGCAAATCCATCAGAATTCTGAGTTGGGGTCTGCACCATCACTGATAAAGAAACAAATCTGCTCACATCCTGGAATTTCAGTTAACCACAAACTGAAATGTCTCAAAGGGTAAAGAGGTCAATGATTCTGTTTTTTTAGAGAACAAGTTCTCCCTCACTCTATCACCCAGGCTGGAGTACAGTGGAGCAATCATAGCTCAAGTGATCCTCCCATCTCGGCCTCTGGAGTAGCTAGGAATACAGGCTCCCTCCACCACAGCTAAACTTTTTTATTTTTATTTTTCGTAGAGAAAAATTTATTTTTTGCTATATTCCCCAGGCTGGTCTCAAATGATTCTCCACTTGGCCTCCCAAAGTACTTGGCATTAGAGGCGTGAGTCACCGTGCATGGCTCAGGGGTCTTATAGAATGCTCCACATTCTGGTTTTGTGTCATTAAACTCATACTCCTATCCTTTGTATTTCCTATAAAGTTAGGGGCTAGAATAGATTCAGGCTAAAAATATTTTTTGGCAAGAACATATATAGGAGATGCTGTGTTTCATACTGCATCACACCAGGAGGCACTTAATGGCAGGGTGCCCATTATTCATGGTACTAAATTCGATAACATGGTAACCAAATCTCTCTTCTTGAAAGTCATCTACAAATCCTAAGTATCCATTTACCTTAATTTTATTGTGACATGTTTCTTGAATATTACGTATCTTATGTGTAAGAAATAAAGCACAACAAAATGGCCAACTTTAAAAAATAGACCAATAAAAAATTACCAATATTGTTGAATCTGTGTTCTCTGTTCATTCTTCTAACCAAATCTGACTTATAAAACTGCTTTTATCAAGGTACCAACAACATCCATACTGTCAAATCTAATAAAAAGAAATTTCTGTCCCCTTCTTAACCCCTCAATAGCAGTTACTCATCACTCCTTATCTTTCTTGGCACCATTCCCTACCTCACCCATAATTTCCAGTCTCTCTTGATGGCTCCTCCTCCCTATATCTAAATACTGGTTTCTACCTTCACTCTCTCCCTAGGTGATCTTATCCATTGACAACTCCCAAATTTATGTCCCCAGTCCAGCCCTCTCCTTTGAGCTCCAGACTCATATTCAACCACCTACTTGAAATCTCCACTTGGATATCCAAAACTAACTTAATTTCTAACTTCCTCCCCCTACCCTCAGCAACAGCAATACATTTACCAGTTACTCAATCCAAAACTTAGGTAAAAGCCATTCCTGATTCCTCCCTTTCTCTTACCTCTTTTGTCTAATCTATTGCTAAATCCTGTCACAGTTTTATTTCCAAAATGTATCTTGAATGTGTTTACATCTCTCTCAATTTCTGACCCCTACCCTATCCAAGTCACCAACTCTTTGCCTGGCTACTAAAACAACCCTCCTCTTCCCCACCTCTCCCCCAAATCCATTACCACACTAAACTGGTGTACACGACTCTCTCCCATTTAGAACAAACTCCTCTCCACAGGACAAGGCCCTGCTTACACCTCCAGCTCATCCTGTCTCATGCAACTCTTAAGCCTCACTTATCATATGCTCCTGTCACGATGACCCTCTCAGTACTTGGAACCCATCAAGCTGTTTCCTGCTGCACAGTCGTTGCATTTCCTGTTCTCTTTCTGCCTACAATGCTCTTCACCAGCACTTGGAATTGCTGGGTCCTTCCCCTGTTACCCTTACCCAAAGTTAAGTTACCCTGTTTTTTTCAGAATATCTGTTTTATTTTCTTCATTATACTAATTACAATCTGTGTCTGTTCTCCATAGGATGTTAAGTTCTACAAGGGCAGTGACCTTTATTGTATCCCCAGCAACTATATCATAGATACACAAATATTTGTTGATTGAATCACTACTCAAATAGTAATTACTATATACTTATCGAGCACCTCCAATGTCCCAAACACAAGGCCTAGCTATAACAGTTGCTTAATAAATGTTTGTAGGATAGATAAGTGAAGATGTGTATAGCCAAGAAACTTTTCTTGTGACTGGAGTGCAGCAGACCTTCCAAAGGCATATTATACACAATTTCCTACTAGAAACCCAGAAACCACAGGTTTCCTCCAGAATTCATATGAAAACTGAATAAAAATGCTCCATTATAAAAACTACAGGATAAAGGTACCTCAGAAAAAGGCAGTTTAGACTGCTAAATCCAGTGACCCTGTCAGTATTCATTCTATTTGACTTTCTAATTTGTCACTGATGACCACCTTTGCCTTCCTGAAACTCTACCCACGGTTCTGATAACAACACCCTCTCCTAGTTCTTCTCTTACCTTTCCAACCACCCCTTCTCAGGTTTCTTATTGCGGCCCTCTTCCAAAGCAAACCTCTCAATGTTAGTATACACCAAAATCCTACCTTTGGCCCTCTCCTCAGCAGGAGAATCTCCCTCCCCGCAAAAACCATGATCTCCCTCTGCTTCAAACGCTACTTTTAAACCAAGTTCCAAATCCCTATCATCACAACCTCCTGCCTACTAGCTATCTCCACCTCACTTTTTCCTTAAACCAGTTTCTTCTCCTATGTTCCCTATTTCTGCGTTAATGCCATCATCATTCACCTGGTGGTGGAGTCAGCCACGAACTTTCTCTTCTCCAAAGACAACAGGTCAGTAAATTGATTTTTACCTGGTACTCCAAATTGGTTCCTACTGACCACCTCCAATAACACTGTTTTAGTTTACAGCCTCATCACCTCTCACTTCTAGATCATTAAATCTTTGAGAGCAAGAACTCTTTTATCTTTGAGTCTATAGCACAGTGCATAACACACAGCATGCTCTCAAATGTTCCATCCAACATTTTAAACTTCAGTTTTCCAAAGGATCTGAAGTAGATTACAATAAATCCAAAATAAAAATATAAAAACAATAATACGGACTAGGAATATACAAATTTGTATAGAAAATGGGGAAAGAGAAATGTAATAAGCAGGATCCAAAGAATCGCTGAATTATTAAAACGGAGTAGCATTTTGGCATGTCAGCTACCCGACAGCCAAAATAAAGCCAAATGAGTACTTACATAATTTTCATTATCCATGAAGAGAATACTCAAGTATATTTGGAAAACAAAGTGTTTCTGAAACTTGGCTTCAAGAATGAACAAACACCTATGGCTTTACGGCCTATCCTTTAGGCTTTGATTCCAGAAGCAGAGAGGTTGGTAGTAATGGAGTATGATGTCTCTCATGCCACAGCTTCACTCCAAATGGAATGAACTGGGGAGGAATAAAAGTCTAGAGAATCTCATTCTGCTTGTTCCATATAACTCTGAATTTTATTAAACAAAATCCAAAAGCTGAATTAGAAGGGATTATTTTTTTTTTGGTCTCGCTATGTTGTCCAGGCTGGTTTCAAATTCCTGGCCTCAAGTGATCCTCTTGCCTTAGCCTCCCAAAGTGCTGGGATTACAGGTGTGAGCCACTGTAACTTCCCATGATGGTGTCTTTTGAAGCATGAAAGTTTTAAATTTTGATTAAGCCATTATGTGTGTGTGTGTGTGTATGGTTGCTTGTGTTTTCAGTGTCATATTGAACAAACCATTGCCTAATCCAAGGTCATGAAGATTTACCCTTATGTTTTCTTATAAGTGTTTTATAGTTTTAGCTCTTACATTTAGGTCTTTGATCCAGTGGGTTAATTTTTGTGGATGGTGTGAGGTAGGGGTCCAACTTCATTCTTTTGCATATGGATATCTATCCTTTTTAGGCATTATATACAGCAATTAGCACATTAAGATAATCAAAATAAATCAGTGATCCATAAGTCCTTTCTTAACGAACTTATCTTTAATTGAGATGCCTTCAATGTTAATGATTTTTGTGATTAAACCAACCTATTAAACCAATTATAATAATTTGCAGTATACAACAAGTTCCTTTCCGGTGTCAAGTTACTTATGTTCCATGTCACGCTAGGAGGGGACCTCTGTCAGGCACCAAGGCAGGCAAAGATCACAATGTTTCTTCCAAGAAAGTCTCACATTTGTGTACTCACTGCTAGCTGTGAAGCAGTCTTCTCAAGTTCATTCCAGAATGCTTACCAAAGTCTCTGGCCATGGTGAAAAGATTTTATCTACTAAATCCAGACTAAAAACCAAGATATTCTATTTGAAAGATCTTTCATCTATCCCAAAGTCCATCTCTATAGAAGGGGTGTTCCCAGGGAAAATTCATATTTGATTGGTAATGATTTAGTAGGGATTTGCTTAAATTAGGCTCATGTAGAACCCCCACTTTAGAGGTGGGGAAACTGAGGCACATCTTGCAGAAGGACCCAACTAATAAGTGGGAGAGTCTAATCCAGGTCTTTCTAATGAAAGCCAATGTTCTCACCATTATATCTATCTGACTTAACAGCATACTAACCATAAGGGAACTCCTTTGTTGTTTCCTGAAAGGAGTGGGCTCCCAGGAATGTCAATTCTACAATTGGATTCTACTACACCATTGCCTGATTCAATCTCCCAAATGAGGTGTGGCCCAGTTCTTGCCATGAACAGGGAATAAAAATATCAGATGATACAAACACTAGTATGCACAGAAAAAGTTGAAAATTGTAGGGACTAGCAGGCTATCACTTCAAAGGAAAAACACAACCACTTGAGTTAATCCTCCTAGTTCTTGTTTTTGAAGCTGTGTGTGTATGTGTGTGTGTGTAGGGAGGAGAGACGGTGGTGGTGACAACAGCATTAACAATACAAAGTTGTGTGAAATAGGATGATCTGTAGGGTTTGAAAATCTAAAAGCTCAACATTATATGAATGGACAGATTACCTTCAAGGGTTTGTATTACAAAGAAATATCTAAACCAGGTACAGTGGCTCACACCTGTAATCCCAGCACTTTGGGAGACCAAAGTGGGAAGATCGTTTGAGGCCAGGAGTTTGAGACCAGCCTGGACAAAACAGCAAGACCCTGTCTCTACAAAAAGCATTTTAAAAATTAGCTGGGTGTGGTGGCATGAGCCTGTAGTCCTAGCTACAGGCTCGGGAGGCTGAAGTGGGAGGATTGCTTGAGGCCAGGAGTTCAAGGTTATAGTGAGTGCTATGATCATGCCACTGTACTCCAGCCTGGACGACAGGCTAGACCCTGTCTCCAAAAAAAAAAAAAAAAAAAAGGAAGAAAGAAAGAAAAGAAAATATCTAGTACCGAGAGAAGGTGGTGTGCCAGATGGACCACCAACAGGCACACTGAAAGCAGTGTGGTATTGGAGAAAAGAGCTACAAAGGCAGACTGATTCCCAGCCTCGCTACTTAATATACTCAGTAACTGTACAACTGGATGTCACTTATCTGTAACTCAATTTTCATACCCTTTCCCTGTCTATGTCAGAGTCACAGTGAAGATCAAATCAGAGTACTCTGTAAATAGTAAAATGCTATGCTGGTAAGATAGGATTAGGTTTGGAAATGGCATTTCAAACTTTCTGAATTTATCTCAGAGCTTCATGACCAGGAGATTCTGTAAATGAGAAAATGGTATGAAACAGGTCTGACAGCATGAGGCTCTCACGGTGTTATTTGCAAGCCTGTCAGAACTGCCAGTCACTAGGACAATGGGAAAGACTCCTCTTCTACTAGACAGTTGGGTCAGTTCACAATGGGGCCATAAAAAGGCCACTCATATTCTGGCAGCATCCTCACAGGACCAGGCTGAACAGCAATCACTCTAGGAAATAAAGCTGAATTTACAAACTAGGTGGTTTAGCTAAAGGCCACCTGAGGAACACTATCTTCTACACACACAACTATATATTCAAAGCTCTAAGTGAAGTATGGCACACTGAGGTAATGAATCAATGAGAGAGTTGATAGTCCTAGTTCTCTAGTTCTCCAATCCTAATTCTCTTCTAGGATTTACTAGTCATTTGGCCCTTGAGTGTATATGTAAATGTAATGCTCATACGTATGGAAGGGGGATAAAAGGTAGAGGGAAGACATAGCAGAGGACTAGGATAAGCCATAATCCAAACAATTTCTCCAAAAGAAATTTTCCAACTATATCTTGTGAAGTGTGCAGAATCTGGTGGCTATAACCTTCACAGGGAACCCCATTGCCACCATCACTAGGTGCTACTGTGGACTAAAATTACTTACTTAAAGTAGGGAAACCAAAGAGCTCAACTTCCATTTAAGCCAACCCATAAATATTCACTGAATATATCCTAAGCATTTGCAAACATATGTGTGTGTACATCTGTATATATATCCATACACACACACACACACACACACACACACACACACACACACAGATACATTTCTAAATGGTTATCTCCAAACTGACTCAAACAGACACTGTGCAAAGGTTTCTGCCTTTGGGAAGCTTTACAACTTAGTTTAGTCTCACAGCGCTAAGCATAGAAAAGATAATGAATGTGACTGTACAGTGAACAGAGGACGGGAGTGAGAACTGTCATCACGGAGTGGTAAGCTCTGAAGTGGTCTTCCAAGGCTAGATGGTTAATATTTCTGAAGGTAATGGGGATGGGGAGGACAAACAGTTCACCAGGAGCAAAGAGCAGGAGATCAGAAAACCCAAGATCGGTTTGGAGAACAAGACGTGTTTGGTTAAAGAGGCATAAAAACAAAGGTCCACACAGCAAAATGCCTCTGAAATAGAATAGCCTTGTAATTTCCTGGAAGGAGTGTGCTGGCTACCTGGCCTCTATTCTGCAGTACTCTCCACTCCCAACCCCAGTCTTCGGACAAGAAGCGTTTTGCATCGTCTGTGGGTTGAATTACACAAATGCCTCTGATTAGCTCTTCATTTTAACTTTTAGTAAGGGCCTTTCTAAGCCCTTCTGACAAATCAAAAACAGGGATTTCTTTAACCTGTATATATTAATTGAAAAAGAGTCACTCCATCCTGGCATCACAGTGAGACCCTGTGTCAAAAAAACAAAACCACCCCCCCCAACCCCTGCAAAAAGAGGAAGCTACATTTGGGGAGGCAATCTTCTAAGGCCCCATGTGGGAACGGGGAGAAGAGCAAGCAAGGCTGAAAGGCACACAAAGAGAATCCTCTCCAACCTCAGAAGGCATGCCACAGACAGTCAACCAATATTGTCCCTCAAATTCTATCAACTGCTTCCAACATGATGTAGTGGAAAGAGCACTGATTTGGGAGTCAGGTGAACTGGGTTCCAAGCCCAACTGCATAACCATGGGCAAATTACCCACTACTTTGAATCTCACTTCTGCCCCTCTAAAATGGGGATAATAAACTCTATAGGGCCCTGTAGGATTAATGAGGTAACGTGAAAGTGTCTAGGGCCTAAATGCTGAATCAGTGGTATTTCCTTTTTCTTCTCAGCTCACACAGTGAAAGGCCTCAATTCCTCATGAGGGCAATTTTCAGGAAGTTAGGGTCAAAAAGGAGAATTATATTTTCTTGCTTTTTATTAAACAGGTGTTTTTACCTTTTCCTTCCTTTTAGCACTCTAGCTTCCTTCTCTTAATCTTTATCCTTCTAGTATGTCTTCATTCTCTTAAAAGCTAGATTTTAAGAACTAATGAGGCCAGATGCCATGGCTCACGCCTATAATCCTTGCACTTTGGGAGGCTGAGGTGGGAGGATTACTGAGGCCAGGAGTTTGAGACCAGTGTGGGCAACATAGTGAAACCCTGTCTCCACAAAAAAAAAAAAAAAAAAAAAAGAATTAGCTGGGCGTGGTGGTGCGTACCTGTAGTCCCAGCTACTTAGGAGATGAAGCAGGGGGATTGCTTAACCCTAGGAGTTTGAGATTGCAGCAAACTATGATGATACCACTGCACTCCAGCCTAGGTGACAGAGTGAGACTCTGTCTCTAAAAAAATTTTAAAAATAAAAATAAATAATAAAAAAAAAGGACCAGTGAGCCACGGGTTTTTAAAAGGGCCTATTTCCTACCATTTACTTCACCAAGCGGGGCAATTTCAATCATGTCTCCTAACACAACTATAACCTCTTAGAAGATTTAAATGCTGATGACTTCTGCAATCCATACCTTATACCTGGAAGGAACATGGGTTCCTTCTAGCCATGTCTCATACGCACTTCAAATGTTTAAAAAAAAAGAAAAAAGCCATCATCTTCTCCATAAACCTGCTCCTTTTATATTTCTCCTAATTCACGGTCCACAATCCCTTACTTGGAATTCTGAAATCAAAAGAGCTCTGAAAATAGGAAGGTTTTTAGTACATATGGCCTCAAAACACACTTAGCAGCAAAACCTAACCTAAACTGACATGAAACTATTTAAAGTTCTAATTTATTCCACTTAATTAATATTCAAATGGGCAATATTTTTGCTACCAAAATATCAATAATATTTGATTATACAGGGTTCTATCCCAGACCCTGCTGGAGGTATTATACAAGTTATATGTACCATAATGTCTTTCTAAAATTCAAAAATTAGAATTCTGAAACATCCGGCATAAATGATTTCTTATAAGGCATGCATTCTCAATGGGGGTGACACAGCACCTATAATCCCAGCCTTTTGGGAGGCTAAAGTGGGAGGATCACTTGAGGCCAGGAGTTCAAGACCAGCCTGCACAACATAGCAAGACCCCATCTCTACAAAAATTTTTTAAAAAAAGTTAGCTCGGCATGGTGATGCACGCCGTAGTCCCAGCTACTCGGGAGGCTGACGTGGGAGGACTGCTTGACTCCAGGAGTTTGAGAAAAGCCTAGGCAACACAGTGAAACCCAGCCTCTACAAAAAAAATTTTTTCAAATTTATTTAGTCATTCTTAACCCTGCATTGAATAAAAAGCAAGTTTTATACTTATACTTTTAATGTATAATGCATATATATACTTATAGCACATAAAAAGATATAGAGTATATCTGTGTATTAACATTTCGTAGGATGGGTGCATTAGGGAAAAAAAGGCCTAAAAAGGCCCCTTAGGACGGTGATTAAAAAGAAAAAAGGCTGAGAAACACTAATATAAGGGATTAGGGATCTGTACCAGTACCTTCTCAGATTTTCAAGCTAGAAACTTGGGAGTCACCCTTCCTTGACAACTACATTTCCCTTATCCTCAGCCCCACATCCAATCACTAAGAGTGGCCAGCTTTATTTCCTAAATATTTCTGGACTCTATTTCGTTTTCTCTATTGCTATTGCCATTGTCCTAATTCAGGTCTTCACAATCTCTTGCCTAGACTTTACAGGAGCCTCATCAACCTGCCTCTTCTCTCCTCACACCTAAACTTCTTAAAACAGTTTGCCTCTCCTCTCTCATTTCTTAGCTTACTTCAATTTGTTTCCATGACGTCAAAACTGTTTTTATAAAGGCCACTAATCAAGTACATGATCCTAAATTCAACAGAGATTTTCAGTCCTTTTTTTGCTTGTTCTCTTGGCAGCACTCAATCCTGACAACTATTTCCCTCTTGAAATAGTCTCTTTCCCTTGGTTTTGTAGACACCAATCATTCCTTGCTTTCTTCTTCCAATTCTGGCTGCTGTTTCCCTTCTTTCTGCATACTAAAGCTCTATGTTAGGGCTCTCTTTTTAGCCCCTCTCTCATGACACACATTTTTCCTAGATGCTATCATTGACTCCCACAGTTTTAGTTATCATATAGAGAGATAAATAAATAGACAATCAAACCTTTATCTCCATTCCCAGACCTCACTCTTGAACTCCAGACTTTGCACTCCAGACTTCTATATTCAACTGCTTTTTGGACACCTTCCCTTAGAGGTCAGAGACACCTCAAAATGTCCAAATTTAAATTCATCTCAGTTAACAGCATCACTATCCATTCTGCTGCTCAAGGCAAGAGACCTAGGAATCATGCTTAATATTTCCCCCCCACCCCCAGCTTCAGCCACCAGATGAAATCAATAACCAAGTCCTGCCGATTCAAATTCCTAACTCCTTATTCCCTGCTGTTAACACCCCAGTTACTGCCATCATCATCTGTTGCTAGGACTACCGCACTACTTGAAGAACCTCCTAGTTGGAATCTTACTGCACTCTAATACAGTTTCCCCAGAGCAATCCAAAAAATAAAAAGATATATATAAAGAAGATCGTGTCACTTCTGAGATTAAAGCCCTTCAAAAGCATTTCAGTGTCCTCAGGATAAAGTCCAAACATCATTCCCTCATGCTACCAACTCATCTAGCCCACCAATCATTCGCTTCTGAAATACTCATTCCCCCTCCCACTCCCCCAGTGAGAACTCTTATCAATAGGTCAGGTCTCACTTAGCCTGAAGACCTTCCCTGATTCCCCTAGGCTGGGGGGGACCCCCTTACTATATGCATCCACAGCACTCTGGGCTGCTCTGCCCAAAATATTTATTATTTTTGTACTGGTCTCCAAAATATAGGACACACAATCAACTGGAGTGTGGGAAGAAAAACATAAATACACACAGAAGCCTTACTAATATTTAATATACCTATTAACTTATTAATACTGGCAACTTTCATCTGTTGGTCAGATGGCCAAGTTTTCCTGAAGGAAGACTGGGAGCTATTCCAAGCAGGTGATGATACTTGTTCACTCACATTTAACATACTGCATTATACTGTAGTCTTCGTGCCTAGTCAGGTGGATTTACAAGTTATTTGGTTTCAACTAAATTAACATTCACAAAACAGATAAGTGGTCTAGAGTCCTGTCAAGAAACTTAACAGATGGCTGGTCCGAGCACAGTGGTGTTTACAGCTAATTGATCACAACCAGTTACAGGTTCCTTTATTCTTTCTCTACTCCCACTGCTTCACTTGACTAGCCTAAAAAAAAAAAAGAGAAAGAAAAGAAACCTAACGGGAGATAATGTTAATAGTGCAAGCACAAGAGGAACGAGAAAATGACAGAGCTGATGCCTCTGGAAGTATGAGCTCTTATGTACCAGCATTTCACCTGCCACATTACAGTAAAACAAAACAAAATAATATAATGACTAGCTAACCAGAACTAAGACAGCCGAAAATTTAAATTATCTAAATTTAAGGCCATGCCTGGTGGCTCATGCCTGTAATCCTAGCACTCTGGGAGGTCAAGGCAGGAGGATCACTTGAGGCTAGGAGTTCAAGACCAGCCTGAGCAACATAGGGAGACCCCCCCCGAAAAAAGAATCACAATCAGTTACAGATTCCTTTGTTCCTTCTCTACTCCCACTGCTTCACTTGACTAGTCTTAAAAAAAAAAAAAAAAAAGACCAGCCTGAGCAACATAGCGAGACCCCTGTCTCTACAAAAAATAGAAATATTAAGCAGACTTGGTGGCGCGTGCCTGTAGTCCCAGCTACTCAGGAGGCTGAGGCAGGAGGATCACTTGAGTCCAGGAGTTGGAGGTTGCAGTAAGCTATGATGATGCCACTACACTCTAGCCTGGGCAGCAGAGCCAGATCCTATCTCAAAACAAAACAGAACAAAAAAAAAAAGATTTATAATATTTTGTCAACCTTACTCCAAATGTATATTATGCCTAAAAATAACACCTACTGAATATATAGTTATCAGTAAGACATTTAAAAATATTTGTCTTCATTTCTTTTAAAATGTTTTTTAAATACATAGAACTTAGTAAAATACACAGACTAAGAAATATTTTATAAACTACACAGCATATTAATTGAGGCAAAATTTACAAATAAAACAGACAATTCTTGGGCTATATTTGACCTCAAATATCCTATCTTTAATTAGCTTAATGTTTTTAGATTTTAAAAGTTAACTTGTAACATTTACAAAGCAGTTAATATCATGTGGAAATCCAGATTTGCAGCTTCAAAAAGGAGAGGGATTCTGAAAAAGGATGGGAAATCACACAATAAGGCAACACTAGAGCCACATTCCCCTACGGCAACAACTGGCCGGAGCTCAGTAGCCAGGGAATGGGTACATCTGTCAGTCTCCATTTGGTTTATTTCATTCAATTATTCACTAGAATGTAAACTGTAGGATTTCACCAGAAAGACAGATTGTTTATCTGTTTTGTTCACCGCTGTATGCTGTATTTCCAGGGCCCAGGAGTCCCCGGCACATAGGGTATTCCATAAACATTTGCTGAAAATTAGTAACTGTTGCTTGCCTGGTCCCTAAAAATATAAGTTTGTGATAAGTATTCCTAATATGTTTCTCTCTTCCCCTCAAAGACTAGTTGATTTATCTTTATATTTAATATAGGGCCTGACACATAGTAAGCACTTTGTTTACTAAGTGACTAATAGCTATTAGCACTTATTGAGTACTTACTATGTGCCAAGAACCATGCTAAAATGCTTTACAGGCATTACCTCATTTAATTCCTATAGCAATCCTATTATCCCTATTTTAGAGATGAGGAAACAAGGCTTTGGAGATTAAGTAAATGGTCAAAAAACTAATTATACAGAATGAAATAACTATAATACAAGAAAGGATATGAAAAGGGCTACAAGAAAGGTAAGAACAGACTGTTCCTTATTGGAACAGTCACTCTCTACCATCTTTGAGAGTGTAATTAAAAAAAAAGAAAAAAGAAAGGTAAGAACAAAATGCTGTATAATTTAGAAGGAGAGTTCACTTCCAATGTGTATAATGTATTTGGGAAAAGTTCATGAAGGAGGTAGCATTTAAATTAGATCTTGAAAAACAGGAGAGATTTCCATAGGAAAAGATGGGTGGGGAAGGGACTGCTTTTGCCACTTTCTCCACCAGGAATGCTTAAGTACAAAGGAGGTAGTCTGAGTGGAATGCAGGATATGTGGATAAATGCTACAAGGAATAAGGCTAGAAAAGTCAGCCAGGTGCAGTGGCACACACCTTTGGAGGCAGAGGCGGGAGGATCACTTGAGCCCAGGAGTTCGAGGGTGTAGCGCACTATGATTGCGCCTGTGAACAGCCACTGCACTCCAGCCTAGGGAACACAGTGAGATTCCATCTCTTTAAAAAAAGGCAGGAGAAGCAGGCACAATGGGCGAGTGGGCCTGGCGCTTGTGGGACACTCAGTGGTTTAGTGCCTTCTCTGAAAGTAGCTGTTACAAACCGGGGGGTGGCCAGACAAGGCTGGAGAGAAACTAAAAGAGATGTGCTCAGTTACTTCCTGACCAGAAGGGTTACAGTTAGAAAAGTTTTGTTATATGCAACCAAAAGCAGACTAGAAGTGGCCTTTATTATCCTATTTAAGTCCAGAAATAGGAAAGTTCTGAAGTTGGCTAATTCAGCAGCTCAAAAACATTATAAAGAGATCTTCTCTACCCTCATCCTCAGTGGCTACTACCCTCACTCTCGAAACTGCCTGCTGTTATTTATAAATTCTGCTTCATAATCCCAACATTGCCAATGGCAATTTCAGAGTCAGAAAAGGGCTCTTTCCTTGCCAAAGGCAGAACATAGCCCTTAATAGCCCATATTTTGGTTAGAACCATACTTAGTAAGTGACTCCTCCATTTACTAGCTGTGACCTTGCCCAAATTACTGAAACCTCTCTTGTGCTTCAGTTTCCTCAACTAAAACATGAGAATCTCAGGATTGAATGAGTTAATATATAAAGTACAGGCATACCTTGTTTTATTGCACTTTACAGATATCATATTTGTTTATTTTTTTAACAAATTGAAGGTCTGTGGCAACCCTGAGTCGAGCAAGTCCATTTTTCCAACAGCATGTGTTCACTTCGTGTCTCTGCATCATATTTTGGCAATTCTCACAATATTCCAAACCTTTTCATTATTGTTACATCAGTTACGGTGATCTGTGACCAGTCATCTTTGATGCTACCATTGTAATTGTTTTGGAGCACCATGAACCACACCCATATAAGATGACAAACTTAACAAATGTTGTGTGTGTTTTGACTGTTCCATCGACTGGCTATTTCCCTGTTTCTCTATTCCCTGAGACAGGACAATATTGAAATTAGGCCAATTAACCCCACAATGGCCTCTACATGTTCAAGTGAAAGGAATAGTTGTATGTCTCGCACTTTAAATCAAAAGCTAGAAATGATTAAAGCTTAGCGAGGAAGGCATGTCGAAAGCAAAGACAGGCCAAAAGTTAGGCCTCTTGCACCAAACAGTGAGACAAGTTGTGAATGCAAAGAAAAAGTTCTTGAAGGAAATTAAAAGTGCTACTCCAGTGAACACATGAATGATAAGAAAGCAAAACAGCCTTATTGCTGATATGGAGAAAGTTTTAGTGGTCTGGATAGAAGATCAAACCAGCCACAAAATTTCCTTAAGCCAAAGCCTAATCCAGAGCAAGGCTCTAACTCTCTTCAATTCTTTGAAGGCTGAGAGAAGTGAGGAAGATGCAGAAGGAAAATGTGAAGCTAGTAGTGGGTTGTTCATAAGGTTTAAGGAAAGAAGCCATCTCTATAACATAAAAGTGCAAGGTGAAGCAGCAAGTGCTGATGCAGAAGCTGCAGCAAGTTATACAGAACATCTAGCTAAGATAACTGATGAACGTGGCTACACTAACAGATTTTCAAGTAGATGAAATAGCCTTCTATGGGAAGATGCCATCTAGGACTACCATAGCTAGAGAAGTCAATGCCTGGCTTCAAAGGACAGGCTGACTCTCTTGTTAGGGCCTAATGTAGCTGGTGACTTTAAGTTGAAGCCAATGTTAATTTACCATTCTGAAAATCCTAGGGTCCGTAAGAATTATGCTGAATCTCTCTGCCTGTGCTCTAAAAATGGAACAAAGCCTGGATGATGCACTTCTGTTTACAGCGTGGTTTACTGAATTTTTAAAAGCCATTGTTGAGACCTACTACTCAAAAAAAAAAAAAAAGATTCCTTTCAAAACATTACTGCTCATTCACAATGCACCTGGTCAACCAAGAGCTCTGATGGAGATGAACAATGAGATTAATGTTGTTTTCATGCCTGGTAACACATTTATTCTGCAGCTCATGGATCAAGGAGTAATTTCAACTTTCAAGTCTTATTATTTAAGAAATACATTTCATAAGGCTATAGCTACCATAGAGAGTGATTTCTCTGATAGATCTGGGCAAAGATTCTGGAAAAGATTCACCTTTCCAGACGCCATTAAGAACATTCTTGATTCATGGGAGGAGGTCAAAATATCAACATTAACAGGAGTTTGGAAGTTAATTCCAGCCTTCATGGATGACTTTGAAGGGTTTGAGACTTCAGTAGAGGAAGTAACTGCAGATGTGGTAGAAATAGCAAGAGAACTATAATAGAATTAGAAGTGGATGTGACTAAATTACTGAAATCTCATGATCAAACTTGAACAGATGAGGAGCTACTTCTTAAGGACGAGCAAAGAGAGTGGTTTCTTGAGATAGAATCTACTCTTGGTGAAGATGCTATGAACGTTGTTGAAATGACAACAAAGGATTTATAATATAACATAAACTTAGTTGATAAGGCAGCAGCAGGATTTGAGAGGACTGAATCCAATTTCAAAAAAAGGCCTACTGCGGATAGGCCCTATAAAACAGCATTGTGTGCTACAGAGAAGTCTTCCGTGAAAGGAAGAATCAGCTGATATAGCAAATTTCATTGTTGTCTTATTTTATGAAATTGCCACAGCCACCCCAACCTTCAGCAACCACCACCCAGATCAGTCAGCAGCCATCAACACTGAGGCAAGACCCTTTCTTTACCAGCAAAAGATTATGACTTGCTGAATAGCAATTTTTAGCAATAAAGTAGTTTTCATTAAGGTATGTACATTCTTTTAGACATAATGCTATTTATTGCACACTTAATAGACTATAGTATAGTCTAAATACAACTTTTGTATGCACTGGAAAACTAAAAAATTCATATGACTCACTTTATTATGATATTCGCTTTACTGCAGTGGTCTGGAACCAAACCTGCATTATCTCTGAGGTATGCCTATACTTAGAAGAGTACCTAGCACCAGCAAGTTCTATATAAGTGCTGGCTATAATTATTATTATAGCTTTCTCATCTCTCTCTCTCTCTCTTTTTTTTTTTTAGCTCTCACATTTTGGTAAAACCTGGGTTAAAATACAAACTGGCAAAAAATAAGAATAAAATAAAAGCCCACAAATCTCCTTTAAAAAAATAAGGTTTCTCCAGAAGTCCCCCAGGCTTCCTTTCATATCAGTTAGCCAGAACTGCATCATATGCCCATGCCTAAATCAATCACTGTCTAGGAAGACAGAATTACAATGATTGGTTTACAGTTTACATCAAGACCTACACCTTGGGGCTGGGGAGGGGTGGCCAGATTCTCAGTAAAGCAGTAAGGATGGTGATAAGACAACCAATGTCTGCCAAGATTTATGAGGTTGTAGTCTCTGCTAGGGAGGGTCAGAATAAAGCAACCTCCAGGGCTGCAAGCATCACCCCTACAGAGCTCCTGATATAGAAAACTACAGCTACTGAGATAGGCCTATCAGTCTTATCACTCAAAGGAGGATTCTGGAAACCAGAGTGCTTAAGGGAAAGAAACTAACATTATTGAAGGTGGAAAAGAATCTGTTATGATAATTATAGAGCCCTTACTAGGCTCCACACAGTGTTATCTTATTTAGTCCCCAAATAAATTGATAACACTGCCCCTCCCCTCCTTTCTAAGGATGAGAAAAGACTCGAAAAGGAAGAAACACATTTATTATGGACTGTGCTAGAGGCTACTCATATGCATTGTGGCATCTGACATTTAACTGACTTCTCTGAATGAGAGCTAGGAGGTGGCAGGCCCGATTATAATACCAGATCTGATTCTAAAGTCATTGCCTTGCAGCTTAAGGCATTAATTTGTTTCCTCAGGATCAGAGATCTTACAAAATTCAATTCCAGAATCTCATTTAGCTCCTCCAAACACAATAGTTGGGGTTAGCAATTTAGTCCAGATTTTTTCAGTTTCATTCATACTGAAGACTTCAAAGTGGGCCCATACACAAAAAGCACCTTTACAATATTGCCTAGGGTTAAAAGCTTCCTTTCCCTTTCTTCCATCCCAACCACTAGAGGGCTAGACCATAAAAAAACAGCAGTTATAAACTAGGGCTCTGGAGTAGCTACTAACTGTGTGACCTTGGGTAAGTTACTTTACCTCTCTAAGGCTCAGTTTCCTCAACTGTAAAACAGGAAAAATGGTAGTATCTACCTCATTAAGCTGTACAAATTAAGTAAAACAAGACAAATAAAGCAATCAAAACAATGCCTGCACATAGAAAAAGCTTAGCAAATTTAACAGTTTTTACTGCTGGAAAGGAACTACTACTGCTGGTTCTGTCTCTAAGTCCAAACACTTCACCATCGTATTCTCTCTGAGCAGAGGCCTTGCCAGCCAGAGCCCCCTCGGAAAGATCAACAGGTCGCTCCTTTTCTCCTAGCCAGGGCCGGCCCAGAAACCTGAAGTCCCCAATCTATATGTAGCCCAGAGGTCTTAGCCTTTGGTTATCAACCACTACGAAGGCTGTCACTCTGAGCCCAACAGAACCAACCACACTATTTCCGCCCTAGCTGTTAGTTCTCCCGGCCTTCAGTGGCACAAGCTGCCTTCGGCCTGGCTGCCCCTGGTTACCGGCCTGGAGGTGGTTCGTCTGGCGTCCCCTCAACAGAGGGCTCTACCCTGCGACGTAGGTAGGACTTCCCTCAGTTCAGGGAAGCCAGTGAATCCACTTAGGACGCACGTCTGCCAAACACAAGCCCGGAGAAGGCTACCTTAGCGTCGCCCAGGCCTGCCGCTAGAAGCCCGGCCCCCAGCCCAGTCTGGGCGCAGGGCGGAGAGTAGGCCCTTTTCTAGCCCCCGGGAACACGTGGGCTCCTGCCTGAGACCACCACGTGGGGGGCTTCAGGCGTACCAAAGTGTCCCCGGAACCAGCCCCCAAGGACTGCTCCCCGCGCGGGCCCTAGCCCGGCCCCAAACTGGCCTGAGGGGCACTCCCGGCCTGGCTTCTCCCCTCAGACCTATCTAGAAAGGATTCAGACATCTTCCACAGACCAGAGACAGGCTCTCGCCAGACCCCAAGCCCCGAGACTGCCTGAGCCCCAGTACCAAATTGCCTGGTTTCCTTACTCACCCATCGCGGCTCCGCTCGCTCAGACTTGGCGGCGGCAGCGGCAGTAGCTTCAGCGGCAGCTTCGGCAGACAATATGGCGGATCCGCAGGACGGCAGCCCGAAATGGACAAACCAGTTAACACTCAACCCCGGGACGAAACGCGTTCTTGGCCCCACTGCTTACATTATGCCGAAGGCGGGCACTTAAAGAGACCGCAGCAACTAAAGGTAGGGAATGGAAGTAAAACACAAAAGGAGTGGCTGGAGGGAGACTGGGAGGGATACTTACTAAAGAAAGTTCAGCGTGTCTAGGAGTTCTCAGCTGTTTCTGCTATTTCTTCTCTTTTTTTCTTTTTCGCTGGCAAGTTTGTAGAGCAATATTTCTTCTTTATAGTAAAGTCTCCTCCCCCAGAAACGTATCCCTCCTTTCATAGTTAAAAACCATGATAGACTATGATAGATCTAAAACAATGGTAGATAAAACAATTATAGACCCTGAGCTGAATATGCATAAGGAATCATCTGGAGAGGGGAAGTGACTTGCTCAAGGCTATAGAGAAAATATAAAGAAGTCAAGACTAAACCAGGGTTTTCTGACTGGGTCTACTACAGGTAGCCCTAGTTAATACTGCAATCTTATTGGGAGATAAGAAATAGAAAAATAATGAGACTGTGCAGTATAGTTGACAGCGATTTCACAATCATTTCATTTATCCCCACAGCAAGCTCTTTGAGGGCAGGGGTTGGTTCTGTACTGTTCACCACCCTATCTGTGCGTAGCACAGTATCTGGCACATGGTATGTGCTCGGTAAATATTCATAATTGTTGAATAAGCAAAGGAATAAATGGGACAATGACTTACACAGAGCAAGGGATATGATCTCCCTTTTTAGACATGAGGAAATTGAGGCTCTTAGTGTTTGTGTGCCTTTTGTTTTTGTTTTGTTTGACACAGGCCCAGGTTGGAGTGCAGTGGCCAATCATAGCTCACTGTAACCTTGAACTCCTGGGCTCAAGCAATCCTCCTGCCTCAGTCTCCCAAGTAGCTGGGACTACAAGCATGCACCACCATACTTGGCTAATTAAAAAAATTTTTTTTGTAGAGATGGGGTCTTGCTATGTTGCTCAGGCTGATCTAGAACTCCTGGCCTCAAGTGATCCTCCTGCCTCAGCCTCCCAAAGTTCTAGGATTATAGGCGTGAGCCACCAAGCCCAGCCTTGTGTGTCTTTTGAATCATGGAATTTATGGCTGGTACATATTAGGCCTCCCTTTTTTCATAATGACATGCCAGTCCTCCTGTCCCCCACCTCAACGCACAGAGCCAGGCTATGTCTTCAAGCCATAAAGGGACCTATCTTTTGGAAGTAGAATGAGGGACCTGGAATCTTGTCCCCAGGGTCTGTCACAACAAACTGCCAATTCTAGTTGTGTGCCTGGCCCATTAAGAGAAACAACTCAAAGGCAAACTCTAGGACTCAAGGTTAGGTAAAGAAGTACTGTATTTCTCTTCCTGTCATTGCTCAAGGTGAGACCTTATCACCCTCCTGGTCTATTTTGCCTGCCTCCTCACTGGTCTCCTGCCTCCAGACTCTCCCACTCCTGTCCACTATCTCCTTAAAAGTAGACACCTTACAGTGTTCCCCCTCTGCTTAGCAACTTCCTGCTGCCTGCCCTTAGGTAATGTCCAAACATTCCAATCTAGTACATAGACTGGTCCTTTCCAGCTTCTTAGGCCACTCCCCACCAGACAACCCAGGCTCCAACCATATTTGGGGAACCACTTTTACCCAAATATGTTCCTGTCTTCTCTTGTGTCTTTGCATGTGCTCTTCCCTCTGCTTGGAATGCATTGCCCTCCCTTAACCCCAAACCATGCTCACTTTCAAGACCCAATTCAACTATCAGCTCTTCAGAGAAGCTTGTCTTTCCAGATAGGGTATTTGTCTCCTCTGCTCCCCCAGTGCCCTGAACACTCGTTTTCCTTAGCACTTCACACCCTAATTTGCTCACGTGTGTCCATCTTTCCCTGTTGTCTATGGGACAGTATCTTCCTCATCTTTATAACTCAGTGTCTAGCACAGTGCCTGCCTCGAGGCACCAAAAACATTTGTTGAGGTGTCTTGTCTCCCATACACCACTGTGAGCTCACCTGCATACCCTGTGGCCAACAAGGGCTCCGGAACGTGGGCCAAATAGATGAGAATGGCTATGATGGTCTGCGTTTCCTCTCTTTCCAGGCCCTGAGCCCTCCACCCTATGCCCGTAAGAGCCAGTGACACTTCAAGCAGCTTTGTTTCCACTCAAGCAATTGGCCCTGCTCACATACCCTTGCTAGCCTAGGGCCATTGGTCCTCCCTGATCTAGCCCCTGCTGACCCTCCCCACCCCACTTCCTTATCTTTCCTGCTTTAGGAACCACATTCTGCTTACCCTCCCCAAAACACACCAGGATGTTCCAAACCGATGTCTATTGCACGTGCCTGTTTCTCTCATTGAAATGCCCTTTCCCCTCTTGTCCACCTACGAAGTGGCTAATACAACTAAGACTGGGACTACAGGCACGCACCACCACGCCTGGCTAATTTTTCTATTCTTTGTAGAGATGGGATCTTGCCATGTTGCCCAGGCTGGTTTTGAACTCCTGGCCTCAAGCGATCCTCCTGCCTCCGCCTCCCAAAGTGCTGGGATTACAGACGCGAGCCACTGCGCCCGACCAGAAATAAATTTATGCTCAGCTCTACCACTTCCATGGGCAGGTCACTGTAACTCTCTGAGCTCCAGCTCTTCACCTGTAGGAGTAACAGCACTTACCTCCTAGAGCTGTCATAAAAGTTAGGCCTGAAACACACAGAGAACAGCACTGGTATATGGCGAGCATTCAGTCAGGAGCAGTGGTCACTACTACCATGGCCTCTGGTGCCTCCCCATCTCCACTCCTTTGGAGAAGGCAGAGCCCAGAGGCTTCAGAAGCCACATGCGGGGCTTCCCAGCCCGGAATCCCACACCTCTGCGATCTGCCTCAAGAGGCAAGAAGGAAGGGAAAGAACCACAGGACACAGGCTTGCTGGGAGTATAAAAATAGGACTTTTTTTTTTCCTCATTATCACATCAATTATCAAAGAAACAGTACGTAACAAAAATACAAAGCTCTGGTGGATTTTTTTTGTCTTTTTTTTGTTTTTTTGATCCCCACCCACCCCTCCCCAACAGCCCCTTGCCGGGGAGCCCCTGGCCGAAGCCTGGATGCTGTCCCTGAGGTCACCCTAGGACTCAGGAGAACCGGTGGTCCAGGTCTCTCTGGGGACTGGCCGAGTATGAGTAGGCCTTGCCCAAAACCAGGCGGTCCCGAAGCAGTCTGAAGAAGGCATAGTAGTTGCTGAAGAGGATGAGGGCCAGTGAGATGGTCTGGTGCCACTTTTCAGAGGACATTAAGGAGTACAGCTGGTAGACAATGACAGCACCCTCCAACAGCAGAAGGATGTTGAGGATCCGCAGGGGTTTGCTGAAAAAGAACTGCCCAGAAAAGGGTAGGCATGGGCTGGAAGGTATGCTCCAAAAACCTGCCTCTTGGACGGGGGTTCTGGGTAGGCCAGTGAAGGGGACAAGCACTTGGGACCCCACGCAGACCTGGATGAAGAGGAAGACTTTGTGGGTTTGGGCGTGGACTCTGCCACCTCATCTGCCTTTGCTTGTGGTGTTCCTCCTGGGAGGACTGCTGCTTCCCACATAAGTCGTTTAAGATCCTGTTCAACTTCTACCTCCTCCAGGAAACCTTTCTTGAGAGGTCTTACTTGCTCTTTCAAACTCTTTTTCTGGTCTAAAATCAACACCTTTTTATATGTCATCCTCCTGGGTATTATTGAGCCTGAGCAAATTAGAATCTTATGACATAGGCATGGAAAGTTATTATAGACTCTACAGCTTGAGTTACCTAATACTTCGTGTGTAGCATCCCTAGCTAGGCTAGAAGCTTTCAGGGAACATGGCAACACCTTTCTCTTATCTGGGGTTTCAGGGCACGGTAGAGTATAGGGACTCAAGAAAAATTTTCTGATCAGTTCGAAAGAGTGCTCAATGTCTAGAGATCTCAACTCGATTCTGCAGGGGCCAAGGTACCTAAGCCTCAAGAGCTGCTTACACGATGGGAGGAGAAGTGGCAGGAGATGGGGGTGCAAGGAGACCAGGATGCCAGGCTCAGCTCTGCATCTGACAGGCTGCAAGACTTTGGACAAGTTCCTCCCTGGGCCTCAGATTTTTCAACTGTGAAATGAAGATGTCAGCCCAGATCAGTGATTTCTTAAACTATGTTCCTTAGAGCCCCAGGTTTCAAGGGGCTTTCTTAGGGCTGGGCACAGTGGCACACCCCTGTGGTCCCAGCTACTGGGGAGGCTGAGGTGGAAGGACCACTTGAGCTCAGGAATTTGAGACCAGCCTGGGCAACATAGCAAGACCCCATATAAAAAAAATTAAAAATAGGCCGGGCATGGTGGCTCACACCTATAATCCTAGCACTTTGGGAGGCCGAGGCAGGAGGATCGCTTGAGGTCGGGAGTTCAAGACCAGCCTGAGTAAAAGCGAGACTCCACCTCTACCAAAAATAGAAAAAATTAGCCAGGCATGGTGGCACATGCCTGTAGTCTCAGCTACTCAGAAGGCTGAGGCAGAAGGATCACTTGAGCCCAGGAGTTAGAGGTTGCAGTGAGCTACAATGATGCCACTGCACTCCAGCCTGGGCGACAGAGTGAAACTCTGTCTCAAAAAAATAAATAAATAAAAATTAAAATTAAAAAAAGGGGGATCCCTAAGAGCTACTGCAGAGGTGAGCAGGAAGTGAAAAGGGTTCCAACTCCTTCAAATAAAGCAGTGCCATGAGGTCCCATATATTGGACTCTGGTCTCTGTGTTGGAAAAAAGGATTTTGATAGTAAAATAAATAAAATGGAGACCACTAGCCTAGATGATTTTGAACAGTCCTTTCCATATCTGATTATGAGTCGTTACCATTAGTTCCCAAGTGTCCCAGTAAGGCGCCCTTGAACGAGTTAAACTCTCTAAGCCGATTTCAGTATATGAAAACAGGGATAGCCCTGGCATTTCTCTCACATACAAGGTTCTGGGGAAGACTGAATGGGAGGGAGTATGGAAAGGGTTTAGCACAGTGCCTGGCACAAAATAAGGACTGAAGATAGTTATTATCTTCATCGCCAAGAACCCCTTCTTTTATTGTATCTTCTCTCCTTCCATCCAATGTTTTGAAAGATGTGTTACCAAGTAAATTGCAGTTATTAAGTAACAATTTTTATGGCTGTCCTTGTGCTGCATGTGTGCATGTCTTCTTTGGATCTGGGAAATACTGAAAATATCTTTCTCTTGCTATGACATCATCTTCCTGCCCTGCTGATCTTCCCACTTTCTAGATCAGGCCCCACCCCTCCTTCCCAGGGGAAGAGACTCACGTGGAACCGGAAGTGGGAGACGTCGGAGGGGATAGCCACATTGTAGTGGCCCACTGCTTTGTAGACGTTCTTGCTGTGCTTCACCAGCACGCCCTGCGGCCACATGCATTCTTCAGTCCATCTGGAGGGACAGTCCAACAGTGCCCCTTATCCCCAGCTCACCCATGAATGGGGGTACCAGAAGATTGGGTAGGGGATGATCACCAGGGCTCTACTCCCATTTCTATCACTTAGACACAGTGACTTTCCTTTTCTGGGTCTCAGTTGCCTCCTCTGTAAAATGGGGTAAGAACCATGAGAAATTCACTACACTAGGAGTCAGAAGGTCTAGGGCTGGCACTACTTACTGGGGGATTATCAAAAAAACCCTTTTTCCTCTCTGGATACATGTGCTTCACCTGGGCTCACCTCTAGCCTCCAACTGGTCCACCACAAAGCTGCCTGAGTGGTCTTTGTAAAATACTAAGCTGAGCCTGACCATCCTTTGCTTAAAACCCTCTGAAGGCTTCCCAGTGCCCTTGGGGTCAAGGCCCCAAGGATTTGGCATGGCCTCTGAGGTCCTGTGTGGCTTCCACAACTCCCACTACACAGCTCCTGCTCAAGCCACTCAGTACAGTTTCCAGTTCCTCCAGCACACCATACTGCTTCATGTCTCTCTGTAAGCCAAATGGATTGCCCTTCCTGATGCCTTAGCCTTCTGGTAAGCTCTTCATCATCTTTCAAAACCCAGGCTCCTCCAGAAAGCCCTTCTCAAACTCCCCAGAGTTCAGCATCCTTTCTTCGTTCTCTGAATCTCCAGTCCTCATTCCCTAATGTTTGTCACTTATTTATTTCCTTGTCTGTATCCCTCACTAGGCTGGAAGCCCCTCAGGGAGGGTGTTTAATTCTTCCTTGGGTCCTCAGAGCATGCCATAAGACCTGGCACAGAGAGGCTCCAGTGAGCGTGTGGATGAGATGGCAGGAACAGGATGAGCACTCTTCCAGTGTCTTATTAGATCTCCTGGAAACCCCAAAGATCCTGGGCCAGAGGACTGAGAATCACAGCCTGCAAGCAGCCCGCTTCTCAATCCCACATTCATGCCTCATTGATTCATTCATTTAAAAAATAGTTACCATGTTATACACAACAACGTGGATGAACCTTATAGACAATATGGTGAATGAAAGAAGCTGGACACGAGAGTATCTACTGTACGACTTCATTTATATGAAGTTCTAGAATAGGCAAAACTAACCTATGGTGAAAGAAAGCAAAAAGTTGTCTTGGGGAGAAGAGGTCACTGGGAAGGGCCATAGGGAAGTTTTCTGAGGGGCTGGAAATGTTCTATATCTTGATGGGGTGGATTACATGGGTGCATATGCCCCTATTAAAACTCAAAGAATTATATACTTTAAGACTTGTACATTTCACTGTATGTAAATTTTACCTTGAAAAAAAAAGACTATATACAAAAAACACAAAAATTTGCAGTGTATCTAGTATAAGCCAGGAACTCTGCCGTGAATGAGGAGACAGCTAAGTGCCAGACAGGTCAGGGCCCTGACCTCCAACTTTTAGTCCTGGAATGGCTGGCAGGTAACCAAGCAAACACAGTAGAAAGCTTTAAGTGCAATGACCATGGTATCATGGGGCACTGATGGGAGGGGAAGGGCACTGAACCCATTCTGAGTGGTCAGGAAAGGAAGCAAAGAGCTAAAAAATAAATAGGAGTTAACCAGGAAAAGAAGGATGGAAAGACCATTCTAAGCAAAAGATATATCATGTGCAAGAGCCTGGATGCAGATGCACATAAAGCACATGAGGACCCGAAGAGGTCTGATTTGCTGAGAGCAGAGTAAGAGCTGGGCATGGTGAGAGATGAGGCAGAGAAGGCTGGAAGGACCCAGTCCATCAGCTGGGAAGCCACAGAAAGACCATGGTGAGCCATGGACAGGCTTATTCTCATTTTCAACTGTGTTCTATCTTTCTACTCCTCCCTCCCGTCAGAGACCAAGGCTAAGCCAAGCCCTCTTTTGGCTCATTCACCAATGCCCCATCCCGTTTGTGGACCTCCTGGACAGAGCCTGAAAGGGACCCTGACTGCACGAAGGGCCAACACCAGGAAGCTTGGCTCCTGTAGGCTCCCTTTGCATCTCTGCTCCCTTGTGGGCCTCCTCTCTGCCAAGCCTTGTCCTGGGCCCAAGACTCAGATGTGCTTCAGAGGTGGTCCCGGCCTTGAGGAGCTTCCAGTCTAATGGGGGAATACAGGCAGGAAATTAGTAAAACCTGGGGTGAAGAGTACTTTGATAAAGGGCTCCTGAGCAGGGTGACTTCTGCCTCTGCTCTGGGTACAGTGCCATTCTGCAGCTAGGCCTCTTTCGCCCAACTCATCCTATTTGTGTACATGGCTACCTCCCCCACCAGACTGTGAACTCATTAATGATCTCGTCTGTCATTTCCTCCCTGTGGCCCTCCTTCCCTGGCCAGGATTCACCATCTGCTAACACAGCACCATGTCCTGTTACCAGAGCAAACCTTGGAATGGGCTCTCCACTGTTCAAAATCCTCTCTGTCTCCCCTCGGCCTGTAGGTCAAAATCCAAGCTCCTTTGCCTGACACAGCACCAGGACTGGTATGGATTAGGTAGAAGTAAATGTCTGCTGAAAGAGTAGGTGACCTAATGATTGAGTGCGTGAGTGAGCAGGTGAGAGCGCAGTGAAGCATGAGAAAGTCAGTCAATGAGTGAGTAAATAAATGAGTCAGTAAATGGGAAAGTCAGTGAGTCCATGAATTTACCACCTGTTCCCCTCCCATGTCCAGCACATTGCAAGTTACCCAAGGACAGGGAACGTGTCTGTCTTGGGCCCCACCGTACCCAACTCTGGACACACAGTCTAATACAAAAGACATGCTCAATAATTATTTGCTGACTGAATGAGTAAGTTAATGAGCAAGTAGGTGAGTGACTCCAGGCACTGACCAGGAGGGCTGGGGTTGGGCAGAGCAGGGTAGGGCGACTCACGGGTGCTGCAGTACGTTGGAGCACAGAGCTGGGTCCACCTTCTGCCAGCAGCCCAGGTGGGCAGCGGCCTTGTGCAGCAGGTCACAATAGCTGGCAGGCAGCAGGTGCTGCATGAGGATCACCGAGGTGCTGATAGACACCAGCAGGAAGAGTTCGCAGGACCAACGTTTGTCATAGTAATGTGTGTTCTGGGGGTAGCAGGAGGTGAGTGAGGCCTGGGACACCCATAATGGCCTCACTCCCCCTCCTTTCCCTGATTCCCCCTGCCTCAGAGGGTAGGACAGTCCTGAGGAGACCCCAGGGTAGCCTGAAACCAAGAATCAAACACCTAACAAAGAGGGCTTAGACCTTGTGCCCAAAAGTCAGTTTTCTACAAACAAAAACTGCTCCCTATTCTGAGCCAGAGTAGAGGCCCTGGGGCCCAACAGCCCTGAATTCAAATCTTGGCTCTTCTGTTTATTAACTATGTGATCTTGGGCAAGTCATTTAACTTCTCTGTGCTTTAGTTTGCTCACCTGTTAAATGAGGATAAGAGCAACCATTAACCACCTCTGAAAGGCATTAGAAGGATTATAATGAAAGCTCCCGGCATGTTGTAGGTACTCAATAGACATTAAGTCCTCTCAACCTCAAATCATTCAGTGTAGTCCACCCTGAAGAAATGTTTCAAGCCTACTGCAGCTGAGGTGGTACCTTCCCAAGAAGTCATACAAGCAAGAAAAGAGAGCACAGGCTTTTGGTGTCACTCAGATCTGGATAAATCCTGGCTTCCCTACTTAATGATAAAGCAGGACATTGTGACATGCCTGTGTCAAAACAGCCACTGAAATACAAAGTCACTGCTCTTTGTTATCAAGTATTATGAACACCACCACCACGTCTCCCTCATTGGCTGGGTGACCTTGGGCAGGTCACTTCTTTCAGTGACCCTTGTTCTCTGCACTCTAAAATGGAGACATACTAAGTGACTGAGGGCTGGGAAAACAACAACAACAAAAATAAATAAATAAAATAAAATAGAGACAGTAGTCACTCTAGCACTCCAGAGGGGAACAGATGAAAAAAATCTCATCCCAAACAGCAGAGTCAGTTATGCAAGCAGGAGTGCTCACGTGGGGCAGGCAGCAGAGTAAGGTCGCAGCTAGACCCTTTCCCTCCCTGGGTTGAGCTACGCACCTTCACAAACCAGACAGGCACAAAGGCCACATAATAGGCACTCAGCATGGAGCTGACCAGCACTTCCTTCATGCGCCAGTTGAAATCCATCTTGAGGAACTCTACCTCGCTGCGGATAAGACTAGGCGACAGGCAGCAGGCATGGGTAGGCATGGCATCCGGGCCATACAACTGTCTCGTGTGCTGCTTCCACGTCTCCCGCAGCGTCAACAGGTAGTCCCGGCTCTTCGCCAGGCCACTGACCGCCTCTCGGGGCCCCATGGAGGCCATGTGGCTGAACAGGCTCGTCTTGCGGAGATCACAGTTCAGCTGCAGGAACGGAATGTACATCCCAAACCTGCTGGGGAAGATGGTGGTGAGGGCAGGCCTGCTCATGGGCTAAGATCCCAAACCTCAGCCACTGAGGGGAATCTTCTCCCCTTCCTGGGCCTCAGCTCTCCTGGCTGCTCAGAGGGGAGAATTTATACAACCTTCCATTCATCCATCCTCCCATTGAATGGTCATTCAACACATGTATTATTACTGAGTATGTGCCCAACACTGGGGATACAGTGGGAAGCAAGAGACAAGTCCCTGCCCAGTCTAGCGATGATGAAGAATAATCATAACAGCCCATATTCACTGGGCACAGCCTATGTTCCAGGCACTGTACTAAATGCTTTTCCTGCATCATCTTCTTTTTTCTCATAAGAACACTATGGATTGGTAGTTATTTTTCCCCTTTTCAGCTGAGGAAGGTGTGCCTCAAAGAGGTAAGGTAAATTCCCAAAAGTTAAACAATTGTAAGGAAGTAAGAGAGCCAGGCTTCAAACCCAGAACTGTCTGGTACCAAAGATCAAGACAGATACTCAACAAATCATTAAGAGTAATTAATTAAAAGTGTACACAGTGCCACAGAAGAGGTGTAAGTTGTTATTGGTACATGCAGGAGAGGCAGCTCTTTAGTTTATAGAGGAGGGCAGTTCAAGAAGAATTATTTATTATGTGTGTGCCTATTATGTGCCAGGCACTAAAATGGGCTCTTGAACAGAACAAATCCCTTCCCCTGAGCAGCACCCATAGGGCAGGGCTGGAACAAATTAGTCAAGGGTTTTTTGTTTTTGTTTTTAGAGACAGGGTCTTGCTCTGAAACCCAGGTTGGAGTGTAGTAGCCTGGTCACAGTTTACTGTAACTCCTGGGCTCAAGCAATTTTCCTGCATCAGCCTTCCAAATAGCTGGGACTACAGGTGTGTGCCACCATGCCCAGCTAATTTTTTAATTTTTTGTAGAGATGGGGTCTCTCTATGTTGTCTAGGCTGGTTTCAAACTCCTAGGCTCAAGTGATCCTCCTGCCTTGGCCTTCCAAAGTGCTGGGATTATAGGCATGAGCCACTGTGCCTGGCCTCAAGGGGTTTTTGAGTTTGTGACTGGTACTGTGTGAGATGAAAACTGGATGGACCCACACCCTGGAAGAGTAATTACAAAAAGTGGGTAAGTGCCAAGCACAGTACATGGCACATTGTTATTTTTTTTTTGAGACAGGGTCTCCCTATGTTGCCAAGGCTGGTCTTGAACTCCTGGCCTCAAGTGATCCTCCCACCTCAGCCTCCACCATGCTTCGAGTAGGTACTTTTTATAAGTATTCCTTTTTTTGTCAGCTTGAGGCCTCTCAATTTCTCTAGGTCCCCACAATTACAAAGCCCCAGAAGGGTTCCTAGGCTGCCTCCAGGAGTTAGGGCCAATGACAATGCTGTATTTCCCATTGACAATAATACCGTTGATATGAGTGTTCCTGGGCAAGTAACGTAGCCTCTGTGGATGGGGATGCTACCATCTTTCCTGGGGTAAGGTTAAATAAAGTAACTTAGAGAATTGTGGTCAAGAGCATAACCCGTGGGGTCAAATAGGCCCAGATTAAAATCCCAGCTCTGCCACTTACTTGCTCTGCAAGAGAACTCTGGGCAACTCTTTTGAGTGCCACTGTGCTCCAGCCTGGGCGATAGAGCAAGACCCTGTTTCTAAAAAAAAAAATTCAAAAAAGAATCTCCTTGGCTTTGCCTCTAAGAAGGACTGCAAGGCCAGGCACAGTTACTCATGCCTATGATCCTAGCACTTTGGGAGGCCGAGGTGGGAGGATTGTTTGAGGTCAGGAGTAGAGACCAGCCTGAGCAACATAGTGAGACCCCATCTCTACAAAAAATACAAAAATTAGCTGGGCATGGTGGCATGTGCCTGTAGTCTCAGCTACTCGGGAAGCTGAGGCAGGAGGATTGCCTGAGCCCAGGCATTTGAGGTTGCAATGAGTTATGATGACACCACTGCACTCTACCCTGGGCAATACAGAGAGACCCTGTCTCAAAAAATAAAAATAAAAGGACTGCAGATAGGTCCTATGATCAATTAAATTATTCAGTGACAGTAAGTAACTGCTCTGACAGGTCAGAAGTTAGAAGCAGCTTCATATTCAAGATAACAAGATTCCCTCCCATCCTTTCCACCCAATGCATGACTATATAAAAGTAGAATATCAATCCATATCAGCAAAAAAAATAGGAGTGGGGGTCATCAGTACACAAATGATTCTGACAAATTTAGAAAGCAGATGGAGACATGTTGACAGATGAGGAAGAAGCCATCATCTAGAGCAGCGCTTTCCAATAGAGATATAATGTGAGTCACATACACAATTTAAAATTTTCTAGCAGCCACATTAAAAAAAGAGAGGAAATTAATTTTTATATTCTATTTTACTTAACCCAACACATGCAAAATATTATCATTTTAACATATAATGAATACTTTTATTTGTTTGTTTGTTTGTTTATTTATTTTAACAGACGGGGTCTCGCTCTGTCACACAGGCTGGAGTACAGTGGTGCAATCATAGCTCACTGCAGCTTCGAACTTCCTGGCCTCAAGGCGATCCTCCTACCTCAGCCTCCCAAGTAGCTGGGATTACCATGCCACCATGCCCAGCAATGAAAATTCATTAATGAGATGTTTTCCTTTTTTTCTTTTTTTGTACTAAGTCTTCAGAATCTGGTGTGTATTTTACAATTAGAGCACATCTCTCAGACTAGCCTATTTCAAGTGCTCAATAACCACAGGCAGCTAGTGGCTGCTAAACTGGATGGCATAGGTCTAGAATATGCCATGTGAGGAATGCACTGGGGGTGGGAATTTATCTGCCCAGAGTGACCCAAGAGAGACTCTGGCTTGAAATGGGCACATTTGATAGAGGGTAGAAGTGAGAAACAGGGCTGAATAAATGGGATTAAACAAAGATCCATATTTATTTAGAAGAGTCAGTCCCTTTATTCCCCTACTCACCTCATACGACCCACCCTGAAGGATTCTTCTCTACAGATATTAAATAAACTGTCTGAGAATTGAGGTCTCTAAAAAGGGCATCTTAAAGTAACACCCCCACCCTCTTTCTGGCCTATAGAGGCCCACAGCCTGACAACTAACACCTCACTCACTCACCCTAAAGCAAAGCCTGCCAGTCAGTGTGTCCTGCTCATGTACTTAAACTCCCACTCAAACCTCCCTCTCACTTAAACAATGGCAAAGGGAGAAAAAATGCACTCTTGCTACTCAGTCCTTTGTTCTTAAATATAAATAGACAACCAAAGAAACCAACTATACTTGGAAAATTAGAAGCATGAAACAGAAAAATCGACCCCAGTAGAAAGACAAAATTGAGGGAAAATAAGAGATTTTTAAAACACGAACAGGATGCTATGAGAAAAGAACAATCAGAAAACAAGCAAAAGGCCTTAGAGATGAAAAATTCAATTGATGAAAAAAAATCTCAGTAAAAGAGTGAGAAGATAAAGTTGAGGAAATCTCTCTAAAGACAAAGCAGAAAGAGAGAGACAGAGAGAGAGAGGAAGAGGAGAGGAGGGAGGGAGAGAGATGGAGAGAGACAGAGACAGAGAGAAATGGAAAATAAGAGAGAAAATATAAGAGAAACAGATGACCAATCTATGAGGTCTACCATCTGATAAACAGAAGTCCCAGAGAGAATAGAAAAAATGGAAAGGAAGATATTATCAAAGAAATAATAGAAGAAAATTTCCCTGAGCTAAAGAAGTACCCAAATCTCCAGGTTAAAAAAGTCCTAGAGTACTGATAGGATGAATAACAAAAGTTCCACACCAGACATATCCTTGTGAAATTTCAGGTAATAAAAAGATAAATAGCATATTCCTCAATGCTTTCAGAAAGGAAAAAACAAGTCATCCACAAAGGAACTGGAATAAAACTGGCTTCAGACTTCTTACTAGCAACATTGGATGCTAGAGAAAATGAAACAATATCTTCACAATTCTGAGAGAATATGAATTTGAACTTAGAAATCTATATTCAGCCAAACCACCAATCAAGTATGAGGGCACAATAAAGACATTTTAGACATGCAAGGACTCAGAATATATACACCTCCCAAATACTCGTTGTTAAGGGAATTACCTGATAAGGTACTCCAGCAAAATAAGGGAGAAAACCAAGAAAGAGGAAGACATGGGATCCAGGAAACAGTGGATACAACCCAGGAGGGTGACAAAGGGAAGTCCCAGGCTGACAGCTGTACAGTACGCCTAAAAAGCAACCACTCCAGACTGGAGCAGGAGGATGGAGGGCTCCAGGAGGGGTGTCTTTGGGGGGTAAAACGGACTCCAAGCAACAGGTAGCATGACTAAGAGGCTGGATAAACTTGAGGATATGTTGAAGGTCCATCATTCTTTTGTCAACAAGAAAAAAGAAAGGCAATTAGAAACTCCAAGAAAAATAAAAAGCTGTATAAGAAAATTTACAATCTAAATATGAAGCAAACTAAAATGTGACATGATTTTAAGCAATTGATGAAATGTGAGAAAAGAGAAACTATTTGACCTTGACACTAGAAACATTCTTTTATAAGAGGCCCAAGATTGTAACTCAGTAGCTATAGAGAAGGAATGTCATCTATGCACACTACTAGGCCCTGCAGTAAATGATATCTTCATACACATAATTATATCAAAGCTACTTATTGGTTTTTAATTTTTAGAATTAGCCTTAGAGAAAGAATGGAAGACTTAAATGTGGTTATGTAGGAGAATGTGAACGTCACGCTTGACAATATAAAAGTACAGCTGCCAGGAAGTGAAAGGAGGAAGAGGGAAGAAACGGTGGATGGGTAGGGTACCTGATATTATTGTCTTACATGAAAGGGATTCAAGATACTGACTATTGCTGATGGAATAAAAAGTATAGGCATACTTATAATATTGACAAAGATAACCAATAGAAAACTAAAAATAATAACAGCTATCAAATATTGAGAACAGTAGGGATGGGAGGGTGAGCTAAATCTTCATCTGTCATTGCAGGGAATATGCGTGCACATGCATGTGTGTGTGGTATGCTTGTATATGCATAGAACATTTATTTCCAGGATATACAAGAAACCAGAAACATTGGTGATTACCTCTTAGAAGGAAAACTGCATGGCTGGGAGGCAGGAGTCAAGGGGAGACTTTTTCACTTTATACTCTTATACTTTCTGAATTTTAACCATGAAACCTATTATCCAATTATAAAATCAATAAATAAATTTTTAAAAAGAATAAACAAAAGCATACAGATACTAGAATTATGGGGATAACTCAAAAAACACAAAACCAGAAAGTAAAAGAGAGTGCTTCTGAAGAGTGGGACTAAAAATCTGGAGGGTGGGGTTAGAGGTTAATGCTTCCCATGATAAACTTTTTAGCACTACTGGATTCGATTTACAATGTAATTGTATTATGTCAATAAAATTTTTAAATTAAATAATAAAAAATAAAGCAAAATACGGACATTAGGTGATATCTACATTTAAGGAGAACAGACTCACCAGTTAGTAACCATAAAGTGTCAAATTAAGCAACTACTGAGTTTTAAATAGTACAACCCCATGGAAGGGCAATTTGTTAATATCTACAAAAAATGTAAATGGATACACCTTTTGGTGCAGTAATTCTGCTTCTGGGAATCTACTGTACAGAAATATTGGACATGTGCAAAAAATGTATGCAAAAGAAAGTTTCCTATCTCATTGTTACAAATAAGGAAAAGCTAGGAACAAGTTAAAAGTTCACCAATAGAAGACAAATAAATTGTGAAAATTCTATACCATGGAATACTATGAGGCCATTAAAAAAAAGAGGCAGACCCATATGTATGGCCATAGAGAATATCCAAGTTATATGACTACGTGAAAAATACAGTAAATTGTATAACATCATGGCCAGTATAATCCCATTTTTGTTTTCAAAAAAGGCGTATGTGTGTACTTGCACAGAAAAAAATTTGGAAAAATATGCTGCAAATAATGTATTTTTCTGGGATAATGAGATTATGTGAGACTTTCAGTTTCTTTTCTTTTTTTTTTTTTGAGACGGAGTCTTACTCTGTCGCCCTGGGTAGAGTGCAGTGGCATCATCATAGCTCACTGCAGCCTCAAACTCCTGGGCTCAAGCGATCTTCCTGCCTCAGACTCCCAAGTAACTGGGACTACAGGCACGCACTACGACGCCCAGCTAATTTTTCTACTTTTAGTAAAGACAGGGTCTCACTCTCACTCAGGCTGGTCTTGAACTCCTGACCTCAAGTGATCCTCCCGCCTCGGCCTCCCAGAGTGCTAGGATTACAGGCATGAGTCACTGCACCCAGCCATGGGACTTTCATTTTCTATGTTGAAAGTGTCTGTATCAGATGATGAACTATCCATGCTTTCCAAAAAATTTTTTAAAAGCTTCTATAAAGTTCAATGTTTTTATCAGGCACATGTGTCATTCTTATAATTAAAAACTAAATATAACTGAAGCAAATGTAATGAGGCTCCCATGCCAGTGCCTGTTTGGTCATGCAGTATAGAAAGGGAGAAACGTCCAGCTCTGAAGCTTCTCAGTGACTGGGGTTGGCCCAGCCTAAGGAATTCCATGAACCAGAAAGCCCAGGGTTGGGAAATGACTGTTAATGCCCAGACAGCCAGGAGCCTGACCCAGGAGCAGTGAGATTGGGCACCTCACCAAAGTCCTCCCTGATTCTAGGCCAGAAAGGGGCAGTCCTGGGCTCTTACCAGATACTATCTCTCCATCCTCAACAATCTGGGTTCTGGTAAGATGGAAGAAGTGAGCAAAACAGATACAAAGACAGACATACACACATGCATGTGCAGACACACAGAGAGACACACACACACACTCTCTTCATGCACAGACACCCACATAGAGACATGCAAACATGCAGATGCTTGCCTGCACACAGACCCCGGGAGGCACCAAAGGATTACACAAACACTGAGATACACAAAGAGAGACACAGAGAAAGAGAAAGAACCAGAAAGAGGAAAGGAAGGAGGAGGAGACAAAGCTTGTGCATTCCCCCTCGGGAACATTCCTTAGGGATATATACACAGATCTGAGTCCCATTCTGACCTTCCCTTCAGTGGGAGCTTGGGTAAATTATGCTGCCTCAGTTTCTTCTGCAAAAGAAGGCTAATCATCCTGATCTCAGGGGGATGTCGTCAGACAATGTGAGAGGATATTGTCGCTGCCTGCCTCCAGTCTTCTAGATATGGAGGCCTGGTGACCCAGCCACACTCAGGGCAGAGGACAGGACCCAGGTGCTAGGCAATAAGGGCTGAAGTGAAGGGTACTCACGGATAGCAGAGGAACAGGAGGTTCAGGAAGGAGTAGGTCCTGAAGAGGTGGATGAGGGATCGGCACAGACTCCAGCCTGTTGCCGTGAGAACGGTGAAGCGGGTGAGGAACAGCAGGATGGAGCGAAAGAGGGAGACCTTCCCCCTCTGAGAAGCCTGGGTCAGGGCGAGATAGGATGGGATGGGTCCTTGGATGGAGGCCACAGGGGCTGTGCCCAAATCCCACCCAGCATGGTCTGTGATCCCACCCAGGGAAAGGCAGTACAGCAGGCTGGGCAGAACCTGGCAAGGTGAATCCTTCTTTCTGATATCCAGTAAACTCCAAGAGGATGTGATTAATGTTCTTCAACCAAGTCCAAAGGGAGCCCCAAGGAAATACCTCAAGGTTGAAGGGCTGGGCCCATCTCCTGACACCCCCAGGGGAACAGGGGAGTCCCAAAGTCCCTGGCCAGCCTCTAGGACCCAATCACCTCCTTCACGATGGACCCAATGAAGCGGCGGCCCAGAACAATGGTGGTCACCATCAGCAAGTTGAAGTCGATCAGGTGGAAGTTCTGTCAGGGGGGCAGAGGCCTGGGGGTCATGTGGGCCCCTTGCCCATACACAGGCTTTTCTCATACCCACCTCCCCCTGCCCAGTCCTTTCCACAGAGACTATCCCCATTCTCTGACCTTAATCTGCCTCCAGCTGAGTCAGGCCAGGAAATTACCTAGAGGAGTAGAACAGGACCCAGAGAAGGGAAGTGGGACAGTCCCCTGGGGATAAGAGAGTGGTGTGTGAGCCCTTCTGCTCTGATCACCCATGTCCCTGTCCCTGCACCTATTCTTCTGAACAGAGCTCTTTTTACTCCTTGAAACACTCATGTATGCCTGTGGTTCATCTCCCCTACAGGACTTAAGACTCTGAGCTCCTTTAGGCAAAATCTGTGTCAGGTTCATCTCTACAACCATGCAATGCCCAGTGTAGTACTAAGCACACTAGGAGCATTCAGAAATCATCAGTTTACTGTTCCTTCTACACCTTCCATGCTCAGCACAGGGCCAAGTGCATAGTGGTGCTTGGTAGGGCTATGCTAAACTGAAACCAAACGTCTCACACACACACACAAAGCTGGCCCTGGCTGGGCACCTACCAGGGAGGTGTGGGAGGGCGGGTGGGAAGGTGGATACCACCACACTGTCTTGTAGATGTTGATATAGTGGACGAAGAGGGCTATTAGCTGGCAAAAGAAGAGCTGCAACTCAAACAGAATGCTGGCCTGGACTGGCAGCTCAGGGATCTTGCAATGCTGTAGAGGCACGACCGTCTGGGTGGCCAGAGGGGGGCTGGAGAGCCCTGTCCCAGAACTGCTCCTGGGGATGGGGAGGGAACAACATCAGGAGCTGACCTGAGAACCCTACCAAGGAAGGGCTTCTGAGGCACAGCATTGTGGGATAAGATCAGAAAAGCAGCTCATGGCAAGGATGGAGTCCTCCTAATCCTGCTTGTCAGACAAAGGAGCCAACAAAGTCTTTTCCTATCCCTATCTTATTCATGTCTTCCAAAAGCCCCCAGGAGGGAAAGAATTATTACATTCATTTTACACATGAGGAAAAGGAGGCCCAGAGAGGGGAGGCAACTTGTCCAAGCCATCAACAAAGCCAGAACAGAACCGTAATTGGAATCCAGGCCTTTGGACTTACTCTACCACATCCCACTGCATCTGTCCAAGTGACCACCTTCAACTGAGGTCCCTCTGGGTCTTTTTGGCTGCTCACTTCCCTCTAAGCCCCCACCTGGCATCTAGGATATCACATCTTAGATCCCAGTAAGGGAGAGCCTTGTCTACACTGCCCCTGTGAGCCCACAGTGAGGGGCGAGAGACAGAGAGGTGGTTTACCTGGTGCGGGAACGGACACTGGTCACTGATGCGCTGGAAGTGTGGCCCCCACCAGAGCTCCCCGAGGATCCTGGCTCACAGAGTGGATTTCGGCAGTAAGATGTCCTGTTGGGACCTCTTCGTCCTCCTGTGGGGCTCAATGTAAAGTATATCCTCAAGCCAGGGGGCATATATCAAGGATAACAGCAATGATACTGGCTATTTGGTATCTAGTCACCTGGTATTCCATTTTGTCATTTAATCCTCACTGAGCCCCCGCCTACCTCTTCAACCTCTTCTCCTACCATTCTCTGCCTCACTTGCCCCCATGCCATGCTCTAGACATCTGGGTCTTTCCTCAGCAAGCCAAGCTTCTGCTACCTCTTGCACTTGCTGTATTCTCTGTCTGGAGAGCCCTTCTCTGACTGCCATTTGTGAAGTAGCTGCCCCCATCACTCTCTAATTTCTATTTTTTTTCACAACAATTTACTCTCTAAAATTATCTCATTCATTTGTTAACATGCTTATTGTCCGTCTCTGCCACTAGAATGGAAGGTCAATGAGGTCTTATCTGTCTTTTTCACTGCTGTATTCCCTACCCCTACTACAGCAAGTGTGTGTGTGTGTATATATATATATATATATATATATTTTTTTTTTTTTTTTAAGTAAGTATATTTTGATGAGTGACTGAGCCCAGCAAAGTAGGTTTTTCACAAATTAGGAAACTGAGCCTACACTATGTCACAGTCAGTACCGGGGCTTGGTCCTGTGCTCTCAGCTCTGGTACACATTGGGGCCCACTCAGATATAACTTTCTGGAGACTTACAATTTTGTGTACCTTTGAGACAGCTTTTTCTTCCAGGGCCCCAAGATCCAGCTCAACGGGCATCCTGGTGTCTCATGGGTAGGACCTAGGGCCTGAGCACAGGATCAGCCATATGGCTTGAAGAATGCTGTGGTTCTGGATCCAAAACTTGGACCCAAAACCTGTTTCCCTAGGCTTAGCAGTCTAGCCCAAGCTCCCACGTACCACCTTGCACAGAAGTCCTGCACAAAACTCCTAAGCACCTAACCAAAGTAATAACCTGTTCATGCCTCCTCACAGCAACACAGCAGCCTCCACTCACACACACCCCAAGCCCTAGCACCTCGGCTTGGAAGCATTTCTCACACGTTTCCAAAAAGTACCTGTCCAGCAGGTACCTCTGCCCTCACCAAGCCCCCAGACCAGAACCTCTCTTCATACACTACTACACTTGGCTTAGAAAACCCCACACAAACATCCTCAGTCCAGAAGCTCTGCCCACACCCACTCTCCTCTCTTTAGAACTATGCACCCACATAAAGCCCCTCGGCCCAGAAGCCCTGCCCACACACAACTGTCAGCCCAGAAACCCCGCCCACAAGCCAATGAAAGCCCTGAAGCCGTGAAGCCCCACTCCAGAATAGGCTCCCTCAGTCTGAAGTCTCCCCGTCCCACCGCCTTCAGCGTAAGCCCCTCCAGCCCAGAAAGTTCGCCCCCGCACAAGCGCCTCCAGCCCAGAAGCTCCACCCTTAGCACGAAGGCAACGCCCACCAGTAAGTTCCGCCCCCATTTCTAGCCACGACTAGCGGGTCCTCACCAAAGCCCAAGCCCCTGCACGCCTTCATTTTAGAAGCCCCGCCCACTACCCCAATGTCCCGCCCCCACAACAGAGGCCCACCCCGCAAAACGACAGGAGGGGGTGGGGTCCGTCCGCGCCCGCATCCCCTCCCCCTCCCCTCACTGGGATCCTGTCCGCGTGGGGCATCAAGTAGCCGCTTGGCCCTCCTAACCCCTGCGCCCGCTCGTTCCCAGGCCGAGCCTGACCCGCTCTGCTCACCCATCTCCTCCCCCCGGCGCTCTCCGCTTCGCCGCCGCAGTTCCTGCGGGCAATATGTCGGAGGCGACGGCGGCCGGGAGAGGACTAACCGCCGCAGCCCAGTCCCCGGGCATCAGCCGCGCGCTCCCGCCTCGCCGCTAAATTTGCATACAAGGCGGGCTGGAAGCTGGGAGCGCGCTTCTTAAAGGGGCAGACCTGACAAAGGCGATGCCTGCGCGCTCTTTGTCTCGCGGTCCCCCACGCCCTTCCTGTAGCTGCTGCTGAAGAGACCCCAGAGGGAGGGCAACCCAGCTCCTGTTCTTCCCGTGCGTACCTTCTCCCAGCATCTCTTCAGGCCCAGGTGGGGGCGGAGGGGCAGCGGATCCTTCTCTCTGCTCCCTCCCGAGATGGACTGTATCCACGAGTGGCGCATAGCACCTCAAACTTAACGCGTCTCAAATTGGGCTTTCATCTTTCTCTTCGGCCTTATTGCACTTTGGTTCATCCCACTGAAAACCTGGGGATCACTTCCCCCTTTCCCTCGGCCCCCACATCCACTCTTTGCCCTAGTCTTGCTGACCCTAAGTCCTAGTTATTTCTCACATTTGACCTTACTCTCCGTTCTTCGCGCCACCGCCTTGGTTCAAATCCTGACTGCCATTTCCCAGCCTTGAAATCTTCCTTTTTGCTGTTGTTGTTGTTTGCTTGTTTGTTTTAAGAGACGAGGTCTCGCTCTGTCACACAGGCTGCAGTGCAGTGGCACGTACTGGGACTACAGGTGCGCACCACTATGCCTAGCTAATTATTTCTTATTTTTTGTAGAGATAGGGTCTTGCTATGTTGCCCAGGCTGGTCTTCAACTCCTGCCCTCAAGTGATCTTCCCGCCTGAGCGTCCCAGAGTGCTGGGATTACAGGTGTGAGCCATAGTGCCTCATCTTGTTTCTTACTCTTTTCGATGAGGCTGGTAATAGTGACCTTATAGATCGTGGTGAGGATTAAATGAGATAATGCATGTAGAACAAAGTCTTTTTTTTTTTTTTTGAGACAGAATCTCGCTCTGTCGCCCGGGCTAGAGTGCCTTGGTGTCAGCCTAGCTCATAGCAACCTCAAACTTCTGGGCTCAAGTGATCCTCCTGCTTCAGCCTCCCGAGTAGCTGAGACTACAGGCACATGCCCACCACACCTGGCTAATTTTTTCTATTTTTTTTTTAGTAGAGATGGGGTCTCACTCTTGCTCAGGCTGGTCCTGAACTCCTAAGCTGAAGCGATCCTCCTGCCTCAGCCTCCCAGAGTGCTAGGCAAAGTCTATTTTAATCAGTTAGCCATCATTATTTTTGGCAAACACTTAACACAGAGGAAGCATTCAGTAAATGAGTTAATACTAATAATTGTTATTATGATTTCTTCCCTCGAAAGACTTACAAGCAGTCTTAATCACCTTGTAGCTCCATTGCTTAGCACAGTGCTTGGCACATAATAGACATCAGTATTCAATTAATTGAGTGAATTAGATATTTAATTAATATTCACAGAACTTACAGTCAAGTGGGAGGAGATAGACAGAAACAAAGTTATTAATAGTAAATTCTGTAGTATGTTAGAAGGGAATGATTAGTGTGAAGGAAAAACAGGAAAGGGGGATGACAGGTTGCAATATTAAATATGGCAGGCAGAGTAGGCTTCACTGAGGTGACTCGAGTAAACACATGAAAGAAATGAACGAGTAAGTCATGCAGATATCTGGAGAAAGGGGTCATTCCAGGCAGAGGGAACAGTCAGTGCAAGGGCCCTCAGGCATGAGGGTGCCTGCTATATTTGAGAAGTAACAAGGAGGCCAGTGTGGCCTAGGTGGAGTAGGCATGAGAGTAGGACATGAGAAGGGATAGATCATATAGGGCTGTAGGGTTTTTACTTTGAATGAGATGCAGAGCTATTGAAGGGTTTGAACTTCCAATTTAAAAGAACCACGCTGGCTACTCAGTGAGAATGGACTGAAGGGGCACAAGGGTGGAAGCAGGGAGATCAGACAGGAGGCCATAGCATAATGGTGATGGTTTGCATCAGGTTGGGTGACGTGGTGAGACATGGTTGGATTCTGGATTTGAAAGTGAAGTCAACAAGATTTGTTGACAGATTGGATAGGAGTGTGAAAGAGAAGAATTAAGGATGACTCCAAGGTGTTTGGCCTGGACAAATGGAAATCTGGGGTCCAATTCAAATATCTTTGTTAAATTATGATAGATTTTACACCAAGTCAGTCCTTCCCTTCAGGGGGAAAAGAGGCACAGGGAGGAGAATGACCTTCTCTGGCTCACCAAGCAGAGTAGAGAAACCAGGACTGAGATTTATTTTTTCCAGCTACAGAAAGTCTGATAGAAGAGATGATTCTGGCCTCTTTACAGGTAAATTTGAAATGTATCTTAATTTCTTGTTTTTATTTATGTATCTTATTTTTTTGTAGAGACAGGGTCTCACTATGTTGCCCAGGCTGGTCTCGAACTCCTGGCCTCAAGTGATCCTTCCACCTTAGCATCTTGAAGTGCTGGGATTATAGGTATGAGCCACCACGCCCTGCCAACTTTCTGAACCTCCAAAGTCTAACACTACCTAGCACATAATAGGCATTCAATATGTATTAGTTCAGTTGAATTGAGGTAGCGGCAAACTGGCTCTTGAAAGGAAGGCAGATTGGAAAGGGAAGCTAAATGGTTTCAGGAATATTCTATGGAAGACTGAGGCTGGGCCCTTCCCAGGAACACATTTTAACTTGGGTTAACAAGCATTTTTTTTAGCAATTACTGTATCTTGGGCACTGAGGATACAAAGCTGAATGAGTGGGTAGTGGAGAAGACAGAAAGAAGAATCAATAAATGTTGGTACGGTGTGATAACAGCAGTATGTACCAAGTTCAGAAGTAGACAGAAGTGACTGACACGAGAGGGAGTCAAGAGGTTTCTGAGAGATGAATAGGAGTTTGCCTATTGTACTCCTATGGGAAGGAAGCAGTAACTTGAGTCTGGTAATTGCCTGTGGGATTGGTGGTAGGGGAATGTTTTGCTATGCATCTGTTACATGGAAGGTGATGGACCCTGTACATGGTAAATACTCAGGAAATGTTTACTGACTTGATTTGAGGGCATGCATACAGCCTAGTGCAAGAGGGTAAGGCCACTTGTATGGACTGCCATGCATGTGACCCACTCGTTACCTATGGCTTCAGCTCACCTTGTACCAGTCAACTATTGATTTTGTCTGCTCAGCATTCATTCCTCCTCCTTCTGGTAAGAATGCTGATTTTCCCTTGGGGAAATACCTTCTTCTCACTCTTAGCCCATGTGGTTTGTTGGGGCTGCCTTACCTTCCAGTTCAGCCACCTCAGGCTAGTGACTGGTTGGGGTTGTAGGGAGGGGGTGTTAGTGACTCAAGTCAGGCCAAATGACATGTAATCCTAGAATCTTTGCTAGAACTATTAGGAAAGAAACTTTTATTCCCTCTGAGAATAGGTTATAAACTTGGAGCTCTTGGTGGCCATCCTGCCAACTTTTGGGGAGAACTTAGCTGACAATGAAGGAAACACAGAAGTCAAGAAATCAGGAGACACTTTTAAAATTTTTTTAAACTCTTTTCTTTCCTTTTTTTTTTTAGAGACAGGGTCTTGCTCTATTGCCCAGGCTGGAGTGGTGCAGTGGTACGATCGTAACTCACTGCAACCTTGAACTCCTAGGCTCAAGCCATCCTTCCTCCTTGGCCTCCCGAGTAGCTGGGATTACAGGTGAGCGCCACTAAGCCCAGCAGGAGGCACTTTCTTAATAGCATTAATTGAACTGCTGGATCTAACCATACCTGAAGCTTTTATGGATTTGTTACAAAAAGCCAGTTTGTGTTTGGTGTTTGACAACTGCAACTGAAGTAATCTAGAATATACACTTCTAGTCCACTATCTACCAGTTTTTCTTTTTTTTAAAGACAGTCTTGCTCTGTTGCCTGGGCTAGAGTGCCATGGCATCAGCCTAGCTCACAGCAACCTCAAACTCCTGGGCTCAAGCGATCCTCCTGCCTCAGCCTCCCGAGTAGCTGGGACTACAGGCGTGCGCCAAGACGCTTGGCTCATTTTTCCTATTTTTAGTAGATATGGGATCTTGCTTTTGCTGAGGCTGGTATTGAACTCCCAAGCTCAAGTGATCCTCCTGCCTAGGCCTACCCAGAGTGCTAGGATTACAGGCGTGAGCCACCATGCCCCACCCAGAAACATCTAAGGTTTTGGTCCTTTAACATCTGCCTCCTATAGGCTCCCTGGAGAAAATAAGATAGCTAGGTTCTTGTCCTCTAGACTTGCAGCCACAATTCTCAGCTGTTTTGTGACACATCTCAGCCCTCACTTCGCCTAAGACTCCATTTCCTGATTCCTTGCTCTCTATTGGCTCTTCCAGGAGTCTGACTTTTTTTTTTTTTTTTAAGCCAGTCAAATTCAGCAGTGGGAGGTTGTATACCAACTTTAGTGACACTAATGTTAATAAGTTCTGATAACCCACTACCATCGGACCAGCCCAGGAATCTGAGTTTTTGAGGAAATGTCACTGGCTCTAGGCCAATCCTGTAATTGGGTGTCAAGAGTTGGGATCTCTTCTGTGGTCATTTTATTCTTGGACCAAGGCCCAAAGCTGGCAAATCTGTCCTTCAAATCAGCAGTTTTCAACCCAGATTATGCAAACGTCTGGTGGTACACAGAGGTGCTGAAAGCACAGTATAAAACACAAGGCAGCTTTCTAGAATGTCAGTTTTATTCACTGGAAATGTAAGGCAGTATTTTCAATATTAAAATATCGATATTAAGAGCACCTTCCCTAAAGCCAGACTTCCTAGCTCCACTACTTACTGGCTGCATGACGTTAGAAAGTTACTTAACCTCTCTGTGTCTCCATTTCCTCGGTGAAAAGTAAGGATAGTATTAGTATCTGCCCTATGGGATTGTGGGGAGGATCAAGTTAGTCTGTGTAAACTAGGACAGTGCCTGGTTTAAGTCCTATTGAAGTATTAGCCATTATTATTAAAATACGGATATATTATAAAGTACAAACTCACGTGAATTTAAGATGGAAGGGTTTGGAAAAAAAAGTCACCTGCAGCTCTGTCCCAGCCCCTCAGGGATTTGCTCTCACTTTCTTATGCCAGCAAGAATACTTACATCTGATTTTCACTTTGAGCACCTGTGAGAGAATCCAGGTGTCTTCACGTTCTTCAAATTTCCTGGGCCATCCTCACTCCGTCTGTGCGTCAGTCTCCCACACACCTTCTACTTGTCAGGGCCACCCACCCACCTGCTCTCATCCAGACATTCGTCTCCCCATGTCTTATATTTAATTATTACAAAGATGATATATGCAAACTATAGAAAACCTGGAAAATACTGTATTTCTTTAGTTTTTTTTAAAAATAGGATTTTGACAGGTAATGTACTTGGGGACTAGGTGGGGGGTAATATAGAGGGAACAGCATGAGCAAAGGTCCACAAGTAGGCTACGTTCCGGAAGTGAGTTCATTTTGGCTTGAGAGTAACTGAGTATGAAGTTGGAAAAATAGGCTCAGTTCAAATCACTTGAAGATCCTGAATGCTGCACACAGTAAAGAATTTAGACTCAATTTCAACTCTCTGAGCCTGTTTCATCTGTAAAATTAGGGCAATTTTCTGTGCCATTGTTGTGAGGATTAGTGATGGAGAGAAGCAAACAGATGGCAGGGATATCCTGTATGAGAAATGGAGTGGCTGTTATTATGAGTCGGAGACATGGACTCTTTTCCTTGGTATAGAGCAAACTATCCCACCTCTCAGGGTGGCCTGAAAATCAGCCTCACATTTGATTATCTTATTCTCCTGCAATGCACATCTTAACCACCAGAGAGAGCTTGATACAAAGGAATCAGAATTCCCAGCACAACAGGGAAATTGAGCAGGGCATGGCCGGGCAGATGTGGAATCCTGGACCCAATCCAGGGCTTTTCAATAGTAGGGTAGGGCATGGATCCAGGTGCCCCCTCTATGGCCCTCTTTTCCTTCTTAGACCCATCCCAAGGAGAGGGGGTGGGGCATGCCACCACAACCTAAAGCTTAGCAGCTAGCTAGTTGTAAGGTCTCCAGGAAGTAGGGTGGAGTGGATAGAGGATGAGGGCCAGATCTAGTCTGGGAGCCTGGGTTTCTGTATCTCAAGCAAAATAGACTTTCATCAACTCTGGTCACATGCCAGTAGGCCCAACTCCTTCTTAGGATACAGATCAGGTCATCTAGCTAAACCTGGAATGTTAGAAAAAGGAGCTGGGGCTGCAGCGTGAGGAAGGAGGAAAGGGAAAGGGGGAAGAGAGAGCCTTATCTCAGTCATTTTTAGAGTGGCATCCACACGGCCATCAGGACCTCAGCCTTTAGGTCTGTCAAAATGTGCAACAGGGCCTAGCTTCTCCAGTCATGACTTACTAGCCTAGTGTGTTTCACAGGACTTATACAAAACCTGCTCTACCTTCTTTGTATTCTCCACTTACCTGCACTGAGTTAGGCAGGGATTTTTCTGTTACAGATGCTAAAATGAAGGCCCAGAGACATTTAAAAATTTACCTAAAATCAAACAGCACCCAAGGGCAGAGCGGGGCCTGTAAGCAATAGGAGTGGCTCTGAGGGGCCTAGGAAAGGGAAAAGCAACAGCCATCAGAGCTGCAAGCGTTGGCTCTTGACTAGGCCTCATACTGGCCCCTCCAGGGCCAGCTCTGCTGCTAGGCCCCAGGCTGCCAGACCTACCTCTACACTCCCACCCCAGTCCCCTGAGAGCCCATCACCCTGGCAACAGCCAGAAAGGCCCAGCTAAAATATTTATGGCTCAAAACAGTCCAGAGGCTTGGGGGAGGGGGGGGAGGGGGAATGGCTGATGTCATCCCTTCTCAACTTGCAGGGGAGGTGACTGACATGCAGGGCAGCTGGGCCAAGCCCACTAGGTCAGGACTCGAAAAGGAAGATCCCTAGGGACGTAAGTGGTAACTGGAGGAGGGCAGAGGCTGTGACAGACGTGACAGGTGACAGGACTGGATAAGACCTATAAGCCTGAAGCAAAGGAGAAAGGAAACTTAAGTGTTGAGTAGTAGTATGTCTAGACCCTGTGCTAGGCATTTCAAACACATTTCATTTGCTTCTCAAATTCCATTCAGTGGGTAGGGATTATTATTCTACTTTGGTGGAGTAAATAGGCCCTGAAAATACACAAATGGTGAGCTGAGATTTAAATCCATATCTATTTGGCTTAAGCCCTGTGAGCTTTCCTATAAAATTCCATGGTTCCCAAGTAGATATCCTGCACCTGGGGGTTGAGGGTATGGTTGCCTAGGAACCTAATGCTGGCTCTTCAGACAATGACCCAGGTTCTGTGCCTTCATCTATCTCTTTATCTATGACCAGGATGACCTTGTCCGGTGAATGGAAGCAGCTCTTCAAATGCTAAAAGAACTCTGGCCACAATATGAGGCTTAGGAGACCAAGAAGCCAAGGAAAGTGCAGTCTCAGTGGCCAGCCCTGGACTAAGAGCCTCCAATGCGAACAGGGTGACAAACTCATCTAGGTTTGCCTGTGACTTTCCCAGTTTTAGCACTGCAAGTCCTGCATCCCAGAAACTCTCTCAGGCTTGGGTAAACCTGCATGGTTTGTCACCCTAGACAAAACCCTCATACAAACACAATGCTTTACTGTTTCAAAGCACTTGTGGCTGTAAGAGGTACAAACAGGTCAAAAGTATGGACTATGAAGTCTGATAGCACGTTTTTAACCTTACATAGTTTTTTACCCTTCTTGAGCCTCAGTTTCCTCATCTGTAAAATCAGTATAATGGACTGAAGGATTAAGTGAAACAGTGCATATAAATGCTTGACACAGTGCTTAGTACATACTAAGAAACAGTAAATTATTAACTATTGTTTATAGTAATCAACAATCAAGACAAAAATAGGCTCAGAGGTTAAACAGCTTGCCCAATGTAAATCAACTGATTTTAATGTCCCTTTCTATTGTACTTCTGTTCCTGCTAAGAATAAATCCAGGCTCACCAGAATGTCCCAGGCACAGTTAAAATGCAGATAGGCTCTCATCTCTCCCTCAACTCAGCCCTTCTGAGTTTAGTTGACCAAAAGGCATTACGGAAGAGTGCAGTATTAGAGGTTCCTAAACTCTCAGAAAGCTCAGTATAAATCAGCCGAAGAATAGGCCACAGGAAACCAGAAGCCTACCAAAGGCTGACTTTCCAATTCTTCAAGAGAGAATGTTAGAACAAATGTTAGAACATGGCCCAGTATAGCTGGAAGGAAAGGGGGAGCTAGACAGGGAGGCTATGGCTCTTTCCCAAAGCTTATAAAAGCTAGCAGAGTGGGATTCATCGCAGAGTGGGATTCATCATCACTTGACCAAACCTTTATTGAGCTCCTCAGGGTCATACATACTTGGGGAAGGAATGTAGTACAAAGGTGAATTAGGAGAAGCCCTACCCTTCAAGAGCTTTTTGGACAAGGTAAGTAATCAACACGAAGAGAAAAACAGGCTCAGAGGTTAAATAACTTGCCCAAAGTAACTGAACCTTCTCACTTGGCTTTCCTCAGCATTTTATAGAGGGGATGACTGACCACCCTCTGTCTGGGAGCCCCATGGAAGTGTCCAAGGGCTCCCAGGCTGACACCCACAACACAGGTGTGGTGGGGGGGAAACAGGAGGTGGTGGTAGGGTATTCCAGCCAGTTCTGTGGGAGGATAAGGGGAAGCAGGCAGACTGGCAATGGCACAGTTTATAGCAATCTAGGAGGCCATGCTAGGGATACTGTTAGTCCCCTTCAACTCTTTGAAGTCTTGGGCAGGTTTAAACTGATAGCATCACGGTCCCCTACAGCCCTGAGGACTCCATTCTGGGCCTAACAACTCTTAAGGGATCCTGGCTGGCTTTCTGTGGGTAAATCACAAAGATCAAGAGGCGGAGTGAAACAAAACTGTTGATCTCTCCTGGTTTTCTCTGTGCTCAGCAAATGCCCGCAAGCCAGACTTTACAGTAGCAGGTAGCTCTCCTGGTTTCCGGAGTCCTCTGATGGCTGGAAAGACACAAAATGGAAAATTAAGAAACATGAAGCTGCCATATCAGGGGGCTTCCCAGCCTCCCATCTGGCCAGGCTGCTTCCCTTACAATCTTCCCATCCCATAGCACAACTCTAGTTGTTTTAGTCAGTACACAGGTTTCTAGGTACACAGATCAGTAGAAACCAGAAGGCCACAGCCCATGCGCTCTCTTTTTGCTGTCAGTCAAGTAATGAAAATATAGTCTCACATCCCATGCTTCCCATCCTTGGCTATGCCTGAACTGAGTGATCCAGGGAAGAATCAACTTTTTTTTGGCGGGGGGGGGGCTTAGCTATATAAGCTTTGGGGCCTCCAGCTATACAAAGGGGAAAATGTTTTCTGTTCTCCCAGATATGTGAAACAGATCAACAAAGAGCTCTAAAGTCTTTGGAAGAAAGGAAATGGGGAAACAGGCACCTTCTCATTGCCATTTTTAAAAACTCAATTCTGGCTCAGGGGCCCCATATCTTCTGGCCTTATGAGGGGTTTCATCTCAGCCCCAAATACTCAGGGCTGCCCACAGCCAAAGCCTGGAGTGCAGGGCAGGGCCTGACCACACGTGAAAGTCTGCAGCAGTGCTTCCCATTTCCTAAATGCCACTGCTGCCTCCCAAGTTGTTCTAGCCCGAAACCTGGAACCTTAGTACATCCCTCTTCTCCCACATCTAATCAATCACCAAATTATATTCATTCTATCTCCTAAAAGTTCTTGAATCCATTTACTTCTCTACATTTTCAATATTACCACAATGTAATTCTCCAACCTCCCCCACTCCATTCAACAGTTTTCAGTGATGCCCTCAGAATAAGGTCCAGATTCCTACCTCACCTTGAACCTGCTTCAGTCCTACCCCTCTTCCTAGAATGTGCTTCATGTCCTTTCCCTTACCTGCCTAGCTCAGTCTTCCTTTAGGTGTTAGCTTAATCATCATTTCCTCAAAGAAAACCCTAGTGTTAGGTTGTATGCCCACATAGCACCCTGTTCTGTTCTTTTATAGAACGTAACACAATTGAAATTATTTGTTATTTATGAGGTTATCTGTTTAGTGTCTGTTTCCCCATATATACTATAAGCATCATGAAGTCAGGGACCATTTTATCTTGTTCACATACCACTGAATCTCCAGTGACTAGCACATAGCAAGCATAATTTACAATATTAAATGTATAAAAATAAGAATCAAAGGGGACATTGGTATAGATTTCTGGAGAGAAGCTTATAAAGAATCATATTACAGCACAATGTATTTGTTTCTCAAAGGTAGATGCAGAGTTTGTTTGCTACATTCCAACCCCAGAGAGCCTGAGAGATGAGTAGTACCCAATTTTATACCTATAGCCAGCCCATGTATAGGAACCATGAAGGCTGCTAAAGTCAGAAGACCCCAGAGAAGAATTAGACCTGTATCTGAACCCAAACTCTTCTATCTCAAATTCTCACACACACCATGGTGCCTGAAAGAATGAGACTGGCTACCCTGAGGTGGGCCAAGGTGGGCTCCAGAGGTTGAGAAGGGAACAGCCAATGCAGGCATCTTCACACACTTGATCTTAGCCAAAAGGTCAAGAAGTGATCAATGCAGGCATCTTAATGCAGTATAAAGATCAGAAATAGTGCCCAAATTTCTAGCAATGTGCCCTATTTAGCTAATTAATCTGGGCTGACAGACTGGCTGTGCCTCACACTCTGCCTAAAATTATCTCAAATGAGTTTTCAGGAAGTCCCACGACCTCCCCGTATTTGCCCTGAAAGTGACAAGGCCTTCTTGAAGCAAGATGCTCCCTACCCTAGATCTAGGTGGGGGAAGGATGGGGCTAGCTTGTATACCTGTCAAAAAACTCCTACCTGCCCATTCTCTGCCTGAGATGCAGCCAGAGACAATCAACACAGCATAGGCTAGGAATGAGAAGTACATTCACTGCTGAGAGACTGCTGTATCTAGAGTTAAGTGATGCCAAGAAGCTAAACCTCAGCAGCATGGCTATGAAATTCAGGTCCCTCCCCTCCTCCTTTTAGAGAAGACAGCTGCAGTTGACAGAACACTAAATGGGAATGCATCCTCAGCCTCAGAGCCGGAAGAGACAACAAATTAGAAGACCTCCAGCCCTGGGGTTGGAAAATTGATTCTAGAGGTCAGTGAACACTGTGCTTCTCATTAACCACCCCCCGCAAAAGGGTTGAATTTGCTGCTTGAGTGCAGCCTCCCTGGGAGCCCAGAGCAGCAATGAGACCACAACAGGACTGAGGTACAGTGCCCACCACAGCCCTTTGCTCCTAAGAGGCACAGAAGGGCCAGGCCTATTTTGCAGGCCAGGAAACAAAAAAACGGGTAGTTAGGCAGTATAGTGCACTTCCTTCTCCAGCAGCTGCTGTCTCAGGCAGCTGTTTCCAGCCTGTCTGCTCGATGCTATTAAATATTCATCAGATGCTTGCTAGCTTTAAACATGCAATGACTATTAATCTGCAGAGCAGGAAGTATGTGTGGGTCCAGAGAGAGAGGAGGGGAGGGCTCATGAGGATCCGAGTCTTTTAACTTCAGAATCTGGAAACCAAGCTGAGGGCACCAATCCTATACACCAAAGCCAGGAACTACTTTCAGTGTAGGCTGATCTTGTAGCCACTCTAGGTACAGAGGAGAGAACAGGAGGCAGCTAAGTAGGAGCAGAAAGACTTGGGTTTAAACTCAAGTTCTTGGACTTTGTTGTCATCCTAACCTCTAGACATTAGTCTCTCACTCTGTGTACCAGGGATAATTCTTGCTTCACAGGGTTGTTTGAGAGAATTAAATGGGATGCTGCATATGATACTCCCAGCACAGAGTTAGAATACAATTAAGAGCTTAAAATGGAGGCAGGGACCTCATCCATTCAGTGGTGAAGCAAAGCCTTGCTTAAGAGCAAAGTGTCTATCAGTGGGGACTCACAGAGTTTTGGTTTCCAATTAACAGGGTGGGTGAAAGGAATAGGATATGAGGAGATTCTCTCAACATATGGCAAAGTCTTAACATTCCATCATCAAACAGCCCAAATACCTGACAGGAGAGAAGAGTCTCCTTTCTGAAAAAGGAACCAAAAGGTCTTGAGGCAAGAAGACAAGGAGGAAGACAAGGTAAGGGGAGAAAACCCCCTTCACCCTCCCACAAAGGACTAGTGCCACTTTACCAAAGGCTTTCCTCTATTGCTTCCCTTATTTTCCCTCTCTCACTGGCACAGTGGCCAACAGGTGCAGTTCAAGTCACTCTCATGCTTAAGGCCTTAAACAGCTCCCTGAACTTTACAATAAAGTCCAAATTCCTTGCCTAATATTTAGCTTTCCAAAATTAGCACTAACCTACTCTTCCTGCCTCTATTTATAGCTAATATTTGAGTGCTTAATATATGTCACATTTAATGTTTTATATGCATAAGCTCAATCTTCACAATGATGTTGTGAAGTAAATGATATTATGCCCATTTAACAGACGATGAAACTAAGACTTGAAGAGGTTAACTCACCTAAGGTTCCAAAGCTAGTTAGACTAACATTGGAGGAGGCAGAATTTGAAATCACTGTGTTTAAAGCCATAATAAAGTCTTATGCTATGCTATTAGTCTGCCTGTCAAATTCTTGGTTATCCTTTAAGATTTGACTTAAATGTCACCCCCTCTCTCTGGTGCCTCCTAACCCTTTCTCAGACAGTTCCTCCAAGCTGCCTGGTATTCAGTTCAGCAAGAGAACACAATTACACACTACTCAATTTAAGACTTACTCTTTCCCGTTAGACTTAGTTTCTTGAGGGCAGGGACTATAAACTGATGTAGACCTCTGACCCAACACAGCCAGCATAAGGGCCTAAGCGGCCTCAGCAAATGTTCTTCTTCTTCATCATCATCGTATTCATCATAATGATGTTCCTCCAGGGAAAGCCTCCTTCCAGGAGAGAGAATGACTGTACAGGATTCCCTGGTATGGTTTTGGCTGACAGGTAAAAATCCTTCTGAATTCTAGTGTATAGTTGAGATTTATCACAGACTCTGAAAGCAGACTGCTTGAGTTTGAATCCCAGCTCTGCTACTTAACAGCTGTGTGACCTTGGATAAGTTATTTAAATTTTCCTGGGACTCAGTTTCATCATGTGTAAAAATGGGACAATAATATCTACTTTACTGGTGGAGAAAATAGCATATGGCACAGAGTAAATATTCGATACATGTTTGAGGTGACAAAATGAGGTAGTAACTAAGACATTTTTTTCAGGATGCATCTTACATTTGATGTGAAAAGAAACCATTGTGTCAGTTTAATTAGCAGCATTTTTTCTTTCTTTGTAATACTTAATGATACATCTTACAACAGTCTCTTAGAGTCAATGAAATATGGCATCATCTTATAGAGCAGCATGCTTTCAGCATAGAGAATGTACTTGGGTGTACAGTACTGACATGCACCTCCCCCCAACTTGCTATGCAAGCATAGTAAATTACTTCAATTCTCCTTCTATCAGTTGCCTCATTTATAAAAATAGGGAACACACAGTAGGCATTCAAACTGAGTTCTTTTGTCACTTAACCAGGCAAAGCTGCCTATTTTCCCTATCTTACTTTCCCTTTCTTTTAAATGTAGTCAAAATCAGTGAACAGGGTAGACTGAGATTTAATAAAATGAGGGAAAAAAAATCAAAATGCTTACTTAGTAGCAGCACTGCCAGCAAACAGCAGCCTCTTTAGGCTCACACAAAGCACAAGAACGTATCAAGAGAAAGGGAGCCCAGGTACTGCCTAATGCATTCTAACCTAGAAATGATCTTGGGGCAAAGCCTTGGGGGACATAGCTTCAAGGTTAGAGGCCAGGGAGGCGGTACTTAAGTCTCAAAAACCCAAGCAAAACAGCCACTGCCACCTCTATTCCTCTTGTTCACTTGGTTCAGGGAGCATTCTGCATCTATGTAGGCAAGAAGCCTTCTGCGACTGACAGGCTGCTGTTCCTAAAACAAAAACCAGTCTAAGTCTGTTTCATCCTTGGTGGCCAGAAAACCCTAGCAGCTGCTGATGTATCTCTAACTTCATTCTTAGCCTGGAGCAAGGGGTGGGATTTGGTGGGAGAGAGAGCAAAAGCTGACAAACCCTAAGGCTATATCCCTAGGTAAGGAAGGCTGAAAGTATTTCCTCAGCAGTAATTGTCATTGCCAAGAGTCCCCAGGAGGCTCCATGGAAACCGTGGGGGAGGGAGACAGGGATAGGAGAAGAGGTTGATGATGGGAGATGGGTAAGCTGGAGCTCAGCCTCTGAACCTCTGGTGAACTACATACGGCCAGGCATGGCAGCTAGAATACCTCATTCCCACTTGAGCAGCCTGCAGCATAATGCATAGGATAAAGACACACTTTGTAGTCATCCATACCTGGGTTCAAATCTCAGCTCCACCATTTATAAGCTCTCAGTGATGCCAAAATAAACTATTATTTATTACTGAACAGCAACTATATGCCAGAAATTGTATTAACCACTTTAAGTAATACCAACTTCAAAAGGCAGTAGACCTACATACGTCCATGGTCAATTTTTAACCAGGGTGCCAAGACCATCAATGGGGAAAGAACAGTCTTTTCAACAAATGGTGCTGGGACAACTGGATATCCATGTGTAAAGAATGAAAAAAAAAAAATTTTTTTTTTTTGAGATAGGGTCCTACTCTGTCACATGGGCCAGAGTACAGTGGTGTCACCAGAGCTCACTACAACCTCAAACACTTGGACTCAAGCAATCCTCCTGCCTCAGCCTCCTGAGTATCTGAGACTACAGGTGCACACCATCATGCCCAGCTAATTTTTCTATTTTTTTGTAGAGATGAGGTCTCGCTATGTAGCTCAAGCTGGTCTCGAACTCCTGGCCTTAAGGGATCCTCGGGCCTCAGCCTCCCAAAGTGCTACAATTGCAGGCATGAGCTACCGCGTCTTGCCTAAAGAATGAATTTGAAGCCCCACTTCACACCATATACAAAAGCTAACATAAAATGAATCATAGACCTAAATGTAAGAATTGAAACTAAAAAACTCTTCGAAGGAAACATAGGTGCAAATCTTCCTAAGCTTAAGTGAGACAATGGTTTCTTATCTATGACACCAAAAGCACAATCAACAAAAAGAGCAACAGATACATTATACCTCATCAAAATGAAAAACTTCTGTGCCTCAAATAAAGTAAAAAGACAACCCCCTGAATGGGAGAAAATATCTGCAAATCATATATCCGATAAGGGTCTAGTATCCAGAACATATAGAGCATATAAAGAACTTACAAGTCAATAATAAAAAGACAAATAATCCAATTTAAAAGTCAACAAAGTATTTAAAGAGACATTTCTCCAAAGAAGATATATAATTGGCTAACAAGAACATGAGAAGATGCTCAATGACATTAGTCATTAGGGAAATGCAAATCCAAATGAAGAGCACAATGAGATACCACTTCACAACCACCAGGATGGCTATAATAAAACGCAAAGTAAGTGTTGGTGAGAATATGGAGAAATTGAAACCCTCATACATTGCTGGTAGGAATGGTACATGCTCTGTGGAAAATAAGTTTGGCAGTTCTGCAAAAAGGTAAACATAGAGTTACCAAATGACCCAGCAGTTTCTCTCCTAGGTATATATCCAAGAAATTGAAAACACATGCCCACACAAAAACTTGTACACAAATGTCCAAAGCAGTATTTTTCATAATAGCCAAAAAGTAGAAACAACCCAAACGTCCATTAATGGATAAATGGATAAATAAAATGTGGTATATGCATACAATGAAATAACATTTGACAGTAAAAAGGAACAAAATACTGATACACACTACAACATGGATGAACCCTGAAATCATCACGCTAAGTGAAAGAAGCCAGTCACAAAATAGCACATATTGTATAATTCTATTTACATGAAATGTCCTGAACAGACAAGTCTATAGAGACAGAAAGTAGACTAGTAGTTGCCTAGGGCTGGAGTGGATAAGTGGATTGGGGTGAGACAGATAAAGGGCATGGGGTTTCTTTTGGGGATGGTAAAGATGTTCTACAATGGATTGTGGTGATGACTGTACAGCTCTGTGTATATACTAAAAACCTGAATTGTACACTTTAAATGGGTGAACACTATGGTATAAGAATTATATCTCAATAAAGTTGTTACCCAAAAAAGCCCCTAAAAACCCCAGAGTTTTTTGCCACCAGGACAGTTAAAGTTTTCTCAAAGAGACACAGGATCACTTAAAAATCCTAATATGCCGTTTAATGTGTATCAACAGAAACTATCAGGGACTGCAAACTGGTAGGCTAAGGGCCACATTTGGCTTGTAGCAGATTAATTTTATTGGGACCAATACTGTATTTTTAAAAATCTGAGCAAACATTAAATGATTGTACATAAAAATCCAAATTTTTTTTTTTTTTTTTTTTTTTTGAGAAGGGGCCTCACTCTGTCTCCCAGGCTGGAGTGCAGCGGCAAGATCATAGCCTACTGCAGCCTCGAATTTCTGAGCTCCAACGATCCTCCCACCTCAGCCTCCCAGGTAGTTGGGACTACAGGCTTTGAACCACTGCGCTTGGCTCAAATTACCAGTTTCTCTTGAAAATCAAATCTTGCAAGTCTAACAACAAAAAATATTTAGAGATGAGAGAGAAACAGTTATGAAAATGATCTCCAATTACTTGAAAGGCTATTGCTTCAGAGGTCCAAAGTAGAACCAGTGTTAAGTCATTATGGTGTAGGTCCCATTCGAAACGAGAGAAAAGGTTTAATAATTAGAGCTGTCTCAAATGAAATGAGCTGCTTTTAGAAATATGTTTCCTATCACTAGTATGAAGTACTATGATACATGCTATAACATAAATGAACCTTGAAAACATCATGCAAAGTCAAAGAAGCCAATCATGAAATGCACATCTAGGATTCCATTTATACGAAATGTTCAGAATAGGCAAATCCATAGAAACAGAAAGATTAGTGGCTGCCAGGGGCCGGGGAGAGCGGGAGAATTGGGAGTGACTACTAACAAGTACAGGATTTCTTTCTGAAGTGATGTAAGTGTTCTGGAATTAAATAGTAATGGTGGCACAGCATCACAGATATACTAAAAACCACTGAATTGTATACTTTAAAACGGTAAATTTTATGCTATTAAATTTTCTCTCAATTAAAAAAGGGTAGAGAAGGACCAAATGAAATAACTCTTATTAACTATTTAGGATATTATGATGCACACAGTGGTAAATATTAGCTATTATCATCAACTTCACGTGAAGATAAATAAGGCATGGAGGTTTTGTTTTTGTCTAAGGTGGCAAAGGCTGAGATAAGGCACAGCTAAGACAGGCACCCAATCTTGCCTGTCTCTAAAGCGTACAGAACTGTAATCAAAGTTCACAGGTAGTAAGTCATAGAGAATTACAGAAAACACTTGGCTCAACAAACTAAGCTACACACCCAGAATAGGCAGACCACCAGGAGGCCTGGGTCTAAGAACAATGGAACCTGCCTTTCCAAGCATAAATCACAGTCCAAACGGAAAAAGAAGTTTTGTCAAACTTCTGATTATCCTAGGAAGAGCTGAGATTAGATTCTCTGCATTCAGGGATTTCCTCCTACATTTCCTAGCCATTCATGTGACCAGTATCAAACTTAGAACTTGCTGGGTACTCAGAACCATGCTCAGTTCACACACCCTCCTTAAAGCCTCCCAATCTCAGAGGCTCCTGGCTGAGGGGCAGGTTTGGAAGACAAAGAAATTCCAAGAAGCCAAAGTTCACTGCCAAAGGCTCTATGTGCCTTTGGCTTACCTAGTTGAAGCTTTTCTCCTTTGTGTCATCCTAACGCTAACAACTCACTCAAAGCAGAGGGAAAAACCAGCCAGTTAGTTGCTTGATGGCTTCAAGCAACAGGAAGGTTCACTGCTGTCAGAGTCCCCAAATACACAAACAATGGACTTAAATTTAGGGAAAGTGTTCTTAGGAAAAGACCACTAATATTTACTACGTATACAGCACTGAATTAGTTGGTCTTATGTATGTAAGAACTCATTCTGTTTGCCAACTACTGTGAGGTGTGCATTATCATCATCTTCCTTCCCCAGATGTGGAAATAAATGATTTGTTTTAGGTCACTGAACAAAAGACCGCTTGTAGATTCAACTCTAGGTTTGTCAGGCTCCACAATATCCCTATGAAGGGTCATCTAAGTATGAGAAACACCCCTTCCCTAGATTAAGGGCAGTATAGTATAGGGTTAAGATGATGGGTTCTGGCAACACACAAACTTGGGCTTCATTACTAGCTATACTATTCACGTGACCCTGGGAAGTTACTTATCCTCATTAAGTCTTGGTTACTTCTTCTGCAAAACAGACATTACCAGACAATTGTTTTTTGGCAGCCCAGGATCCCTTTCCCTTTCCTAATAGCACCCCAACTTCCTTTTGAGGAATTAGTTGTTTCTTACTAAATACTGGTAAAGTAATGGCACAGAACTCAAGCTAATCATCAATTCTCTCCCTAGAACTTGAATCTTGAGTAGAGGGAGAAAGAAATCAAACATAGGTGGAGTTTACCTATTCTAACAGTAGTGCCCAAGCACTATATGACTAGCAGCCAATTCTTGCTTCAGGATCATTCCTGTGGTCTACCACTGCCATCCTAGTTCTCTGCAGCCACTATGGTTCTCGTGCCAGATTTTCCAGCCTTCACACTAAATCTCTAAGCCCCTAACATCTTTCTAATAAAGCCCCTTTTATTTACATTAGCTACTTTTTTGCTTGCAGCCATGAACTCCAAATGAAACACTGCCTCACCAGGTTCTTCACAGGATAAATAGAGTGGGATTTAATAGATATAAGTTGACACTATCTGGTCTTATCAACCATTAGAAGTAAATTCAGTATGGACTGTAAACCAACATATAAACACGGTCATGTTGTAAAGACGGTACAGAAGACTGCAGGAAAGAGTAGCCCACTGACCACCTTCCAGGTGTTAACTGTTATACAGTCATGATGAAAGGCCCACAGTCCTTAACAGAAAAGCTACCTTAACATACCTGACATGGGTCTTCACTACCCATTCTCTATTCCAGGAAATGCCTCAGGAGTTTTCTATTACCTGAAAATGGAGAAATAAGAGATCAGTCTTTTGAAGAGGAAGTTTTAAAGACATACAAAATAAAAGATAAAGAGATCCTGCATGCAGTTTACACATTACAGGAGAGAAACATGCAACTTTCAAGATATTTTAAGTAACATTTCATTGTGAATATCAATATGGGGACCTACAGGGACTCATCCTTATACATTTTAAAATAGCTGAGCAGAAAGCTTTACTTTGGGGTGCAGCAGGAGGTCTAATCTACAGTCATTGAAATTTTACAATGTGTCATTTAAGATGTCAGACTTTGTGCCCAGGTTACATTACAGTTCACTTGTGATGGGCAGGATTATTAAGAGTTATGGCTAATTTATGCGGCAGCATATGGCTTTTCTTTTTACAGCTATTTTTATTAAACAAGTTTTGCAAAGTTTTAACATTAAAATTAACAGCTAAAGAATTGTTTATGCAAGTTGCTGTCACAGTTTATGTAAAAGAGAAATATGTGCTATTAAAATCAGACATTTAGGTTACCTTTGGTTTTTTGCGATGCATGTTAGCTTTACACATCCTGATTCTCTTGCGATAATTTTCCTTTAAAAAGGGGGGTATAGAGTGATCTCTTTTCATCAAAACAAGACATAATGCCCTGAAAGCTGACTTCAAACCATGGTTGAAAATTCAGTTATTTACACTTTATCACAATCTACAAATACATTTTTTTGTTGGTGTGTTTTAAAAAGAAAAAAAAATGTCCATCATGCACTGCTGCAGGCAGCTTGGCACTTCATACAAGAGGATTTTTCACCCCCGAGCAGTTTAGGTGGCTCTCTTAGGGAAGGCATGAGAACCCTGAGAATTAACATGCAGTGGAACAGGGCCAATCAATTCCATCATTTCTTCTCTTAGTCTCTTAGGAGGGAATTCAGAGCCAGCCTATCATGCCAGATCCTGCCCCAGCTGAGTTATTAACAGCATTTCTGGGATTGGAAGGGAAACCCTTACAAGCACCCAAGATTTGCTGAATTGTTGTATCTAAAGACAAGTGCTATCCCTTTCTAAGCCTATAGAAATTATTTTGTGTCACTCTTTAGGGCCACCTAGGGGCCCTATAGAAGGTGCAAACTAGGGCAGCTGGCACTTTAAATACTGAGACCTATGTATGGAAACCAAGTTTTAGCTCAGTTGGGTTTTTCTCTCCAGATATTAGAACTTTTGATAGGATATGAATACAAGTGCTTTCAACAACTTCCAGGGGGTGAAAAAGCTTTGGTTATTTTTAAACTAAAACTTAACAACTCCATAAACTTTTTTTTGGTAAACTTAAAATAAAATCCCCCCCACCACTTTTAAGAATGTCTCCAACTTTTAACAAGCCCATTAACTTTAGAGTTAATTTAAGTTTATTTGAAAGAGAAAACTATTTTATTGTCCACCCAAAAAAATGACAATTCATCACATTTACTTTGATTAAAAAAGGACTAAACTTTATTGACAAACTGCTGCAGACATTTTGACATAAGTTTAAGCTACCTATTTAGGCAGACTTAACACATGTAGCATTTAAATCTTCCGAGAACAAAATGGGAGGACAGTACAAATCCAATTAGGACTTTAACTTATGTACAAAGTGGATTTTGATTCCTCTTCATTCAGCTGCAGTGTCCCTTTTTATATCATGCTAGTGTTGAGACATACTTGACTAACTATCTTGGGAACAGTTCAATATTGACAGCCATCAACTTAAGAAAATCATCAGCTTTTGGCCTCAGTGTCCAAGTGAGCTTTTCATGGAGTGCAGAATCTCAGATGGACAAAATACTTGTCTTCTTAAATACTGAAATTTTAATTATTAGTACTATGACTGAAAGATTGTGGCTAAAAAGCTCTGCATCAAAATCAATTCAGGTAGCCATCCCCTCCCTCCAAATCAACCTCTTCAAAACCTACTCCCTCCCCCCTAAGTATCTCTCAACACTGTATGTCTGGGGCTAGATTTCAAAACCCACATAATGAAAAAGTCAGTTTTACAAGCCTAATTTTGTTTTTTTTTTTAAATATCAATTAACGTTAAAAATTGCATCAACTATTTAATTCATGAGGATCTTTCATATTAAAATTTAGCCTTAAGATTCAACCGCCATGTGCTTTTAAAGGAAACATTTTTTTAGACGTCTGAGCTCACTTTTACATGGTGGCACCTACTGCCGTTAACATTTGTGATTTTAAATCTTAAACAGCCCTGAATTTTGAAATGTAGCCTAGTTTGGGATTCTGCAACTACAACTTTACGGGATGCCTCAAATCAAAACTAAGAGAAAGTTAACAAGTCTTTACTTCAGAACCTTTAAGCAAGCAATGTCACTTTTGAAACTAACAGGTTTGTGGTTTGTTTTTTTTTTACTCAACTTCTTTTTTTATTATAAAAGGTACACTTCTGTTTATATTTAAACAACAAAGAAAAAAGCATCTACACACTTAAAAAATTAATTCGATATTCCTAAATCTATTTTAACTCATTTTAAAATACTACATACAGAAGCCAGAATGCAGAGTTAAGAATGGAATAAGGTGGGGAGAAGAAGGGGACCACGAAGAAAAACACTTAGACAATTACTTGTCTGTTGTGGGTAAAGCAACAGGAATCCTGGGAGATACAAGAAATCAGTAACAACTTTGCTCATAACTGATATTTTCCCCTCATGTTTGTTTTTAATAACGTCCATATGGGTGCTCTCTGTATGCTCCCTTCACTGGCCTAGCTGGAGGGGCCTTCAGCGACGGCCTGGTCCCATTCCAGTCGTCCTGGCCTGTGAGGAAAACAAAGACAGGTCACATGGTAAAGATCACCAAAAACACTACTTTTCTTCCAACGTCTTGACACCTCCCTGGTGGTCCTTGCTCACTACTCTGGCTTGGCCCTCTTGAGCAGCCTGGGCAATTTCCCATGGTTTTGAGTGGAAGGACAGAAGGGAACAACTCAGGAAAGGCTGGCATTGACTCTAGTAATCTCCAGCAGTGAGGTTTTCCACAGGCAACACAATCTATCCTCCAGTCTCCAAACCTGGAAAAAACCAACACCTTGCCTGAAGCAGTGAGGGAGTTATTTATCTTAGTGGGTCTGCAATGGCCTTTCCTGTTCCCAAAGCACTTTGGCAAGCAGCCTCAAGTAAGGTAACAAAACTTCTGGAAGTCTTTCAGATTGGAAACAGGTAGCCCCCTTGGCAAGCAAGTCAGGTTTTCCTGTGCAGAAGTGTCCTCTGGCTGTCTGGGAGAAGGCGCCACCACCAGCAGAGCTGACACTCATTGATCTGGTGGAGGGAAGTGAAATCAAATGTTGCATTTACAGTACTATTTAGGAGAATTCCTTAGCTCCTTCTTATGTCAACAGTCCAGAGAAACCAGACAACATGACTGAGATCCTCAAATGGTTTTCCTTTGTGATAGAGAAAAGCCTGAGGGAGATGATCACTTACTTCTAAAGCTGACCTCTTATGAAAAAGAGTTGTGTTTAAGCTTATTCTTCCCATTTGTTCCCACACTTTACACATGCCAGTTCATTCTTGAAGTAGTTCTCCAGCTGCCTGTACTCACAAATATCTTCCTCCATCACCATAGGTCTTAAACTCCTAAAAGGATCTAAAGTTGTACAGAACCTTCATTATACCCCTGATACAGAACACATGTCCATCCCTTTCCAACTGGGCTTCTGGGTACCAATGAGACAGTTTGTTTTTCTAATTCTTTTTATAAAGGCAGAGATCAGAACACATTGACTGTGGCAACATGTCAGGAGCAGCTGCCTCTTTCAGTTCAGTCTTTTCTTCAGCAAAACAGAAATGCAGTTTAGTCAAACACATACAGAGGCCCCACTATACCGCCTCACTGACGGAGGGAAATACCTGGGTGCAATCACAGTGCCCTTCTAAATAGTGGCATATGAACAGAGCAGAGCAGAGCAGTGTTACTGATGGCAACTGTCCAGTACCATTTAGCTAAACCTAGTAAAAACTGTTTCCACAGCAAGCAGCTGTTTGGCTGCTTCCTACAGTGCTGAGATGGGCTCCGCTTGTTTGTCTGTGGGAAGCCCTAAGGGGCTCCTCCTTCTCAGCTAGGGGTAAGGGGACACTGTCTACCAGTGTCTTAAGGTCAACTGTCAAGCCCCTGCCAAAGACTCCCTGGAAGTCCCTCAGGTATGTTGAAAATATCTCACATTGAAAAGGCAGTTCTTTCTGCATTCACTGCCATACGGCACTCCCTCTGGGGCCCATTAACATGGGGCCGTAATTGGCTCTTGAGGACACACTTGAGCAATGTGTTTTGAATCAAACCTCAGGGAAGGCAGTTTGATCCTGCTGCTGTTCCAGCCTCTATAGCTCTCTTGGGATCAAGGACTGAGTTGCGATGTCTCCAAGTCAGTAAGGAGCTTGGTGTCCTGTACTGGCTCCAGCTCCTACAGCCACTGATCTGATTCTAACAGGCACTATTCTTGCCCTCTGAACTGCTCTGGCTGTTTGCCATCTAGGTCCCTTTCAACTGGCATTTCCTCTATATTGAGATTCTTTCCAATGACATCCAACTTTTTTTAAAAAAATAATGCGGGGTAGAAGAGTAGAGTTGGATAGGATTAAGTTCTTGTCATCTACCAAAGTGGCCTAGGTACCAGCACCAAAGGCCCAGAAACATAACCCAGGTCCTAGCTGTCTTCCTGCCTAAAGTAGAAAAAAAAAATCAACATTAGCTTGAAAGTGCTGTTCCAACTAGGCCAAGCTGGACCTGGCCCTAGTTAAGACATGTACTACTACTGGCCTTCCAAGAGTAATAGTACCCCATCTCACTTTAGCAGTCCCTCTTTCTACCACACACCACAAAATTTAAATAAGAGCAGAGTTCCTACTGGCACATCTACTAATACTTTGCCTACTAAAGGTTTGTCCTTATGTGTGTTTCAGTCTGACTCCCAATAATGCAGTCATCAGCACTGTCCCAGGCACTTACTTGTACATTCTGCCCCACCACAGAAATAAAGACATACCATAAGCTTCATAAGAATCTTGAACCTCCCCATGTCCATAGTCATAATATTCTGAGTCCCTGAAAACCAAAGACAGAGTGTTAGAAAGCTACAGAATAACTATGTTTTAGCTTCAACTTTCTCTCAAATACTTCCACATCTCAGTCTGTGTATAATAACTGTGTATTAGCTCATTCTGCCCCATCCCTAAACCACAAAATATTTCCAAAACATACATATACTATGGATTCATAAAATAATTATGACATCTACAGCAAAGAAAAATGGATACCACACAATTTAAAGTGAAAAGGCACACTCCTAAATTAACCCTCTTAATCACAGTGTACATACACATGAAGTATTCATAGGGCTCACTAGAAGAGAATAAACACACAGGAAAAGAACTGTTCTGTCCCTCCTGAGACTCTTTTTCAATCACAGGTAAGATATATATGCACACAAAATGGTTTTTAAGAGAAATGCAGAAAAGTACCTAAGTTATGTTAGTGGGATTCAAGTTTCCTTTTAAAATCTTATGCAACTTTAATGTGGCTATGATTTTTTTTTTTTGGAGATAAAGTCTCTTACTCCGTCGCCCTGGGTAGAGTGCAGTGGCGTCATCATAGCTCATTGCAACTTCAAACTTCTGGGCTCAAGGGATCCTCCTGCCTCAGCCTCTCAAGTAGCTGGGACTACACGCATCTGCCACCTCGCCCAGCTAATTTAAATTTTTGGTAGAGACTGGGGTCCTGCTCTTGCTCAGGCTGATCTTGAACTCCTTATCTCAAGTGATCCTCCCACCTCAGCCTCCCAGAGTGCTAGCATTACAGGCATGAGCCACTGCGCCCAGCTGTTATTTTAAAATAACAAGTCAAAATAATTTAAAGGCATTTCCCCTTGCTTCCATGCAGTCACAGCTCAGGAATTTTTCATCTACTACTCCCAGATTCTAAATTATAATTTAAAGTTCACAATTACCCAAATTTGCAATTACAAGTGTGTGTCTCACAGATGTCAAAAGCAGAGGAGATACCCTCAAAAGGCAAGCCATTCTGCTCCTTAGGTTCTGCTGCCTAAATTTCTCAGTTCCTCCAACTCCCTCTATCCACACCTACAACACAAAACAGTGCTCCTATTGCCTGACTCACCCTTGGCTCTGGCTGTAATAGCCTTCGTAGCCTTCATAACTCTGTTCAGCATATGTATCGTCATATCCCTAGAATAAATAAAATGAAATAGAACGTGAGAACCACAGAGAAAAGGGAAGGCAATTACATCCCATGGGGGTATGGCAGGCTTCTGGATTAACAGGATATGAAATTTCCCTCCAAAATGTTAACACCTACTGTAGAATAGTCAAAAGAGAAAGGGTTACTTAACAAACAAAACCCAAATATGATATGCCATTGGACAAGTGTGGGTAGGACGTAAAGTACAAAACTCCACTTTAGTATTATCAGGACTAGTCGAGGGATATCCCTTGTAAAACATTGTACATTAAGGCACAGAGTATTTCCTGTTTAATCTACACACATGTAGTAAAACATGCCTAATAGTTCAATGTTCACTGCAAAAGAAGGCAGATTCCAAATCTTACAGGCAGTCCATGACACCTACATAAAGGACCAAGGCCCTGTCATTCACCTTCCTTTGGCAACCTTCTAGGTATTGGGAAATGGCACACTGTTCAAATTTCTTACATATTCTTCGTATGTTTCTGGTGCAGGGGGTGGAGGCAAAGGTATTCTCTGGATGCCTGCTGTTCGTGCTCTCGGTGTTGGAGCACCTCTCACAGTAGGTGGGGGTGGCACTCCTCGAGTCACAGTTGCACCTCTGGTGATGGCTCCCCTCACTGGTGTACCACGCACCAAAGCCCCTCGAGGTGGTCCAACACCACGACCCCTACGAAAAGAAAGTTTATTTTAAATGGAGCTTTTTATAAATAGGCCACTTTCATGTTCAGATTTGTTTGCAAATTCTGGAGCAAGATAGATTTTACAAAGCCTTAACTAGACTATTATTAAAGCACAGAGGAACGTGCAGACAGGCAAACGACCCACACTGGAAGACTCCCCAGGTCCTATAGTGGACCAGTGCATTGCCTTAGGTAGCTCTGGAGAGTCTGAACACTCAATTAAAGATCAGTCACAAAAGGTAAAATTCTAAAGTTAGACCATTAAAAAATATTAGGACTGTCCAAAATTAAAAGATCAAAAGTTTCAACAGGACTGCAGCACTTGACTATGGTCAAAGTGCCCAAGATCTAGAATTCTATTTTTGATGCAACGTACAAATCTCCTGAGACCCCTCCTAAACTGGAGATAAGAGCACCACTGAGAGAGAGAGAGAGATGGGTACTAGTAGTCAAATTTACGTCCTATTTTTGGCCATCTCCATTATTTTTACCTGGGAACAGGTGGAGGGGGAGGTGCAGCTCCCCGGCCTCTGACTGGCACCCCACGTCCACGAGAAGGCTCAGGTACTCCATTCAAGTAGGACAGCTCTAGGAATTGCTCCTGGCAGATATCATCCATCATATCCTGGCAATGAAAGATACAAGAAGTACTATACAACACCTACATCTTCTACTGAGTAGTCACCTGGCCTACATGCACCTTGGATATTAAGAACAGCTTTGACAGCCCAGATGAAGTCTCAGGTCACTCTCTGAAGTCAAATGGTACCCTAACCATCACCTCTTTGAGGAAAATCTTGATGTCAGACCCCTCATTATTCAGATAGAGCTCTTCACGATGTGGTCCCTGCCTAGTTCTCCAGATCACTTCCATCCTCTCTCCATATATAACCTCCTCTCAAGCCATGCTGAACAGCTTGCAGTTCAGAGCCTGGCATACTCTCACATATCCATTCTTTGCAGATAGCTTCCTTTCCCTGAAATCATAAAAGCCACTACTATTAATGGAGCTCTATACACTGGGCACTATATAATAAGCTTTATATAGATTTTTCAGTTTAAATCTTCAAAATGACCCTGAAGTAAGTAGGCAGATCTCCCCATTTTACATTAGAAAAACAGATTCAGGGAGTATAAACCAACCAGCCTAAGGACATAAAGCTAATAAGGGGCAGACTCTAGATGCGAATTCAGAATTATCTGCCTCCAAAACCTAGACTTTGGATCAATAGGCTATATTGCCTTTTTTGTCCACCTGAGGGACTCTTAACTCATCCTTACAAGACTTATCTAAAACAGATAAGTCTCTTTTGAAAAACTTTCTCTTGATGCTACCCCCATACCTCCTCTTTTCCCAATGTACCATGCAATTCTCTCTACCCAAGCACTTAACCACATCATTTTAGAATTGTTCGTCTGTCACTAGTTGGGAGCTCTTCAGGAGCAATTTTTGTAACTTCAGACCCAAGCATAGTATTATGCATCTACCAGATATATAAGAAATGTTTGGGATGAAGAAGGAACCTGAAGCTCAGAAAAGTGAAATGATAACTTGTCCGGGAAGATGCAGACACAACTCCCAGTCCAGTGCTCTTCCTGCTGTACCATGAAGCCTTCTTGGTAGTTAATAGTTCTAAGGGGAAAAGGGAGAGCTCTGGTATAGATGCAAAAACAGGCTCACTTTTTTTTCTTCAGAAGATGGAAGAATTCAGCCAAATGCCATTTGCAAATTTTTTCACACACTTCCTATTGAGAGCTATTTGGTCTTAACACTTCATCCATTTTTATATATCCCAAGTGGATACAGCTTCAAGAACAGAAGATTCTAGTCACTACAGAGATGTCCCCCTCAACTCTCCACCTCCTCCTACCTCATACATCACTGTTGCTTGTAACACACACATTGGAGAATCCAGTAACCAATGCCAGTCCACTGCTCAGATTCCTCCAACTACCACATCAATACTGAAGAAACCCAGATCTCCCCGGCGGGCATCCTTTTCAAACATTCACTTACATGGAAGCCTCATAAATCAAACCCTCTGAGAAATATACTGGAGACTAACAATAAAGAGAGACAGGCATTCCTCTGTAGTCCTTCAGAAACTGGGTAGCTCAGGATGCTTCAACAGAACACCTCAAAAAGAGTAAAAAGAATCCCCCTGAGGAAAAATTAACCAGTTATGAGTTTTTTCCTAGGATATTTTAAATTGTCTGTTTTATGTTGAACATTCTAATGAAGACGAGGCACTTGAAAGCAAAGCAGCAGCTGAGACATTTGAGACAGTATTAGAGTCCTTGGAGTTCACCATTATGGGTACACATTCCCTATAAATGTTTGCTCTGCCAATTCTCATATTCTCTGACACCACATTTAGTTCCAACTCCCTCATTTTACATTTAAGAAAACCAAGGACTGTACCTCACCTTCTCTCAGTTTTAGGACAAAAACATGATACTTACTCAATTCTAGCTGAATAATATTTCAAATCCTTCCTTAGGTTCCAGATTCATCCTTGATATTAAATATTCAACAGTAGTACATTAACTCTGATAACCACCAGGCCTTGCTAAAAAGCAAAAATAGCACCATTTTCTATTTATTCAAAGTAATAATCTGAGTAGGTGGTAAGAAGCAAGACAGGTAACCCGGCCTGTCCAAACTCTTCCTGGGCCCCATTTACAGTCTGAAAGGAGCTGCACACCAATGTGTTTTATATCATCAACTGTCAAGCCTGTAACAATCATGCTTCTTCCAAACCAAACTTGAGCAAACTCCTCCAGGAGAGAAACCCCTGAGTACACTCAGGTCTGAATTTAATCCATCAACACTAGATGCTACAAGCATCTTGCTGTCCGACTCTCTATGGCATAAACTCCCTGAGTGCAGGGACCTACCTTAGTCATTTTCCTAACACAACCTCCTGGTTCCACACTAGTACCAAAATACTCAGCTTGGTAAAGACCCTGTTAAAGCTTTCTTAACCAGCTATTAGAATGCAGACATATTATAGACCCAAGAAACTAACAACAGATATTGGCACATAAAAAAAACCATATTAGACAAGGAGGGATAGAGTGGCCTTGGAGCACAGTGCTCTGAGAACTAGTTACAAGTAACAGACCACCTCAGAAAAATGAACATAAATGTAGAATTTGGTATATAATTATAGGTTATGCAGAAACCCTGGTTAAGAACCCCTGCCTTCACAACAGCATAAGATCCCAGTTCTCCCTTGCTCAGAAGATACAAGATACGGACTTCCTTACTGGTACTAGAAACTTCTTGACTTCCTCCATGGCATGGGCCATAAGAGCATACGCCTCACATGGGGGTCCAAAGACTTCAATGAAGACATGCAGATCCATATTTAAGTGGGCATATTTGGGGTCTCCACCTTTGCGCAGCTCCTCCTCCTATGGAAAAATGCAGAGAAACATATCATCCCATGGACTAGGGAGAAAACAGTATCTTTACCTCTAGGCAAAAGGAAGAGCATGAAAATAACCCCAACGTCTAAGAAAAACAGTAAAGTTTAAGAAAGTAAAACAAGCTTTGGAGAACAGCAATCACACAACCTGTTAAACCTGCACTTGGGTGTGCTGCTAACAGTTAATTGTCATCTTAAATCCCTGGGGTATTCACTGGAGCACTTATTAGAAGTATGCAAGAGAAAAACTTAATTCTAGTCTCTATTCAGATAATAGCTGTTTGCCAAGCATTTGCATGTACGTATATATGTATGGCCAAACATTTATTTTTAAATCCCAGGTAGAGCTGTTAATCACCACTAGCTCTGCTTATCTGCTTATAGGGTCTGGAGAGTTCTAGGGGAGGAAAGAAGTCAGGACAGAGAGACGAAAAACTCATGTAAACCTCATTAGCTAGAATAACATACTTCACCCCTAACTGTATGTGTCTAGTGGGGAGAAATGAGAGTGAACAAAAGAGGATCTGAGAAAACGTTTGTTAGTTAGACTACATAAAAGGAGGCCTGAAAGAGCAAGTTTTTAGACTGTAGCAGGCATGTCTTATCTAAAAAGCTGACCCTAGAAGGCTAAGACTATTTTGTTTTGGTGGGAAGTTTCTTGGCACTTAAAAATTGAGTACACAGCATATGGGATGATGGCACGGAAAAAAATAAGATGCATTAGGTTCTGTCGTCAGGATTACTCAAGGTTTCTTTTGGAATACATTCTTTTAGTGGGCCTCACATTCCAGCTGGCTATAAAATAAACCACCTAAGTCTCAAACTCACCTGCACTCACAACACTATTGTTCTCACTTTCCATGTTACTGGAAAGAGGGTGTGCTGTTCACATTTTATTGTCTTTAGTCTGGTTTAGTCTAGGTTTTAGTACATCCAGCTCCCCTTTCAAGTTTTCATGGATAATCCCACCAATTCCAAAGTTTCTATTACTATGCAGTCAAAAGTCAGAAAGAAAACAATCACCAGAGCACACCCAGGCTCTTCCAGGGTTGCCAAGCAAATGAATTAACTTCGTCTATAATTTCTTGCATCCAATGCAAACTTAAAGGAGTCACATTCTATACATGTACATTCTTACATAAGGCATTCATACTGTATTCTGGTTAACTAGAAAGCATAAGGGTGTCCTCTTGCCTCACTAACGTGAGCTTACCTTGGCTTTGTCTCTCATTGAGCCCTTTCCCAACACAGAGATCTTTGCACCAGTCTCTTCCTGCAGTCTTTTGATTGTATTCCCTTGTGGTCCAAGAATCTTCCCCACAAAATTGAACTGACAGAAAATAAAAGATTTCTAAATACACATGTTCTTATATAGAACATCCCACATATATCATCTCATTTGATCTTCAACAACCCTGCAAAATATGTACAGAATTACCATTCCCATTTTACTGAAGGATATACTGAGGCTGTACTGATAAAGTGATCAGCCTGAGGTTATGCAACTACAAAGTGGCACTTCCTGGGCGTGAATTTGGGTTTCTGATGTAGACTGGTGCTCTTTCCATAATACACTGCAACCCTTAGTACTCTAACATACATAAACATTTTTAAGGCAGTGACCTCAGAACAGAACAGACACATGACACCCTTTGATAGGTCATTTGGTAGACTAAATATAACTAACTGCTTTCCTAAAAAAAGGAGAAGAAAGCATTTACTTAAGTAAGAAAATTTAACTTCATCCAGTCAAGAATTTGTTATGTTTCCTTTTATTTAGATTCCAGGTCAATCTTTTGACAGAGAACAACTTTTCAGGGTTTAATTTTTTCATTTGAACTTGGAGCCTGAACAAACGCTTGAGAAAGAATTTTTTTTTGATAATAAAAAAAAGATTAAACTTCCTTCCTGGCTATAGCTATGCTATTAGTTATGGACTTAGATCTCTCAACTGCCAGAAACAGGTACTGCAAGCATGGAAGAGCAGCTTCAGAGGCTTAAGTTTCTGAAGCATCACAATCCCCAGAAGTCTTTATTACAGCCCATGACTCTCATACCTACAAAATTAACTCAAAAAAGTGAAGCATTTTTTGGTCTTACCTTGGGGTACTGCTTGACAGGTATCAGCACCCGCTCTTTCAGCTTCATATTCTTATGAGAAAATAAATCCAAGTAATTCTCCTCATCGTCCTTTTTTGAATCTCCCTTCTGAATCTTCTCAATTTCTGAACAGGAAAAACAATTTATTTTTGCTCTGGTAAATAAAGGCAAATTTCAAAGTCTGCTTAAAGCAATAACATGGAGTACCTTGTAACGAGACCAAACAGTTCAAATGAATGTGCTATTTTCAGACACAAACTGGCTAAAAGTATCAAAGCTATATGAGGTTGACTAGGAAACCCAAAGCCTGCTTCTATTAAGAGCAGTGTGCTCTCCCACCCTCACCTGAAGCCTCGACAGTAAAGACATTCAAACGTTTCTTGACTTAATAAAAAACAGATTTAAGAAAACTAATGGGATGAGATGAAGGAATGGAGGATAAAGAAACTTAAAAAAAAAAATCAAGGCTGGGCTCAGTGGCTCACGCCTGTAATCCTAGCACTCTAGGAAGCCAAGGTGGGAGGACTGCTTGAGCTCAGGAGTTCCAGACCAGCCTGAGCAAGAGCAAGACTCCGTCTCTACTAAATTCACAAAAATTAGCCGGGCGTCATGGCATGTGCCCGTAGCCCCAGCTACTCAGGAGGCTAGGCAGGAGGATCGCTTGAGCCCAGGAGTTTGAGGTTGCAGTGAGCTACGATGACACCACTACACTCTACCCAGTATGACAGGGTGAGACTCTGTCTTTAAAAAAAAAAAACTGCATCAATAAAAGTATAAAGTCTTATCTTGATGAAAAAACAAAAGTCAATAATTTAAATATACAATGGATAGTTCCATTAAAATTCCACTGTGACAGCAGTGCTCTGGATACTAGTCCTGAAAGTTTGAAAGACCTGGTTCTTACTCTGCCACTCCCTGGTTGAGTGAACTTAGACAAGTTATTTAATTGCTCTGAATTCTGGTTTCCTCATTTGTAAAACAGAGCTTATATCTCTACCTCATGAGGTTGCTATAAAGACAGAATAAAACAACACATGTACACATGTCCAACTAAAGCCCATTTCTCAGAAAATGCTTAATATAGTCACCATTAGCCCAATTCAGTCAATGCCTAAATGAGAAAATGCATTAAAAACCACTTTATTGAGGTATGATTGACATGTAAAAAGCTGTACATATTTAATGTATAAAATGATGAGTTTGGAGATAAGTGTACACCTGTGAAACCACCACCACCTGGGCCATAGACATATCTATCAGCATCAAAGGTACTTTCAATTCACAGGTTAAGACAGTTTCACTAGATAGAAACCTAGCATCCAAAAAGATTTCCATCATTAAGGGACTTCATTCATTCAGTGATTGCAAGTGTTTGAGGGCATCCTATGGAGAGGCAGATGGAGGGAGAGATATAGGTATGATCATTAACCACTATGAGAAACTTACTAAGGGCCAGGCATCTGTCTTGCAAAGTACAGAAGATACAACAGAACAAGACATACAGTCTCCATCTTCACTGTCTATATATTGGAGTTTCCAGACTATGTGGGTGGCAATGAAGTATAGTTAAGTGCTATAATAGGAATTCTAACAGAGATGAAGTCTGTGTGTCCAATGAATGAGCAGCAACTGTAAGTTACATGGTTCACTGAGAACAGTCAAAAAAAGAAATTTATACTCCCTGAAATCAGTGGAACATTCTTAATAACAGAGAAAATTCTACTTATAATCCCAGTACCCTGGAGACCGAGAGGGGAGAATGACTTGAGCCCACGAGTTCAAGACCAGCCTGGCAACATAGCAAGACCATCTCTACAATAAAATTTTAAAAATTAGCTGGGTGTGGCATGTGTCTGTAGTTCTAACTACCCAGGAAGCTGAGGTGGGAGGACTGCTTGAGCCCAGGAGTTCGAGGTTACAGTGAGCTATGTATGATCAGGCCACTGCACTCCAGCCTGGGTGACAGAGCAAGATCCCGTCTCCAAAAATAAATAAATAAATAAAAATAAAATAAAATTTCCATACTGTGTTTCTTCTATTAATTTTAAGGCAGGAATTCTCAAACTTTAGCTTGCATGAGAACCACCTGGAGGACTTGTTAAACTAGATTGCTGGGCCCAACCCCAGCCTGGGATTTGTGTTAGAAATCTGCATTTCCAGCAAGTTACCAGGTGATGGTGATATTGCTGGTCTAGGGACCACACTCTGAACACTAATGGTTTAAGGTATAAAGATACCCTACCTCAAACACGTTTTAAAAATAACTGTTTATACTAAATCCAGCTTTGAAATACACAGACGAAGGAAAGTTACTTTGATAGAATTCATAGAGTTTTCAGAATTTCCAACTGAAGGCTTGTTAAAAAGCCTAATTTCAGATGCTATACTATACCATGAGCTAACTGATTGAGCATATCTCCCTTGCTTTCTGACAATTAAAACTGCTAATCAATTGTAAATATTCTTAACTACATCTTTACTCCTAGAAGAACGGTAAACAACAATGCTCTTCACACTCCTATGTTTCACTGCTTGAAATGTAAAACAAATTTGACCTTACAAGTAACAGACTAAATGCTTCATTCAATACCCTACTTGTTTACTGTCTGGTGGTAGATCCTGACCTCCACTCCTTCCCACCTACTGCTAATATTAACTGTTTCTGGTCACTCTTTTTGAGCCTACTGTATCTGGCCACACTTTTTCCTGACTTCTCAGGCTGGAAAACTAGGTACTTAATCTTCAAAGTCCTAGAGGAACAAAAACACCACAATTCTGATCTGAAAACATCACTGAGGAACTTGTAAAAATATGGAAAAAATTACATACTTTATCTATGCTCCTTTGTTTCCTAAGGCTACCATCTAGTTTGGCCTTTCCACTGTATTTTATACCACTTTCCAGAAACCTTGGTCAGTGCAAGAAAATAAGACTCAAAGTCTGTTAATCTGTTGTACTCCTACAAGAAGGTGTTTATATACAATATAATGCACCCTGTGAATTTAAGGCCCTTCTATAACATGGATCCTTCCGCTATTTTTTTGAAACAGCTGGATCTTATATAGAATCCCTCTAATTTATGTCACAACTTTTTAAAGAATAGGAAAGCATTTTTAGAGAATTCAGAGAAGACCGATCATTTAAACAAAACTGATAGTTGAAAAGATAAAAGAACCAGAGGATGTTAGCCTAGAAAGCAAATGACTCAGGCAACTTGAGCCTTCAAGAAGGGTTATCTTTCAAGTTTGGAAGTAGAGGGACTGAGTATCTGTTCAAAGCCTACTATCTATCAAATACCGTACAAATATTACCTCATTTATCCTCAAGAAACTCAGTGAAATAGCTAGCACTATCCCCATTTTACTACTGAGGAAAGTGAAAGTCAAAGAGGTTAAATAACTTATCTATAGGTCACAAAGCTGTTAAAGTACCAGAATAAGGATTAAAACCCAGGCTTTCTTTAACTTCAAACCTCATGCTTTTCCTATTGCCACTCAATGAGGAGTGTGTGTGCCGGCACTTTAAGCAAGGAAGAGCTGATTTTATAAAATTCGGGGAAGTACAATTTATACCCTCAGACACTGTCATGCAGCCTAAAGGCAATGAAAGGGCTTTATGGGTGCCTCAGATACTCAGTTGCCTGATGGATGGTCTTTCTTTCCTTCTCTCTTCCAACTCTGTATTTTCCTCCTTGGCCTCACTTCCCCTGAAAAGCTAGAGCTTCCCTGAAATGCAAAGAAGGAAAAAAATCAAGAAGCTTCCTAAAAATGGCTTAACTTCAGGCAAAAGTACTTTCTAGACAACCTTTTTGGAACTGACTCCTTTAAGTGATCCTTGCCTGGGCCTCTGGAGACCTTGGATGTCCCAGGAGCCAAAGAAAGGAAAGCTGAGGTGTAAACAACACAGAGAGGCGACCCATTTGTTTCCTGGCCAGACACTTGTAATAATCACATCTTATCCAGGGCCTTCTATGTGTCAGGAATTTTGTATTTATCATTTCATTTTGTCTTTGTAACCAGTGTTATCCGCATTTAACGGATGAAGAAACCTGGGCTCAGAAAAGTTATGAAACTTGTCCAAGATCTCAAAACTAGTGAAAGGGCAGATACTTAAACCCAAGTCACTCTTTATACCAGAGAGTAAATTCAACCAATCTTGTGGCATTTCTTTTACTCCATCTTTTACTATAACTCAATCTTTCTTTTTTTCTTTTTTTGTAGGTTTTATCCCAACCAGACTATAAGCTCCCATGTTTCTTAGTATGTCTCAGAGGAAAGAACATGGGTTTTGAAGCTAGACAGAAATGGGGTCTATGGCCATACCACCCTGAATGCACCCAATCTTATCTGATTTCAGAAGCTAAGCAAGGGTAGGCCTGGTTAGTACTTGGATGGGAGACCACCTGGGAATACCAGGTGCTATAGAATTAAAAAAAAAACAAAGTCGATCTATCTATCTATTCATATCTATTTATTTTAGAGACCTGGTCTCACTCTGTCACCTAGGCTGGAGTACAGCACTGTAACCATGGCTCGCTGTAACCATGGCTCACTGTAACCTCGAATGCCTATGCTCAAGTGATCCTCCTGCTTCAGCCTTCTGAGTAGCTGGGACTACAGATGCGCACCACCATGCCCAGCTAACTTAAAAAAATTTTTTTTGCACAGATGAGGGTCTCACCATGTTGCCCAGGCTGATCCTGAACTCCTGGCCTCAAATGATCCTCTATCTTGGTCTCCCAAAGTGCTGGGATTATAAGCATGAGCCACTGCACCTGGCCTAAGAGTCCATTGCAGGACAGTGGCAAACCCTGTTGTATTGACCAGGGCCTCCCAAATCTTTTCCTCGGGGCACAATTTAGAGTGTAAGGTTTTTTCCTTTAAAAAAAATTTTTTTTTAAATTTTGAGTTAACTGTAGATTTATATGCAGTTGTAAGAAATAATACAGAGAGATCCTGTACACTCTTTCCCCAGTTTTCCCTATAATATTTTGTACAACACAATATCACAATCAGAAAATTAACATTAATACAATCCATTTATTCAGATTTCATCAGCTTTACATGTACTTATTTGTGTGTTTAGTTCTATGCAATTTAATCATAAATTCACGTAACCACCACCATACTCAAAATACAGAACAGTTCCATCATGAGGATCCTTCATGCTACCCTTTTATAGCCAGTCACCTCCTTCCCTCACCACTGGCAACCACTAATCTGTTCTCCATCTCCATTATTTTGCTTTTTTCAAGAATATTAATGGAACCAGTTAGTACGCAACCCTTTGAGATTGACTTTTTTCACGCAGCATAATTCTCTAGAAATCCATCAAGTCGTTGCATTTATCAATAGTTCAGTTCTTTTTATTGCAGAGCAGTATTCCATGGTATGGATGTACCACAGTTTACCTATTCACCTACTGGAGGCATCTGGTTTGTTTTCAGTTTTTGGCTATTATGAATAAGGCACTATAAACATTCATGTACAGGTTTTGTGTGAACTTGAGTTTTAATTTCTCTGGAATAAATACCCAAGAGTACAATTCCTGAATCGTATGCTAAACACATTTAGTTTTGTAAAAAAGACCTTCTTTATCACAGACATAAGTATGCTTAATAATATTTTGCTAGTATTTGTTTTATAAAAATAGTATTGTACCGTATAGTCTTACAGTACTTACCTTTCACCCAACATTAGATTTCCAAGATTTCTCCATGTTGTTGCATGTAGCTATAGTGCATTTTCATTGCTGTACAAATATTTTATTTTGTAAATCTATCACATTATCCAATGAATGGTGAAACATGTTATACCATTTTGTGAACAGGGTGCACTATTTTATGAATGAGGTGTCCATGTATAAAAGTTTCTTTGTGCACATTCCTAGGAATGGTGTTGCTGAGTTTTAAGGAACGTCAACATTCAGCTTTCAAATAAAATGCCAAACTGTTATCCAAAGTGGTTGTACCAATTCACACTTCCACCAGAAACGTGTAAGAATTTCTTCTAATTCACATCCTCTCAAGCCCTACTCCTTGTTTGACTTAATTTTTGTCAATGTACCATGTTTTCATTATTTTCCTGTCTCTAAAAGAAGTTTCCTTTACTCATCTTCATCTAGTTTTTCTTTTTGGAAACAGGGTCTTACTTTGTCACCCAGGCTGGAGTGCAGCGGCACAATCACACCTCACCTGGGCTCAAGCAATCACTCAGGCTCCTGAGTAGCTAGGACTACAGGCATATGCCACAACTCAGCTAATTTTTTAGTATTTTGTAAGGACTGGAGTGTCCTATACTGCCCAGGCTGGCCTCGAACTCCTGGGGTCAAGGGATCCTCCTGCCTTGGCCTCCCAAAGTGCTTGGGATTATTCTTTTAGCTACTTTAATATTCAACGTGTCAAGTTAAAACAATAAATCCAGTTGGAATCAGTTTGGAAAATGCAAAAATTCAACAGGTCAAGAGTACTGTCCTCTTTATAACCTTAGTTCCTCCTCCTCTGTATAAACATGGCATATTTCTTTTTATTCAGATGTTCCTTTATTACCTTGGGTAATTTTATGTTGACAAGCCAGGTAATAACATATCCCTTATCTATAATATTGAGAAAAAATTCTTTCTGCCCCATAGATGGCCAAAAGGATGAAGATAACTATAAAATGAGTAGCACACCTCATGACACATGTTACATGCTCTACAAAGATTAAATACTGTCATTGTTTTTGCTTATTATTCACATACATTTTGAACTTTTAAAACTGCTTATTCTCAAGGCATTTTATATTATTCTAAAAATGACATCATTTTGCCAATTTTTTTCTAACTGGATATTGCATGTATATCAGAAACCCAGTGATTTATACAGCTTTATCTTATAATGAGCCACATCATGGAACATTTTCCTAGGTAAACAATCAAGATATTGTTCCAAAGACTGACAAATTTTGTCTCTTTCTTTCCTAATATTTATACTTATATTTGGTCTATAATTCCTTTGCAATTCTACTTCCCAGGTTTTTTTTTTTTTTGAGACAGTCTCCTCTGTTGCCCCGGGTAGAGTGCAGTGGCGTCACCACATAGCTCACTGCAACCTCAAACTCCTGGGGCTCAAGCAATCCTCTTTCCTCAGCCTCCTGAGTAGCTGGGACTACAGGCACGCCCCCCAACGCCTGGCTAATTTTTTCCCCCCTATTTTTAGTAGAGATGCGGTCTCACTCCTGCTCAGGCTGGTCTCCAGCTCCTGAGCTCAAGGGATCCTCCTGCCTCAGACTCCCAGAGTGCTAGGATTACAGGCGGGAGCCACCACACCCAGCCTACTTTCCAGTTTTAATAGCAGGTTTTGCTAACCCTGTAGAATATTTTGGGAAGGTCTCAATATATTTCTATAGGATATTGTAAATAAAATAAAGGAATTAACTATCTTAAAGTTTCAACATACTTCATAAAATGTTCTCCATTGTATGCTGTTGCATTTGGAGGATGGATTTCTGAGTATCCTTTCAAGATCTTCTGAGGACTGTTAACCTATTCAAATGTTTACTTATTCTGGAGTCACTTATATAATACTAACTTGTATTTTCCTAATTGTAGAAAGTAGGAAAAAAACACTGACATATGTAACAGCATTTTATGTTTATTATATAAATACATTTAACACAAATAAGATGAATTATTTTTGTTCAGAAAATAAGCATGGGTGGTTGAGTTTTTGCATGTCTGCAAATTCATTTGTCATCATAGTTGAATATCAGTTAGGCTAATACAGAAGTCTGTATTAAAAATCTACATCCCTCAGAATTCTGTCAATATTTTTCCATCATTCCCATCTTCAATGAAGATGAATACGTATTCATTCATAATATTTAGTAAGAGGCCACTCAGGGCAGCACTCTTCAAGGCACAGGAGATATAGCAGTGAACAAAGCAGACAAAAGATCCCTGCTGTGGAGGAGCTGATATTCTAGCCACGAAGGAGAAGGAGTGATCAACAAACAAATACTGTACATAATTACAACATACAGTGCAACAGATACTGATAAGTGCAAAGTAAAGTAAACCTTGCAAAGGGACAAGGAGAGCTGTGTGGGAGGTATAGGAAGAGTGGTCTGGTTCTTAAGGTACCTTTTGGGGAATGAGCAAAGGTGCCTGGAGGAAGCACAGTCCCAAGTGCTAGACTCTGCTCTCTGGTTCCTTCTGTATCTTGGCCCTGTCACCTTCACTGCCCTGTTAGCACTCTTGATACTTCCAAATAGATTTTATTTTAATATCTGGTCCAATTAAAGCTTACAATTAAAGTACAATTTGCAGCAGGCATTATAGTAGGGAGAGGGATGTTAAGCGTGTAGGACTAACTGGAAATCCTGGTTATGCTGTTTGCTAATTTTTTTTTTAACCTTAGGCAAATTATTAATCTCTGGGTATCTTGGTTTCCTCATCTGTAAAAGTGAGGATATCAAGAGTAACTTCTCACAGTGTTACCCTAAAGTTTAAATATTTAATATAAAGTACTCAGACCAGTGCCTGGCACAGTAAGTGTTAGCTGTATTTTTCTTACATGTGTTCTTATCAGAGCTTAAAATACTACTATCTTTTCAGAGTCTTACTTTCTCACAACTGGTTGTGACCTCACTGCAATCCCTTTTCAAGATCATTCAGAAATACCTTAAAAGCCAGGCCCAACATATATAAAGACTTATTGATGCTAAGAAGTATCCATACATCCCAGTTCTGTTCTCTCAGTCAACATTACCCCAATCCCATTTCTCCAATTAAAAAATTTCGGTTTGGTTTAAAAAAAAAAAAAAAAAAAGACATTAAAAAAGTCCAAGTTACAAATAAAGAACACTCTTTTAGTAACAAAAGGTAAGCAGTGAGAGGAGAGTTAAAATCATACATAACTTTTAAGGATCAATAGTTTTTGGCGGTTATCCTAAGAAACCATCTTTTAAAAGAAAAACACCATACCAGGCACTCGATGTAGTCAAAAAGGCAAAATATATCTTGTTTTTTCATACCTTGTTCAGTACTATAGATTTACAACTAGAAGAAAACTGGTGACATGTTATTATCTAATGATTAAAGGTCAAAGGAAACTGCTAGTGACTTTACATACCATTTAATCCTCACAACTCACTATCCCACTTTACAGATGAGGTTACCAAGGTCCAGAAAGTTTCCCAAGATCAGGTAACCAGGTAAGGGTCAGAGTTTCAAACCCAAGGCAACACCTTAGCTCTAAAGTTTATTTTATTCTCATGCATTTAATCTGGACTGATTAAAGATTTGAGGTAATAAAAATAAGACTACCAAGTCAACCATCACCATTTAGTCTGACATTCCACAGTGTGCATGCACGTGCTTTCAGATTCAACCAAGCACCTGGTGTTTGCTATATGCAACACAGTATGAAAAACATGAAGATAAAAAGCAATTCTTGCTCTGAAAGAATTTGTTAGAAGAACACAACCAGTAGTGTTTCAAAATCTGAATGTGTTACAGCAAAGTACTGTGTTGAAAATGTTATTTATCTAAGTGTCCTTATTCCTGACCACCACGTGTTTTGTTTATTGTGCTTAAAGGTAAAGACTCCTTAACAATGTTGGGAAATAGAGAACAAAGGGAGGGAAATGATATTTTCATAATGAAGTGTCCATTTCATCAACCTTGCTAAAGAGTCCAACTACTTGTTCAGTGTTGAGGGCTGTGAATTTATATTTGCTTAATAAAATTTAGGTATCATAAGAAATACTTATTAAAACAATGTTTTAACTAGAAGCGAGGGTCAAACAGAAGGCTTTAGGGAGAAATCGGAGCGACTAGGTGACTGGCCAGGGTTGATCAGGAAAGGAGCGCTAGCTTACGGAAAGAACAAAGACTACCATTTCTAATCTACTTCACTACTGAAGCAAACATTTAAAAAACAACAAAAAGACCAAGCCTTCCAGGTACAAGCATCATGCAACTTCTCTCAGCTTCGGTCCATCTCATTGGGGAACGTCATACAAACTACGCGGGAGTCCCTTACCTCCCTCAATTGTCCCATTTCACTGCCTCTAGGGTTATCTCCCCCCCTTCCTGAATGATGGTGAACACACGTTGTAAAATAAAGGGAAACAACCTTCCGCCTCTGTAGCAATTCTCATTTTATCAGCCGAAGTCGGAAATCTGATTCGGAAAACGCAAAGCTCCGATTCGCACAAGTCGCTCCCGCCTCTCAGCAACTTTAGCTACGGTTACCGCTAAGTGCGGCCCAGCCCCAACGACAGCGGCGCACTGGACAGGGCATTCCAGCCTCACCCCACCTCACCTCGGCCCTTCCTCCCACGACCCCTCCCGGCTCAGGCTGTCTTCATTTCACCTCCTACACCCTCGGTTGAAGCGCTCCCTGCCACCCGCGATCAAAAAGGCTTTCCCTATGGGGAAAGGGGGAGATAAGATTCATTTCTGGAAGAATCTGAGCCCTCAGAGCTCGGGGCAGCTGCAAGAGGAGGGAGGGGGAAGGGTCGGGAAAGGGGCGGGGAGCTCAGTACTATCCATCAAGATCTTGCGCTAGGAGATCACCGAGTTGCCTTCGGGCCTCCACTGCAGCCTAGAAATTCGCCCTCGCACCCCGGGCCGAGGGGGGAATGTGGCACCCAGGCTCCCAAAGATGAGGATGAGAAAGGCGCTCCCGACTGCCTCGGCCCCGAGGGGGCGCGAAGCGAGAGAAACAAAGCCGCTGCCACCCGTTCCTCCGAGGGGCCCGGGGGCCCGCTTACCTGCGGTCAGCAGCTGCATGGCGTGAGTGAAGGACGGGTCGAGCGAGTCCTTCTCCGCCATGAGTTCGGGCAGGTACTTGTTCTCCGGCTCCATTTTGACCGAGGCCGTGGCTGAGGGGGGCAGCAGCGGGGTCGGCGCTGGACCGCCCACTGTCGCGTCCGGACCCGTGGCCGAGGGCGGCAACAGCGGTGGCGGCTGCGTGGCGGGCGAGGCCCGGGCGCCCCCCCGGGACCCCACTCCGCCTCCCCGAGACCGGTGAGGCAGCGGCGGCTGCCGAGACGGCGTCTGACGCACCGAGGGGTGGGCACCTGAGGGGTCCATGGAGCCGCTGCGGCCCGAGGACCGGCTCATGCGCGCGGCGGGGTCGTCCCGGCGTTGCATCGGGGAGGATGTGCGATCGAGGGAGCGAGGGAGCGACGCGCCAGCGGCAGAGGCCCGAGCGGCGGTTGGCGGGGGTGGGAGAGCGGGAGCGACGGCGACCGAAGCCGACCCGAGCGACCCAGCGAGAGAGAGCACCGGAAATGAGGCGGCGCGCGTGCGCAGCCAGCCACCGGCACCGCCCTTGGGTTTCTCCGCGGAGAACAAAGTCCCCGGTCTGGCCACGGCGCTTGCGCACCGCCGCGGCGCCCGAAGAAGTCGCCTCCCCGCTCCTCTTTTCCCTCCGAGCCCGCCAGGCCAGAGCTTGGTGGGCATGCGCAGGTGGCCGCGGGCTCCGTTCGTTTTCTTTTCCACGTGACTCGGCGCTAGCGGGACACGTGTCTCCTCCCCCTTCCGGCTGGGTGTGCGGAGGGGGCGGAGGCTGTGGAATGTCTTTGTCTGCGCGCGGGCCCGCGGAGTGTGGGGGGAGCCCTGTTACTCGCGGGGCCACGCCCTCTCCAACGGCTGTGCGGCCGGGGCGGACGAGCTCAATGGCGTGGGGGTGGGGAGGGGGCGTGGATGGCGGGGCGGTCACCGAAGTAAGGAAATAGAAGAAGAACGGCTGGGGACGCGCGGGGAGGGGAGGGAGAGAGAGTTGAGGCCGTCTGGGCCGGAAGAGAGGCGGGAGAGTGACTGGCTGAAAGGGGAGGAGGAAGAGACGGGGGCCGTCTCGGGGAGAAGAGGGGAGGGCTGAGGGGGAGTGTGGCGCAGGGATGAGTGGTGGAGATGGGGAAGGCCAGCCTGGAGGGAGAAATTGAGGAAGGACCGCTCGGTGGAAAGGCTGAAGGCTATTGGAGGACTTGGGGAGGGAAGGTTCACGCCGGTGACCTGAAGTCTAGCGAAAAAGAGGGCCCCAGACCAAAGCGGGGAACCGACGTTGTATCCCAGGGTTCCCAATATAGTAGGTTCTAAAACGCTGGTCATTGTTGGTCGGAGAAATCTTCTTAAAATCAGCAGCATTTTAAAGCTCTTTTTACATATTCTGCTTTATGCTGACTTAAGTGTTTCTTACGTAAAAAAGTGGGGTAAGAGGCCAGGTCCTTGATCCTTTTTGGTTGCATCATTAGGACGGCTCCTTCTACGAGTGATGTGAATGTAGCTCTGTCGGGCCCTTGGCAATGAATCGTTACAGACTTGCTCAGAGACCCTTGCCGCTGCTCTTAAGGCCAAGGCACGTAGTGGTCAGTGTCCCACGGCATTCTCCACACCTTGAAGTGCTACATGTAAGTGGAGCCTCGGTCTCTACTCTGCTATTAAACTCTCCAAAACTTTCTCTAAGTTTCCTTCCCTGCGCAGATTTTTGCTTCTCCCGTTTGAATCACTCACTTTTCCTTCTAGACCAGTTCTAATGAGCTCGCACTTTTCAAAAGTGTTTCTGGAAATTGTCTTCTGGGTGCCTGGAAACTATTGATTTTTGGATCTGAAACTTAGAACCCTTCAACTAGAGAACATAAAGGCCTTGCTACCTTCTTGATGGAAGGAAAGATAATTTACCAAATTATTCACAGAAATGAGAACAAAGCACAAATATGTCCATAAGCCATATTATTATTTATATATATTATAATATAAATATATATACATAAAATCTCCAGTGTCTGGTGTAGTACTTCACTGTGAGGTCACAAGAAGTGACTCCTGTCCTCAGGTAGTCAAGTAGGGAAAAAAAAAAAGAATGTTTTTGAGTAATCTACTGAAGAATGAAATGTGACAAGTGCCAAAAGATAGGTGAAAGCTCAGTGCTATTGGAGTTCAAAGCACAAGATGGATTTTGGCCAGGGGAGAGTGAGTCCAGGCAATGAGAAGTGGAATAAATGAGCAGACGTGAGAATGTTAGAGATGCGTTCAGGGAATGGGAGTAATCCAGTTTCAGACCTAAAGGAATAGGTGAGTTGAGAGAGCTACGTAAGGAGGGGAAAAGGGGCAAGGAGGATATATAGTTCCCTTGCAAGTCATTTCTGCTACCGTCCTTGAAAATCCTGCGTGATTGGTGGTGTTACAAATGGCTGCAGTGTCCTTGCTCTGTAATGAGATGCCCAAACACAGGTACTTTGAGCTGAGGCTAATAAAACTTTGATAAAGATGTGTCTGAGAGGAGCTGGGTACTGGTGTCTGTGGGCTTTCTGGACTAGAATCAACAGTCATTGCATATGTGTATCAAAAACATGTTGTACACCTTAACTGTATACAATTTTTTTAAAAAACACCAAAAAACAAAACAAAACGCCCAGTCTTTCTGGATGGCTGCCTGACTTTACTTGCTTTCTCTAAGGGTGGGGTTGAGGGGGAGGTATGAGCTTTTGGTGAGAACCCAAAAGGTAATCTCTGAGGCCATGAGTTGTTGAGGCTACAGTGTGTGTACCAAGTAAGTGATGCACAGCCTTCCATCTGGGGGGGCCCTTCCCTGGGGACAGGGAAGAGTAATTCCTGCCCCGAACAACTAGACGTCTGCAGTTTATTTTGTGTTAAGCACAGTATGCTGCCCCAGGTTCACCTTAAGGTTAACAGTCTCGTGAAAAGACTGATTTTGGAGTGAGGCAGACAAATTCAAACCTAGCAATTTCTTGTCCTCACTGTGCATTATTAGGAAAACCACAAGCTCTCTGAACCTTAGTCTTCTCTTCTACAAAGTAGGGGTAATGAGATCTACCTTGAAGGCTTGTTGTGAACATTAACAAATACCAGTGTAAGCCTCCTGACAGTAGGGCTTATAAGCAGAAGTAGTAATTATTATTATGCCCTTTTGGTGCCTAATGAAGATTTTTGGGCACTTTATGTTGGCCGCTGATCTGAAAATCCTGTTGTCTAATCTGTATCATTTTCACTGACTATAGCTAGACTTGTTTTGGGGGACAGGGGAGGAGGTTCCAAAAAGACAAAGTTTCTTCTACCCTATTTCTTCCCTTAATCCAGTTACTATGGTATAGGATGCAGCAGGAATTAAGAGCATAGTGATTCAGATGGAGTTAAGTAGGCTCTGCCTCTTACCTGCAGGTTGATTGAGCACATTACTTAACTTTGCTATATTAGTTAGAGTTCTCCAGAAAGACAGAACCAGTAGGGTATATATTTAGATATAGATATATAAATATAGATATAGACATATGAGAGGCGATTTATTAGGGGAATTGGCTCACACAATTATGGAGGCTGAGAAGTCCCATGACAGGAATTCTACAAGCTGGAAACCCTGGGGTGCCAGTTTGTGTGGCTCAGTTCAAGTCTAAGAGCCTCAGAACCAGGGAAGCTAATGGTGTATTTCTCAGAAACTGAAGGCCTGCATATCCATGGGCTGCTGGTTAAGTCCTGGAGTCCAAAGGCTAGAGAGACTGGAATTCTGATGTCCAAAGGCAAGAGGAGAAGAGTGTCCCAGCTTCAGCAGAGAGAGAGGAAATCCTCTTTTCTCTGCCTTTTGTTTACTCTGGGCCCCCAGCCTATAGGATGGTGCCTGCCCACAGTGAGGGTGGATCTGCACAGGCCAATCTCCTTTGGAAACAATCTCACAGACACACCCACAAATAATGATTTATCAGTTCTCTAGGTATTCCTTAATTCAGTCAAGTTGACATCTAAAATTAACCATCACACTTGCTCAGCCTCTACTTCCTCCTCCTTGATAAAACAGACGTAATAGCAATACCCCCTCAGGGCTGTTAGGGTTGACAGAGATAGTGTTGTAAAGCACTTAGCACTGGGGCTGGCGATTAGTAGGTGCTTGGTAAGCCATTGTTATTATTATTACACACATGTATTGAGTACCTTACTGCAGACTTTCACTTTCACATGAATCCCTAACAGAGTGGCTGGAAGGATTTGCCTGTAGCTGCCTGGCCTGTGTGATCTCCATGGATGGGGGATCTGCAGGCTCCATCCACCTCCCCTGCATCACAGCCAGTGCTGGGAGAGAAAGGGCTCCAGCCCTGGGCAGGAGACTTTCTCTTCCAAGAGTGTGGTTCAAGTTCATCTGTCCAATCTTAAACATCTACTCGGTGCCAAATATGTGGAGGGAGAGGGAAGGAAACAGGGAGGTGGAAATTCAACATTAAATAAGAGAGAGTCCCTGCTCTCAAGGACTTCACTGTTTAGTGATGGAGACAAATACGTAAACCAATTGTAGCATGAAAAGTGTTGTAAGAGAGGACTATACATACAAGGAGCTGTGAGAATGCACAGGAAGGAGTGACTGACTGACCAACTGCCCAGATGAGTTAGGAAAGTGGGTCTTTGGGGAGTGGTCAGGTGGAGTGGGAGCAGGGCATTGAAATGTTGGGAGCTCAACAGAGCTCAGTTCTGTGCCTGTATTCCCTCCTCTATGTTCACAGCTCTGGAATTTAGATCTCTTGCTCAAACTTCTGAGTTCTAAATCCAGACAGCCAATTGCATGCATCCTGACATCCTCAGTTGGATGTCTCAGAGGTCCCTCAAACTCAACATGTCCCCAGTAGAACTCAAACTGCAGGCACCAGCAGTGCTGCTCTGGGCCCAGAAGACTTAACATAGCTTCTTAGCTTCTCTTCCGTGGGGCTTTTCCTCTCTCCAGGCCTGCTCCAGCGCCTTGAGAGAACATCCATGGAGCCAGCAAAACTTAAGGCAGCACTCACTTCATGGCCCTGCCCCTTGCCTGCTTCACTCTAGGCCCACCCTGCCCTTCACATTCCCACAATAGGCACCTTTGTAGGGCGGTGCGCAGAGGGGTCAGGTCAGGCCCCATTGGCCCAGTGACTGTGGCCCCACTGCTTTGTCTGATAGACACATGTGAAAAGTCCCTAAAAGCATCCCAGAAGTGCTTCAAGGAGACTTTGCAGGGGCAAGAACAGGAACCCAGGATGATTAGTGTTCGTGTGGCTTTGTTTGAGTTCACAGGCTGCTGAGGCCTGCGTGATGCGTGGATTATAACCATCTTTGTTTGCCTACTCCGATAACCAGAAAGTGAGCTGCTTGTGGGTAGGAACCATTTCTGTCTTTGTATAGACAGAGGCTGGAACAGAGTCTGTGTTCCATAAATGCGTGTTGACTGAATAAATAGTTACAAAATAAACTCCCACTCTGCCCTTTGCCTTGTCCACCGACCTGCTCCTCCTGTGTCCCTATCTTAAGGAGCAGCACCCCCAACTTACTGCACAGCTGGAAGCTGAGCATTCTTCCACCTTCTTTCCACTGCCTCACTGCTCTGCCCCCACCATACACAAACCATTCTTAAGTCTTGTTGTTTTTTACCTCATAAATATTGCAAATCCCATCCATATTTCTCTGTCTCCACTGCCTCTGCCTCCATCTGAGGAGCCATAAAGCCTCACCAGAACGTCTGCCCCTCTGAACTGGCCCTACTTCAACTCCTGCATCCCTTCTCTATTCTCAGCCCAGAAGTAAGCATAGTATTTACTCATTGCCCTTAGGATAAAGACCAGAGTCCTTAACATGTCCAACCTGGCCCTGCCTGCATGCCTGGCTTTCTTTTTGTTTTTTTAGAGACAGGGTCTTGCTCTTTCACCCAGACTGGAGCGCAGTGGCACCCACTGCAGCCTTGACCTCCTGGGCCCAAGGGATCCTCCTGCCTCACCCTCCCACATAGCTGGGACTACAGGCACAACCGAACCTGGCTACACCTGGCTTTCTTACCTCATCTCATCTCCGTGGTTCCTGTGCTCAGCAACCCTGGCCTTTTTCAGTTCCTCAAATAAGCCAGACTCCTGCCTCCTCTAGGCTGTACACATTCTGGTTTTTTAGCCTAAAACTCCAACCACTGCTCGCTCCCCTCCCCCCAAATCCAGCCCCTCCCTGCCCCACCGCCTCTTTTCTTTAGCTATGGTCATTCCTACACATCCTTCAGATATAGTCAAATATCACTTCTTCAGGGAAGACTTCCTGGACCCTTCAGGGCAAGTCAGCTTAGATCCCCATGTTATATGCTTTCATAGCTCCTTTCTGACACATCACATTTTAAATTTATCTCTTTGTGTGATTATTTGAGTAACCTCCATCTCTGCAGCTCCAGTATAAGCTCTATAAGGTCAGGAACTTTGCTTCTAATGTGTCAGGTTATGCCCCCAGCATCCAGCACAGTGGTGGGCTGGATTGGCTGATCAGTAAACATTTGTTAGCTCAATGAATATAAATAGGAACAGCACATGCAGACACATGGAAACATTGCAAAACTTGATGTGGGTCTCTGGAATGGTAAGTCTTGTGATATGACTTAGATTGGGGTGGGTAGGTAGGGGTGCATGGAAAATGGGAGGAGATGAAGCTAAAAGGTAGTCTGAGTCTTAACACCCAACGGAGGAAATAGAGTGCCGGTGGGGAACGGTGATATGGCATGGTCAGAGGCCTAGAGTGCAGCAGGAAACCAGTGGCATGCAGGCCATACTTGGCCTGTACATATGTTTTAATTGGCATTCCTGATTTAAAAATTGAACTAGTTGCCACTACTTAAATATTGGGAGATTTAACAGTTTAAAAAATTCTTGATTTGTGGCTTTTTTTTTTTTTTTGAGACAGAGTCTCACTCTGTCGGCCTGGGTAGAGTGTAGTGGCATCTTCATAGCTCCCTGCAACCTCAAAGTCCTGGGCTCAAGTGATCCTCCTGCGTCAGCCTTCTGAGTAGCTGGGACTACAGGTGCGTGCCACCAAACCCAGCTAATTTTTTCTATTTTTGGTAGAGACGAGGTCTCACTCTTGCTCAGGCTGGTCTCAAACTCCTGAGCAATCCTTCAGTCTCAGCCTCCCAGAGTGCCAGGATTACAGGCATGAGCCACCATGCCTGGCCTGTAGCTTTTCTTGAAACGTCAGATGTTCTGGGAACCCTAGACTCATACTCCTCATAATTAGCTTTTGCCTTTAGATGACACTGCCTCTAACTCCCCAGGCATTTATGATACCAGCTTGCTGCTTTAAGCATGAGAGTTAGTGATCTTGTTCTAGGGGGATCATTCTGGTGGTGGAATAGGAGAAGAGATTGGAGTAAGGCAGGGGAGGGCAATGGCAACCAGAGGAGCCCAGGGGGAGAATGGAGTTCACATTCAAATTGGAGACACCTAGACCTTCCAGTCCTAGCAGCTGGAATTACCATACTCCTGACCGACCGCAACCTAAACACCACCACGAGGGACCCTAGGTCGGGACTCAGTCAGGCCCTGGCTTGGGGTTGGGAGGGAGATGATATTCAGAACCTAGGATCCCCCCTTCCACCATCAGAAGCTTTGTTTGGGCTCAGAGAGAAGATAAAAATAAAGAAATCCAGCCAGGTACGGTGTCTCACGCCTGTAATCCTAGCACTCCGAGAGGCTGAGGTGGGAGGATCTCTTGAGCCCCAGGAGTTTGAGGTTGCAGGGAGCTATGATGACACCACTGCACTCTACCCAGGGCAACAGAGTGAGACCCTGTCTCAAAAAAACAAAAACAAAACAAAACAAAACAAAACAAAACCCAAAACCAAAGAAATCCACTGGGATGCTGGCTGATCTGAGAGCAAATTTTGGAATTATAACAAGATAAATGCCACCTTCTGAGCCTAGGCCTACCCCTGCCCTCTTCACGCCTGAGACAGATAAAAGATGAATGAGACCATGGTCCTTGCTGTAGAGGAAATTGACATTTAAATAACTAAGTAATATAGTCAAGATAATAGAATAGAGAAGCGTTCATTCATTCATTCAACAAATATATTTTGAGCACCTTCCATGTGCCAGACACTGTGCTAGGTCCTGGGGATATAGTCATGAAGAAGGCAGACATCACACCTGCCCTCATAGACCTTATACCTAGGTGGTTTGGGAGATCATAGGATGATGGAATTAATTCTGAAAGAGGTTTAAATGGGGTGGGAGTTCAGCATTTGAGCTGGGCCTAGAAGGAAGAATCAAATTTTGATGAGGATTGGGGTAGAGGACAGAAGGTCTGTCCTGTCAGAGGAAAGAACAGGAAGAGGGGCACAAACTGGTGAGGATGGGAGAGATGCTTGAGGAATTGCAAAGTATTGGGTTGGAGTGATTTTTGTAGAAGAGAAGGAAGCAAATTGTGTAGACCCTGAGTTGCCTTCTGACCTAAATACTGTTATTTTTTTTTCTAGAAATTGAATTCTCTAAAATAGAACTATTTAAAAAATAACTAAAATGAGAAAGCAACCCAAGGGTGAAAATGTTGTTGTCCCAGTGTATAAGGTTTCACTGTAAAATAAGGTAATCTTTAAAAATCAACATAACAGTCCAGAACTTACACATCAGAATAAGAGGTTTTTGAATTCCTCTTTTCAAATTCCCTTCAGAACCTAAAGTCCAATCTTCAGAGTACTGACAGAAGTGACAAATTTTTATTCTTGAGAGTGGATTTAATTTTGGGAAACAAATCATTCAGAGCCAAAGTTAGCGAATAAGGTAGAAATCAAGTTGGGGAGAAAGATTTTTGGGTAAAAAATTAGATGTGACTGCAGAGTAGTGAATCTGATTTTCTTGTATAACTTTTAAAGTGATCCTGAAGTCAATTCTAAAAGGTGAGGTCCCAAAATACTTTTGAGCAATATGGCACTGTCAGAATAAGGAGAGACACACCCACCCAAGGCAATGACTTCAAGGATAGCACATGTTTGATTTATGCATGCATGCATCCATTAATTCAACAAATATTTATTAAACACCTGCCTAATAGATGCCAAGCATTGTTCTAGGTGTTGAGGTAAGCGATGAACAAGGTAGACAGGGTCCCTGCTTTTGTGCTGCTTTCTATATAGGGGAGACAGATAAACGCGAAGGAAAAAATAGGTAGAAATAAGCTTTGGAAAGATGATAAAATAAGATATGGTGATAGAGTGACTGCGAAGGGATGGGGTTGGGTACTTTAGGTCGGATGGTCCAGGAAACTCTCTCGGAGGGGCTCCTAATGGGGGAGAAGCAGCCAGTCATGGCAGGTACTAGATGAGGAGCATTCTGGAAAAAAGGAGCAGCAAGTGCAGGGGCCCCAAGGCAGGAACTGGTTGAGTGTTCTAGGAATAAAAGAGAGGCCATATGGTTGGAGAATACATGAGCATGGGGGTTAGCAATAGAAGTGAAGTGGGTGAGGGAGGCAGGGTCAGAATCTGTTATGGCCATTTGGGTTGTGCTAAGGGGTTTTCTCTGGCTGTTGTGCAGAAATTGGGGGAAGAACAGAAGCATGAAGACCAATTAGGAGGCTATAAATTGGGGGAAGAACAGAAGCATGAAGACCAATTAGGAGGCTATTACAGTAAATATTCAACAAATATTTATGGAGCATCTGCTATGTGCCGGGAACTGTGCTAGATGCTAGGGATATAATGGTGAATAAGCTGTGGGTTCCTGTCCTCAGGATGCTGGCGACAGTGGGGGACACAGATAAGTAAACGGGCAATTGCAAATCAGTGTGTAAATACTAGAATAAGGGTGAGTACACAGTGTCATGGGAGTATAGAGGAGGGTCACCTAACCCTGTCTGGGGGTTTAAGGAATGGTTCCTGGACGAGCCATCATCTAAGCTGAACTTGAAGGACCTCAGGAGTTAGCCAGGTGGAGGGCAGGAGAAGGGCATCCCAGGCACATGAGAGAGCTCAGAGGGGAGAGAGAGCTTGGTGTGTTTGAGCACTCACAAGTAGTTCAGCATGGCTGGATCTTAGAGGTTTATATCCCGGTAAAAAAGAAATCAATTTAAGTTTATTTTGTTTTATTTTTATAAGCCTCTTGAGTTTGCATAGGAAAGGCATTCAGAGGTTTTTCAGCAGCGGAATGCATGGTTCAGGGGCCTCTCTCCCTAATCTCCTCAAGTCAGTCTTAATAATCATCTGTTGAGCTGAAACTTTGAACCTGATGCTATACTTAGTGTGGAAAAAAAAAAAGCATATTGGTTGAATACCTCTGTTCTCCCCTAACTAGATGAAATGGAACAGAGGAGGGAAAAAAATCAAGATGTTATTACTCTCTGAGTAGCAGAAAAAGCCTTCACAAGAAACCGCCTGAGACTACTTTAGATTCCATCATCCAAACCACAGCCTGGGGGTAAAGCATGGTAAAGAGAGACTTGGGGCCTACTTTAAGTTTTTTCCTGTGGACTTTTGGAAAATCCAATTTATCAAAATTTGGGGCCAGTCAGTTGATTCTGTGGCCCAATAAGCTGACTCACTAGGTTTGTCCCTAACCTCTAGGGAATATGTGCATACAATGGATACCTTATCGGCATGGTTGGTCTGCATTTCTTGGGATAGCAGTTCACTACTTGTGCAATTAGACTTTTTCCTGAGACACGCTCACTAGGGCACTTATGACTAGGGGATACTTCTTTTCATAGGACAGGCTGTTCCTGCTTCTCTCTACAATGCATTCCTTACTAGCAACTTGGAATCACAGAAATGATAATCATGACAGCCAACATCTATATGTGTTTAGTGTATTAATTCTCACACAGTTCTATGACGGTAGTACTGTTATTTCTATTTTACACTTGAGAAAATAAAAGCACAAGGAGGTTAAGTCACTTGCTCAAGGTTACTAGGGATTTGAACCCAGGTAGTCTGACTCAAGAGCCCAAATTTTTAAGCACTACACCATAGGTATGACTGATTCAGGGATTTAAAGACAAAGATTTAACCATAAATCCCTAAAATTATATAAACTTGTTAATTTTGGCCCTTAGTTATGTAAAGTTTGGCATCGTTATATTGAATTCAGTGATTATACAAATAGTTTCAGTGTCCTACAGTATATACTCACAACCCATAAAAACAGAATTTCTTTGTATCTTAAGTTGACCTAAGCAAACTAATTTATTCTAAAAACCATTTTATTTTATTTTGTTTTTTTAGAGACTTTGTCACCCAGGCTGGAGTGCAGTGGCGTGATCATAGCTCACTGCAACCTCAAACACCTGGGCTGAAGTGAAAGCTATTTATTTCAATATGAAGTTGCTATGATAAGCTGGGCACAGCGGTGCACACCTGTAGTCCCAGCTACTTGGGAGGCTGAGGTAGGAGGATCACTTGAGCCCAGGCGTTTGAGGCTGTAGTGCACCTACAATCACGCCTGTGAATAGCCGCTGCACTACAGCGCGAGCAACATTGCAAGATCCCATCTTTAAATAATAAATAAATAAATAAATTTAGAAGTTGCTATGATAAAGCTCTAAATAAGCAAGTGTACTCATTTTCTTTTTTTGTGGGGGGGTAGGGAGGATGGGAGGATGATAAAACCTTCTAAAAAACAATCTGCTATGGTCCCCAACCCCCGGGCCGCGGCCGGTACCGGTCCGTGGCCGGTTAGGAAAACAGGGCCGCGCATCATGCCTGAGCTCCGCCTCCTCCACCCCTGCCTCCCCTCCTCCGTGGAAAAATTGTCTTCCATGAAACCGATCCCTGAAGCCAAAAAGGTTGGGGTCTGATGAAAAGGAAACCCAAGTTGAAGTCTTTTCCTTTAGATAAATTTCCCTATTACAAGTAGAGTCTTCTGAAATCTATCATTCATCTTACAGCCCAACACCTATAATGCCTAGTAAGTAATAGCTACTACAAATCACAATTACTACCTTTTTTTTAAAGGACTTAGTCTATGCTAGGCTCTATGCAAGTCTCTAAGTCTAGGAGAAAGGACTACAGTTATGTCCACTTTACTGAGACGAAGAGACAGGCTCAAAAAGTTTGAATAATCTGCCCAAGTCACATAAGCAGTTTGAAACCCAGGGCTGTCTGACTTCAAAGTCCAAGCTCTTAGCCTACAATAGTTGTAGAGATTTGCTCTAAGAAATAGATACTTATTTAAATACATGAGGATGATTATTATAAGGGTGCTTCTCCCACAATTTGAACATGAAGTTAGACTCTTTCTTTCATCCCAAACTGCTCCTCAGTTTAATCATAGATTTCAGATCAAAATATGAAATGAGAAGCACTGGGGACCATTATCTTTTTCTCTTGACTTCAACACAGGACCGACTTTACTCTTTGTTGCAGAACATATCACACTTTATGAATGCCACAGAAATAATTTCCAGGTCTTCACTGGCAATTGTTCTTTTCTTTTCTTTTCATTTTTTAGAGATGGGGTCTCACTATGTTGCCCAGGCTGGAGTGCAGTGACTATTCACAGGTGTGATCATAGCCCACTGCAGCCTTGAACTCCTGGGCTCAAATGATCCTCCCTCAGCCTCCTGAGCAGGTGGGACTACAGGCACACTATAGCAATTGTTCTTGATAGCAGATTTAAAACATCTCTGTAAAAATTGCTAAAATAGGCATAAATGGACCCATTCTCCACTGTATGGGGTGAGGCAATGAGAGCAGAGATATGAGTGATAATGAGGCATCCAATAGCATTGCAAAAACCAAGTATCGTAGGTGGGGTCTGCCTGTATAACCTACAAAGAAAATTATAGAATAAGAGTGTTTATGATTTTCTTGGGTTTTTTTTGGTTTTAGTGATGAAAATGTAAGGTGTTCTCCAATAACCAAAATACCCCTTGAATACTTTCGTAGAGAGGTGGTAAAGCCACCATCAAAAATTTCCAATTCAAGCCTTGGTGGCTCACGCCTGTAATCCTAGCACTCTGGGAGGCCAAGGTGGGAGGATTGCTTGAGGTCAGGAGTTCGAGAACAGCCTGGGTGATGGTGAGACACTCCCCACCCCTGTCTCTACAAAAAATAGAAAAATTAGCCAGGCATGGTGGTGTGCACCTGTAGCCCCAGCTACTCAGGAGGCTGAGGCAGAAGGGTCACTTGAGCCCAGGAGTTTGAGGTTGCAGTGAGCTATGATGATGCCACTGCCTTCTAGCCCAGGTGACAGAGTGAGACTCTGTCTCTAAAAAAAAAAATAATAATAATTCCAATTAAGATGTCACACTTTGAGGAAAACTCTGGATGACATAGAAATAGCATAGTAAATCACAGCCAGCTGATTCCTGGAAATGCCATTTGGGAGACAACAACCTGCAAAGTTGAGGTTTTGTCAAAGGATGTAGTATATGCTTTAAACAAATCACCAATATACGGTGCCCTCTTCTCCATGGCCAGAATACAAGGGTGCAAGTTAGAAGTGCATGTTTATACTTAATATAAAATAACATTTTTTTGCTTATATAATTTTTGCTTTTTGTCTCTGTAACTTTGGGTTCAGTGGATTTGAAAGTCCTATTTCCCAAGGGAGGAATGCTTCGTCCAGGGAACACAGACATTAAATTGCTTCAATTAATTTGTATTTTTTTTTTGTGGTTGATTAGTCAGAAGTACGTTTCTATTAATTTGGAAGCTGAGACTTCCCCCTGGTCATTTTGGGCTCCTCATGCTATTTAGCCAGTGGCAGAAGAGGAGTTTACAAAATGGGCTGGGGTGATTAATCCTGACTATCAGGTGAAAATTAGGTTGTTGCTACCAGCAGGGGCAAGGAGAAGTATGACTGTTCCCAGTGTATTCACTAGGGTACCTCTTACTATTCCCATACCTAATAACCATCAATGTAAAACTATAGCAAAGCAAGAAAGACAGGACCACTTATGGCTTGAATCCTGTGGAAATGAAGATTTGTGCCATCCCACAACTAAAAGAATTTCCTATAGCCAGTGTGTTGGCAGAGGGTAAGGAGAACATAGATAGTGGAAGAAGGCAGCTCTGAGGACCCACTTAGCCTCATGACCATTTACTGAAGCAGGGTGTGTAGCTGCTGTGGATATCTTATATTCACTGGTTATTTCTCTTTCTCCCCAACTTCAATGCTATCTGATATGAAAAACACTGGTGGTGGCGAGTGTTACAATTTAGATTCCTGATAGGAGAATAACTGAACTGCCATCACCTGCGTGTGATGTGATTGGTGACTGATGGACTTTGTGCCTCCCTGTGTTGCCCACCCCCATCCATTCTCTGACCTTGTTTGCCCATGCCCCGGGTAGCTCACCTCCATGGGTTGCATCATGTGGGCTCACTGCTCCCTTGGGTTTGGCCAATGGGAGACACTAGGAGAGTGGCATGCAGGAGAAGAGAGAGTTTGGGGTTTTCCCCTGTTCTGAGCTGCATTTTAAAATTTTCTAGCAGTGGCTACTTCCTTCCAAGACAACAGCTTCTGTCGGCGGCCCCTCTACCATGGCCTGGGGGTCTCACTGGGCTCAGGAAACTCCATGTCCTCCCCTTGTCCTTTCAAACAGGCATGGTAGTGGCTTCCTTCTATTGCTAGCATCTAGCTACCTCAGCCTCCCATTTTGGGTCCCTTAACCCTACCCATACCTCTTGAATAGTCTCTTCATTAAAGTGTCTTGAATTATCTGAGTTTAGTTCAATTTCCTGCTGAGACACTGACTGATAGATCAATCATTTTAAGGTGAGTTGCAAAATTCTTGAAATAAATCTGAGTTTATTATTTAAAATAAATTAATAAAGTCATAAAACATAAGAAGGATAGGAGATGAAAATTAAGTTATTCTTTACTAAACATTTATTGAGGACTTATTATGTCCAAATTAGGTATTAGGAATATAAAAATTCATGTCAGTTGCTGCCTAGTGTACAAGGAGCTGGGAGACAGGTGTACATAAACTGCACAGTGTGATAAGTACTCTCTAATAGAGTTATCGAAGTACTATGGAACAGATTTGAAGTTTACTCATTTGTTTCACATCTTGGATTTATTTTAGTCCCACTCCTACCCTGAAAATGGCCATTTTGGGGTACATAAAATCTAAGATAAACACAATTATTTTAAAAAGATTGTTTTCATATTTTGTTTTAGCATAGGATAGTAACTCCCAGTGTAACAGAAAAAAGATCTGGAGGGAAACTCACTAGATTGTTTCCAGTTGTCACCTTTGAGAAATGGGGATAAATGACAAAATTTCATCATCACTTTACATATTTCTACATTATTTTAAGTTTTTTAAACTTGTAATTTAAAAAAATTTGGTAAAATCCCTATGCAATTAAATATGTAGTATAAGTGAACGAAAGAGAAACTAATGCTTACGGCAGACCTCAGAGGGGAGGATATTGATTTGGGCCTTAAAGAATGAGTAGGAAGAATTCATGAAGTAGACAAAGAAGAGAAGATAAAACAATCATAGAATATCTTTTTTTTTTTTTTTCTTGGAGACAGAGTCTTGCTCTGTCATCCTGGCTCGAGTGCAGTGGTGTCATCATAGCTCACTGCAACCTCAAACTCCTGGGCTCACGTGGTCCTCCTACCTCAGCCTCCCAGAGTGCTGGGATTACAGGCGGGAGCCACCATGCCCCGCCTATCTTATCTTTTTTTTCAGTTTGCTGTCATGCCTCCTTCACACCTGCCCCTGTAAATTAATTTGTTGACAGAACTTTTTTGAAAAACAAATACCTATCAAGTCCCTGCTCTATGCCAGTGTAACAGATACCAAGACGGTATAAGTAATAGTTCCTGCTCTCAAAGCATTTACAGTCCCAATGGGAAGTTAAGACATTCTCAGAACAGTCAGTGACAGCCCATGGTAAAGTGCCAATGGGTTTGGCCCGTGAAAGAGCAGAAAAAGCTGAATATATTGCCAAGGTTTGAGCCTGGGAGCCTTGGAACAGTGGTGCCATTTATAAAAATGGAAAGTTGGGAAAAGAGAGAGCTGTTCTGGAAGCAGATATGCCTATCGCAAAATATCACAGTCTATATAAATGACTATTTGGCTATGCAAATGAGCAGGGTTGCATAAATAATGTTGAGACTGCAGGGTGCCCGGAACTATAATGATTTCTATCTTTTATTAAGTGGAGATGGTGTGCCAGGCACTGTGCCAGGTTGTTTGCATTTGTTATCATTTAATCTTCACAACTCTGTGTGGCCTTTATAAGCCCTATTTTTCAGATGAGGAAACTGAGACTTGGAGAGGTTGGGTCACTCACCAAGGCTTTATAACCAGTGGGAAAATGACAGATTAGGACTTGCACACAAGTCTGTTCAGCTTCAAACCACTATGCTGTGTCATCCAGGAGGATGTAGGAGATACCATCTCTGCTCTCAGGTATGAGTTGAAGGCACAGGCAGGTGTGCCAGCAGGCACTGACCCGTTCCTTAGGCAGTCAGCTCTTCATCACCGCCCCCACCCCACAACATCATCAAAGGGAGCTGACAGCAAGTGATCACTGTCAACTGGAATGGTCAGGGAAGGTTCAGAAAGGAGTTGAGTTTGTTTGTTTTTTAGAGACAGGGTCTTGGGATCTCCTTCTATTGCCCAGGCTGGAGTGCAGTGGTACAGTCATAGCTCCCTGCAGCCTTAAACTCCCAGGCTCAAGCGATCCTCCTGCCTCAGCTTCCCGAGTAGCTGGGACAACAGGCATGTGCCACCATGCCCGGATAATTCCCTTTTAAATTTTTTGTAGAGGTGGGGTCTGGTTATGTTGACCAGGTTGGTCTTGAACTCCTGGCCTCAAGCAATGCTCCCTTCTTGGCCTCCCAAAGTACTGGGATTACGGGCGTGAACCACCACACCTGGCTACAGGAGTTGAGTTTTGAGCCAGGCCTTGACGGATGGGTGAAATTTGACTAGGAGAGAAAATGGAGGGAGGGCACTCCAAGCAGAGGAGACTACAAATGTAAAGCAGAGGAGATAGACGTGGATAAGGTATATATGGAATGGAGAGTCTGGATTGGGGCCTGATGGAAAGTCAAAGCTAGAAAATCAGATACGGAAGGCTTTGAATGCCCTCGAATCTACTGTAGGAAGGAAAAAGGCTTGATAGAGTTTTAAACGGAGATGGGAGGGTGGTAGAAGGAGAATATCTAGTGAATTTAAAGTGATCTTTTTAGGAAGGCTGCAATATTCAGGATGGATGGGAATTAGTCATTTAAACTAGATCAGACCTGAGTTGATACTGTTCAAGAGTGGCAAGAGGGAAGATGGGAAAGGGGGAGGTGGGTGTGAGAAATGTTTTGAAGGAAAAAACAGAGATGCTTGGCAATTGACTGGATTCAGAAAGGGAGGAAAGGAAAAGGACAAGAATCTGGGATTTGATGTCTGGGTGGCCAGGAGAGTAATAATGCCTCCAAGATCAGGAGGAAGGGCAGACTGAGCTTGGTTTTGGTGACTGTATGGCCTTTCTCTGGGGAGAGCAGGTAGAATGCGGGGGTCAAAGGACAGTGGAATAAGTTGGGGAGGCTGAAGAGCCTGGGAAGAGCAAAGGTGAGAGAGCAGAGAGAGAGGCAAATATCAGGGGATCAGAGTCGAAAAAACCAAGGAGCAGGAAGTCTCAAAAAAGTCAGAAGTGGCCATCAGGGACAAATAGTAGAGATGACGAGAAGAATCAGGACAGGAAAGAGACTGAGACCACTGGGTTTGAGAAAATCAATATGCTTCCTCAAAGTAAATCACTTTGAGCACGCTCTCATCTCTCTGCAAAAACTACCAAATGAAAAAGGTGAAGGACACTGGAAAGAGGGTGATTATTTTGTACTGATGGCAGCTAATATTTCCCAAGCACCTTCTGCATGCTTGGGCCCTGGTGACAACTGGACTCTATCCTGTGACAAGGTAGGTATTACCGATGCTGTTTTATAGGGGGAGACTGAAGCTGAAAGAAATGAACTCTCCCAAGGCCACATAAAGGGGCAGTGATGAAACCAAGGATTTCAAACCAGGTCTGCATGGTCCCAAAGGCCCCACCACATGCCACCTCACAACGGTGTCTACACTGGAGTGTGCACTGTGGCTTCATCATAATAATATAAACAGCAACCATTTATTGAGCACTTCTTGGGCACCATACTGTACTAAATAGTTTACATATATTAATTTCATTCTTAGGACAACCCTCTGAAGCAGGTACTATTAATCCCATTTTACAAATGGGGAAATTGAAGCTCAGAGAGTTTAAGTGACATGACCAAAGTCACATAGCCAGAAAGTGGTTGAAGTGGGCTATGTATGAAGCTATGGGCTTCTATTGCCTCTCCAGAATTTCTTTTTTTTTTTTTTCTTTTTTTTTCTGAGACAGAGTCTTGCCCTGTCAGCCAGGAGGGAGTGTGGTGGCCTCATCATAGCTCACTGCAGCCTCAAACTCCTGGCCTCAAGCAATCCTCCTGCCTCACTCAGCCTCCCAAGTAGCTGGGACTACAGGTGTGTGCCACCATGCCTGGCTAATTTTTCTATTTTTGGTAGAGACGGGGTCTCGCTCTTGCTCAAGCTGGTCTCGCACTCCTGACCTCAAGCGATCCTCCCACCTTGGCCTCCCAAAGAGCTGGGATTACAGGCCTGAGCCACCGCAGCTGGCCTCCAGAATTTCTTAAAGGAAATTTCTACATGGGATCCAGTAAGTGACCAGCTAGAGCTCTGAAGCTTTCTAAGTCATTAATCATATAAAGTCAGTATCACATTCCTCCTGGGTGATTCTCGGTGGCTCCAAAGCTGAGCTTCTGGTGGTAGATGTATAGCATCAATATCACTCAAGACTGCTCTATCAAGTTACAATGCCTCCACTTTATCACAGTCCTGGCTTCACCCCAGGGATTGAGGACAGTGTGTGGCTTTTGAACTTGCTCTTCATTAGAGATGGAGAAAGCATGAGAGTTCATCCACTGCCTTAATTGTTAGAAGTGTCTGGGCAGAATCAGGCTCATGTGGCTGGCTGATGTCTCTCCCTGGTAGTTCCAGCAGCCGGCATCACTTTTCCTGTCTGAACTCAGTGCGGAAAGGCTGGCTGGGTTGGCAGAGGCATCCACCTGGCAGTCGGGGGCCTGTGAGAAGAGCTCTAGTGCTCTCCCAGCATCCTTAGTTGTGGCCTGGGCAAGACCTAGTGAAGGCGGGATTTTAGTCACAGCAGCCTGAGTGGGGAGGGAGCAACCACGGAGCATTCCCTGTGGGGTTCTGGGCAGAAATAAGGGAGGGAGCTCGGCTAACACTGCGTGATTGGTAGGGCAGAGTGAGGAGGGGCACCAGGCCAGGGCCTCTCTTCCCCTTGGTCATTAGTCAGAAAGCCTCAGGGAAAATGCCAGCCATCCTGATCTGATATAATTTCGAGCCCCCTGCTGTATGACTGAGTGATTCTCTCCGCACATGGTCAGCAGCAGATTTTTCTCAAGGTGAGAGAAATTAGTCCTTCATTCTCTCCTCCCCCAGCTGCTAGAAAGAAAAGGAAGATGGAAAGGAAGCCATCCCTGCTTCTGCCAAGGTCAGCCAGGGGGCCCTGGACTGTTCCAGTAATTGGCTCCACCACCTGCTCACACCTCTCACAGGTTGTTGTGGTCTCAGGCATTTTGGTGTCCCTCAAGGACACTGCTGGGCAGTGAAGAGGGCAGGAACTGCTGCTGTTACACTTCTCTCCAAAACAAGAAAGAGGGCATCTCACCCTGCCCTGGGTGGGGAATTAGCAGGAACACCGTGAGCCAGGCCTGGGCAGTACACACAGGTGGGGCTGAGCTGTTCTCTCCCTTCTCTGGAAGATTCAAAGCCGAGCAGGAGAAAACTTACTGGAAGGTGGAAGAATTCATTCACTTGGTCAACAGCTATGCCAAGCACTTTGCTAGGCGTCCCTGGTCCCTGTAGTCTTGGAGCTATGGGGAGCAGGGTGTGTGCAGGAGCTGGCAGGGTGGACAAGTCAATGGGCAGGCCATTCCAAAGGTGCTGAATGTCACAAAGAAGGAGGACAGGATACCACGGGGATCTGATCTATGGTAGAAGTCAGGGAGGGCTACCCAGAGGAAGAGACTTTTTAAAAAAGGGATAAAAATCTCGTGACCAAATATTTAAAGGTAAAAAGGGGAAAAATTGAAAACAGAAGCTCCTAATAATCCCCCACCAGCCTCCCTAGTGGTAATAGATGTTAGTGTAGTGTTATGTACTTTTCTAGGAACTTTCCGTATGGATCCAAGTGTAAATACATATATGTGGCCCTCCTTTTAAAAAACAGGGTTGTGTTATGCACCTTTCCTGCTCGTTACTTCTTTTTCCCCACTTCACAATATAGCCGGTGCATTTTTTCCGTGTCAGCAGAGAGTGCTTCACCTCATTTTTTTTTTAAGGTTGCGTGGTGTGAGGAAGAGATTTTTGAAAGGTAAAACCTGAAGAATGAGTGAGATTAGCAAGGCAAAGGGGTGGTTCTCTGAAGGAATAAGGCTGGGAAAGCGAAAACAAGTGGATCTGACCTGTACCTCCCGACGTCTCCCCCTCCTCTTCTCAGGCCCCTTCTCCTCTTCGCTGCCACATTTTTCCCACTCTAATTTGCAAAGCCATTCAGCTCTCTTTGCCTTGCCCTCGCCCTGGGGAGCTTCATTCTTCATGCCAAAGCAACTTATTAAGTATTTTCCTAAAGGAAGAACCGTCCACCCAGAGAAAAATTATGCCACTCCCCTAACAGGCAAAAGTGGCTGCAGGCAGTTATGGTTTTAAATAGCAATTAAGAAAAAAAATCTGTTATACCATAAAGCACCTGGCAGTTCACAAATGGTGGTTGTTTGTTACTAATATTATTAACATGTGCTGATGGATGGGTTGGCTGCTGCAAATACCCATCCTTCATCCTGGGGCACCCACCTCTTGCTTGGAAGCTTTTCAAGTACAGGGATGGCGTCTTACTTGTCTTTGTACCCCTGGTTCTCAGCACTGGGCCTGGCACGGAGCAGATGCTCAGGAAGTAAGTATTGAGTTGAACATTCAAGGGCGGGGGTGTGCTGTTCTGAGCAGACACTGAGTCATGGATGTTGTAGGCCTGCTATGATCTGAGTCCCAGTATAGATGCTTTGGAACAGTGGACATAAAAATCAAAGAGAGGCTCCTGCCCTGGGGGACTTCACCATCAAGCTGGGCCTCATGAAATGTCATATCATATCGTAAACTGTAAAACATCCACAGTCCATGGATCAGTGCTGTCTTTGGTCCTTTTGTCTTTGGAGAGAGAGGATAAGCTTTCTCTCTCCCCCTTTAGGTATAAAATATATACGGTAATGTGCACAAATCTTAAATGAACAACTGGATGAATTTCTTTAAACTAAAAAAAAAAATTTTCTGGAGACAGAGTCTCGATATGTTGCCCAGGCTGGAGTGCAGTGGCTATTCACTGGCGCAATCATAGCACACCACAGCCTCAAACTCCTGAGCTCAAGGGATCCTCCTGCCTCAGCCTCCCGAGTAGCTGCAACTACAGACATGTGCCACTACACCCAGATTGAATTTTCATACATGTATACACCTTTATAACCACCACCCAGATCACGTCCAATACCCCAAAAGGTTCCCTTAGCCTCCTTTCAAGCATACCCCCTCCCACAACAGAAACCACTATTTCTTACCTCCATTACCATCAACTAGTCATACCTGTTTTTGAGTTTTTTATAAGTGGAATTACACGGTATGTACTATTTTTGGTCTTGCTTCTTTCACTCAACATTATGCCTGTAAGATTCATCGATGTCAGTACTCAGTTCTTTGTGTGTGTGTGTGTGTGTGTGTGTGTGCTGCAGTATTCTACTGAATGAACATATAACAAGGGACATTTGTTTTGTTTCCAGCTTTTGGCTATTCAGAATAATGCTGTCATGAACATTCTTTTTTTTTTCTTTTTTTACTTTTTCTTTTTCTTTTTTGTTTTTGAGACAGGGTCTTGCTCTATCACCCGGGCTGGAGTGCAGTGGCGTCATCACAGCTCACTGCAACCTCATACTCCTGGGCTCAAGTGATCTTCCTGCTTTAGCCTCCTGGGTAGCTGTGACTACAGGAGCGCACCACCACACCCGGCTAATTTTTCTGTTTTTTGTAGAGATGGGGTCTCACTCTTGCTCAGACTGATGAACATTCTTTTACACATGTTTTGGTAGACTTAACCACTTATTTCTCTTGGCTATATGTGTATATATCTATATATATTTATATTCATATATATTTACTGAGACAAGATCTCCCACTGTTGCCTGGACTAGAGTGCACTGGCATCATCATAGCTCACTGCAACTTCAAACTCCTGGGCTCAAGAGATCCTCCTGCCCCAGCCTCCTGAGTAGCTGGGACTATAGGAGTGTGGCACCATGCCCAGCTAATTTTTCTATTTTTTGTAGAGACAGAGTCTTGCCATGTTGCTCAGGCTGGTCTCAAACTCCTGGCCTCAAGTGATCCTTCTGCCTTGGCCTCTCAAAATTCTATGATTATAGGTGTGAGCCACTGTGCCCAGCCTTGGCTATATATATTTTAGTGGAATTGGTAGGTCATAGGGGATACACATGTTTAGCTTTAGTAAGTATTGCTATTTAGTAAATAGTTTTCCAAAGTGGTTGTACCAATTGACACTCCTATCAGTGGTGTGTGGGAGTTCCAGTTGTTCCACATCCTTGATAACGCTTGATATTGTCAGTCCTTTTAATTTCAAATTTTAGCCATTCTGATGGGCATATAGTGGTATTTCATTGTTCTAACGTGTCTACCCACACAGTGATAAGTAATGATTTTTTTTATAGGTTCATTTCTTGTGCTTAATGGTCATTTGGATGACCTTTGTGAAGAGTCTGTTCACCCTTGGTCCTCTCACCGAGCATGTCTCTCCCACACTCAATGACCATTAGGTGACCATTCACTAATAGTCATTCAATGACCATCCTTATGCTGATCACACCCAGATCTCTGTCCAGAGATCCAGAGATCCTTCTCCCAAATGCCACACCCACATATCCAGCTGGCTCTTTGATACCTCTAACAGGATGACCCATGTGTCCCTCAGGATCAACATCCCAAACTGAAATCTTCTTCTCCTCTTCAGCCTCAAATCCATTTTCCTTTCTTTCTGCTCAGGCCCACTTCAAAACACCTATCTGGTCCGTCATCTTCATCGTCACCGCCCTGTGAATGTTCAGGCCACAATCTCACATATTTCAAGAAGTTTGCATGACCTATTTCCTCTCTCACCCCCCAGCCCCTCCTTGCCCTGGATACCTGCTCCTCTTGGCTCAGCTCACGTGCCGCTTCCTCTGGGCTAGGTGTTCCCTCCCCTCTCCCCAGTGCCAGTTCCTCCCAGTCAAGTCATTTATCACTCTGGGCTGTAACTACCAGTATCATTGCCTGAATCCCTGGATCAGACATCTGCTCTTTTGCCTACTCAGCATTCATTCCCCACCTCTTAGTACTCCAGTTTTCCCTAGGACCATCCGTCCATCCTCACTCTGCATGGTCTGGGTGTGGCTGCACAGAAGGGCGTGCATATCACTCAGGTCTGGCTAGTCAGCATATTCCATCTTTTAGCCCCATAACTGGGTCATTGTTAAACAGGAACCAAGGCAGTCGATCAGAGCCAATCTTAGGGTTTTTGTTGGAACAAATGGGGAAGAGGCGTTCTTTTTCTGAGGGGCCTACTGATAGGCTAAGATGAAAGTCTGGAGACTGGAGGGGGAACCTGGGGTCGGGGGACACCCAAGCCTCACCCATCGCACATTCTAGGTGGGAGATTTCCCCTCCACATTACTGGAACACATAGATGCTACAAAAGAACACTCCTCCACGGACCTTTTGCATTTCTAGTGCTATGATGGATTTTCTAATTATCTTCACATAGCTTTGTTGTCAAACTACAGAGTGGCAGTGTTAAGAGCACAAGTTCTGGGGGCACTCAAGGGCTTGAATTCCAGCACTACCACATACCAGCTATGTGACTCTGAACAAATTACTTAACCTTTCTGTGCCTCAGTTTCCTCATCTATAAAATGGAGATGAGGACAGTACTTTATAGTTTGTTGTGAGAATTAAATTAATTGATTAATGTAAAAAGATGTGTTTACACTGGGGGAAAAATACCACATGGGAAATTTCACAAAGGAAGTGAAAACAAGGCCAGCTTTCCAAGTGGCTAAAGATGGCTTTGTTGGCAGTGGGAAATGAAGTAGGCTAATAGCCTGAGCATTTTATTGGTAACTTCTAGTGAGTTCTCTTGTTTTCTCTATTTTGTCTGTCATATGTTCTTTTTTAAAATTTATTTTATTTTTATTATTATTTTTAGATACAGGGTCTCGCTCTGTTGCCCAGGCTGGAGTGCAGTGGTGCAATCATAGCTAACTGCATCCTCAAATTCCTGGACTTAAGTAATCCTCTCGCCTCAGCCTCTCAAGTAGCTGAGACTACAAGCGTGCACCACAACACCCAGCTAATTTTTAAAATGTGTGTAGAGATGGGGTCTTGCTATATTGCCCAGGCTGGTCTCAAACTCCTGGCCTCAAGTGATCCTCCCCCCTTGGCCTCCCAAAGTGCTGGGGTTACAGTGCTGGGTGAGCCACTGCACCCAGCTTGTCATTTTTTTGTATGTGTTTGTTGTTGTTGTTTTTGTTGTTTTTGAGACAGAGTATTGCTCTGTCACTCGGGCTGGAGTTCAGTGGTGTCATGATAACTCACTGCAACCTCAAACTCCTGGGCTCAAGTGATCCTCCTGCTTCAGCCTTCCAAATAGCTGGACCATCATGCTTGCCTAATTTTTCTATTTTTAGTAGAGACAGGGTCTTGTTTTTGCTCAGGCTGCTCTCAAACTCCTGACCTCAAGTAATCTCCTGCCTTGGCCTCCCAGAGTGTTAGGATTACAGGCGTCAGCCACTGCGCCTGGCGTCATATGTTCTTAATCTCATACTGACATCACTGATGAAATCCTTTTCAAGTGTTTGGCATCTCACTGGGGTTGAAGAGCAAGAGTGGTAGCTAAGTGGGCTTAACTACAAAGGGATGATGGTGGCGTTTGCTGTAAAAACTTGAGAGAGAGCATTGTTTACACCGTACGGAGTATGTATTTCATTTACATGTTAAGTTAAGTTCACTGACTGCGATTCTAGCAAATGTATAGCCATGTTACAGAGAAGATTCAGCAACTCCTCCAGCTACTACCTAACTCTGGGACTGCACATACCTGGGACACAGTAAAACATTGCAGTCCTAAGAACATGGGCTTTGGGGTTGGTCACACCTAGTTTTAGGTCCCATCTCTGCCTTTTGCTTGCTTGTGTACACTTAAGCTAGTAATTTATCCTTTCTGAGCTTCAGTTTTTTCATTTGTAGAAATAGATAAAGTAATTGCTTCTAAGGTTGCCTCATAGCACAGCCCAGGGAGTACCAACCGCCACATAGTCTATATATTGATAGCACCCACCTTACAAGGTTGTTGTGGGGATTAAATAAGATGGTTTCTGTAAGGCAGCTAGCTCAGTGATGGGCAAATAGAAAGCACTCAATAAATATTAGTTGCTATTATTAGGTATTTTGTATGTGGAAGTACTTCTGATAATAATCATCATAATAGCAAGAGAGTGTAGAGTCAGGAGAGTTAATGAGGAAGGCTTTCAGAGGAGATCCTAAGGTTTAAACAGGATTTGAAAGGTAGGGAGGAATCCATTTTGGCAGAGACAAGTAGGGTGAGTGTTTGGGGAAGAAAAAAGAGGAAACAGGTGTCTGTGTGACCAAAATGAGATACTTGGATGCAGCTCAGCCCTGCCCTCAGGGCATTGTTGGGCCCCAGCCAGTAGTGGGGAATCCCAGAAGCTTCTCTGCCTGGCTACTGAAGGAAACAGACATCTCCTGTGGAGAGAAAGGGAAGTCACAGAGCTGCCGTCTGGGGGTGCCTGCCATGGGGGCCATACCGGCCAGCAGGCAGATTTCTGTGGGGCAGGGGAGCTGGCATGGCGAGGGCCTGAGGGTCATCTCAGGGCTCTCTGGCCATGTGGACAGCTGGGCTAGAGGCTTCTTCCTCCCTGCAAAGTCAGCAGGGAGGTCAGTGGCTTTCCCCAGATGCTTTCCCCAACCTCCTGTGTGCTTCCAGCGAGGTCTTTTCTAGGGAAGGAGGGAGCATGATACACAGAAAAGACCAAAGGGAACTATGAGAGTTTTAGAGCTCTGGTCTGAGGTTCCAAACGGTCATCGTGGGGCTGTGAGAGAGACAGCCAGGCCAGGCTGTGCCACTTTCTGGATGGGCCAGCCATCTCCCATCTGCCCCTCCAGACCCACAGTTGGCCCTTCTTCACCCTGTTCTGGGTCTGACTTGTCTGGACACATCAGCAGGCTCCTTTTTCTTCAGGCTTCTGGCTGAGCTCAGCCACTGGGGAGGCTGGGGATGAGGGGCAGGAGGAGAGAGAGGTCAGGATATTCGCTCCCTTTTTCCCTCCACAGGTAGTCAGGGTGTCCTTGATGGACAGTCACTGCTCTTCTTAAGGAGGCCTCTTTTCCAAAACTCCTTCCCTCTGTCTGGTAACTATCTCCCCTGTCCCTATGGGCCTAAGGGTGGTGACAGCTCCTCAGTTGTTACTGGCCCCAGGCCACCGTGCCATCCCTTATGGTTCCTCTACACCCCCTCAAACCATTATAAATAAACCCTCTTCAAATTATTCCAATTTGAGTGTGCCACCTGTTTTTAGCTGGGAACCTGACTGATAGGTTTGCCAGATAAGGATTCTTTTGGTTGTCTTGGGGCAGGGGGAGCGAGAGGAAGAGCAAGAGAGAGAGAGAGAGAGAAAGAGAGAGAGAGAGAGAGAATGAATTATTGCCTCACTATCTCATCATGTTCCTAAAACTTGATGTATAGACTTTAGACACGTCCATTCAAGAGTTTAGGCCAGAGCTCAAAGTTGGCAGGCTTGTCTCTTTCTCTCCTTGAGCTCCAGTTCCTCTGGGTTTGCTTTGCACTCTCAGGCACTCTCTGCCTAGCAACTCCCAGCAGCTCCAAGCTTATATCCTCCCAGTGTCAAGTCCAAGGAAAGGTTGTCTCTTTCCCAATGAATTCACAAAGTACCAGCATTCCTGTTGACTGGGCATGAGTCACAACTCTGCCTTCAAACAGATCATTAGGACCACAGGGATGGAATAAACGATTGACCAGACCTGGGTCATATTTTGCCTCTGGAGCTTGGAAGAGGGGTATTAAACCCCCACTAAAGAGAATGGCCTCACTTTAGGAGAAGGTGATTCCCAAAAGAAAGTGAAGGTGCTAGAACCAGAAGAGGCATGGATGCTAAGTAGCCCAAAACCATGAATCTATTGTTCGTGGCCGTGTGAACTTGGATAAGTGATCTAAATCTAACCTCTGGAACTTCTTTGTCCTCTCTTCCAATACTACTAAGACTAATGATTATGGAGCAGTTACTGTGTGCTAGGCCCTACGCTAGGGTTTTATATGAATCTCTGTTTGGTATGTACCATTGTTTCTCCTACTTTACAGATGATGAAACCAAGACTCAGAAAAGTAAAGTGGCTTTCCCAGGGCCACAAAACCTAGAAGTGGCAGAGCTAGAATTTGAACCCAGTCTTGTTTGACTCAAGAGCACACACCACTATACCAAACTGCCTCTCAGTTGGAGCTCAGCTTGCAGGGATGTTGTGAGGATTAAAAGATATATAGTAAAAATAATACAGCAAACACTTATCGTAGTCTTTGTGCACTTATCATGTGCCAGAACCTGAGCCAAATTCTCTATGTGAATTCATAGTTTATCCATGCGACACTGTCACTCCTGAGAACATCTAACACAGCCCCTGGCCCAGTAGGGACTTGATGGTAGCTTCTCTCCTTTTATGCACGCTGACTTTTCTCTTCGTGTTGGTTCAAGCATCTCCCCAGTGTTTCCCATTCTTAATGTTGCACAGGGTCCCTGAGTTCTTTCCTCGGCTTCCTGGAAGCAGAGAAGAGTCACGCTCAGGGTCCTTGTGCCTGGAGAAGTTCTGATGTGGAGACAGGGCTCAGTCAGAGGATAGCAGGTGGGAAAACAGGCATGAAGAAGTGATGTGATTAGCATTACAGCTTCTAGTGTTTTCGCCTGAGCAACTCTGGACACTTTAAAAACACCTCCAGGACTGAAGTTTACCCCCTCGGGGAAGTGAGAGGTAGAGGCTCATGAGTCCGAGGCTGCCCAGCAAGCTGGCGTGAGGACCAGAGACACGTCCCGGTTTGCCCGTCAATCTCCTGCATGGCTTCCATGCCAAGACTGGCTGCCCATTATCTTTGACTTTTCCTTTATTCTCTTTGTCCAATCAGGTACCAGGACCTGATTGATTCTCCCAAATGATTGTTACCTGAGAAGTTGTTTGTTGAAAGCTGTGAGCAAGTTTTCCGCATTGGAATTGAGGGTAGGGACTATATCTTTCATTTTTTGTGCTTCTATATCTTTCATTTTTTTGTGCTTCCAGCAATTAAATGAGTGTTTAATTGAACTTAATAATAGTGATAATTTCCCACACTCTCTGGAAAGGAAAAAATATAGTGATAATTTATTCAGAGCCTCCTGTGAACCACTTTACTGATCATCAAGTTTAATCCTCACAACAACCTTGTATTATAGCTACTGCTTTTCTCTCTGTTTAACAGATGAGGAAAGTGTGACTGGTCTAAGGTCGCAGGGCTAGCAAATGGCTAAATGGTAAGTTAGTAAGCAACTTGGACCTCTCTCTTGAACTCCAGACTTGCATGTCCAGCTGCCTATTTGACATGTCCACTTGAAGGTCCAACAGGCATCTCAAAATTAACATGTCCAAGACTGAGTTCCTGGTATCCACTCCCCCCTGCCCTGCCAACATGTTCAGTTAATTGCAACTGCGTCTTTCAGTCACTCAGGCCAAAAACCTTGAGCTATCCTTAACATCTCTCTTTCTCATACTCACTAGCTCCAATCCATCAACACACTTAGTCAGGTCCACCTTCAAAATACCTCCAGAATTGACCCCTTCCCACTCCCTCCACTGTCCCCATTCTGGCTCAAGCTGCTATCATTGATCCCCTGGGTGACTGCACCAGCCTCCTCACTGCCCTTCCTGTTCCTGCCTTTGCCCCATCTAATCTATTCTTGACAGATTCAGCTATATCACTCCCTGTTCAAAATGCTGCAACAGGTAAATTGATGAGTAATAGCTAAAGTCCTTACTCTGAGCTACCAAGTGTTATCTGAGCTGGCTTCCTGAGACATCTCTTACCTCATTTTCCTTCCTCCCCACCACCATCACCCTACTATGCTTGCTTTTCCCCAAGCCATAAAATCTCACTCCAGAGCCTTTGCATATGCTCTTTATTCTGCCTGGAAATCTTTTCCCCCACATACCCATACATGGCTTGCTTCCATATCTTTACTCTTACATAGATAATAAAAAAGGATATTTTCAGATCTTTATTCTAATGTCATCTTCTTAGTGAGGCCTTTCCTGGATACTCTATCCAAAATTTCACACCCTCTGCTGATATTTCCTATTTTTCCTTCCCTGTGTTATTTTTTTCTCCTTAGGATGTATTACCACCTAAGATACTATATAACCTGGTTTATTGTCAGTCTTCCCATTAAGATGTATGCTCTGCTATGGTAGGATTTTGGCCAGTTTTGTTCACCGCTGATATCTCCAGCTCCTTTAACAATGCCTGGCACATATGCTTGATCAAATAATGCTTGATAAATATTTGTTGAATAAATGTATGAATAAATGAATTTAGAAGAATAAATGAGGTCTGTTGAGTCACTCAATTGCTCCGTGGTACCTCTCCAAACTGTCTGTGTGATACACCTGTAGCTATTTGGTGATGTTCCTGCCAGGCCCCCAGTGCTGCTAGGGTTCTTGGGGAGTAGTTCACAAATAGCACTCTCCCTGCCTGAAAAAGTTCTGAACGATTTGAGAAATAAGATTAAGGAATAAGGCATATGAAGACTAAAACATCAGCCTTAGTATTGATAAAACTGATATTGGAGACAGTGGCTTACGTCTGTGGATAGGTGCACTTCTTAATATTGAGCCCAGAATTATACCAACTTAACCACTCATTCACCGGCAGTGCCTGATGCAGTAGAACTTAAAGCATAAACAGGCAGAATGCATCCTTTAGGAGGAGAGGAGCATGCAGAGCTGCACATACTAGTTCTTTATCCCAAACTCACGGATTGATTGAATCACTTCACTCTTTTAGGGGAAGCAGAGAGAAGCCAGGAGTATGACACTATGGATGCCTTTCCCACAGAAGAGAAACATCAAGAGGAAGATAGGAGTGTTTTCCATCTAACAATCCCTGACTCTTTTTTTTAACCATTGTTATTGATGTATAATTCACATACCATGAAATTCACTTCTCTAAAGTATACAAGTCAGTGGTTTTTAGTATGTTCTCAGAATTGTGCAACCATCACACTGCAGCCCAGAATATTTTCATCACCCAAAAAGAAACTCCAAGCTTATCAGCAGTCGCTCCTTACCCCCTTCCCCCAGCCCCGAACGGCCAGTAACAACTAATCTACTTCTTTGTTGTTTTAAGAGACGAGGTCGTGCTATATCACCCAGGCTGGTCACAAACTACCGGCTTTAAGCAATCCTCCCACTTCAGTCTTCCAGGTATCTGGGACTACAGGCACCAGCTATCGTGCCCAGCTGCCACTTTCTACAGATTTGACTATTCTGGTCATTTCATGCAAATGAAATCATAAAATATGTGATTTTTGTGATTGCAATTTTTCATTTAGCATAATGTTTCAAGGTTCATCCTTGTTGTAGTATGTATTAATATCAGTATTTCATTCTTTTTTATTGACAAATAATGTTCCATTGTATGGGTATATCACATTTTGGGTTTTTTTTAATCTATCCATTAGCTGATGGAGATTTGAATTGTTTCTACTTTTTGGCTATTATGAATAATGCCGCTTGTAGTCCCAGCTACTCGAGAGGCTGAGGCAGGAGCCCAGGAATTTGAGGTTGCTGTGAGCTATGATTGTGCCACTGCACTCTAGCCTGGGTGACAGAGTGAGACCCTGTCTCTCACACACACACACAAATAATAATAATGCTGCTATGAACATTCATGTACAGGTTTTTGTGTGAGCATGTGTTCACTTCTCTTGGGGAGGAGTACCATTACTGGGTCATATGGTAACCCTATGTTTAACATTTTGAGGAGCTGCCAAACGTTTTCATTCACACCAGCAGTGTATTAAGTGTACGAAGGCCCCAATTTCTCCATTTTTTTTTTTCCAAGACAGGGTCTTGCTCTGTCTGATTGTTTTGACTTTTCTGTGTTCCTTGCATTTCCATATGAATTTTAGGATCAGCTTGTTAATTTCTGCAAAAAACCCCCCCAAAGCCAGCTGAAATTTTGATAGGAATTCCACTGAAAGTGTAGATCAGTTTGGGGAGTATTGCCATCTTACTCCCTCCCCAGAATGCCATCTGTTCATTCCAATTCAGGAACATGGGACGTCTTCCCATTTATTGTATTTAGGTCTTATTGAATTTCTTTCAACAATGTTTTGTAGTTTTCAGTGTATAAGTTTATACTTCTTTTGTTAAATCACTCTTAAGTATATTATTCTTCTTGATGCTATTGTAAATAAAATTATTTTCTCAATTTTTTTTAGATTGTTCATTGCTAGTGTATAGAAATTCAACTGATTTTTGTGTATTGATCGTGTATCCCTCAACCTTACGAAACTCATTTATTAGTTTTAATAGTTTTTTTGTGGATTCCTTAGGATTTGCTATATTTAAGATCATGTCATCTGCAAATAAGGATAGTTTTACTTTTTTCTTTCCAATCTGGATGCCATGATCACCAACTCTTATCTTGTCTTTCAGTTCTTCTCATACATAACCTCTAGGCTAATCTTCTTAGTGTTCTGTTTGCAGTTTGACGTAGGAATCTTGAGACCTACATTTCAAACAAGGTTTGGTGTTGATCCATTCCTGTTTCTTCAGATACAAAATTCTTTGAAGAAATTACAAATTAAAATTAGGTAATATATATGAAAATTATAAGTTTTGTTCCCCTGCATCTATTATGCACCAGGCCCTGATGCAACAGGACCATCATACTGTTCAACTCCAGGTGGTGCCAATCACATAGAAGACAATGTGAATAATGCCCCCTGGAGGTGTGCAACAAAGTTGTCCTGATACCAAATGCTTATCTTTAATCTCACAATAATGCCACGAGATTGATGTTACTCATCCTATTTAGTGAGAAAATTGGGGTTCAAAGTAATTAAGTGATTTACTTAAGGTCATTCAGTTGGTAAGTTTCAGAGCCTAGGTTTGAACTCAAGTCTTTCTGATAAACAAACTTTACCTTGAAAAAGTAATACATGTACACAATAAAGAATTTAACAGTACAAAAGGTTATACAGTGAAAAGTAATTCTCCTTCCTACTGCCATGCCCTCTCTCTCCCATGCCCAGAGGCAGTCCTTATTAGTTTCCGGTGTTCCCTTCCAATATATTCTATACATATCTAAATACATATATCTACAGTTACACAGATCCTTATTCAAAACACACACACAGCCACGTGCAGTGGCACATGCCTATAATCTCAGCTACCCAGGAGGCTGAGGTGGGAGGATTGCTTGAGCCCAGGAATTTGAGATCAGCCTGGGAAACATAACGAGACCCCGTCTCAAACAAACAAACAACAAAACAAAAACCACATCCAGACTTGCCTATTCTTTTATAGCTACGTGCTATTCCATTTTAGCAAAATGCTCTCCTACTGAGGGATATTTAGGTTGTTTCCAGTCTTTTGCTGTTACTAACAATTTTGCTGCAAACACCCTTGTGTAAATTTATCTGGACATGTCAAATTGCCTTGGAAAATATTTTGAAAAGTAAAAAGAACCAAACAAGGGCAAGGGCTTTTATGATTAGGATGATTGCGGTTGTCTTCCTGCAACCCTGCCTTCTACTGTCTCAAACCCCAAGTCCTGAGCATTGGTGCTGTCTGGCAGACAGGAAAGCTCTCTATCACTTGCTCTAGCTGTTGGAAAAGAGCATCTCCTGAGAGCCTCTGGCTTGGAGTAGACAGCATTGTTTCAGAAGGGTTTGCCTTTGTTAGGTTCAGCCTGGCTAAGCCCAGGTCATGGTCTGTTTTGGGAAGGGATACTGAGCTACTGATGCTGGTGTGCAGCACACTAACTTAAGGGGTAGCCAGAAGTCACACCTCTGCGGATGACCTTGATTGTTCGGGTGCACTGGGCGAGCTGTTTGGCTAGATCAGGCGCTGACTTATTTTGGCCACAAGAGGGCAGTAGTGAGCTGCCTAGCATTTCTGCCAGGCTCAGGGAAAGCCCTCCTCGCTGCACAGGAAGAAGGTTCTGTCTGGACCAGCTCCCCAGAGGGCTGGGCGATCAGGTAAATTCTCATCTTCTTAAGAAGGAAGCTGTATTAGAGGAAATCTGAGCGTGATTTGAGGACAATATTGGAGAAAGTAAAATCAAGGTGGACTCCCCCCGTGAAAATAGCTTTATTATTTTTTCTCATAAATGTAATATATGCACAGTATAAAAACTTCAAATAATACATAAAAGTACCAAGAAGAAAGATCTCCTAAAATCCCATGGCCCAAAATAACCACTGTTCACATTTTTGGCGATATTTTTGTAACCTGCTTTTTTTTACTTGGAAAATGTGGATATCTATCCTTGTAAATACCTTTAATGTTAGAGGCCTCAGGATTTGTACTTACATAAATGCCTCTCAAATTTTTCCACCCAGGTAACTCCAAAGGTAGAGAAGATGAATGCTTTCCTGGGCAGGGAGTGTGTGAGACTGTGGGGGAGGCAGGGAAGATGCTGGGATGTAAGAGAGCATGAGAAACTTCTTTGAAATATTGGGTTTTTACCTTAAAAATTCAGACAAATTTTGCAGTATACCCCATAACATTTTGAATTGTACTTCATCTTTATTTTTATTTAAAAATATTGTGTCTTTTCTCCTCCAAATCTTCATAACATTCTATTTTATGTATGTACCATCATCACCTAATAAAAAAACCCAGTGTTGGACATTTAAGTCGGTTCCAATTTTTCTCTAATATAAACACTATTGCAATGAGCATCCTTATGCATATGTATTTTCTCTTGTCTGATTATATCATTAGAATAGAGTTCCAGGCTGGGCACAGTGGCTCACAACTGTAATCCTAGTGCTTTGAGAGGCTGTGATGGGAGGATTGCTTGAGGCCAGAAGCTTGAGACCAGCCTGGGCAATACAGAGAGACCCTGTCTCTACAAAAAATAGAAAAATTAGCCGGGTGTGGTGGCATGTGCCTGTAGTCCCAGCCACTCAGGAGACTGAGGCAGGAGGATCACTTAAGCCCAGGAATTTGAGGTTTGAGGTTTGAGTGGTTGCAGTGAGCTATGATGATTCCACTGCACTCTAGCCTGGGCAACACAGTGAGACCCTCTCTCAAAAAAAAAAAAAATAGCATTCCAGAATGGGAACCTTTAAAAATAAAGATATTCTTTTGCTCCTCAATGCTTCTGAAAAATTGGTACAAATGTGGTGAAAAGGGTACTGATGGAGAGATAGCCTGTCCCTTTAAGCTTCTTTCCTAGTTCTGGCTGGGACCTAACAGGGGACTGGCTCCAGGCTTGGACCCAACCCCTCTTCTGCATTCAGCACACTCAGGTGATGGTTTCCTTGTGCCCAGCACTGTGCTGAGCTCTTATTTCTACCTCATTTCACTCAGTGTGGTGAGGCAGGCATTGTTATTCTGATTTTACAGATGAGGAAGCCTGTCCAGTGAATCCAGGTATTTTGGCCAAGGCTATGCAGCTAGTAAATTGGTGCTTGGGTGTCTCAATTCGGGGAGCCAGGGTCTTTGTCAGCCTATTGAACAGGACAGCTTAGCTGTAGACTTGTTCCTAGGACAGTTGTCTAAAAACCTTTTAGGCTGGGTGTGGTAGCTCATGCCTGTAATCCTAGCACTTTGGGAGGCTGAGGCGGGAGGATCGCTTGAGGTTAGGAGTTTGAGACCAGCCTGGACAACATAGTGAGACCCTGTCTCTAAAAAAAAAAAATTAGCTGGGCATGGTGGCATGTGCCTGTAATTCCGGCTACTCAGGAGGCTGAGGCAGGAGGACCACTTGAGCCCAGGAGTTTGAGGCTGCAGTGAGCTATGATGGTGCCACTGCACTCTAGCCCAGGTGACAGAGTGAGACCCTGTCTCAGAAGACCCCCCAAAACTTTTTAGTTTCAAGCAAAAACAAAGACAAAGAAAAAAAAATCACTAGAGCTATTTTAAGTAGAAAAAAGGCGGGGTAAGGGTGAGGGAGGGAATTATATGAACACAGAGAAATCTCATAGAATCCAAGAGAAGTAATTAGTCTCATGAGGGATGAGGAAGCAGCTCTTTCTTTCTGTTTCTCTCTCTCTGGGAAATCATGGCCTCCAGCCTCTGCTTCTATAAGTGCACCTGCGTCACTCTTCTCTTTCAGCAGACCAGCATCTCTGCTGTGCCATGAATGTGACCTCCCAGCTCCCAGTCTCACATCCCCTGGGTTTACGCATGTGGCCTAGACTGAACAAGGATCTCCCAGTCCTAACCCAATCTCTAGGAGAAGGAACCTGATCTGATCACCTTGCAATACATGTCCACCTCTGGTCCAACCAGTTGTGGCCTTAGGGGACAGGGGTGGGCAATACAAACATGACTGTTAGTCTAGTCTGTGGGTAGGGGGCAGTTCTTAGAGAAAGGGGATCGTCGTGGGCTGACATATTCCTATAAAGGTGTATGTATGTATCTACTATGACTTCTTATTTATAAACTCCAAATATTAATCAGGACTCTTGTATGTAAGTGACAGAAACCCAACTCAAGTTGGCTGAACAAAAAAAAAAAAGGGAATTTATTGTCTCTAACAGAAAAGTCAAGGGCTTGGTTTCAGGCACAGCTAGATCCACTTGCTCAAAAAATATTGTCAGGGACCTGTCTAGTTATTTCCATCTCTCAGTTAGACCTTTCTCTGTGTTTACTTCTCTCCTAGGTGGGTTTTTGTTCTTCATGGTGGTAATATGGCCACTAGCAGCTCTATCTAGGCTTATGTTCTCATGACTTAGATTTCTCAGTGGGAAGCAAATTTCCCCTTTCCAATAGTTTCAGCTCTGATTGTCTTTTTTTTTTTTTTAAGAAACAGGGTCTCACTATATTGTCCAGGCTGGAGCAATCATCCCGCCTCAGCCTACTGAGTAGCTGGGACTACAGGCATGAGCCACTGCGCTGGCTTGATTGTCTTCAATTGAGTCACAAGCCCATCCTGAACCAATCACTGTGGCTAGGGGATTGCTGTTTCTGATTGGCTAGCCCTGGGTCACATGACCATCCCAGAGCTAAGCATTCCCCAAAGGAAAAATGGGGTGCTAATAACAGAAATTCCAGAACCTATTATTTAAATACAGTGGATTGAGATTTGTACCGACACCCTCCTAGCATATGTTAAAGATCCTGGTGGAGGGTGAAGAGCTGCCTTTCATTCTTTTATTCAATATACGTTATTGAGGGTTCTATACGTGCTCAGCACTGTGCTTGGCTCAGGGGACGCAACAGCAAATCAGGCAGACAAGGTCCTTGCTCTTGTGGAGCTTAAATTCCAAGTAGTGTACCAACAAATAAATGTTTCTTGAGCACCTACTATGTACAAAATACTGTGTTCCAACCCCATTTTCACCTTTCCCTTATAAAGAGAGATAAAATGCCATTCTCTCAAGAAGTTTACAATAGACCAAGGCAGATAAAATAGTAATTAATAATAAAAGCAAATGGTAAATGCCCAGAGAGTTATACAAACAGGAAAGTGCTCTGGGAGAGAGGGCTGGGATAAGGAGAAATACTCCTACAAATGGCAATAATAATAGTGGATAGAATTCACTCAGTGCTTACTGGGTGCCAGGCACTGTGCTAAGAACTGTCTGAGCAATATCTCCTTTAGTCCTAATAACAACCCTATGAGGAAAATAGCCCAGTTTACAGAGGAAGGAAGTGAGGCTCAGAGAGGTGAAGTGACTTGCTCAAGAGCACGCAGCTGGGGAGTCACAGAGTCAGCACTTGAACCCAGGTCTGTTTGGTTTCAGAGCCCATAACTTTCAGCTGTTTCATAGTCCTGGGCCTAGAAAGAAAGGCAGGAGGTGTTGGGCCAGGAAGTGTGGGCATGTGTCATATCTAGAGGGCAAGGAGTCAGTGGGAATAGGCTTTGTTCTTCCCGTCATGCAGAGGGCTTTCTCTGCTCCTCCACAGGCATGGCAGAAAGTGGCTGTCTCCAGCTTCGGGTCCTGTATCTAAACCTGACTCCCGGGCACCAATTGCAAACTGGCAGCCGTGGGCTAAATATGATGCAAAAAATATGCTTAGCCTGTGGCATTTAAAAGAATGAATTAGTGCCCAAAATTCAAAAATTGGGAAATATCACATAAAAATCTGGAAAACCAGAATATCTGACAACTCTGGGCCTATATTCCCATGGCAACCATCTGCTAGAACAGAGCAGCAGCTGCTACCTTTAGCCAAGGCACACACTCTCCAATTGCCACAATTGCCTCCCTTCCCCATCATCTCTCGTTGGGCTGTTTCACTCATTTTCCTTACCGTTGTGACCCTTAGAGGTGTTTCAACTAGAGTTACTGTGTCCCAGTTTCAGAGTCCCAGGAGGTAGAATTCAGTCCAGCATGGGTCAAATGTGTACCTTAGTTCAAAACACTGTGGCAAAAGCAGGGTGGGCTTCCTTGAGGTCAGCATGGATGGGTCTAGGAGCACCTTTTTCAGCAAGGCCTATGGGCAACTGTGGGTTCTCAGAAAAGGGAGTGAAGTTGGGCGGATACTCCAAAAAGAGTCTATCTAATACAAAGGGGGACGAAATTAAGGCCTAGAGCCCACTTATAAGATGTGTAACAATCCGGGCTTCAGGTCACGATGAACTGAGGCAGAAACAGTGGGGACGGAGGGGATGGGGGAGGCTTATTTGTAAGATGTTAAGAACATGGTGACTGGTGGACTGGGCCAGGAGGAGGCAGTGGCAACCTTTGAGCCTCTGGCTTGGGTAACAGGGTAAAAGGTGGTGTCATTCATGAGATTGGGAACACAGGAGGAGGAGCAGGTTTGAGGGGAGATAAAGAGTTCAACTTTGGCCATGTTGAGCTTGCTGTGCCTGGGCTCATGCAAGTAGGCAGGTGGCATTTGGGAAGAAGATCTGGGCTTGAGATAGGGTCTGGGAGGTCACCAGCAAAGAGGGAGAGGTTGAAGACACAGGCGCACATGAAATGTGGGAGGGGCCGTGAAGAGGGTTAAGAGCAGAACCATGAGGAGCAGCCACAACCAACACCAGGAAATGCTGGCTGCAGAGGAGAAGGAGAACCAAGGGCTGTGGCCTCCCAGAAGCCCAGGAAGGAGAGTTTAAAGAAGAGAGTAGTCACAGCATCGAGTGTTTAGAGAAGGCAAGGAAGAAAGGTCTGGAGACAGTCTTTTGGATTTGGTGAGAAAGGGAGCATTGAGGAGTGTGATGAGAGCGTCAGTGGAGTGTTTGAGCAGCAGTCAAATGACAGTGGCTGAGAAATGAGTGGCCAGTGAGGATGGAGACAGGGCGTCGACTCTCCCAAGGCCTGGGGTGTGCAGGGAAGGAGACAGTTTGTCCAAAGGCAAAGAGTTTGTGTCAAACAAGATTCCAGGGGAAGGCCTGGCTGCTGGCTAGAGACCCAGGTGTATGCCTGGTTCTGGGTATGGGAGGGCCTGGGAAGCACGCAGGTGCCAGGTGCTGTCTTGTTTGTGAAGCACAAAGTGAAAACTCATCAGAGGGGCCAGCAGAGGGAACTGCCCAAAAGGAGGCCCCAGCCTTGTGGCTGGGTTTTCCCCACCCTGCGTCTAGTTTCCTTGATCCACTGATTATCTTAGGTCGGTTTTGCTGAATGACTCAGGAGCTTGAGCAAGCTTTGCCACTCAGTTTCACAGCTCAGGGAGGGGGGAGGGGAAGTAGTATTCTTTTCTGATAGCTGGGAAACAGGCATTAGCTATTGAAGGAAGAAGGACAGTTGGGCCCCAGCTTCAGAAAAAAACAGCCTTTCCGAGCCTTTAGTCTTAATAAAAATAACAATATCTAACAGTCATTGAGTGCTTTTACCATTCTCAGGCAATGTTCTTTGGGCCTACAGGCTTTATCTCCGAGGTTGACTACTCTAATTATCCCAAAGTGACATCAGGAAGTTGAGAGTCAGGTGAAACGACTTGCCTGGGGCTCCCAGCCAGTAACTGGAAGAGCTGAGGATTGACTGCCAAAAGCCCAGGTCCTTAACCACTAGCAACACTGCACCTCTTAGGACATCTCTAGGTGACCCTGCAAGGCCTGTGGGATTGATGAGGGGCCAAATGAAGATCCTATGCAAATGGCTAGAAAACAAGGTCCTTAAAAGAAGCTTCTCTCCAGCTAGGATTTCTGCTGGGAAGGGAGGAGATGCCCTGAGCTTGTTCTGAGGCTCTCACCTGAGACCCCCTTCTGTGACCCCTCCTCCAAGCTTAGATAAAGGGAAAATTCATCTGCCTCCCCAGAGCTGGGTCTGGAAGGTGGCCCTGGCAGCAGCCAGTGGTTTGTCCCCAGTTCTGCCTCCCTCCTCGGGCCTGCCTTCTCTGCCCCTCCCTTTGGATTTGACACCTTCTATCTCTTTCCTGTGTTCCTGAACCCAGAGCAGGTGAGGTCCAGGCACGCTCAGTTTCACTTCCTTCCTGAACTGTCCTTGAAGCAGGGACAATTTTGTGTACTGTCCCCACCCCGCCACCCCCTGCTGTTGTCAGTGCACACTTCCAAGGGTTCCTGTGGAATCCAGGCTCCGGTAAACACCCAAAGAGCAGGAAGTGGGCCAAGCAATGAGGCTTGATTGCATCAGGGCTGACGCACTCCCTGCCTTTTCCCCTACCTCGGTCTCCAGGGGAGCCCCGTGGGCAGGCCACTGGGTCAGGCCCAAGCCCTCTCTCCTCCATTCAGACCAGGCTAGAGGCTAAGCCGAGGTGAAAAGGGGGGTGCTGTGGGGGGGACATAGACCAGAAGAGCTCCACCCTCCTTGGCCTGGAAGGGAAACAGCCAACATACTTGAAAACTGGAGAAAGGGCCAACGGTGGGGTTGGCCTGGGGAAAGGGTCCAAAAAGGCTGGAAAGTAATATTTTTGGAGTGTCAACCAGGTGCCAGGCTCTCTCCAGGCGTAACAATAATAACAACAATAGTGTCTGACTTATGACACATCAGGCACAGGAGCAGGAACTATACTTCTATAAGCAGAAGCAGCTACAATTTTACTGTATGCTGGCGCTGAGTGGTTTACATGCATTATCTCATCTAAGTGTAGCAATACCCTTATGAGTTAGTATGATTATGATTACCCTTTTACAAGTTAGGAAACTGAGAATCAGAGAGGTTAAAGTTCAGAATTATCCAAGGTCACTCAGTTGGGCATTAGAGAGGCAGGGTTTGTCTGCTCTTTGCTGTATCATTATATATTAATTAAAGTAATTTTCTCAACAAGAGTAAGGTAGTTATTATTAGTTTTGGTTTACAAATGGGGCAACTGAGACTCAGGAAAGTGAACTGACTTGTCTGAGGTCAGAGTGCAGTCTTGGTGCTTCTCACCCTTAATTCTGATGCCCTCATGCTGGACTCTTATGGGCCCAAGAGGGAGGAACCCTTGCAGGAATATTCATAAGCGTGCTTCTCAATGCAGTTTGGGTTCACATTTTTCCCCCCTCCCCAGTAGGTGACAGAATCAGCACCTGCCTCAGGGAAATCACTTGTCATACTGGCTTGTGATCATCTGCCCACCCAGCTTTCCCTCTGGACTGCTTGTTCCCGAGGGCCAACTCTGGCTATTTAGTCATCTCTGTGTATCTGCCAGTGCCTGGCCCAGAGGAGGGGTTGTTTGAATGGAAAGGAAATGAATTCCTTGAGGAGCTGAGATTTGAACCTGTGTCTGTTCAGAGCTATTTCCACTCCTTCCCGGCTGCAGGGCTTCCTCACCTGGTGAGGCCCAGGTACACAGGCTGAAGAGCAAAGTGCCAAGGCAGCAGGCAAACTTATTTAGAATCCTTCCCCTCTCCTCCCCTTTCCTTTGCCAGAAGCTAAAGAGAAACATGAAAACTCAAATGTGCCCTGAGCCAGTCTCAACCCCACGTTAAGGAATGCACAAGGTGAGGAGTCGCCATGGTAACAGCAGCGCCAGGTGTGCTGGTGAATACTTAGTTTCTGCAGCATGGGCAGGGGAGGCCTGCCCAGAGCCTGTCTGAGGGTTTCTTTTCTGGCTACAGGGGAGATGCATTTCATTTGTTCCTCTTAATGGGACATTATGGGAGACTTTTGCTTTTCATGGCATCCATTTTCTTATAAATGGAAGGGGAGGAAAAAACTATTTTCCTTCCCTTCCCACCCACTCAGAGAAATGCCAGAAAAACACCAGCATTCCCATCAGAGGCTCTGCTGCCGCTGGTCATGAAACCCCATCATCACTTAAATTGCTCTATTTTAAAGGTTTGTGAAAACTGCACCAAATTGATTTTTCCCATATCACTTCTGTCTGTTATTTCTGTGGTCTCTCTTCTTCAGTGCTACATTTCCCGGAGCAGGGGAGCAAGTCTATGTGGAAACTTGAGGTACTCTTATGTGGTTTGGGAACCAAAAAATAAAAGTGTTTTAGAGGCTATCAAATTGTTGTCTTTCCGTTACTTACTCACATACTTACATATTTATTTTTACCCTGGGTCTGTTGAAAAGGATTTGGCTCACAGATTCTAAACTTAATTTAGCTTCAAGCCTTAATCACTGTTGAGCAGAGAATTTTATAATCACAGGGATGGAAAGAGTCTTAGAAGTCATCTGGCTCAGAGGTCCCCAGACTTTTGGATGTCATCAACAGTTTAAAGTTTAAAAAATGAGGAGGGAGACCCAGATATGGTTGTTACCTTTTGGTTTGGCCAAATAAGAACATTAAGAAACACAACCATCGTGTACTGCAACCACTGCTTCATAAAAGAAAGGACATTTTTAATACCAAAAAAAGTAGGAGGGGTATATACTCTTAGAATAAAAGACTCTCCCTTAAATTGAATAAATTTAGCACATAAGAATTTACCTCTTTATCCAAATTTTTCTTTCTTTATTCACTAGCATGAGGGCATCAGAATTAAGGGTGACCAATCTGAGAGTGGCCATTTGAGAACCACTGTTCTAGTTTACTGTTCCTACCAGTATTTCTTGGAGATAATGTCTTAGACTCTGCTTGGATACCTCTGGTGGTTGGGGTGCTCATTACCTTCCCTCTTTGGATAGTTCAAGCTGTTACTTCTTTCTCATAGCCCTTCCCTTCAGGTAGGATGTCTCTCCTGTGTGCTCCCTTATTTCCCCTGCAGTTACCACTTTTGTAGTACTCATCTCATGATGTTGTAATTGCCGGTTGACATATCCATCAATGACTAGACTGTCAACTTCTTGAAGGCAGGGTCTACATCCGTTCACCATTGAATCCTCAGGTTCATCATATGGCAGAAGCTCATCAGTAATTGTTGACTGAAGGAATGAACTTCTATCCACTGAACTAATGATATGAAACAATGATAACAATGGCCATGAAAATAACTAACATTTGTTTCAAGTGTACTTACTACATGCTAAGCATTTTATGTGATTTTGATCAGAAACAGGATTTTATGTTAGGACATTTGGAATAAGATGAAAATTATAACTGATGAAGCATGTTGTTTTAAAAGGAAGTTTCTCTGGGAATTTACCCTACAGAATTCCCCCAAAAGTACTCCAAGATGTATGTGTAAAAATGTCCATTGCAGTACTGCATGTAATAGCCAAAAATGGGAAACAACCTAAATATTTATCAATAGGGAACCTGTTAAATAAATTATAGTTCAGCCATACTATGCAGGCAGCCTTTAAAAAGAACAAGGTAGATCTAAATGTACTGACAGGGAACACTGTCCAAGACATATTTTTAAGGGAAACAATCCTATTTCTGTTAAACATGCAAACACACATATGAATACACAGAAAAAATATGAATGTATAGAAAAAAATATGGAGGGACACTATAATCCAAATTGCTAATATTGGTTCTTTCTCTGGGTAGGATGGCAGGGGATTTTTACTTAATTAAGCATCCACCTCTGTAATTAAAAAGAATGTATAAGGCTTGAGCTCAGGAGTTCAAGACCAGCCTGAGCAAGAGCGAGACCCTGTGTCCACAAAAAATAGAAAAATTAGCTGGGTGTGGTGGCCCGGGCCTGTAGCCCCAGCTACTTGGGAGGCTGAGGCAGGAGGATGGCTTGAGTCCAGGAGTTTGAGGTTGCAGTGAGCTATGATGATGCTACTGCACTCTAGCTGGGGCCACAGAGTGAGACTCTGACTCAAAAAAAAAAGAATGTATAAGAAGCATGTCTTGGCTGGGCACCATGGCTCATGCCTGTGATCTCAGCACTTTGGGAGGCCCAGGAGGAAGGATTGCTTGAGGTCGGGAGTTCAAGACCAGCCTGGGCAACATAGAGAGACCCTGTCTCTACAAAAAATTAACAGAAAAGCAGGGCATGATAGTGTGTGCCTATAGTCCCAGCTACTCAGGAAGCTGTGGCAGGAGGATGGCTTGAGCCCAGGAGTTTGAGGCTGCAGTGAGTGCCACTGCACTCCAGCCTGAGTGACAGAGACCCTGTCTCTAAAAAAAAAGTATGTCTTATTTTTTAACAGCTTTATTAAAGTATAATTTACATACCATAAACTGCACTTATCATTTTTAAGGTGGGGGGGATGGAAGATTTTAAAAAACACAAATAGAAGGAAAGGTTTTTGAAATTCTGAAACTGAGGCTAATCTAATCTTTTGTCCCTTTGCCTCCCCTTGTTCCCTTCCCCATAATTGTTCCACCCCAGCCCCTTCTCAGGCCCTCAATATCTCTGAATGGCCAGGGAAACTCTTTGTCTTTACCTGGGCCTATAGAAGAAGGGGTTGCACAGGATGGCTTCTGAGGTTCTTTCAGACGTTGATTGGGGTCAGTTGATAGTCCTGGTCTCTCCCCTACCAAAACTTGCTTTTAGGGAGGAAGGAGCTGTTAGTCTCATTCTCATTACATGAGAATGGCTGATGAGGCCCACTCAAATTTTCTCTCTTGTGATGTTTGCATTTTAACAAAAGATGAACTATCATTTTTGGCTTCAAACTAAGAAAGAAACCTCCAACTGTGTACTTCCCACACATATAAAGGTAGGTGAAATGTTTGCGGGGACAGGGCAATACTTTTAGCATCCTCGAAAATATAGCAGTAGACAAGTTAGGATCACTGACGTGCAGATGGGTACGTGAGGTTATCGCAGATAAAATTTGACCCACTGTTGGTGGGAAAGTCAAAATTCTGGCCATAGCATGTGACAGGATTAAGAAAGCTGTGCACCACTGGGGAAGGAGTCCTCTCAATTTCACAAAGTGACCTTGATTGCCCCATTTAACCTGGGGCTTTGATATCTCAGTGTGTAGAAACATTATCAGTGGTCAGGGAGTATATATTAAATATTTATACAGGCACAGAAAATCTATGTCACTCTGAAAGAAGTTGCTATAATGAAAGAAGTTTGCGATATTAAACCAACATCCAGAATGTAGGTAGATTGTAACCACATTCCCATGAGGAGAGTCAGACACATAGAGGTTGAGGGTGTGGGGCCCTGGGAAAACACTTGCTGGGTCCAAATCCTCCTGGCTCTATCATATATTATACTACCAGCTGGGTGACCTTGGTCAAGTGGCTTTGCTATTATTCAACTGTATCCCCATGAGATGGGGATAATAGAGTAATAATAGGGATAGTAAGGTAAAATGGGAAAAATAATAATTCCTACCTCCTAGGATTATGAAAATTAAATTACTTAATACACATAAAGTGCTTAGAACAACAGTGCCTGGCACATAGTGAGTGCTCAATAAATGTTAGCTGTGAACAACATTCCCTCCTAAGACCTTTGTTGTGTAGGGAGATTTGCTGCTTCACTTCCAACAGCTCTAGCTTCAGTTATTAATAAATTCTTTGATATTTTCCAACTACCAAGCAGGGAAACCCAGTCACAAGGTATCAGGGAATGCTGTGAACTGAGCCCAGAAGGCAGTGCAGCTCCGGAGGTTAAAGTACAGTAGGCCCTCTGTATCCCTCATTTCAATGAACCGGGAACTGAAAATACTTGGGGGAAAAAAATTCCATCTGCGCTGAACATGTACACCTTTTTTCCCTAAACAATACAGTATAACAACTATTCATGTAGCGTTTCCATTGGATTAGGTATTATAAGTAATCTAGAGATGATTGAAAGTATACAGGAGGATATGCATAGGTTACATGCGCATACTACACCATTTTATAACAGGGACTCGAGCATCCGCAGATTTCAGCATCCTGGGCGGGGTCGGTGTCCTGGAACCAACCAATCCCCCACGGATACAGAGCCACGACCGTGCTGGCCCGGAGTCCTTGTGATTCTCAGGACCGCCTTGGGCAGATGCCCGCCCTCTCCAGGCCTCAGCTGCCCCATCTGGAAGATAACACAAGGAGCCACATTTCTCAACTTTTCCCTCTCCCTTGTCGCCAGTTCCTGAAGTCGTTTTCTTGTCTGGCCGAAATCCACTTGCACCTGGAGCAGTGGAGATGGGGATCCTGATTGCGTACTGGCCCGGGCAAGGACCCGACCGAGGCCGCCGCCTTCCAGTCCACTCAGGCCCAAGCCGTGACTCCACCGAAGCTTCCCGGCTCCTGCCCGCGCATCCTCGCCCGGAGCGAGCCTCGACTTCTCCGGAATTCACTCCCTGCTGCCCCCACCCCCACCGCGGCGCGCAGGGGAGGCCGCGGAGAGCGAACTGCAGCGGGGCTGTGTGCGACCTACCCGGGCTTTCTGCAGAAGCCGATTGGCAAGGGGCCGGGGGTTCACGCGGCCAGCAGGAGCCGGCATCCTGCCCCCTCCACCCCCGCCCCTGTGAAAGAGGGCTGTAAAATTCCGGAAGAGAGATTAGAGGCAGGGATGGGTGGGGCAGTGAATCAGGACATTCCTTCCTCCCCCTGCCTCCTCCTCCCCGGTTATCACTCTCGGAGGGTTGGGTCCTCTCGTGGCCGCCTCCTGACCAGTCCCCTAGCAGGGTTCAGACGTGGGGGTGGAAACCTCCCGTGTTCATCTGAACCTTGTTGAGCCTGGATCGCTTATTTTGCAGCTCATGACCCCATTTGGTTTAGGGCTGGGGAATTTTGGTTGTTACTTCCAACTGGGTCCTTTCCATAAGAGTACTTCTTAGGCTTGTCTGTGCATACGTTAGTAACTCCTGTTTATTGAACAAACCTTGCAATGTAGGCATACTTTATTTAGTGTTAGAAGCAAGGAATCTGAAGGCTCAGACAGGCTGTCAAACCCCAAGGTCACACAATGGCAGAGCCGAGAATAATCTCAGCTCTATTGGTTCCATACATTTCCCACCACACCCTGCTGCTGCTTCCTTTACTTCATTCAGGTCACTGAAAGGCAAGACTTATTTGTTAGGGGGTAGGAAAGCAACATTTATGGACCACCTTCCACTGTGCCAGCTACTTTAAATATACTGTCTTTAATCATTTAATTTTTCCCAACACCATGAGATAGATGTGATTGCCATGCCCCTATTACAGATGAGGAAACTTTAAAGGTCAGGAATTTAAGGGGCAGAGCTGGGATTCCCATACAGTCGTATTGCAAAGCCCATGCTCTTTCTAAAACCACAGTTAATGTCTGTATAGTGCTTGACAGTTCACAAAGCACTTCCAAGCTCTTCATTTCAAAGCTATCATCCCATTTCACAGATGAGGAAAAAGGTTCATTCATGAAGTAAAGACACCTGTCCAAAGTCACAAAGCTAATAGTAAGTAACACAGCCTGCAATTTTGAAATAAACTCTACAGAGTTGATAGTATCAAAGCTCATTCCATCCTATTCATTCCACAGCGCCAAGTACCATTTTAATAATTATAATATTAGCTAACATTTATTGAACACTGAACATGTATTCAATACATGAGTAACTAACTGCTTTAGTGCTCACAAAACCTTATGAGGTAACTAATGTTACCTTTTCCATTTTACAGATGGGGAAATTGAGACTCAGGGAGATGAAGTAACTTCCTAAGGTCACACAGCAATTAAATGGCAATTTGAGGATGTCACATGAAAGAGTGTAGAGTCCCAGCGTGGGAACAAGGCACCTGTGTTGTGTCCCAATTTCTGTGTAAAACCACTTTTCCAAGGGCATCAATTTCTTTGCCACATCATTACTTCTTTGACTAAGCCCTGTGTGTGGCAGGCCCACATAGCTCCTTCTGTCAAGGAGCTAATGCTCCATAAAATCAGCCAAGAGTACCTCCAGCTTTGCCTTCCAGGGACACTGGGAGGATTAATAAGGCAATGGCACTTGGACTGCATCAGCAAAGGCACTGGATAAACTCAGGGCACTTATGTGTGAAGCTCACTGCCAGGGATGGTTCATGCCATAATAAGATGCCTGCAGCCCAGTTCCTGATCTGTTTGAGGTGTGGAGGGAGTAAAACCCTGTTATAGCCTTTCTTGGGAAACCATTTGGATGTAAGGGGTTAAAGTATCTCTCTGCTGTCCTGGGGGTAAGGGAAGGTAGTGGTGATATCATGGTCTTGGGCCTTTCCCTCTCAAAGGCAGGTGGTTTTCCCATATCTCAGAGGGGTTTTCAGCTTACTCGAGGGACACCAGTTATTGACTGAAGTCAGAAACTAACATCATGATTATTTGGGCTTCAGAGGCAGACAAACCTGGGCTGAATCCTGCTTCTGTCATTTCATCTCTCTGAGCCTCATTCCCTTTTAATATGGGGTAATAATGCCTTCCTTATAGGGTCATTTTGAAGCATAAACTTGATAATATATTTAAAAACACCTCACTCAGGGCTTAGAATAGTGTAGATGCTTAATAAATGGTAACTATTATTGGAGCCATTATTTTTATCTTTATGTTGTTATTATATTATTTACTGATATTTTAGGGCCAGGTTGAGAGCTAGATGGAGGGAAGAGTCATTCCTTTTTTCAAACAATCTACCAGATTGCCTCAAATAAATCAGTTTAAGCAGGGGAGAATCTGAAAATAGGCATTTACAATATAATAAGTGCTATGGTAGGGGATTGCATAAGGTGTTTTGAGACTTTAGTGGAGGAATCAATAATCAGGAATTGCAGCAACAGTTTTACAGAGGAGGTAGTTCTCTGTTTGAAGTCTGTGCTTCCAGGAAGTGGAAAATGCTGCTTGCTGGAGGCAGGTAGAATGCAAATGGCAGCCAAGCCTGTGCTCCTCACCCAAGGGCCTTCATTCTGATCTGCAGCCCCTCTTACTCCTCAAGGCCTCTCAATTCCCACACAGCTCTGCCAGTCAGCCTTGCCCTAGAATACCCGCTCCTGGGCCACCTGCTGGTGGTGAACCTCCTGGTTCTGTGCTGTGGCTTGATGCAGCTGAGTCATAAGACCTTTCTTCTTACTGCTAAGCTCTAATGGAAGCCTTCTGGTCAGGAGCACTGCCCAGGTCTACCTTGTGGGGCAAGCCTAATGATGACTGGCCACTGCTTCTCCCCACAGGGCCTGATGAACATGTGTGTGTGGTGGTGAGGTGGGGGAGTGCCAGCCCAAGGGACATCTTCCTTTCTTTCTAGATAGGTACTACTTCTGGACAGGTGAGACTTCCCAGGGTGGATAGGGAGAACAGACCCTCCTGCCACCCCCAACTCTCAGGGGGGAGCTTTCCCTTTTCCTCCCAGGCCAGCCTCCAGTGCCTGTTTCTGGCTGCCATCTGGCAGTGGCCCAAACCAGCCTCCCAACTCACCAGTGACCACATTTTCCAAACCAAAACTCAGGACGCATGATCTGGCAAAGAATTTCTGGCCAGCTTCCAAATGCAAGAGGCAAAAACCTTTCCACTGGAGAATCTCCAGGATAATCCACGTCGTTAAAGGTGACATTAGGTTGGGAACCTTGAAATTCAGAGGCTCCTCGTTCTCATTTTCATACGTTATATTATTGGTACGTGAAAAGAGCCTCATGAGGTAGTTATTATTTCCATTTAATAGTTCATAGTAGTTAGAGGAAATCACTTGCCCAAGATCCTACATCCTGAATTTTGCTCTGTCAGGGAGGGTTCTTAGGTCTCGGGTGTTGTGTGTGTGTGTCTTGCAGGAGGATGTTGGGGAGGGCAAAGAAATACCCTTCGTGAAGATACACACGCCATTTATTTGGGACGTCCAGGAAGGGCAGCAAGGAACTAAGCTGCCCGGGTTTCCATTTCTGAGTTGGAAATCCCCGAGCACAGGACTCGGCAGCCGCCCCGTCCCATCAGGATCTGGCCCCAGGCCTCCGGGAGGAGGAAAGAGCCCTTCGACCTTGCGGGTCACACGGCGGCCGCCGGTTCTTGCCCCAGCCCAGGTGCGAATGGGCGGGGCGCAGCGTGGGCGAGCGACTCCCGGGCCACGTCCCGCCCCGCCTCCCCGGTCACATGGACGCGCCTTCCGTAGCCCGGAGTGAGGAGCGGAACGAACCACGAGGAGGAGCGGGGGAGGCGCCGAGGGCAGTGGGTCAGCGCCCCGCGGGCCAGGTGGGCGGGCCCAAGTGCCCGCGAGCCGGCCGGCCAGCCAGTCAGCGAGCGCGGAGGGCGGGTCGGCGGCCGCGCGCGCCGCACCCCGCAGCGCCCCCTGAGGGGCGGCGGCGGGAGCTGGTTCCGGCTGCGCGCGCAGCGGTGGTGGCGGCGGTGCGATCGGCTGGGCTGTAACCGTCGTCCGTCCCGGAGCGGCCGGAGCGGCTGGAGCGGCAGCGGCGGCCGGGCACAGCGCGAGGCGACGCCACAGGGCAGCGGCGGCAGCAGGAGACGCAGCGGCGGCCGCAGCAGCAGCAGCAAGACGGACTCGTGGACACGCGCCGCCGCCGCCGCCGCCGGGCCGGGCCGGGTGTCGCGCGCCGAGGCTGGGGGGGAGTCGTCGCCGCCGCCGCCACCGCTACCGCCGCCGCCGCCGCCGCCGAGGTGACTGAGGAGAGAGGCGCCTTCCTCGCTCCCGCCGCCGCCGGACTTCAATGCCCAGTCCCCAGCTCGCCAGCGTGAGTGCGCCCCTCCAGGGCGGCCCCCGCGCCGGCGCCCGGGGCCTCCGGGAAGGGGAGGGCGGGAGGCGCCGCAGCCATTAGTGCAGGCCCGAGACACGTCCCCGGAAGGAGGGCCGGGCCGGGGGCGGGGGAGCGAGGGTGGGTGAGCAGGGGCGGGTGTGAGTGTGTGCAAGAATGTTGAGTGCGTGCGCGCGTGGGGGGGACGTGTGCGTGCGTGAGGGGGAGAGCGTGAGTTTGTGAAGGGACAGTGTGAGCGGGGGGAGAGTGAGTGTGGCGGGGACTGTATCTGTGTGGGGGAGTGAGTGGGAGTGGGGGGCGTGAGTGTGTGTGGGAATGTGGCGGAGAGAGTGGGGAGTGTGAGGGGAGCGTGTGGTAATGAGTGGGGAGTGGGGAGGATGTGAGTGTGCGGTGAGTGTGAGTAGCTGGGGAGGAGTGTGTGTTGGGGAGAAGGTGTGTGGCAGAGGAGGGAATGTGGAAGGATGTGCCCGTGTTTGTCCAGGGTGTGAGCAGACATCCTGGAGGCCCTTCTCCTTGGTCTTTGTGTGTGGCAGTAGTGAACCCTGGTGTCTTGGGTTAGGGAGTTCTTTCCAGGAGCATCTTGTCCCTAGATCCTCGGGTTCAAGTGTGAGGAAAGGGTGTAAGTCTCTTCAAGTGGCACTACGATCTTCTGATCTTCTGGCTGTGGGATTCCCCCCCCCCCAAGGATGTGGTGAGGTTTTTTTTGTTGTTCCATAGAATTTTCCCCCCACGTGTCATGACATCAACTAAATTTCCAGATTCTTCAAGGATATGGTTACTGTCCCATCTTTGTCTGGGGGCTCTGAGAGCTAACTAAACAAGCTTGTCTGTTGCCCAAGATCCTACGCTCTTCTTGCCTATAGAGTATTCAGATGCATACTTTTTTTTTTTGGTAAAGTACTGCTAGTTTTTCAGGTGAAAGGTATTTTATTGTTAAGTAAATTGAAGGAATATCTTTTAGGTTGTGACTTTTTTACCCTTCTGGAGAAAAGCTCCTTAGAAGTAATAATAATGTAATATATTGATGATGAAGAACCATAGGCTATTTTATTATGTCCTGGAATTTGTCAAGAAACGTCATATAAAATGACTAGCAGTTCTAGCATCACGGTAGGCATTCAGCACATGCTTATGTGTTTGGAATCACCGAACTACAACCATTGCTGGCTTGGAATATGGTACTTATTTGCTGCCATGTTCTGTATTACAGAGTAGTTTCAGACAGGAAGTGAGTGAAGTTATGCCTTGTTAAGTGTGCAGAAGGAAATTAAGGATACAGAATGACACATTATCAGGGCTTCAGAATCACTTGCTAGCATACTTTTGCATTGGTGAAGATAGTGAGAAGTTGTTTGCTGTATTCTGAGCCTAATATTTTTAAGTTCCATATTGAACAGACTAATTGTTACAGACTTTTCCCATTCTTGTGTTGTAGAAGTAGGGATTCCTAATGAATAGTAGTACCTTGATAGGGATTTTACACCTTGATGTAATCTTATAAGATAAGGATGTCTCTTAGAAGTTAGGAGTCTTTCAGTGTGATAAGCAAAGTAGGGTGGTCCTTTTGATAGTGGACATAATAGAATTACAGGAAAAGTCATTGATGTGTAATTAGAAGTCAGAAATTACATTTTCTTAAATTGTCCTTTTTTCAGTTACTAGTATGCTCTGCTTTCAGAAATAGTAAGTAGTATTTTTACTATTAAGCAAGGAAGGGATTAATTAGTATTAAGTAAGTGCCTACTATGCTACAGGTGCTAAAAAGCATGCTCATTTAATTCTCACAGCTATAATAAAGGTGGTAGGTATCCTCATTTGTATTCATTCGGCACGTTTTGAGTTGCTTCTATTTGCCAGGCCGCAGTGATGAACTCCCATGGACTTAACAGTGATGAGATGAACAGATACAGAGACTCAAAAGGTTAAGTAACTTGTCCTAGGTCACACAGATGATAAGAGTTGGAGCTGGATTAAAAATCCAGGTCTGTCTGACTCTAAAGTCCTTGATCTTTCCACTACATCTTACTATTCTCTCAATACGTTGTCTCATTTGGAGGTTTCTTATCCACGAGGTGATCTAGCAGCTTGTACAGATGAGAGCTGTTGAAGTTAAAGCAGAAGACTGACTAGCTGGAGGCAAGGGGATCATTTAGGAGATGCTGACTTGGGGCTCTTTGGGGCCTAAGCTAGGCTTTTATGTGGGAGGAGATTCTGCCTTGAAACTCTCTTGGGGCCCCAGGGTGTGTGCTTTGAGACAGAGTTTTTATGAGGCACCTGGAATATGTCTGGGAGAGGGAAGTCTGACTAAAGAAATGCAGCAGCCTTTTATGTTGTGTTATCTTTTTTGGGAAAGGGGTAGAGTGTATTTATTGGGGCTAAGACTTAACTAGAAGTTTTCACTTGGGAAGTTTCTCTGTTGAACTGTGGGATACTTAAATCAGGAGATTATGAAGATCAAGTGAGAAAATACGTGTGAAAGCACTTTGTTAATTATAAATTGAACTACAGATTCAAAGTATTACCACTAAGACTTTTCTACAAAGGCAGCAGTATGTTATATTTAGTAGCTGAAAAAGGCTGGCATTTTAGAACACCTTTACAAATGAAAAATAGTTTAGAACTGCTGAACGGGGTATTTTCTGACTCAGAACAGCAAAAGTCAGACCACTCCTTCCGTGAGTCAGTCAAGTAATATTTAATTTGAATGATCCAAATTTATAGGCAGAAACCATTTACAACATTCATTGGACTTTGGTGGCACTAGGGAAAAGTAAATGTTTGAATGCTTTTTGCATATAATTTTTTTTAAAAGTCTGAAAGCATATATAGTTTACTTGGAAAAAAATTGCAAACAAGGTAAATTCGATTTATTTTTCTTAAGGATTAACTTTTTATTCATTTTGTCCTATAAAGGTGGCATTTCCTTATGCAGTAATTACAGAACACGTTACAATTTTGAGATACAAAGTTGAAATTTAGTAGGGATTTATTTTACAGGGTTTGACTGTACTTGTTCGTTTTTGTAGTAATGTGGGGTTGCTAAACAGTGAAGCATCTAGAGAAAGTATTTACAAGTAAGATGCAGAGTAGTACATAAATTGTTACCTGTTGCTCTTAAAAGAGTAAAACTTACATTTGAGTGAAACTAAGTTAGGTCGATTTCTTCAGGTGCTGTTTCCTCAGCTGTACTACTTATTGAATAGAAGTTGGAGATCTTTAGAAATTTTGAGTAACTGGAAATCAGGATCCATAGTTTTAACATGGTAGACTTAAGTTATTTTTATTGAGTAGAGTAGTGGTAGACATCTTGTGGTACTTGTAGAGTCCAACATTATACTTCAGGGCTTTAGGTTTCAACATTCCCTTGAAAATCTTTGTGCCAAATGACAAATCGTCTCATTTAAAACTCAATAATCTTGTAAGTGGTATTCTTTCAACTTTATAGGTAGGGACATTGATTTATAGATTGATTGTTAAATCCCAGGTTTTGGAATCCAAGTTAAAGAGTATCAGTAAATAGATGGCAGTAGATAAATTTTTTTTTTCCTCTTGGTGCTTAAATTAACTTAAATGTCTGTCGAACAGTGGATGCTACCGGTTATAATTATTTTGGGCAATTACGATTTGAGTCCGTTGATATGTGGAATATTAGAAGAATCTTTTCTCCATTTTCACCTTCAGTATTATTTGTATGTATAGAGGTGTCTGGTAGCTTTCCCCAATTGTCCTTTGTTTTATTGACCGAACCACATTCTCTAGCTCCCTTGACTTCCTGGCCGCTGTCTTGGGACTTGAAGCCTTGTAGGTATTGCTTGGTGTAGCTGAAGTGGATATTGTATGAAAAGCTTTTCCTCCTTGGAGTGGTAGAGGTCTAGGCTGAATCAGAAATTGTCACTACCCTAGCACCTCCATGAAAGAAGCTGCACAGTACTGTAGGCTCTGTCCACTTTCCACAGTTCCCCATTGTGGAGTTACCAGGACTCAGGTAAGAAAATGACCACTCTCCTGCACGTCATAAGGTGATTTTCCCTGCAGTGTTTGTTCAGTCAGTGTAGATTTACAGGACACAAACATCTTTCCCAGAAAAATGACCAAGGAGTTGACAGATTATACCAATACTTTTACACGCCTTGAATACCAATGTCTTTTGTTTGCCTACACTGATTTTCTTGCCCATAGGTTATCTTAACACGACATCCACTCCAGTTTAAGTGGCCTAGAAACTAAATTTCATCATTTGAATATAAATTTACATTGTACAATGTTGGCTTTTTAAACTGTAGAGAATTTTAACATTGGCTTTTTTTGTGACTCTTTCTTTGCTAGTTGAATCTAGTTTGAAAAAATATTTTGAACATTAGAACAGTCTTTACCTTTAGAGAAGTAGTGTATTCCTTTCATAGTATTTTTGGGTTGAAATTTCATTCTTCTCAGAAAATGTTAATTCTTTTGGCATAAAATGCACACATGATATATTTGTTTTAGAAGATCAGATGATTACTTTATTTTTATTTCTGCAGCGGTCAGATATGTTGGCTCTTAACTAATGTATCGTTTGACAAGAATTCAAATTCACAATCAAGTCTGTTTTCTTCCAGTTGTCCTTTAGTTTGAGCTAAAATTTGAGCATCCCCCTGCTACCAACTGTTTTACAGGAACTTACTAGATTGTACCACACGTATTTGCAATTGGATTATATACATACTTTGAATTACTGTTTTAGAAGCAACAATGTTGTTTCTACTCATATTGTGAAAGCCTTCATGAAGGAACAGAGTGACTGGTTAGTGCAGAAGGAAATGAGTCATCAGCAGGATTTGTCAGCAAATTGAGAAGGATATGATGGAGAAACAATAGATTTTAGTGACATTATTTTCATTCCACATGTGTGGTTACAAACAAATTTCCTTTTGGTGATTAGTTTAAATTATGCAGATAATTTGGGTCTTTCTGGGTGAAAAGCATTTTAAATGTAAGTCATAGACTATACCCTCAGTTGTAGTTAAATTTATATCATCTGTTGACTTGCATTTAATAAATTGAGAGAATAGTTTTATTAAGTTTTCTGGTAATTATGGAGCTGCTCAGTAAATCAGAAGAGGCCCACCAATATGGCAGTATTTGCTCTCTGTCAATGAGCAAAGAGTTGCTCACTGACTACTAATCTGCTTTTAAATTCCTAAGAGCTTTTGTTACATTTGAATTGGCCTGAAATTCTCAGCATGGTCAAGACTTCCCCAGAGATACCTAACCTAACCTAACCAAATACTAAGCTCATTTCTCAAGTCACACTACCATGGCCCTTCACTGTTTCTACCAATTTTCTGTCATAAAAGTTTTACCTTTCCTCATAAGTCATAGTCCTACTCCATTCTCTTCATGCTTGCTTTGTGTCTTCAGAGTATGTAGCATTAATATGAAAACTTAACACCAATCAAGTATTTTTCACCTACATTGATTCTTCTAGGAGCTTGATCCTAGATAGTGTTCATATGATGTGCGCACAGAGCTCCACAAATGCTTGTTCAAAGAGTGGATGTGCTGTGTTAGTATCATTCAGAGGTGATATATTGTCCTTCATCTTAGTAAGCATTTGGAGGAAGAGGACAAGAAAGATTGAATTTTGCATTCTTTAACTGGAAAGAGAAGGAAGGTGAATCCATGTTGAACTAAGCTAGTGAGTAAAGAGTAACAACTCCTTGACATGGCATTATAGAGATATTTCACCATTTTTATTTCACATTAATATGTAATGTGAAACATTTACTTTCACTGTATGGTTTTTAAAGATTGTGAATGTTACTGTGTTTTGTGAATATAAACATCATGCCATTATTGGACACTTAGTGGGTAGACAGTATATTTTAAAAAACCACTAGCAGCTTCAAATAGAATGGTTTAGATTTTTGTTTGTTTATCTTATATTTTACTCAATACACAGAGATGGCTGTGAAGTACAATGTGATTTATAAAAAGCAAGTTTAGGAGAGGAAGTGAGTGTAACTTAACCGGTTATAGGGGAAACTTGAACCAGAATGCCTAACAGCAGAAAAATTTCTGGGGCTCAAACAAAAGAATTTATGCTGAGAAGATGTATTTTGGGAATTTTGTGTTTTTTTCAGGGCTATTGAGTATTAAATTTTGGAATGTTTTAATTCTGTATCCTGTGTATAGAGAGCTTCTCATCCCCCTTTCGGGGGTGGATACTGGAACAGGACCTTTAAATATGCTCAATACATTTGACAAAAATAAGGGAAATGAAAAAGTTAAGCTGACCCATAAACTTCTAAGTTCTGAAACATGGTATATTTTAAATAATGCTAACAATAGCCTGGAAATTTTTGCTTTGCATGCTACTCCTGTGCTGTAGGTTATTTTGAAAGGTGATTCAAATAACCTTTCCCAAGTATCTATTTTGCAACCTCAGGGAACTTGCAGCTGTTACAGTCGTTCTAACTGTCCTGATATAGCTCAGAAAACATTTCACAGTGGTGTTGACAGGCTGAATCCAGGTGTCCTTTTGGATTTTTGCTACTGAAATTGCTTTATTACAGTTGAAGTTCAGAATCTCAAATACATTTCTTTATTGATGAGATTAACGATTCAGTGGTGCTTGGGTTTATGTGTAGTGATGTTGGAAACTAAATTAAAATGATTAAGACTTAAATTGTTCTCCAGTAAAATTAGCCTTTTGAGATTAAAGAAAGAAGGGTGGAAGGAAGAAAGAAAACAAATGTTAAGATTTAATTTTATGGGGAAGCATCTGAATTGGAGGTAGTTCTTATTGTATAAGAAGGTTATCACAGTTAGGAAAAGAATGTCCTTAAACTTTATAATACAGAGGCTTGGGAGTCTTAAAATGCACATAAACTAAGTCTTCAAACATAAAGCCCATAGAGAGGATAGCCTTGATACCTTTGCCTGGAAACAAAAGTATGGATGAATAAAATCAATTTAGTAGAGCTATTTAATGTAATTTTTAAAAGATTAACTGAAAACAGATTAATGTTCAATATTAAGATTGTACATTAAGATTTTTAATGTTATTACCAATGTTATTATTAAAAAACTTTTTTAAGAAAAAGTGAAAATTAGCCATAGTGCTGTTACCTTCATTTAACTTTTATTTATGAAAGGAAAAATAACATTTTTGGACAAGAGATTCATCTGGAGAATTACTAATCTTTAGAGGAAATGAGTACAAAATTGAAAAGTAAATATTTTCAAGTGTGGCATGAAAATATTTAATGCCATTTTTGTCTTATTTATTCATAGAGGCAGAAATTATTAGAAAAGGACCTCTAATCACCAGGGTACACACAAATTTGAAAACCACTCCCTTTTCATTTGGGCGGGAACAGAGCCCACAGGACTTCAGTAAATAACTGTCACTGTTCTCAGAAGCAGGTGTGATTGTTGGTTAATTGCTTTCTTTTCCTTTCTGAGTGGCAGGCCATGTATCTTCTGCTGGTTCTGAAAAGTTAAGTCATTTTCCCACCATCAAGGTCATGATTTCTTTTTATAGAACTGATTATTGATTTCTGTACTGGAACTTGATTCTCAAGTTCCCTCCTTAAATGAGGAAGTGGAAAAGTGGGAATAACCAAAGGAGTAACTATGAAATTTTTTTTGTTTAACAGTAAAAATGCATCTTGCTATTTTTAGGTTGTTTACTGATATTTTGGATCCTAATTTGCATAGAATTTAATTGATACCTCTTCATCAACTTCTTAGGACTGTAGTCAATGGAGGGGGGAGGGAAACTAATGTTAATTTAAATCTTATAAGTTTCAAGGAGCCAAATTACTCCATTTTAGTTTGATAAATGCGACAGTAGAGGGATGAACAAAGATAGGTAGCACAGAGGATAGAGCTGCTCTTTCTCCTGGGCTCTAGTGTATTGGGAGTAGGTCATGAGAGATGAGTAAAATTTCAGTTTGAGACCAGTTAACTAGAAGATGAGTGTTTAATTAGTAAAGATGAGTTCTCTTTAGTTTACAAATCTTCAGACACTTCTTTCCTCAAGTTGTCAAAATGCAGAAGATACAGTAATATTTTACAGAGGAATTTCCCTACTTCTTTGATGATTGGAAAGATACTGTGTCATCTGAATAGTCTCTGAATATTGTTAGGCTTCTGCAAATTTTTAAAGTTACTCAAGGCCTTGACTCTTTTTTTTCACAAACCCAATATCCAGTCTGTGGATAGATCCTTTTGGGTTCTACATCAAAGTATGTCTTGAAACTGACCGCTTCTTCTCTACTGCTACTACCTTGGTCCAAGCTACTAAGCTGTCTCCTGGATTACAGTTAACAGGCTCCTAACCAATCTCCCTGTTCCTACCCTTACCATGTGTGTAATCTGTCTCCACATAGTGGCTAGAGCGATCATTTTTAGAACATAAATGAAGCCTTCCATTGGCTTCATTTGGAGAGTCATCATTCTTTGAATAAAAGCCAAATCCTAGTAGTGGCCTATAAGGCTCTTTTTTATTTCTCTGACTCTGTTCATTCCTTTGTCCTCTCTGTTCCAGTAGCACTGGCTCCCTTGTTCCTAATACACTCCAAGCACGTCCCCGCCTCATAACCTTTGCTACAGCTAATACTTCTGCCTAAAATGCTCCCCAAGTATTCATTTGGCTCACACCCCCAGATCTTGGATAAAATGTCACTTTTTTTCAGTGAGGCCTTTCCTGATAGCCTTATTTAGAATTGGAATCCCCGCTCCCGTCTGGCACTGTCAATTCCCCTACTTGGAATTTTTCTCCATAGCAATGACATTTTCTGCCCATTAAAGTGTTAAGATCTTGGCCTGGCATGGTGGCTCATGCTTGTAATCCTAGCACTCTGGGAGGCCGAGGTTGGAGGTTGGAGGTTGGAGGCTGGAGGAGCGCTGGAGGTCAGGAGTTTGAGACCAGCCTGAGCAAGAGCGAGAGCCCATCTCTACAAAAAATGGAAAAATTAGCCAGGCGTGGTGTCGTGCGCCTGTAGTCCCAGCTACTCGGGAGGCTGAGGCAGGAGGATTGCTTGAGCCCAGAAGTTTGAGGTTGCAGTGAGCTATGATGACTCTGTTTCAAAAAAAAAAAAAAGTTAAGCTCCATTACGACAAGAATCTTTGTTTTGTTTACTGCTGTGAGAGCATGTGACATATAGTACATGTCCAATAAATGTTTGAATTAATAAAGAAATTTATTAAGGAAAATGCCTAACTCTTCAGGAGGATAAATTCTTTGCTGTTGATAGATTAGATTACTTGTACTTATTTTAAAGGGAAGTGCAGGTATCTATTGACATGAAGTGAGAATTTGTTTTAGGAAAAAATTGTTGGTTTTAGTCTTTTATATATGCTTTCATGTTGCCTGATTGTAGAAACCTAGCTGACTCAAATTTGCATGACTTCCTGTAGAATTTCTGGTAAGAAAAGTAACAGTAAATATATGCTTATTTGTTCTTCAGACCTTTGCTTTTAGATTTCGTTTTCCTTGTGTCTAGGATTCTTTTATTCATTTATATTATAATGTACTGTTTTAATTTGTTGAATATGGGCATAGCCCATCAAATTAGAGGGTTTATTGTATCATTTAATTTAGAAATGTAAAGATATGATTTCGCAGTGTAAAGCTTGGTGGGAGTGGATTGATAGGATTTTTAAAAGAATGCCCAGTGAGACTAGGTTAAATTAAATGGGGCTGCTTTTAAAAAATTCCCTCATACCTCTGAATTCACTTTATTTATATTTGAATTTAGAATTACAATGGCCAAGACAGGACATGAATTTTACTCAGTTATTTAATATCTTTAACAAAGAAGAATACTCTGTGGAATTGTGTAGGTACAGACCTGCATGGGATGGAGGATTAGCCCTCTAGAGGCTCTTTCTAATTCTATGATTATAGCACTGTTAAGAATGTAGTTACATTATGAATCATTATAGGGTTCTTTATCACCCTAGAATTTTTTTTAAAAGGTAATACTCTATGTACATGGAAGAAATTAAAACAGTTCAAGAGGTATATGTTAGGATAAAGTAAATCATACACTTGACCTCTAGCCTCCAGTCCTATGCTCTTCACCCTACCTCACCTCCAGGAAACCACTGTTACCTTTGTAACTTTCCAGATCGTCCCTGGGTATGAAAGTATGTACAGTACTCACAAATATCTCTAAACATACTGTTCATGCTGTCCTGCACCTTGCTCTTTTCACTTATCAGTGTCTTTTAGCCATCTTTCCATATTACTTCATATGGATCTGTTTCATTCTTTTTAACCTCTGCATAGTTTTTCTATTTTAAGAATGTGCCATTATTAAATGATGGATATTATATTCATGCATTTTGGTTTTAGTTTCTCATCTAGGTAGATATTAGCACTAGAGTATTATTTATTTATTTATTTTTTGTGGAGGAAGGGATTTATGTTGTCTTGAACTCCTGGCCTCAAGTGATCCTCCTGCCTTGGCTTCCCAAAGTTCTGGGACTACAGGCATGAACCACCATGGTGGGCCAGCACTAGAGTATTGGCATCAGACAAACTCATTCTAACATTCTTCAAAATTTTGAGTAGTCTCTTATGTCATTGACTTAGTCTTATTGGCAGTGCACTATCTCAGCTTGCTAGGACTCTGCTTACTTGCTTTTCTTCCAGCCACCCCTCTTCATTATTTTCTTCCTTCTCTTTATCCCTCCCCTCCTCCCCCTTCTTGATTTAAAAGGATTTCCCTGTTGCAGACCATCCTTTCTAATCCTTCAGTGAAGTTACAGTTTGGTAAAAATTGAAATGTTGGCTGAGTATGGTGGCTCATGCCTGTAATTCTAGCACTCTGGAAGTCCGAGGCAGGAGGATTGCTTTGAGGTCAGGAGTTTGAGACCAGTCTGAGCAAGAGTTAAGATCCTGTCTCTACTACAAATAGAAAAAAAAAATTAGGCTGGCGTGCCATCTCTAGTCCCAGCTACTCGGGAAGCTGAGGCAAGAAGGATTGCTTTAGCCCGGGAGTTTGAGGTTCCAGTGAGCTATGATGAGCCCACTGTACTCTAGCCAGGGGGATAAGCGAGACTCTGTCTCAAAAAGAAAAAAAGAAATGCTGCCTAGGATATGAAACTGTCTCAAATTCAACGTTTTAAAAATTAGGTTCTATAAAAGATAAAATTAAAAGATGGAGAGAATTTGGGTGCATACTGGAATTCAATCACTATAATATGTCAACTAGCCTCTTTCATCACCTGGTAAATTAAAATAATCAATTTTTACTTATATAGATAGAGCAGACCTAATGCCAGAGACACAACTTTAGAAGAAAGTTTTCCTGTATAGTGTATATGTGCTGAATTTATGCTAAAATATAGGGCTCAGCAACTTTTGAGTATTATCCAGCTGTGATAGGTTGTTTATGATTTTTTACAGGCTGTTTGCTTTGCATTCTAAGTGTGTCATAGGAGTTAACATTAGTTTATCTGAATTGACAGGTGCAAGAATGTGGCTGTTGATGTGTACTTGAACTGTTGGGGGAGGGGGAGGGAACAGAAGCTTGCTTTTATCATGTATCTGTTAACAGTGATAGAACACACTGTTTCTTTTGGCAGATGTTCTTTTACTGGGGTTCTCAGTATTAAGAATTGAAAACCTAATAATGAATTACCCTTGTCCCTGGAAATGGTCCTTCTAAAATGAGGTTGGAGGAGAAAGATGGGATAAAGCTTGTTCTGTTTGCTGAGCAGGCAAACACTGGGGACTAGGTAGAAAACAATGCTAGAGCTGTAACCTTTAAGCCTGGCAATCACTACAATGTGGGTCCTTCAGTGCCTTTACTCAGCTGACACACATTTGCTGTGATAACATCATTGAACTAAAGGGATTGAAATCAGGTAGAATTTCCTTGTGTTTTCCTCTGCATTTCATACCTCACCATTGTTATTGGAATAGTTACTTTAATAACCCTGCCCCCCCATTATAAGGTCACAAGAGTTGCAGATGAACATCCAAGCAGATATTTGAAGAAAAGTTATACTTGCATGGAAAAGATTGTGACTTGAAAAATATGTGGGTACCTCCAAAATTGAAGAAAAAATAAACAGGGAATTAGGAGACCCCAGGGTTCTTGTCCTTGGTCTGCTACTAATTAGCAGTGTGATCTTAGTTTAGTCATTTTAATCTCTTTGAACCCCAAACATTAAAAGATTAGAGCAGTTGATCTCTCTGAGTTTTTCCTAGCTCTAAAATTCCTTGACTGTTCAAGGAGTACTCTATGAAATGTTTCCTTGCGTAATCTCAGGTGGCTATGTTTTGGGGTTACAGTTAGAATTATGAGTTAGGAATAGTGGTGGTGTGTATTTCTGGTTTTCTTAGTCTTGACTGTACAAGTTTAGTGTTTTTACTGTAGTGGGTAACTCATTTTGCAGTGTTATTGAAGTTCTTAGAATGCCATTTTGAATTTCATATTTATCTTTAATATTTTAGGAATATTTTAGTTTTGTGTTTGTGTCCATGGTAATAAAATCACAAGTATGCAACTTGCAAAATAAAATGCCCCAAGTATCATAAAAAAAACAGGATAGATGAATAATTTTGAAACCTTTTGTAGGCCCAGGTTCTTATCTATATTTCAGTTTTTTCCTGAAAGTGGTTCTATAATCATTATCTTTCATGCCTTTTTCTATCTGGTCACAGTTATCTTTTTAAGACACTTCTAAATAAGCATTTATTGGTAACTTAGGGAAAAGGCAAATCAAAGAACTTAGACCTTGTCCCTGTTTCCAGAGGAATTTATGATTATGTTGACATTCTCTGAGCCAGTTATAAAGATTACTCTATGTCAAAGCAGCAGGCCTAAAATAATATTAAAAATTCTGCCACTTCTTTTTCTTGCCTTGTTTTTGGTAGGGATTAATATTTGGAGAGGAGAATGCTGTGTGAATCAGTGACCTCCAGATGATTTTGTACTCTTGAGCAATGATGTGAGAAATAGTAAAAAGGTAAACTGGACTGAAAATAAGGGGATAGGATTTATACATTAGTTGAGTTAGTAGGCATTGCAGTACATTGGAAAAAACAGGGGATTAACAGAAGACTTGAGTTTGAATTTGGGCTTCACTCATTGTGTGACCTTAGATAAGTCACTTCATTTCTCTGATTCTCATTCCTCATATGTAGTAACAACTACTTAGAATTGTGAGGAAAAGGAAATAATTTTTGAAAGTGCTTTATGAGCTGGTATCATAATTGGGGGCCAATGCATATACTTTGGATAGAAAGAATTAAATCCTCAAAGTGGAATTTGGATTAATATCCTCTGCCCATTTACAGGCATACTTTATTTTAAGCAAACAGTATATGTGAAGGACCTATCTTTAAGTACCTTTTAATCATTTAAAAAATATTTGAGTTAAAAGTAATCTTATTAGCACAGAAACCTCATTGATCCCAGTTTTGAAAAAAACAAAGACATACTTTTGCATCTCTGATTTTTTAAAACTCTTGTTGTGGGTACCCCTTTATCCTATTCTTCATAGATGGCAATAATTTAGAATTGGTGACATTTCACATGGCTTCGGGCTCATAAGGAATGTGTTTTTGACTTCAGGCATTGTAATAACTATGCTGTCAACCTCCAGTTCATTTTACTTATGCTTTCTTCCCCTAGGTTTTTCGTTGGAAGATACGTTGCACATTTATGGCGATTCTGAGCGTGAGGGCAGACTTCTGCCAGGCTCAGCACAGCGTTTTCGCTGACAAGTGAGCTTGGAGGTTCTATGTGCCATAATTAACATTGCCTTGAAGACTCTGGACACCGAGACTGGCCTCAGAAATAGTTGGCTTTTTTTTTTTTTTTAATTGCAAGCATATTTCTTTTAATGACTCCAGTAAAATTAAGCATCAAGTAATTACAAAAGTGGAAAGCGACCTACACTTTTAACTTGTCTCACTAGTGCCTAAATGTAGTAAAGGCTGCTTAAGTTTTGTATGTAGTTGGATTTTTTGGAGTCCGAAGGTATCCATCTGCAGACATTGAGGCCCAAGTTGAATTTGGATTTGAGTGGATTCTGAATACTTCTGCTTATTTTGAAGAGAGAAGCTTCATAAGGTGTAAACAAGTTGAATAGAGAAAACAGTGATTGATAATAGGCATTTTAGTGGTCTTTTTAATGTTTTCTGCTGTGAAACATTTCAAGATTTATTGATTTTTTTTTTTTTTTCATTTTCCCCATCACACTCACACACGCACGCTCACACTTTTTATTTGCCATAATGAACCGTCCAGCCCCTGTGGAGATCTCCTATGAAAACATGCGTTTTCTGATAACTCACAACCCTACCAATGCTACTCTCAACAAGTTCACAGAGGTAAGATTGTAGCATGGTCTACTTTTTGGATTGATTTATAGGTAAAATCCCATTAGAATTAATACCATTTAAAAAAATTATCACAACACCATTTATTTCTACAATTGGCATATGGGTGGCCCTCCTACCAATCCTGGTTTGAATTCAGTTGAATTAGTTACAAAAGATTTTTAAAAGAACATTTATGGAATTTGGGGAAACTGCAGAGATTATCTAGTACCATGTTTTTTCTTGTGTCATTTCTACATTTATTAACAGTTCTTTTGTCATAATTTCAATAATAAAAATAATTAACACTTATTAAACGCAGTATGTACCTCACATTACAATCAGCATGTAATGCATATGCCTTATGCAGTGAGCAATGTTGTTTGTGCTTAAGGTCACAAATACAAAAACCCTATGAGGTATACATATTGTTATTATTTCCGTCTTACAGATGAGGAAACATGTTCAGAGCCATTTAGTAATTTACCTAATGGCACATAGTATGGGGTAGAACTGCTATGCTTACCTAGGTCTCTGACACTAAAACCCAGGGTGTACTTCAGATGTTCTAACCACCTTTAATGAAAAGCCACCCCAAAACTAGTTAATAGTAATCATCATATGCAAGGGTCCAGAAACTTGGGCAAAGGAAAGGTGGTATAGGTAGCATTTTTTTTTATATATATATATATATATATTTTTTGTTGTTGTTGTTGTTTGTTTGTTTTCCTTTTTGAGACAGGGTCTCACTCTGTTGCCTGGGTAGAGTGCAGTGGCACCATCATAGCTCACTGCAGCATCTGACTTCTGAGCTCAAGCAATCCTCCTGCCTCAACGTCCCGAGTAGCTGGGACTGTAGGCGCACACCAACACGCCTGGCTAATTTTTGTATTTTTTGTAGAGATGGGGTCTCGATATTGCCCAGGCTGGTCTCGAACTCCTGGCCTCAAGCAATCCTTCCGCCTTGGCCTCCCAAAGTGCTAGGATTACCGGCATGAGCCACTGCTCTTGGCTTATATTTTTTTAATATTGATAGTTTGTACTTCATTGAGCAAACATTTGAATGTAAGCTTTTTAATCATTCCCAGGTTCAGTTTAAATGTGATTTCTGTTGATCACATTTATAGAGTAGACTTAGAGAGCTGGATAAACTCCTAGGGATTCACATTTTATACATGGCAAAACTGAAGCCAGAAGAGGTTTTGACTTGCTTAAAGTCACAAATATCTACCATAAGAAATTCTTTCACAACCTTTCAATGAATGCCTACTGTGGAGTTTTAATGGAATTTTATTTGTATTTTGAAACTTATTTTTAAAATTCCTGACTTAATATAATACTTCCAGTTTTCCTCAGTCTGTATTATGAGGCCTTTCTGTGAAAAATAAAGTCCTTTAGCAATTAAAGTAACTTTACTCTTTAGGTAACCAAATGATGGGCACCACTTATAGGATATCACTGTTCCTGCTTATTTTATACTTACAGTTCCGTGAGCTTCTTAACTTTGTGTACACAGTGTACAAGTTGATTCCAGGCCTGTAAGCCCTCAGGTTGTTCAGTCACCTTTAAGCCTGGCTGAATTACGTGATACTATCTTGAGCCTGTGGATTCCTTGGCCATAGACTCCAAAAGTGGCAGAGGCCACTGTCGTCCTGCAGCTATAAAAAGATATTGGTGGCCCCTTGAAGATAGGCAGTTACTGAAGGAAGGGTTTTACTTTTTTTTTATTTTTTTTATTTTTTTAAGAGATAGGATCTCACTTTGTCACCCAGGCTGGAGTGCAGTGGCGTAATCATAGCTCACTGCAGCCTTGAACTCCTGGGCTCAAGCGATCCTCCTACCTCAGCCTTTCAAGTAGCTAGGACTACAGGCACGTGCCACTACACCCAGCTAATTTTTTTGTATTTTGTAGAGATGGAGTCTCGCTATGTTGCCAGGCTGGTCTTGAACTCCTGGCCTCAAGTGATCCTCCCACCTTGGTCTCCCAAAGTGTTGGGATTACAGGCATGAGCCACTGCACCCAGCCTGGCTTTTTAATATACTGCCTTTTCTCCTAATTTCAAAATTACATTTATTTATTTCTTTATATTAAAAAACAAGTGCTTATTACATAAAAATCCAAAGATATAGATAAGCAAAAAGACAATTTAAAAACATTTCATTGTTAATGCCTGGCTTCTAGATGTTTTTCTTTACATGTATCTGTTTGTATTTATAAATATACATATATTAATAGATAGGATCACACTTTATATTTCTAAAAATCTTCCCCCATCCTCCTTAGGATTGTTTTCTTTTCTTTTTTTTTTTTTTTGGGACAGAGTCTTACTCTGTCACCTGGGCTAGTGTGCCATCGCATCAGCCTAGCTCACAGCAACCTCAAAGTCCTGGGCTCAAGCAATCCTCCTGCCTCAGCCTCCTGAGTACCTGGGACTACCAGTGCACACACCACCACTCCTGGCTAATTTTTTCTAATTTTAGTAGAGGTGGGGTCTCGCTCTTGAGAGGCTGGTCTCAAACTCCTGACTGCAAGTGATCCTCCTGCCTCGACCTCCCAGACTGCTAGGATTACAGGCATGAGCCACTGTTCCCAGCCTTTAGTATTGTTTTCATAGCTGTCATAGTATTCACTGTATGGATGTACCATACTTCTTCAACCATTCCCTTGTTTTTGGACTGTTAATGTGGTTTCTACTTTTTTACCATTCAGTTTGTGGTGAACATGCTGCTACCTAAATCTCTGTGGTATATCTTTAATTATTTCCTTTGTATAAATTTTCAGAAATAGAATTTCTAGGCCAAAGTGTATGTGAACTTTTTTTTTTTTTTTAAATTAAGAGACAGGGTCTTGCTCTGTTACCCAGGCTGGAGTGTAGTGGCTCAATCATATTTCACTGCAGCCCGGAACTCTTGGGCTCAAGTGATCCTCCCACCTCAGCCTCCCAAGTAGCTAGGACTACAGGCATGTGCCACCATGCCTGGCTAGGTTTTTTTTTTTTTTTTTAAATAGAGATGGGGGTCTCGCTATGTTTCTTAGGTGGGTCTTGAACTTCTGACCTCAAGAAATCCTCCCGCCTCAGCCTCCCAAAGTGCTGGGATTATAGGCATGAGCCAGGCCTGTGTGAACTTTTGAAGTTTTTGTGTTAAGCTACCAAATTGCCCTGTAGAAAGATGAGTCATATTCACACTCCCACTGAGAGTACATGAGTGTTCATTATATGTTACCACAATGGGAATGATTTTGATCTTTGTCTACAGATGATAGCTCATTGTTTCAATTTATAATATCACATTTCTGAAGCTCTGGTTGGAGGTTTCAAAAGCAAGTTCCCTTATAATTGTTTTTCTTTAAAGGAACTTAAGAAGTATGGAGTGACAACATTGGTTCGAGTTTGTGATGCTACATATGATAAAGCTCCAGTTGAAAAAGAAGGAATCCACGTTCTAGTGAGTGTGTAGTGTTTTAAATTTTTCACCACAAACAAGTTGTATCTTTCAAACATAGATATTTATGAAACTTGGTACTAATAGTTTTGCCCTTTACACTTGTAGTAGAAGACGCATTATTCATAGCAATCTTTTAAAATTCTTTTGGATTAATACGTGGACAGTTTTATTCATTTGCGCCCTTAAAGCCTACAAATACAGAGTATTTTCAACTAATGAAAAGCAAAATTTAGTGCACACTTACTTTAAGAAAATGGAAATTTACATTTTTTATTCTTTAGGAAATTAATGCAACATTTAGCTTTTGTTTCTAGACTACTAGTTTGAATATAACGGAAAGTAATTTCCATCAGACATTCGTAAGTCCATATGGAAATATTCTCTGCCACTGAAAGTACAAGGTTAGTTAATATTTTGTGGATAACTTGTAGGAGGTAAAAAGTTGGGAGAAGAGGATAAGGAAGAGAGGGAGAAGACATTCTGCTCCAAGAGTAATCAGCATAGTTTCTGACACTTGCTGGTAGATTTCTGAGGAGCTTTTGTGATTAGATTTCTTTCATAGTTCACTTTGAACACAAAAGTGATTGAAATTATTTTCAATTAAATTCCTCCTTAGCATCAAAATGTGCTGTTCCCTTATAGGAAAAGATGGGAAGGCAATGTAGTAGGAAGAGAACTGGAGATTTTGTAAACGGGTAGAAAAAAGGTAATAAGGAAGATATTGGTTCGAGGTTATGTGCCTACTTCTTAGTGAGTAGTAGTTTTGTAGTCTTTATTACAGTGGTCAGTGGTTGAGAAGGCAGTTCATGCAAAAAGAATAAATGTCCTTTTGGTAAGGCAGTCATCTCATATCTGATCCATAAAGTTTCCTCACCTCCATTTTAGTGAAAACACAAAAACTGAATAGCCAAATACTGTTTTTAAAAATGTATTTTAATATGGCATGGTAATAATTTGCTTGCATTCCCATTTCTAAATGACTTTATGGTCCACTGGCTGAAAATCACTGGGGATAAGTATAAACATGTGTAAAATGCAGCCCTGTGTTTAAAAAAATAAATAAAAGCAAAATTTAAGCTTCTGAAATTAAGCTGAATACAAGTTCATTTCCCTGTATTGTGAGTATGTTCTCCATCGGCTAGATGAGAAACCAACTTGTTTTAACAGATACAGGGTGAGAAAATGACTTTGGGTTGACCAGTTTGAATCAGTAATGTTGGTAAACACCTTTGTGAAATAGAAATGTATTAAAGAATTTGAACTAGTTTGTAGAAGATAATGGTAGGTCTGGGATTTACTGTAGGCCTTAAATTTAGATTTTTGTTTTGTTTTAAATAGCTATGACCAGATAAAATTAAAGGTCTAACTTAAGCTTGAAAAAACAAGGGCATTTACCATTAAGCTTGGAATTTCTCTCCTTTTCCCAGACAGAGATTTTAAGATGGAGTTATTTACTTTTGCTAGGTGAAGAGGGTTTGGAACATTTCACTGTAAGAGGATATCCCTCAAATAAGACCTTTCAATCCTTTGAATGCTTTTGCAAATCAGAGACACATTGGGATAGACTAATGGTGGTTTTAGCTGTGTTTGAGATTCAGATGTTTCCAAATGATTAATGATTTTTTGGTAGAAGGTACTTATATGAGTAAGTGAAGCATATTTTATATTATTGTTTCTTAAATAGGTGAATTTTAGGGAATATTAGAGGAAGTAAGTTCTTGACTAAGTCACCGGTATTATTGCTGTTTACAGTTAAACTCTGTAGTGACATTTATAATAACACTGACAGCCCTTTAATTATGGGGTGTAGCTGACGACTCAAAACATAATGTGCTGTTGTGGCTAATGGGCTACATGAAGTGTTCTAGTGGTGCCAATAATGGGCACAGAATCAATTTAGTGCTCCGTCACTTTTTCTTTTTCCTTCTTTAGTATCTTAAAGTGTCCTTATCCAATCTCATTAGTACAATAGCCTTATGTTTTAAAAAATTCCCAATAGTATTTTTGCATTTCTGTCTTTGAAGCTTAGATGGGAGAAGAGAGAGAAGATAGCATGTAAAATGTGAGTCCTAGCCTCTCCCCTGCCCATTTGTACTGGTTTCTTAGGACCTCTTTCTAGGTAGCAAGGCAGATAAACCCCTGCCTGTACTGTGAATGCACGTGGGGTTAATCTTCATTGAAAGACAACCCAAATCTATGAATACAAAAAGAGAAAGGGATACATGACAAAATGGGCTCCATTTGCTCAGGACTCTGTCATGTAACACTGTCCTTGTTAAATGGGATATGTATAATTTAGGCAGAGTTTTAAAAATAATTGCTACTTTAAAAAAAAAAATTTACTGAGCACAGACAAAGATGGTAGTATGTTTCTATCATGATTTACTAACAATTGGAGATTTCTTACCAGAGAGCCTTTCTCTAAAGAAAAGATGTCATAATTTAGAGTCATCTGGGGGATAATCTTCAAAAATATTTGTAGAGACCAATGAGATACCAGTTGGAACACTTTGCCAGAGTGGATTTTTAAATCATGTTGACATGTGTTGTGTTCTCTCTTACTTTGGCTTGGCTTTAATTATAATTTTCTCTGTTATGTGTAATTACTACTCTGTTCAGATACCATATTTGGGAGAACACTAGCTCTTTTGACTCTGATAAAGAGATTTCCATAAGATAAATTTAGATGTGCACGACACTTACTGCACTTCATTGAGAAGGCTAATTTATTTGGCAGACTTTAAAAATCCTGAATAATTTTTCAGCAATGATCAGAATTGTGTCAAGAATAGGTATATAGTCCAATTGGTTCAGTTAGGCTTGCCCTGTGTATTATGTGCAGCTATTCTACATTAGGATGTTAATCTTGGAGAAAATATCAATTTAATGTAAAAGGTCATTTCTTTCCAGGATTGGCCATTTGATGATGGAGCTCCACCCCCTAATCAGATAGTAGATGATTGGCTAAATCTGTTAAAAACCAAATTTCGTGAAGAGCCAGGTTGCTGTGTTGCAGTACATTGTGTTGCAGGATTGGGAAGGTAAGCTCTTACCCTTTTGTCTGTGAATTTGTTATCATGATGAAAATTTCACTTTGGTAGAAAGTTGCATGTATTGCACTAAGGAACATTAAATTACCTGAAAGGAAAGGAAATGAGAAAAAAAGTTAGTGTAATGATTTCTCACAACCACCTTTTGTGTTTCATCTGGTTGTCTGATTCTAATGCAAAACTGGATTGAGCGGGTGTTTTATTTTTTCCCCTATTTCAAGTAATCAAAGGTTCAGGGACATTGAAATAGGCAACAAAATTAAAATCATTTAGAATTTGAAGAATCTGTACGTGGTTCGTTTTGGATTGCGATGAATGGGAAGTTAATAGGTAGAAAGCAGATGGCTAAACTTTACACTCTTGAAAGGAGATGTATGGATGAGAATTGACTTTGATCTTAAAACCTTTTTCCCTGAGCATTGCTTGGAACAGTGTTGTAACACTCCCGGCAACAGCAGATTAAATGCCAATTTAGGATGTGCATTTTGACTTTGAAACAGTAGTGCAGGCTGTTGTTGCCTCAGGGTGGTGGTGACTCAGGCTGTTAGCTCTGCTTTGAGCTTTTGTTTACTATTTTCCTTTTTTACAGTTTAGTATAGTGCAGTTTCTTCATAAGGGCAAAAGTTTCAGTCCTTATCCTGAAGGCTGAAGATAATGTTGTAACTTGACTTGGGGCAGTTTTATAACTAGTAGCTGTCCTGGTTAGGTAGTCCAAAGTTGGTGCCCCATAATGGGCTTTTTTAAACCATGATTTCCTTTGTTAGATTTTTTTAAAATACAGAGAGAACTGTTCCTAGTTGTCAGTTCTTTGGCACTCTCCTAGCTCATCAAAAGGATTTTGTTGAAAAAGTCTAGCACCTTTTTAGTGTTTGATAGGGAAATATTAAAGAAATTTATAATGAAAATTCTGACATACTGGAGGTACATGATATGTTTGGCCATTTATTTTACTGTAATAATGGCTAAAGACCAGTGAAGAATTTTTGATAATATATAATGATGAGAAAATTAGAGATGTAATGTGATGTTTTAAAGAATAAAGATCGCTTAATGTAGTTTAGAATGTAGTGCTTTACTAAAAATAGATATTATAGAAGCTATGATGACAGACATAATTTTACTGTGTAGGAAAATAGCAGATATTTTAGTATACAAGAAAAAGGAAAACTTAAGCTTTGCTTTATTTTGGTAATATGTAATCCTGGGTTTTAACATATCCTTTAATTCTGAAGACTTGTGGATATTTACATGTGTGTTTCTCTCTGCAGGGCACCTGTGCTGGTTGCACTTGCTTTGATTGAATGTGGAATGAAGTACGAAGATGCAGTTCAGTTTATAAGACAGTGAGTATGAAGTTTTGTTTTCAGAAACACATAAAGCAAGATCATGCTTGAGGAAGGAATTATGGAAGGTATCCATTTGTAGTGTGGGATAATTTGCTGTCTTTGGCTTAAATTATTAAGATGTAAAAAATTTAGAGCAAGTGATAAAGAGATTGAGTACTACTGGCTCCCAGAGTTAAAGATTTTTTAATTTGGGTGGCAAATTTGGACCTTTGTCCAGTATATGATTTGAATATCTAGGAATCTTGAAAATAGCTAGGTAGAGTCTCATCGACTTAGTACTACTTTTAATAGATTCCATATAATTTCCAAATACAACTCTCTATGACAAAGAAGCAAGAAGAATGCATAAAGGAGCAGTTAATCACCTGGGGCTCTTGCATGACCTATTCAGGCGAAAAATTAGGATGGTAGTGCCCAGACAGGATCTTGGCATCGGTCTGGAATAACAGGCCATGCTATTTTGTTGTCCAGAATTCTTTGGCAACTATTGTTTCACTCTTTCCCTTTCAACCCTATCTTTAAAAAAAGAAAGGAAAGGGAAAAAAAAGAAGACTATTTGTGACAGAGGGCGTGAAATATATAGCAGCAGCTCTTAGAAGGCAACATATTTCAAGGGATGCCATCTGTGTATGTCATGAGCCTGCTCCTTCATCTTAATATGTTTTTTTAAGCATCCTAAATACTTGCTACCAGTTCTAATCTGAAGAATATATTGATCTAATTGGGAAGAGTATAGTCAGATATCTCTGGATAAACCATTCTCATCTTTATTAAATGATGAATAGACTATAATGGCAGTCAACAAAGAAAATTTGTCTATTCCTTCTTTTAGGAATGGTCAGAAAGTTCATGTTGGAAGTTAGCTCTTTAAGAAGTGATGTGGTATGGGAAATAAGCTGGTTTTCAGCTGTGTAGATTTAGTTAGGCCTTAGGCCATAAATAATGCATTGCAGTGAATCAGCTCTTTTTTTTTTTTTTTTATACATGATAAAGTTTGCCATTCTTGTATTTTCAGAAAAAGAAGGGGAGCATTCAATTCGAAACAGCTGCTTTACTTGGAGAAATACCGACCTAAGATGCGATTACGCTTCAGAGATACCAATGGGCATTGCTGTGTTCAGTAGAAAGAAATGTAACGAAGGCTGACTTGATTGTGGCATTTAGAGGGAACTCTTGGTACCTGGAAATGTGAATCTGGAATCTTACCTGTGTCATCAAAGTAGTGATGGATTCAGTACTCCTCAACCACTCTTCTAATGATTGGAAAAAAGCAAACAAAAAAATCCCTCTATAACATGAATAAAATGTTTAAGAAAAGAAAAAGAGAAAGAAAAAAGGGATTAATTTAGTGAAGGATGATTTTGCTCCTAGTTTTGGAGTTTGAATTTCTGCCAGGATTGAATTATTTCAAAATCTCCTGTCTTTTTAAACTTTTTCAAAATAAGTCTCTAAGGAAAACCAGCAGAACATTAGCCTGTGCAGAACCATCTTGTTTGGGGAGCACACTCTTCCATTATGCTTGGCACATAGATCTCCCTGTGGTGGGATTTTTTTTCCCTTTTTTGGGGAGAGGGGTATATTTTCCCCCTCTTCTCTCTTTTCTCTCCTGTCCCCTCTTTTTCCCTGATACAAGTTGTAGATGGAATAGGAGAAGCTCTTGTTGCTATAGATGTGTGTGCAGTCTGGCAGCCTTAAGCCCGCCCGGGCACTTTTAGAAAAAACACCAAAAAAACCCAAAAAAAACAAAAAAAAAACAGTGGCATATATACATTATATGATCCAGGTGGTTTTTAGTCTTTACTGATGATGGGGCGTTCATGTTAGTTTCTTTTCCTCAAGACCATATCTAACATTAGACAAAGTAGTGAAGAGCCTTTTGTTTTGGTTTTTGTTTTGATAAATTAGTGGGGAAATTGCATTTTAAGAGGAGTCTTCCCAAAGAACTTAGCTGAGAGTCGAATTCTTGTCTTTCCCAACCAATGAAGCTAAGTGGGTATCCCAGAAACTTGTCTTCTGAAAGGGAGGGCACCAGGCCATCACTAAAGATGTGTCCAGGCAGAAAGCACACTTTCTACACCTTGTAGAATTGTGGGCTGTAGCATTACTCTGATTTTCTGTCTAATGTCAGAGAATGCTGGTAAATTTTAAATTTTTATTTTAGGACTTATTTGTACTCTGAATTTTCAGGAACAAAGGAGTAGCAGCAAATTCACAATATTTTGGACTTGAGAAATGCTTGTGGTGGCTATTTTCCAAACTGCCCCATATATGTACAGTTCAGTTTAACCAGTGATTGCCTTGTTATTTTCTTACTAGGTTCTTTTTGAGATTTAAAAAAAAAAAAATCCCTGGTTTAAAACCAACAATGCCTAGTGAGTATGTGTCCACAGGCCATAATAGGGTAGAAGAGAGACATGGAGCAACCCAATGAGTAGCAAAGGGACTATATTGCTTGTGAAGTGGTGTAGTAGCATTTTTGTAGATTCTTTGCTGGATTTAATGAGTTGATCTAGAAAAGCTGTTTTCTGCACTTTTACAGAAGGCAGTTATGACTGGGCTACATTGACAAGCAGGTAGAGGCAGGTAGAACCATCAGGGGCTCTTGCACTGTTTCCACCTAAACATTGCATACTTTGTAGTGCCCTGCTTCTGAGGCTCTGAATACAGGCTTAGAGTCATCGTGTCCTGCTGGAATTTGCTGTGCAGAGCCATAAGCTTCCTGTTTTGTTAGCGTCAGCTAGGCTAGTAGGAATGGACCGGGAACTTGTCTCACGCTGATGATACCTCAGATGTTGGCCAGCTAAGTGAACTGCCTATTTCCTATTGCCGGAGCTTTGATTTTTAACTAAATGAAAATCTGTAGATTCCCTTCTCCCCCATCCCACAAAACAAAACAAAACAAAATAATGCTTTTGAAAATTGTTTCTAGAATTTTAAAGTAAAAAATGATGGTACTATCCAAAATTATTTCAGAACATGACAATAGATTCCTTTAACATAGACTGAAGATCAAAACAGCATACCCACTAAGCTAAGATAGACTGGTGACTCCAAGGGTTTTGATCAATACCATAACAAACCTTTTCCCTTTGACATGCTCTGAATTTCGTTGTTTGCAGGGGGGGTGTGTGTGTGTGTGTGTGCATGTATGTGCGCGCTCAAGTGTGTGCAGTGTCGACCAGTATCAGTGCCTGCCTAAGTTAGGAAAATTACATTCCTGGTTCTGTATTGAGGAGAAGGATGTAAAAAGCAACATGAAACATTAGCCCTCATTTTGTTTTAAATTACAGACTAATGTTAATTGTTCTCAGAACTGGATTTTTCCCCCTCAAAATTAAAACAATTTTTTTCTTTTGGATTTAATGAAGTATTGCTAGCTGAAGCCAGTTTGACATGGTGAGAGAGATGTCAGACTGATGAAAGGTGTGCAGCCTGATTTAAAACCAAACCCTGAACCCTTTTAAAGAACAATAAACCATATTTTACACGCTCCTTGTGCATTTTTTTCCTCCATCCCCATCCTCTGCTTAAAAAGTAGAGTTTCATTTATGTCTGCTCCCCTTTCTCTGCTTGCTATTCTCAAGGCCTGTTTGGGGTCCTGCTAATGTACTACACAGAGGTGAAATAACCAGAGGCTGGGAAATTCAAAGACTTCATGCCACCTAGGTGTTCAGTAAGGGCAAACTTAACCTTAGTTGGGATACATCTGGTACATTTTCTGGTTCAGTTCTTGGACACAGCACTGTAGGAATTCAGCATCTTGTCTCATGCCAAAGAATTTGTTTATGCCATAGTTTTTTTTCCCCCCTAAGGGTGGGGGGCAGGGGGATCTTGCTGTGTTGCCCAGGCTGGAGTGAAGTGGCTATGCACAGACATGATCATAGTTGCAGCCTGGAACTCCTGGCCTCAAGTGATCCTCCTGCCTCAGCGTCACGAGTAGCTGGGACTACAGGCACATGCCACTGTGCCTGGCTTGTTTATACCATAGATTTTGGTAAAGCATTGCAACTTTTTACTTGAACTCTTACTAAAAAGAGCAGAGAGGAAGTAGCAACTTTATATATCACAGGATTTGGGGATGAGGAATTTCCCTTTAACCATAGGTAAGCATCCATCCACCCAAATGACAAACTTACGTGCTAAAATACTAAGAAAATATAAGACACTGATTCCACTTTGGAGGACCTCAGTCTAGAGGGGGAGTCAAATATGTAGACATAAAACAGTTACAGTGGGTAGGTATAGTAACTTATAATTCATTGATCCTGTCACCTGTCTAATCTTCACCTCCTCGTGTCCTTTGCTACCCAGCTTAGATTCTGTGATCCGTTGTGACAATCACTCTTGGTTAAAATACAGTAAATTGCCTTGCCCCACCTCTTGTATCACTGTACTTGCCTGGCTAAATTCCATTTTTGGTTAAGTTCAGTACTCCACCTTTTCTGCACTTACCACTTGTGCAACTGAACATGCTGGTTCAGTCTCTTGTGTTTAAAGTTACGACCTCACACCTTAGTACCATCTCACTATCCCAATACGTTTTTCTATCTCATTTACTTTCTCATTGAAGGCAATTTTTTTTTTTTTTTTTTTTTTTTTTTTGGAGACAGGATCTCGCTCTCGCCCCAGCTAGAGTGCAGTGGCATCATCATAGCTCACTGCAGCCTCAAATTCCTGGGCTCAAGCAATCCTGCCTCAGCGTCCTGAGTAGCTGAGACTACACCACGCCCGACTAACTTCTATTTTTGATAGAGAAGAGGTCTCGCTGTTCATCAGGCTGGTCTCAAACTCCTGACCTCAAGCAATCCTCATGCCTCAGCCTCCCAAAGTGCTAGGATTACAGGTGTGAGCCACCACGCCCAGCCAGAAGACTTAAATTTTTAATATCTTTCCCATCTTCTCTTTCAGCTTATGACATTTTTAAACTTAGAAATAAAATTTCCAGAGGCTCCTACCATCACATCTGCTTACCCACCTGCATCATGTGCTACTGTCTTTCCAATAGTTCCTGTAGACAGATTATCTTTTTTTTTTTTTTTTTTTTTTTGAGACAGGGTCTCACTCTGTGGCCTGGGCTAGAGTGCAGTGGCGTCATAGCTCACTGCAACCTCAGACTCCTGGGCTCACGCGATCCTCCTGCCTCAGCCTCTGGAGTAGCTGGGACTACAGGCATGTGCCACCATGCCTGGCTAATTTTTGTATTTTTTGTAGAGACGGGGGTCTCACTATGTTACTCAGGCTGGTCTCAAACTCCTGGCCTCAAGCAATCCTCCCACCTTAGCCTCCCAAAGTGCTGGAATTACAGGCATGAGTCACCGCGCCCGGCCCAGATTATCCTTGCCCTGTTTAAGGCAAGTTTTTTCACTTGTCTACTAGATTCTGTCTTTTACCTCTTCAAAGGGCCCAGATTTAGTCATTTTTCCTTCTCTGTCCTGTTCATTAACTTTTCCCTCTACGAGATCATTCCCTTCAGCCTACAAACATGCTATTATTAATTCCATATTTTAAAAAATTCTTGTTTGACCCCACATCGGCCCCTTCAGCTGCCATCCCCTTTCTGTGTTCCTCTTTATAGTACAACTGGAGAGTTATCTACTCTTTCTTTTCTCTTTTGAGCCTACTCCAATGAGGATTTTGACTTCCCTGGAACTTCTGTGGTACTTAATCCAATGGTCAAGTTGCATAATTTTTCTGACATGTCAACATGTGATACAACTGATCACTCCTCTTTGAAATGCTTTGTTCATTTGTATGTAGGCAGAAGGATGCACCTCCCCCAGCCCCCAAGATGTCCACGTTGTAAATCCCTGGAACCTGTGAATGTTATTTTACATGGTGAAAGGGACTTTGTGGATGTGATTAAGTTCAGGATCTTGAGATGGGAAGAATATCCTGGATTATCTGGGTGGGCCTGATCTAACAGCATGGGTCCTTAAAAGCAGAAGGCCTTTCCTGGCTGAGGTCAGAGGGAGATGTGACTAGGGAAGAAGGGTCAGAGAAATGCTTTGAAGATGGAGGAGGGAGCCGGGAGCCAAGGAATGAGGGCAGTCTCAACCCTGGAGAAAGCAAGGAAACATTCTCCCCTAGAGTCTCCAAGAAGGAACTCGGCCTGCCAACGACTTGATTTTAGTCCCATGTGGGACTTCTGTAGAACTGTAGGATAAGTTTGTGTTGTTTTAAGCCACTAAGTTTGTGGTAATTTGTTATAGCAGCATTAGAAAACTAATACAGATTTTTGCTTTCTAGAACACCACACTCATGAGTTTTCCCCTAGTTTAGTGGCCATACCTCAGTTTGAGTTTCAGGTTCTTCATTAGCTCCTCCACTTCTGCTATATCTACCTGGACTCTGTTCTCTGAACTCTAGACCCATATCCAATGCCTCTTTGCCATCTCTTATGGGATGTGTCATAGTTAAAACTTAACTTCAATTCCTGCTCAGATGTAACTTCAGTGAGGCCTCCCATGACCACCCTATTTAAAATTGCAACCACCACACCACTGGCATGCTCTAATGCTATGCTGTGCTTTTAGTGTTTTGTATACCACCATCTCACAAACTTTTTATTATTTGTCTCCCTGGCCAGGATATAAGCTCCACAAGGGCACAGTTTCCACTCCCTGCCGCCCACCCCATTTTGTCTGTTTTATTCACCATATCTTCAGCACCTAGAGTGGTGCTTTTGGCATGTGGCAGGTGCTCAGTACCTGTAGAATGGATGGGCACTAGTAAAGGCATAGATAAATTACAGTAGTATGGTATCAGGGAATAACTAAAGCTGCCCTGGAGCACATTAGGAAATTACACAGTGGTCATATTTGAGCTGGGGTTTGATAAAAGCTTGATGCACAATGAGATAGCACTTCACATCCACTAGAATGGCTATAATCAAAAACATGGACAATAACAAGTCTTGGTAAGAGTGTGGGGAAATTGGAACCCTCATACATTGTTAGTGGCAATGTAAAGCAGTGGTGTAATGGCTTTTGGAAACAGTTCAGCAGTTTCTCAAAAAGTTGCCATATGATTCAGCAATTCAAATATACCCAATATCCAATTCTAGATATATAGCAGAGAGAATTGAAAACATTGGTCTTTGCCTGGGCTGGGGTGGGGATGGGGAATGACTACTAATGGGTATGGAGTTTTGTTCATTATTATTATTATCATTGTTATTGTTATTATTTTTTAGAGACAGAGTCTTGCTCTGTTGCCTAGGCCTAAGTGCAGTGGTGTGATCATTCCTCACCGCAGCTTCAAATTCCTGGGCTTCAAAATTGATCTTTCTATCTCAGCCTCCCGAGTAGCCGGGACTACACATGTGCACCATTACACCCAGCTAATTTTTTTTTTAAAATATATTTTGTAGAGACACGGTCTCACTATGTTGCCAGGCTGGTCTTGAACTCCTGGCCTCAAGTGATACTACCTGATACATCCTCTGGCCTCGGCCTCCCAAAGTGCTGGGATTATAGGTGTGAGGCACCATTCCTGGCTTGGGTATGGGGTTTCTTTTGGGGGCAATAAAAATGTTCTGGAATTAGTGGTGATGGTTGCACAACAGTGTGAATGTACTAAATGCTGCTAAATTGTACACTTACAAAAAAAGGTTGATGTGGGGAGAGTACATTTCAGGCAGAGAAAATAATACAAGGAAGTTGGAAGTATGAAAGAGCAAGGTACATTTGGGAGAAGTGGCGTGACTTAATCTCTCCAGAGGGTATGGATTTGTGGCAGGCAGGTTTGGTTGTCGTCAGACTCTAGCCCCTTCCTCTTGCCTCCTCCTCCACCCCCAAGGCCGTAACTGATTGGATCATGGATAGTTGGCCCAAGGCTAACTATTGGCCAGCAGATTCTCAATTTCAACTGAGGGAGACTTTTGGATGTGAGGGACCAGTAGGGCCATGCATATATTGGATCGTATGTGAGATGAGTAGACAAAGGACAGAGGGAGGAGGATGGAGTAGCAGCCCAGGGGAGCAGAGAAGAGAGACTGTGGTCTGGGACTAGGGGAGAAATGCCCCTGAGTTTAGAGTTTCACTTTCCCATGAGGTCTTGCTGCATATCTTTCCCTGAAGCCCTTTCGGTGGTTTCTGCCCCTTCCCTCACCCCTTGTTTGAAGTAGCTTGAGTCAGTTTCTTAATAACCAAGAGAGCCTTGACTTGAAGGGATTATACAAATAGCATGTTAAATGCTGTGACTGAAGCGTCTATAGACAGAGTGATGATTTATTTGGTATTTGAGCACCTGCTACACACTACACACTATTCTAGGCATTGAGGATATGGTGGGAAAGCAGACAAATGCTGTCCTGATAGGGCTTAAATTCTGGTGGAGAAGATAGAGAATACACAGGTACACCAAGAAGTAATCCATTTTCAGATAGTGATCGGTGCTACAATGATAGGAAGAACATAAAGCAGGTAAGGGATAGTGCCTGGAGTTATATATGGAGTAAGATGAAGCAGTCAGGGGAGGTCTCTGAGGAAGATAAAGGAGCCTGCTCTGTGCAAATTCTGTGTCAAGATGCTGGAAGCACTTTCCAAGCAGTGTGCTTAACAGTATGTGTAAACTTGAAAGAATAAGCTTGACATGTTCAGGGAACATCCATGTGCGTAGTATGGTTGGACTATAGTTAGGAGTGAAGAAGAAACTTAGGCAGAGGCCAAATTGTCTTGATTTGATGATGCTGGGAAGGTTGTTGGGGTCATATTGTAGAGAGTATTATGTATTGTAGTAAGAAAGTTGAAAGTTTATCTACTGTTACTCAATCTGGAGGAGACATCAGACTCAACTATTTGGTTTATTAAAAATGCCCATGTCCAGGTACCTCCCAGGTCATTCTGAATCAGTCTCTAATTGTGAATTTGCTTTGGGCAATGGGGAGCCACTGAAGGTTGGTAAGTACAGAAGTTACCTGGTCAGATCTATGCTCAAAAAGGTTATTCAAGGAGCTCCTTAAATTAGAGACCATACGTGTTGCCTAAACTCAGTGCCTGATTTGTACTATGCATGCAGTAAATACCAGCTGAGTGAATGACAATGAGTGAGAGAGAGACCGTTTACGGATGGGGCATTGGTGACGGTTCCGGTAGTCCAGGACAGAGGTGTCAGGGCCTCGACTAAGGGAGCAGCAGAGGAATGTGGTAGGAGACACTTTCTTTCCCACTACCAGAGCCCAGATCTACATGCAAAGATGACCACTATATCTACATTCACATTTCAAGGGATTAACTTCTGTCAACGGATTTCCGGACATGAGAAAGATTGTAAACCACCTCTGATTTTCTCCACAGATCACACAGGCAAATGAAAGCAGTTAGAATACTTCACCACTGGCCACCTTCCCGACCGCCCTGGAAGAGTTCACTGGCAAGTGTGATGTTAGCCATGTCATTTCTGTCTCCTTTGCTGTTTTGGGGTCGGGGCAGTCAGGAAGATAGAGAAACAAGGGGATGATACTGGCCAACATCTGCTGAGTACTACCGTGCTCAGAATTTCACGTGCATGATCTCATTTACTCTCCATGGGCTATCACACAGGTGTCCTTGCTAATCCCATTTTATAAATGAGGAGACTGAGGATGAAGTAACAGCAAGCAGGTGGCAGGGCCGGTATTTGAATCTGGGCCTGTCTGATTCTAAAATCAGTACTTATTGGCTTGGCTGTACTACTGTATCAGAACGGAAAGATGTTTGTGGGGCATCTCTTATATTCAGGTTGTTGCACTCAGTAAGAGTCCCTGTTAATTGAGCTGTGTCTTTATCTTAAGTGTAGTGAGGGGCATGCTTGTGTGCCTGTGTATAGCAGTTCTGTCTCATCAGTGACTTTAACTTGTGCAAACTGTGTGTAATGGGCCCTGCCAGTAACAAACCAAGGCATTTTAGCAGAGTAGTTTATAGTTTATAATTGGCTTCCTATTACTGTTGGCTGGTTCTCCTGCACATAGAGTATTACGCTAGGATTGGTATTTGATTTAAGAAATTTTCAAATTGATTTTATCTTCAGTGCATTAATGCGTGGCCTAAATTCCTGCAGAGGCATTAGATAACCAGCCTGGACATGCTTTAGCAATTGTAACTGGATCTGAGCTGCCAGTGCTACAGTTTTTATTCAGCATCAATAAATCACTTTCCTGAAAACACTTTTCTATCTAAGTCTTGTGACTGATTTTTTAGGGCACCTCAAGTTTAGGTCCCTTGAAATTAGGATATACATATTCCCCAAATCATGCTACAACATACACATGGGAATTTGTTAACACAAGTCGATTTAATCACTATCTTTCTTTTGGAATTGAACGCATAAATATTCAAGGGATAGTGTGGAAATCAGCCTAATTTTCAAGGGTGCACAATTGTGATGCCTTTTAAAATCAGGAAATATGAAATATGACCCCAGTAATGAAAATGCCATAAATGTGGCTGAGTAAATGGAAAACTAGAGAGTGTTCTGCAATTTCTTGAGGATTAGCATAGGTAAATGTTTTCAGTTAAATTTTTTTCAGCTCTAGAAGCACAGACTAGATCACAGCTGCATGAAAATACCAACTAATCATCTTCTAATGCTTTTATGCAAATGATTATATTTGACTTTCATTTGGAGTTGCCATTAACACCTAGAACCCTAAGATTGATAACAGGTAAAATTTTAATGAACACATAAATTAAAGATTTGAATCACGTTTAGATTAATTTATAGCACCTATATTCATTACTACAAGTCTTCTTGAAATCTAAAAATCACGGGATGAGACAGAAAATAGAGAAGAGGAGACAGCCTTTGAACTTACCGATTTTTTATTGAGGATAAAGGATGACTTGGAAGAGCTAAACTCTGCAGGTATTTTTTTCTCCCCTTTGCAATAATTTGCCCAGGTGCTAGGCATGTGTATACTACAGAAGATCTTTTGATTGTCTTATGTCCTGAGACAGCACTGGCTTGTTTTGTATTTTTTAACGAAGATTTCCCTTCCTGTATACTCTCTTTGCTTTAAAGACTTTTTTTCCAGAATGAAAATGAAAATAAACTTGTTGTAGAAGTTTTGGAAAATACAGAGGAAGTGAAGGGAAAAAGCCTCACTGTCCTGCCATCCAAGGACAACTGTTATTAACATTATGATGTATTCCTTTCACTCCCCCATGTATAATTGTAATTATATAATTATGTATCTTGTTTTTTCACTTACATAGTCACAATAATGTTTACGATTTTATTAAAACGTGCCAAGCACTGTGCTTAGTGTTTTAAGTGTATTATCTTTTGAGTGATAGGTGATATTTTCTCCATTTTACACATTAGGACATGAAAGCTCCGAGAGGGTAAGTAGCTTGGCCAGTATCACACGTCTAGTAAGTGGTAGAGCCAGAATTCTAACCTGAAAGGTCTAAGTCAGAAACCCTGATCATACCACTGTACTACACTCCCCTTGCATTCAATAAGTGGAAGCTATTATTAGTAACTGAAACCAGGTTGTCCCCTGAGGACATTTCTTTCTCTGTGACCTCAAAAATGGGGGCTACTCATTCTCCCATGACCCATATACTACAGGCCAGAGGTCAGCTCCCCGTGGCCACGTCCAGACCTTTGCTCTTGGGTAATACCAGTTATCAGCAGGCTGTGAAACCACTAACGCTCATTGCTTATATCCTCTCAATGCATGGCATCCTCCCGTCACTCAATGCGTGCAGTTCCTTGGGCCTTGAAGACCCACCCCTAAGTCATTCTTTTGTCCTGTGTGAATTTGGTGCATCTCCCAGCCCTTTCAGCACTGAGGCCTTTACTACCTTAACTCCAATGACCTGTTCCCATGGGAATGGGATTTCTCTGCCTCTTATCTAGGCAGGAGGTTTAACCATGTCTGGGGGGAAAACAGTTGTGTGTGTGTATATATACACACATACACACACAATATACATACATATTAGCTTACTGTAAATTTTACTGATATAAAGCATGTGTAACACACAATTTTAAAAATGATAAAATATACAGTACTCTTTATTGTAAATTCCATATAGACAATTGATTCTCACAGAATGCTTTTGTTGATTTTTGACAAACTCTTGTGTCCTAGCCAACCAATGGTTGCAATTGACAAACCCAACCTAAATGTTGGTTGATATTTTCCTTTATGTTAAGGACTTGAAAGTTAAACAATGAAGATATATGTCAGAACTTCACTCATTTATCAGTGATATGAGTGACTTCTTTGCAGAATTGGATAATAGTTTTTGAATACTAGAAGACGATTTCCTCAATTTTTTAAATGCTGTTTACAATGTAACAACTACAGATATAATGCATTTTTTTTTTTTTTTGAGACAGGGTCTCACTCTGTTGCTAGGGCTGGAGTGCAGTGTCATCATCATTCACTGCTCACTGAAACCTCAAACTCCTGGGCTCAAGCGATACTTCTACTTCAGTCTCCTGAGCAGCTGGAAATACAGATGTACGCCACCATGCCCTGGCTAATTTTTCTGTTTTTTGTAGAGACGGGGTCTTGCTATGTTGCTCAGGCTTGTGTTGAACTCCTGGCCTCAAGCAATCCTCCCACCTCAACCTCCCAAAGTCCTAGGATTGTAGGTGTGAGCCATTGCACCAGGCTTAATGCACTTTTAAGTTTAATCTGTATCACTAACATTTTCTCTGTTACTTTCTTAAGTAGACAATCAACAAAATAATAAATGAAATTCTGACTTGTAGCATTTGCCAATTTCCATGGTATGAATACTCCTGCCATGTCCAATTTCAAGCTATCAATTGATGTCACTGAATATAGAGTTGGAAAACGATGTGTCATGGCACATCATTAATGGTATTTCCACCATACACATACAATAAGTGTAAGAGCATAGATAATAGTAAAATGTAGTAAAATAATTAGGAAGTAATGTTTTAAGAATTTATGACCTTTGTTATTAATTTAATTTATTTAATTGTAAGTCTTTACAACTTAATTTTTAATAATGGCTTGCAAAATTTCTGAAATGATCAACTCTCACTTAGTGCAAGCTGGCTCCAGCGTGACACTGCACGTAGTCGTCTCTGCACCTATTCTATCGATCCATCTCTTCTGCTTTCTCACCTGCTGCACGCACGCTTACCCTTTGATTCATTTTCTATTCATCCCTCAGCATACCACAACTTGACTTTTGTCCTTTCCATAACAGACCTGTGCTAGGAAGTAAAGGATCCTTTTCCTCCAATTGTCCCCTGAATTCCAGTGTTCTCCAGGGCTCTGTCTTGGGTGGTCTGAGTTTCTCTTCCTACACACTTTGCTTTGGTGATCTCATCCAAAGCCCTGATGTTAAGTATACTGATGGCTCCCAAGTCTGTAAATCTAACCCACATCTCTCTCTGGAGCTCCAGACCCATTTGTCCAACAGTCTATTTGATATCTCACTTCTTCGTCTATGGCGATTCAGACTCAGCATTTCAAGAATGTATTCATTGTTTTCCTCAGACTCCAACCTCCACCCCCCAATCTGACGTTGCCCTTTTTTGTTTTTTTTCCTCAATAAATGGAGATGCCTTCTCTACTAAGTCATCTAAGCCAGACACTGGGGAGTCATCCTCACTTTTTATCCTAAGTGCAAAATCCACATTGATCCATTCATTCATATATCCATCCTTTGAACTTTTCAGCAAATGTTTATTAGAACATTTGCACAGTATATTGGCTCAGAGCACTAGAGCTTGGAGTCAGCCTGCCAGGCATCAAATCCTGGCTCTGCCATTTAAATAGCCTTGTAACCTTGAGAAATTTGCTTGATCACTCTATTTCAATTTTCTTAAATTATAAAGTGGGAATGATAATAGAATCTTCCATATAGGGAATTGGAAGGATGAATGGATTGTTCTGAGTAAAACACATAAAATGCAGCCTGACACCAAGTAAGCACTCAAGAAATGTTAGCCATTGGTATTTATTGAGCTAAATATTTACGCCAGGACAGCATCACAAGTAAGTGGCAGTGTATTAGTTTCCTAGGGCTGCTGTAACAAAGTACCACAAACTGGGTGGCTTAAAACAACAGAAATTTATTGTCTCACAACAGGGCCACGCTTCCTCTGAAACCTGCAGGGCATCACTCCTTGCCTCACCCTAGCTTCTGGTGGTTTGCTGGCAATATTTGGTGTCCCTTGGCATACAGCTGCATAACTCCAATGTCTCTTTGTTGTAACGTGACATTCTCCCTGTGCCTCTGTCTTCACATGACTGTCTTCTTATAAGAACAACAGTAATATTGGATTAAGGGTCCACCCTACTCCAGGATGACCTTGTCTTAACTAATTACGTCTGCAATGACCCCATTTCCAAATAAGGTCACATTCTGAGGTACTAGGGGTTAGGACTTCAACACATCTGTTTTTGGAGAATACAATCTGCTATGGTCGAATGTTTGTATTCCCTCAAATTCATATGTTGAAATCCTAATCCCCAAGGTGATGGTAGTAGGAGGTGGGGTCTTAGGAAGGTGTTTAGGTCAAGAGGACAGAGCCCTCGTGATTGGGATTAGTGCCCTTATAAAGAGACCTCAGAGAGCTAGCTTGGCCCTCCCACTATGTGAGGACACAGCGAGAAGGCACTGTCTGTGAATCAGGAAGTGGGTCCTCACCAGACATCTGTCAGGGCCTTGATCTTGGACTTTCCAGCCTCCAGAACTATGAGCAATGAATTTCTGTTATTTATACGCCACCCGGTTTGTGGTTTTTTGTTATACTAGCCTAAACTAATTAAGACACAATTCAACTCATAACAGGCAGGAACTATGATATAGGGATAATATCTAATCTGTGACCTTGCGTGGCATACAGTCTAATAGTGCTACAGTTCTTAATGTCTTACCTCCTGTCTCCCTATAGCCACTGTCTTAGTTTATTCTGTCTCATTTGCCTGAGGTTAAAACAACAGCCTCCTGACAGGACCCTAGTCTGGCCCCACCATAACCCATCATCCATGTGGCTGTCAGAATGATCTTCCCAAAACATAAAGTTGGTCATGTCACCTCCTTTGGAACTTCCCTAAGCTTTCAGGTAAAGGTCTAGCATAAAATATCCTTCTTGCTCCAGCTCCTTCCAACCTCTCTACACGGAACCTTACACCACAGCCCAAAAAGCTGTTTGTAGTTCCTCAGTGTTGTCATTCTTTTTCACAGGTCTTTGTGAGCGCCATTCTTTCTGCCTTGCACACACACTTCTTCAGCTGTCTGGGGAAGTCTTTCCTGACACCCTCCCCACTCCTCTTCGGAGCTTCTTTGGCACTCTGTGCATACCTGGAATTTGGGACTTCCTGAATTTATTGTTTTTCTTGTGTCTTCTCAACAAGACAGAGTGCCCCTTGAGGACAGGAACTGTCTTTGTGTGCCCTACTGTTAGAATTAGTGTGATTTCCAATCTTTTCACTATTGTAAACAATACTGTCATGAATATCTTTATGTTTAAATATTTTTAAAATTTAAAATTATTTCCTTAGGCACAACTCAACAACGAAAAGGCAAACAACCCAATTTTAAAATGGGCAAAAGACTTGAATAGACATTTCCCTAAAGAAGATATATAAGTGGCCAATAAGTGCATGAAAAGATGCTCAACATCATTAGTCATCAGGCAAATGCAAATCAAACCACAATGAGATGCCACTTCACGCTCACTAGGATGGCTATAATAATAAAAAGAAATAACAAGTGTTGATGAGGGTGTGGAGATGGGGAGATTGGAACGTTGCTGATGGGAATGTAAAATGGTGTAGCTTCTGTGGAAAACAGTTTGGCAGTTCCTCAGTAAGTTAAACATAGAATTACTAGATGACCCAGCAATTCCACGCCTAGGTATATACCCCAAAGAATTGAAAACAGGTGTTCAAACAAAAATTGTATACAAATGTCCATAGCAGAACTATTCACAATAACCAAAAGGTGGAAATGACCATCCATGGATAGATAAACAAAATGTGGTATATTCGTACAATGAAATATTACTCAGCCATAAAAAGATACGCAGTCCTAATACATACTACAACATGGATGAACCTCAACAACCGCATTTTAAGTGAAAGAAGCCAGACAGAAAAGGTCACATAGCAGATTCCGTTCATATGAAATATCCAGAGTAGGCAAATTCACAGAAACAGAAAGCAGATTAGTGGTTGCCAGAGGCTGGGGGAGAGGGGAATGGGAAGTGACTGATTAGTAGATACAGGGTTTCATTTCGGGGTGGTGAAATGTTCTGGAACTAGATGGTGGTGGTGGTGGCACAACATTGTGAATGTGTTAACACTAAGTGCCACTGAATTGTACACTTCAAAATGGTTAAAATGGTAAATTTTATATTATGTGTGTTTTACCACAATACAAAATACTTCCTTAAGAAAGATTTTCCAAAGTGAAGTCAGAGTGAGAATGTGGACATTTTTAAAGTCCTTGGGATCTTATTGCTGAATTTATGTTGAGAAGGGATCACTCATTGCCCTCCCACCAACAATGTTTGAGAGAGCCTGTATTGCATCTTCACGAGACTCAGGTATTGTGGTTAAAACAAAATAGCCTCACTAATTTGATGTAACACTGTTCCTCTTCGGGGAAGTTCTCTTGCTTCCAAGTTAATTTGAACAAGAAGGGTTGTTTAGGAACACAACAAGAGTAAGAGGATTTTAGAGCTAGGAGAGACCTAGAGAGCTTCTAGACCATTGAATCTCATTCTTATTAGACCAGTTTTCAGTAACCACTTTACTATTTTGAAATAAAATTCATAGATAATTTAACTTACCTGAAGTCTATATGATGAGGTGCTGTAGACAGTTTGAATTTTCAAGTAAACTTCCTGGGTTCAAATTCCTGCTTTGCTGCTCACTGGCTTTCTAATCTCCAGCACTACTTTATGCCACAGTTTCTTCATCTATAAGATGGGGCTAATGACAGTGTCTACCTCATAGGATTATTTGAGGATTAAACGTGTGTGCACAAGTGTGTATAAATATGTATGTAATATGTTTAGGATTATAATCTTCTAACTATACAAAAAAGGAGAAATAAAAGGAATTTATAATAAAGTGCATTTTAAATTTGTGAATTTCTAGGCATGATTACTTTGGTAGAGAGACTGAAATAGGCGTTTGCAACTATACATAGGTGTTTGCACTCTGGATGCCACAGCTGTAAATGCAGACTGATTCAGATGTATCGTACCTCAAAAACCATGAGCATTGATGTTGGTGACATGCTCTTCCAAAATCAATTCTTGGGAAAATTTCCAAACAGTTCAAATCCCTTGATTTTCACTTGAGTTGCATTCTTGGCAAGTATCTTTAGCAACCATACTTGTATGTAAAATGGAGTTGGATTCCAGGCTCAGATAATTTTACAGATTTTCCATCTTCATAAATGTCCATTAGAAGTAGGACATGAGATGAGACAACTCTTTATTGTGTGGGATGTCCTCCATGTTTCCAGATGCCTAGCCTCCCTAGCCAGTGTACTGCGGTGGGTGGCTCCATCCCCATGGAGAACCGCTGAAGCCATTCCAGCTCTCTCCTTTTCCAGACCAGGCGACTGGGGCTCCGAGGGGGAGTTTAGAATAGACACCTATTGCTGAGACCGCTTGTTCACTCCGTCCCCACCTTCAGCCTCATGATCACGTGGAAGATGACTTGTTAGTAAGCAAGAATCTGCCCCTGCCACATTTATCCAATTTATTCCCTTTTTTGGCCTTCTTCTTCCCTCTCACCCTGCTTCCCCTCCAACACCCGAGCCATTAGCAAGTCCCGTTGGCTGCCCCTCCAGTATATGCGACCATAATAACCTCCTACCGGTTCTCTGCTCCACTCTTGCCCCACTATAATCTGTTCTTCTCATAGCAGCCAGAAGGAGCTATTTTTTTTTTTTTAAATCACATCAGGCCATTCCTCTGCTTCACCTGCTCCAGAGTTTTCCGAAGACATTGGGAATAAAATCAAATTGCTTTCCCTGCCCTGCACGGCCCCGTCTCCTTCCACCCTCCTTCCCACTGGCTCCAGCCACACTGGCCTCACACCCCAACATTCCTGCCTCGGGGGCTTTATACCTGCTCCCCTTCTGCCTGAGCCAACTTCTCTTTAGGCAGATCTTTGGAGAACTGGCCCCTTATGTCTGTTCCAAATCACCTGACTTAGGTGATCACACCTGACCACGTCCTCTGAATAACCCCATGCCCCTGGTCACTCTCTATCCCCCTGCTCTCTTTTTTTGTCCTTGAAAGCGCTTGTCACGATTTGAAGTGACAAAGCTTGTTTGCTGTGTGTTGCCTCCTCAGCAGATTAAGCCACGCTGGGGCAGCAACTTCATTACTCTCACTCTCCACAGTACCCCAGGGCCTAGCTTGATGCTTGCCAGTGCGTCCTAGGATTTTTTAAAATACATTTATGAATGTATTAAACATCTAACCCAAATGGACCAATCAGAATCCTTCCCCATGAATTTTGCAACTTGACTAAGAGAGAAGTTCCTTTCTTTTTTGGGTGCCTGGGCCTTACCATATAAAGCTCCGAAAGTATCTGCAAATGAATGTTCTGCCTTTTGGGCCAGAGAACTGGAAAGGAATCAATCAGCGGGGAAGGTTAGAGAAAGAGAGAGAAAAAGAAAGAGATGGGTAGAGCATCCTCACAACCGTGGCAGGTGGGCACCAGATGTTCCTGGGCCAGCTGCCGGACCCGCTCTCTATGTGAGTGTGTGCACACGGGTATGTCCTTTTCCTTAAAAGATCATCAAGGTATAATTTACACACAAAAAAAATCACTGATTTTAAGCATATTATTGGAAGAGCTTTAACAGATGTATACAGTTGTGCAGCTACCACTACAATCAAGACACAGAACATTTCCTGCAATCCAAAAAGCATAACTTGTTCCTTGAGTTCTGTGTGATACCCCAGGATTTTTTTTTAAAAAAACAACTTTGTTGTGGTATAATTGATATACAACAAACTGCACATATTCAAAGTGTGTAATTTGATGAGTTTTGGCATATGTGTACACTGTGAAACCATCCCCACAATCAAGAAGATGAACATACCCATCACCCCCAAGAGTTCCCTCCTGCCCCTTTGTAATCTTTCCCTCCCCACCCTCTTTGCACGCCATCTCCAGCAACCACTAATCCATTTTCTGTCACTGTAGGTTAGCTTACGTTTTTAGAGTTTTATATAAATGGAATCCTACAGCATACACTCTTCTTTGTCTGACTTTTTTCACGCAGCATAATTATTTTTAGAATCCTCCATGTTGTGGCATGTATCACTATTTTCTTCTTTTTTATTTGTTGAGGATGATTCCATTGTGTGGATATGCCACAATTTGTTTATCCACTCACCTACTGATGGGCATTTGGGCTGTTCCCAGTTTGGGGTTGTTACAAATAAAGCTTCTATGAACACTTTTATGCAAATCTTTGTATGGACATCCATATTTTCTTTTCTCTTGGGTAAAAACCTAGAAGTGGAATGTCTCGACAATATGTTACCCTTATGTTGTTCTTAACAATAGATTTCTCTTTTTTACTTAAGCCAATCAATTTAGCAGTGGTCGAGGTTTTTCAGCAGGATTGGGACTCAGTTCCCTCCCTCTCAACCCCCTCCAAGCACATGGTGCTGCTACAGACCGAGCTAGGCTGAGCGTGTACCTTGCCTTCCTGAGCACGTCGAAGCAATGTTGACTTACATAAGCACACTGACCTCTTGCTTCTTGCCAAAGTCTAAAATCATGGAATGTTTTGCAAGTCTGCTCTCGCTGCCTCTGGCCTGGAATGTTAAGTGCAGGAGGAGTTGTCTGGCTTAACAGTCTGATCAAAATGCGTCTGTGGATGGACAAGGTCAGTGATTGACTCGTGGAGAGCCTCAGATAAAAGGCTAGGGATGAGCTGAGAACGAGGCTGGTGAATTCAGAGCAGCTCAAAGACAGCACATCCAGGCAGCATATTTTTACATTTGAGTTTAATTTATTTTTGAAAAAGGAATGCATTCAGATGGTTCAAAATTCAAAAGCGAGGGTGGGTGTACAGTACTGTGAAAAGTCTTTCTCATGTCCCCAGTCACCCCAGTCCCCAGAGGTAACGACAACTCCTCCCCCACGCCCCCTCCCCTTCCTTGTATAGTCTTTCAGAGATTTGCATATACAGAGATTTGCATATACAAATATATATATATGTGTGTATCTTTTTTTTTTTTTGGAGACAGAGTCTTGCTCTGTTGCCCGGGTAGAGTGCAGTGGCGTCATCATATCTCATTGCAACCTCCAACTTCTGGGCTCAAGGGATCCTCCTGCCTCCGCCTCCCAAGTAGCTGGGACTACAGAGGCATGCCACCACACCCAGCTAATTTTTTCTATTTTTTGTACGGACAGCGTCTCGCTCTTGCTTAGGCTGGTCTCGAACTGCCGTCCTCAAGCGATCCTCCTGCCTCGGCCTCCCAGAGTGCTGGGATTACAGGTGTGAGCCACTGCACCCGGCCTATATATGTATATCTTGTATGTGTGTGTGGTGGGGGTTCTTTTTACACGAGTGCTAGCAGACTAAAACACATTGTTGAACACTGATTTTTTTTTCCACTTTACATATCTTAGAGCTTAGTCCATAGTACAATGGGAAGAGGCTCCTCTTTCTTTTCCTATATTTACTTAGTATTCCATTATGCTTATTTAACCAGTTGAGGCAGCATTTGAACGCTGGTATTGGTAGGACCACAAGATTACAGGGGTGAATAATTTTAGTTTGCACGGTAAATAATGACAAAGTCACAGGTGGATTCACTCGAACTACTGAACTGTAATATAATCTCAGTGACGGTAGACTGAAGGGGAGGTAACATTTCTAATCACTTGATATGCCAATGGATTCATAAAGTAGTGGTTCTTAAACTTTGATGTCCTTAAGAAGTACCTGGGGAGCTCATTAAAAGGAGGCTAAGCAGCCTCCCCCTCCTCCACTGCCCCAGAAATTCTAATTCATTGGAAAAGGGGGGCAGGGTTCTAATACAGATGGTCCTCAGACTAAACTGAGAAAAACCATGTTCTACAGAAGGAAAAAAACTGTCTACTGAAGAAGTAACTGAATAGTTCATTAATTCAAATTATTAAAATAATTTGATTCCCATATTTTTAAACCTGAAAAGAAATTCATGAACAAGTCAATGGTTTTTTTCAAACAGTTCAGAAGGATATACACTCTCTCTACCTCTGCCAATTCTCTCTCTCTCTCTGCCTGCAACAGTTTCTTGCCAGTCATTATCTTTGAAGAGACATGAGGTCTCTACCACACTGCAGGGAGCGCTGCTATGACTGAAGAAACAGGCCTTGTCCCTAGTTGCAGGCAGTTCGATGGGCTGGACACAGTAACACACTTGGATTTGGGAGCCCTGGGTCAGATGCCTTGTTAAATATCAGTGGCTCACTGTGTGCCCGGCACCAAGTTCAGGATTTTACATGCATTATCTCAGTTAATCTACAATGACCCATTTTACAGAGAGGAAAACTGAGGCTGAAAGTAATTTGCCTGGGGCTGGGGTAGGCCACACAGCTTGGTGTTGTGTGGGACAGATCTCATCTGAAGCTCTTTCTTGTTCTGGACCACAAATTTTTATCTTTTCCTTTATTATTTTTTATTATATATATCACACATGGTCTTTATTTTAAAAATTAAAATACAGATAAACAGAAAGAAAAATATCTACCCATGTACACACCCTGCAGCAATAAGCACCATCAATGGTTTGGTGTGTCTTTTTTTTTTGAAGTCATGTTCTCAGGTTTAATTTATATACAGTTTTAATGCACAGTTCTTCCAATTTATTTATTGATTTATTTTTTAATTTAAAAATATTAAGGGGATATAAATGTTTAAGGCTACATGGATCGTTTTTGTAATGCTTGAGTCCTGGTTATAGGTGTGCCCATCACCCAAACAGCGTTCATAGTACCCATTAGGTTGATTTATTTCCCTCCTCTTCTCCCCCTTCTGCCCTGGTTGCTTTCCACTGAGTTTTACTTCTCTCTGCGCACTCGTGTGCTCATCGGTTAGTTCCAATTTAACGGTGAGTACACGCGGTATTTGTTTTTCCCTTCTTGCGCTACTTTTCTTGGTTTGGTGTATCTTATTTCAAACATTTTTCTATGCACTTACATATATAATTATGAATACATCTATACACACTTACACAAACTTGCACTTAAACACAGAATCAGGTCATAGTATATATACTGATATGTAACTTGCTTTTTCCTACTAAATAATAAATACATGAACAGTTGTCCACATCAAGTATAAACCTGCATCATAATTTTTGATGGCTGCACAGCGTCCCACTGTATACATGGATATAACATCTTTACTTAACCAATTCCCCACTGATAGAATTTAACTTGTTCTAATTTTTTGTTATTACAAGCAAGCTTGTGGCAAGCGTAATAATAATGGTATTGTTTGTTAACTATTTCCTGTGTACCAGATACTAAGTTCTTTAACAGCATTATTTAATTAAATCCTCTCAGCAATCCTGTAAGGTAATATAATTATTATCCCTGTTTTATAGGGGAGGAAAGTCACTTGTCCACATCATCCAGCCAGTGAGTGGCGACACTGGGATTTGAATGGAGCTCTTCCGGTTCAAAAGCCTGTCCTCTTTTCCCTAAATTGTGCTGTGTCCCAACCACTGAAATAAGGCTCCTTAAATTCCCTTTGCTGCACCACAGAATGGGAGGGATTTGTGGGCAAAGAGCCTGGAAGGTCCCCTACCTAGCTCTTTTGAAACCTAAACGAAGCCAAAAAGTCCGGGACCCATTTCCCCTTAAGAAAGTTCATGTATTTGCCAGCCAAGATACCAAGTCTTCCCTGGGGACTGGCTAGAAGGTCTTAGATCCAGGTCAGCCCTGTCATGGAGCAGGCCCAGGACTGCCCAAGGCCATGTGCTCTTGAGTTGGTGGTTTGCCTGCTGTCCTGTCAGCCCCAGGAGAAGCATACTGAGCACACTGGGTCCTCCAAACTTTCTTGCCAGCTGAGGCCTAGTGGCTGGCCAGCCCAACCACAAGTCTTGTGTTTCCCTGTCAAACAGTGAATGTTCTCCCATGGGTCCTGGTCTTTGTCCTCCGTGATTACACAACCCTTGGAGCAGCAGTCACTCAGGGGGTGGCTCATGTGTCTAGCAGGCACTTGGGCAACTGCCTTTCTTTAACACAGGACCTGGGAAGTGGCATAGGAGCCATGCCCACAAAAGTCCGCTTCCCCCAGAAGCAGACCCTGGGACATGGATTTCAGTGCACAGTTATTTGGGAAGTACAGGAAATACCAGTAGGGGTTTGGGAAATGATGTGGGGAAGGGAAGGCTGCCAGTAAAGGGTGTATCATCACACAGCTATCACTTTGGGCAACTGGAGCTAAAGTCCACGGGGAGGCTGAGGAATGCCTCAGGGTCGTCTCACCCACGGCTCGAGGGAGCTGGGGTATTTATATACCTGTCCTGTCAGTCACTCTCTAGGCAGAGAGGTCTTTTGTAGCTTTGAAAGAAGCCTTCAGGTAAATGACATGCAGAAACTGGAAGATGAAAATTGACTGGAACAGACTGCAGTGATAAGGGATGAGGGATGTGACTGGGGGATCCACCCTGGGACCAGTACTCCCAGGGCCCGATTCGACTAGTGAACAGAATCTTCCCACACCAAGCCAGTCTCACCCAGTTCCCAGCTATAGCTGGAAGCACCCTTTTTAACGTCCATGTGGAAGTCCGCATGTATTCAAATCTTATATATCTTTTTTTACATTTTTCTCTGCTTCTATCAATTATGAGAGACGCCTGTTATTTTGCTTGTTCCTTTTTTCCCTCTAGTTTGAAAGATACCCTGTTTCTATTCTGGTAGTTACCCTAGTAATTTCAACTTGCTACTTGACTTATCAAAGTCTAAAATTAACCAATGTCTTTTTTCCCTGAACTATGCAACAACGTTAAAACACTTTTACTTCATTAACCAGCCTCTAGCTAACATGCTGCTGTTGCTGCACATTTTATCTTATTTTTTAACCCCCAGAAGACATTATCATTGTAATTTTATGTAGTCAATGAATAACATAGATTATTTAGAAGCATCTTAATTTCCAAATATATAGGGATTTTATGGTTACTTTTTCCTTATTAATTTATAGCATAAATACACTGTGGTCTGCAAACATATCCTGTATCATTTTAATACTTTGCAATTTGTTCAGACTTACTTAATGGCCAAGGATGTGGTTGATGGCTGCAAATGTCCCATGAGGGCTGAAAAGGAACACGGATTCTGCAGTGGTTGGATGCCATGTTCTATAGATGTCTACTAGGTCAGGCTTGTTAATCATTAAATCTTCTATGTTCTTACTTACTGTTTTTGTCTGCTCGTTCTAGCAAGTGCTGAGAAAGATGTGTTGAAATCTCCTGCTACGATGGTGGATTTGTCTGTTTCTTTGTCATTCTGCCAATTTTTTTTGTTTATACCTTTTTAAAAGCATGTTATTAGGTACATGCAAATATAGAATTGTTATATCTTCCCGGTAAATTGAATTTTTATCATTATGAAATGACCCCCTCCTCCACTATGAAGTGATTTTAGCTTTAAAGTCTATTTTTTTTTGAAGTTTCTACACACAGCATTGACAAAGTCTATTTGCTTCTGTAGCTTTATGTCAGATTTCCGTTGTTTAGTATTTGCTATGGTTTGAATGTTTATCCCCTTTAAAACTTATGTTGAAATTTAATTGCCATTGTGACAGCATTGAGAGGTGGGATCTTTAAGAGGTGTTTTGGTCATAAAGGGTCTGCCCTCACGAACGGATTATGGTGGGAATGGCTTCCTCCCTTCTGGTGCGCTCTCTCTCTCTCTCTCTCTCTTTCTGCCTCTCTGTCTCTCGTTCCCTCTCCTTGCCTTTCTGCCTTCTGCCATGCTATGATGCAGCATGAAGGCCCTTGCCAGATGCTAGCACCTTGATATTGGACTTCTCAGCCTCCAGAACTGTGAAAAATAAATTTCTGTTCATTATAAATTATCTAGTGTCAGGTATTCTGTTATAGCAGCACAAGACAGAATTTGCATAATGTGCTTTTCTACCTTTCCATTTTCAACCGTTTTTGTATATTTATGCTTTAGATGTATTTCTTATAGACAATATATATTTGGGATTTTGCTATCCAGTCCAACCATCTTTGCCTTTCGACTGAAATATTTATTTTTTAAGTCTCACAAGGTATTATTATTATTTTATGTACATGCATTGTTTGTTTAGACCTCCTACTTGGAATCATTTTCTATCTGCCTGGAACAAAATATTTAGAATGCCTTTAGTGTATTTAGATCCGCTGGTGGCAAACTGTTTCAGTTTTTGTCTGACAATGTCACCTTTATGGTTGTTTTCTTCCAGATGTCTAATAAGCTGAATGTCAACCCAGAATTCTACACCCAGCAAAAATATCTTTCAAGAATGAAGACAAAATAAAGTCATATGATCATTCCACTGGACTCATAGTTCTTCCCACCCAAACCGGCTCTTCCCTAGCAATCCGAGAACTTGGGTGGGGAGCACAGAAGTATTAGAGTTATCCAAGGTTCATCTTATGTTTCCTTCATCTCATATCCAATCCTTGGTTAAATCTTGTAAGCTCTAGTTCAATCCAGCCACTTCTTACTTCCTCCAACTTTAGCTCAAACCATCATCATTTCTCACCCAAACTGTAGCAATAGCCCCCTAATTGGTCCCTCTGCTTCCTCTCTTCCCACCTATATACTATTTTTGACACACATCCTTTTATAATGCAAAGGAGATATTGTTATTTCCCTGCTCAAATCCTCCAATGTCTTCTCATCACATTTAAAGAAAATGTAAACTCCACCCTTAGTGTATATGGTGTGTCTCCAATACCTAACTTGACTTCACACCATGCTTTCCCTTGATCACCGAGCTCCAGCCACACTGGAATCCTGCTGTTCCTCGATAGTTCTCACTTTGTTTCCATCTTGAGCCTTCCCACCTGCTCCCTCTTCTGCCTGGAGAGTTGTGCCTGGATTGCAGCCTGGCTCCCTCCCTCACTTCCTTCTCATCTCTGCTCAGATGTTAAATTATCACAAAGGGCTTCCCTGACCACCCTTTATAAAACAGCCATCAGATCACTCTCTATTGCCCTCTCTGCTTCAATTTTCTTCATAATAATTCTCACTACCTGATATCACTTCGTATGTTCTAGACTGTAAACTCCATGAGGACATGAACTTTGTTTTATTCACCTTATTCATCCCTAGTGTCTAGAATAGTTCCTGGCACAGAAGAGGTTCTCCATAAGTACCTGTTAAGTGAATAAATCTGCACTGTGTCTATTTTACAATGAGAATGCATGTGAAAACATTTTAAAGCAAATACAGCCCAGCTTCATCAGCTTGCTACTACAAAGTTGGGTTTAATTCCCCGATTGCCTTAACACCCTATTCATATGATGACAAATCCTTAGTTTCTCCCCAGAGGGTTCCCCAGTTACTTCTGGGAGTCCCCAAAGGAGGAGCCACAAGAGTGGCATGCTAGAATCAGCATATACAGGCACCCGAGAGCCTACTATTAAATATTCAGGAATTCCGTGAGCTTCTGTTATACTGTGGTAGCTTTAAATTGGCCCCAGTGGGAATATTTACACCATGGAACTTAGCGAATGCTACAAATCAGGGTGGTTTTTAAATTAAAAAAACTTAGAGCCAGTTTACCAATACAAGGGTCCTCAAACTAGTTAGTAAACAACAGTCCCCTGGTGGCATCAGCTCTCCGCTAGCGGAGGCCCCAGAGTGAAGGTTCTTGGAACCCTGATCACCACTACCCAGCCCAAGAAGGCCGATGTCCCTGCCAAGGCTGTGCCATCATATACTCTCAGGGAGCCGAAGGTGAAGTTAAAGGCTGCCCATCCAGTACAGACAGAAACAGAATGGAGCTTTGAAGACACAGGGTTTCTCCAAAACTTCCCTCAGGGTCTTCTCTCACCATCTGGCTTTCAAGCTCTTAGAACCTTTTTTATTTTCATTTTTAATCAAGGATCCAAGGTGGCAGTGCCAACGGGTGGCTGAGGGACTCTATCCACCTGTGGCAGACTCTGCCAGTCACATTTTCCACATCCATCCCCTCTTCTTCCTTACTGTGGCTGTGATACCAGAGCAGTGGAACAGCAGAGCAAGAAGACAGAGAAGCCACCAACCATGTGGGCACTAGAGACAAAATACAATTCCTTTACTCACTTCAGTCACTGTTGGCTGCCTTACGTGCTGCTTGAATCAATTCCTAACTGATACACTTCTCTGTGATGTCCGTCCACTCCCCTAAGCCAGTTAAGTAAAAACACATATTTTCTATGCAAGAACAACATCAAAACAAGTCCCCTAGACATCCTCCCCACAGCCAGATGGCTGCCTCCAAGCCACTCCATAGACTCTGGAGCTGCCCTGTGGTTCCATGTATGTCCCTTCTCACACGTGCAAAGCTACTGCCTTTCCCCTGACCCACCCAGGCAGGAGATTCCCGGAAGATATTTCTTCTGAAACTGCTCCCTCCACAGGTCAAGGCCTTTATGTTGAGGCAACAGCAGAGTGTGGGCTTTTAGGTTTGTAGTTTGGGGCCTGACACTTACAAGCATCCTGGGGAAAGTAATTTGTTTAACTCTCAGTTTCTTCATCGGTGTAATGGGCTCGATACTCCCAGCCTCACAGTGTTGGTTGCTGTGAGGATTAAATGAGAAAATGTCCAGAGTAGAGCACTTGGTGCTGCACCTGATCATTTCCTTAGGATAAATTCCTAGAAGGGGAATTTCTGGGTTATCATTTCTGCCCATTCAGAATTTTGGTGCATTCTGAAAACTGCTCTCCAAAAGGGTTTATAGCAGTGTGAGAATATCCCATTTGTTTGGAACTTCATTAGTACCACGTATTGTCATTGTCTTTATCTTTGCTAAGTTTTTACAAAGATAATATCTCATTTTTAAAATTTTAAAGTTGGGTGTGTCTTAATTACTAACAAGGTCGATCATTCTTTAATGTTTGCTGGTCATTTGATTTCTTTTGCAAATTTCCTCTTCTTACCTTTTGCCTGTTTCTCTTGGGTTGTAGGGGTTGAGGTCGGTTTGGGTGATGCAGTGCCAGTAGGAATGACATTAAGTAGAGGGGCGTGAGAGAAGTTCCAGAGCAGAGTAGATGGTGATTCGGGCGATGGTTTGGATGTAGGTGGAGAAGGAGAGAGAGCAGTTAAGAATGACACCCAGGCTTCTGGTTTGAACAGTTGGTTCAACGACGATGACACTTTCTGAGATGGGGAAGGTTAGGGGTGAGGATGATGTTTGTCATTTTGGCCATTTGAGTTTGAGATGCCCTGTGGGACTCCGAAGTCTAGTAAACAGGTGGATTTGTACTTCTGGCGCTCTGAAGAGAGATGTCAGCCGGAGATCGAGTCCTCGATCTGGGGGATGAGAATTCCCACGGAGATGATGGAAGGAGGAGGACCTACTAGGAAAAGAAAGAAATCTGTACTGAAGAGCTAGACAGAGGAAGAAGGCTGGGAAGGGGTCATGAGGAAAGTAGGTAGAAACGAGGGGGATGAGGGGCCGTGGAGCTAAGGGAAGAGGGTGCTTCATGATGGAGAAGATGATGAACAGCATCAGAGACATTGGGTAAGATTAAGATGAAGAAATGCCCACTGGAGTTTAGAGACGAGGAAGAGCAGTTTAATGGTGCGATGGTGGCAGAAGCCAGACCAGATGGGTTGAAAGGTGGATGAGGAGGCGGGTGCTGAGGGCAGATCTCTACAGGGCAGGAAATGCTGACAAAACAAGAGTAATGGTCTAGGCTAGAGCGGTCATGCCTATTTCCCCAACCCTTCACCAATACTGGATTTGGCCAATTTTTAACCTTCCCCGGTTTGATAGGTAAAAGTGCCTTATTATTTTTATTTGCACTTATTTGATTATCAGTTCATTTGTTTTTCTTAGAAAAGTCACCCCTCCCCAGGGTTGTTAGATCTAGTAAATAAAAATACAGGATGCCCAGTTAAATCTGAATTCCAGATAAACAACAAATACTTTTTAAGTATAAGTTTGTCTCTAATATTGCATGGGGTATACCTGTATTTTATCTGGCAACCCTCCCTCAGCCCCAAGGTTATAAATAATATTTACCTGTACATGTTTATAGCACATGATGGTTTCACTTAGAGTTTTGAGTTATCTCAAATTTATTTTGTGAGATATGGTCCTAACTTAACTTTTTCTTAAATGATTAAGAAGTTGTCCCAACACCATTTATTGAATAATCTAGCAATTTCTCACTGATTTGGAAAACCTTGCAGTGGCATCATCATAGCTCACCACAACCTCTAAGTCCTGGACTCAAGCAATCCCCCTGCCTCAGCCTCCTGAGTAGCTGGGACTATAGGTCCCAGCCACCTATAGTGTGTTGCTTACAGCTACAAAGTTGTTTTGCAGCAATATAAAACTAATACATCTATATTCCATTTCAAGTTAATTCTGTATATTGTGTGAAGTAAGGGTCAAGGTTCATTTATTTTTCCATGTGGACATCAAATTGTTGCAGCATTATTTATGGGAAAGACTCTCATTTTCCCATTGAATCAACTTTGTATCTTTGTTGAAAATTCTTTGAGGTCCTTGCTAGGACCTCAAAAAAGATGGGCCTAATTATGGACTCTATTCTGTTCCACTGATCTATATGCCTACCAGTACTACATTGTTTTGATTACTGAGTCATAATAGTAAGTCTGGAGATCAGGTAGTGGAAGTACTCCAACTTTGTTCTTTTTTTTAATTTTTTTCAAGATTGTTTTAACTATTCTTGGTCCTTTGCCTTTCCATATAAATTTTAGAATCATCTTGTCAGTTTCTACAACAAAACCCATTGCAATTTTGATAGGGATTGCATTGACTTTACAGATCAATATTGACATCATGACAATAATGAGTCTTCTGATCCTTGAGCATAATATATTTTTCCATGTATTTAGGTCATCTTTAATTTCTCTCAACAGTGTTTTATAGTTTTCAGTGTATGGTTCTTGGCATATTTTGTTAAATGTATCCCTAAATATTCCAATTTTTCTGTTATTGCAAATGGCATTTTTATGTTTCATGTCCAGCTAGTTTAAAAAAAAAATTTTTTTTTAGAGACAGGGTTTTGCTATTGCCCAGGCTGGTCTCAAACTCCTGGCCTCAAGTTATCCTCCTTCCTCACCCTCCCAAAGTGCTGGGATTACAGGTGTGCACCACCACACCCAGCCTGGAAAACCATCTTGATCATTTACCAAATTCTTTTCTTTTCTGTTATTTTAAATTTAAATTTAATTTTTTATTTTTTAAATACTAGCCAAGCGCAGTAATGAGAACGGGACAAAGTAGTAGAACAAGGAGTTCCATCTGTAACTGACTGAACAATCAAGTGATAATTCACTACCTTTGGACCAGCCTATCAAATTTTTCTATGCACTTTGGTCTCATCTTTCTAGTCTGTGTCATTGATCACTTGCCTATTCTAATGTATTAATCATGCTTTTTTATTTTCTGTACTTTATGATGCTTTGACATCTTGGGGTCTTACTAATCCTGGAGAGATTGCCCCTTCCAGGGCTAGCTAATTCCTAGTGATAGCAAATAATTTGCCTGGGAGCACTCCTTCTGTATGCAAACCAACCAATCCAGAGCCCATACCCCAAACCACCTCCTTTATCTAACTCACACACCAAGCCAAAACCCCCCTGCCCTAAATCACCTCAGAGCCAGCTATTGGACAACTAGGGACCACCCCTATAGCTCAGAGCTACCGAAAGTATTCAAACTATCCAATCCTAAATCCGCTCCGTTGCTTACCTAAGGTCACACAATGAATTAGTTGAGCCCAAATTCAAACCCAAGCCTTCTGTTAGTCCTGAGTTTTTTCTAATGTACTACAATGCCTGCCGATTCAACTAATGTATAAATCCATTCCTTCCAGAAAAAACCACAAGAAAGGCTCTCACCCACACTGTTCCCTGCTCCTTCTGCTTCCCCACCAACCTGGTGCTTCCCCATGTGGCCCTGCATGGTGTGGTGTGCCCCCTGCTTTTGGTAACTGTAAACAATAAACTCTTCTTTTAAAGGCCACTGTCTCTGTGTCTGTCACCTTACCACACCAGACTAAAACAAAATCCCAGGTACATTTTCTGTGCCAGTGACATTTTGTTTTAATTTCTAAAACTTTGTAACATTTTAATGGATGGGCAAATCCTTTCTCCCTTATACTTTTCAGACTTTTCCTGAATATTCTTATAGTGTATTCTTCCATTTAACTTTAGAATTGCTTTGCTAAATTCTAAGATAAGGTCTTTAGGGATTTTGAGTTGGAATATGTAAATTTTTATACTAATTTGAGGGAAATAGGTGGGTTTTAAACACTGGGTGTTTCTATTCAAGACAAGGTATACAGCTCCAAGTCTTTTTCCACATCCCTCAGTAGACCTTTTGCCCACAAAGGTTTTGCACACTTTTGGTAAGTTTATTTCTGGTTATTTTATGTCTTTACTGATATTACCAATGGAATCTTTCCCCATTTTATTTTCTAACTACTTTTTATTGTTTTATGGGAATACTATTGATTTTTGTATATTTGTTTTGTAATTGGCCATGTTCCTGGACTCACTTAATATTTTTAATGGATTTTGGGGGGGGGATTTCTAGATGTATAATCACATTAACATTAAATAATGATCATTTTGCCACCTTCTTTCTAATATATATATATATTTTTTCACGTCTCCCTAACTAAATCAACTAGGACTTTCAGAACAACTTTAATTAAGAGTTGTGGTAGGATCTTGATTGTTCTTCATCTAATGGAAGTATTTCTAGAGTTTCATTGTGAAATATGATGCTTAAAGTTGTTTCAAGAAGTTTAAAAAAATCATAAGAAAGTTTCTTATTTCCATTTTATGAAGATTTTAAAAACTTAGTTATGAATATTACATTTATCAAATGCATTTTCATTATCTTTTAATATATGGTTTTCTTTTTCTGCTTATTAGCAAGATACATTATATTACTAGATTTTCTAATATTGATCTATATTTTAATTCTTGTAACTAATACCACTTGGTCATGGTATATTTTCTTTTAAGCCATTATTGTAGAATATTTTCTAGAATAAATTATATTAATAGGTTTATTAATATTGAACCATCCTAACATCCTTATAAGAAACACCACTTGATCAAGGTATATTTCTATCCTAATACACTGTTAGGTTCTCTTTGCTAATATTTATTAAAGAGCATGAACTCAGTCTATAAGCTCAGTTGTACAAGAAATATCACATTTCTCATTCTGTCACAATCTTATTTAGGAGTTTTGCATCAATATGAGAAAGGGAGGTTGGTCTTTTGTTTTTCTTTTCTGCACTATCCTTATTGAGTTTGGGGGACAAGGTCTTCCTAAAGAAAATCCGGAATATTTTCTTCTTTCTCTATGCCTGGTACAGTTGTCCCTGCTAATTGATGTAACTGCCCAATGCACAGGATGCATTCATTACTCCTGTTTTATACCTGAGGAGACTGAGGTTCAGACCTACCACCTGTAAGCCTGATGTCAGGGTCTCTGGGAGGTAAAATTCGTTACCGGGAGGCAATGCAGCACGGTGGTTGTCTTAGTTCATTTGTGCTGCTATAACAAAATATACACCTCTGAGTAATTTATAAAGAACAGAAATTTATTTTCTCGCAGTTTTGGAGGTTGGGAAGTCCAAGATCAAGGTGCCAACAGGTTTGGTGTCAAGTGAGGTGCTCCAGTGACAGTATCTTCTCTCGGCAACATCCTCCTATGGCAGGAGGGGAAAGGGCAGAAAGGGCCCAGCTAGTTTTCTCCAGCCCTTTGGTAAGGGAAAAGCCTTCTTGACTTAACCACCTCCCAAAAGGCCTCACCTCTTAAAACCACCACCTTGGGGTTTAAGTTCCAATATATGAGTTTTGGAGGTACACACACATTCAAACCACAGCAGTGGTTAGGAGTTTGGGCTCCAGGGCCAGGCTAAGCAGTAGGTGACCTTGGCGGGATGTGGGAGACCTCCTCCTCGAGTTCTCATGAGGATTTAAGCAGATGATTATGTATAAAACTGAGAGCATTGCCTGGCACACAGTAAACATTAAATAGAAAGGGGTTGAAAAACACAATGGAACAAAACAAAACCCAGAAGGCTGTTTGGTGAGCCAGGAATCAAGCCAAGGGAGAAGGGCAGTCCTGTGGATGGCTCCCTCCAGGCTGAGGAACAGCCTCAGAAACTATTTCTGTCCATAGCAGCACCCCCTTTGTCAGACCCACCCTCATGTACCTTCCAAATTCAGCACCCCTTGCCAGGACAGAGATGCAGGGACCATCTCAACAGTCAACTTTCTGCCTGGAGACCCCAGATTCTCCTAAGCCAGCGCCCTGCCCAGTCCATTCTGGTCTGGGATTATATTAGAAGAAAGACTGTTCTGTAATCAAAGTAAAAGCAATTCACATTTTTACTGGCATGTCCTGAATAATGTAAAAAAGGATTTGTGATGGTTAATTTTAGGTGTCAACTTGACTGGATTAAGGGATACCCAGATAGCTGGTAAGACATTATTTCCAAGTGTGTCTGTGAGAGTGTTTCTGGAAGAGATTGGCTTTTGAATCTGTGGACTGAGTAAAAAAGATCTGCTCTCACCCGATGTGGTGGGCACCATCCGATTGGCTGAGGTTCCAGATAAAACAAAAAGGCAGTGGGAAGGCAAATTCACTCTTTCTCCTGGATCTGGGAAACCCATTTTCTCCTGCCCTCGGACATCAGAACTCCAGGTTCTGGTTCATGACCAGCTTGAGAGACATAGCAGGACCCTGTCTCTAAAAAAAAGAAGAGAAAAGGAAAACAAGCCACTGAGGAGACTAAGAGGCAGGAGGATCACCTGAGCCCAGGAGCTCGAGGCTGCAGTGAGCTAGGACAGCGCCACTGCACTCCAGCCCGGGCGACAGAGAGAGACCCTATCTCTTAAATAAATAAATAAATAAATGAAATGAACTCCAGGTTCTTTGGCCTTTGGACTCTGGGACTTACACCAGCAGCCCCCAGGTTCTCAGGACTTCAGCCTTGGACTAAGAATTACGCTAGCAGCTTCCTTGATTCTGAGGCCTTTGGACTTGGTCTGAGCCAGGCTGCTGGCCGCCCTGGCTCTCCAGCTTGCAGAAGGCGTATTGTGGGACTTCCCAGCCTCCGTATCATGTGAACCCATTCTTATCATAAGTCCCCTTCACATCACCTATCTATCTACCTATCTATCTGTCATCTATCTAACTACCCATCTATTCTATTGGTTCTGCTTCTCTGGAGAATCCTGACTAATACAGGAGTCAATGAAGAGTGCTCATAACTGAAGTTACCTCCTTTTCCTCTGACTCCCACCTCCCAGCTGCCTTGAAGACTCAAACCTTCCCTCTCAGCTCCCACCACAGCTGGGCGCCCATCCCCACCCATCCCCTCCCATCCCTTCCTTCCCCTCCCATCCCCTCCCATCTCCCTGCCTTCCTTCCCCATAGGAGACCCCAGGCTCCAGCATGGCCTCCCCAGCAAAGCAGCATGTCTTGGGCTCTGTTCTTCTCCCACAAAAACCAGCTGCTTCTAGACTTGGTTGATGCTGCTCTTTGGTGCCCTTGAGGATGATTTCTGTCTGCAGAGAAGACTATTAAGAAGGTTTATTTTTGGTTTTAAAAGTGGAGTCAATTTATTAAAATTGCAAATTCAAAAACCTTAGTTCTTCCTCAGGCTTTTATGTTTAGCTTACAAGTCTTATTATTCTATTTATAAGCCTAATAAATGTTGACAATAATTTTTAAGAAGCCTGAATAATGTTTGGTCCCACTTAGGAACTCAGTTAATTAAACACCTTCACCGTTGTAAAACTGCACTGATAAATTTAAATATACTTGATTTCTTTTTTAAGTATTTAAATTTTCTCACTGAACAAATAAAACCTTCCTAAGTACAAAATAATTCTTATCAATCTAGAAAATTAAACTAATAAATATGAGCCTAAAACTCACTTAGATGTTCCAATATTATGCATTACTTTAGTAAGATTTCAACTTGAAACCATAAGTCTTAATCAATTACCCCATTATACATTTAAAATGGAGTTAAGAGATTGTCATTCTAAGAGGCCAAATACTCTTAAACATTACAAATACATAAAAATACTGTGGTTTTGATTGTCTTAGACATTTTTATACTTAATTTTAAATAATAATATCTAACACTTATATAACAATATCCATGTGCCAGATTCTGTTTTAAGTGCTTTTCATATATTATGTATCAGCTCGTTTAATTCTCACGATCCTTGACCACAAACCTCAAGTGGGCCCTGCAGGCTGCCTGGTAATCACACTACACGCCACAGACCCCTCACGCTCTCACGCTTTTGAGTGTATTTTGCACCTTCTGCTGTCTTCTCAACCTCCCAACACCTCCTCCCCAGCTCATTCTCAGGCAGTGACCTGCCTCGCAGGGACCCATGGGGTCATTCTCATCAGCAAACAAACATGCTGCGATTTTTTCTCCCATCTAATAAACAAAACAAAACAAAGGTTTTGGACCAGATTTTCCCTGCCAGCTACCACCCCATTTATTTCTTGCTCACCTGTGCATTAAAACCTGAGCTGTGGTTTTGCTCCCTGTTCCTCTCCTCCAAGTCTCTTCTAGACCCCCTCCCCCGAGGGGCAGCATCAGAAGGTTGCCCTCCTCCCCTAGCTGACCCACCAGCAGCATTTGACACCCTGATCCCCCTCTCTTCCTGGAGATAGCGCTTCCACAATGTCACCCCCTCTGTGTTTGCCTCCTACCTCACTGGTCACGCCAGCTCTGTCTCCTTCACAGTGTCTCCTCTTCTCTCCCTCTCTTGATGTTGGATGTCCTAAAGCTCTTCTTTTCCCTGTGTGCTCTCATTCCATTGTTGGTCTTCAATACATTTATTTATATGCCTATGAGTCCCAAATTTCTATTGTCAGCCCAGAACTCTCTTCTCATACCATACGCAAGTATCTAACCACCTACTCAAGTTCTCTACTTGGATGTCTAATAGACATCTCAAAGAAAATATTTAGTCTTAGCTGCTTGGGAGGCTGAGGCAGGTGGATCACTTGAGCCCAGGAGTTTGAGGTTGCAGTGAGCTATGCAGCTGGGACTACAGGCATGCGCCACCACGTCTCACTAATTTTTCTATTTTTTGTAGAGATGGGGTCTTGCTCTTGCTCAGGCTGGTCTCAAACACCTGGCCTCAAACAATCCTCCCACCTCAGCCTCCCAGGGTGCTGGGATAACAGGTGTGAGCCACTGTGCCTGGCCGATGCCGTACTTTTAAGAGCCAGTTTTAAAAATTTATCTTGCTTTTTTTTTTCTTTTTTTAAAGAAATGAGTTCTTGCTCTGTCACCCAGGCCAGAGTGCTGTGGCACAATCACACCTCACTGCAGCTTTGATCTTCTGGGCACAAGCAGTCCTCCTGCCTCATCCTCTGGAGTAGCTAGGACTACAGGCATGTGCCACCACACTTGGCTAATTTTTTTATTTTTTAATTTTTTGTAGAGACAGGGTCTTGCTTTTTTGCCCAGTCTGGTCTCAAACTCCTGGCCTTATGTGATCCTCCCACTTTGGCCTCCCAAAGTGCTGGGATTACAGGTGTATTATTTATCCTTCTAACTGATTTTTATTTCTTTATTTTCTACTTAATTTCTTATTTTATCTTCATTAATTTTCTTCTATTTTCTTTTGATTATCTTGGTTCTTTCTCTAGGTTCTTAAGTTACATATTTAGTTCATTTATTTTCAGTGTTTTTCACACAATAAAATAGTTTGAAGTTATAAATTATCTCCTGAATACCGATCATGGTAACCTATAGGTTTTAGTATAAAGGGTTTCTCTTTTAATTAATTTGATCATTGCAATTTCTGGTTTGATTTCCTCTTTGACCCTGGTAACTTCCCCCACCCACTTATTCTTGCTAATTCTTACCTGTTCATCAGATTTCAGCTCAGACATTATTCCTCAGGGAAGTCTTCCTCACCCCGAATTGGGTTAAGGCTCCTTATTGTAAACACTTATAGAATCAATACTTTTCCTTCTTAATACATATCATAAACAATATTTCTGTGATTACCTGTTTATCCTCACTTCCTCACCAGACTATAAGCTCCTGAGTGCAAGGACCACGTTTGTCTTTTTCACTTTTGTATCCTCAGCAAATAAGCAAGTGCCTGACACATAATAGGTATGCAATATGTGTTTATTGAATGAACAACTGAAAAATCGTTGTTAGTGGGAATGCAAAATAGCACAACACTTTTGGAGGGAAACTTGGCTATATCTAAAAACAAAATAAAACTTGACTATTTATACATTTACCCTTTGGCTCAGCAATCCCACTTCTAGGGTTCTAACCTAAAGATACACTGGAAAAAATACTAAAACGACTTATGTACAAGGTTATTCATTGGGGCAGCAAAATATTAGAAACAATCCAAATGCCCATCATTAGGAGACTGAATAAACTATGGGACATTCACACAATGGAATATTCTCCAGATGTAAAAAGAAACATGGAAGTTACACTGCAACAGAATGATCTCCAGGATATGTTATTAAATGTAAAGCACAAGGTGTAGAACTGAATATGCAGCATGCTATATTTTGTGTGACAATAGGTTGGGAAGGGCATAAATATGTATACAAATCTGTTTATATTTGCAAAAAGAAACACTGGAGGGATAAACAAACAAGCAAACAATAACAATAAAAATGATTACTTGCAGGTGGAGAACAGGGTGGAGGGGCAGTGATAGAAATGAAATTCTCTAAATATATATTTTTATGAGGTTTTGACTTTGGAAATTCAGAAATAACATTAAATCAAAAGGAAATGAGAAAAAAAGTAGTCCCTAAAACTTAAAAAACAATCTGAATGAAAGACCTTAAATGTATATCAAGTTGGTGATAAAACCACTCAATGCAAATAATTACTTCAAGTGGCTTTACAACACAGCGTATTGGCTGTACATCCTTAAAGAAATATTTTCTAAGGACAAATAGAGCTTCAAAGAAATCTTAGAAACTTCATTTTCAAGTCTTATTGCTAGTAAAAATATTGACATTATTTTTGAAGCACTTTTATAAAAATCACAGGATAATGCAAATAAGTAACTATGTTAATGCTAGAATCTAAGATATTCAACATATGAGAAAAGGGATATGATATGAGGATAAGACCAAAGGATTAAACAAAAACCCTGAGATGTTATATTTGAGTTGGAAATACCAGCAAAAAATCACAATTCTTTCGTTTTTCCTGTTCAAAAGTATGAATTTCCCAGCTCTATGCAATGAAAAAGCAATAACCCACTATCAATGAGCACACCTCGTACCTAGATAGTGTTCTCCAACTACCAAGAACTAGGGCATCCTTGGAGGAGTGGCTGATTCCAGGTCTGGGGCAGGAAATAGATAATATGAGCCTGGGACACCTTCTTGGGCCAGAAATCAAGGACGTTGTCAAAGAGTGATGGGATCACACGCAAAGGACATAGGAGCCGACAAGAAGGGACACTCACTGGCTAAAGATGGGACAATTTAAGCATCAGAAAGAATAATGACTGAAATTGATTGAAACACGCTGAATATATAAACACTCATTTGTTCACATTGAGAGAGAGAGAGACAGAGAGAGAAAGCTCTAAATCAAACAAATATCATTAAATACCATTAGAGGTAAGCAGGGCACAATTCCTTGTCCTGAGAATTAGCAATGCAAAGAAAGAATTAGGCCTTTATCCTGTCATTTTCCTACTCCTTCATCTCAACCTAAAAGCCCTAGTTTATGAGGGAAAGATCTTCATAAAAAAATTCTAACTAATATAATAAACATGAAAGGATTGATAGGATTAGAAAACCACCTATTTTACAACGCCTAAAAAAAGAATGGATTCAGGCAATAACTAACAATGGATGAAATTATTACTATGAAAGGTTGACGAGGAACTTCATAATGGGGGGGGTCAGAGTGTCACCACCTGAGCCCACTGACCAACCCCAGCACTGCTGTGTGTATCTCCCGAAGTGACGTCACATGCAATGCACAGCCCCACCTATAAAGCGTCTGCCCTACTTTGGATTCCCCAGAAAAGCAGATCCTAGGAAAAGGATTTGGGTGCAAGTATTTATTTGGGAGATGATCCCCGGAAGCACCCACCTTTAAGGGAGTAGGGAAGTGAAGCAGGGAAGAAAGAAGGCTGATTAAAAGTGAATTTGTGCGTGGGTCCCCACCCAGGCAACAGGGGCTCAGCTCCTCTGGAGACCCTCTGAAAGATTGTGCAGAACATGTCGGAAACCTCCCCTAGAGAGGCAAGGAAGCTGGGGTATTTAGACACCAATTCTCACTCCACACTGGTCAAAGTCTTCTCAGGGGGTCTTAGCTCCCAGCTCTTCTCAGGAGCAGAGAATGCCCTCAGGTTGCAAGATTCAGAAAGGCATTGGTGCACGTGTCTGCAGGTAGCTTCCAGGTCCGGGCAAAGGGATACGGTGGGGCACCACCACTCACCAACAGCGCCTGCTATGGTGCCAGAAGAGTTGAGCCTCAGGGCTGACTTCTCTTTACAGGAAATATAGGGGATGGAGAAACAAGGTAAATGATACCACAAAGAGGCAAGTGGACACATCCTGATCGTGGGATTTTACAGGACAAATGATTTCTTCAACATGGGTGTTCTCTGAGCTGGTTACCAGTATGGACAATTAGGCTCAGTCCTGCCGGGGACCCCTCTGAGGAACCACGAGGAAGGCTCTCAGAATTGTTCCAAGTAAGGTCAGAAAGCCGAGGTGCTTTCCCACGACTCCAGTCTCTCAGTGTTGAGGTTGCCCAGGGCGGCGGCGTCCTGGATCTCCAAGCTGGGTGTACTGCAGGGTCGAGTGGCCTTCCCCAAACACGGAGAAAGCCCTGAGGCAGGAAAGCTGGGGGAAGCTGCAGGCCACATCTGAAGGGGGTTCAGGCGAGGTGTACGCAACTGTCTCCCCAGCTTCCCCGAGTCAGGTGGGCTAAGGGGCTGTGAGGAGCGGCCCCACCCTGTCTGCACAGGGTCTTGGTGGATGCCCACGTGGGCTCAAAGATGAGTTCCTGCTGCCAGGTGCAGTTCCTGCCTTTCTGGGTACCTCCAGCAGACGCTTCAGGCCCTCACCAGGGACCAGAATTTCTGTTTGTGGGCTGTAACATATGTGTGGGGGCCCCCCACGGTGTGTGTGTGCCTGTGCAGGTGTGATCTGAAAGCACTCTGTAGCCGGGCCTTGCTCGCAGAGGTGCTAGGCATTTCTCACCGTGGTTTTGCCGGGCCCAACCCATTTCCCCCTCACAGACCTGGGCTCTGTGAACACAAAAGTTTGATCATGTCACCTCCCTGCTTAAGGTCATCCAAGCAGCCAGACCCGGAGGTGCTGGAGCTCAGCTGCCTGGGTGGGCACCTGGCCCGTGGGGCCGGGCCCCTCCCCAGCCCCAGGCTGGCACTGCTGTGAGGCCCCTGCCCCTGTCCTGGTCTCCATCTCTCCCCACCTCTCATCGCTGGCTCACTTCTCCCCGTCTCTCTGTCGGCCTCCTTCCCGTCCCTATCCCTCCCCCGCTTCTGCACCGGTGAGATCCCCCCACCGCCCCACTTCTGCCTCCTTCCCGGTCTCTGACCCCCACCCAACCCCCAACTCTCCTTCACCATCGCTCTGTGTCCCTCCTCCTCCCTCAGAACAGCTTTCTGCCTTAGTACCAGGAGCCAGTTTTCAAAACAAAACCCACCCAAACCTAAAAAAACTCTTATAAAGGGATTTTAATTACAAATGCATTATAAAGAAACATGAAAAGTTGGATAGAGAAAAAAACTATAATTCCTTCATCCTAACTCAGCAGCTGTGTTCAATTTGATTATTTCCTTTCAGTCCTTTTAAAATAAGTTTTAAAATATATCATCCTCAACTATGATTTTATGTTCTACTTTTTAATCTTAATAATAAATCCCTTCAGTGCCTTCCAATCGCACTTAGAGCAAAAACCAAAGCACCTTGAGACGACGACAAGGACCGCTGCCGACAAGGCCCGATGCGTCCACGGGCTCCACCTCCCTCGGGGCACCCCCACCCCCGCACCCCCCTCCCCGCCCCCTCCCTCTTCCCCTCCTCCTGTCACTCTGCTCCAGCTGCAGCCGCTTTCCTGAGGGCGATTCCCTCTTCCTGCAATGTCTTCCCTCAAGTTTGCATGGATCCCTCCTCGCCTCCTTGGAGGGTTTACTCAAGCATCAGGTTCGCAGTCCGGCCTACCGTGATGACGCAGCTGAACGGTAGCTAACGGCTACCCAGCTGCACGCTCAACCTCTACCCAATTTCTCACTCTGACAACAGCGGTGCAAAACCGTCCACACCCACATGTTGGACCCACGATTTTCTCACCATCCCCTGGTTAGTCATTTTGGCTGAAGTGGAATTGTTGGGTTTAAAGGTTTGCACATTTAACAGTTCTATGGAATTGCCAAATTGCCCTTTACTAAGTTTTCACCAACGACTACTTCCACCAATGGCATAAGAGGCTTTCTCCTCTTGCATGCCTTTATAGTTTTGCCGATTTTCTAAGCAAAATGTATCTTATTGTTGTTTTAACTTATATTTTCCTAATTAGAACTGACACTGAACATCTTTTCATATATTTATTAGATGTTTTTATTTCTTCTGTGAATTCTCTTTTTCATATCTTCTGCCCATTTTACTATTGGGTTGTTGGTCTATTTTTGTTGATTTATAGGAGCTTTTTATATACTGTGGATCTATTGAGCCAGGGTAGACTTTACAATTATCTAGTTCTACTCAAGTACAGGTTGTAGGGAGTCTTCACTTCCACACTACCACCTCCTCTGTCAGTGTCCAAGATCCCACCCTCTGGTTTGGGAGGCTAATGAATGTCCTAAGCCCTGAGAACAGGGAAGGCATTAATAGGGATACGGGGGTGGGGGGGTGGGCTCCTCAGCAAAGTCTCAGGATGTGGGTGGGTATCACACCTGCTGAGCACTCCAGACGGCTGTCAGTGAAGGCCCTTGTGAGACAGTGAAGAGCTGACTGGTTAGTGTGGCCTTCCAGGGTGGCCTGGGGCACCCATTTGAGTGGCCACAGAGGGACTGCAGAGATGGCCCAGTCCTCAGGAAGCCCCCCGGTAGTGGTGACGGAGGGGGCTTAGCTGTCTCTGGGCACTGGCTCTACTCCCCTCCTGGTGGTCTTGCAGGTCCAGTTCCCTTATCCCAGATCCCCCGACCTCTCCAAAATCACAGGTCGTGGCTCTCACTCCCTTTCTGTCTCCCAGCCAGCGACTCCATTGACCGCCCCAGGGGCACACAGTCTGGGTCTTCTCAAACCATAGTTAAGGCATACATTTTCCCTCCAGCTTCCTTCAAGACCTTCCCTTTTGATTTTCAAGTGCATTTTCTTCTCTCAGCACAAGCAGTCTCTTGCAAATCAAAGACTTTGCCTTTCAAAAGTGTGGTTTCTGATGTGGGCTTCAGTAGACTATCCGGGAAGTTAAAAAAACAATAACATCTAAACATTGACTGTTTCTCTCTCTTTATATTCTTGCTATAAAAGCACTAATTCTCCTGGAGGTAAAGTAAAATCTCTGATTGATGTGAGGAAGTGGGAAAAATGAAAGCAAAGTTGTTATTATTTCAAGACATGTTCTTGTTGCCTTTCTGCATGTCTATGGCAGGTTTGTCCTCCCCCGTCTGGCACACGTCTTTTAACTTTGTTCCAGTCTTCTGTCATTCAGAAGTTAAGTGCTTTTATGTAGTCAAATCTATCTACCTTTCTTACTTTTCTTCTAATGCTTTTACAGGGTTTTGTTTTTTACATCTAGTTCTTTAAATCAAAGGGATCTTGTATGTGTGTCTGGTGTGAGGTAGAGTTCAAATTTTATACTTTTTCAAATTGGAGAGCCATTTGTCCCCAAGCCATTTATTAAATAGTCTATCTTTTCCTCATGGATTTGAAATGCTACACTTATAATAAATAGATAGATGGATAGAACTCATCTTGTCCTATAAGGTATTTTTATTTCTGTCTTGACATCTCCCTAATTTTTATTCATTAAAAATGGTTTTTCTTGTGGTAAAAGGGATGATGGGGAATTACTGTTTAATAGGTACAGAGTTTCGGTTTGGATGATGAAAAATTTCTGGAGATGGATAGTGGTGATGGTTGCATAACAGTGTGAATGTACTCAATGTCACTGAACTGTATACTAAAAATGCTTCAAATGGTAAATATTATGTTATATATATTTTACCACAATAAAAAATACTAAAAAAATTTTTTCTTGGATATTCTATTCTTGTGTATTTTCTTTGTATTTTTTTCCTTCCAGATTAACTTGAGAATCAGCTTGTCAAATTCCATAAGATATGCCTTTGATATTTTGATTAGAATCACATTAAATTTATAGATTCCTTTGGGGGAACTGACATCTTTACAGTACTGAGTTTTTCCACCTAGGAGAATGGTGTGTCTCTCCATTTATTCAGCTCTCATTTTATTCCCTTCAATAAAGTTTTATAATTTTATTCATGTCAGCTTATTCCTACGATGGTTTCCGATGCCACTGTGAATGGAATCCTGAGGATGGCGCAGCCCCAGGATGCAGGATTGGCTCCAAAAGACACCTGGGACAGGAAGTACAAACAGCAGGGGTCATTTCACCAAAGCCTCTGCAACAGGCAGCAGGTGGATCCAAGCAAGAGGTTTGGCAGCCAGAGGGAGGAGAGAGACTGAGCTGAGATGAAGGAGCTGGCAAGGTCAAGAGGAAGGATCTTTGGGATCAGAGAAATCTGAGTTTATCATCAACTGGGTCAGGAGAAGGCAGGAACTGAAATGCTGGAGATCTGGGCTGATGCTCAACATTAACACTGATGCAGCTAAAATGCCTCTTTCACACTGTGAGCGGATTGTGGCTTTGGAGCCAGGAGACCCCAGTTTGGACTTTGACCCTGTCACTCACTGTCTAAGTTACTTAGCTTCTAGAAAACCCAGTGTCCTCACCAACAAAATGAGGGTGAGTTCTAATTATATATTTAATTGTTTAATTATTTGTCTGCCTCCCACTGGACTGTAGCTCCACAAGGGCAGGGACCATGTGGGTTTAATTCATTAATGTGCAGGGTTGCTGCCAGCCCAAGCAGTGCTTTTGAGGGAATTAGAAAAAGGCATCCTTTTGGACAGATGCAGCTCTGTGAGTCCACAGCTTGGCAAACAGTCCCTGGGCTGGATCTTGGCCCCTACTTGTCCTGGGCCGGGTGCCCTTGTGCCATGAACAGCCTGCCCTGACAGGTCTATCCAGCGCTTAGCACAGGCTGACACCTGAGGGGTGCTAAAGAAATGTATTGAGCAAATAGATGATTAGATGTGGAGGTTTAGAGAGAGAGAGATGAGCAAGGTATTTCTGGAAGCCCCTGAGGCTCAAAAAGAAATCCTTTGCTTCCAGGTGCAGAATAACAGGGAATTTTCCACGTGCTTCATTTCATGTATTTCTGCAAAGGCCAGAGGTGGTGTCCACTAGCGCCCAGGCTGGGACCCCTACAGGAATGGGCCAATCAAATGACCAGGACCCCCCATTTGCATAGGTCTAGGGAGCCTCCATGAAGCATTCTCCCTAGAGGAGGTGGAAGCCTGACTTGGTAACAATGCCTTGAGCAACCCAGGGAAGTGGCACCTGGGGAGGCTCTCTGAGGAAGGGAAAGACTGTGGAGACCTGAAGATGAGGAGGAGCCAGCCACGTGAAGAGCACAGAAGAGCAGCCTAGACAAGGGAATGAAGATGCAAGAGTCCTGAGGCTGGACAGAGGTTGCTTGGTCCCTTTGAAGAGCTGGACATTGCCCAGAGTGGCTGGCCTTCCACGTATCACTTCATAGAACCTTCACCAATTAGGGGCCCTTTGGAATTTCCTGCAACTGTCCCCCTCTTTGTGAACTTTGGGAAGTTTGAATAACTGAGACATACCCACTACACCTCTGTGCCTGCTAACACATACTTCATCTCTTTGTGTGGGGCCAGCCTAGTGGTTGATAGAATTATCCTATGGAAATAAGAATCCCAGCTTCACTGGGTGTTGCCTGTGGACTTTGTCAATTCCTTCCTGCTTCCTCCTCCATCTGTAAAATGGGAATAAGAATACCAATCTTGCCGAGTTTTGGGGAAGATCCTGCCCTCAATAACAAAGGCAAATAGTGTAAGAACAAAGGAAAGACAATTAAGAACTCCAAGGAAAACATAAAGTTGCAGAAGGAAGGAAATACACAAGCATACTCCTTGACTCAGCGGTAAAAAATATTTAGGTGGTCACAGTAATCCTTAAGCTTTTAATTGCTTTTTCTTGTCTTTCTGTGCTGGCAGGAACTTCCAATACAACATTGCCCAAAAGCGGTAACAGTGGGCAAACTTGCCTTTTTCCTGACTTTCCAGGGCATGATTCTAGTGTGCACCATGAGGTATGACTGCTGGCTTAAGCAACCGTGGGAATGGTGAAATCTGAATCCTCACAAAACTTCCGAACCTTTTCTCCCTGCAAAGGTTTCAAGGTTTTTCCTTGAATTTTCATCAATCATTCCATGACTCCACATTGCCGCTTGGATAAAGTTGGAGCCTTCTGAAAGCCCAGTGGCCAGTATCTCTCATCCTGTCCCAACCCGGAGTCTTCAGGGCTCTCCCACTCATCCTATTCCAAACATCTGGACATCCCAGATCGCACCCTTAGTGATATCTTGACTTCTGCCTTGGCATATCTGTTCGATGCCTTCATGCCTGCCTGCCTGCCTTTGCACATGCCCTTTCCTTTGCCTGGGATTCCCTTCCTCTTAGTTCCTCCGACTCACCTTTCAAAGGCCAGCTCATCTTTTCAAGGAAACTGGCCTCTTGCTCTCTTTAGCATTTGGTATAAGACTCATTTATAGTCCCAGACATGCGGCCCAACACCTACTCGGATCTTTAAGTATCTGTTGAATAAATACATAAATGAACCTCTAACTAAGACCCTGGGTCACCATAAGGAAAAAAGTTCTGGTCTTCCAACAAATCCAGACTGTGCTGCTTCTTCAGCCTCCAAACTTCCCACACATGTTCACAAATTTTGTCTTTTGCCTTTGTACTTGAACAACAGTTTGGCTGAAAATAAAATTCTTGAGTCACACTTTCTTTCCTTGATGACTTTGTAGGTGTTGCTCTATTGTATTCTAACGCTGGGTGCTGCCATGAAGTCAGAGGCCAGCCTGGTATTGTCCCCTTGTAAGTGACTTGTTCCTTTTTTCCAGATGCTCAAAGGATTCTTTCTTAACTTTAAAATCAAATGATGTTGTATTAGAATATATTTTGATATTGATAATTCGGAATCAATTTTCTGGGTCTCATTAACTTTTCAATTGGTCTCCTTTTTTCTAAAACATCTTTTGGAATTAGATCTTAGAATATTTATTTGATGCCATTTTTTTTAGTTTACTTCTTCAGAGACTCTTGATATGTGCACATGGTCTCTCTTTGTCATCTTCTCTCTTATCATTTAAACTTTACAAAAAATTTTTTCATTACATTTTTAATGCTTTCCCTTGTGTTTCAGCAGAGTTTGTTCTCTCTTGTGCTACTTTCACTTTGACTTTCATTTCTATGATACTGTCATTTCCTTCCACTTTTTCCTGAACCCCGACAGCTTGTGTTTTATTCCCTTTTGTTGTCTTGCTATTATTTCTGTGAACTCTTATATCTCTTCTCTGTACTCTTGGTTTGTAAAAATATATGCTTCATTGAGGTTTTTGTTTTTTGGGTTTTTTTGGTTTGCTTTGTTTTTATTCTGGTAAATGTTCTTTGGGGGTTTTTTTGGTGGTGTTCATTTGGTTCTTCTTTTCGTTTCTTTCCTTGTTCTTGCCCTCTTTTTGTTTCTTGCTTCTGTGTACACAGCTCGAGAGGGTTTATTGTTGGTTACTAATAATTGAATGATGCAAATTTCCCCTGGACCAGTTATTTGCAAGAGGTTCCTGTTGGAGAGGGGCCAGAACCATTTCGAGAATTTTCCGTATGGCTCAGGGTTGTGTAAGAGATCTTGGAGCCTTTACTTCTCCACAGCTAATGAAGACAGGGCTTTTCACTCGGTTGCCCAGGCTAGATGCAGTGAAGCATACCATAATCTCCAACTCCTGGGCTCAAGTGAACCTCCCGGCTCAGCCTCCCGAGTAGCTAACACACACCACAACGCCTGGCTAATTTTTAAATTTTTTTTAGAGACGAGGTCTTGCTGTGTTGTCCAGGCTGGTCTCAAACTCCTGTCCTTAAGCAATCCTCCCACTCTGCTCTCCCAAAGTGCTGGGATTACAGGTGTGAGCCACCGTGCCTGGCCCTGTGTGTGATTCTTAATTCAACCTCAACTCCTCTGTCTTATGAAACCAAACAGGTCCAGGGAAGCCACTCATGCCAGCCTCTACATGTTCTATTTCCCTTGTGAGGTCCCCTCCCAACTCCTCTGAGATGTGCATTCTCTGCTTCTTCTTGAACTCCTTTCTGAGCTTCCCTACTTTTAGCTGCCCTTTGTCCTAATTGTGATTTAATTTCAGATTTCTCCTGGTTTCCTCAAAGATGGAGTTTGTATCTTTTTTTTTTTCCTGAGACAGACTCTCACTCTTGTTGCCCCCGGGCTAGAGTGCAGTGGTGTCATCACAGCTCACTGCAGCCTCCAACTCCAGGGCTCAAGCGATCCTCCTGCCTCAGCCTCCTGAGAAGCTGGGACTACGGGGGCCCACAACGATGCCTGGCTAATTTTTCTATTAGTAGAGACGGGGTCTCGCTCTCGTTCACTCTGGTCTCCAACGAGCTTGTATCTTTTTTCCCCTTCTTGTTGCTTTCTGAGAAGACAAGTGGGAAAGTACCAACTTTACCATTTTCAAACAAGAAATTCCAGCTCTATCAGGAATCCATCCGCGACTCTCCTCTTCAGTGGCTTCAGGTTGTCACCATCGCCGCTTGCCAACTCTGCACGACCAGCCTCTGTTGACCTCATGGCCTCGTTTTCAATGCAATCCACTCTGGCCACAGCGCCTCCTTCATTTCATCTCCTTGGAAGCTCCTGATGGGTCCTGCCTTGGGGCTTCCACCCATGCCGTTCTCTCCTCCTTCTGCTCTCTGCCTGGCTGACTCCTATTCACCCTCCAGATCTCAGCTGAAAAAGCCACCTCCCCAACTCCCCAGACGGGGTTCAGTAACCCTGCCGAATGCTCCCAGGACTCTGTACCTTTCCTGGTGCACAGAGGTAGGACACCTTTCCACCCAAGGAAGGACGCTCCATCAGCCCACAAGGCCTTGCTCAGGGTGAAAGCACAATTTCCATCTGGCTTTTAAAAATACTGGCAGCAGTGCTGAGATCCCTGTCGCAGAGGTAACCAGAGTTCCTGGGATACCCTGGGATGGAAGGAGAGTCTTGGTCAGGAGAGTGGAGGAAATGCCAGGTGCCTCCCTGCGGACATTAAATCCAATGAAGAGGGCCAGAAGACACAGCAGGGCTGTGTCCTGATATTGTTTGGGCAAAACCATGGGCGTTGGCCAATGGCAGGGTGGAGCTCTCTGGAGGAACTGGGCTCCACTGCCTTCCAGAGACAGCTTTGGTTTTTCTTTTAATTGTGTTTTAATTGCGCAATTGACATTTAAACAACACTAAAGACAGTGTTTAAAAAGAAAGAAAAGTCACTGGATCCCATCCATCTTACACATCTGAGTTGGAAAGAGCACTGGGCTTGGAGTCCAGCACACCAGGGTTGGCAGCCCTCTCTGCCAGGGACTGCCTGCGCCACCTCAGGCAGGTTCTCTCACCCTCTCTATACCTTAGTTGCCTCACCCGTAAAGGGGAACAACTCCTACCTCCTAGGGATTTGGGGAGAATTGGGGAATTAAGTGAAATAATGCACGTGTAAGCCCTTGGCATAGTGTCTGCCATATGGTGGGCCCTCAGTAAAGTTTCTCTTTTTTATCAAGGTGACTGTTTCATTTGCTAGTATTTTCTGCCAAGCTTTCATCAAGTCCAGATGAACATTTTGCACACTGTAATCATGCTTTAAGTTTAATTTTGCAGTCTGCTTGTAAACACACTATATCATAAGCACTTATTTCAACATTTTCATAATTATTTAATGGTGGAACACCATGCCATTGAAGCAATAAATCATTATTTATGTAACCATTCTTCTGCTATTGGACATCTTTTAGTGTTATAAATAATTCTGTATTGAATTCTGGATTCTTCGTTATTGTTGCTATCATATGTATCAAAGGTTGTTGTTGAAGGTTGACTATTCGTCCATGTGTACTTACTACTTTTATGTCCTCCCTTGAATTGCCTGCTTATGACCTTTGTACGGCTGTCTCTTAGCAACTCAGATGTTTTTTATTGACGTATGTGAAATATTTACATAATGTAGACATTAGCCATTTGCCATTTTCCCCACTCCCAGGTGATATTTCAATTTTAGTTATTTTTCTACTATACAAACTCTAAATTTTTAATCTTTCCATCTTTGCATTTATATAACGAACATTGTGTGAACATCCGATCTGGATGGCAGGTGCATGAGGAGGTACTGGGGGTAAAGGACACCCTGGTTCCTGACTCCAGAAGGCCTCACTTAAGCTATGGATACAAACATGAAAACAATTACAATGTTGCTCTGATAAGTACTAGAACAATAAGAACTGCAACAGCGGCATCAGTTGGTTGAGTCCCCTCTCTTTGAAGCCCTGCTCTAAGAACTTGCATATACTATCTCATTTAAATCTCACAGTGCTCCTTTGACTTAGCTGCTCTTTTTATCCCCATTTTATAGATGAGAAGAATGATCCTCAGAATGGTTACATGACTTACCCAAGCTCCAAGAGCTACTAAGAGCTGATGCCAGTATTTGAAATCAGGCAGTTGTACTTAGAGCTTGCCTTCATTTTCTTTGTTTTTGTTTTTTAAGAGATAGGGTCTCATTTCATCCCCCAGGCTGGAATGCAGTGGTGCTATCATAGCTTACTGAAACCTTGAACTCCTGGACTCAAGTGATTTTCCCACCTCAGCCTCCCAAGTAGCTGGGACTACAGGCACGCACCACCATGCCCCGCTAATTTTTTTTTCATAGAGACAGGGTCTTGCTACATTGCCCAGGCTAGTCTCGAAGTCCTGACCTCAAGCGATCCTCCCGCCTTGGCCTCCCAAAATGGTAGGATTATAGGCGTGAGCCACTGCACATGGCCAGAACTTGCCTTCTTAACTACTATAGGAAACCAGCTGCCCAGGACAAGGATGTAGAGGTAGTGACAATGGTGGCGTGTAGGGATGGAGCTGTACGTCAAGGAAGGCCTCCAGGAAGAGGTGAGTCAAAGCTGAGTACTGAAAGATAAAGACAACTTCACCACCAGGCAAGGGGTTGTGGAGGAATGGACACTCCATAAAGAAGGAACAGCTTTCCCAAAGGCCTGGAGAGAGAGCCCTTTGAGAGGCTGTAAGTTGTCCAGCAGCCTCAAAGTCCAGGTGCTTTTATTATTATATACATTTTCTTTATCTGTTTACTCATCACAGGCTCCATGTTAGGTGCTGGAGATATAGTGATGAACAAGACATTAGAGATACCTGCCTGCATGGAGTGTACAGTCTAATTGGGGGCAGCAGACAGGAAGGAAGATGTACTGAACATCTGTCATTCATTGCTGCTCAATGGTTTTTAAAATTCCTCTACGTTTTGGACTACTCCTGATATCTTGGCCAAACCAGCCTCCCTTGCAGCTGGAGTGCAGGCATGTGGCCTAAGTTCCTCCAATCACACTCACCCACCTGAGATACCAACTGGGAGGTGAGTTATGTGTAGGAACAGCTGCATGTGGGGCATCCTTGTTTGCTGGCCTGGTGGCAGCCAAAGAAATATGGTTCCAGAGTCAGTGACAGCAGCAACACCTTCCCCATGAGGCCGATTTGGCAGTGTGCTTTTTGGAGAGGCTCCTAAAAACTGCATATAGAGCCTGTTTCTCTAATATCCTAAATAAATGCCTTTCCTACTTAAACTAGCCAGAGTGGACTCTATTGTCTACAAACAAGAATACTAATAAATAAGCAAATAAACCAATAAATATACAGTTGACCCTTGAACAACACAGGCTTGAGCTGCAAGAGTCTACTTATACTTGAATTTTCTTCTACCTCTGCCACCCCTGAAACAGCAAGACCAGCCCCTCCTCTTCCTTCTCCTCCTCAGCCTACTCAACACAAAGACGACAAGGATGAAGACCTTCATGATGATCCACGTCCACTTAATGAATAGTAAATGTATTTTCTCTTCCTTATAATTTTCTTAAGAACGTTTTCTTTTTCTAGCTTACCTTATTGTAAGGATACAGTATACAATACATATCACATACAAAATATGCATTAATTGACTGTTTGTTATCAGTAAAGCTTCCAGTCAACAGTCAGCTATTAGTAGTTAAGTTTTGGGGGAGTCAAAAAATACACGTGGATTTCCAACTGTGCGTAGGAGGTGTCAGCACCCCAACCCCCATGTTGTTCAAGGGTCAACTGTGCACACTGAGGAAACTAAGGGGTTGAGAAGTTAAGAGTGTGGTCCACAGTTACCCAGTGGTACAGCTGGGATCCAGACCCAAGAGAATGAGAACCCAGAGCCCAAACTCTTATCCTGGATGCTGCCAGATCGACACCTCCCAACCCCCTGGTGGGATCAGTCCTACGGGGACTGCTCACACTCTCAGATGATCACCCAGTCTTCCCCCTTTAATGCTCAGCCCGGGCAGAACATGGATTTCCTCTCTGTTTGTCAGGTGCCCGGGCTGCAGGTGGCTGGGAAGAGAGCCTTTGCTCGTGGTGCCCTGGCCCGAGGCTCTTGAGCTCTTGCAGAAACCTACTATCATCCTTCCTTGAGAACTGCAATGTGATGGGATTATATATTTTTATTAATGCTATTGTCATGCAATTCTGTCCCCATCTTGGGGTCAGAAATGAGGGAGGGCCTGGGGGCTGGAGCCTGAGGGACCTGTCCCAGGAAGGGGAGAGAAGACACAATGCAGGGGTGAGGCCCTGAGGTTGTGGGCCGTCCAGCTCTTGCATGTCTACTTGAAGCAGGCAGGCTTGGTGGCCCTGAAAGCCAGATTTATGCCCTTTGCCATCACCACTAAGATTAGCTGCAAAAGGGAAAACAGCGGCTCCTGCCCACAATTCAGGATCTGCTTTAATTAAATGTGTCTTGTCTTGGGAGACAAAACAAGTGGCCAAGAGCACTGAGCTGATGGCAAGGGAAGTCAATGGCGCAGAGGTGGTTTATCCACCGGCAGAACCAGCCTGTTAACAGCTCAAGATGCGAAGGTTTTTCTGTTGATGCATTTCTTTGCATTTTCCAAAGCTGGTGGATCAATAGCTACAAACAGCTAAAATGGATTTCTGTCTCAGCTTCCCATACCCTCAGACCAGAGGATGGTATCAGACAACTCAGGGTCCCGTCAGGTGTTGCTGCTGTCAGCAGCTGCTATCTGTGACCTCGCTGGATCCTCACCTTCAGCTTTGTAAGACAGGGCTGCTGTGCCTATTTCAGAGATTTGGAAACTGAGGCTCAGAGAGGGAAGGCCATTACACAGAGTCCCAGAGCTGGTCACTGGCCTCAAGGCCTTTGCCAGTGTCTGCTGTCTGTTGTTACAAACACTGTTATTAACATTGTCAGTTTCCCGGGTGATGCTCTGAGAGGAATCGTTGCTTGCCCAAGATCCCGCAGCCAGGGACTGCCTGGAGAGAGAAGCCAGCACACCGATGGCAGAGGCCCCTGCTCTGAGAGCTCAGTGGTGGGTCTGTCTGGCCTCTGCTCACCTGCCCTGGAAATCAATGGGAGAAAGGCCAGAGGCACCAGGATATTTATTTCTCTGAAAGGCCCCTGAAAGGAGAGGCCAGCTCCTTCCCTGTCCACAGCACCAAGGGCTTCAGTTCCTGGCTCTGGAAGGACCTGCTGCCCAAGGCTGCGGCTCTATTTTTAGCCTTGAATCCATCAATAAATGGAGGCTGGCAGAGCAGCCGGCCTGATATTAAGAAGAGGGGGAAGAGGCCATTTATTAAGCAATTTCAGTGTCCTGGGCATCATGTGCTTCATATGGATTATCTACTTAAACCTCTACAACATTCCTATAAAATAATGACTATTGTCAACATCGTATAAATAAGGAAAATGAAGCTCAAACAGGTGAGGGAACTTGCTGAGGCCACGTGGCTGGTAAGCTGCAGCTCCACGATCCAAATGCAGATCACGCTGGGGTCTGCGGGGCTCTAAGTCCGCGCCCTTCCTTCCTTCCCTCCCGCCCTAGTGAAACATGACCCTGACCACTGGGGCTGCCCCCAGGGTGGGGCAGGGGTGGGGCAGAGGGTCAGCATATAATCCCAGTGCTAGGGAGGTGCTGCAGGTGGGAAGGAACCACTGGCTCCAGCTGGTTGGAGGGGAAAGGTTTCCCTGAGACAGAAACCTGGACCGGACCATGGGGTCCCCCTAGATAAAGACAGGAAGGGCCCGGCAGGCAGAGGAAGCAGCTCGACCAAGGCAAGGAGGTGTGGCGCGTGTGCGAGGCCTGCTCGGGGGACAGTGAACAGTCTGGTGGAGAGAAGGAAGGTGAGGCTGGGGGCATAGACCAGGGCAACATTCCCAAAAGATTTTGAATCCAAGGGGGTTTCTGAAGTCTGGATTCTGGAAGGATTGTGAGTAGAGGAATGACAAGGTCATGTCTGAGTTTAGAAGGCGTGCAGAGGGTGGGTTTGAGGGGGAGACTGGGGAGAGGTGGACAAACAACTCTGCCCACTTCTAGTGATAATGGCTTCCACTTACTGAGCACCTACTACTTGTGTGAGGCATCATACTGGTGCTTTTCCTAAGTTATCACCTGAGACCCATAGCAGGTGCTCAACCAATGTAGCTATCTGGAGGCTGTGGGCATCCCTCTTTTACAAATGAGGAAGACTGAGGCTTTGAGAGATCAAGTGGCTGCCCAGGGCCACTAGGATTGGAACCAGAGTCTGGTGGATTCCAGAGACCATGGCGCTTCCCTGGCCAGGTGGGAGGTTGTGTAATAAAAACAGTCTCAGGCAAAAGGACGTTTATCTGAAGTCCAGGAATGGAGAAGACAAGGTAGGTTTCAAAGGTGATAAGAGAGGCAGATTTTTTTGTTTTGCTTTGTCCTTTAAATACATTTGTTTACACACAGTGAGGATGGCAGCTTTGTCACTAAGGTTACAAAGCTTTTCTGGGGCCAGAACTAGAGGACAGACTCAACCAGGGAAAGGGCATTGTTTCTGTGGGGCAGTGGTTGGGGGAGGGGGAAGAGGGCAGGGTCCAAAGTCCAGTGTGTCCTGCAGCTCTGAGGTCCCCATGATCAGAGGCGCAGCCAGGGCTTAGGGTTCGGAGCAGTAAGTGGCAGGGGTGAATCTGGTTCTCAACTGCATCTGACATCCGACGTGGGGGGCTCAAAAGGGAGGTAGGAAATATACTCCCCCCTACAATAATGGGGGTACATCAAAATGTCAAAAAGACCCAGGAGCCAACTAAAAGAGTCCCCAATGGCCGAAACTGGAAAAGTTTGAGCAATAAAAAAAAGTAGCATTGGATTACAACCTAGAGCATAAAATAAATATCCTTAGTCCATACTGATATAAATAAATGATATAAATAAATGAATGAGAAGGGACAAGTCTCCCACGCAAAATTCCAAATAATTTACATAGATAGTTCACCCTCAAGGAGGTAGCACGTAAACCCCCACTGCTTAAGTGTGGGCTGTGCGTAATGACTTCCTTCCTAAGAAGGAAAGGAAAGGGGGGCGGATGGGAGAAGAGTCACCTTTTCAGTGGAGAAACTTGACAAACACTACCTGGGCCAGGTGATCAGGTCCAGGTCGACATCAGCAGTGGTAAGTCACGTCGAGATCACGTGTCCTTCAGCAGCCCCATCAGGGTACCAGCAGCACCTGGCAGCCTTGGACAAGGTCCACCTTTCATAAGCACAAGCGCATCCACCTGCAGGAGCCACAGCTCCTCCTGGCCATGTCTGTCCACGTGCCAGTGGGATGAGGATTGGAGCCCCGGAGCATCTGGCTATCTCTCAGCTGCTAGGAGCTCAGAGGCACAGGAAATCCGGTCACTTCGGCACTGCCCTAGGACTTTGAGGTGCAGCCATGTCGAGTGGTGTCTCCATAGGGCTCTGTGGGAGGCAAAAGCAATGCCCAGCAAACTCGACAGTGATCTGCAGCCACAGGGTCAGCAGTGTCCAGTGGCAGCAGGTATGACCTTGAGTGCAGAGGAGCAATAGCACTGGGAGGAGACCCCAAGGGGTCAGAGGATGGTGACACCTGGCAGTCTCAGAGGGTCCTGGTGCTGGTGGTCCGAGGTGCAGCAGTCAGTGTCCATCTCTAGGCAGGGACTGAGCCTTGGGACACGGAGCTGCATGCCCTGTGTTCTGGAGCCTCTAGCCTGGGGCCCCGAGGGTCTGCTTCTGGTTTTCTAGTTTATAACAGGGACAACCATGAATGTGTCCTTTAGCGAATCAGGGAACCTGGGAGGCAGAGTGACAGTGAGCAGTGACATGTTCAGGCCAGGTCGGTGGAGCTGTGGACAGCAGTGGTGACCTCTGGCTGAGCAGACCACTGCCTTCTGCTAAAGGGTCTGGAGCCAGCGTGCCTAGCAGTAGTGCCCGCTGCCGGCTGGCACGAGACTGGCAGTTTTAGGAGTGCCCCGGGCAAGTGCGGTTCTCAGTGACTCTTTGTTCTCCGTCCAGGTGTTCACCTCCTGGCTGCCCAGTGTGGTCCAGATCAGCCCCCTCTTTCTCTTGTTTCCACTCCTGGTAAAGCTAGGTTGAAGAATGTGCACAAAGACATCCATGGAAAATCAGTCTGCCTCAGGGCTGCAAGACTGAGACCTTCCCCCCAGTTGAATCCACGGTGGATCCAGCGTGGTAGCCAGAGGGAGGCAGAACAGTGACGGCCCCGGCCTCCTGTGCACAGACTGGAGGGAATCCCAGCAGATGAGAACTGCCTGGTGCTGCAGGAGGGACCCCAGCCCTGGGAAAAGCAGAGCAAGGCGGAGTCTAGAGACCTGATGGTTTAAGAGGGAGGGCGAGGCAGACTCCCAGGGCTCCGGCTGGGAGGGCTCAGTAGAAGGTCCCCAGGACACTGGGATGGGGACAAAGGAGGAGGAGCGGGTGGGGTAGGAGCCGGGCACTGGCCATATGGCAGGCTTAGGGGCTGGAAGTGAGGTGGCTACTCTTGGGCAGGGCAGGACAGAGCATTTTTCTGTCAGGACCCCGAGTCTACTCTGCTGGTACTCAGCCTGGGAGGCCTAGCCCCAGCCCCAACCAATGACAATTTCCCTGCCGTCCCAGCAGCACCTCAGCTTCCACCATCACCTCCTTGTCTCTTCCTGACTCTTAGGAGCCCCTTTGGCTCTCCCCCTCAGGGCCCCACACCCCAGCTCTCTCCTTTCCTCCCTCAGACTCGTGGAATTTGGAGGCCCGCAGCCCACTCAGCCAAGTGTCACCTCCACAAAACCTCCCAGCTCGGGATCTGGATGGGGCCTCGGCCCACAGGCTCTTCTGGAAGAGGGAGGGAGCGAGAACTACCAGTGCTGAGCACCCCTGGCCTGGGTGATCCTCGGTCCTCCCCTTGCACCTCGTGACTGGCAGCCTTGGGCTTTGCAGCTACAACTGTCTGGCTCCAAAGTCAAGGCTGTTTCCTCAAGAGGAGAGAACTGTGACGCTCCCTGTGCTCCTGACACCGAATCAGCCCCTTCACCATGTACCTCCATCGCCCCTTGTCCCTGGCTCCTCCTCATTTGCTTATAAACACAGTTCTCCCTTTTCTGGGGTCCCCTCCACTAGACCTTGCAATCATCTCCTTCCTTTGGCGACCACACCTCTTGCCTGGTTCCCTGCTGTGGCATCCCTGCTGTCCCACCTTCTGGGGTTCCATCAACCTCCTTCTGCCCCAGAGTCACCAGTAACCGGGGGCCTCGTGACGGGCCCTGTCTTAGTCTTTGTGTTTCCAGGCCCCTCTGCAGCAACTGACACACTCAACAGATAAACCACTCCTTGAAAAAATAAGATTTCTTTTTACTTCTGAATTTAAAACAAATACATGCACCAAAAAACCCCATGCTTATTACAGAAAGAAAGAGGAAGGAAGGAAGGAAAAAAGAGAGAGAAAGAGAGAGAGAGAAGCCACCAAGGGTCAGAAACTGGTCCTGAAGAAGCCTGACGACACCAAGGGTTAGGAGAACGTGGGGTTCCTGTACGCTGCCGACGGGAGTGTGCGTTGGCACAACCGCTTGGGAACACAGTTGGGCATCAGCTTGTAAGGTCGACCATTCACTTACCCTACCTGGTTAGCAGTTGCCTCTGGTGCCAGCATCCCTCCCCCTCAGCTCACCTCTAATTTAAACCACAGCTGCAGTTGCCCCCGGACCTGAGGACTCACCCCCAGCTGGCAGGTCCCACCTCAGCACAAGTTGCACATCTTTCTGTTTTCTGCACACAGTTTTCTCCTTTGGGGTGGGGTGGAGGCCAGGCACTCAGCCCAAGGCCAGGCGCAGCTGGAAGTGTAGGGACGTTAACATGCCGGGGCCACCCTTGATGGATGAGGCTCAGGAGCCTGTAGATAAAACGTCCCTGTCGTCCATTCTTTGGGCCACAGCAGTGACCTCGATCTCTTCCCTGCCTCACTCCCTCTGCTGCCCCACTCCTGCTTCCCGGGATTACCCCTCAAACAGACTATCTGCACCTTAGTCTTTGTCTCAGGCTCTGCTTTAGGGGGACCCAAACCAAGACATCTATGACCCAGCAATTTCACCCCAGCTTCATATGCAAGAGGAACTCTGTGTACCTCGGGAGACACATACTAGAATGTTCCTGTCAGCACGAAACCTGGAAATAATCCGGATAACCACTGAGAGGAGAAAGACACATAAATTCTGGAATAACATACACAGCAGTCAGAATGAATGCAATTTGCATAAATGCAACAACACGCGTGGAACACGGCAATATAGTTTTGAGTGGTAAAATTATATCCCCAAATGCTACCTTCAACATGGTATCCTTTCAATAAAAATAGAACACTAGGAAAATTATATGCTTTTGGGAAACATATGGATGTGATAAAACGACATAAAAAGGAAAGCAAAGGAACACTGAAAACAGGATTCAAGTTAGGGGTCCCTTTAGGATGAAAGTGGGGGGATCATATCAGTAGCTGTAAGTTCTTATCAATATGTTATTTTTCATGTTGGGCAGTGGCTCCGTGGATATTTTTTATATTACTAAAATAGGCACACAAATACATAAATTCATAAACAATTTAAGGAAGGCCTTGTAAGGACCAATGATGAAAACTTGAATTATATACCCAATTATTAGGATAAACCTCATTCTATGCAATTGAAGTCCAATAACAAATAAAACAAGAATATTGATTTAAAAATGGAAAAGTATAATACATAAAATCACAGTAAAGAAATAAAAATTACCACCCAGCGATAACCCCTATTGACATTTAATGAATGTATTATACATTTTTTCCATGAATAAATATGTGTATATTATTTATAAAAGGGAGGTGATACTATATACAGTTATTAAAAACATAAGAAATTTCAAATGATATCTATTCATTGTGGAATAATGAAAAAATACAGAAAAGCAAAAGAGAGGAAAAGGACCACTGTTAACATTTTGGTGCGTTTACTTCCATTCTTTTTAAAATTTTGCTTAATATCACATTGTGATACTTTCTGCATGTCATTAAATATTCTCTGAAAACGTTACCTCTCTCTGTCTTAAAACTCTTAAAATAGTAATTTTGCAGTGGAGAAGTCTGGAAAACACTATCTACCAAGTGATGAAGGTTCCTATCACCTATGGCTATCGTGTGCCCCCGACAGGATGTGAGGAGAAGCCCCTTCCCCTTGCGGCATTCTTTCCAAAAACCCCTGAGACCAGTTCAATCAGGAGAAAACCGTCACGGAAACATAAATGGAGAAAGGCTGTACAAAATACCCGACTAGTACTCCTCAAAACTGTCAAAGTCATGAAAAACAAGGAATAACTGAGAAACTGTCACAGACCAGAGGGGTCTAAGGACACGTGATAGCCAAAGCAATGTAGTGCCCTGCCCCGGAGCCTGGAACAGACAGAGGACATGAAGGGGAAAACTGGTGAAATCCAAATAGAGCTTGGAATTTAGTTAATAGTAATGTACCAATGTTGGTTTCTTAGTTGTGACAAACAGACCATGGTAATATAGGATGTCAGCAATGGGAGAAAATAGGTGAAAGGTATACGGAACTTCTCATAATATATTTGCAACTTTCCTATAAGCCTAAAGTTATTCCAAAATAAAGAATTTATTAGGGAAAAAAATCCACAAAAACCCAGACACTCTTTCCTTGGCTTCCACAATGCTGCTTCTCTTCCTACCTCTCTAACTGCCTCTGCGTGCGTGTGTGTGTGTGTGTGTGTGTGTGTATGTGTGTGTGTTTTCTTACTTACCAAATGACAGTCACCACCAACTGGCCAACAAGGCAGTTCTTGCCCTTGTGGGAATACAGTCCCGAGCAGGGACTTTGGATGGAGTTGGGCTGAGGGTGGACACCGGCTCTGCTTCTCCCCAGTGGTGTGATCCCAGGCAAGTCACCTATCTGAACGTCTGCCTTCCTCCTCTGTAGAACGTGAATAATGATGCCTACCTTACAGTGCTGATGTGAAGATCAAATGAGATAATATACCCAAAAAGTCCCAACCCACAATAAATGCTTACTAAATATTTACCCAAGAAACTACCCGATACCCGGGTCACGTCTGCAGCCTCCCACATAGTCAGTCACTCCATTTCTAGTTTCACCTCCTCCACGGAAGTACGAGTTTAATGCAAGAAGCAACTGAGAGCAAAAAAAAAATCCTGGTGATAAACTGAAATAAATATGAACTATAAAAACATGAAAGAATAATTTTTATGTCTGTTAAAAGAAAGAAAAAAAGATAACACTAAAATAACAAAGGAATGGAGATGGTATCGGGCGGGGGCAGTGACAGCGTGCTAAGGAAATTGTCTTACCTGGCAGAAGAAAAAAAGCGACGACTTAGGCTTTCTTGGAGAAATTTAAATTAAAGTACGTATGTTATAAATGTTAGGGTAAATGTTAAAGATTAGAAATAGGAAAACATTATTTCCAATCGGGTGTGTGTGGGGGGAATAAAGGAGGTAAATATAATTGGATATATGTAAGAAGGCAAAAAAGAGATACAAAGGAGGCAAGAATAAAGTGTAAACAAAAATGGTAGAAACAGGATCAAATATACCAGTAGTTGCGATAGTATGAGTAGGTTACACACTTGATGAAAGACAAAGACGCTCTGATTGGATTTCTAAAATCTCGCAATATGTCATTTACAAGAGACACAGTGAAAAGCAAAACTACACAAAAAGGTGGGAAAGAAAAAGATAGAAAAATTATACCAAGTAAATACTGACCAAAAGGAAGCAGTGTACCAATAATAATATTAGAAAAACCGAATTAAAGCAGAAAAACAGAAATAGGAAGAAAAAGGAACGTTTGACACTGATGCAAGTTACAATCTACCAAAAAGATGTAAAAAATGTATGAATTTGTGTGCTCCTAAAAAAGTGTTTTGAAATATATAAAGCAGGAACTCGCAGACATAAAGGAAAAAATTGACAAGTCCACAATAATAATGTGAGATTTAAAAAAACACCTCTGAGAAATGGATCAAGTAGATAAAAAATAATTAAGAATATTGTAGAGAACATTCCCAACACATAGAAAAGATAAATATTCAAGGAGACGGATACCCCAGATACCCTAACATGATCATTACACATTCTATTCATGCAACAAACTATCACAAGTACCCCATAAACATGTAAAATATTATGTATCAATAAAAACAAACACATGCTCTTCAAACCCCTCATAAAGAATATTGCAGAGAATAATGCAAACTGATGTGCTTAGCATCCATCCCCACATCCTAGTGTGCCTCCCCATATCGCAGAGGATGAAAACTGAAAGCAATTTCCCAGATCCCCTTACCATGAGCATTTTAGATGAGAATTCGACTCCACCACTTGGTGCCATTGTGCAAGATCTGAAAGGCAGAAGAGAACCCAACACCACTATTCTTTTCCTTAGGCTGTTACTGCTTCCAAGCCCAGTGGTAGAACCATCAATGTCCTGCCCTACTGTTGAGTGGTAGAAGCAGCAAGGCAGCGCCTGTATCCGGATCTTTCAATTGTTACCACAGAGATGTGTTTTTAAACACAATTTCAGCGTGTGTTCTAGGCCCAGGCCAGGGTTCACTCCTACAGCCTTACAAGGACTTTGGAAACACCCAGTGCCCTATATTGAAACTCCTTCTGCTTAAAATACCTGGAGTCGTCTCTGTTTTCTTCACTGAATGCTGATTTCTATAGATTTAAGTTACTACAGATTACTATAGATTTGAAAAACATGATTAAAAACTTGAGTTAATATAAAGAGGGGCAAGAAAAGCTTACACTATTAAACTGAGAATTTACATTGTTTTTCAAGCACACAATGAATATTAACAACCAACCATATATTAGATCACCAAAAAAACTTTAAAAAATTTTTCCCCCAAAAAATCAACATTATATAGACCATTTTATCTGATCACAATGCAGTAAAACTATGTTCATTTTTATTTTATTTTATTTTTTGAGACAGCGTCTTGCTCTGTTGCCTGGACTAGAGTACAGTGGTGTCATCATAGCTCACTGCAACCTCAAATTCCTCGGCTCAAGCGATTATCCTGCCTCAGCCTCCCCAGTAGCTGGGACTACAGGTGTGCACCACCACCAGCTAATTTTTCTATCTTTTGTAGAGACAGGGTCTCGCTCTTGCTCAGGCTGGTCTCGAATTCCCGACCTCAAGCAATCCTCCTGCCTCAGCCTTCCAGAGTGCTAGGATTACAGGCGTGAGCCACCATGCCCAGCCAACTACATTTATTTTTAATAATAACAGGTAGCTTTAAAATTTTCCATTTTTTTGAAAGCTAACCATGCACAAACTTCCAAATTATCCATGAATTAGAGAGTAAATTATAATGGAAATTATAAAATATTTACAGTCAAATGACAATAAAAGCATCACCATTGCCTATTCTGGGCTTGTAGGACCCAGCTAAAGAAGTACTTAGAGAAAAATGAATAATATTAAATAAATTAATTATAAATGAGAATGAGCTTTAAAAATGAGCTGAGGGTCTGGGTTGGGTGGCTCATGCATATAATCGCAGCAGTTTGGGAGGCAAAGCAGGGAGCATCACTTGAGGCCAGGAGTTTCAGACCAGCCTGGGCAACATAGCAAGACCTTGTTTCTATAAAAAATTTAAAAATTAGCTGGAGGTGGTGGCACATGCCTGCAGTCCTAGCTACTCAGGAGGCTGAGGCAGGAGGATCCCTTGCACCCAGGAATTCGAGGCTGCAGTGAGCTACTACTGCACTCCCTCCTGGGAGACAGAGCAAGACCCTGTCTCTATTTAAAAAAAGAAAAGAGAGCTGAGCATTCAGGTCAAGAAGGAATTAAAAGAGCAAATGTAAACCAAAGGAAGGAGAAGAAAGTAAAAAAGAAAGGTAAGAGCAAAAGATAATTAAATAGAAAATATAATGACAAAAACATAAAAAACAGAGATAACAAACTAAACAAAAATCTAGTTCTTTGGAAAAAAAAAACCTAGAAAGACTGCCAGAGATAAAGCACAAATAAACAGTATTAGGAATTAAAAGCGGACTATAGCTCTGATACAGTAGAAATTATTTTAGGAGATTTTTTGAATCATGAGAATACCATGACCATCTTTAAGTCATTAAATTTGAAAACCTAGATAAAATTGACAAGTTCTGGAAATATATAAATTCCTAAAATTGGTTCACAAAGAAATGGAACTGAATAGACTAAAAGTCATTTAATAAATTGAAGTAGTGGTAAATAATCTCAGTCATCAAGAGGCACTAGATAGTTTTCCGATGAATTTCACCAAATTTTCAAGAAATAAAAAGTTCATGTCATGTTCCAGAGACCAGAAAAAGGGAAATCTACCTAATTCATATTATAAAGATAGAACAAACTTGATACTAAAATTAGATAAGGGAGAGTAAAAAAAAAATATTATTATCCTATCTTTCTTATAAACATAGATACAAAAACCTGACTAAAATGTTTCAAATCAAATGTAGTAGTGTTTTCAAAAATAACACATCATACTCAAGTAGGGGTTGTATTAGGAATGCGAAGATGATTCAACATTACAAAATTCTATCAATGTATTTCATCATATTAACCAAATCAAGAAGAAAAAAATATCAAAAGATATGGGGAAAACGCAATAAACTTCAAGACCCATTAATGAAAAAAGTATTCAGCAACTTAATAACAGAAAGGAACTTCCTTAATCTAATACAAATTATTTACCAAAAATCTACAGTAAAAATCATACGTAATTGTGAAACTTTAGAAATATTCCTTTCAAGTCAAGAACAAGACAAGGATCTCTATGCATCTATTCAAAATTATAGTAGAACTCCTAAGCAATGCAATAAGACAAGAAAAATAAATATGACATATAAGGAATGATACAATCTACCAAAGGTACAACCTACCAAAAAGGTATAAATGAATAGGGGTATATAAGTCTGATACAACACAAGATGGAACTGTCATTATTTTCAGACCTTATAATCACACAGTTACATACACTTGCAAAAGAATCAAATTACTAGAATTTATAAGAGAGTTCAGTAAAATTTCTTGATACAAGGTCAATACAATATGATTGCCTTCCTTTACATTGGCAACAACCAAGTGGAAAGGTAATAAGAAAAAAGCAACAAAAATTACAAAGTACAGAATAATTTAACAAAAATGTGCAATACTTTGGTGAAGAAAAATCACAAAAATGAATTGAAGACCTGAAAGAATAGAAATACGTCACATTTATGGATGAGAACACTCAGTATTACAAATGTTTAATTATACCTCTAATGTGTAAATTCAATGAAATTTCAATATAAATCCCAACAGAATTCTTCAGGGAACTTGACAAAATGATTCTACAGCTTATATAGAAGAATAAAGGTATATGGATAGCTAAGACAATTATGAAAAACAGGAATCAAGTTGAGGGGGTAGAGCTTTCTCCCTAGATATCAAGATTTATCACAAAACTATGGAGTTAAAACAATAGCATATTGGTTGGGACTGGACAAATTGATCAGTAGAACAGAACAGAGAGCCAAGAAATAAATCCATGCATTAATGAGAACTAGGTATACAGCAGAGGTGCTGTTATGAGTCAATAGAGCAAACAGCAAACAATTGGGTAAATGGCCTTGGGCCCAAACCTGGGCAAAACCTTACTTTGATTATTTTTTTATGACAATGAGACATTTTAAAATATCAGGAGATAGAGAGACTGGCCAGGTTCCAAAATAAAAATTTACTAACCTTGGACAGATTAATTAATCTCTCTGTGCCTATTTCCTCATCTGTAAAATAAGGTTAATAAGAGTACTTAGCTCACAACCTTGGTGTTAAGGATTAATTCAGGTAAATTAATATAGGGAAACATAGGATTAGTATAGGGAAAGCATTTAGACCAGTCCCTGGCTCAGAGCAGCACCACCCTTAACACTGCTAAGTGTCAGTCAACATTGCCCTTTATGTCCACACCACGTGGTGCTAATGACACCTCGACTCCCTTGTTCTCTGCCCAGCTGTGGGAAACTTCCATTATCCAAATGGACCAGAATGGCTTAGTTCACTGGTCATAGGGGGCCTGGTCAAGTCTCTGCCATCACAACCAGGACATTCCATAGTGGGAAATCTTCTCATTTAAAAAAAAATATTTCCTTAGAGCAGTAATTTCAGTCATCCGTGACATCCAATCTTAACCCTTACTTCATCTGTGACTCTGACAGTCATATCATGACAGTTTTCAATATGGATCACCCAACAGCCTGCTTTTTTGCATGTAATAGTCTTTATTTTTTAGAACAGTTTTAGATTTACAGAAAAAAATTGGAGGTTAGTACAGGGAGTTGCCATATACCCCACTCTCAGTTTCTCTTATTATTAACATGATCTTGCTTTTTAAATTCAACAGTATGTCATCGAGATACATCCGTGTTGACATATAGATCTAACTGTGGGGTAGTCGTCTATTGACCTGGAAACTTCTCATGGTCTTACCTGGTACAGGTTTAGTGCCAGGGAATTCCATCCCCCTCTCACTCAGGCCTATCAAATCCCTGCTTCTGCAGTGAATGTATTTACATAATCACAATGTTACAAATGTCATTTGGTTTTCAATGTTACAAATCAATCTACAGGCAAACTGCCAAACTGAATTTTCCTGACAGGCTAGGGCATACATGCTATAAACCCCGACCATGCAAAGGTGAAAATTTAGCGTATGGGGGAAGGCAGAAGCAGGCAGAGAGGATGTCAAGGGAAATTATCCATTTCACACAGAGGAGAGTCAAGAGATACAATCTACAGAAAAAACAGCCATTTAAGACTATCATTCAAAGTGGTAACAATAACCAATAGAAAAACTAAAAATACAAATATAAAACAGAAAAGCTGGGAGGAGAAAGGGGAAAAGGGTGGTTAATTAAATCACCACAGCAGGAAGTCAATAGATACTGTTAAAATTAATAAATCACGTAATAGAGGTATGAATATATTTTCCCTGTTATGAAATAAAAAAATCTAAAACAGCGACAAACACGGTAAAAAAAAATTTTTTTTCTCAGGAGTTGGGGGGTTGGGGAGTGAAAGGAAGTTTTAAACTTTTTATTTCTAACCTTTCTATTGGGCTTGAATGTACATTTCCATCTACGTGAATTGTATTTGAGATAATAATATTAAAATAAGTAATTAGGCAAAAAACCTACTTCTAATTCTCACTTTCCCCTAGGGGCTCAGGCACGTTTACTCCCAGGCAGGCATTCAAGGCCCTCGCCTGATGCACCCACCTCCGCCTGCTCCGCAGCCCAGGGATTGGCACCTCCACCGGGAAGCCCTCCGGAGGCAGAGAGCGCCCTCTGCCGGGCAGGAACGCCAGCACGCCTGGGGTGCCGCACTGTGCGCATCACGGGACTCCGCCCCCATCCCTCACCAAAGCCCCCTGCGTCACGTGGTCCCGGACCCTTCCCAGCTAGAAGGTGGAACCCCAGCAGGGGAAACCGGGGGACCCCAGGTGAGAGAGGCTGGACCACGGTTGGGCCCGCATTCCCTGGGTGGTTGGGGACTGTCCCAGTCAGGCCTGGGAACCTGGGCGGGTGTCTATCAGAACGGGATGGGACGGAAGGGAGGGGCGGGCGAGGGCTGATGGGCAGGAACCGCCTTCGGTGTCTGCGCCGTGGGGAGTGGTTTAGAGCTGGGCTTTCTTCCACTTCCTATCTGTGTGTCCTTGGGCGAGTCACTTAACATCTCAGAATCGCAGTTTCATCACCTGTGGCTGCCAGCCTAAGATGAATTAACGCATATAAGTCAGTCAATAAATGGTATCTTATTATTAGATCCCATTTAAGCAAAAGTGTAAACTCTCAGAGGCAGGAAGACGAAGGTCGCTGTAGCTCCGCAGCCCTGGTTGGAGGCAGGCCTGCCCTCCCTTGCCCTGGGGCACCTGGTCCTTGGGGGGGTGGGTGCTTACACCCCTGGAGTGCTCACCTCCAGGCGTCAGAAGTGGGCAGGGCCGGGGGCACTGCCGGAATGGGCCTCCGTCCAGGTTCCCACTGGCCTGGTGTCCTGAATGGACTGGCAGGTGAGACTCCATGGTGAAGACCCCGCTCGCTCTCTCCACACAGTGCCTGTGTTCTGTTTGTGGCCCAGGTAGGTGGACAGACATGTCCCAGGAGGGGGATGCAGAGAACTCCAGCACATTCAGTCCCCGACACAGCTGTGGGCTTTTCCAGGAGGACATGGCAGGAGCCAGCTCCATGCCAGGCCTGGCATTGGATCTGTCAGGAGCAAGCTCTAGGGCCCAAATTTGGGCAGGCAGCAGGAAGAGGACCCTCAGGGAGGAGGCCCATCGAGGTATCAGCTCCCAGGCTGGGGTTGCTGCTGGGACCAGCCTAGGGATCTTGGAACTGCAAGCTGTGGGACAGGGCCAGGATTCGATGCAGCTGTGCACTGTGCCTACTCAGAGGAGGGCTCAGGTCTCCAAGAGGCTCCAGGTTTCTCTGCACGACATCTTAGCTGAAAAGTGCCCCAGGAATCTTTGTAGCGTGTCTGGGTGTCTCCCAAAGATAGCTGTGGTCAGCAGGGAGAGGCTGGCAGGGGTAGAGGAGGGGAGCTGCCCCAGGCCCAGAGAGGCCAGAGACGGTGAGATGAGTTCTTCAGGGTGTGATGGAAGAAGCCCCACGCTCAACAAGCAGGAGCCCCTTGGCAGGAGCCTGCTATGCTCACCAGGCCCAGCCCCTGTGAGGGCCAGAAAGAAAAGCAGGAAATGCGGGGTGTATTCAGAGGGTGGGGAGGGGGCTGGTGGCTTCTTATGGCTTGATCAGCGCTCTGGTGGGGATAAGCTCCAGTCTGTGGGAGGCCCTCCCCAGGGTGCTGACCTGGAGTCCTTGGGAGACCCCCACAGACCCCTCTCTCCCAAGGACACTGGGTCTGTGTCTGGAGATCCAGGTGGAAGCTGGGCGGGATGTGCCCAGGGGACTGAGAAGTTTGGGTGTTCGCCCGCTGCAGGGGATGGGGCCCAGCCAGGCTGCCCCTGTGGCCCTGTTGGTTTCCCAGTGTCCGGTGGAGAAGAGGCCCCCAGTCCAGTTGCACAGGCTCTTCTGCAGAGCCCTGCACTGTGCCTGGGAGCGTCTGGACAGGCTTCTCCTGCAGAGCAGCAAGAAGCTGAGCACATTATGGGGGCCGGCAGTGCTGAACGCCCTGCCGCGTCACACGACCAGGAGGAGCTGGAGGTCAAGGCTCAGCCAGCGCCCAGGGGGAGGCTGGGGCATGGACTTGCTGCCCCCACTGACACCCGTGCCAGCTCCCCAGAGCCCTTGGGCAGCCTCAGCTCCTCCCTGGAGCCTGCAGCCAGCAAGGCCTGCTCAGGCCAATTTATGGGTCAGGGAAGATCCAAGTACGCTAAGAAGCTGAAGAGGGATCCAGGGCCTTGTACCCAAGACCAGGGTGCAGACAGAAGCTCAGACAACTCCAACCAGGACCAGCCAGAGGAATCCAGCCTGGGAGGCTGCCCCAGACTGGTAAGTTGAGTCTTAGAGTTTGGGATAGGAAGGGCCAGACTGGGTCTCTCAATACCATGCTTGGTGGTGGAATTTAGTAGCGCTAAGCTAGCTGGGCTCTTAATGAACATTCTCTCTCACACATTTTAAGTAAACTGGGTAAACTGAGGCCCACCAAGTCTGGAAAGAGAAAATATACTGTGTTTACTGAATTCTTGTGAGGGGTCATTATCTTTTGGAGTCAGTGAGTCCTAGGTTCGAATCTTGTGTTTGCTTCCAAGCTCAGTGACCTTGGGGTATTTTTTAACCTCTTTCTGCATCTGTTAAAAATGAATATTAATTCCAGTTTAATGGGGTTGTTTTGAAGATTAGATGAGATTATGGTATAAAATAATGTGCCTAGCACAGCATAAGGCACAAAGTAGATTGCTTAATTTATGTTAAATTTGCTTTTCCTCTAGTGTTAACAATAGCCCTTTAAGATAGGCATTAGCTCCAAGTTACCAGATGGGGAAACTGAGGCTCAGGGAGGTTAACAGAATTGTCTAGGCTCACACAGCTAGGGAGTCAGTGCCCAGCCATGTTCCCTATATCCATTGCTCCCCACCCATTGCTCTTCTTTTAATCATCCTCATTTTATTAATAATTATAGCTTACATGTTTACACACCAAAGGCAGAAGATGACACTACTTGTTTTTGGTGTATATTTCTGATATAGTTGAATTTTTGTCACATTTATTGAATGTGTATTATGTGCTAGGTGTTTTTGGTTTAACCCTCACATGAAGCCCAGAGAGATAAGGTGACAGACCCAGCTGGTAAATGACAGGCAGGGTATAAAAGCAGGCAGCGTGTCCTGAGAGCTTGGTATTCTGCCTGTGTGTGTATCTTCCACATTATCAGCACAGTTGTCATAGCATCCCGCCTGCTTAATATATGCTAGGTACTGTGCTAAACACTTTAGCTTCAATCTTTGTATTAATAACAACTCTATGAGGTAGATACTATTGATATATTCCCATTTTACTGATGTGGACACTGAGGCTCCAAGAGGTGAAATGACTAGTCAGGGCCAAACAGCCAATTAGTAGAACTGGGATAGGAACCAGTGTGTCTATATAGTACTATGACAGTCCCCGACTAACGATGGCTCAACTTACAATTTTTCAACTTTACGACGTTGCAAAAGTGATATGCATTCAGTAGAAACTGTACTTTGAATTTTTAATTTTGATCTTTTTCTAGGCTAGCAATATGCTGTACTATACTCTCCTGTGATGCTGGGCAGCAGCAGTGAGCTGCAGCTCTCAGTCAGGCATGAGATCATGAGAGTAAACAACCGATACTTTATGCAGTGGTCCCCAACCTTTTTGGCACCAGGGATTGGTTTCACGGAAGACAGTTTTTCCGCAGTGGGGGCTGGGGGGGAGGCAGAGCTCAGGTGGTGATACAAGCGATGGGGAGCGGCTGTAAATACAGATGAAGCTTTGCTTGTTTGCCCGCTGCTCACCTCCTGCTGTGCGGCCTGGGTTCCTAAGTTTCATGGAAGACGATTTTTCCACAGACCAGGGTGGGTGGAGCTCAGGCAGCAGTGCAGCCTGGTTCCTAACAGGCCACAGACTGGTACCAGTCTGCAGCCTGGGGGTTGGGGACCACAGCTTTATAGTGTATTAAATGCATTTTCAACTTAGTATATTTCAACTTACCATGGGTTTATCAGGACGTGAGCCCATCATAAGGCGAGGAGCATCTGTAATACACTGGAATGCTATTACATTGTCTTTGTAAACATCACTCAAAACCATTAATATTTAATTTAAAAAGTAATATGTATTTATCATAGAAAATAAAGAAGAAATAAAAATCCCCCATAATGCCAATATTCAGCGCTAACTTCTGTTGACATTTTGATATATATCCTTTCTTCCATTTTTTCCCTGTGCATATGTATCTTTTCTTCACCTAGAAATGGGATCACATGTATCAAATTTTGTAATTTTCTTTTTTGGCATTTAAAAAAATTTGACACTTAATTTGATAACACAGAGTGCAGAAGTCCCTTTTAGTACCTCCTGGCCCAGTTGCCCTTCATCTGGAGATAGCCGCTGTTAATGGTTAATGATAATGTCCTTCCAGTATCCCTTTTATGGGTTTCTATGCATACGTGAACATCTACACAGTGAGCCTTTTTATATATAAACAGGCTTATAGTATACCTTATTGTTCTGGGACTTGTACTTTTTTTTGTTTTTTAAGCTGTATAGCTGAAGATCTTTCCAAATTGGTACACATTGTTCTGCTGAATTTGTGCTTTTCCTGAACCCTGCGTCATAGCTGTCTATAGACATATTTGTCACAGCCACGGGCGCTGTCAGGATGAGAGGATGGGCTGGAACTTCCTTTTCTCATTTCCAACCACTGTACTGTAGTTACGAACACGAGCCCTGGAGGCCAACAGACTGGCATTCATTCCTGGCTTTGCCACTAGCTGAATTACCTAGGCAAGTGGCTTCACTTTCCTGACTGTAATTCCCACATCTGTAAACTGTGAATATTAAAAGTACTTACCTCCTAGGATGGTGGTAAGGATTAAATGAGATGACATTGTGTTTGGCATTTAACAAAGTATTTGGTACAAGAAAAATACTCAAAAATGTTACCTGTTATTGACATATGCAATTTTGTCCTGTTACAAGTAAGGCTGGGGTGAACATCCTTGTGCATCTGGCTTCTCCCCACTTCAGATGATTCATTTGGACCAGATGCCCAGAAATGGGATTCTTGGGTTTGCAGCATTTTGGGGGGCTTGTTTGAGCGTGGTGGTGGAGCCAGGTTCCGGCCTGGCTTGACTGGAAGCAGCCCACGACTGCTCTGTCCTCCAGGCTCCATCCTCGACTCTGCGGCACAGCCCATCATCCCACAGCTTCCCAAACAGCCCGTTGCCATGGCAACTGGTACCAGCTGCGGGAGAAGAATTGAGGCTGGGCTGTGACAGGGACGGGCAGGTGGTTGCGGACAGGCTGAGTGGGGCGTGGGCAACTGTGGGCACAGTGCCTGGCTGGTGTGAGCCCCATTTAGGGCCCTAGCACCTTCCCCTGGAGGCAGCCTGGCTTGTGGCAGGGGCAGACAGAGGAGTTCAAGGTCAGGGTCTGCCTCTTACTACGGGTTGACCTTAGACGAGAAATGTCTCTTTTCTGAATCTTAGTTGCCTCCTCTATGAAATGGGGACAGTCAGCTGGGCCCCAGAACTACTAGGAGTTCGGTATGAGAGGTTGGTTGTGTTGAATTCTTCTGGCTTGAAACAGGGACTCTTACAGGGGGGCGGAGAGCGGGGCTGAGATGCCATTCTCTTGTTTGTCCTGAGTGCCGCAGTGGCCAGGGAGGTCTGGAGCTGCTCTGTGGATGGGATAGCAGCAGGAGTGGTGGGGGTGGGGGGAGCTCTGCCGGTGCCCCCTGCACTGCCCTCAGTCCAGCCATCATAACCAGTGAGGCACACGGTGCCTCTGGCCCCACCCAGACTCCAGGCTTGAGGTACGCTGTCTTCAGCTGCAAAGTGTCAGGAGGTGAGGGAGGGAGGAGCGTGTCCTCCCAGCAGATGGGCAGCCTAAGAATAGCTCTTTTTATTAGAGAGCTTACTCCAGACCAGGAGCTTCATGTATGTCATCTCATTTAATCCTCACAATAGCATTAAAAGCCAGTGTTAATGCCCCCATTTTACTGAGTAAGAAAACTGGGATTCAGAGAAGTTAAGTGACTCACTCAAGGTCACACAGCAAGTAAGTGGTGAGTCAGGATTTGAATTGAGTCCTGTACGACTCCAGAGTCTGTGTGCTTAGCCAGGCTGCCAAAGGCTTGGCTAAGGGGTTTGGGTGTTTATGGGACTTCATTATGATTTGTTGAATGAGGAGGGGGGCTCCTCCAGGGATCTCACAGTCTAGTGGGAGGAGACAGGCAAGTAACTAGAAAGTTGAAATACAGCCTGAAGCCCAGTGGACCATGGAAGCCCAGAGGGAAGGGTAGGGCAGAGGAGGGGGCTGTCTTAGCTGGGTCTGGGCAAGGGAAGTAGGTGTTCAGCAGGCAGAGAAGGTAGGAAGGGCACACCAGGAAGAGGGCAGTGCATGTGTGCAAACCTACTGAGGCAGGAGGCAGCTTGGAGTGTTACAGGAGCAGAGCAGTAAGTGGGGCACAGGCAAGAAGGGACAGTGCGGTGGAAGAGACGGAAGGAAGACAGTGCTTGAATGGATGTGGAGAGACTGAGTGTGGTCCAGTGTCAGGAGGGGTTGTCTCCAGGGCAGGAGCCAAGGAACCTTATTCAACATCAGTGTTTACAGAGAGAGAGAGAGAGAGCATGCGCACTTGTTATGTTCCAGTCACTGTTCTAAGAGTGTTGAATCATGATAATGATGCTTGCGTCAACACTATGAAGTAGATACTGGTATTATCCCCATTTTACTGATGAGAAAACTGAGGCACAGAGAGATTAAGTAACTTTTCCAAGATCACACAGATCCTAAGTGTTGGCAGCAAGTATACCCTTGCATGAATATGCCACAATTTATTTATTTGTTGACTCCAGATGGACATTAGGGTTATTTGCAGTTTTTTGCTATTACATATTTTGCTGCTTTGACCAGTTTTGTATATGTTTTTGGTACGTATGGGCACGAGTATCTCCAGGCAATATTTTTTGGGGTGGAATTTCTAGGTTATAGAGTGCACACATCTTCAACTTTACTTAAACAGTGCCAGATGTTTTTTAAAGTGGTTGAAACAGTTTACACTCCAACCAGCAGTGTAAAAATGTTCCCCAACACTTGATATTATCAGACTTAGATTTTTGCCAAAGTGGAGATATGCTACGGTGTCAATGTTGTTTTAACTTTCATTTCCCTATTACTAAGGAGAATCTTTTCATGCATTTTGGCCATTCTTGTTAAGTTTTTTGGCAAAAAAGTTTTTTTGGTTTTTTAATCTATTCCTTATTGATTTGTAGGAGTGTGGCTCCAGAGGGTGGCTCATAATTTTACTTTTCTTTTGGTGTCTGTTAATGAGCAGAAATTCTTAATTATTTTTTATTGTGGTAAAATATACGTAAATTAAAATTTATCATTTTAACAGTTTTAAAGTGTACCGTTTTCAGTGGCATTAAGTACATTTACATTGTTGTGCAACCATCATCACCACCCATCTCCAGAACTTTTTCCATATCACAAACTGAAACTCTGCGTCTATTAAGCAGTAATTGCCCATTCCTCCTCCCCACAGCCTCTGAAAACCACTATTCTACTTTCTGTCGCTATGAATTTGACTATATTCTAGTTACCTCATATAAGTGGAATCATACAATAATTTTCCATTTGTGACTGGCTTATTTCACTTAGCGTATTGTCTTCAAGGCTCACCCATACTGTAGCAAGTATCAGAAATTCATTCCTTTTTAAGGATGAATAACATTCTATTGCGTGTATGTACCACATTTTGTTTATCCATGCGTCTGTCAATGGACATTTGGATTGTTTCCACCTTTTGGCTATTGTGAATAATGCTGCTAAGAACATCGGTATACAAATATCTGTTTAAGTACCTGCTTTCGATTCTTCTTGTGTGTATATACCCAGAAGTGGAATTGCTGGAGGAAATCTTAATTTTAAAATATCCAAATTTATTAATGATTTAATTTATAGTTTATATTTTTAAAAAATCTTTTTAAAGAATTCCCTTCCTATTTGAAAATGAAGATATTCTCATATATTATATTGTTTTGCCTTTCACACATAGGTCTACAATCTACCTGGAATTGATTTTTGTGAATGATATGGGGTAGGGATCCAATTTAATTTTTATTTATTTTATTTTCATTTTTAATTTTATTTATTTATTTATTTTTAAGACAGAGTCTTGCTCTGTCGCCTGGGCTAGAGTGCCATGGTGTCAGCTTAGCTCACAGCAACCTCCAACTCCTGGGCTCAAGCGATCCTCCTGCCTCAGCTTCACGAGTAGCTGGGACTACAGGTGTGCACCACCACACCTGGCTAATTTTTTCTATTTTTAGTGGAGATGGGGTCTCACTCTTGCTCAGGTTGGTCTCAAACTTCTGACTTCAAGCGATCCTCCCACCTCGGCCTCCCAGAGTGCTAGGATTACGGGTGTGAGCCACCGCGCTCAGCCCCAATTTAACTTTTAAATATGGACACTCAGTTGTTCCAACACCATTTTCTGAAAATTCTGTCCTTCCCCACTTACATGCAATACGAGCTCTGTCTTAAGTCAATCTCCATATATGTGGATTTGGTTTCTTGTCTCCCTATACTCATCTTGTTCAAATTATTTTTCCCTTTGCTAATATTACATAATAAATTACAGTAGCTTATTAATAATTCTTGATACCTGCTGAGACAAGTCTTCCAACTTTGTTCTTTTCAGGGGGATCTTCACTCTTAAGTTCTTTTGCTTTTTCATATATTACCAACAGCTTATCAGTTTCCAGACACACACATACACACAAAGCCGTTGGGATCATGATTGGAAATATATTGAACCTACAAATCAGTTGAGGGGAACTAACATCTTTACAATATTGAGTCTTCCAATCCATGAACATAGTATATTCCTCCTTTTATTTTGATTTACTTTAATGTCTTTCAAAACAGTTTTGTATTTTTTCCATGAAAACCTCACACTCTTTTTCAGATTTATTTCTAAATATGATATCTATATCTCTATATAACTTTTTGTTATGGAAAATTTCCAACATATGTAAAAGTAGACTAAATCGTAAGCAGGGATTGGCAAATTATGACCCATAGATTGGCTACCTCACCCCGTTTTATAAGTAACCATGACTATTTGTTTACATAGTGTTTGTGGCTGAGGTAGTTGTGATAGAGACCATATAGCTGCTGTCAGAGATAAACAAAGCCAGACACTAGTTAAAGTGGTAAGGACAGATTTTAATCAGTAGTAACTATTGCAATAGGGAAAAGAGTCCAGCGTGAACTGAACTGAACTTCGATTTGTACAGAAGTAACTGGGCATGTTAAAGGAAGAATCAGGGAGTAGGGAGGGGGACAAGCAGGGCTCGGTAGAGTCACAGAAGTGAAAGTTACAAAGGGTTAGTCAGTGTAAATGTGATTAGGCCAGTTTTGTCTGCTACCTGGCAATTATTAAAGTTAGGATTCTGTCCTCCCACAGAGACTTGGAGAGAGGCTCTACTCTCAGGTGTTGGCTGAAACAAACAGTAAATTTGGGGGCTGCCTTGAGTTTTCCCAGGCAAGTACTTTAAGAGGGGACTAGGCTCATTTTAGGGATGTGGCCTTGAACTCTTAGAAACTATGTTAGTGTTTAGTCAAGTCTTTTTTTTTTAGATACAGAGTCTCGCTGTATGGCCCAGGCTGGAGTGCAATGACCCAATCACAGCTCATTGCAGCCTCGAACTCCTGGGCTCAAGTGATCCTCCTGCTTCAGCCTACCAAGTAGCTAGGACTACAGGCGTGTACCACCATGCCTGGCTAATTTTTTTATTTTTTGTAGATACGGGGTCTCACTATGTTGCCCAGTCTGGTCCCAAACTCTTGGCCTCAAGTGATCCTCCTGCCTCAGCCTCCAAAAGTGCTGGGATTATAGGCATGAGCCACCACACTTGGCCTGTTCAAGTCTTTATAGACAAAGGCTGAGGCCTCGTTGAGAAGAGGGCTCAGAGGAGCCTGGCTAGAGTTTTGTCAAGAAGAGGATCTTTGTCACTCGCAAGCCTAAAATATTCTCTCTCTGGCTCTTTTGCTTTGTTTTGTTTTGTTGTTGTTGTTTTGGAGATGGAGTCTTGCTGTTTTGCCCAGGTCGGGCTTGAACTCATGATCCTCCTGCCTCAGCCTCCAGACAGAAAAAAATTGCTGGCCCCTGGAATGAACCCCTTTGCACTCACACCCAATCCTAGCCACCATGTGTTTATCTTGCCTAAAAATCATCACGTGTTCATTCAGTATCTAAATTTGTAATATTTTCATGAGGATTATAATTTATTCTTATTGTTTGTATTTTTAAAGTAAGAATCCAAATAAGGTCCACATGTTGCAATTAGTTGATATGTCTTTTTTTGGTTTTTTTTTTGAGACAGGGTCTGACTCTGTCACCTGGGCTGGAGTGCAGTGGCATCATCATAACTAACTGCAGCCTCAGACTCCTGGGATCAGACAATCCTCCTGCCTCAGCCTCCTGAGTAGCTGGGACTACAGGCGCATGTCATGCCTGGATAATTTTTTAAAAAGTTTTTGTAGAGACAGGGTCTCGCTATGTTGCCCAGGCTGGTTTTGAACTCATGGCCTCAAGTGATCCTCCCACCTCAGCCTCCCAAAGTGCTGGGATTATGGGTTTGAGCCACCACGCCTGGGCTGATATGTCTTTTAAGTCTCTTTTAATCTATAGGTTGTCTCTCCATATCTTGTTTTTTCTTGCAGTCTTTTTTTGAAGAAACTAGGTTGTTTGTCCTGTAGTCCATTGCATCCCTGTGGTGTAGTTAAACATGTTCCTTTGTCTTCTGTATTTCCTATAAACTAGTGGTTGGATCTAGAAGTTTGATTAGAATTGGATTCAGTTTTGGTCCTGAACTATGTCACGGGTGGTGGTGTGTTCTTTTAGAAGGCACATAATGTCTCATTGTAATACTTTATATTTTTTGATGCTGTTATAAAATGGTAACTTTAAAATTGCAGCTTCTAAGGGTTGCTGGCATATAAACAATACAACTGAGTTTTGTTTATTGATTTTGTATCCAAAAATATTGCTGAACTCTTTTATTATTAATTCATATAGTTTATCTATTAGGATTTTGTTTCCTATGTAGACAATGATATGTAGACAACTGACTGTCTTCTATGCAGACAAGCGACAGTTTTGTTATTTCCTTTCCAATTCTTTACATCTGTCCCCCCTCCCTTTCCTTACTGTGCTAGCTAAGACTGTTAGTATCATGTTGAATAGAAGTGGTGACAGCAGGAACCCTTGGCTTGTTTTGGATTTTAAAGGAAATGCAGTCATCATTTTACCATGAGTGTGACGCTTGCTATGTTTTTATATAGATGTTCTTTACCAGGTTAAGGACACTCCCTTCTATTCTTGGTTTGCTAATTATTCTGAACGCACTGTGCATTTTATCAAATGTATTTTCTCCATTTTTTGAGATAATAATATGATTTTTATCGTGTAATTTATTAGTGTAATAAAGTTAAGGAGTTGAGCTTTTTAAATGTTAAGCTAATCTTGCCTTCTTGGAACAAACCCAACTTGATAATGTCTTATCTTTTTTATATTTTCTAACTTCATTTTGGTATTCTGTTTGGAACTTTCGTATTGCAATTGATGAGTTAGCTGGCTTGAAATGATTTATTCTTATACTATCCTTGTGAGGTTTTGATGTCAAGGTTTTGCTAGCCTTGTAGAATGAATTACAGATTGTTTTTCTATTTTCTATTCTCTGGAATAATTTATATAAGATTGGAATCATTTGTTCTTTGGATGTTTTGGTAGAATCACTAGTAAAAAAAATGTCTGGACTGATGTTTTCTTTAGGGAGGGTGTTTCTCATTGTACTACTTTATATTTTTTGATGCTATTATAAAATGGTAACTTTATCTTATGGGTTATTCAGTGTTTTTTTCATTCAATCAGTTTGGTAAGTTACACTTTTCTAGATATGTATCCATTTCATCTGAGTTTTCAAATTTACTGGCATGTTGGCATACAATATTTCACAGTATTTCTCTTATCTTTGATGTCTGTGCATTTGTAATTATTCGTTCCAAATATTATCTAGTTGTACTGTCTCTCTTTTCCTTAATCTTGCCAGAGAATTGTCAGTTTTTCCAGTCTTTTCTTCATTGTATGTTAGTTTTTAATGTCATCTTTCTTTCAGTTTATTTTATTATTTGATAATGTCTTAAAAACAGTGCTTATATTATTAATTTTCTGCCTTTTTTCTTTTCTAATAAAGTCATTTAAAGCTATAAATTAACCATTTAATTATCATTTTTGCTGCATCCACAAACTTTAATACGTAGTCTTTCTAATTATCATTCAATCTCAATAATTTAAGATTTTTAATTACAATTTTTCTTTGACCTGTGTGTTATTTAGAAATGTATTTCTTAATTTCCAAGCATATTCATTGATGGTTGTTACTGCTTTCTAACTGAATTAATCGTGTCGTGGTCTGAGAACGTAGTCTTTGTCTGAGTTGTCCAGTATCGTAGCCACTAGCCACTTGTGTCTGTTGAGCACTTGAAATTTGGCTGGTCTAAACTGAGATGTACCAGAAGTGTAAATACACACCAGATTTCAAAGACTTACTACACAAAAAGAGTGTAAAAATGTAATGAATAATTTTTATATTGATTACATGTTGAAATGATAGTATCTTGGATAAGTCCGGTTAAATAAAATATAAAATTAATTTCACTTTTTTAATGTGGCTACTAGAATATTTAAAAGTACATAGGTGGCTCACATGATATTTCTATTGGGCAGTGCTGGTCTAGAAAATACCGATCTTTTAAAATTTGTTGATATTTGTCTTATGGCCCAGGCAGGCTGTGCTTAATTTTCATTTGTGTTTCATGTGTACTGGAAAAGAATATGTATTCTCTAGTTATTAGGATTAGTGTTCTGTGTATATATGTGTGTGCATGTATACATATACAGATTAAACTTGTTAATTATTTTTATTAATTGTTTTTTATTCTTACTGGATAATTTTGTCAGTGTGATTTATCAAGAGTTAGAGGGAGACATGAAATTTCTTGCTATAATGGTGGATTTGTTGTTTTTCTTGTAATTCACCAATTTTCACTTTACATTTTTTGAGATTATGTAATTAGATGCTTATAAGTTTAGAGCTGTCATACTTTCTTGGTGAAACTGCTTATTATTATGTAGTAAAGTCTTTGCATCTAATAATATTTTGCTTTGATGTCTGTTTTATCTGTTATTAATACAGCTACAAAGCTTTATTTTGGTTGGTATTTGCCTGTTCACATATTGTTCCATTTTATTTTTTAACCTTTTTGCATCATTACGTTTTAGAAATGGGTCTTACAAATACCTTATATTTCCTTTCTTTCAAGGTCTGATAATTTTAGTATTTATCTGAAGTATTAGTTCATGTACATTCTTTGTATTTTACCAATTTATTTGCATCTATTTCTACCATTTTATTTTGTGCTTTTTTTCTATTTCTATTTCTATACTTTTCCCCCGTTCATTGCCTCCTCTTGGATTGATTATCTTTGCTTGTTCATTTTTATCCCTCTAGTAGTTTAGAAGTTTTCTATGCCCTGTTTATATTTTTGTGGTGGTTCTCTTAGAAATTTTAACTCAAATACTTAACTTACCAAAGAATAAAGGGAGTTATAGTCTGCGTCTTACTCCAAAATGATACAGGGTCTTGGAATCCTGTAATTCCAAGTACCCACCTTCCCAACCTATGGGCTGTTGTTATCCAGTAAATGGGTCCTATCTTATTTTTTTAATCCCGCAAATTACACACTGTTATTATAGTTTCGTACAGTTAATGTTTGTTTAGATTTAACAACGTATTTATCATTTTCTTTGCTCAAAACCCCTCCTTTCATCTGAGCTTTTCTATCTGGGATCGTTCTTCCTTCCTTCTGCCTCAGGTTCATCCTTCAGCATTTTGTTTATTGAGCAAAAGAAAATTATCAAGGAAAACAATAACACTCTTGGTTTTCTCTATGATATCTTTAAATCTTCCTTATTCTTGAAAAATATTTTGTAGGGGTCCCTAATTGATAGTTGTTTTCTTTAAGCACATTGAAAATACTATTTTTCCGTTTTACTTTTCATTACCATTGAGAAGTCAGCTGTTAGTCTAAATGCCATCCCTTTACAGATAAAATCTTTAGTGTGTGGCATTATGGCACCGTAGTTAAAGCTCTGGAATCAGACTGCCTGGATTTAAATCCCAGCTCTTTGGTTTACTCTTTGTTGGGACATTGGGCAAGCTGATTAACCTCTCTGTGCCTCAGTTTCCTTTTTTGTAAAGTGGGAGCAATAATAGTACCAGTGCATACCTTATAGGTTTGTGGTAAGGATTAAATGAACTAAATGTAAAGCATTCACAACAGTAGTGGCACATTTTAAATGCTATTAAAGTGTTAGCTATTATTTTTTCTCTCTATGCTTTAAGATTTCCTTATCATTAGTGTTGATGTGTCTAGGTGTAGATTTCCTTTTATTTATCCTGTCTGAAATTCTCCGAGCTTTCTGAATATGTGAATTGCTGTCTTTATATAAGTCTGGAAAATTCTTAGTCATATATCTTCAAATCCTGCCTCCACCCCATTCTCTGTCTTCTCTCCTTCTAGAACTTCGGTTGGATTAATTAGTCCTTTTCACTCTGTCTTTTGTGTCTCTTTGTATTTCACAGTCTCTGTGCTGTGAATATTCTAGATAATTTCTTTAAATCTATCTTGTGGCTCACTAATTTGTTGCACCTGTGTCGAATATGTTATTAAATTTATACATTGAGTTTTTAATTTTAATTATTATTATGATGTTTTTCATTTCCAGAAGTTGTGTTTGATTCCCAACCAAATCTACTTGGTTATGTTTTTTATAGTTTTTGTCTTTCACTCATATGTTCAACTGTTCCTTTAGTTCTTTAAACATACTGCACATACATATTCTGTATTCTGGTCCGATAAGTCCAGTATCTAAAGTCTTTGCTTGTCTGGTCCCGATGCCTATTGTTTTAGAGCCTCATAACGCTGGCGTATGGACCCCTGAGACAAGGGCCAGCCACACGGCTTTGAAGTGTGAAGGGCTAGGCTTAATATCTTTCCTGCTCCTTTTCTTCCCAGACCCCCTGTTTTCCTTTTTTCTCCCTCTTTCTCAATTTTTTGAAAGGCGCATTCATTTCCATGGTTCCAAAAAAAAAAGAAAAAAAAGAAAAGTCTCCTTCTCAGCACCCAGTCCCTTCCCTGCTGGCAGCCTGGGTTATTAGGTTCTTGCGGATAGTTCCAGAGATATTTTATGTATATTCAAGCAAACACAAATTTAAAAATTCATTTTCTCTGTAACGCAAATGGTAGCACACTACACATACTGTTCTGAACTTGTTTTTAATAAAAAATATGTTTCTGATTAGAAAAGAAACACATGCTCATTTTGAATAACATGAATACCCAAGTGTCTACAAGTAGAAAGTGAAAGTCTCCCTGGAATTTCATTCCCTAGAGATAACCTCTATTATGCATCTATAAATATATATTTACATAAATGGGCTTATGCAACAGATATTGTTCCATAACCTATTTTTTTTCTTTTCCTCCTAATAAGACACCCTGACATCTTTCCATGAATCTTTCCACGTCTCCACATAGCCCAGAAGTTAAGCGCTTGGGCTTTGGAGTCAGGCAGAGCTAGGTTCTAATACTAGCTCTGCAGCTTGGTAGCTATAGGGCTTTCCAGATCCTCTCTGAGCCTCAGTTTCCTCTTCTGTAAAATGGGGATAGAAATAGTATATACCTCATCGTGTCGTTCTGAGACCTTAATAAGATCGTGCATTATGTGCTTCCTCCAAGGCCAGCTACTTTATAAGCCCCCAGTGAATAGTAATTTTTATTTTGGCTCCCTCATCCTTTGTAATAGCCACATAGAATCCATAGTATGAAATGTCACCATTTATTAACTCTTCCCCCTTTGGTGAACACTAGAAGGTACCCAACATTTTTGCTTTTAGTACAACTCTGTGAACACTGAGCACACACCTTTTCAAAAAGCGTGTCTTCTTTTTGTGAATTCCTTGCCATGGGGTCACTAGGTCCTCTGGATTCTAATCTCTGCATCCTGTTTCTCTCCAAGGAGGAAGTGAAAATGCCCCAGGGGGTGAAGCTTGTGTGCTACGTAGGTTTTGACTTTTTATTACTGCCCTTCTTCCTCCCTTTCCTCAGGTGGGCTGGGCTGGGAGGGTTCCTCCACAGTAGAGGCGATCCTAGCCCCCTGGCCTGCCCTCCTGCAGTGCATCCTAGTACTCCCCTTGCCCTATGATGCTAGATCTCAGACTTCCAGTTTCCCCTAAATCGTGGAACCTGATCATTCCATGATCATTCATTCAAGGATTCGTTTTCAGACCCACCTGCTTTCAAAACAATTCCCTGTGGTTTATAGTAAATTAAAAGAATCAAACATTTCAACACACTTGAAATGGGATAAAAGCCTAAAGAAAGCAAGAGAAGGAGAAGGGGAAATCTTGTTACAACAAACCCTCACCCTCAACCAATCTTGGAAAAATGCAACTGCTAGGCTCAAAGTTAACACTGAGCTTCCTGGCAGCCATAGAAAAAGGGGAAGCAGGACAGATTCTGTAGCTCATTAGAAGACCAAAAACTACTCTGCACCTTGAAATGATCATGAAGGGATTTCTCTCAGGGGCATAGAGGGATGATCAGCAGCCTTACAGAGCAGGTGATGGCTGCATGCGGCTGCTTCAGAGGAATGGCAGAGAGCAAGTCAGTGACCCCTGAAAGGGGCATGGCACAGCTTTGAGCAGGAGAAGATGGAGTCAGAACTGGGGGTGTCTCTCCTTATGAGATGCATCTCTGGTCCAAAGGAGGGTGAAAAGGGTCCTGATGCAGGGTCGGTTAACTCTGAATGTGGCTGGGTGTTAGAGGGGAGGGTGAGAGGGTAGAAATGAGGCCGGCACTGCTCCCAGGACAGAAGCCAGCCAGTCAGCAAGCATTTATTGAACACTACTCTGTGCCAGGCCTTTTCCGACATCGGGAATATAATGGGGCCCAAGACAGGCACGTTTCCTGTCCTTAGGGGGTTTATAGTCCAGTTGGGGAGAGAGACATTAAACAATTGCAGGCGAGGTGAGCACTCTGAAAGGGATGTGGGGGAGCAGCCAGCCCTGCTCTGTTCTGAAATGCTGTCTCCCCTGCAGCTGGGTTCCGGGGCAGTGATCCAGCTCCTGGGGGCTGTCAGCCATAGCCAGGCATGGGGGCAGCCACTGCCAAAGCTGGTGTCTCTGGAGGACTTGATGGAGGTCAGCTCATCCTCACCTGCCCGGAGACCCAGAAGGAAGGAAAGGCCTGTGGCTCTGGGCCCGGCTGGGTGCCAGGTACAGAACAGGCTTCTTTACATAGATGATGTCACTTAATCCTGCTGAGAGAAGCACCTTCACACCTGATTCACAGACATGTCACTGAGGCTCAGAGAGATGGCATCAGTTGCTCACAGTCACACAGAACCCAACTGGCTGGCCTGGGCTCTGCATGTTCTTTCTCCTGCACCCCTGAATTCAGGAGCCTGCCTAGAGGAGGGAGGGGCTGGGCCTCCATTTGGAGAGGGCACAGTCGCCGGCCTCGGCGCCCAGCCAACCAGCACATCCTCTTCCCAAGGTTTTCCAGCCACCTCCTTCAGGAGATGCCACATGGGATTCTGGGGGCCTCTCTGACTCCTTCCACCCGCTGAGAAGCTGCTCCCCGCCCCTCAGGGACCCCACCTTGGATGCTGAGTGTCCTCAGGTGAGTGCTTCTGCCCCTGTCACACGGCTTCCTTCACGAGGGTCTGGGTCAGGGAGGACGTGGGAGTGGGGAGGTGGTGAGGAAGCAGTGTCCCCTGGGCCACAGGCTGGGCCCATATGCACAGCCTCAGTTCCTCACCTGTCCCCTACAGAGCGGCCCAGTGGAGGCTGAAGAGGAGACGCCTCTGCGAGAGGAAGCAGAGGACTCAGGTGAAGGGCCATGGAGGAGGCCCCTCAGCCACCTCCTGTTCTTTAGAGCCTACCGGGGACTGGGGAGGATTCGGACCCAGCTCCTGGCCCCAGCCCCAGCCAGGACTCTCCTTTCTCCCCACCCCATCCACCTAAAGCCCCTCCCCAAAGGGGTGGGGGCTGCTCACTGCCTGGGTTCAGCTCCCAGACAGATGGGGGGCCTAGTCCCCGAGGGGGGCACCCCTCTTGTCTGCCTAAGCCCTTCAGCATTGAGTCTACCCCCTCCCCATTCCCCTGGCTGCCCCCTGGGAGCCCCTGACTCTCTCTCCCCACAGCTCAGCTTCAGCCCCAACAGGAGAAGCTACCCCTGGATATCGAGGTGCGGGGCACCGTGGCCCGTGCCATGCAGGAGGTGCTGTGGAGTCGGTAAGGCCTTGCTCCCCACTTCCCAGACACCCTGACGGGCTTGTCCTCAACACCCCCCACCTGCCGGGCCATGCCGTGTTCTGAGGGCTTCTGTGTGTATGACTGACCCCACTGGGTAGCTGTGAGGTCACCTGCCCAAACAAACAGCCAAGGGAGAGCTGAAATTTGAACCTGGGTCTCTCTGGCTTCAAGGTCATGGTTCCCCCATAAGCTACTACAGCTCTCAGCATCTGCTCAGGTCCTGTGGATGTCACCCACAGCAGATGCTTTCAGACACAATGAGAGGTCACTGGGAGTGGCTCGGATCTGAGCCCCGGGCTCTCACATACTGATGGTGAGAACTTCAAGGCCCAGAGAGGGCAGAACTTTGCAAAGGCCACACTGCAAGTTAGTGGCAGATTCAGGGTCATATCCAGGGCCAGGGCTCCGTCCCCTCCCCTGATCGATGCCTTACCTCCCCAGGTTTCCTCCCCTCCACATACCCCAGTACCAGATCAAGCAAGGGCCCAGAAGTCAGACAATCTGGATTCAAATCTTGCTTTGCCACTAATCATGTGGCCCTGAATGAGCCCCTTGTCTTCTCTGAGCCTCGGTCACCTCATCTGTAAATGGAAAGTGATGATATTTCTTCCCCACAGGGTTGGGGTAAGAATAACTAGGGTCATGTAGGAAAATGCCCAGGACGGACCCCGCCGCCCCCCCTCCCCGCATCTATCTCCCTCTGTGGCCAAGTGCCTGGACGGCCTTACAGCCTCAGTGCGCATGGCCCTGCCCTTGTCCCCACAGCCTCCGGGAGCTTCCAGACCTGGTGCTGCGTGAGGAGGTGGTGGACGGTGTCGCGGCTAGCATCGAGGCAGCCCTCTTTGACCTGGCACAGGGCACCAACTGCCGCTACAAGACCAAGTACCGCAGCCTGCTGTTCAACCTGCGGAACCCAAGGAACCCAGTGAGCAGGGCTTTGGGCTGGGCCAGGCCCTCCCCTCGAGGCGCAAAGCCCTGGGAGGACGTCGGGGGCCCTCGGAGCGGTGTGGTGCAGCCCCTGCCCCCTGCCCCTGCAGGACCTGTTTCTCAAAGTGGTTCATGGAGACGTCACCCCTCACGACCTGGTGCGGATGAGCTCAATGCAGCTGGCGCCCCGGGAGCTGGCCCGCTGGCGGGACCAGGAGGAGAAAAGGGTGAGCTGTTGGGCCAAGACAGGATAGGTGACAGGACATGGGGGAGCAGGGTGGCTCAAGGATGGAAGAGGGAGAGACGGAGACAGAGAGCAGAGGGAGGACAAGACAGGGAGAAACACAGAGACCGGGAAGCAGAAAGAGAAGGGAGATGGGGAGAGAGTCAGAAATGGGAAAAGAGGCAGGAGTGAAAGGGATTGGGCACGGAGAGCTCGGTACGGAGGTGACACACTTGGTTTTCTGTGGAGCTGGGCTGTGGGGGGAGGGGGAGGACCAGGATGATGGGCCAGAGTCTGGCGTCCAGGGTGGCCATCAGCCGTCCATGGGGGCTAGTCCCCTGACGCGCCGCTCTTCCTATCCCAGCTTCCGACGTTCTGGAAAAGGCTGGAGGTCTTCCTGGTACCGCAGGCTGGGTGAGGGGCCCCACAGCCCCCCGCTTCATAGTTACGTCTCCATATAGCCTGTGTACACGGGTCTCTCCTTGCCTGGGACCTGCTCAGGGGCAGGGAAGGTGTGGCACTGAGTGGGCTTTGGAGTACACTCGCCCAATGCTTGTCGGTGGCCCAGTGAGAGAGGAAGGGACTGAACTAGGGGCTAGGGCCACTGGGATCTGGCGGGGCGCTCAGGCCCCTGTTCTGGAAGACACTTGGCTGACTCGAATTAATAGCTAGAGTCCATCGGTGAATCTGTACACTATAGGCTGAACTTCTGCCCGGGTACCGTGGGGGCCCAGGGATCAGGACTGGCTATGGAATTTGTGGGGGCCAGTGCAAAATGAAACTGTGAGCACTTTGTTCAGCAACTGTTAATGAGTCAAGGTGACATAGGGCACATAGTGCAAAGCACTAAACGAAGCATAGGGCCTCCTAACCACAGGACCCTGTGCGACTGCACAGATCTCACGCCTGCGAAGCCGACCCTGCCAGGGAGGATAGGACCCCTGTCTTCAAGGGGTTATTAGAAAAGGAGAAACAGGCTTCCAGGAAACATTTCGGAGAGAATGACATTGATCAACAATAAGAATCACAACTAGCATTTACGATAAGCCATGCTCCAGGCTAAGCATTCTACAGATGTTGTTTAATATAGTGCCTTTAATTTAATTCCCAGAGAACAGATAAACTGAGGCTTAGAGCAGCTAAGTGCTTGCCCAAGGCCATACTACCCTGTAAATGTTTATTAAGGGCCCAGCTGGGACTCCAGAGCTTACACTCTTTTGACTACACCACACCCTTCCCAGCACACAGGGTGAGGTACAGTCAGAGGCAGAATTTGTCGGTGAAGGTGAAATCCAGGAAGGCTTCCTGGAGGAGGCAAGACTTGAGTTGAAGGGTGACTGAGTGGAATATGGAGAGGTAGTGAGGGTGGAGGGCTTCCCAGGGGAGGGCAGTGGCAAAAGCAAAAGTGTGGAGGCAGGGGAAGGCCTGGCAGGGATGGGGACCCACAGGAGAGATGCCTCAAGGGAGGAAAGGGAGCTCTGGGCTCTTGGTGGCCAGCGACCCCCTAACCCGGCTGAGCTTGGCCTACTCCACCTCTTCAGGGTCTAGAGATCATTGAGCAGCAGCAGCAGGAGCCGTGCAGACTTCCAGCCTCCAAGCTGACCCACAAGGGTGAAGTCGAGATCCAGCGGGACACAGACCAGACGCTGACCCTGGAGGATCTGGTGGTAAGTGGGAGGCTGACCTGGTGCCAGGCAGGGCCATGCCCAGGCATCTCACTCCTCGCCTCGCTAGCTGTGGCCTTGGGCAAGTCACCTGACTGCTCTGAGGCCCACCTTGTTTGTGATAAAACAGGGACAGTGATCCTTACCGCACAGGGTCCAGGGCAACACAGAGCGAGACAGCGCCACTGGCACAGGCTTGCCAGTGCCTTCTTGGTGCTGGTCCCCTTCCTTTTTGTCTAACCCCAAGGCACCCACATGAGTACTCGGTAGTCACCACAGGCACCCCCAACTGCAGATGCTCTGCCCAGATCTCTGCTGGGCAGCAGGGGTCCACACTGTTCCAGGCAGTGATTTTCTTCAAATGTGAGGAACAGAGACCTGCTCTATTTAGCAGCTTTGTTTAGGGATGCTCCAGGGAGGGAACCACCCGGCGCCTGGGGCAGTCGGGCCAGAGGGCCTCCTGGAACTTGCCCTGGGAGCTGGAAGCCAACAGCTGGGCCTCCTCTAGTCCACCCTCACGTCCATCCCGCTCCTTCCTGCCTCGGCTCTCCTCCTTGCACATGGCCTGACATGGAGCTCAGCTGCCCCAGAACCAACCAACCCATCATCTCAGCTTCCCGCAGCCAGTCAGAACTTCCGCTGGGCTCACTTCAATCACGCTCAGAAGCCACTCTGCCTGTGGCTGAGTGTTCCATGGGTCAGATGTTCACCCGGGTCTAATCAGCTGTGTCCAGGAGAGGGGTGCAGGGCAGTCCCCTTGAACTGTATTCATTCACTCAATGCATACGTATTTATCGAGCACCTGCTCGGTGCCAGGCACGGTTCTAGGCACTGGGGAAATGGCAGTGAACATGAGAGACACAAATCCCTCCTCCCCTACCACCACTAATGCTCAGGCCAATGACTGGGAGAACCACTGCCTGTGCAGAGAGGAGCCCTGAGGGGGTGTGGCTGCCCCCAACCAAAACCAATCTGTATTCCCCAAACCAAATGGAAATGTAGGGACAGGAGCTGGGTAGGCCTAGAGAGAAGCCCTCAGCTCCGAGAGAGAGGAAGACAGAGGGGAGGTGGCAGGGGAGGGGAGGGGAAAATAACATATAATAACACTCTTTTTATTAAAACACCTACTATGGCCAGATGCAGTGGCTCACACCTGTAATCCTAGCACTCTGGGAGGCCGAGGCAGGAGGATCGCTTGAGCTCAGCAGTTCGAGACCAGCCTGAGCAAGAGCGAGACTCCGTCTCTACTAAAAAACAGAAAAATTAGCTGGGCATCGTGGTGCGCACTTGTAGTCCCAGCTACTCAAGAGGCTGAGGCAGGAGGATCGCTTAAGCCCAGGAGTTTGAGCTTGCAGTGAGCTACAGTGACACCACTGCTCTCTACCCAGGGTGACACAGTGAGACTCTGTCTCCAAAAAAAACCAACCAAACAAAAAAACAGTACATTCAAACCTCACAAGGACCTATGAGCTGGGTGCTTTTGCCTATTTCCAGGATGAGGAACCTGGCACCATTTGCCCAAGGTCACACAGCATGTGGTGGTAGAGTTGAGATTTCAGCCCAGGCTGTCTGACTCCAAAGCCTGTGCTTTGGCACTGCTCTGGAGGTGGTTTATAAGACAAGAATAGAGTTTCAAAATCTTCTTAAACCTTTGCGTTTAAAGCTTTTTCTATTATGTGGGGGAAAAGTGATTTGGCAATAGACATCAAGCATCTTTAAAATGTTCTTTCTCCCTGATTCTGTCATCTGCCTCTGAGAACTTGTGCTAAGGAAATAGTTCAAAGTTTAGGAAAATACTTTCTGCACAAAGATGTCTTCAGTGCTGTTTATAATAGTGAAAACCTGGAAATGACCCAAGCGTATAGCAAGAGAGGTGCTACGTACACTACAGTCTACCCCAGTAGTGCAGTGTCTGCAGGGACTATATAATGTGGCATATGTCTTTGCTATCATTAGTGGACAAAAAGAGAATACAAAGTTGAATATTTCATCCCAGCTATTTTAGTAAAAGCACCCCCAAACCTATGCATAGAAAAATTATCATAAAGGAATGCCCAGAATATCAACAGTTGTCTCTGAGTGGAGACAAGAGGTGATTTTTTAAAATGTTTCAATTTTTCAGTATTTTCCAAATTTTCTTTACAAGTTCATGACACTTTTGTAATAAAAAATATATTACTGAGAAAAATAAAATAAAACACATCCTTGAGGCCCCCTACCCATGGAGGGCTCCTGACTTCCCCAGCCACCGTCCCAGCCTGCCCCTCTCTCCTCCTCTGCCTCCCAGGGACCCACGGTGCCCACAGACTGCAGCTCACCAGCCCTGCCTGCCACGCTAGAGGACACCACGGAACAGCATGAGCACCACTTTCTAGACCCCAACTGCCGCATCTGCATGGGTGGGAGGGGGACACAGGAGGGGTGCAGGGGTGGCAGGCAGGCTAGGGCTGAGTGTGGGTTCAGCAGCAACAGGGATTTGTGGCCTGGGAAAAAGGTGGCAGAATGGGGGTGCCCCCCAAGTCACCTCAAAAAGAACTTGGTTCTAACCCTGGCTCTAAAGCTCTGGGTTGGCTTCAGCCTTGCTACCTGCCAGTTTCAGCTCCTGCCTCTGCTGTTTGCAGACTGGGAGCCCTCGAGTGAGCTGCCAGGCTCCTTCAAAGCTATTAGGAGCAGTGGGGACAATGTCTTCCAGAGAGCCCCAAGTCCAGCTCCTGTGTCCTCTCCAGGGATGCCCAAAGCCAGGGAGATGCTTCCCATGGAGCCCCAGGACAGGTGTGGGGCTGGGAGAAGGAAGGTGGGCAACCCGGCAGGTTGGGGGGAGGCCACCAGCTGGGGCAGCAGACACAGCATGGGCTTTTCTTTCTGTGTGGCCTTGGGCAAGTCTTCCCTCCTCTGGAAGCCTCAGTTTCCCCATCTGTGCAATGGAACTAATCATCCCAGCCTCCTGGTTGCCCCCTGCACAAGGCCAAGCTTGGACCAATGTTCCAGTCTGTACAGGGGGGACACAGTACCTGCTCTGAAAAGAAAGGAGGTCCTGGGCAGGTCCTGATGACCTGCTCTGCCTGGCCCTTTCTCTCTGTCCCTCCCTCTAGGGTTCCTCCATCTGGGCTCCAGCTGCCTGCTGCACCCACAAAGGCCCTGCCCTGCCAGCCGCCCTGGGAGGGCATTCTGGACATGTTCTCCATCAAGCGGTTCCGGGTTAGGGCCCAGCTGGTCTCAGGACACAGCTGTCGGCTCATCCAGGTGCACTTTCCCTGCTCGCTGCCCAGCTAGTCACACCCGCATCCACCCATTCATGCATTGTTACCCATTCATCTAAAATAACTCATTGGGACCTTCCTCTGTGCCTGGCTCTGTTCGAGGCATGGGGGCCAGTGAGATGACAGCCCCATTCCTGCAGAGACACACAAGGTGACAGACTCCCTGGAGCCCAAGGCATAAAGCAAGAAGAGCCCAGCAGAAGAATCTGATGCCTCTCTGGTTGGGAGGAGGGTTTTAGGAGTGATCATTGAGTGACTGAATGATCAGCTCAAATGGGTGGAGGTTAGAGGAGGGAGAAGGGGCTTCTGAGAAATTGCAGGCAATTGGCCAGGACAGGTGTAGGCCTGCAGGGTCAATTAGAGCTTCTTGGGCAGCCACTGAGGGTCCGGATATACTGCTGCTCACCTTCACCACAGGCTTTGGCACTCCAGGTGGCTGGGAATGAGCTACCCTAAGTGGGTGGGAAGCTGGGGGCTCACTGGCCATCCCACCTGCCCCCAGGCTTTGCCCGAGGTGATCCGCTCAGCCGGCTGCATCCCCCCCAACACTGTCTGGGAACTTCTGGCCAGCATTGGCCCAGCCGAGGCCAAGGTAACTACCCACTCTTGGGCACCCCTTCTCCTCCTAGCACCCTCCCCCTGCCCCTGAGCTCACTCCCTCTCCACCTCTGGAGCAGAGGCTTGGTTTGGGATATCTGGGTCTAGTTCCCAGTGTGACTGCAGACTCGCTGTGTGATGCTGGGCAAGTCTTTGTTTCTTCCTCTGGAAGATGGGGACATACTTCCTCACAGCGTTCTCAGAGGTTTAGGTGAACCCAGGGATGGTTGCAGGAGCAGAGGATGATTGCTCCTAACGCTGCTCTCTTGCAACTGCAGGATGTCTGTGTGGTCAGACTGTGCCCACACAGGCCACAGGACACCCAGAACTGCCACCTGCTCTACTCCTACCTCAACAACAAGCAGCGCCACAGCCTGGCCGCCGTGGAGCACGTGGGAGTGGTCCTGCTGCCCCTGCCCGCCTTCCAGCCCCTGCCCACCAGACTGCGCCCTCTGGGGGGCCCAGGTGAGTGCCCGATGCCCATACCAGACCCTACTTCCCCTCACTTCATGACCAGGCTGGGCATGGTTGACCCAGTCACCCTGTCTCAGCGAAGGCAGGCACATTTCAGCAGGGAACTCCTGACGTGATACCAATACCAGTAATAGCTCACGCTTGGATATTGCTTACTATGTGCCAGCCGTTGTTCTAAAAGCTTTACCTGGATGAAATCTTTTAGTCTCAGAATAGCTCTATCAGAATGGTACTATTCGATTCTCCATTTCACAGATGAGAAAACTGAGGTAAGGAGAAGCCAAGTGACTTGTCCAAAGTCACACAGCCAGTCAATAGCAGAGCCAGGCTTCACACCCAGGCAGCACAGCTCCAGAAACTGGGCTCCTAACCACCGCAATGCTGCCTGTCCAGTTAGGCACCCTGAATGAAACTCCTGGGACAGCCACATTTGACCCTGGCAGCAGGACAGAGGCAGAACTCACAAACAACCGACTGTAAATGTCACCTAAGATAGGAGAGAGGGATGTTTCGCCACAGCTGTGCTGGGCCAAATTTGCCTCTGTGCATGGATACACTCCAGGGTGTGGCTCCAGGAAAGTGGGGGTGGGGTGGGGCGGGGTGGGGCCTCCAGGGTGGACTGTACCCCTTCCCGAGCAATGTGCTTGGCCTTTCTGGGCTGCATGTCCTGGAACAATGAGGTAGACTTTGAATCCATACAGTCTTGAGGTCAAACCATCCATGCTCCACCCTCAGCCAGATGAACCTTGATCACACTGAGACTAAATCTTCCAGGAGAGGCTCACCTTCCCCCTTTTCCCAGCATCTGATGGGCCCCTGTCTGTGGGGAAGCCCTTCTTGGGACCTACACTCCAGACCTGTTGGAGCCAGAAGGCAGCTTCTGGGGGCTGTGTTCTCTCTCCCATCTGGCCTTTGGTCTCTCCCTCTCTGTCTGCTTCCTTCTTTTCCCAGGTCTGGAAGCTACTCACTCAAGTCTGTTGCTGGCTGTGCTGCTCCCCAAGGAAGGGCTTCCAAACACAGCAGTGTCCAGCCCCTTGTGGGGGAAGGTTCAAAAGATGGTCTCCTTCAACAGGAAAGTGGAGATGAGATACTACCAGCCAGAGGACAGGAGGCCAGATGTGGCTCTGAAGGGGTCCCCTCTCCAAAAGGGTGCCCTGCAGCAGAGCCAGAGGAAAGGCAGTCTGGCCCCGAGGGGGATTTCTGCTCGGCCAAGGCTCCCCAGAGGCAGAGGGAGGCTGTGGGCAGAGCCTGAAACCTGGCAGGGTCCTGGGCGAGGGTGGTGGCCCCCAGAACCAGGCTGGTGCCAGTCCCAGGATCCCTATTCAGCAGCACCAGCTGCCCATGGCTTTGGCCATGGCCAGCACCTCCACCGGGCCTCCTGTCCGCACCAAGCCCTGCTCCAGCACCTTGAATCCCTGGTGACCATAAGTCATCAGCTCCAAGCCTCACTGTGGCCCCCAGGCCAGGAGCTCCTTCCCCCACCCCCTACAGCATCTGCCCAACCCCCTGCAGCTCCAGAGCCCCCTGGCCCAGCCCCTGACTCCTCTTTGGGACCTACAAATGGAACTGGCTCTGAGTGTCCCCTCCCTAGAGAGGTCTGACCCTCCTTATCCATCAGAACAGGGCCTTTGATTCCCTCACCAGTGCTGAACCCTGAGCTGTTCCAGAGAGAGATGGGGTGGAGGGAGGGGAGGGTCAACTCTACCCACCTGCCCTATTTGAGTTTCCTGTTCTGCAATCTGTTTGCTGTTCATTTTTTTGTTCAATAAAGAATTTGGTAAAGTTGGGATTGCATCTGCTAGCTCGTCAGGACAGACCCTGGTCCTGGCTAGTTTCGGGTTGGTTGGGTGTGTCTGTGAGTTTTTGGGCACCAGTATGCAGCTTTGCTAGTTGCTGGCATGAGGTCTTGAACCATCACTGTGCCCCAGGTCACAGCTGTTTCATAGTGGCCCCTGGAAGCATTTTGCAAGCATTCTGAACTAGGAGGAAGAAGAGAGGTTGGGAGAGAAGGCAGGACTGGGGTACGGGGAGAGAGAAATGGAAAGAGCCTTTTGGAGGGTCACAGACACCTAGAGATTGCTAGGGAGAAAAAGGACAGCAAGTTGCAATGGTTTTTAAATTTTTCAGTTAATACTAAGATTTTTTTCCTTTGGATAGACTGAGGGAATAGCACATAACTCCACCATATTCCCTATGTGTTTCTGTGTCTGTGTGCTTCTGGGGGGTCTCTGTTTTGTGTGTGTGTGTGTGTGTGTGTGTATGTATGTGTCTATGTGTCTATTGCCTGCCTGTGTGTAGGTCTCTGTTGAGGAATTTGGGAGATCCAGATAGGGTGACTCCTCTCTGTACCTCTTGCCAGCTCTCAGAGACTAGTACTGTAGAGAGTCAAGGGTCTTGGCCTTGGGGGTGGGCATTCAGGGTGGGGCTGGTGGCTGGCGTTAGGGTTGGATTGTGCTGCCTTGCCTTGAGCTGGAATGACCTCCTAACAGCAGCTATAACTGTAAAGCGTCTCATGTGGGGTGTACCTCAAGAGAACTGAGGCTGGGCACTGACCCCCGGAACTAACTGCCCCTGGCTAACCAACCCAGCGTGGAGAAACAGGGCCGGGCTTGGAGGAGAGACTCTCTGCAGGACCCCACCCGTCGCCCCCGTGCCTGAAGGGATGTACCCCTTGCCCACCTCTTCGCGAAGTCTGCCTCGCCCTGCTGGACTGGAAGAGTGGAGCAGTGGTGGTTTGGGGGAGCCCCTCTTCTGTGCCCCATGAGCTCTGTGGCTGCCCTACCTGCGGCCGACAGTAGAGGGGGCCCTCGGCCTCGGGATGGAGGTCGCGGCTGGCGGGCCCCGAGGCTGAGCTGGGGGCGGGGCGAGGTGCGGGAACTTAGCGGAAGGGGCTGGAAGCGGGGGCGGGTGGGTGCGTGTTGGGGGTAGAGAGAGGGGGCTGGACAGGTGAAGTGGGAGGGGGCGGGGCTCCTTCGGGAAGTTTTCCGGCTCCAAGGGACTTGGGAGCGCCACAGCCTCCACGCTATATGCAAATGACGCAAATTACTATGCAAACCTGCAGCTCGATTCTCAGTTCACGACTTGGGCGGTTTTCTTGACGCAGTTCGGGCGAAGGGAGACGGCTGTGCATCCCCTCTCCCGGCCCCGGCTTCCTCCCGGGGCACACAGGGAAGAACAAGCTCTGTACTCTGGGCAGGGACTTCCTTTCCGAGCTTCAGTTTTCCCCTCTGCAAATGAGGGTGTTAACGCGGCTCTCGAACACCTCGCTCCGCGGGAGGGCTCTAGGTGGACCCCGAAATGCTGCAGCCTGCCTCGAGGCGGGGGCTGGGCAACATGACCCCCACCGACTTTTTGGCCCTCGTCCACACGCCCCTTGCCTTTCTCTCTTTTGGCAGAGGCGGGAGTGCAGATTAGGCATGACGTTGCTGGGGGCGTGGCCGGCGGTCGCTAGGCTCGAGGGGCGTTGCTATGCAACGCTGGGCGGGGCTCTCGTTGCTAGGCCGGAGTGAGAGTAGCCTAGACGCGAAGGGCCACCTAGCCCCCCTCGGTTTTAATGGAAGGCGCCCCAGGCTGGCCGGCATCGCGACGCTGCTCTCCGCGCGACTTTCTCCGGGCCTCAGCTTCCCCCCAGCTGGCCGCAGTCTCTGAGGGTCCTTCCGGTTCACACCCTCTGCCACTCCGTGATCCTCTGGGCTCCGGAGCGAAGAACCCTGGGTCTTTGTGCACGTGTCTATGCGCCTGCCTGTGCGGGGGGTGGGGGCAGAGGGTGGGTGTCACTTTTGGATTTCCATAGCAACCGTTCCTGTGTCACCCCATTGCTCCCGAAGGTTTGAGCGGTTGCTTGCACAAATTTACATATATCTGCATTAACATGGAGGCGGGGCCGGAACTTGTTTGGGTAACTATCCCTGGACAGTTCCCTTCGCTTCTCTCATCCCGTGTGCTGGGCACGTGGGCTGCGCATGCGTGAGTGTTTTGCTTGTCCGTGTTCTCAGATTTGGGGAGAGTGAGCTGTTGATAGTGACCACTGGTTTCCGGTCCCCACGACCCCTTATTGAACCATTAGCATGAATCCAGGTATACCTGACTAAAGACACCCAGCTGCCCAAGCAATGCCAGGCCTTGCTGGAACTCCAGTTCTGCTTTCTGGCTGTATGGCCTTGGGTAAATTCAGTTCTCCTCTCTATGGCTCAGTTTCCTTCTCTGTAAATAGGTATACTAATCCCTAACTCACCAGGTTATGTGTGGTTGAATGGGATGCCACTGTCACACACACTTATGCTGCTCTGGCGCACAATAGGCACTCTCCCACTCCCTGTGCAGAGCCCTACTCTTCTCGGGACCTAACCAAAGCAAATGAACTTTCTTTGCAGCTCAAGACATGGCAACTAGACACCAGGAAGAACTTCTAGATGTCAGGGCAGACTGGATTCAAGGCACAGGATGGGGACTATTGGTTTGCCTGTTTGTCCTTCTTTGAGGCTGGAGTCCAGGTTGGTGAGTGTGGACCCTGCCCTACCAACCCCTGTGCCCCTTACATCCTTGTCTCTCTCAGGGAGCTGTTTCTGGAAACCTTGCATTCCTGTCCCAAAGGCCTGGAGTCTGAGGTGGCTGCTACAGTGGCCACTGAAGTTGGGAGGCCTAAAGACCAGAGCCGAGGAGGTGGAGGCTGAGGAAGTTCCCTCCACGACTGAGATGTTTGGGGTAGTGCGGGGCTGGGGGTGGGGTGGGAGACTAAGAGCAGAAACTTTGCTTGGAGAGCCACATGTCTGTGCCCTTACCAGAGAGGACTGGGGAACCCTGGGGCCACTCCCCTGTGGGCCTCAGTTTCCCCACTGTAGACAATAGGGACTCCTCTGCTGTGACTTGGTTGGGGGCTAAGAAGTTAGCTCAGTGTGGAGAACACTCTCACTGCTGCAGCTATGTAACAGTGCCATGGAGGGAGTGAATTCCCTGTTCTTGCGGCTCTGCAAGCAGAGGCTGAGAGAGACTCCTTGAGCGTGGCTGGGATGGAGCAGCAAGCAGATCCCCTCCTGGAAGTTCTTGTTCTTGTTTGGACTCCAGCTTCTCCAGATAGCCTCCTCGAAAGCTGGGAAGTCCTTCCTGCATCTAACTTCAGCCATTCCTGCTTCGGCAGAAGCTCCTTCTTGCTCTTTTTCCTATTGTCTCTTGACTGCTAGGGTCAGAGGGGAGGCAGAGGACGCATTAAAGTGGGAGAACCAGTTCCACTCTATGTGGGTCTCTTAGTTCTCAATTAGGTTCAGATAATTTGAAAAACAGGGTTGGCTCCTATCCTGGGTGGAGGAAGGTTGTTAGTGATAGAGAGTGGGTTCCGATTGGCTGGTTGGCTTCCTGGAGGAGCTGGGACTGCATGGGGGCCATACCCTGCAGTTGTCCCTCTGACTGCTGTATGCAGGACTGCAGTCTGCCGGTGGAGGGCAGTGGGCCAGCCACCTGTGCTCCACAGGTGAGGGTTCCAGGGCCAGGCTGAGAGCCTGGCAGTGCCCGGCTGGTCCGCCTGTGTCTCGCTCTGGGGGCCAATTAAGTCTCCATCCCTAGCTGCGCCAATTAACGGTTAATAAGGCAGCAAACACCTGCAGCTATAGAGGCAAATTAAGAGCAACAGTCGGCATAATACACAACCCGATAAGTGAGCAATTAACAACCGGAGAAAGATTAATAGAAGCAATTACGTCCTACTCAGAGCTCTGTAAATATGACTATCAACGGCTGAGGGATTCAGTCCAGTCTCACCCCGGCCCCACCCCAGGCCACAGCCTCTGCCAGCAGGGGTGCCAACCAAGCCGGCTTGTGGAGCCTGGACCACCAAGCCATATATACATGGGACATGCACAGACATGCAAATGTACACTCAGGCATACATATATAGACATAGAGAGATGGCCCACAGAATGCAGTCACACGGATACAAAAATTCCCCACTGTCACCCACACTTACATTCACACAGATGGGTATACACAGACACATATAAGTCCTTCCATAAATACACACAGACATACATAGAAGAATACCCACAGTGTCACAAAGAGACACTTACAAAGAGAGCCACACAGACTACCAGTGACACTCACATATACAAATTTAGACATGTGGACACACACAGCTTTCTACTCATAGGGTCACATATGTACATGGCATTTGCCCTCCTTTGATGCCCACCTTGCAGAGGGCTGTCCATAGTGGGTGCAGCAGAGCACTGAACCGAGAGAACTGGAGTGAAGGTGGGAAGGAACACACGAGGGACAGAATGTGCATGAACACATATTCAAGCATGTCTGCATGCATGTGACTCTAAGCATGTGTGTCCTTGCAAGAATGTGCTTTATCCATTTATAGATATGTTTCTGTATGTATACATACATGTATGCACCTGTACATCTGTGTGGCTGGATGAAATGAGTGTCTGTCATGATGTATGCGTGGATATGTGTACATGTGCTGTGTCTGGCAGATCTGTGACTTCTCATGTGAATATCTGGATCATGTGTGATGCTATGCCAGTGCTTATGTCTGAGTAATTATGTGACCATACTTCAGAGTGGCTTTACACGTGCCCTGTCCCTGTCCTGGGACAGGTGAGGGGAGCCTCTCCAGGATGCTTCCCTGGGGAGCCTGGGAGTTCTTATGACACCTGAAACCAGAGTCCTGCTCCAGGGAATGGGGCTGGTGGACAGTTGAGGATGCCCTGGGGCTCCTTGGGCTGACTTGGCTTCCCTCGCAGGGACTTCCAGCCCCTCTAAAGAAATGGACCTGGAAGTTCATTTCTCCTGATTGAAGGCAGAGCCAAGAATTCACTGAGCACCTTCCTCTTTTTTTTTTTTTAATAGAGACAGTGTCTCGCTCTGTTGCCCAGGCTGGAGTGCAATGCACCTTTCTCTTAAAGCCACAGCTCCAGTCCCCATTGGCCCAAGCCCTCCCCACCCCTGCCTCCACCCAGAGTTTCCCATGGAAAACCGCTGGATGCTAGACCCATGTACTTTGCCCACAGTCTGGGACATGCACTGTCCTGCACAGAAAGCCCAGAGCATGAGGATACAGTCAAGCAGACACACAAACACAGCCAGTCATGATTACGACACATAAGATGCTGCTCACCATCACTCCCAGACCTAGCCACTGGGCACAAGCTTGTCACAAAGACAAAATCCCACACACCTGCACTCTCACATGCCCACATACCCATCACTCTCTGAGATGAGCCTAGTGCCAAGCCGGAAGGCCCAGAGAGGCCTTCTGTGACAGGTTCCCCTCACCTCTCCCAACAAAGCCTGGCCAGATGGTAGAGGCTGACAGGCCCTGGGGGAGTTCTCCATCACCAATAACCTGAGGGCTGACAGGCAGGCACTGAGGCCTGGCTCTGCCAGAGAGGGCAGGGGTGTAAATAAGGAGGTAACGAGGCTCACCAGGATCTCCCCCTGGCCCCCACTGCCCCAGACCAGGATGGGGCCTGCCCCGGGGCCTCTCATTCATACTGTACAGGAGTGTGACATCTGTAGGACACAGAAGGGCCCAGACGCAGGTGGGCACTCTCCCTCTGACAGCCACAGGCACAAGTGCCCATTCCACAGGAAGGAGCCACTCAAATCAGGGCTGACCTTGCAGAGAACCCGGCCAGGCCCCTCACTCCCCTCTCTGCCTCCCACCACCTAATGGAAACAGACAGAAAACAGTGATGTTTAGGGAAGCAGATCTGAGGGTCCCAAAGCCAAAACATGTGCCCATCAGTCTGTTCTTTCATCAGTCAATCCAGCCTTCTGTTTGACTTTTACTCGTTCAATCTTTGTTTTTCATTTATTCCTTTGTCCATTCATTCATGCAACCAATAATGACTTTAAACAAATCGTTACATTCGGTCCAAAGACCCGGCTGCCCTCCCTCCTGGCATCCTGGCCTGGGGGTGCAGGAGCTGGGGAAGGAGAAAAGGGGGTCTGGGCTCTGAGGGAAAAGGAGGAGGAAGTGGAGGGGATCCCCATCCCCTGATTCTTCCTCAGTCTCTCGAAATCAAAGAGAAGGTACTGCTTCTGCAGCTGGAGGGAAAAAAGCCAAATCCCAGGATAATAGATAATAATAGCTAACACTTACACGGTGCTCTGTGCCAGGCACTGTTCTAAGTGCTTTACATGAATTAACTCAGTTCATCCTCAAAACAACTCTTTGAGGCAAGTACTATTATTAACCCCACTCGGGGGCACAGGAAGGTTAAGTAACTTGCCCAAGGTCAAACAGCTTGTCAGAGCCTCCCCAAGTGTTTAGAGAGCCTTGGGCAAGATCACAGAAGGAGGCCCCCCAGCCCTCCGCCCATTCCCTTCTCAGCCTACCCTGGGCCCCACACTGCATCGTGAGAGACCTTGTGTGCATGCCTGTGGGCACCCCAACACTCCAGTTCCCGCTTGGTCCACACTCCAGGCAAGTAGCCCCCCTTCTGCCACCCTTTGGGCTTGAGGAGGAAAGAGGCTCCACAGGCCCTGGGAGCTGGCTTAGGGCTGCTTGGGCAGGCAATTCTGGGGTCCTGGGTTGGAGTTTGATCTAGAAAGGAGCTGGAGCTCCAGGTGGACGAAACCCTGTGGGCCTGTGGACCTTCAGATTCCTCACCCCACACGGAAGAAGGCCAAAGTGGGGTCCCAGGGCAGGGACCTTGGCTGCCCAGGTCTGAACGTCCTGGAGACAAGTGGCTAGTCACCGGTCTAAAGAGGCACTCTTACTAGACCGGTGCGGGGAGGGGCGGAGGTGGCTGAATTTTACTTCCCCCGTGCCATCTCTGACCTCACCAAATTCAGGCTGTTTCCACAGATGGGAATACTCTGTGCCCAGCTCCATGCCGGGTGCCAGGGACTCTCAAGGATGACTTGATTGTTATTTTTATTGTAAATTGACCAATTATAGTTGTATATATTTATGGGGTACAAAGTGGTGTTATGACTTTTGAATACAAGGTGGAATGATTAAGCTAATCAACATATCTATCCCCTCAAATATTGAACTTTTTTTGGTGATGAGAACATTAGAAATTTACTCTGTTTGTGATACGGAAAAGATTCGTAATCTTTTCACTCCTCCCACTCCATTCCCACTGACATCCCGCCCCTCCCGCACCAGGGATCAGGGAAGAAGTGGAGGCTCCGGGGACTGGGTGGGGACCTTCTGCCTCAACACGGCCAGCTCCCTGCCTCTGTTTCCCGGGCCCCAGGATGCCTGCTTGGTCTCCAGAGCCTTTTCCACACAATTACCCAGGCCAGGGTTTTCATCTCTGGTGCCAGCCAGACCCTTGTTATGCAAATATAGGCAAATGAGATGCAAACAGAGCAGTCCCAGATTAACAGAGAAATCCCCAGCAGCTGGAGGAGTCACCCTAAAGTCAGCTCACTCCAGCTTCCCCAAATCCCCCCACCCGGCCTCTGTCCACCTGGATCTGTTTGGTCCCTCCCTGTCCTTGCCACCACCCTTCCACCCCTCAGAAGCTGTCTGCTCAGACGCAGGAAGGGTGTGGATGAGGGGGACACCAGGGCCTCCCACCCTTCCAGCTTGAGATCTCTGCCCCCTACCCCCATTTTTAAGAGATCCAGGGAGGGCTGGAAGTTAGGGGACGGGGTGGTGAGCGGGGCCTTGCCCCCGTAGAAGAGGGAATTCACTTATACATGCACACACACACACATCCACAAAGTTGAGGTGAGAGCAGTTCCTACAATGCACGCACAGATACACTTACACACATGACACACAAGCCTCATACACGCCACCCTGCAAATGTGGCCAAGGTCCCCTTCCCTGGCACCATAAATCAAAGCATAGACATCCAGAGGCTGCAGGGCAGTGGGAAAGCAGTGTGTGTTCCCCACCCCTGGGGCCGGGAGGGTGGAGGGCACTACGGGTAGTAGGACCTTGGGTCTGTGGGGAGACAGAGGGAGGAGAAGATCCTACCCAGGGCATGACCCTGGAGAAGGGGACTGGGGGTGTGTGGAAGAAGCTGTAGCATGGGCAGCATGGGCGGTGCCTACCAGAACCCCTCAGGGTGTTCAGGCTGGTGTCTGTACCCTGGGCATGCCCTGGGGAGCCTGGCCCATGGCCGGCCCAACCCGTCCAGGCCCAACTTCTAAAAATAAGAGCCGAGAATCTAAGCCTCTGGTTCGTTCTGCAGGAGCCTGTTGCCTTGGCAACCCCTTCTCAGAGGCCTCCCTCCCAGCTGGGCTGCCCCGTTTGGCTGCTGGTCCCTGTGCCCATCCCCTGTGCTGGCCCCTCTGCCAGCCAGCCCTCTGTCCAGGCCTCCCGGGGAGGGAGGAGCCAGTGGGGGGTCGGGGCATGGAGCAGGAGGGAGGACCTTGGGGACTCCAGCTGAGCACAATGGCCTATGTGTGAGGCCCAGGCTGGGGCTGGCTGTGTCTGAGGCTGAGTGACTGTGGGGTTGTGACTGTGTATGTGACAGGCCCATGTCTGACAGCCTCTGGGTGTCCCTGGGTGTACATCAATGCCTGTGACTTGACTCTCAGAGTCCCCGTGGGTGACTGTACTCTATCTCTGTATATCCATATCCCTGTGTGTGACAGTGTGTGCTTGTGTCCTGAGGGGAGGACCTGGCCAAGGTCTTCCTGGGCATGCCCCTGCCATGCTCCTGACCTCCCGGTGGACTTCCCTCAACCCTGCCCACCCCACCTTCCAGGGCTGCAGGCTGACAGTGCAGAGGGGACGGGGTGCAGGGGTGCCCTGGGTGAGCCAGAGGTCAGCCTGGGTGTGGTGATGGGTCTATGGTCAACTTCTTCCAGTGTCTGCAGCCAAATGTCAAATAAGCCCCAAATCGGCCTATTTGAGGAAAATGGGAGAGGAAGCCACTCCTGAAATGGTGCAGTCTAAATCTCTGAGTGCACTATAGTCAGTTGGAAGCAGGGGCTCCCCTCCCCCACTCTGCCTCCCCTCTCCAATTAATCACCAAGTCCGTCAAACCTCCTCCTAATCACTGCTTCAGCAGGCCCCTCCTCTCTTCCTCTCCACTTTGTTCTTAGGGCAAAGTGCCAGCTCCTCAGCCTGGCCTTGCAGGTCCTCCCTGGTCTGGTCTCCACTCACCCCCCTGTGCTCTACCTGTTGCGCCTTCACCAAACCGCACAAGCTGCTAAGAGTTTCTAGAAGAGGCCAGGATCTCTCTTGCCTCTGTGCCTTTGTACATAACTGTTTCCTAGCCTACAACACTAATCCTCGCTTTGCTGGATAAAGCTTACTCATTCTGGAACATAGCACAGCCATCACCTCCAACAGGAAGCCTTCCCTGACTGCCCCCTGGCCTCTGTGTTCTCCTGACATCCTGGGCCACCCCTTCCCCCACCCCACACACAGTATGTATTTCTAATGACTTTTTTTGCTTGCAAATTTGTAGAAGATTTGGAAGAAACAGGGAAGTATAAAGTTGAAACAAAAAATCACCCATAATCCTCTCAGATTAACTCTTAGTTTATTTCCTTCCAGACTTTCTTTAAATGAATTGATTAAATATTTTCTTTAGAAAATTAAGACCATCCTATACATACAGTTTTGTTTCCTCCTTTGTTTCACATATCATTATATAGTGAGCATTTTCCCAAGTTATTAAAAATTCTTCGAGAACATGACTTTTAATGTTTGCATAATATCTTTATATATGGATATATCATAATTTATTTAACCAACCCTCTATTGCTAGATGTTTATGTTGGTTGTGATTTTTCACAGTTATAAATAATGGTAATAAGCATCCTTGTACATGGTTCTTTTTTAACAGCTTTGGTAATTTTTTGGATTGAGTTCCTAAAAGTAGATTAATGGGACCAAAGGAGCTACCTGTTTTTAAAGCTCTTGAAACTACTACCCAGTGGTCTTCTAGAAAAGTTGTTCTAATTTACTCTTTCATCAACAGAATCTGAGAGTGCCCCAGATTTCAGTTCTCACCAACGCTGGTGCTGTTTTTAAAAAACAAAGCAAAACAAAACAAAATCCTGTCTTAATTTCAATAGGTAAAAACTGCATGATATTGTTGTTTTAATTTGCATTTCTTTGATTACGGGGGAGGATAAACCTCTTGCATCTCCTCTTTTGTGTCACGCATTCATCACACTGAGCTATAATTATATTTTTACATCCTGCCTCTCCCTCACCAACCTCAGCTTTGAGGGCAGGACTGGGACAGAGGATGTTTCTAGAGTGCTGGATGGAGTGAATTGAGGACTCTGGCTTCAGCGTGGCCTTTAGCATTGGGCAGACGTGGGGTCAAGCTCAGCTCTGAGACTTGAACTTGGACAAATCATCTCTCCTCTCTGGGCCTCAGTTCCCTCGTGTGTTAAGTGGGTTTGAAGGAGGATTAAACATGATGAAGACTGCAAAGGGGTGTGTAGAGGGCCGAGAGCAGCAGTTATCGTTTGAGGCTGGGAAGCAGTGTTCTGCTCACACTCAGGGAGTTGGCTTTGCTGAGGGAAGAAGGAATGTGCGGGAATGGCCAACTCCTCCCTCCTACAGACAAGGTGATGCCCAGATGCCTCTTGGTCCAGAGGTGGACAGGAGTGCAGAGAAAAGTGTCCAGGCAAGACTGGGAAGGGCCATGGCAGCAGACAGGCCTGAGTTGAAGTTCAGCTGAGACCAGGGGGTTCCTGTCCTTGTGTAAGTCTAAGAGTGGCTCTGTTCATGTCTGGTAGGGTTTGTGTGTTGGACTATTATCCATGCTATTGTCTGGTATGATTTAAGGTGCTCACTGAACAGAGAGGGAGAGCACCTCTGCCCTGGTGGCACAGCATCTCTTCTGGAGACTGGCCCTCTGCCCTAGGGAGCATCTTGGTGATAAACCCCTGCTGGGGCACCCTCACCCACTCTGGCTCAGGACATGTTCCAAGACAGACACGCACAATTTCTCTGCACATTACCAGCCTAATGATACTGTCGTTTGGAGTCTGGAAATGAGGAGAAATCGGCTTTTTCTCGGTAATTAATGTGAGTGATGGGCTTTGAGATCGAGTAGCAGCCCCCAAGTGACAACCAAGCTCCCAGGAAAGTCAGCCAGCTCATCCCCCTGCCTCTGGAAAGGTCTGCGTTCCACCCCTGGCATGTCCTTGGTGCCCCCCCTTGGATAGGCCAAGCCCCCTCCTCTTCCCCATTGGTCATTCCTTTGGGGATCACTTCAGGGACTGGTGGTCAAGAGGTTCCTCTTTGAGTTTGCCCACAATCCATGCTGCAGTTCAGTCTGTTCTGCCATTGCCCTTATGAGAACTGTCTTTACTTTTTGGGAGTCCTTAGGGACTGTAGGGGCTTTCTTTACATTGCTTATTGAAAGCGGAGGTGAGAACACCTGGGTGAGAGTGGGTTCAGGCTTTGTAAGGGTGTTGAGGAAAAACCCTAAGGAGGGTGGGGGCAGGGCTTGGCTCTAATGGGTAGAGTGCTGAGAGCTGATCCAGCTTTCCTTTCTAAGAGAAGCATTCACCAGAATCATGACTGTTTCTCTGGGTCTCTGCCTCAGTTTCCCCACTGTCCTTAGGGGAAAATGTTTGTTATCCCATCCCTTTGTCTTCTCTGTTCATTCACCTGGGTGAAGGAGAATCACCTCCAGACCCTGCCCCTGAGCAGCTCCAAGCCTGGTGGGACAGGCAGACCCTGATACACACAGCTCCAATACAGTGGCCAGAGCTACAGGAGGAGTTTACAGAGACAGCCCAGAGGAGAGAAGAATTGGTGCTTCCTGGAGAAATCCGGGAGGCAGAGGAGGGGGCCTGGGATGATGCATTTGGTAATAAACAAGGGGTGTTGGGACAGCAACCAGGGCAAAGAGGGCGGCATGGTCAAAGGCTCAGAGGCGTGAAAGTGCTTGGCACGATCTGTAAATGGTGTCTGGTGCCCCCAACACAGGGTGGATGTGGGGGCGGGAAAGGAGGGAAAGCTGGGAGGTTTACAGGGGTCAGATGGTGAAGGGCAGTGATGCTAAGGTAGGAGTTGGAAGTTTGTTCTGAGAGTGCTGTGGAGCCATGGAGGGTTTAAGCAAAGGAGGAATATATATGGTTGAGTTTGTGCCTTAGGGTGGCCACTTAGGGAAGACATGGACAGGGAATGGTGGGGTGACAGGACTGGCAGCTACTGCTGTGGTATCTGTGGTCCTGAACGAAGGTGGCAGCTTCCAGAGATGTTAAGAGGGGAGACCAGATGGGATCTACCCCATGGTAGGCTGTAGGTGGGATGGGTAGTACTGGTGACCCAAAATGAGTCTCCACACAGTCTCCTCCCCTACCCTGAATCCTCAGTGGCTCCCAAGTCCTCCAGGATAATGTCTGAATTCCCTGGAATGATGTTCCCAATCTGGCCCTATATACCTCTGTGGCCTCAGCTCCCCTGCCGCGCCTTTCCTGTACTCTGGCCCAACTGGTTTCTCCATTAGCCTTGAGCTCACTGACTCATTCCAGCATCCCAGCCTTTGTTCATGGTAATGACTGTTCACCCCCATGCAGTCGTCCCTCCTCCCTGCCTCCCCAACTCCTCCCCATGTCCTCAGTGAAGCTCCCCTCTGCCCCTACTTTCCCCCTCCCTCCCTTTCCTCCACACGCTTCACTTAGCACAGGCCTGGGCGGACCACATCATCAGCATAAACTGTTGCTTAAAGATCCCAGAAGGAGAACTGCAGGCTTTGGCCCAGGTCAGGGCGGAAAGCCCCATCCTCCAGGGGCCCTGATAGGGCCAGGCCAGGGAACAGACTTGTCTGCAGCTATCTTTCCTTGGCCAATGGAGCTGTTGTTATTGCTCCAAATTAGGCACCAATTTGCCCGTGTAATTGTTTGCTAATTGGCATGAAATCCTAATGTAATTAGTTGGGTCCCTTATCGGGGAGCCTGGGGAGCCAGAGGCAGTAGGGGGCCGTGGGAGCAGGGAGGGTCTAGGAGGCTGGGGAGATGTATTTGAGAGAGGAGGCCCTGAGCTGCCATCAGGGCTAAGACAGGGAATGACAGAAATTGCAGAATTTCACAGCTGAAAGTCTTTGGAGAGGTTAGCACTTGCTGACCACCTCACAGATGGGAAAACTGATGACAGATAGGGGGAAGACCCTCCTGAGAGGTGGTGGCAGAGCTTGGCCAGAATCCAGGTCACCTGTCCACAGTGATCATAGCTATGGTCTGGCTGTGGGTCAGGATGGCATGGCCCATGGCGCTCTAGCATCTGCTTCTCAAGAAAGGAGGCAGAGAAAGTGCACGGGGGGTGTGGGTACCCGTGCATCCTTTGAGTAGAAAATGCAGTGGAAAGACGGCATGGGCAGGATGTGCAATGCTTCGAGCTGGAGGAGCAACGGGAGCAGACAGGACGCTCCGAGAGCTGTTCCCTGAGGAATGACTTGGGTGCTGGGAGGGAAGATGGAGAGGCTAGAAAGCCTGGCTTTCCTCCCTCCTTCACCTACAGGCAGATACCCCCACCCCCACCCCAGGCTTTCTGCCTCTTCCCATCTCTGGAAGGTTCTGGAGAAGGTGCTAGAGCCAGCTCATACCAGCTTGGGAGAACTGATTGTTAAATTTTTAGCAATTTTGCCGGCCAGTTGACTTCACATTGGTAATTTAAATTGGCCATCATGGGAGGATTTATACCATGGAAACTGGCAAATTCTGCAAATCAGGGCTCTACCTCCCCACCCTCGAGCCCGTTGTTGAGCAGTGCCAGCACACCTCTGATCCCCTCTGAACCGTGATGAAGTAGCCCGGCTCTCTCTCAGGCAGCAGGGTAGCATCGGGAGGAGAAGCAGCTGGTACCAGGGCCATTCTGGGAATGCCATTTTAGTCACAGGGTACCCACCCCCCACTCCCCATCCCCAGCAGCCAGTCTCCCCAAAATTGACTCACACGTCAGGTCGCTCCCTCTTCCTCTCCCTGATGGTTTTCTGCGTCAGTTCCCAGGGTTCCATTCTCTTTAATCCCTATCTTTACCCAGATCTTTCCTCTTCCTTGTCCCTGTCTCTGGATGTCCTGAAGGAACCTCAATGCAGCATGTCCAAAATAGAAATCATCGACTTCCCACAAGTCTTTCCCCATCTGAGTAAATGGCACACTCCCCCTCAGGGCCTTTGCACTTGCAATTTCCCTATTTGAACAGCTCTTCCTCCAAATATCCCTCACCTCCCTCAGGTGTCTGCTCAGATGTCACCTTCTCAGAGACATCTTCCTTGACCGCCTCACCTAAAATACCCCCCTGTTCTCTCCCATTGCTCCTGTCCCTTCGCCAACACTATTTTCCTTCTTTGCACTGACCAACACACACATTCCGTATATTTATGTGTTTGTGTTGGCCTTCCCTTGCCCACTAGAAGGTAAGCGCCACGTAAGCACAGCAGGTATGTGGTCAGATTCTAGAAGTTCCTTGGAGTCCAAGATTGTATCTATTTGACTCACTCAGTGCTGGACACTTCTGGTAAGCTCTCAATAAATATTTCTTGAAAGAATGAATGAATGAGCCTCTAGCCAGTCCACTTTTTCAATCTTGACTCCTCAAATCCACCTTCCATTTGCCCCAGTTGTTCCTTAAACAAACTTGACTGATTGATTCCTGTCTAAATCCCTTCATGGATCTCTTTTGCTTTCAGAATAAAATCTACCTCTGGTTTCCGCTTGCAAGGCCCTCAGTGATGTATTTCCAGCCTAACCCCCGCTTCACACCTCCTCCCCAAACACAATCTCTCTCTCTCTCTCTCTCTCACACACACAGCCATGCACACAGCCTGGGTGGACCATTTCTGTCTCTTCTCGGTAGTGCTCCCTCACTTAAGTGGTCCTGCGTTCTCTGACTCATTTCTTTCTTTCCTTCCTTCTGTCAGTAAGTGTTTTTGGAGCAGACCCTTGGTGCCAGGCCCATAGCTGAGCCTTACTGGGTGGAGTCAGCCCACACCCCTTCTCAAAATGCTCCCAGTCTGGCAGAGAAGCAGGCCCTGAAACCATCGTTCCATCTGTAGTTTCTCTTTGTCCTTCGGGCATCCTGACATCACTTCCTGGTGCCCAGCCAGGTCCCTGGCAGGCCCCCATGAAGAAGCAGCCCCTGGCCCTTTCCTGCCTCTGGCTATGGGATAGCACCTGGTGGGAATGACTGGATTTGGGGTCTACCCCTTCCTGCCCTTTACTGAGACCTTCTGGGAGGTGGGGTTTGGAGTGAACCAGCTCTGGGTCCCCAAGGCCAGTAGAGGGGACATTGGCTGACTCAAGGCTGCCCCTATTCTCTAGGACTTCTCAGTCTTAGCCAAGACCCAGGGAAGGGTGGGGTTGTTCAAGTGAGTGTGAGGTTTGCACACAGACTTGCCTGAGTCTCTGGGTCAGTGTGTGTATGCACTCCTGGGTGTGAACCCACGGGCCTACCCTCTGAGCCTGGTGTCAGGGGCCTGTCCCAGACTCCTGTGCATGAGTGTCAGGTGTGCTTGGGGATGTGGTGGGTCTGAGTTAGGTCACGTGGGGGCATGTGCCTGTTCAGGGAAGGTGTGGTCTCAGATCCGGCAGTCCTTCCTGCACTCTAGCTTGAGTCTCCAGCACAGCCAGAAGACTGTGAAGATCTCACAGCCGTGCAGGCCCATTGCCCAAGACGGACGAGCTGCCCCAACGCCCTCAGCAGAGAGAAAGCATGAAACGAGCACCGCTCTGTCCCTCGGCTAATGGCCAATCCTCTCTGGCCGTTGCCTCCCAAGAGCCCATTGAGCACCCGCAGGTCGGCGAGCAGGGCTGCTGGGGGAAGGGGTGGGTGTGCCAAGGGCTGACGGCAGGCCTTGGGTCCCTGGGAGGAAAGGGAGGGCCAGCCCGGTGCCAGCACCCAGCGCAGAGCAGGGAGCCGGCACAGGGACAGTGAGGGGTGCAGCCCGCTTTGCCCATCTACACCTGCACCCCCATGTGCTGTGCCCCTGCTGCACACTCACACTCATTCCTACAGCTACATACTCACACAGACACACCAACACTTACAGGTGCCAGCACTTGCAGAAACACACCATGACCTAGACACCCAAGCACACAAATGCACTGACACTCGCAGATGCACACAGCAGCTGGAATATGGACACACAAAGGCACAGACACACTCGTACAGACTCATCCCGACAAACATACGCCCACAGACTCAGATACACACAGATGCAAATGTTGGCCTACAGGTCTGCAGACACACTGACACACCCTCACATGCCCGCAGAGTCCACTCAGTGACATAGACACTGAGCACACAAACACACTGGCATACAATCACAGACACACACAGGGCCTGGACCACGGACGCACAAAGACACAGACACGCTCATATAGACTTGGTGCTAAAAATACTCACAGATGCAAACACTTGCCCACAAGCATGGAGACACGCCGACAAGCTCTCGGGGCATTCACACAAAGAGCGATCCACAAATGCTCAAGCTCACTAACACACCCACAGCCCACGCAAGAGTCACTAAACACCCAGACACACACCACACATGCAGGCAAGCATCCACGGACACACTAGTGCCGCACACACAACCACACAATGCAGACGCACTTGGGCCTCAACTGTCTTTGAAATTCAAATCCCTGCTCCCTTCTGCAGCTTGGGGCAGTGGCCCTATACCCCTGCTGCCACCACCGCCTGCTCAGGACTCACGACGCCCACCCGCCTGCCCTGAGCGGAAATTAAAATTCATTTCAGAGGAGACACTGCGCACAGCGAGGGTCAAAGGCTGGCATCGGCAGCAGGGCTCTTTGTGATGGGGAAGGGTGTGGGACACCACGGAAGAAGGAACCTTGGCTCCTTCCCACTGTGTGACCTTGTCACAGCCTCAGGGTTTCCTCAGAAGGGGGACCTCTGGTGGGAAGGCAGGCACAGAGCTGGCCAAGCTGGTAGGGAATGGAAGGCACGGCCGAGGATTCAGCCTCGGAGTGGGAGGGGGCTTCCAGGGAAGGAGTAGTTCCAAAAGTCCCCAAGGACAAGAATCACAATGCCACGCATATAGATCTGCAGACAGACACACACCACACACTGATCCAAACCCTTCACCTAGGCACACGTGTAACACCCAGGCTCACAACCACTGAGAGACACACACCAAATAGTATCATGCACAGACCCCACCAGAAGTTGAGGGCCTGCCAGCCCCCCAAGCACACGCAGAGACACACATCACAGGCTGACACAGATACATACCAAACACTGACACATAGACACAGTCACACTCAGGCCTGCAAATGCCATACACCCTGACTCACCAAAGGCACAGCCACACACAGGCCTGAAAACACTTTCCCCCTACACATACACACATGCACAGGCTCAATCACACACTGAACACAAGGCAATACCACACTCTAAGTGACACACAAACATTGCCCTGTCATCACACCACACATTCACCCAGACACTGAGCGGGTGCACAAACCCCAGCATCACACATGTGTATGCATTCTACACCATATACACACACAAACAGAAAAAGAATTGCATGAAAACACCACACACCCTGCAAACAAACACACACACACGCACAGACAACAGAGATCCCAGAGCCAGGTCCAGGCTCCTGACGTACAAGGCCTAGGCAGACACACAAAACCTGCACGCAGGCACACCATATACACACACAGACTCTCCCCCTACACATTGACGCACACAACCACCCACACATGTACCCGAGCTCAGCCCCACTCACTCCCACTCTGACACACAGAACACTCACTGGGCGAGGCCCTCCAGGGACCTCCCCTCCAACCACAATGCTCAGAAGCCCCCCAATCCATAGGCCTCACCCTCAAGCCTGGGACCCTCAGAGGTCAGAGTTGTGCCAGGATTGTCAGTGAGATAGAAGCCCCGCCCCCTCCAGCAGTGATTGCTTTACTGCCACAAGCGGTGGTGTATGTTTAAGAGAGAAGGATGCATGTCCTCATGGGGTGTGTCAGCGTGAAGTCCTGTCAGGAGCATGGTCGTGCCTGCCAGGGAGGAGTGTAGGTGTCAGTGGTCCTGTGCCTTGTTCTTCCCAACTCAGCAACTCTGTTTCCCCCAAAATCTGAGTGTCTGGCCTTGGCCTCTTCTTGCAGGGGCCAAGCCCTGGGAGTCAGACTGCCCCACCCCCCTGCCATCTCTTACCCCGAGGGATCTGGTCTTCTCTGAAAGATCAACTCTAATCCGGAAATAAATTGTTTTCTACAGTCGGCGCTGGGTCTGTCCTCTGGGGGGTGGCAAGGAGGACCAGGAGAGACAGGACTAAGGCAGGGCCTCAAGCAAACAACGAATGAGGTGGAGGCATAGGTCCTGTCTCTGCCTCTCTCTAAACAAGCTTCCTTGCCTGTGAAATGCAGGTAACCATACCAATTTTAGGGGTTGTCCTGAGGGCTAATTTTAACAATAAGTAAAAAGCAGCTGGCACAGTGTCAGGCCCACAGAGGGGCTCGGCAGGATGAGCTGGTCCTCCAAACCTTTAGGTCATCCCACCCTGCCTGCTATGCCCATGTATCCTGCTTGGCACAAGCCCAATTTAGCAGGATCCAGGTGGCACAGAGCCCAGAGGAAGGACCTGGGGCATCCCAGATGGTGGGAACACACTGGTCCCCCGTCGCCCCTGTGCCCCATACCTGCTGAGAGTGTCCCAGCCCCTCCCCGAGGGATTCCCCTTCCCCCTCCACCCTGGCAGGCAGCTAGGAGCAGCTCTTCCCAGGCACCTCTACCCCCTGCATGTCCACCAACCTCAGGGTGTGGATACAGGGTACAATGCTGTCATCCCTGGCCGTCTGGAGTGGCTGCCAGGGCTCCTTGACCTTAAGGCCTACAGCAGGGGAGCATGGGATTAGACCTGAGGAAGAATTTACCAAGAAGAGAGCCTGGGCTGCCTCCTGTGAGGGACTGTGTCTGACCTCAGCCTAGAGCAGGAGTTGATAGGACAGATAAACAAGCCAGACGGTTCCCTACTGGACCAGAAAAACAGAGGGGGGTTGTGTCCTGGGGTTGTGTATATGTGGTTATTTATATACTTGTGAATCCCAGTCAAGTGTATATGTCTGTGGGCCAGGGACTGTGTCAGTGTGCAGATACGGGTTTATCTGTACATGCAGATGTGTGCATATGTGTGTTCACACAGAAGTGGAAGGTAGAAAAGGAAGAGGAGCTTCCAAATAAGGAGAGGAGGTGCTGCAGGGACGTGGATCCAGATTCAGTTTCTCTGCAGGGATCCCACACGCACACTGTCCCTGTCACACTGGCAAAACCTCAGCTCCTGCTGCCTCCTTCTTTGCAGTGATCTCAGCAGATAAGAGCTCCCTCTAGAAATGCTTCTCCCCCTCATGGGGGTTTGGGGGTCACTGGGAAGGTGTCAAGGTCAGCGCCCCAGTTCTGAGTGATCTCCATGTTCCCAGAACCTGGAACAGCCCTCAGCCTTGAGTAAGTCTGAAAGGGGCCCACATTCATCTAGACGACACCTCCCTGGGCATCGCGCTGTGTGAGGCACTTTACGTTTATCATCTCGTGTGACCACATCAGCTCTGACAAGTTGCGATCATTATTTCCATTTTATAGAAGAGAAAATTGAGGCTTGGATGCCACAAGTGACCTGCCCAAGGTCACACAACTAGTGAGGGACAGAGGCAGGAATCCAGGTATGTGTGGCCCCAGAGCCTGAACTCTTTCTGGTTCATCACAAGGGAAAGTGAAACACTGTTTTACTGGACAAGCATCAGTCAAAGGTTACAGACAGAAAGCTCTATGAGCTCAAGGCGCCTGCTTGCCCTTTCACTTTCATTCACCCAATAAATAGTTGTTGCGTACCTACCTGGTGAATGGGTGGGCAAGGTCCCTGCCTTTGCGGAACTCACAGTCTGGGGTTGGGGGTGGGGGAACAGGTGACATGTATGTAAATAAACAACATATTTTCAGAGTAATGAGTATACCAAGGAAATAAAACAGGGGTATGGGATGAAGTGATTTGGGGTGGGTAGGGCTATTTTAGAGGTGTGGTCAGGGGAGGCTTCCTGGAGGAGGTGATATTGGAGCTGAGATCTTCCCGATAAGAAGGAGTCAGCCATGGGAGTTGCTGGGGGAAGGGTTTGGAGTTTTCTAAGAACAGCAAGGAGACCTGTGTGACTGGAGCATAGTGTGGGGGGAGTGGAGATGGGTCTGGAGAGGCTGGTAACGGCCAGACGACGCAGGCCCTGAAAGGCCATATTGCTAGGCATAGTGGAAGCCATCAGAAGGCTAAAGAAGAGGTGCTTTTGATTTACGTTTTAAAGAGATGGCTCAGTGGGCTCCAGGAGAATGGATTGGGATGGGAGAGCTAGGACTGGGAGCCCAGAAATTAAAGGAGAGTCTAGGCAGTGGATGATGGTGGCTTGGACTCCCATGTTGGCAGTGGGGATGTAAAGAGTAGATAGATTTGGGATATTTTTGGATGTAGAAGCAACAGGACTTGCTGATGGCCTAGATCCCAGTGCCTAGAACATAGTAAACACTCAATAAATATTTGTAGAATGAATGAATAAAGGTTCTTTCTTGGTGCCAGGTTTTGTAAACACTTGTGCGCACCCAGTATGAGGCACGTCTGTGAAGATCACCCAGGACCCCAGAAGGATCCATCCTCTGCCCTACAGGCCAAGGGCCAGAGAATGCAGGCACTGCCCAAATGAACTGCACACAAACCAGGCATACACCTTCTGGGAAGATTGGGCTAGGGAGCAACTAATCTTCCCTTCTCTCCCCAATTTACAGCAACAAGAAAATTATAAACACCCAGCCCGGATTGTCCCAGGCTCCTAACCCATTTGGCATCTGCAGCAGGAAGAATGGAAGCTAGACATGAAGGACTTCCCATAGGCAGAGAGGGCCAGTCTACCTTTTCTAGGATAGCCCTCCAGGATCCGTGATGTTCAGAGCTGTCAGGTGTTAGTCATATGAGCTCTGGGGCAGACCCTGTCATATGGATTTGGGTGTCTTTGGGGACATGTTATGAGCTCTTGATAGGTGTCTGGGGTAGAGGGGTGACTGGTAGGAGACCTTGGTACCCAGAGCTTTGGGTGGTGCTGGAGGTGCCTGGCTGAATGGCAGTGGTGGGCAGGGCTGAATGAGGGGCACTCCTAGGTCCCACTGGCTGGAAGGAAACCTGTCTAGGCTCTGGGCCAAATAAATCATTGGGAAGGGAAGAAGAACATTTTCTCATCTGTTTAAAGGGCAACGAAGCATAGCAGCGGCCGGCCCAGCGGGAGGCAAGGCTGAGGCCAGGGCAGCTCCCTTCATCAACATACCATCCCCTCCTGAGCTACCCCACTGGCTTAGGCTTTGAGGGCTGTGCTGCCTCCCAGCCAGGCCGCTGATGGTTGTTATTGTTGAGAAAAATATTAATTAATTGGTAATAAAATAATTATTTTAAAAGGCCCCCTTCAGGGACATGGCCCTTGCTAATCCATCTTTTACCTTATTGGAGCCCAGGCTGACATCATTTACACCATTTCCCAGATAAGGAAACAGAGACCTAGAAAGCTGAAGGGACTTTCTCAAGGTCACCTAGCATGGCAGTGTGATAGCAGGGTAGAGAGCCTGGCCTCCAGTTGCCCTTGTGGGGTTGGTCCCCTCCATTCAATCGGAGGTTCCAGATGGGGCCCCAATGGGACTAAAGGGATGGGGTATTGTCCTTTGTCCAGTTTGGGGAGTGTGAGGGGATGTTCCTCCACTCTGCCAAGCCCTCTGTGCTCAAGCCTCTTCCCATGCCCAATCTCAGCCCCAGGCTCCAGGGCTCCCTGGAGGCCCCTTCTGGGGCTAAGACTTGTTCTTCCACCCCCGCCTGGGCGTCAGAGAAGTAATTTCTCTTCAACCAGCTGGATTTGAATATGGAAACGATTTGTAATTACTCCAAGTCCTCCTGGGCGGCATTATCACCAGAGTGAGTCTGGAAGGGCAGGGGCTCCTGGGAGAGGAGGTGGGGAAGCCCTGATGCAGGGAGGCACCTCCAGGGAGAGCCTTCCAGAGGTTTGCCCCAGTCTAGCCTGCTTCTGCACCATCCCTGTGGGGTCCTGCTTTCTTCACACACCTCCCACAGCCCCTCTTGCCTTGCTGACCTCCCCAGCCTGCCCTGGTGAGCCCTCGGGTATGGAGTACCATTTCTGTCAGTCCCTCACTCTGTCTGACCACCTGTCTTTCCTAGGGCATACATTTGTGGCTGAATGGATGGGATTAAGAAACCAGAGGGCTACCAGGGAACAGAGAAACAGACAAAAATGCTGCTATCTGGAGCCAGCCCCTCCCATCACCCCTTACCCAGCTGGATGGGGGGTGGGGTGGGAAGCCTCAGGGATCCAGCTGCATCACATCTGCAAGAGACCTGCCTGGGTTTTCCTGGGCTCTGGGTCGCCAGTATGCTAAGGATCATGAATATTCATAAGGAGGGAGGCAGGCTCCCTGTAGGAGAGGAGGGTGCTAGAGCTCTGGAGGACAGGGTCCTGGAGGCTTCTAAGGGCCTGTCCTTGCATCTCTGTGGGCAACCCATGTCCCCACCACTTACCCTACTTTTGCCCACCTCCTGGAGGTCCCAACCACAGCAACCCCACTGTCCCCCACAGTGCCCAAGTAAAGAGGGGTCCCAGCATCTCTCACTGCCCTGGGGTGGCTCTCAATGCACTTTGCAGCTGGCAAGGCCTGCCTCGCTTGGCTTCCATAGTGGCAGCTGAGCCTTTAAACCCAGAGATACTGGGGTGTGTTTGAGGGTGCCCAGCAAGAACTCAGGAGCCCTGCCTGCCAGTGCTAGGCCCAAGGTACAGGCCTCCTCGGCCTGCAGGGAAAGGGAAGGTGCTGGCCCAGCCCTCCTCCCTGCCTCCTACAGCCTCATAAATTCCCTTAAGGTGACAGGTGAGATTCCTTCATCACCCCTTATTACCTCTTTCCATTAAAGTCGATAATCTCTCACAATCACTCGCAACAAATGTCACAGAGGCTGCTGGAAGGGGGAAGGACAGAGGGAGGGAACAAGGGGGTGGTTCTCGGCCTCTTCCTTGTACTGCCCCTGGGAAGACGTGTGCTCTCCTCATCTTGCACCAACACTAGGGTGACTCAAGGGGCATCAGTGGAGAAGTTGGGATTGGGTGGACTGGGGACTTCCTTGCCCTGCAGTCTGGCCCCCTCCTGGCTAGAGAACCTTCAAAAAGTATGGTCCTGAAACCATCCCACCCTCATTGCAAAGCTGCCCCCTGCTGGCTTCTCCTTTCACCAGAACCATCAGATTAACCTACTTGCCTTGGCTGAAGTGGTGTGTCCCCAGTCTGCCTACCTTCCTGGTGGCAACATGCCCAGGCCACAAACTGCCTGACCGGGGCCTGGAGCCAGGGACCTCTCCCTGTGTACTGCCTGAACCATGTGGGCTCAGGCCCCACCCAACTGTTCCTGGGCACAGTGCCAAGATGGGGAAGGGGTGGCTCTGTACATCTCTGCTGCTTTACACAAACAGATGCAACATGGGGGCGCCCCTGGCACAGGGAAAGGCACTTGTGGGCAAAGATACGGACTCAGGAAAATATGTAACACACTGCACACGTGTAGCATCCCCGTGCCTAGGGACATGCAACATTGCAGTTTACAGTATGCACCAAACATGCCACACTGCAGTATACATATGTGGCTCCTTAGCCACAGTACTCAGCACACATGTGGCACCTGTAAGCGCGCACACATATAGCATCCGTACGCACAGGAACAAGCAACATGCATTCAAGACCCAAGCACATGTTAATACACGGTGCATGCGTGTAGCGCATGCACCGAGCCAGGCAACATTGCAGTGCATACGTAGGGCACCTGTATGCATATACAAAGTTCAGCGCACATGAGAGCTCCCTGCATGCAAAGGGACATGCAATATGCAATACACATGGAGTGGGGGGGGGAATGCTTCAGCCCCCAAGGCCCGGGAGACCCTGGCTGCGCGAGATGCCTCGGGCCTGGGGTATCGCCGGAGGGGCGTCGCGGATCGCCTCATCTTGCGGTCGGGCGGGGCGGGGGCTTACCCGGGGGCTTCCCCGCGCCGGCGCCTGGGGCCGGGGGGGGGGGAGGGCGCGCTTGGCTCGGCTGGCGCTGTTCCCCCTTTAACAGGAGGCGGCGCGCGTCGCCCCCACCCCCCGCCCCTTCTCCCGCGGCTCCTCGCGCCCGGCCCGGCGCGCGCCCCCTCCCGGGCCCGGCCCGCGCAGGCGCCGCGTCCCGCCTCGGCCGTCAGTCGGCCCGGCGCGCTCTGCGGGCAGCGGCCGGAGCGGCCGGAGGAACCTGGTTCGGCGGCAGTGGCGGCTGCAGCGGCGGCGGCGCTCGGAGACCGAAGAGGATGCGGCACCGGCTCCTGGAGCCCGGGGCTGCGGCCGCCGCCCGCGAATAGGAGGCGGCGCGCGGCGCGGGCGGTGCTCGGGGCGGGGGAGCGGGGGGCGGCGAGGAGGTGGCGGCGGCAGGAGCCCGCGCCCGGCCCGGCGCCCGCCCGCCCCGCGGAGCTGGAGCCTCGGCCCTTTGCGCGGCTGCAGCCAGCTGCCCTGCGCCCGGCCCGGTCCCCGCCTTAGGAATGGCAAACTTGCGCCCCGTGGCCGCCCCCGCCAGCGCCGGCCTCCGCTCCTGCTGCTGACGGCGCCCAGGTCAGTGCTCGGCCCCAGACCCCTTCCCGGCCCCGCACCGAACCTTCCCGGCGCGGTCCCGAGTTTCCGTACCAGCCCGGACTCGGGCGCTCTCCTAGCCCATCTCTGCTGAATTCTCCCCCAGCCCGAGCTGAGTTCGTTCGGCGCTCACCCACCCCCATCTTTTTGGCAACTCCCAAGCCTGGGGCCGAGGCCCCCGGCATGTCTGGTGAGTCCGTTTTCCGCCCTCCTCCCCCAGCCGGGACCGACCCCCTTACCCATCTGTGCTAAAGTCCCCCCACCTCCAGAATCCTGACCCAGACTGCCCCCATCGCTGTCTCGAGTCTTTCCCCATCTCGGCCCGGATCCGGGCAGTGCGCCCCCCGCCTTGATTAGAGCCCCTCTCTCTAACCTGCAGCTTGACGGTGTCTCCCTCTCATCTCCCCTCCTAGTCTGAATGCCGGACCCTGCTCCTCTCCTCCACTTCATCTCTGCCCAGAGTCCTTCCTGTCCCCATCCATGTCTGCCCATAGTTACTGCCCTCGCCCGCGCCTATACCCCGACCGTGCTTCCCCTCTATTTCTGCCCCGAGTGCCCCCTCCCCCATATCTGCTCTGAGTCCCGCCTTCCTTCGCCAGTCCTGCTGCAAGTCCCCTCCCCCCGAGCCTGGAATTGGGGCCGTGTCCCCCATGTGTGCTCCAAGCCCCCTCCCCTCCAGCTGAGATCTTGACTGGACCTGCCTCCCTGACTCCCGTATCCATCTTTGGCCGAAGTCAGCCTGTCCATCCCCCATCCCTCTCCTCCCACCCCCGGCCATAGAGCCGGGCACCAGACGCACCCTCCCGCAGCCCCAGGGCTGGCATGATTCGGGTAGGGAGGGTTGTAGGATGTGAAGTTGGCGGCCACTCCCGCAGTGGCTCGGTCCGAGGGCACAGCCGCGGGAAATCCTCCCCGCCGCGGCCCGCGCCGAGCGGGTGACGGGTCTGTTGCCCGTAGGGGGGAGGGGCGCTCGGGCCGAGAGAAGCCGCCGGCTGGTCCGCCTGCCTTGCCAGCTGCCGGCCGGGCCCCTGGGCGTCCTCTGGCGCCCCCTGCCCGCAGCCGAGGCCCCGTCGCCCCTTCTCCCGCGGGCAACCCCAGGTTTCCGCAGCCCCGAGCGTCAGCGGTGGCTTCGGGACTGGCGCTGAAAAGTCCCTGGGGAGAGGAGATTGGTGGGTGAGGCCGGATGCCTCCTTGTGCTAGCTGTGCCCAAACACTCCAGGTTGTCCGGTCATACGTTCTGGGGGTGGGGTGGGATGGAGGCTTCATCCCAGCAGCAAGTGAGGAGCCCTTTGAACCATGAGGCACAGACCAACAGGACTGGCCCCTGGCTTCAGGTCGTCTGGTTGGGCTTGTTTGGGATTGGTCAGGTGTTGCCAGGGACCCTCTGTGTGTCTACCCCCTGGCACTCCCCGCTAGGTGGGAGCAAAGGTGGGCTCTGTCTGGCTTGGGTATGGAGTAGCCTGTGGGGGAATCCACCTGACCCTGGGACAAGCAGGCACCTTGGGAGTATCCCCTGCACTACCACAGGTGTGAGGGTCAGTGTGGACTTTGCACAGGATAGGCGGTGCTGGTGGTGGTGTGGGGAGGTTAGGGAGGGTCTTCCCTGGACCCAGATTGACAAATGAGATCTTCCCCTCTTTCCCTTCTCTGCTTTCTCTCCTCCCCACTTCTGTCCCTTTCCCTACTACTCTTCAGAAAGAGGCAGGTCTAGTCTGGGGTATGTGTGCATGGTCTACATTTCCGTAACACAAAGTGAGGTCCCAGCATGTCTCTTCCCTCCTCCCTCCCTCCCAACCCCCAGGTAATGAAGCAAAGTAGTTAGAACTCTGCTTTTGGTCAGATGACCTGGGTTCAAAAGCTGTGTAACTTGGGCAAACTACTTAATCTTTCTGAGCCTCAGTTGACCCTCTGTAAAATGGATCAGTGATCACTGCCTCATATAGTTGTTGGGAGAATGGAATTAGATTGTTTGTATAGAGTGCTGGCACCTAGTAATGCTCAACAATGATAGGTGTGTTGGGCTGTTTCTCTTCAAGGCCAAGGTCAGGCCCCTTTCCACTCTACTCCTAATCCCAGAGGACAAACCCAAAACAGATTCTAGTGACTTCACTCAACCCCCAGGATAATAAAGACAGAAATATCTTCAGCCCCCCACCCCCACCCCAGGATGGGTCCAGGGAACCTGTGACTGTCAGCTTTCCTCCTTCCCTTACTGGTCATGCAGCATCCCACTTTATCTCTCTGGGATCAGCTCTGGCCAGATTGGCATCGCTGAAGCCAGACCAAGGTCTCTGGGATCTTGGTTCAAGTGCAGAGGCTGGGGAAGTGGGTAAGTACAGAGAAGAAACCCAAGTCAGAGTCCCCAAAGGCAGGCTGCCTGTTAGGGGGGCCCAGTGGGAAATCAGTCACTCTGAGGCACAGAGGAGCCTCTACCTCCCCCCAGAAGGTCAGACACCAACAGGAACTTTCCAGCGCAGTTAGCCTCCAGGTCAGAGTTAGGGGGTGACCTGGCCTGAGGGCCCGAGGAGCAGTTTGAAGAAACCTGGCTTGGGCGCGAGTGGCAAGGAAGAGGAAGGGGGCTCGAACCCCTGACGATTGGAAGTCCTCTGGGCAGTGTGTGGCCCGATCTGGGTCCCACCGGGGAGTGGCAGCCTCCTAGCCACTCGCCTGCCCCGGCAGCCCTGACATTGGGGAACAAAAGCTTTCGGTTCCTGTAGCAACGGCGGCTCCAGCTGGTGCAAAGTTCCAGGGAGGCAGGCGGAGGGCGGCTGAGTCACCGCCCCCTCCCCCGCCGCCCGCGCGGCACCGCCCCCGGGGGCTAGGGGCCGACCCTCGTCCCCCTTCAGGCTCTGCCCGCCTTTTCCTCCTGTGGGGTGCGGGAGGTCCCCGGAGCCCCCCATCCCCGACTGAGAGAGCCCGGAGGGTGGCAGGGAGCGACCTTCTCCGGCAGTCGGAGGGGGAGGGCTGCACCGGTGGGGGGCGTCACTCCCTCCCCCGGGTCCAGTCCACCAGCTCCGGAGGCAGGATGGAGGGTGTGCGCCCCTCTGGGTGCCAGAGCTCCAGCAGAGAGGTCCCTGAGGACCCCGTCCGCAGGTCGCTGCATGGGCACGGGAGCCGGAGGCCCCGAGTGGGGGTCCCCGCCTGCGTGGCAGCCTGGGCTGGGCCCGGCAGCGAGCGCCCGGGAGGCGGAGGGTGAGTGACGGGCAGGCGAATTGGAGCTGCCAGGTGGATAAATGCGACGGATGTGCGCGTCGCCGCGCCCCTCCCCCACTCGCCGCCCCTCCCCCGCCGGCGGCAGGGGCGCCCGGCTCCCAGCCGCCCAGCGTCCCTGCTCACGGCGGGCCCGCCGGCCGATGGGAGTCAATCCCGGGGATACCGGAGACCCGGCCCTAGCCCTGAGGCGCCCTTCCGCCACCGCTCCGCACTCCCCGCATCTCCCCAGTCGTGTCTTGGCCCTTCCAGCTGCTGCGAAAACCTTGGATTCCTTTATTGGTGCAGAAGGGAAGCTGGGGAGGCCCGTGGGTCAGAGAAGAAGGGGACTCGAGTGTGCTGGGGCAGAGAGTGGGATTCTTGGGTTTGTTGCGGGTCGGGGGGATGTGATGAAGGGGCCTTCACCTGGAGAAAAGGGTCCTGGAGACATACTACTCCAGCCAGCTCCTCACCTATCTCGGCCCAGAGAGCTCCTGAGGGAGGAGGCCTTTTGATCCTCTCCATCAGCCTCCCCTGACCCAGGAAGTTCTTCCTCAGAGCTGACCTCTGTACCTCTCCTCTCTAGCTCTTGTTCTTGGAGGGGCTGGTGGTCTTACTGGGCTTGGAGGTGGCAAAGCCACTCTTATGATTCAGCCCAAAGAGCCTTCCCAGAGGCACTGACCTCAGCAGGCAAGAGGGGAGCGAGGTTGTGAGAAGAGGGAGGGGAGACGGGGCTGTGGGCCAGCCTCTGTGCCCAGGAGCTTGTCCTGGGGAGGCTGAATGAGAAGGTGTATGCAATCCTGGGGCAGGGATCATGGTCTCCATTCCACAAAGAGGGAAACTGAGGCTCAGGGAGGTTAATCATGACTAATCAACACTTGGGTTGCTGTGAGGCAAGGATCCTTCTAGGTCCCCTTCCAGGGGGTGGCTCAGGGAAAGAGCTCTGGGTCAGCTACCCCAGGAGGACAGGCCCTGGCCACACACATGCAGGAGGGTCTTGAATGAATCCATGGCTCTCTCTGACCCAGCTTGGAATTGGGTCTTTGCCTTATTTTCAGGGGGGAAGTGATATAAAAAGGAGCCCCTGAGAGCTCTTCCGTTGAAGCAGGAGCAATGGGGGCCATACACACCCCGGGTGAAGTCCCACAGTGGGCACGGAGGTGTCCGATGGAGACTGAGGGGAGGAGGGGGCTTGGGTCAGGTTTAAAGAGGCTCAGTTCTGGACAAGCCAGGCTTTGGCTCTGGATGGTGTGGTCCAGGTGTTTTGTGATGGGCTGGGGCTGTGCAGTAGGGAGCAGCAGAGGCCCAGGAGGTGGGGCCAGGGGTCTGAGCCCCCAGCTTCAAAAACACAAAGGAAGGAGCAGCTGGGCAGATCCCGCCTGACACTAGCTGTCATATGCACCTATGTGTGCTTACACTTGAGAGTGCATGTGCATCTGTGCACATGGGTACAAGTGTCTGACTCTACACCTATGTATGTGTGAGTATGTGCACCCCTGAGTGCATGCGAAGTCATGCATGTGTAGTTTCACCTGTCTGTGTGTGTGTCTGTGTGCATATGTATCTGTTCATACCCAGAGCACCTGTGAACGTCTGTGCATGCATGCTTTTGTGTATGTGTCCTGGGGCACAAGGATGTTCAAGCCCACGTGTGTTGGTGTGTGAGTGAGGGGAGGTTCCCCACCCTGCTTGAAGTGGGGGAGGGGAGGCCAGTTATAATGAGCCCCCACCTCCCCTCCACTGAGCTGCAGACATGGCCTGAATTTTGCAGCCTGCTTAAAAATAATTGGGGGCAGCGGGGGGGGGGGGGGATTGGATGTCACTCATCGTCAGCCACTGGCTTTGCTAGGGCTGCAGTAGGCTGGGCGGTTGAAGTTTGGGACAGGCATGATGTAGGGCTGGAAAGGCCAGGGGTCTGGTCCCTTTTGCTGCTCTGAGGAGGGGGGCAGGTGGGTGGGGGGAGAAATGCAGCCTGTTCTGGCTTCTGCTGAATAACTCCAGGGGCATCTTCGGAGGAGGTGGGGCAGCTCCTTCCAAGTGAATGGGCCTGCCTCAAGCTTGCCTCCCACATCATCCCCTCACCCCTTGTGTGGCTGGGAAGGGGAGGTGCTTGTTCGTGGTGACTGGGGCTTAGGCCTGGCTCAGAGGTGCAGCATGTGGAATATGGGATCTGGGACAGTGAGGCGCTCCATGGATGCTGCACAGGGATTGGAATGCTAGGGTTCTAAATCTCATCCCCCCCTCCTTCAGCTGTTTAGACTCCTGAATAGCTAAGGGGAAATCTGTCCCCAGGGAGCAGCTGTGTCTTGGGAAAATCTAGCCACACCTGTGAATTATCCTATGTTTGTGACTCAGTTCCCAGAGCTTATAGCTTGTCCATGTGGCCTGGAGCCTGAGCAGTAAGCAAAGGGAAGGAGCAGAGGTTGCTAGAGGAGGGGAGACAGGCCTGGCTCCCGGTCCCAGCTTGGCCATTGTCATGTGATCTTGAGCAGGTTGCCTCTCTGCTCTGAGCCCCATCTTTTCTCCTCTAATGTGGACCAGCTGGGCTCTAGGGGACCATCCAGTGCTGTGAGCCATCTGTGGCATGGAGGCGGGAGGCACTGTGGATCAGTGGGGCTTATCCAGACTGTGCCTCAGGCTCTGTTTTCTGGACTGTTGGGTGGAGGCTGGGCAGGCTGTGGGCAGTGGCTCAGCCCTGGCCTGTGGGGTGGGAGGGCACCTGCAGCCTTCCCCCTCCTGGCCCCTCCCACTTTGACCTGACTGCTCTGTGTGTCTGTCAGGGTAGGTGCCCTCCCACACCTGGAGTACCTTCACACCTATGGGGAGCTCCACTTAGTGCAGCACTTTAAGGGAAGGTGGGAATCAACAAACTCTGGTCCCCACTCTTAGGAGCCTGATGAGTCATGAGATGAGTGAGCAAGCCCTGGGGAAGTAGCACAGGATAGAGGTCAGGATTGGCTGGTGGCTTCACTGGGGGTAGCAGGCCCTGAGCCAGGCCTTGGAGGATAACCCCATGGAGGTGGAGGGGAAGAGGGAGGTAAGAGAGGAATTAATGCACCCATTTTGCAGATGAGGAAACTGAAGCTCACAAGGGTCACCTAGCCAGTAGGTGGCTGGCTGGGCTGCGGCTCAAGCCCAGCATCCCCTTGCCTGTGCCTCTCCCCCTTATTCCAGCCGGGACATCCAAAGCAGCAGTACACATGATGTCCACACTGGCAGTGTCCTCCGGTGGGCATGGCTCCGGTTGTGCGCAGTCCCTGGCACACTGGCTGTAACACCACCCCTTTCTCTCCCACTCAGTAAAGCAAGTGAGTGAGGATGACATTGTTCCAGGAATAACCTTGAGTTGCTCTGATTTATAAAAAAGCAAATCGTAGTCAAACATCACCACTTTGACAATTACCACTGGATTCTACGTGACACGTCTCACACCGGGACTGAGAACAACAGTTCTGGAGAATGAAGGTTGAGTGGTGGGGATGGGGCTGGATCTGAATGTCTGGCCGAGACGCTGTGGTTGATGGGTTGACTCTGAGAACCATAGATTAACAGTAACAACGACAACTGATGTTTCCTAAGGGCCGGCAAGCTTCCAGGCACTCTCCTGAGCCCTTTCTCTCACTTGTCTCATTTCGCCCTAGCGGGGAAGCTGTGAGATAGGTATATCATTGCTCCATTTTACAGGTAAAGGAACTGAGGCTCAGAGAGGTCAAGTTCCTTGTCTAAGATCACTCATGTGGACCGGGGTGACTTAAAAGAACAAGGTCTTAACCCTGAGGCCCACTACCTACAGCGAGCCATAGGAGGTTGAGAGCCCATGCTGGTTGCACCGGGGGCCCGCTGACTACTCTCTCTCTCCACAGGGCAAGGGACATAGGATGACCCCAGCCTGTCCCCTCTTACTGTCTGTGATTCTGTCCCTGCGCCTGGCCGCCGCCTTCGACCCCGCCCCCAGTGCCTGCTCTGCCCTGGCCTCGGGTGTGCTCTACGGGGCCTTCTCGCTGCAGGACCTCTTTCCTACCATCGCCTCGGGCTGCTCCTGGACCCTGGAGAACCCTGACCCCACCAAGTACTCCCTCTATCTGCGCTTCAACCGCCAGGAGCAGGTGTGCGCACACTTTGCCCCCCGCCTGCTGCCCCTGGACCACTACCTGGTCAACTTTACCTGCCTGCGGCCTAGCCCCGAGGAGGCGGTGGCCCAGGCGGAGTCAGAGGTGGGGCGCCCAGAGGAGGAGGAGGCGGAGGCGGCAGCGGGGTTGGAGCTGTGTGGCGGCTCAGGCCCCTTTACCTTCCTGCACTTCGACAAGAACTTCGTGCAGCTGTGCCTGTCGGCTGAGCCTTCGGAGGCCCCGCGTCTGCTGGCACCTGCTGCCCTGGCCTTCCGCTTTGTCGAGGTCTTGCTCATCAACAACAACAACTCCAGCCAGTTCACCTGTGGTGTGCTCTGCCGCTGGAGTGAGGAGTGTGGCCGCGCTGCTGGCAGGGCTTGTGGCTTTGCCCAGCCAGGCTGTAGCTGCCCTGGTGAGGCGGGGACTGGCCCCGCCACCACCACGCCTCCAGGCCCTCCTGCTGCCCACACCCTGTCCAATGCCCTGGTGCCCGGGGGCCCGGCCCCACCTGCCGAGGCCGATTTGCACTCGGGGAGCAGCAATGATCTATTCACAACTGAGATGAGATATGGTGAGTCTGAGCAGGGCCTGGGTGAGGTGGGGTCTCTAGGGGATGATGGTGTCCACTAGTGTCCAACCTGGCACATCCTGGGCCATTCATGTAGTTCACCAATGTCACCTGTCTTCAGCCTTGTCCAGATGTTGGGGTCACCAAAATGGATTGGGAGTCAGACCTCACTCTTGAAGAGTTTACAGTCTGGGTGGATGAATGGAGGGCACAGATCAGATAAGGCAGAGGATATATAAACCCAGGAGGGGACCCCCTAACTGGGCAGCCAGGGGAGGACCCTGAAGGAAGGGGTCCTGAAGGAAGTGATGCAGGAACAGAGATCTGAAGGACAAGTAGAAGTGACATGAGCCAAAGGAGTGGTGAGGGCCTTCCAGGCAGAGGAAGTAGCATACACAAAGGCCCAGAGCTGGGAGTGATCCTGGCAGGCCCTGGCCCTGCCAGTTGACAAGTTTGCCTGGAGGCTGGAGTAGGCAGAGAGCAGGGATGCATTCCTGTCCACATAGGTCAGTGCTTTTTGGCGGTGGCCCCAGGGTCAGGGCGGAGGGAGGTGAGAAAGAGTGTGCCTGGGTGAAGAGGCCCGAGCTTCCAGGCTGCCTTAGAGGGCTGGGCTGGCTCAGCTCCCAGTGTCCCTCTCTCCCCACTCTGGGCCCATGTCTTCTGGGACCGAGGCTGCCAGCTGCTAGGAGCTTCCTGCTGACTGGGCAAAAGCTCTGTGAGCCCTCGTGTCCTTCTCCCACTCCCACCCCAGCTCCCTTGGCCGTGGCTGCCTTCCGCCGACCCTGCCCGAGTGCCTCAGCTGGATCCTGTATGCGTGCTGACCAGTGCCGGGCCAGGGACTGGCCAGGAGACCTGATGAGGTGGGAGGGAGGCAGGTCTGGGATCTAGTCTCCTGCTCTGGTACTGACAAGGAGGCCTCTCCCCTCTCTGGGCCTCAGTTTCCCCATTTGGGATAGCAGGTGCTAGCCTACCCTTGTGAGGATCACAGGGATGGAAGTTGGAAGGGACATCTGGATTTCACTGAAGGAGTAATTACCAGGAGGCAGGGGGTCTTGTGTGAGGGCTGCTAGGGGTATTGGAGGAGTATGGCCTGTCTCCATCCCAGCTTTGGAGGTGAGAGCCTGGAGTTGGGCATTGCCTGTGACTGTTACTTTGAGTGGATCCCTTTATTTTTTGGGGGGGAAAGACATCAGTTTCTTTGTCTGTAAAATGGGGAGATGTCCCTGAATTGATTAGAGGGGGTAGTTACCATGACAGTAGCCTCTCCCAGTGCTTTGGGGGGGGCCCTTCTTGGCCTCCCCTATGAGACATCTGGCATCATGCCCATCCACGGCAAGCGCCCGATGGCCTTGCTGTGGCCTCTCTCCCAGGCTAGCTTGGCCTCTAACAGTGGTCGATGAAGCCGTCCTAGTGACAGCCAGGCTGCGGGCAGGTTATGGGCCCTGGAGGCTGGCCTGGGATTTAGTGCCTGAAGGAAGAAATTGAATTTCGCTTCTGTGTCGAACATCGGCGGAGAACGCCAGGCGTATATCAGAAGGTTTATGGCTCTTCCTGCCTGGCCGCCACTGCCTGTCACTCTGTGGGGGTCTTCCCCATCCTGCTCAGCTGAGGGTGGGTTCTTTTGTCTGGCTGTCCCTGTGGTCCATCGGCCCAGTGGTCTGCAGTGGATGGAGCAAGGCTCTGCCCCCATGGGCGGGCACCCCCTGGGCAGGCTGCCATGTGGAGCCCAGAGCCAGGAGCAGCCAGCTGGGCTTGGTTGAAGCCGGAAGCAGGAGTTCGTTGATAGCTGGCGTGTCTTCGGGGGTCAGAGAGGGCTGGCGATGGGAAGGGCACCATCATCAGAGCCTTTGCAGGGGCCTCTGGGACTGGAGATGGGTGGAGATTGGATGCCAGATTATTCCTGGGCACAAGGCCAGGTGTCATCTCTGAGCAGGGAGCCCTGAGCTGGGGCTCCCAGCTGTTTCCCAAGCCTGACCTCTGCTCTTGTCCCTTGTCCTACTTGGCATGTCTCCTGGGATTGCTCTGTGGGGAAGGCCCCTGTAGAGAGTTGGCATGGGGTGACGTGGCATCAGCCATCATAAGTGGGCTCACATGGCATGCTGGTGCCCAGAGCTGGGCTGGCACAGCCCCTTCCCCTCCCCTGGCAGGCAGGAGGCTCTTCTGCTCTGCCACCTTCTCCCTCCCATCTAGCCTTTCTGGTGCAAGAGATGGTGTGAGAGACTGTTTGTTCCATGTGTCAGGGTGTGTCTGAGGGTCTGTGGCACCGTCTGTGCCTGGTGGCAGCACCACCTTTGCCAAGCCCTTGGCCCCCCTCCAGGCCTTCCCTTGTCTCCTCCCCACTGGGCTGCAGGAGAATGGGCTGGCACATGGAGCTGTCAGACTGAGACAGAGGTTCGAGGGATGGTGGTGAACAGGAAGAGTGAGATCCTCCTGCCGGCCCGTCTGCCAGGCACTGGGGCAGGGGGGATGCGTTCACCTTCTCTGGGACACCCTTGAGTAGGCTCTACAGCAAGGCTAAGCAGGGTGAGCTTGGGTTGGTACCGGAAGAGCAGTGGGCCTGGGGGCTGGTGGGCGGTGACTGGGTGGAGTGCCTGGGCCGGCTCAGAGCTGAGTGCGTTCGACAAGAGGGTGCAGGCGTCTGTTAATTTCACGCAAACTGCCTTTGATAGATCTCTTGTTATTTTTGGTGAGTTGAGCCATAAATTTGTGCCATCTTGCTGCCGCAATCTGTTAAGTGGGGGGAAAGGAAGAACGGGAAGGCAGGCAGGAAGGAGCTTGGTGGAGGACTGGCACGGAGGCTGGCTGAGGCTGGGGCTGGAAGGCGGGCCACAGAGGTAATGCCAGCTGCAGAGCCTGGCTCCTGTGGGCCGGCCACCAACCTGCGGTTCCTGCCCACTGCCCCTCCAATCCTGAGGAGGCACCTGCTACACCCCCTGCCTCCCTTGGCAGCTTGCTGGTGGCACACCCTCCCCATGATCCTGGCTCCATTCTTGAGGTGTGGCCATCAGGTGAGCCTGGGGGCTCCTGGGAGGCAAGTGTGGGTTCCACTCCCCTCTTTGCCACTGCTGCTGTGTGAGTTGGACAAGGTACTACCCCTCTTGGGTCCTCAGGACCCCCAGTTCTCTATGTGTCTCTCCCTGATCCAACCCCCAGTGACTCCCCAGTGCTGCCTAAACTCTCAGCCTGGCATTCAAGCCCCACCCTGGACCCAGCTGCCACCTACTTTCAGCCTTCCCTGGAATTCACTCCTACCCTTTCAATCGAGGCTCCTCCCCTGGAATGCCCTTTGCCCTTGGTTATCCAGAACTCCACCATCCTTCTAAGCACAGCTCAAGCTCTGTCCCCTCTAGGAAGCTGCCTCTGACCTGCCCAACCCAGTCCTAAGATTGGCCTTTCTCCTCTCAGTGCTCAGGCCCTGCTGTTCTCTCTGGTGGCAGGAAGTGGGGCTCAGATAGCAAGGAGGTGGGATGGGAAGAGACCTAGCACATGCAGGGGCGTTTCCTGTGCTGTTGGAGCTCTGTGTGCTCTCTCATAGGATAGGGAGTGGGGCACAGACTTCCCCAGACATCTCAGCAGGGACTGAGTTCCAGCCAATTCCTCACACATGTCTTTACGTCTTGATCAGAGTGGAGTTTGTGCCAGGCCTTAGGATGAGTGGATGAGGTCAGGGTAAACAAGGTATACTTTCTGCCCTCTGATGGGAGAGAGCGACCATTAGTGTACAGCAGTGGTCAAGGCCGCAGACTGAAGTCGCCCAGTCCTGGGTTGAATTCCTGACCCCATTACTAACTGGCGGTGTGACCGTGGACAAGTTACTTCACCCCCATTTCATCACCTGTAAAACGGGGTAGTGAGAGCTATTCCACAGAGTAAGGGGAGCATTAAGCAGGAGGATGTGGGTAAGTGCTTAGCTCAATGCCTGGCACATGGTAGATTTCTAATAAATGGTTGGGGGATTGTCATAATTTAGTGTAATGGGTACAATTGTGCATGTGCCAGATGTCAAGGGAGGAGGAAGAATAAGGGATGATCAAACCACAAAGGGGAGGAAGGCAGTGTAAAGGTGATTCACAGCTGGGGTTTGAGGAATGAATAGGAATTCACTAGCCTGTGAAATTTCTCTTTAAATTGTATCAGTTTTTAAATTTAATATGTTAAAAAGAAATTTCGTATCATAAGTAGAAAGAGTGTCACTAATCTGAAACAGAAGATAGCCAAAGAAGCAAGCCCAGTGAAAGCAAAGCGGCGCTATTAAATTCTGGCTAGATGCTTTTCCTGCCTCTCCATTTGTTAGAAGGAGAAATCCGCATGTGTTGGAGATGTGTTAAGGTCTAGGACTGCACAGACTTTATCTTTCATGCATTTGGAAGGATTAAGGTGACCGTATAACTTATCATCTAAACTGGGACACTCGAGGTTATAAAGGGGAGAAGGTGGGTACTGTTAATGGCATCAGGACAGCAGGCCATTAGGGATAGTCCAAATCGGACTATCCCGGACAAATTGGCAAATAGTCACCCTGATTAAAAGAGACCTGGAAAGCGCCTGACTTGCTCAGTCTCGGATCCAGTGTTATTTGATGGCACGTTTGTGAGCCGCCCCCAGTCATCTCCCGCCCCATACTTCGGGAAAGCCCGCACGAGGAAGGGCTTTCGAGGTAGAGGAAACAGCCTGTGCAAGGGCGTGGAGGTGTGAAATATGCCCGAGTGCAGGAGCCATAAGGAGACTGGGGCTGCTGGATGGTGGCCCTAGTGGAGGGAGATGGGGCCAGGGCTTTGACTGCCATCCCAAGACACCGGGACCTTGTCCTGTTGGCCAAGGGCTTTATAGCAGCAAGAAACTGGGCGTCGTGTGGGAGGCAGGCTGAGTCAGACACGGTCCCTGCTCTCGAGGAGCTTCTGGCTACATAGGGGAGGTGGCAGGGACCCAGCTAGCCCTGGTGGGAGGCCGGGTGGATAGGTCGGCAGCTCAGGCAGGGAGATCATTGGAGGGGGACTGGCATTGTGGCTGCTGGGTACCTGGTCTCATGGGGATACCCTGTTGCATTGGACTGCAGGGGTAGAGCCTGGAATTTTCAAAAGCCACTTCCCTCTCCCCCATGCCTCTGGGGTTCTGATGCATTGTAGGATACAAGAAGCACTGATGTGGGTGGGAAGGCATGGAGGGACATGACAGATCAGTTGGTGCCTGCTCAGGGCTCTGGGGCCAGCCTCAGGGAGGAGGCAGAGGGCCCTGGGAAGGGAGGACTGCTTTGTAAATTGCAACGCTCTCCCCCTGTGGAAGTGATGATTATTGTGGTTATTTTTAACACATTCATGACATAGGCTGAGGGGGCAGGACTGCGTGGAGTTGGGGGGGCAGGGTCTGTGGAGCACAGTGTAGCAGATGTCTGCAGTCCTATGCAAGTGGCAAAGAGCCTGTGCCCACCCTGTTTGCCGGTACCTGGGGTGAGGCAAGCGGGGCCCCTGTGTGGTTGGGGTAGGAGAATCCCCAGTAACATCTGGCCCTGGTTTGCTGAGTGCCTGTCTTCCCAGAATCTAGACCCTCTGTGCAAGAGGGGCGTGGGAGATTGAGACCTTCCCTCAGGGCCCACAGGAAGGAAGAGCCAGATATTCACAGCTATAGCAGGAGGTGGCCTGGGGACTAGGCCATGGAAAAGGGGGTCAGCATTTCCAAACCCCTATGTGGTCAACCTAAGAAGGCTTTCTGGAGGAGGTGGCATCTGACATGTGGAAGATTTTGGCAGATTGAGATGGAGGGAAGGGTATTCCAAAGGCAGGGAACAGCATTAGCAGATGCACGGAGAGAGGAAAGCATTTGCATGTTCAAGGGCTAACGAAAAGGGGTAACATCTCCTTTTCATTGAGAGCTTATTGTGCTCTGAGCAGTCGGCATTTCTGGTTCATTTAATTCTCCCAGTGAACCTCTGTGGTAGGAAGTGTCATTCTTACTTTCAGTTGAAGAGTCTAAAGCTCAGAGAGATGAGGTGACTTGCCCAAGGGCACACAGCAAGATGGTGGCAGAGCTGGGAATCCAACCCACATCTCTCTGGCCCCAGACTCTGCGCCCTACCCACCAGTCCACATGGCCTTGCAGTGTGCTTGGCTGCCCAGTGGGATGAGGAAAACAGGACTGGACAGATCAGCAGGGGCTGGAGCATGCCAGGCTCAGAGGTTTACGTTGTGGCTATAGCAGAGGGGGAGCTGTGGAAGGTTTCTCCGCAGGGGAGTATGGCTGGAGCTGAGATCCCAGGGGATCCCTTTGGAGGCTCTAGAGGAGAATCAGGCTCACGGGGGGGGGGGGGGGGAGCAGATGTACAAAGGAACAATTAGACAGTGGTGTGAAAACAGAATAACAGAGGCAAGGATGAGGGGCTTTTGTGGGGTGGGGGAGAGACTTGGGGCTCCATGGGAATTAGGGAAGGTGTCTCCAAGGAGGTCTAAGTTGAGTTGCATTTTGTTAGAGCCAGTGCAGTTCAGTGGAAAGAGCATGGCCTCCAGAGTCAGGCAGGCCTGGGTTTGAAACCCACCCCAGTCTCTCTCCAATGTGAGACCTTGGAGCCTTGTTTCTGATTAGTAAAATGGGAGAAACCGATGCTAGTGAGGATTAAGTGAGGTGATGCAGAGTGTGCAGTGACTGGCACATGGGATTTGTTTAATAAATGCTACCTTTTTCAAAACAAAACAGTTAAGCAGTCATCAGGTGGTTGGGTGGGGAAGTGTGTTCCAGGCAGCATATCTGTCTGTGCCCATGACTGGCAGTCCCATGGGAAAGCTAGTAGATTGCAGAACTGCAAGCATCTAAGCCCCTGGTGCAACAAGCTCACTGAGCTCACTGGGCGGGACACTCAGGACTTCTTGGGGCACTACCACCCCTCTCGGACCGTGCCTGGTTCAGCTTCCTCTCAGGCTTGTCCTGTTTTGGGCCCAGAGCTGGCTGGGGCCTGCACATGGTATGTGCTGAATAAATGTTTATTTCAGTAAATGATGCCTCTGGTCTTATCCGTCTTCTTCCCCCTTCAGGGAGGACTGGCTTTCCCATGTGTGGGAAATAACCTGCTGCCTCTCCTCTGAGGGATCGGTGTGGAGGGGAGGGCAGTCGGGGTAGGGCTTGGCTATGTGGCTTTGGGCTTGTTCCTTTCCCTTTCTGGCCCAGATCAGGAGGCTGGGAGAGGGGCCCAAATACTGGACTTGGGACATGTTCTGATTTTCAAATAGAGTGGATTCTGGAAACCACTGACAACCCCCAACCACCAGCCCCAGTTACATTGTGGGGCTGGCCAGCAAATGGCCAGTGAGCGGTTAGTAGAGGACATGGGGACCACAGGAAGTAGCATGAGGCCACAATAAGCAGGTTGGGCTGGGCTCTCACATGTCCTTGTTTGATGTGCTTACTGGACGCCAGGCTGGTGGACGGGGGTGCCCCAGTCGTGGTGATGGGCAATGCACCAAAACAGGTGCGGGACGAGAGGCCCTCAGCTGGATTTGCATGTCCATAACATTTATGGATAAATGGATGTCATGCTCACGGTGGCCTAGGTAGAAGGCCTGGGAGCCCTATCTTTGCTCCTGTCTCAGCAGTACCTCCAGTGCAGCTGGCGTATCAAATCTATGATGTTGCTGCTTCTGGACAGAGCTGATCCCTTATTTGGGGGGGTCAAGATTACAAATGACCATTTCCAGTGACCCTGTTGAAGGGGAAGCTAGGAATGTGATTGTTGGTGTTTATTTATTGACATTTCTCTCGGATGGGTTCTGTGCTGGCATTTACTAGGGTCAGGGTGATGACTCACATATAGCCTTCCCTCAAAGGACTCAGGGTGGGGAGTTAGGGGTATTTCAGACAGTCAGAAGATGGAACTGCCTGTGATAAAAGGGCACGAAGAAGAGGGGGCAGTCAACTCTGCCTAGGGAGTGGACAACAGAGAAGTCTTCATAGATGACAGGTCCTTTGAGGTAGGTTTTGAAGGTTGAGTAGGAGTTTTCCAGGCTAAGAAGGGGGAGCACAAACAGGTAGAGGTTTGAGAGATGATGATCCTGTTTCGGACATGCTGAGTTTGATGGCCAGGAGAGCTGTTCAGGAGGGAGAAGGACATATAGGAGTGGAGCACAGGAGAGGCAGGGGCTGGCGTCATGACTTGTGAGTATTGGTTCTGACGGGGCTGATTAAGCCTTGGGGGTGGGTATGCAGTGAAAACAGGTCAGAGTATGGATGCCTGATGTGGGAAGCAGCAGGACAATAGACCAGTCAAGGAGGTGGGGATAGAGTAGCCAGAGAGGTAGAAGGAAACCAGGAGAGTCAGGAGGAGAGTGTTTTAAGGCAGGAAGAGTCAACAGGACCAGATGCTGCTGAGGGGCCAGGCGAGCCGAGGGCTGCAGAGTGTCCATGAGATTAGCAACAAGGAGGGCCTTGACGACTTTGTCAAGCACAGACTCAGCGGAAAAATGTGGGCAGAAGCCAGAGTGCAGTAGATTCACAGGGGAGGTGACATTTGAGCCAGGAAATGAGCAGCAGGTGAGAAGCCAGAGTGCCAGCTGAGGACACTCACCGATGATGGAGAGAGCACGGGGTCAGAGAAGGGTCTCCCTGAGAGTGGAGGAGGCCTGGGTCCTGGGCTGCCAGGAGGCGAGTGGGGCGGTGGGTGAGCCCTCCCGGGAGGCCGGGAGGAGTAGGACGCAGGGCCTTGCTGCTGCAGGAGAGGGCTCTGTGGGGAGAAGGGCTGCAGGGAGTTGGGAGTTGGCGTGATGGGGCAGGAAGCCGGGGTCCCCGTATCATAGCTCCCACTTCCTCTGTGAAGGAGGTCGTTGTGGAGAGAGTGGGCAGAGATGGGCTGGAGGCGAGAGGACAAGGTCCACGATGGCCACAGTGGGGAATGAGTGAGGAACGAAGCCAAGAAGGGCTGCTAAGAAGCCCTGGGTGCCCGGCGGATGTGGAGCCCCTGAATCTGTCGTGGTGCCAGTTGGCACAGCCAGAGATTTCTTCAGCAGCCTGGGGGTGGGTGTGGAGAAGTGGCTTGTCGCAAGGCTCCAGGGCTGGGAACGGCTTAGTGGGCGTGGCGGAAAGGCTGGCTGAGGGGACTGAGGAGCTGAAAGACGAGCCACCCACACCTCCTCTGCGGTCCCCATAGAGGCAGGGTCCAAAGTAGAGCCAGCAGGGATGGCAGATGCTGTTCAAAGGGAGGAGGCTCAGGGGCTGAAGGGTGGCGCGTGAGGGTGCAGAAGGGGTACGGTTGTGAGGAGAGGGGAGATGATAAAAATAAACCGGATAGTAGGCATCCACGTGCCGAGCGCGGTACTGAGAGCTTCACAGCCTCCTGCTGGGGGCTCCTCGCATTAGTCCTTGAGGCGGGGGTATGTGAATATTGTTTTCAGAGGATGAAGCAGGGTCAGAGAGGCGAAGGGACTTGCCCAAGGCTGCGCAGCTGGTCAGTGTCCGCACCCCAGTTGGGATCCAGGGTTGCCTGACTCCAGGGCTGTCCTGGGGGTCCAGGTTTCAGAGATGGAAAAGTTTCAGGGAAGATGTGGATCGGGCCCTGGGGCTGGGGGCAGAAGTGGAGGGAAAGGCCCCCAGGTTGATGGGACCAGAAGCCACTCTTCATGCCTAGTCAGGAAGAGCTTCCTCTCAGATGCAGAGCCTGCACTGGGCCGCAGGTCCCTTCAAACTCAGGTGCCCATCTGCTGCTGGCCTGGCTTTCAGAAATAGGAAAGGCCTGGGGGTGGGGAGAGAGGAATACCTTCTAGTCTGGTGACAGCATGGGCTGAGCCCTGTCTTCAAATGCTGTCCAGGCCCACCTGCCCAGCAGCCTCTGTATGGAGTGGGCCTCCCCTTTGCACTCAGGTCTGCCCCTCTCCCACTATCCTGTTGGGAGAGGGGGCCTGGATGAGCTCATGTCTGTGCAGGAGGGGCAGGCTTTGGAGAATGGAAGCCTCCAGGGCTGGTGGGCTTTCCAAGTCCCAGACAAAACACATAAATCAGGGCAGCTAAGAGCCTGGTGAGTCCAGGGCCGAGGCAGCCTGGCCCTCTGGAGCACCTACTGCTCTCCTGGCTGCAGCGGCAGTGGGAGGAGGATCTTCTGGATGTAGGCACCTACCCCAGGCCCCTTGGGTCTCAGAGGAGCAGCATTCTGACCCATGCCTCCAGGTCACAGTCCAGTGCTGTTTGGGGAGCAGACTCTGAGCTCAGGACTCAGCCCCTGGCCCAGCATGAATTGTGTCCCAGAGACAGGGTTGTGGGGGTTGCAGCTGCCCAGCTTGGCTGTTTTGTCAGCCCCTAGGAGTCAGTCCTGTGAGTGAAGGAGCCTGGGCCTCAGGCTCACTGAGCTCTCTTGGACAAGATACTTCCCCTGTCTGGCCCTCAGTTTCCTCATCTCTAAACAGAAATGACGGTCCCTGCTTCCCAGCGAGAGGATCAAAGGAGATGGGTGTGGGTAGCACTGGGCGCAGAAGCCTCCCCAGGGCGCGTTAACATGAGCGGCCACTCCCCTCCATCTGCCCCTGTCTGGCTGAGGCAAGAGATGGAAAAGATGGTTGTGAGGCCATGGGCGAGTCCTGTGTAGCCTTCTGAGCCTCAGTTTCCTTATCTGTAGAATGGTGGTGGTGGGCGGGGGGCAGGACACGATGCTGTCTCAGCATCACCTGCAGTTGATTCTAGTCCCTCAGGCCGAGGGCAAGCGAGGCTGCCCTCTCAGTGCCACTGTGGCGGGACCGAGCTGGCCTTTGCTGAGCCCCTGCCACGACCTCCGTGTTCCAGGTGAGGAGCCGGAAGAGGAACCGAAGGTGAAAACCCAGTGGCCGAGGTCTGCAGATGAGCCTGGGCTATACATGGCGCAGACAGGTAACTCGGGCCCGCCTCCCTTCCTCTGCGGCAGGGCCCGACTGTGTGGCGTCTGGTGGCATGTGTGCTTGGCCTGTGCCCGTCTGTCTGTGTCCTGGAGCTCAGTCACGTCTCTCTGCCACTTGAGGCCTGTGGGCAGGGCTGGGTTGCCTCCTGAAGAGCCTGTAACTGGGGTCAGGGTAGGAGGGTCCCTCTGATGCCTGCCCCCACTGTGCTGGTGGCCCTATGAGACTGAGTGCTTGGGAGGTACCCCCTGCCGCCGACGCTGTCCCTCTCTCGTAGGCGACCCAGCGGCTGAGGAGTGGTCCCCGTGGAGCGTGTGTTCCCTGACGTGTGGGCAGGGTCTGCAGGTGCGGACCCGCTCCTGCGTGTCCTCCCCCTATGGGACCCTGTGCAGCGGGCCCCTGCGGGAGACCCGGCCCTGCAACAATTCAGCCACCTGCCCAGGTATGCCCATCCTCCTCCCTGCCCCATCTGCCTGCAGGGTTAGTTCCTGCCTGGAACTTGGGCAGATTAATCTTCCAAAATGGTTGGTTGCCTCCTCCTTTCATTCAACAAACCTGACTGTCCCCAACACCATGCCCAGCTCTGCACACCATGCCAGTTTGGCACAAGGCACTGGGGGCACAGATGAATCAGACCAGGGCCCACACCACTGGGCTCAGTTCTGGGCACGTCATTCCCCTGATGCCTGTGTCCTGGTGATCAAGGCTCATCCTCTTACCCGCCTCATCCTCCACGTTCCCTGCGCTCTGGCCATACCAGCAGCCCTTGCACTTTCCCACCACCTACATTTGCTTATTCTTGCCCTACCCCACCCCCACCTTGGCTATTCAAATTCAGCCTGTCCTTTACGATCTAAGACAAATGCCACTTTTTTGTTTTTTTAAATGAAGTCTTCCCTGACCATCCCCTTCTTTCTCTGGGCTCCCTCTCCCCAGGGAGCCTCCCTTAGACCCTTAAGCTTTCTTCAGTTGAGCATGTAGTTGTTGAGGAAATGCATGTGCCTGCCTGGGACAGGTGGTGACCTGCAGGGCAGGGCAGCTTCAGCCAGGCCTGCTCCTTGCTCCCTGAGGGGGTGAAGTGGTGCCTAGGCCACACAAGCTCTTGCTGTGGATTTAGAGTAGGGCCTGCTTGGGGAGGGCTCTTGGTACCTGGGTGTGTGGCAGGAGCTTGCAAAGGCCTGGGGCAAAGCTGTGTTCCAGTGTGTGAGCTTGATGTGTTGGTGTCCACGTAGAGGTTCATGTTTATTTGTGTGTCCATGCGCTTGGGGCTGGGAGGGGCACGTCTCTTGCCCCAGACCTGCCATGTTGGATTCAGGCTCTGGATCTGGGGGTGGAGTGGGGAGGGGTGGAGTGGGGTGGATCTTGGGTCCTTTCCTGGGTTTTCCTGTGCCCCCAGGAGAGGAGGACCCCTGGTTCACCTCCTGACTTGGTCCTAGTCTCCCTGTTCGGGTGTGCACAGGGGCTGTCCCTTGTGAGTTGAGACCAGAAGCCTGTGTCTTCCACATTCCCCCAAAAGGAGGCATCCTGGGGCCCTGGGATATCGCCCTGGCAACAGAACACAGGGCAGAGCCAATAAGGAGCGGCCGCAGAGCTGCGGAGCTCCTGATTGGCGGGTGGATGGGCAGGCGCTGGCAGTGGCGGGGCCAAGGTGCCGCCCAGCCACCGGCCACGTGCTTCCTTGCAGTGCACGGCGTGTGGGAGGAGTGGGGGTCCTGGAGCCTGTGCTCCCGCAGCTGCGGGCGGGGGTCCCGGAGCCGGATGCGGACCTGCGTGCCCCCCCAGCACGGCGGCAAGGCCTGCGAGGGTCCCGAGCTGCAGACTAAGCTCTGCAGTATGGCCGCCTGCCCGGGTCAGTAGCGCCCATGGGCTTCCAGACGGGCGCTATCCAGCTGGGTGGGGGTCGGGAGACCCAGGGGAGGCAGTCAGGTTCAGTGCCCTGCCCTGGGGGCCCCACAAATTTTGACCAAGCATGGGGAGACTGGAGAAGTATACCTGTAAGTTTGGGAGGTGACCCCCAACCCTGACTTGGGTTGGCACACTGTGACCTCATGAAAAGGGGCCACTCTTCCTCTAAGCCCGGGGCTGCCCTTGCTGTTAATAGCACCTTGGTACCCATGGCCAGCTGGACTGTGACAGGAGCACAAGCTGGGCTGAAGTGCCGGGGAAGATCAGAGGGCACCCCTGCAGCCCTCTCCTTAGCCAGGGTGCCTTGCTGCTGAGTGTAGAGGAGTCCTGTGTTCCTAGCTGGTGTGGGCAGGCAGGGTGAGGCCCAGGCACCACCCACTCACTCCAGCTTCCCTTCATAGCCCCCTGCTTCAGTGAGTCTGGCCTGGCTTTAGCAGGCTTTGCAGCCTCCCTGTGGTGCTCGGCCCTCGCCCCCACCTTGCGGTCACACATCCTGCTCAACAGCCACCCCCGCTTGTGTCTCCCCATGCAGTGGAAGGCCAGTGGCTAGAATGGGGTCCCTGGGGCCCATGCTCCACGTCCTGTGCCAACGGGACCCAGCAGCGCAGCCGGAAGTGCAGCATAGCGGGCCCAGCCTGGGCCACGTGCACGGGTGCCCTCACTGACACCCGGGAGTGCAGCAACCTTGAGTGCCCAGGTGGGTGCTTGGCGCAAGAGTGGCAGGTGGCAGCTCTGGCCCTGGGGGTAGCTGGGGCCACTCATGTCCCCCCTCTCCCACAGTTGCTGATGGCAAATGGGGACCGTGGAATGCTTGGAGCCTGTGCTCCAAGACTTGTGACACAGGCTGGCAGCGCCGCTTCCGCATGTGCCAGGCCACAGGTACACAGGGCTACCCTTGCGAGGGCACCGGAGAGGAGGTGAAGCCCTGTAGTGAGAAGAGGTGTCCAGGTACTTCTCGCATGACCCCGGGGGGGCTGGGGGGCAGGCGTGTGGTCCTGGCTGAGCCCTTCCCCTGCACCCACAGCCTTCCATGAGATGTGCAGGGATGAGTACGTGATGCTGATGACGTGGAAGAAGGCGGCTGCTGGCGAGATCATCTACAACAAGTGCCCCCCGAATGCCTCAGGTAAGGGGCAGGTGGCTCTCCCTGCAGACCCCACCCCGGCCAATCTTGCTGCCCCCTTCTGGGCCCCCAGCCTCTTTGAGCTTCCATCCTGAGGTGTGGAGGAACGTGAGTACAAGCTCTGTCCCCGTTCCCAGCCCTATGTCCTGTCACCCTGCAGGGTCTGCCAGCCGCCGCTGTCTCCTCAGTGCCCAGGGTGTGGCATACTGGGGACTTCCCAGCTTTGCCCGCTGCATCTCCCACGAGTACCGCTACCTTTATCTGTCAGTGAGTATGCCCTGCTGGGCTGGGGCGCTACAGGATCTGTCCCAGGCTCTGGTAGGGTGTGGAGGGAGCTTGATTCTTGCTCATTCCCACATGCCTTGGCATATGCTGTGCCCACTTCTGCCTGGCTGTGTCTCTCCTTGTCTGGCAAACTCCTACTCATACCTCAAGGCCTGACTCTCAAATGTCTTCTTTTATCCCTGGTGCCTACCTCTCTGTTCCTGCAGCCCCCTGAGCTGCTGTCACTAGGTGCTCGTCTAAGTGTCTGTGTGCTCTGTTAGGCTGGGGCCTCCTTGAAGGCAGGGACAAAGTTGAATTTATTTTTGTATGCCTAGTGCCCAGCCTAGGGCCTGTCTTGGGGTAAGGGTGGTGTCCATGTTTGTCTGACCGTAATTGGGTATTTGTTGTGCCTTTGCATTTAGAGCTTATGTTTGAGAGAGAGTGTATGAGCACGTGTGTGCGTGTGTGTGTGTGTGTGTGTGTGTGTGTGTGTGTGTGTGCACGCGCCACATGCTCATTACACTCCAGAATGCGCGTGACCCCTTTGGGTTGGGGAGGTACCCTGTTCCCATACTGTGCTTATCATCTTTTATGTGTACATCTGAGCACCTTTTTTCTCTAGATGTTTCTATTTCAGTCTCTTTTAAAGTATCTTTTGGGATTCTCTCTCTCTTTGTGGGTCTCTTTCTTGGACTCGGGCTGCCCCCTGAGTCCCTTTGAACATCTCTGACCCTTTCTCCCTCCCTCTCCCCGTGGATTCAAGCAGTGGGTGGACTGGAGTGGAATGGGCCAGGGTCTGGTCCCAGCTCCTGACACTTCAGTAACAGCAGCCCCCATGTCACCTGCAGCTTCGGGAGCACCTGGCCAAGGGGCAGCGCATGCTGGCCGGTGAGGGCATGTCACAGGTGGTGCGCAGCTTGCAGGAGCTACTGGCCCGGCGCACTTACTATAGCGGAGACCTGCTCTTCTCCGTGGACATTCTAAGGAATGTCACTGACACCTTTAAGAGGGCCACCTATGTGCCCTCAGCTGATGATGTGCAGGTACCGTCCTGCACTGCCAGGAGGAAGGAGGGCTGAGGGTGGATCCCCAAAACTGCAGGGAGATGCTGGGCGGAGTCCACTGGGGGCGGCAAGCGTGGCTGTTCCCTGGGGCTCGGAACCCCTGACACTCCTTGCTCTCTCCCCAGCGCTTCTTCCAGGTGGTGAGCTTCATGGTGGATGCAGAGAACAAGGAGAAGTGGGACGATGCTCAGCAGGTGTGGGGCACAGCTTCTGGCTTCTCCCCCTACCCCGCCCTGCCTCGGGCCCTCACACACTCTGTCCGCAGGTGTCCCCCGGCTCTGTGCACCTGCTCCGTGTCGTGGAGGACTTCATCCACCTGGTGGGCGATGCTCTCAAGGCCTTCCAGAGCTCTCTGATTGTCACGGACAATCTGGGTACAAGGAGGCAGGCAGGGAGGGGGCGGTGGATGTGGCAGAACCCAGACCACCATGGGGGAGGAATGGCTTCTGAAGGGCTCTTACTGTTTTTCTCTGTCTCTTTCCTGGGCTCTGTCTTTCCCCCATTTAACCATGTTTTTGTATCTTTCTCCACGTTTTTCCTCTCCTTTATCTCTGTTATCTGTTTCTGTGTGTGCGTGTCCCTACCCCTCCGGGCTTGTACCAACCTCGGTGTCTGGTCTACCTTCCTTGGTGTGCGTTCCTCCCCTTCTCTCTCTTCCCCTGGGTCTGCCCCCTCCTGTCTCGGTCCCTCTGTCTGTCTCTGGTGTGGTCTGCCTACCCTCCTCCCACTGCAGTCATCAGCATTCAGCGCGAGCCCGTCTCGGCTGTGTCCAGCGACATCACATTCCCCATGCGGGGCCGCCGGGGCATGAAGGACTGGGTGCGGCACTCAGAGGACCGCCTCTTCCTACCCAAGGAGGTGCTCAGCCTCTCCTCCCCAGGGAAGCCAGCCGCATCTACAGGGGGCAGCCCTGGCAGGGGGAGGGGCCCAGGAACAGTGGCCCCTGGCCCAGGCCACTCCCACCAGCGCCTCCTCCCGGCAGACCCGGATGAGTCCTCCTACTTTGTGATCGGTGCTGTGCTCTACCGCACCCTTGGCCTCATCCTGCCACCCCCCAGGTGAGTCTCACGGATGGGCTGCTGAGGGTCCTTGTGCTGGCTACAGAGGAATTCCCTGCAGCATACTGCACCCCCAGGGACCCCTCACCTGGCTCTGGATACAGGGGCTTCTCAAAGACATCTGTGCCACTCCCAGAGGCTGTGCTGGCATCCAGCGGGTGGTGGACTGAGCTCTAGACCTCAGCCAAAGCCCTGAGCCCCACTGAGCTAGGTCTTCCTCTGAGCCTTTGTCCCCTGGTAGCCCCCACCCCCCATCCAAAGCAACTTCAAGGTTTCTGACTGGGTCTGGACACCTGCTGGCAGGAGCTGACCTCAGTACCTGTCCCCCAGGCCCCCGCTGGCCGTCACATCCCGGGTGATGACAGTGACTGTGCGGCCCCCCACCCAGCCTCCAGCTGAACCCCTCATCACAGTGGAGCTCTCCTACATCATCAATGTGAGTGCAGGCCCAGGCAGGGACCCTGGGTGTACCCCAATATGGGTGGCCAAAGTCCTGACTGATGGGAAGGTGCTCTGTCCCTGATGGTGGGCTGAACCTCTGACCTGTGGGAGCTGCTATGGCCCCCATGGCACAGACAGAGGTCAGGGGTGGTGAGCTTCCCACCCTAGACTGCACTCATGTCTTCTGCTCCCAGGGCACCACGGATCCCCACTGCGCCAGCTGGGACTACTCCAGAGCGTGAGTTAGGTGGCAGCTCTGGGTGAGGAAGGGTACAGCCCTGTGACCCCTCATCAGAAAGGGGTCTCCTGCCTGGAAGGCAAGAGAGTTCCTTGGTGCCATCCTTGGCCTATGGGGTCGAGAGCACGTCCTGGGGCTCCCTGCTGTCACCTCGTGGGTGTGGCCTTGCCCTGGATCCCACCTATCCTGGGGCAGTGGTCAGCACCAGGTGTGGGACTGCAGAACTGGGCTGGTGCTCACTTCACCTCTCCCCACCCAAGAGATGCCAGCTCAGGGGACTGGGACACTGAGAGCTGCCAGACCCTGGAGACCCAGGCAGCTCATACCCGCTGCCAGTGCCAGCACCTGTCCACCTTTGCTGTGCTGGCCCAGCCGCCCAAGGACCTGGTGAGTGGGAGGGAGATGTCTGGGCTGGGCAAGGGAGGAGGCCCCTGGGCCACCAGTGGCCATTGGTGATAGTGTTGGCAGGCACCTGGGTGATTCCAAATGTGCATCTGCAGGTGCACTTGTGGGATTGCACATGAGAGTGTCTGTGCACCTGGATGGTGCTCACAGTGGTGACATGTGCCTGGGGTGTGTGGCAGTGGCCAATCACATGTGTATGTATACACGTGCATGTCTGGTTGTGTGTGGAAGGGTGTGGGTGACTGAGCATAAGTATGTGTCCACGTGGGTGACTGGGTCTGCTCTGCACACATGTGCATACAATGGCAAGAAGGTGTTACCCTACAGGGCACCCTGAAGCTGCTCTCTCCTGGTAACCCATTGAATGTCTGTCTGTCTCCCCCAGACCCTGGAGCTGGCAGGCTCCCCCTCGGTCCCCCTGGTGATCGGCTGTGCGGTGTCCTGCATGGCGCTGCTCACCCTGCTCGCCATCTATGCCGCCTTCTGGAGGTAGGTTTGATGCGGGGCAGAGTGGGGCTGGAGGTGGCCAGCCACACCAGGCTGGGCAGGGCAGCCAGCACCTCTGTCTCTGCCTGCTGTGCCCTGTCAGGTTCATAAAATCGGAACGCTCCATCATCTTGCTGAACTTCTGCCTGTCTATCCTGGCGTCCAATATCCTGATCCTTGTGGGCCAGTCCCGGGTGCTGAGCAAGGCAGGTGCAGGCTCCCGGGGGTGCCGGGGTGAGAGTGGGGAGAAGGGGAGAGGGCAGAGAGTCTGCCAGTGGCAGTATCTGTGTCTGCGTGTGTGTCCTTCAGTGCTGGCTGTGTGTTCGCCTGAGCTGCATGTGAAATAGTGTGTGTGAGCATATGTGAGGGCGTTGGAGAGAGGGTGTGTACTCAAGTGAGGAATGTCTGTGTGCATCAGTGAACACGCGTGTGAGCTGAGCACCTGGGTACGCCTGTGTTGGGCAGGTGCCGTTGGGCCTGCTCATGTCTGAAGGCGTGTGAGAGCCTGAGCAAGGCCTCCTTTGCCACCTGCCTGTGGATGACCTGTGCTGGCTGTCCCCTGTGCTCCCTCAGCCTTCTCTGCCAGTGCTGGCACCATGTGTGCCAGGCACAGGGCCTGCCCGGCTGTGACATGGCAGGTGCTCCTGTCTGTCCCGCCCCCTGCCAGCCTATGTGTGCGTGGGCGGCCTGCCCACCCGCCTCCCTGGATGCCGAGTGCTGTGTGTGTGTCACCAGGCCCGTGTCGTGCTGTGTGTGGGTGCAGGAAGGCGGGGGTGCCTGGCAGGGCTCGGTGGGGGGTGGGGCTCAGGTGGGCGGCCATGGCAGCGCCCAGCAGCGGGGCGTGGGAAGCCTGGTGCCTCCCACTCTGGCGGCTGCTCAGGGCCCCTCCCTCCCATTCCCTCTCCCTGCAGGGCGTATGCACCATGACGGCTGCCTTCCTGCACTTCTTCTTTCTCTCCTCCTTTTGCTGGGTGCTTACCGAGGCCTGGCAGTCCTACCTGGCTGTCATTGGGCGGATGCGCACCCGCCTCGTTCGCAAGCGCTTCCTCTGCCTGGGCTGGGGTGAGCAGGGCCAGTGCTGGACTCTGCTGCTGGGCCTTGGTGGGCAGGGGCAGCGAGAGAGGTTCAGCTTTGGCCCTGGCCCAGCTCTCTGGGTGTGGGGTCAGCTGGGCTGGGAGTCTGGGAGATCGAGGGGGCCCTGAAGACCAGCAGCCATCTCATTCTGGCGTCCCCGCTCCCCCAGGTCTGCCTGCCCTGGTGGTGGCCGTGTCTGTCGGCTTTACCCGAACCAAAGGATACGGCACATCCAGCTAGTACGTGGGCCTCCCGTGGTGTGGTGGGGGGGTCGGTGGATCTGTTAGGGAACTGGGCTGGGCATCAGGCCTTCTCGGGCTGAAATCGTGTCCCATGCCTGTTGAGGGCCTTTGGGCAAATTCCCCCCGTCTCTGAGCCTCAGTTTCCCTGACTATAAAAGGATGTGCTGGAATATCCTTTTAGCTCAGGGCTCAGCCTTGTTTCATCCCCCTGGTAGCCCTAGGGGCTGGGCCTGATGTTCTTGACCTTTGTTGGAGGTGAAACTGAGGCCCAGCAAGAGCCAGGGGCTCCCTCTCACCCTGTCTGGGGCTCGGACTCCATTGGTGATGTGGGCATGGTGGCCTGAGGGGTCTGAGGGGTGGGGTTGGAGGGTGGGGAGGGAGCCTGCTGGGTGTCTGACACCCCTCTCCTCCCCCCACCCTAGCTGTTGGCTCTCTCTGGAGGGCGGCCTGCTCTACGCCTTTGTGGGCCCTGCAGCTGTCATAGTCCTGGTATGTGCCCCTTTTGGCATCCCGGGAGGGCTGTGGCCCCAGAAGGTCATTCTGTCCATCCCTTTACCTCCTCCCTGCACTGTAGCTCCCACCTCAGGGTTTCCCTGCCAGGAGGGCACCTGGTGACCCTGTCTTCCCCTCTCCATGGTATTGGGCCCACAGGTGAACATGCTCATCGGAATCATCGTCTTCAACAAGCTCATGGCACGTGACGGCATCTCTGACAAATCAAAGAAGCAGAGGGCCGGGTAAGGGTAGGGTCTCTGCGACTCAGCCTTTCTGGAAATGGTGCAGGGAGGGAGGGCCGTGGGTGTTCTTGGAGACTCAGGGCTTGAAGATGCAACCGGGGCTCCCCAACCTTGGTGCATCAAGGTTGCAGGCACGGTGGGCACCTGGGGTGCTCAGCTGCAGCCCCTCACCCACCCTAACCCAGCTCTTTCTCTCTCGTCTGCCCTCCCCCTCCCATCCCACTCGGGGCTCACTCTGCCCCATCTCCCGGCTTCCCATGTGTTTCCCCCCTTCTCCCGTGTCTGTGCCGCCCCCGAGGTCGGAGCGGTGCCCCTGGGCCAGCCTGCTCCTCCCCTGCTCAGCGTGTGGAGCGGTCCCCAGCCCCCTGCTCAGCTCAGCCTCGGCCAGGAACGCCATGTTAGTCGTGCCCCCTGGAGGGCGGTGGGGGTGGGCGGGGCAAAGGAATTGGGGGGGCAGTGTCCATGGTGGGGGGGGAGGGATGTCAGCCCAGTGCCCTGGAAAGCTTGCCCTGCCCCCCAACTGCCACACACTCTCAAGGGCCTGGTGATAAGGTGACAGAGGGCAATGGGGAGTGAATGTCTGTGCCTCGCAGAGGTGCTGGGTTCCTTCACCCACCCTTTGCTCCCCCTGTCCCCACTCCTGGCTAATGTTCTATCCTGGCACAGCCCCACACCCCCAACCTACTCAGGCTCATAGAATCTTAGGCCCTTAGAATTTTTGAGCTATAAAACCTTAGAATTAGAATGATAGGATCTTAGAATAAGACAATCACAAGCTAAGAATGTTAGAATGAGTGAATCATAGTCTTATCATCTGTCATAGAATCTGAGACTTAGAATTTCAGAGCCATTGAATCTCACAGTCAACTGGAGACAGAGAATCATGGAGGTAGAGAATTATTTTGCTGAAACCCCTGCCCCAGCAGTTGAGAATCTTAAAATCCCAGCTATGCAAGAGTAGAACAAATCCACAAGGGCCTTAGGCCTAACCTCCCACCCAGGGCCGGAAATCCGTCTGAGCCTCCCTGACCAGTGAGGTCCAGCTTTATCTTGCACACCTCCAAGGTCGGGGAGCTTACCACCTCTGGAGGTGGCTGGCACCATCCCTGCAAAGCTCCCTCTTGCTTGGGCTGCCATCAGCCTCTCTGACCAGGCTGTCTGACCTAGCAGTTCAAAGCTTGGGTTTTGGAGTCAGCCAAGCTGGGTTTGTGTCCCAACTCTGCCTCTCCCTGCCCAGCTGGGCACACTCCAGTTTCCTCATCTGTAAATTGGGATAATAATCCCATGCCTGTTCCCACGCCTGTTTATTAGAGTTGTTTTGATCACAATTTGAAATAATGTATGTAAAGTGTTCAGTGTAGGGCCTGGTAGAGAATTGGTGGGTAATCAATGGTAGCTCTTATTACTGTGATTATACTGTTAATAGACCCTCTCTTGGTATTGGCTCTGCCTCTGGGGGCTTCAGAGACCATGGTGTCCACCCTCCTGCCAGGCTGAACAGCCCTGAACCACTCTTCCTAGGACAGGTCTTGGCCCCCTGCCCATCTCTCTGCCTTGGCCTCTCCCGGCTGTCTTTGCAGAATGCTGCCACCCTCTGCCTTGTCTGGAGCTGTGCCTGACTCTCCCACATGGGGTGTTTGTGAGGCAGAGTAGGCTGGGTGTGGCACCTGGCCCAGGAGGGGAGGGGTGGGACCAGCTTGGATGCTGGGGCCCATCTGCCTTTTTTCTCTGCCCTCCCCTGGCAAGGAGGCTACGGGTGTGTAGGTTTGGCCGTGACCCCAGCTTTTGGTCCTGCCCAGGGCTCTGAGCAGCCACTGGGAGCCTGACACCTCCTTCGTGGGGAACTGGGGGGAAGAGCCTCTGCTTCACTGGTCCTGGTCCCCCATCTTCTCCCCAAGGATTTGTGCTCTGTGATGTCCCTTGCGTGCTCTGCCTGTTTTATCTTTCTGTCTGGGTGTCTCTGTCTCGTGCTCTCTCTCAGTGTGGCTGTCGTCTCTGTGTCTCTCTTCCTCCCCTCCCCAGACTACCAAGTTAGGCTCTGGGATGCAGCCTGGGCCTGTGCATTTTTAAAAAGCTCCCTGGGTGATTCTGTGCAAATTGGGGCTGAAACTCACAGCATCTGCATCTGTCCACTCCTCTCTGCTCCCCCGTCCCTTTCCACCTTCTCTGTCTCTGTCCCGATGTGGCCTTTGTCTCTGGCTAGTCTCACTGTGTCCATGTGCCCCCTTCCCCTGCTCTGGCCCCACAGTTCTCTGCTCTCTGTCTCTGTTCTCTGTCTCTCTGGCTCTGGCTCCTCAGCCCCTCTCTGCTTGGGGACATTGCTGAGGTCCTGGGGTTTGGGGACCTCCCAGTCTTGGGCCCCAAACTGAGTAGAGGCCCAGGCTCAGGCCACCCTTTTCTCTGGAGTGTCACCCTGAGGGACCCTGTGCCACTGTTCCCCTCAGGGCCTCACTCTGGAGCTCCTGTGTGGTGCTGCCCCTGCTGGCGCTCACCTGGATGTCTGCTGTCCTGGCCATGACAGACCGCCGGTCCGTCCTCTTCCAGGCCCTGTTTGCTGTCTTCAACTCTGCGCAGGGCTTTGTCATCACTGCTGTGCACTGCTTCCTGCGCCGAGAGGTGGGCCGGGGCCTCTCCCATCCCTGCCTACCCATCATACCCTGCCAGGCTTCTGGCTCCTCTCCACAGTGGGGAGAATTGAGGCCCTGACCAGGGTGCTTCAGGTCCCAGCTGGGCAGCCGTTGATGTGGAAGCTGATAGCCTGGGGCACCCATAACTGCATCCACCCTTGTCCTTGGCCTCTTGGGACTCCTTCTTCCCCCACTGACCTGGCCTGGGCATCATCACTGTCCCCTGGGCTGGATGCGCTTCTTTCCTTCCACACCTGCTGGGTGTCTGGGGTGGGAGGCACAGCCAGCTGTGGTCCTGGGCCCTGTGGTGGCCTTGAGCCCAGCAGGTGCCCTCTGCCCCTAGGTCCAGGATGTGGTGAAGTGCCAGATGGGTGTGTGTCGGGCTGATGAGAGCGAAGACTCCCCTGACTCATGCAAGAATGGGCAGCTGCAGATCCTGGTGAGTGAGGAGGCCTGGGCAGTGCATGGGTGTATTCTGGGTGCCCCCCAGTCCTCCTGCCCTGGGAGGCCACTCACCTTCCCCATCCACGACAGGGAGGGGCCAGAGACCGGCTTTGATTCAGGTTCAGCCACCAACACCTGGGTGTCGCTGGGCACATTCTTCCCCAGTTCGGTTTCCCCCACCTGGCAGGTGGGACTGGAGTAGACCATGTTCAGGCTCTGCTGGGCAGTGTGCCGTGGGCAGCACCTCTGGCAGGCAGAGTGAGCAGAGATGGGTAGGGAGGGGCTTGAGCCCCCTCCCACCCTGATACATCGATCCCCCCTCTGCCCACCTGCTTTCTCCCTCTCCGCCTATAGTCAGACTTTGAAAAGGACGTGGATCTGGCTTGTCAAACAGGTGAGCTGCCAGGGCCAAGCTGAGCATGGCCCCAGGGTGGGCAAGAGGGGAGGCCCTGCAGGGCTCTGGCTGCTGGTGTCTGGCTCTGGAGTCACACAGCCCTGAGTTGGATTCAAGGCTGTGAATGCTGCTCACTGAACTATGCTGGGCAAACAACTTACCTCTCTGAGCCTCAGTTTACACACCTGTACAGGAGAGAATACTGTCCTCCCAGGGCAGGTGGGAGGCTTAGGGGCTCACATGAATTAGGGGACACCAGGTACTTAGCAGGACCCTTGGCACATAGTGGCTGTTAGATTGTTACAGTGTTTCCATACCAGAATCTCTTTCCAGTTCTGTCTCCTGGGGAGTTGCTGCCCAGGGAAAGGGAGGAGCAGGGCCCGTTGACAGCCTTGGGGCTGTGGGATCAGAGGTCAGGGCCTGCACCAGGACACTGGGAGCTGAGCCTTGCCTCTGTTTCTTACCCTGCCTCACTGTGGTCTTTTTTAACCACTCTTGTGTGTGGGAAAGTACCAATCACCAGCCATCACTCCAGGACTCAGTTTCCTTTCCTGTGTGAGCTCAGGGGCTTGGTACCTGGGGGCTCTGTGGGCTCCTTTTCCTCAGGACTCACCCCCTCCCTCCCACTCCTGCCCCCAGTTCTGTTCAAGGAGGTCAACACCTGCAACCCATCCACCATCACGGGCACACTATCCCGCCTGTCCCTGGATGAGGACGAGGAGCCCAAGTCCTGCCTTGTGGGTCCCGAGGGTGGCCTCAGCTTCTCACCACTGCCTGGGAATATCCTGGTACCCATGGCAGCCTCACCCGGGCTGGGGGAGCCACCACCTCCCCAGGAGGCCAACCCTGTGTACATGTGTGGGGAGGGCGGCCTTCGGCAGCTGGACCTCACATGGCTGCGGCCCACTGAGCCGGGCTCAGAGGGGGACTACATGGTGCTGCCCCGGCGGACTTTGAGCCTGCAGCCTGGCAGTGGGGCCGGAGGGGGTGAGGATGCCCCAAGGGCCCGGCCCGAGGGGACCCCCCGGCGGGCTGCCAAGACACTGGCCCACCCTGAAGGCTACCCCAGCTTCCTGTCCGTGGACCACTCGGGCCTGGGGCTGGGCCCTGCCTATGGATCTCTACAGAACCCCTATGGGATGACCTTCCAACCGCCACCGCCGACACCTAGCGCCCGCCAAGTGCCTGAGCCGGGGGAGCGCAGCCGGACCATGCCCCGCACGGTGCCCGGCTCTACCATGAAGCTGGGCTCCCTGGAGGTGAGGGGCTGAAGGGTGTGCGCATGGGGGAGGTCTGACTGCTGTGTGCCTGAGACTGTGTCTGAGTCACAGGCTGCAGCTAGGTGGGGACAGCCGTCAACCTCCCCAGACAGAGTAGCACCTCTGTTAGTGCACACGCTGCCGTTCATGTTCACGGTGGCTCCGAGGAATGCTGGTGTCTCTGAATTCCTCCAGTGAGCTTGGACTTCATGCACCGAGGGTGCAGCTCTCCACTTGCTCATGCTTGCTCTAGTGCCTGCTTTGGGGTGGCTGGTCAGGATGAGTCCTCCTTTCAGGAGATGTGGCTTAGGTAAGGCCCTGTGTTGTTAGGGAAGCTGCATAAGAGGAGCGGAGCGTGGGCCCGCGCGTCCCGCAGATCTGGGTTCCAGTCTGGACTCTGATTGGCAGTGAGACCTTGAGCATCTTGCTTAATCTCTCTGAGCCTCAGTTTCCTTAGTGTAACGTGGGGTAGTTGTCTCTTTGTAGATTTTTTTTGTTTTTTTTGAGACAGGGTCTTACTCTGTCGCCCTGGGTAGAGTGCAGTGGCATCATCATAGCTCATTGCAACCTCAAACTCCTGGGCTCAAGTGATCCTCCCACCTCGGCCTCCCAGAGTACTAGGATTATGGGTGAGAGCCACTGCGCCCAGTCAGATTTTTTGTTGTTTTGAGGATTGATTGAGTGATGTAAAGCATTTCTGTCTGTGTGGAGCAGGTAGGAGGTGCTAGGTGTTGGCCATTGCTGCTGTTACCATCCCTGAAATGAGCCCCAGGTGCTGCCTTCTGTGGGCGCTTCACGTTCCCTCTGGCCTCCTAAGGCCTTCTCCCTGCAGAGGATCACTGGGAACAAGCAGGTGGTAGTGGCCCACCGTAGAGCTCTAAAACATTCTAGAACTTGAGTTGGAGGGATGAAGGGTATGTGGATAAGGAAAGGGGCAGGTGTCACGGCTCAGACATGGTTGGCCGCTCATGTTCGGCCTCAGAAACCTGTTCCCTGTCCTCTGCATGGGGAAATTAAGTTAGCAGCTAGAGGGCTGGTAAGTTTAGTTTTTCTCCCAAAATGTTTCTTGAACATTTGGTGCCTGCTCCTGCCACAGATGGCAGAAACAGGAAGGCGTAACAAAGACAAAAAAATTACGGCATTGGAGAAGGGTGCACTCAGTGTCCAGGCAGGTTTTGTTCTGTGGACACCTGCCTCTTGGGCCACTGAGGAGGGGCCAGCATCGGGCTCCTCATGGGGGATGTTGCAGTAAGTGTGGTGGTGTTTTGAGGGGTCAGGGATGACATCCAGAATTCTGGTGTGGGTAACTGCGATGGGGTGGAGGAGCGGGTTTGGCGGGGCGGGAATTACAAGTTGATTGGTTGGACGTGAGCTGTGCGTGTGGTGCCTATGGGGCGTCGGGCAGGGAGAGGGGTCCTGCTGCCGCCAGGAAGAGAGTTGTGCATGGGGCGGGGGGAGGACACATGTGTGCGTGGGGTGGGGCAGGAGAAGGTGCCAGGGTGGAGCATGAGGGCCTAGTGTTAGAGAAGCCAGGAGGGCAGTGGGGGAAGAGCAAATAGAGCAAGAGGAACACCAGGGCAGTGGTGTCATGGGCCAGTGGTGGTGAGTGTGCCCACCAGGCCTGGGACTTGGGAGACCCAGACTGTGGTCTTAATGTCTCCTGTGAGGGCCATGGGGCAAGTCCCTTCCTCTCTCTGGCCTCAGTTTCCCCATCTGTAACCTGGGAAAGTTGGTCTTGGTCTCATAATATTCCTGGTGCTAACATCCTAAGACTCTCAAACTTCCTCCTTGAGTGCCACTAGACGCTGCCTAGCTTGTTGGGACCTTGAAGGTGGTCTGGGGCACGCGAGGGTCAGGAGAGGCAGAAAGGGCAGGGAGCCCTGGGAGTCAGGGCCTGGTTTGGCAGGAAAATGGGCGAGGTGGGGTCATAGGAAGGTTTCTGAAAGCCTTAATCCCTGTGTTTGCAGGACAAGCAGAGGGTTCCGGGGAGGGGGAGGCTGTGCCTGGCAGAGAGAACGGGGCTGGCAGGATGGAGGGGTGGGATGCAGGGCCGGGCTCTGTGATTCCGTGTGGGAACCCATGTTCCTGCCACGAGGGAGGTCTGCACCGCGACATTTGCACCGTGCATCAGTGTGTGTGCACTGAGGCCTGCAAAGCTGCCCTAAGAGGATTCCCAGCCCCTGGGCCTGGGTTGGGGCACCAGGTTTCCTGTCTCTAAAGCCCCTGCATGTGGTAAAAAGTTTTCTTTTCCTTCACTGCCTCCTTGTTGTTCCATCCAGCGAAAGAAGTTACGGTATTCAGACCTGGACTTTGAGGTAAGTGCTGTGTGTGTGCTGGGGAGTGGGGCATCTGTCTGTGGTGTCTGTCCATGGAGGGGCCCCTCCTAAAAGTAGTGCATGCCCTGTTGCAGAGCCTGACCCTGGGACCCCAAGCCTGTGGGTTGATGGGATCTTCCCACTGCTCCCTCCCTGCCCAAGCCCTTAGCTCTGAGGTAGGGAGGGAGCCCAGTCTTGTCCCAGAGGGGCTGGCAGCAGGCAGGGATGTGGGGGCCTGGGGTGCTGAGTGCCTGGGGCAGGGGTGGTTCATGGTACTGCCCCAGGGGAGCACTCCTCTGAGGCCCTGTGGCTCCTAGAAGGTGATGCACACCCGGAAACGGCACTCAGAACTCTACCACGAGCTCAACCAGAAGTTCCACACTTTCGACCGCTACCGCAGCCAGTCCACGGCCAAGGTGAGGGCTCCTCCCATGGCTGCCCCTGCCCCGAAGCTCAGGGCCTGACCTGGTGCAGTGGCCCCTGGGGTTGGACCCTGACCCATGGCCCCCGTTGCAGAGGGAGAAGCGGTGGAGTGTGTCCTCGGGTGGGGCGGCCGAACGGAGCGTGTGCAGCGTAAGTCCCCCTGGGCTGGGTGGGGTGAGGTGGGCTCTGAGGGACTTGCTCCCTCCCTGCCCTCCTCCCCTACCTGGGCAACCTTAGCCTGCCTCACCAAGGGCCTACCCCGCAGCATGAGCAGCAGTTCTGGGGCTGCTTGGAGGGTGGGGAAGGCGCCATAGAGAGTCCACCAGGGTCTGGAGGGAGGGTGGGCCGACAGGAGACATGCCCCAGCGGCCGCTCAGCACGGGAACCCGGCAGATCTGTATCTGAACTCTACTTTGACACCTGATTGCTCTGTAGCTTTGGGCATTCCTGGCCCTCTGTGGGCCTCAGTTTGTTCTGCGCAATGGGGATGAGAGGGTATTGGCCCATCTCCACGGGCCCTTCCTGCTCCCTCCACAGGAGAAGCCCAGCCCTGGGGAGCGTCCCGGCCTGACTCAACATCGGCGACATCAGAGCTGGAGCACTTTCAAATCTATGACACTGGGCTCACTGCCCCCTAAGCCCCGAGAGCGGCTGGCTCTGCACCGGGCAGCAGCCTGGGAGCCCACAGAACCGCCAGACAGCGACTTCCAGACCGAGGTGTGAGTGCCACGCGGAACTGCCCACTGCATATAAATATATATATCTCTATTTTCACACTCCACTTTGGAACTACCCAGGAGCCAGCGCCCCCTCCCCTCTCCTGAGGGCTGGGCAGGGAGGCGCAGTGGACTCAGCCAGGCTGGGGGAGCCAGACACGGCGTGGCCTAGGGGCCCAGGGCCCTTCCATGTATCTCAGAGGCCCCTCAGCCTCTGGAGCCTCATCTTCACCCCAGCCTGTCTGTCCCTGTCCCGGGCTGGGGAGGGGGGAGGGGAACTTTGTTGGGAATAAACTTCACTCTGTGGATCTTGCTGCTGAGCTGTTTGCTTTCCCCAGGCGAAGGCCCAGCCCTGGGACTCCAGCTTTGTTCCTCTGTCTCCTTGGTTCACCTCACTGGGTCTTGTCAGATTGTGTGATGGGGTCAGGCCAGCCCTGACTGGGAGGGGGCTGCCGGGGCTCTGACTCCATCTTTGTCCCTGACTCCCTGGGTGACCTTGCATACAGCCCTTCCCCAGCCTGGGCTGGGGTAAGCCGATGGGGAATATGGGACAGGATCCCTCGTGGCTGGCCATCCCCCATGGCTGTGATGGTCACGGCTGCCATTCACTGGGGCATGGGGACCACTTCCCCCCTGTGAAATGGGAAGGGTAACAGTGCCTACCTCATGGGGTTGTTGTGAGGATGAAACAAATTCATACATGTGCAGCGATGAGCAAGTATCTGGCGCAGGATAAGCCTTTTGAGGATTAGCTTTTATCACCTGGCACCTGGTCTCAGGCCATGCTCCGTGCTGGGAGCTTCAAACACATGCCTCTGGCCCCTCGCAGCAACCTTGGTGGAAGGTTTTAGGTTGCCCATTTTGTGGATGGGAAAATGAGGCTGGAGACGGGAAATGCCTTGCTCAGGGCCACAGTCAGAGGCAGAGCTGGGACTTTAAATCCAGGCTTGGTGAAGGCGGAGCTTCAGCTCAACTTCTTGGGACTTGATGGTTCATGGCCGCAGGGAGCTAGGTGGTGGTGTAGACTCAGGTGTCAGGCTGGGCCAGGGCTCAGGGTGTGTGCGGGGTGGAGGAGCCAGGCTGGCGTGGTGCCAGAGGGCAGGGGTCGGAGACTCGCGCTGGGCTGCATTCTTTACATGCCCGAGTGAGCGGATCTTTGTTCAGTTCCTGGGCATGCAGAAAGAGGGGGCACAGGACCAGCATGTAGAAGTGTCTTGTAGTGTGCGCCGGGGCTCTTCTGTGGTCAGGCGGCAGCTGGAACGGGGTCACAGTTAGCAGGGCCACATGTCCCTGCTCATCTGGCCATTTAGCAATATGGGCACCTCTGGGCTCCTTCCCGGGGACTCTGAGACACAAGCCCGGGCCCTTGGAGAGCTGAGGGAGGGGTCAGGTGCTGTAGCAGTCTGGGAAGGGGTGGTGGGAGATGGGACTGATGGTGGGGGTGGAGGCTGTCACAGCTAACGGCCTCCCTGGGAGCGCTGGAGGAAGGGTGGAGGCCCCTTCAGGGTTGTGCAGGCCTCGATGGTACAGGCTTCTCTCGGTCCCATTCCAGTCCCGCCTGCTGTGAGACCTGTCAGAGGAGGCACGTGGGCGGCGTCCACTCAGGACTGTGCTCCCAGGCCCTCGGAGCCCTGGGGACTCCTCCGCCTCCGCCTCCCTCTCCCCAACCCCATCCCCGCAGCCCCAGCTCTTGAGTGTACAGAGCACTCACTCAGCCACCACCTCAAGTAATTCTTCAAGGTAGGTATTGTAACTCCCCCATTTTACAGATGAGGAAATCAAGGCTCAGAGAGGGGACATGACTTTCCCAAACTCCCACAGCTTGTAAGTGATTATACTGGGGCTTGGGGCTGGGAGTTGCAGAATCCAGTACCAGCCAGCTTAGGCACAAGGGAGCTTTGTTCACCCAGGAGTGCACGCTGCAGCAAGGACAGTGGTGGGGTGTGTGGCTGGCCTCGGGTGATGGCACCCAGGGTCAGAGGGCTGCCAGATGTTCCCGCCTGCTCTGGAGTGTGTCTCAGCTCATTCTGTAAGGCAGGCTTCCCCATCCCCCTGGGCCACTGGGCTTCCTCTTCACAGCTCCCATCCCTCAACTTTGCCCCCAGAGGGGAAGAAACCATCTCTCCTGAATTCTAATTAGAAAACCCCCAAGGAAGGAAGGGCTATGATTGGCCCCAGGCAGAGGGGTTGGGCACTGTGATTGGCAGTCCCTGCAGGACCCATGGGGAGAGGGAGAGGGAGAGGGAGCAGGTCTCCAAAAAAGGGGGGCCTGTTCCTAGAAGGGGGTTCACACAAAGCCCCTGTCCCTGACCTTGTGCCAGCAGACCCCACCCCACATCCTGGGCCAAGCCCTTCTTAGTGCCTTCCCTGTGTTCCCGCCTCTCTCCTTCCTGGCCCTGGGCTCCGGTGGCCTCCATCTCTGGGGACTCTCTGGGCTGAGGTGTGATGTGCATATGCCTCCCATCTTGTTGTTTCTTGCTTTGCATCTGGTTTGAGGAGGAAGTTTAGTATTCACCTTGTTGATTCTGTTCAAACAGCAACCACAGCTGCCAGCAGAGGCTCCTGACGGCTTTGAGACCTGCCACTTAGCTTTTCTGGGGTGGGGGCTGTGCCCCTTGTCGCTCTTCAGTCCCTGTTCCCCCAGGCACTGACTTGCCGTGTGACCTTGGACGGGTCACAGGACCCAGTCTGACTTGGGTTTCCTTATCTGTAAAATGAGTTGGCCTGATAGCCCTTCCATTTGGTCTAATATGTAACAACCTGTCATTTCTTTCCTGGACTCAAGTTTCTCACCTCATTGCCCTCCCTACTTTCTCTGTCTCCAGGCCACTGCCCTCCTCAGACACCTTCCGTGGATCCATTAGCTCAGAATGCAAGGCCCTTGGCTATGTGGCCCTTGCCTCCCTCTCCTGGCCCATCTCTCTCACCTCCGTGCCTGTGCACACACCATTCCTTCTGCCTGGAACTCCCTCCTGCTTGCACAAGCAAACTCTCCCTCCTCCTTGCAGAGCCAGCCCAAGTATCCCCCTCTGCGATGCTGTCCCTGAGCTTCCTGGCCCTGCAGCCAGCACTCACTGTGCCCCCATAGCCCTTGGCACACACTGTCGCTACTGCACTGATCACACAAAATTGCTGTCATCTGTGTCAACCTCATTTGAGTTTGTGTACTCAGCTGAGGCCCACGTGAAGCAAGCATCGGTGGGTCTTTACTAAGTCAAGGACGGAATGCATAAATCTCTCTGAGCATTGGTTTCCTCATCTGCAAAATGGGTTAGTGATAATCCGTACCTGGTCTTCCTCACTGGGCATCTGGAGCATGACTTGAGATGATTCATGGGGGGCATTTTGTAAGTGTCATCTACTCCTCCTGAGAGTGTTCCTTCCTGGGCCTCAGGCTATCCTAGGACCCCAAGTGGGAAGGCAGCCCTGGCTGCTGTCCAGGGTGCTGAAAGGGACTTGTCTTCTCCCAAAAGATGAGACGGCTAGACTGAGGCCCACCCAAGCTCAGCTGCAGTCTTTCCTTGCCTTCCAGACTGTGGCAGGGTCATGGATGAGCAGACTATCCCTACCTTCATGGGACCAGACCCTGGGGAAAGACTCGGGGGGGTGTACAATAAGAATACAATGTATACATATGTAATTTACAATTTTTCTAGTAGCCATTTTTTACAAGCTTAAAAAGGTAAAATTAATTTAATAATATGTTTAGCCCAATATACTAAAAAATGATCACTTCAACATATAATCGATATAAAAAATTACTGAGATATTTTACATTCTTTTTTTGTACTAAGTCTTTGAAATCTAGTGTGTGTTTTACTTACACATACAGCACGTCTCAATTCAGTCTCACCACATTCCAAGTGCTCAGTACCCACCTTGCTGGACAGCACAGCTCTAGGCAGGACACCACTAGTGGGCTAGGACAAATCAACTCAGTGCCCTCTGTGGGAAGGGGGTACGTCACCATGACCTGCTTTACTGGGTCATGGAGAGTGTTCAAGGAGGTGACGTAGGGAAAGTTCCCACACAGCACCAGCATGAAGTGGGTCCTAGGCCAGTGTTCCTGGAATCTAGATATTCTGAGGATACAGGTGGGCTGGGAGTGAGGTGTTGGGGAAGTCAGAGGAGGTCCTGAGGAGACCTGTGGACTGGGATCAGGCCCCCTTCAGCAGGGCTGGGGGAAAGTATGCCCAGTGCCCCCACAGTCTGTCGTCTTCCCCACTACCTGCAGTCCCAGCCCCTCAAGAAAGGAAGCATGTTGAGGCTGGCACTGGAATAGACACATTAAAACTCAATTGGGTTTAATTCATTTCCATTAAGCACCAATTAAAAGGCAATTAGGTGGCCTGAGGGAGGACCTGGGTGCAGGATGCTACTGACTTCTGCTTCTCTGGACTCATTTCCTTCCAGGCTTCCTCATGCCCCCCCTGGCAGCTCATGGCATCTCCCAGTTGGGGCTTTGCTAGGTCCAGTCCCCAGTACCCCCCATATTTCTCCCTCCACTCCTCCAAGGCCACCTACTCCAGGGAAACCCCCACCCTCTCAAGCCCTGAAAACACATGCCAAGTGTCCAAGGCAGAGGACACTCCATTGAGGGTTTTGGCCTTTAAGACTAATGGGAAGCCAAGAAAGTGTGTTGAACAGGGGACTGGCATGATAAGATTTACATATTACCAGGATTCCTCTGAGTGGATGGGAATGGATTGGCAGGGGGGACATTGAAGAAGGAAAGTGGATGCAGAGAGACCAGTAAGGAGATTGTCTGTAGGAAGGAGACTTTAAGGAGAGGTGCTGTGGAGCAGGGCCAGAGTCCATGTGTGTGCAGTGGGTAGGATTGTCAGCCCCTGGTGTGGGTTGGGTATGGGAGAGGAGTCAAGGGTGATGCTTGGGCTTCTGTCTCACCTGCATGGATGACCATGCCATTGGCCTAGGGGCACAGGAAGAGGACCAGCTTTGGGGGAGACTATCATGAATTTGGCCTTGGGCATTGTCTTAGTCTGTTTTGTGCTGCTATAACAGAATACCTGAGGCTGGGTAATTTATAGAGAACAGAGATTTATTTCTTACAGTTCTAGATGCTGGGAAGTCCACAGTAAAGGGGCCTGCATCCAGCGAGGGCCTTCTTACCTGTGTCATCTTGTGGCAGAAGGCAAAATGGCACAAGAGCACAAGAGACTGAACGCACAGCCTCAAGACCTTTTATAATCAGCATTAATCCATTAACAAGGGTGGAGCCCTCATAACCTAATCACCTCCAGTTAGGCCCCACCTCCCAACACTGTTCCATCAGGTATTAAGTTTCTAACACATGCTTCTTGGGGGATACATTCAAGCCATAGCAGGCATCTTAACTTTGAGATGGTCAAGGGGAGACATCAAGGAGAAGGTAGGCTGTTGGACACACAGGGCTAGAACCCAGGAGAGGGGGCTGGGCTAGAGTCATTGACATGGCAGGAACCCAGATTGAAATGGGCTGTAGTGTGGGTGGGAGGTGAAGAAATGCAGGCAGTGTAGACAATTCTTGAAGTGGAGCTTTGAAAATGGGGAGGGAACGCTCAGGGCTTACTGTAGTCTCTGAAGGTGAATTAGCTGGAGAGGACAATGGAAGGTCTCCAGGAATGGCGAGGCTGTCCTTATCCCCTCCCCAAGATCCTACATAATGACAGACCAAAAATAACCCTACCACCCTGGAGGCAGGGTCCTGAGACCCAGTGATGGACATCATCACAGAGATTGATTCTGCTCATTTGTTGGGCTGCAGGCCAGCCATAGTTCCTGGAGGTGGGATGGGAGGGTGGTGGGGGTGGGGGAACCCTCAACACCTGGACTCCAAGGCCTTCTGGGAGGAGAGAACCTGATTCCATGGGGAAGATGGAGATGCAGGAACCCAAGCCCCCACAGCCCTTGCCCCTGCTCCTCCAGAGCAGGCAGAAGCAGGGGTGAGCCCTTCCCCCCTGACCTCAGTTTCCTACCAGGCCTGCTCCAGGCTGGTATGTCCCTGTCTCCTGTGGTGGCACAGCACAGCCCCAGCCATCAATCCAAGTGTCCCTAGAGTTAACCAAGAAAGTCAATATTTAATTTGGACACCATGTTAATGCCATCGATTGCCAGCTCCCCCCACCTTTACTTTGGCTCATTTGTCACTTCCCACTCGCTGGGGGTGGGTTGGGGTGCTGGAACCCAGTGGAGGCAGAGCTCAGCCTGACGTGGCTGGGGAAAGCTGGCCTGCCTGTGGGGGTGCCACCCTGAGCCAGCCAGCTTCCTGTCCCCCCTGAGAATCTCTGATCTGATGTGTCTGAGTTTCCTGAGCCCCGTCCCTGGGGAGGGCAGTGAGGTAAGGAGGGGAGGTCAACTTTTCTCCCAGGCAGGGACTGAGTCTAGTTGCCTTCGGGGCCCATACACAGAGCGGGTGCAGTTGGGGTTGAAGGGGCGAGGGAAGGCTGGAACCTGTGGCACGTGCCACTGTGAGACAGAAGTGAGAACAAATCCTGAGGGCCGGCACCCGGCTTCTGCCCAGTGCCCAGTACCCAGTGTCCGTGTGATGCTGTGGAACCCACGTGAGGACCCTGAGCTGAGGGTCCATCTCTAGGCCCCGGAGAGGGTCCTGCGGGGAGCATTGAGCTTAGAGGCTTAGACCCCAGCTGGACAGTGACATAGAGGCTGGGGGAAGGGCAGGGCCCACTTCAAGGCCAGGTTGGGTCCAGCTTCTACTGTTTGCTCCTGTCAGCTCTGTGGATCCAGGTGGGCTGTGGATTATTCCCTCAGCATTATTCCCCAGCCAGGTCCACCACCCTCAGGGAGGGAATGGGGTCTGCTTTGGGGGCCAGGCTTGGGCTCCAATTGCAACTCTATGCCCAACTTGCTGAGTGACGTTGGGCAAATTAAGTGACCTCTCTGAGCCTTAGATGCCTCCTCTGAGAGGTCTCTTAGGCTTTGGTCACTTTGTACAGTTTTTAGAGAGTCAGGGATGGGCAGGGGCAAGCCTTGGTGGTCGAAGGGGGTGTCCCTAGAGTTCTCACACAGCAGCTGCCAAACCTGGTATGGCCTCAAGAAGCTGCCGAAATGCTACTGTCTTTTTCCTGCCTGTGGGGCTGCTTGCTACCAATCAGGCCTGGGCCACAAGGGCCTCATTATCCCGCACCCACAAGCCATGACCATGTCACTGAGGGGACATCAGGCAAGCCCTGCTGCCCAGCACTGAGTGACCCAATGGGAAGACTGAGTCCAGCTTGGGACACCAGCAAGGCAGTTATGACACACGTGCACACACACATACACAGAAAGAAATTCTGCTTCAAGGAACTTATCCTGAATTCTGCAATTGAAAATGCAAAAGGAAGTTGTTTTCATTTCAGCATGTGTGTAAGTATTACGCTTCATGGATTAGTATTATTTCTATTACAAATTACTGGATGCCAGATTCTTTTCAATGGGTAGGGCATGTAGACATCTTAATCTGGCCCAGATGACTGTCGTCCTGAGCTGCCCAGTGACTCCTCAGTGGCCTAGCTGACCCACTATGAGCCACTGAGTCAAGCCTCGAGCCAGGATAACTTGACTTGGTCATTTATTTATTCAGTAAACGTTGTCTGATGCCAACCCCATGCTGGGCCTTGGGCTGGGCACTGACCATGTAAAGATGAGGGAGACATGGTCTGTGAGCTGGACACCAAGGCGGGGGAACTGAGGGAAGGGATGGATTTGTTTCCAGGGGCCTCCCATTGCTCTTTGACTAAAGTGAAGGTGCCTCACTGTGAGCCAGCTTGCTCTGGTCCCTGCCCACTGCTCCAAATCTCCTGCCACTCTCTCCCTCATGGACCGAGCACCAGCCTTGTGGCCTCCTGTCTGCTCCCGGAGCTCACTTCATGGCTTCTCCAGCCCCAAGGCCTTGTATTTGCTGTCCCCTCCCCTTGAATGGCTCCTCCCTGGCTCTCTGCTTTGCTGGCTCCTCATCCTTTGATTACTGCCCAATGCCACCTCCTCAGAAAGGCCTTCCTTGACTACTCCTTGCCTCCTTTGAGTCACTTTTTATCACATCACCTTAATCCTTCCATAGTACTATTTCTCCTGATCTGAAATTATATCATCTGTTTCCTGTTTACTGTCAGTCTCCCCCACTGGACTGTGAGCCCCTGAGGGCAGAACAGGATCATAGCCATGTACATACTATTGCCTGGCACATGATAGGAACTTACTAGATATTGCTGAATGAATGAGGAGACATTGGGAGGGGGTGTCCAGGAAGCAATTAGAGCTGAAGGTCTGGTCCTCAGCACCCTGCTGCAGGCAGACTGTGTCTGGGTCTGTGCCTCTGGTGGGGGGCGGGGGAGAACGTTGCATGCACAGGCCTGGGAAGGGGAGAGCCCCATAGGACAACAGCCTTAGGGCATGCATATTGCAGAAGGCTTATTTCTTGAATATTAACTCAATGCTGGACTGGAATCTCTCACTGCTGCTGAATTTTTTGCTGTCGGGGCCAATGGTTGATTGGGGATGGGGGTTGGGAGGACAGAGCATCCAGAGGCTGCATATACTTTCATATGAGAGTGTCACGTGCAGCTGTTAGGCAGGGGCTTGCTCCCAGGTGGCCATGCATGGGTGCTACATGTGCAGCCACATGTCTGAGCATGTTCTGCCCTTAGCTGGCCTGCAGTGCATACAGGTGAATTGTGTTTTACATGCCATCCCTTGACATTGAGTTCCACTCCCCCCATTGTGCATCAAGGAAAACTGAGGCCCAGAAGGGAGAGGTTGCTTGAGGGCACACCATGAGTCCATAGAGGATCAGGGCTAAAGCCAAGTGAACAGTGAGCATTTACTGAGAACCTGTGATGCACCTGGCACTATGCTGGGCACTGGGGACTCGCTGTACTAGAGAAGCCCACAGTCCAGGAAACCAGGCCTGGGGAAGAGGGAGACAGATACGGGTGTGGGCATTAGGCTCCAGGCAGGAGGGGTCTCCTCTGCCTTCAGGAGGGTGTCAGGGAAAACTAAAGGAAACATTTGCCTGAGTTCTGAAGACTGATTGAAAGCTCAGCAGTCAGAGAAAAGGGAAAGGGCACTCCAGGCAGAGGATGCCATGTAAGCAAAGGCACAAGGCATGAAACAACCTGGCAAGTTTGGGGAATTGCAAACAGTGTGGTTCAGCTGGAGAGGAGAGTGCAGGAGGACGGGCTGCAGAGATGAGGAAGGAGGTGGGCTCTGATCACAGTGGGCCTTGTGGGCCATGTGGGCCATGGTAGGGGTGTGAATTTTAATCTGAGGGCTGTGGGGGAACCACAGAAGCAGACTTGTTTTTTAGAAGGATTTCTGTAGCTACAGAGGAAAAGTGAATTCAGCAAACACATTTTCAGCACTTACTATGTGCCAGGCACCACGCTGGGTCCTGAGGATACAATTCTGAATGAAGCACACACAGTCTCAGCTCTGTACTGTATTAGGGATACACAAAGACAGGTGTAGCAGGTAGGAATCTTTGCACATAAACAAGAAATATCCTGTATCTGTATTCTCTTTAAACCAACTCCAATCTGACTCACTCTAAACCCATTCCTACGAGTTGGCAGAAAATTTAATCTCAACCATTACTGGGGCCCCCTCCCACCTCCTCCATAGGCTTGTTGTGCAAGGACCTGCTTGACCCACATGCACCTAGGCATGGGGGAGGTGCCCCTTGTCTTTGGTCTACATTGGTCATACAGAAGTGCCCATTGTCCTAGCAGTCCATGTGATTTCTTGAGGGTCAGTGACTCAGCTGTTCCCCTGCTACTTTGAAGCGCTGAGGCTAGTACCCCAGTGCCTGAGCACCACCCATCCCCACAGCTCCCATCACCTGTCAGTGGAGGGGATGCTGGACACAGGACCCCCACTTCTGCACCCTCTGCAGCTAATTTCTGTCTCTTCTTTCTCTGCCCTCCTATCCCCATCCCTTGGGAATACCTAGCACAACTGCTTCCAGAAGGTTAACATCTTCAAAAGTCAGGATGAGCCATCAGACTTCAAGCAGCTTTTTTGTTCAGCCCTGCACAGTCCCCGAGGCTAGGGAAATCAAAGGGCTTGGCTACCGCTTGGAAGTGGGAGGGGAAAATACAGGGGAGCAAAGCAATTAATATCTCCATCAATTGTCCTGCCACTAGTGTGAACAGGCCATTACAGACCCAGGCAGGGACTGCTCTGAGAGGGGCAGGCATGTACTGCAGGATGTGGGAGCTCAGATAAGGGGCACCTAACTCACACCTGGTGGTCAGGAGAGGCCCCCCAAGAAGGGGAGTTGCGACCAGACTAAGCCCTGTGACAGCAAGGATTAGGCCAGGAAATGTCCCAGGAAAAGGGGTGAGGAGCTTTCAATTGCCTGTACGGATGGAATGTGGGAAGAGGCCGTGAGAGGGACTAGGGCTGAGGGAGGTGGAGCCAGGTGAAGAGCCTGAGTCCCAAGTCAAGGTTTGGAGTTTATTTGGACCATGGAAGCCACTGAAAGGTTCTAACCGAGGAAATGACACAACCAGATTCCTGTTTAGAGACACCACTTGGCCATGAAGAATGGATGGGGGAGAGGGTAAAATCTGAGGCAGGTGGCAGGTGCTGCAGGGACCAGTAGCTGGGATGGACAGCAGACAGGTCCCGGAGACAGTCGGGAGGAAGGAGGGAAGGGACAGGGCCTGGCGCTGCGGGGAAGTGGGGAGGACAGACGTTAGGATGACTCCCCTTCCTGGGCCAATCCCGGAGATGGAGCCGACTGCGCAGGATGGTGGCGTGTGGTGCCCCGGGACATTCAGGGAGAGGAAGTAGTCGCGGCGCGGTGGACTCCCCACCTCCGCATCCCGCGATTCCCAAGCCTCCCGCTAGGTGGAGGGCTGGTGCCGAGAGACAGGGCTCGCCTGCCCCTCCGCCCCTCGCCCCCAGGAGGGTGGGCCTCGATTTGGGCCTTCGAAAACCTCGCGTCCCTGAACTCGCCGCAAGAGCTCATGTGCTTTGGACCATCAGCTGCCCCCACCCCCCAGGGCTGTGGCCTCAGCCTCTAGGGCTCAGCGGTGGGGGTACTCTGCCCAGGTGCCTCCGTGTGCCTCTCCGTGCCCACGTACACAGGGCTGTTTCCGCGCTCGGGGCTGCCTCAGCCACTCCAGCCTCCAAGACTGCCCGGCTCCCGCAGACACGTCCTGCGGCCTGGAGGCTTCCCGTCCACCCCGACGCTCTCCTTCTCCCTGACCCCACGCGGGTGTGTGTGCGCCCCATTCCTCTCACGACTGTGCCAGCCCCCAGAGGGAGGCTGCCCCGCTTCTAAGCCTCTCTGGACCTACAGGATCTAAGGCTGACCAGGGCTGCGTGGGGCCAGACGGCAGGCGGGGCCCTAGGGTGCAGCCAGGGAAACCTCCCCCGCCACGGGTGTGGCCCCGGGCGGAGCGGGGGCGTGGCCGAATGGGGGCGTGGCCAGAGTGTGCCGGCAGGGTGGGGTCGGGATCCCCTAAACCTGGCAGCTTCCTGCCCTGTCCCACCCTAGCCTGTTCAATGGCCCGGAGCCCCGCCCGCCCTGGCCTCCCGTCCAGTGGGCAGACAGAGCGGCCTTCGGGAGGCTCCTGGTCCCACTTCACAGAGACCGTTTCTTGGGAGGCGGCGCCCAGTTCTCTGGAACTGGCCAGGCTTTGCGGGGAGGGGGCAAGGGGGACGCATTCTCTGGGCCTGCGCCGCACGCCATGCGCAGAAGATGACACCCACCCTCCACGTGCTTCCATCCTTTTCTAGGTAGACAGCTGGAGGGCCTGGGGCTTGAGCCCGGAGAGGGAGGAGCTGGTCAGGCGCTTGCGCCCCACGAGGCCCCCCCTTTCCTGCCCGTCTGCCGTCTGCGCTCGGGCCTGGAGCCGGCTCTAAAAATAGACGGAGGCGCCGGAACGTGCCCACCCAGGAGGAGGTCAGGGAGGCCTGAGTCACTCTGTCAGGAGGGCCAGAGCCCCCTCCAGGAGCTGAGGACGCCCTGATGGCCGGGCATTACTCCGTCTCTGCTGGCCCGACTCTGCGCTCTTGGCCGTGTCGTGCTCCTCTCCCAGGCAGGGCGAGCGGTAGCAGCCACAGCCGGGAAGGATTAGGAGTTCCTGGGCCTGATTTATTTGGTTGTTTTTGTGTGTCTGGCGGCGGCGCCCCCGCCTGGCGGGACAGTCACGTCTGCACCTGCCCTTCCCTCCAGCCCAAGCTCAAGGGGCCGTTCTAGACTTCAGGGTGGAGACTCGGGCTCCGAGAAGCACAAAGTCCCTACTTGGATCTTAGAGGTTCTGGAGCAAACACTCCCATTCTACAGATGAGAAAACTGAGTTCCAAAGGGAGGAAGGGGCCCATCACACAGCAGAGTGGCTGTGATAGCCCTGGATTCAAATCCCAGCTCTGCCTCTTGGCAGGCCACTTGCTTAACTTCTCAGGGCCTGTTTCCTGCTATAAAGTGCCCAAGTTAAGGATGATGCCCAGGTTTATGGCTCGTTCACCCGTCAAATGGGAACAATGATACATACATAGGATTGTCCTGATGATTAAAATAATTTTCTAAAAAGCAGTGGTGGCATATTGGGAGTTACACACACCTGGCTTCACTCCCAGTTCAGCAACTTATCATCTCTGACATCTATTTTTCTCCCCTTCCAGATGTACAGAGGAGGATTAATGGGTGACGTATAGTGAGTTCTTCTCCCTGGAGGGGCTCAGCTAGGGTGGTGCAGGGGATGGTCAAGGGATCCACATGGATGAATGTGGAACACCTGGTAAACTGAGGCATGTACTGGGCCTGAGGAGGGGAGGAGGGGTGACATCCTGGTCCTTACACAGACCTGGACCTCACCCCCTTCCCCATCCTGAGGAGTAGATACATTTGGGTCCCTGCAGGTTTAAGACTCTCAGACATGGGGAACTGAAGAGGCTTAGGAGTCCCCAAGTTCAGCCTTCCCCTATTGTCAAAGGGCAGAGAGCCTCCTAAAGCCAAAGAACGCATCAAGGCAGACCCTGGCCTTGAACCCAGGCCCCCAGTCCCAGGCTCTTTCCCCCCACCTTTCAACCACCTGTCCTTTTTTGTTTTGAATGGTCAGAGCTGATGAATACTCCAGTTGGTTTTATTTCTTTACATGTTATTAATATTATTTAGGCCACTTCATGGAAAAAACCATCTTATATCTGTCAGAAATGTCATTGACCTCTTAAAGCTACATGAAATGAGCTATTCAAATAGTGAAATGGGGGGGCAGGGGGAGATGTCAGGGATGAACATGGATGTGAGATGCAGGACGAGTCCCTGGTGAATTATAAGCCCTCTCAAATAATAATAAGGTTAGTGACAATTAACATGTCCGAGTGTGTACTACAGGCTTGGCTGAGTCTCATGTATTATCTCATTGAATCCTCACAATTCTATGTGGTTAGGTGTTCTTATCACCCTATTTTATAGACAGGGGAACTACGCCTCAGAGAGGTGAAGGAATTTGTCTAAGAATAAAACCAGCAAGTAGCAGAGGCAGGCTCAAACCTTCTCTGATCTCTGATTTTGTTTTCTGCCTTGGTGAAAGAGTTGGGGTTTCACCCTGAACATTCCCTTCTCCTGCCCCACCCCTTGAGCCCCCCTTTCGAGCCAGGTCGGCAAAATCCTCCTCCGCCCAGCCTGGGCCCTGCTGGGAGGAGACAGGGCTGGGCCGCAGCCAAAGCTTCTCTCCACCCAGAGATTCCAGGATTCGAAGAATTTACGAGTCCAACTGTCTGAGGCTCTTGCATGCAAAGAAAGAATCTGGGAGTCCCTGAATACTCCCCTCACCACCAAGCCTCACCCAGGAGACGCCTTGGTTTGCACTTCATGGAGAGGAGTTTGTCCTCAGAAGGAGCTGGGCCCCTCTTTCATTCATGCAGCAAATATTTATAAAGCACTTAGTGTCCTAGTCTCTGTCACAGGCTCCGGGGGGAAAACGGTAGTACAAGCAGTTCCTTCCGTGGCTTACAGTTTAGTGGGGCACAAAGACACCCAAACAAATCAATCCTTGATTATACCCCTCCCTCCTCCAAGCTTTTGCTCAGATCTACTGTTCCCAATTGCCTTCCCCACCCCCAAGTGGGAAGGAAAGTGAAGACAGTCTCAAAACTAAATGTTGGGGTGAGGGAAGAGGGAGGGCGGGAGGAGGGAAGCCAGCCAACAGCAGCAGACTGTGTGTGTTGTTGTGGTGAGGGTTACACACTCTCATTGTGGTGGTGGTGAGGGTTACATACTCTCATTGTATGTCCGGAATCGCCAGCATTCATTGAGTTCCAGGAACCATGCTCAGCACTTTAAATGTATCATCACAAGTAACCCTCACAGCATCCTTGTGAGGTAGGGACAATTCTGTTTTATCAACAAAGAAACTGAGGCTCACCCCAGGAGGTGAGGTAATTTGTCAAAAGTCACACAGCTATTAAGTGGTAGAGGTGGGATTTGAACCCAGTTATCCTGAGGCTGAAGCCCCTACCCTTAGCCACTATGCCAAGCTCTTACTTGATTTTTAGGTGAAGAAAGTAAGGCCCAGAGGGGCCTAGGGATTAGCTCAAGGTCACACAGCACAGCAAGGATGACTTGCATTGGTTGGTAGCCAAAGGGGTCTTGGGTGAGGGTGTACAAACTATGCCACCAGGGTCTTAGGAGGCCAACTCTTGCCCCGAAAGGCTGGGATCATTGGGGTGGGACAGGGCCTTGAAGAAGGCTGGGGGCCAGGCCAGCCTGGGGGTCTTCAATTCTGCCTCTGTGCCCCCTCATCCCTGCTCCAGGGGGCCTTGTGCCCCAGCAGATGTAGACTACATTCCACTGCCCTCCTGTGCTTGTCTGAGATGTCATCTCTGTGCCCTGCTCTGTACAGGCCTGGGGAGGTGGCCAGTAGACAGGAGAAGAGGAAGTTTTAGTCCTTTGCCCTCTCGGGGCTTTTTCTGTCTGGGGAAGGGGAAAGTTGCCTGGGTCGGGGATCCTGGTGCTGGCGAGCATTTATGAGCGTGTGCTGAGTGCCAGCACCACAAGAGGGGCCTTCCCTTTGTCACTATTTCCTTTACTCCTTTCAGCAACCCTAAGTGATAGGAATCACAGTTATCTCTGCTTTCAGAGGGAAGGTTAAGCGATATCCCTAAGATAAAGAGTCGGCAAGGGTTGGAGTCAGGATTTGAACCCAGGTGCTCTACTGCAGGGGCTGTCACATACAGCCCCCAGGTCGGCAACCTCAGAAGCATCTGGGGACTCGTCAGAAAAGCAAATTCTACTGAATCAGAAACTCCGGGGGTGGCCTGACAATCTGTGTTTAACAAGTCCTCCAAGTCTTGGGGGGCTGTGGGTGACCTGATTATGGGCCCTGGGGTCAGGCAGAGCTGAGTTCAAATTTCTGTTCCACCACTTCCCAGCCCTGTGACATTGAGACTTAAGACTCCTCGCCTTCCCAGTGAAGTGGAGGTGATAACTGAGCCCTACCTGAGCCTTACCTAGAATCGTTGCAGGGTTTGATGAGATGGTGGATCCCATTTGACAGATGAGAAAAGGAGTCTCAGAGCGGAAAGGACTTGTCCTGCTGTCTGCCGTGTAAGCTCTTTCCCAGAGAGGACCCTGCCCCACGGGCCTGTCCCAAAATGACCAGTTTGAACCCAGGCTCCAGCTGTGGCAGCTGTGTGACCTTGAGGTGATTACTCACCTTCTCTTACCCTGTTTCTTCATCCTTAGAATGGGGATGGTAACAGTGTGAGGCCTCCTGTGGTTGTGAGACCAAGATGAGTTTCTCCGTGTATGGTGCTGGCTGGCACTTCAGAAGGGCTCTATACATGTTAGCTGCTGTTGTTAAAGGCAGAGCTGGATCCAACTCTGGTGTCTTGAGTATTCTAATGCCCCCTGCCCCTGGTCAGAGTATAATTAAGACTTTAAAAGAGGTCAAAGACATTTGGGGCCAGATAATTCTTGATTGTGAGGGGCTGTCCTGTGTACCATAGGAGGTTTAGCAACATCCTTGGCCTCTACCCTTCTAGACACTGGTGGTAACCCCTCCCCCATTATGACAATCAAAAATGTCTCCAGGCATTGCCAAATGTCCTCCAGGGGGCAAAACTGCACCCTGCTGAGACCACTGGGGCAATCAGGCAAATTTCTTTTAGATGGTTTAACATACCAGGCTAGGTGGGTTAAGTTGGGATCCCACAGTTTACCTTATGGTGCAGTGGGGCTGGGGCCCAGGTCCCACAGTGGGTAGAGGTAAGACTGGAATCTAGGGCTTCATGCCTGCCACCACTCTATGAGTCCCTCAGAACAGGTGAGCGGAGTCCCCGGGGCAATCGAGCTAGGGCCCAGGATACCTGGAGTGTCTCCTTCCGCCAGTGTCCACCTGCCCTGGCATTGCCACATCCGCAGCAGTGCCCATCAGGGTCTGGGCTTACCTCTCCAGAAGCTCCAGGGCGGTCAAACCAAGCAGGCGCCTGGTAACGTGAACTACTTGAAGTACGATGCCCTGACTGGGGCTGGGTGGCTGGCGAAAGGTGCCAGGGCCCAGGGTGTTCGAGAGGAGCTCGCCGTGGCCCTGCAGGGGAGGTGGGGCATTAGCAGAGAGGAGCACTGGCCCTCCCACTAGGACCATAAAGCTGCCAGCCAGAGGTGAAGGATGGGTCTCCCCGCCACAGGGATGTAGACAGCCGTGGAGACGTGGTGGCAGGGCTGATTTAGGGCAAGAGTGAAAGACAGAGAGAGAGGCAGAGATACAGAGTCAGAGAGATGGAGACCAGACCCAGAAACAGAGACATGGACAGACAGAGATATAGGCGGAGAGAGATATGCACAGAGAGACAGAGACAGGGTGAGGAGAGATAGATACAGAAGCAGAGAGACAGGGACAGCGAAGGCAGAGATAAAGAGAGACAGGAGATAGGGACATAAAGACGCAGAAAGTGTGAGAAGAAGACAAAGATGCGACCAGAGACACAAAGAGATAGAGATGCAGAGCTAGAGACACAGATCCAAAAATAGATGGAACCAGGAGAGTGAGAAACAGAGACACAGGTGAGAGAGAGCTGGAGAGAGGGACGAACAGGGTATGGAGCAGGAGGAGAGAGAACCAGAGAAGCTTTACACAGATGCAGAGAAAAGAGGACAGGGACAGTGAGAGAGACAGCTGGGAGTCATACGGAGACAGGACAGAGACACCCAGAGAAACTGAAGGAGGCAGAGAGAGACCCTGGTCCTCTGGTCTCAGTTTCTCCTCTATGACTCAGAAGCAGCAGGCACATGTGCGGTGTGTCTGCACAAGTGCACATTCATGAGTGTGCTTACGGCGTAGCTCCTGCAGGTGCACGTCTGTGTCTGGGGGCTTGGGCAGGGCTCGTGTGCATGCATCCACTCATTCGCTAGTGGGCACCTGGGGGGTGGCAGGCTCAGCTGTGGGGCAGTAGTAACCATGGAATGGACCGGGCCATTCATGGAGATGTCATGCTTCTTAGTGGGGGAAGATAACAAACAAATACCAAAGCCATGCAGAGATTTAAAACAGGGTCGTGTGAGCGACTGGAGACTCCTGTAATCTGGTGGTCAGGGAAGGACACTCTGAGGAGCTGACTTAGGAGTGAGACCTGGATATCAAAGAGCCAGCCTGGCAAAGACTAGGGACAAATCCTTCCCAGCACAGGGAAGAGCTCTGGTGCACAAGCCTCAAGAGGAAAACCAACTTGGTGAGTTCAGGGCTGAGAAGGGAAGTGAGGGAGCCACAGCTTTTGGGGTGAGGTGGCTGGACAGAAAGGCAGAGGCCAGCTCATGAAGGACTTGGCAAGGCCAAAGAAAGATTTGGGGTTTTAAAGAGAACTGGAAGATGGAAACAAGAGAGTGAAACCAACTGACATAGGTTCGGAAAGGTCTTCCTGGCAGCCAGGTGGGGACTAAGGGTTGTGGACCCCAAGGCAGCAGGCATGTCACCTGGGAGGCTCTTGCAACAGTCCAGGCAGAAGATGATGGTGGCTTGGGTGAGGGTGGTAGCAGTGGAGGTGGGGAGAAGTGGATGGATGTGGGCTGTATTTTGGGAGTAGAATTGACAGGATTAGATGGGGGTGGTACAGGAAAGGAAGCAGCCAATCGTTTTTGGCCTGAGAATCTGAATGAATTATGGTGGCATTTACCAGGATGAGGAAGACAGGGAGGAGCAGATCTGTGAAGAGTAATCAATCATGTATGAGATGTCCGTGTAGGTGTGTGTGTGCGTGTGTGTTTGCACACCCGTGCACATATGTGCATGTGGCGGTTCCAAGCCTAAGACATTCAGACCACCTCTGCTTCGCATGGGGGCTCCTGGGCCTGTCCTGGGCCCAGGCCCTGTGTTGGCTCTTCATTCTCCCCCAACCTCAGGGGCTGCTCCTGCCAGATGGGGATTCCCTCGTGTTCAGCTGGAGTAGTGGGAGAGCCCTCAGGCCCTGTCAACATCTGGGTATACTACCCCAGGCGGCCTTGGTAGCCCCACCCGGCAGCGCCAGGCAGGCTCCAGGGCAGCTGGTGGCGATTAGCAGCATTGATTAATTCGTGGCGATGCCATCTGGGGTGAGGGCACTGAGCCCAGCCCCATGGGATACCCAGCTCTTGCTGACACGCAGGGCTTTCTGGGGCTGAATGCATGTAAATAGCTGCATGGTGCATATGTGTACGTGTGTCAGTGTGTGCACGTCTGTGGGTGTTTCTCTGGGAGCCAAGTCTGTGTGGCCACCTGTGTCTGTGTGCACACATGCATTGTGCTGCAGGTGTGCAGGATTCTCTGCTTACATATGAGTAATTACGCCTGTGGGTACATGTCTGTGTTCCTATGTGTATGCTTGTTTGCTCATATCTGTACATGCATGTGTCTGTGTGCACCTTCAAATATATGCAGTGCTGTATGCATGCATTCTGAAAATTATGCACCTGTCTGTGTTTGGGTATATCCAGGGATATATTTCTGTGGGGTCATCTGGGATCATATACATGTCTTTGTGTACCTGTTTATGTGGAGGTACATCATGTGTGTACAAGTGTGTGTGTGTAAATGGTTTTATGGTCAGTGTGTTTCTGCATGAACATGAGTACATATGCATGTGCTGTCTGCATACTCAAGCGTTGTGAGACAACATATCTGACTGCATGTTTCTGGATGTGTGCACATACATGGCAGAGGGTGGAAGGGCCGTCGACACATTTCTAGACTGTGTTTATGATAGTGTATCCAGGAGTAGAGTGTATCCCAGGTTTGGCTGTTCTTGTGAGCACCCTTAGGCGCTATGGGAAGGCTTCTGGACTCTTCCTTCTCAGGTTCCTCCATCCCTGGCATGGGCTGCTCTGGCCCAGCCATCCCCCCTGCCTGGGGCACAAGTGGGGGAAGGGTGGGGGTTGCCAGGATGGCACAGTGGTTAAGAGCATGTGCTGTGAGTCCAGGCCAGCTGGGTGTGATTCCCGCTCTGCACTGACTAGCTGTGTGATCTTGGGCAAGTTGTGTTGTTTCTGTGTTCCATGTTTCCCCATCTGTAAGATGGGGATAAAAATAGAATCCTGTCTCTTAGGACTGTTGTAAAGATTAAAGGAGTTACTTAGCATATGTGACGTTCTTAGAACAGAGCCTGACCTATATGTGCTTCCTATTTTTCCCAAGTGCCCACCACTGAGGCAGCACCCTTATGAGCAGGCGGGGCATGCCTGCTACCCCTCATTCCACAGCGCTCAGAAAGCCCCACCCCTCCACTTCCTGCCTGCTGAGCTCAGCGCTTCCCAGGCTCCGCCACCACCCCCGCCACCGCCACATCTGGGCCCGGTTCCTCACAGGGACCACAGTGGGGCGCCTCCGTGGCGTGGTTGGGGTTTCCACTGACTCAGCGGCTCTGGGTCTGGAGGCGGGAAATCCCAGGCCCGCCCTCCCTCCATGCCCCCATGCCTGGGTTAGACGGGGCCACAGGGCTACAACATACTGCTTCAACAGGAAAGCCCCCCCAATCAAGGTACTTCAGTTGCTCCCCTTTCAACGCCCACAGTTCAAGGGCCTCTTCCTCCCTGGATCCTCAGCCTTGGTGCCAAGAAATTTGTTTGCAGCCTCCAGGGGGAGACCGTTGGTTGGAGATCGCCTTGATCAACCCCCTTGCTTCTGGACAGAGCTGGAAACATTACCTGCTTTTTCCTCCTCAGAAGTCCAATCTTTCACCCAAACTTAATTCCTCTTGCTTCCTGGGACCCTGAATATAAAGCAACCCCCTCCCTATCACTGGCATAAAGGCTTGAAACCGAGCCTATCCCCCCAGCCCCTGCCAGGGATCATGATGATGATGATCATAGCAGCAACTGCTCACTGAGCTCCTCCTGGGTGCCAGACCACATGCTAGGCACTTCTACAGACTTTAACTCATTTCCTGCTCACAACACAGGTCTATGAGGCATAGACTATCATGATCCCATCTTATAGATGAAAAAATGGAGTTACGGTTAAATAGTCAATTTGAAGCCACAAAGCTAGAGCAGGGGCCAGGGATTTGAGCCCGTCTAACCTCATGGAGTAAGGAGGAGGAATAAGCCGGCTCCTTTGGTCCTACTTCTCTGGGAGTCAGGCCAGAGCAGAACGGGTTAATTTAGCACACACACACATACATACACACCCGCTCCCCCATCCCTCCCACCCCCAGTGCAGACAGACCGGAGGGACAGACTGACTGGGAATGTCAGGCCTAGGAACTGGAAAAAGCTGACCACCAAGGCTTGGGCATCAGCCACGTCACGGGTGCCACGAAACTTGGGAGGAGGGTCTCTCCCCTCTCCCCCAGGCTTCTGGGGGCCCAGCCAGGGAAGTGGAAGGGGGGTGCTTCAAACTCCAGGCCTGGCTCTTAAAGGGCCCGCAGGTGCCCCCTTCCAGAGCAGCTCCAGGCACGCAGGGTCCCGCCTAGCTCCTGCTCGCTCACCTGGCCGGGAAGCAGGAGGGGCGGGCCTGGGAGTTGGGCCAGGCCAGGGGCGGGGCTATGCGCCCCGCAGCGTGGCTGCATCTGCCGCGAGCGCCCTCCCGGCCCTCCTCCTCCCCTGCCTGGCCGCCGGTCCAGCTGTGTTCCATTAGCCGCCCTGGCAGGCCCCCAGCCCCCTGGAACCGCCCCTCTTCCCCCACCCGAGTGGCCAGCGGTCCCGGCAGGCGTGCGCTGGGCAGTACTCAGCCGGGAGAGTTCCAGCACCAGGAAGCTGGGGACCGGCGGCCGTCAGGGAGAGATGGAGGACCCCCAGAGGGCCTGAGGAACCCTGGCCCTGCTTCCCCTGCATGGCTGCCGGGACTTCCTGGATTGCTCAGTGAGTTGAGGGGATCCCAGGCCACCGGTAAGTGGAGATGCAGTGGGCTGCCTCAGGGCTCTGGACTGATGGGCCTTTCTGCCCCTGACATGCTGTGTGACCTGGGGCAAGTGGCATCCCCTCTCTGGGCCTCAGTCACTTTGTTTATAGCAGGATGAGCTCTAAATTCCATCCTGGTCCTGACTCTCCCTGCCCCCAAATCTATGCCTCTGTGTTGGGGTGGGACATCTTGGAAGCTTGTCTCTCTTTATCCCTATAGCTCTCCACTCTGGCTGGGGCCTGGGGGGTGGAGGCCTGAGATTGGGAGCCGGAAGGGGACATGAGCACGTCCATGTTCACGCCTCCACACGGACCCACATGCCACCCATGGTTGGCAGCCCTTCCATTGGCTGGCAGGAGGGGAAGGCTAGGATAGGGCTTGAGAGGTGGGATGTGTGCACCACACGTGGGGGATGAATAGGGTGGGGCACAGTTCTGTCCCAGGCAGAAAGGGACTGGAGTCCAAAGTCTCTCCAAATACATTGGGGTGAGGGATCCTTTCTGTTCTCATTCCCTATCCACAACTGAGGGAGGGGAAATGGGATTCTATTAGAGTCAGAAGGAATGAGGTCAGACTTACTTAAAGAACTTCCCAACAGAAAGGCCTGCTGGAGGGGTGGTCATAGGCTGGCTGTGTGCATGTATGTCCACACAAGCTGGTGTGTCTGGGTATATCAGTGAGCATGTGTTTCTGTGAGCATGCCTGTGTGCAGGTAGGTTTGTATGCACGCTGCTACCACATATGTGTCTGTATGTATATGTACCTGTGCATCTGAGTATGTTATACTGACACATGCATGGCTCTGTGTTAGTGAGGGTGAGCTGCCTGTCCTGGGGGAGACCAGATGATGTATGGCCCTGCTGGCTGCTTGCTGAGCCTGCATTGATTTATGTGAGGCCATCCATCAGAGTTTAATAAAACTAAAAGATGAGCATCCATCAGCAGGGGGCTTGGCAATGAGGTCCTGAGCCCTGGTGACCTGCTATTCTGTTCACAGTACCCATGGGGGGAGCTTCCTTGGCCCACTCACAGCCGTATGATACCTGCCAGGAGACTCAGCCCACTTGTCAGACCCTGACTTTGTGGGTGCATGGCAGGGCTGCCTGGGCTAAGCTGGGTGCAGCTAGCCAGGTACTAGGCTGGTATATACCAGCACAGTGTACAAGCTGTTAAAATATTCCAAGTGTCTTAATAAATAGCCTCTGCCTGAAGCCCCCTCACTATCCCAATTTCCCTGGCCTTCTAGGACCTTCTAGACCGCTTCTCAATCCAGCAACTATCCGCTGGCACAGCCAGATGCTGCCTGGACCCTGTTTCAGTGGTCTGGCCAGCATTCTGCTCTGCCTGGTCGGCGTCTGTGTCATACCGGTGATTAAATATTTTGAATATCACCCCTGCCCAAATCCTAGCTCAAGGCCTGTGGTTGGCCAGAATTCCTGCCACCCCAATACCAGTGCCTGGGCCCCATGGTCTGGCTGCTACTGGCCCATGTGTGGAGGTGTGCTGTGTGAATTCAGGAATCCACCTTCCTGGTCTCTGTGGTTTTCAGGTGCTGTGGCTGTAGCTGACCTCTTTGGACCAGGATGTGGGTATCTTGGGCTCCTGGCCTGTGGCTGCTCGGTCTCTGGGCTACCTTCAGCCATGGGGCAAATGCAGGTGAGATGACACAGGAGGGTCAGAGTACCACAGGCCTGCAGCTGGCTCCCTGGTGTGCAGGAGTCCTTGCATATATGTGACCATGTATGTACAGTCATGCAGGCATTTAGCAGAGAGTCTAGGGGCTGGGCTCAGGGTGGCCTGAGGTGTTTGCACACTCGAGCCTGTGTGAGGTGAGCTGGAGAGTGTGTGTGTGTGTTTCTGCATATGTTCATGCCTCTGAGCATCTCTGTTTGCATTTCAGAGTCGCTGTGTACATTGGTATGGATTCCTGTGTCTCTGTGTGTGACAGAACAATCCCCTTCCCAATATATAAACCCATTTTGTGTTCACATTGCTGGTGGGGCCAGGGGGGTGGGGGGGAGCAAGCAGTGAGCTTTCCTTGCAGAAAGAAGCTGCATCCCAAAAGAGGCCCGACCCCCTCTGATCCTTTTCATGCTGAAGAGTCCATCCTCTAGCTCACGTGCTTTTCCTCCTCCACGGCTGGCCCTGGATCTCCAATAAAGGGCCCGCCCCAAGGCCCAGACTCTGGATGAGACAGAGGGTGCAGCTTTCCAGGGCCCAAAGCCAGGGGAAGTTAACGGGGCAACTTGCCCGGCTCTGCTGGGTGCCCTCAGGGCTCAGTAGCTCAGCCACCTAGTCAAGCAGGAACAGAACTCCTAGACCCCAGCTAAAGGAGGCACAAAAACCAAGGTGCTGAAGCAAGAGGGGTTGCACACTGGGGGTGAGTGTGACTACCTGCCGGTTGTGAGTGTTGCATGTGTGTGTGCACGTACGTGTTTCTTCATGTGTGTGCGTGAGCTTTGCTCTCCTCTCCCTCACCAGGTCCCCTGGGGGGATGGGGCAGAGAATTTCAACATCTGTAAGGAATCTGGGCCCATTGCCAAGGGGTGAGTCACCCATTGCTGCTGTGATGCTGAAGACAGTGAGGATCTTTCTGGCCAGACCTGGGGGAGGGAGACTCCAGTGGGTCACTGGGCCCAGGGACCCAGGATTCCTTCTTCCGGCAAGGCTAGCCAGGAAGTCCAATACCAGCTTCTACGAGCTGTCTTCACTGTCTTGTCCTCCCTCTGCATTGATGAGAAGGCCTTTTTGATATGGGCCTCTGTATTTCCTGTTGTAGTACCTCCCCCAACACTTTTGCTCAGACAGTCCCAGGGAGAGGGAGGCCCATGGATGCCCACCTGTCCTTTCAGGGCTTTGGAGACCTAAATTAAGCTATCCCCTTCTCCAGGAGCCCTTACCACCTTAATATACCCTGACTGGAGCTTGTGGTCCCCTCAGACCCTCGATCTCTTCTCACTGTTTCACAAGGCAGTTATTCAGGTAAAAAGTCATTCTGCTGGCTCAAACTTGTGTCTAGCCTGCTTGTCTGCTTTGGATGCAGGAAGTTGGACCCCACCCCCTGCTGAGAACATGTGTACCAGCTGCACACGTCATCCCCGGTGGCATGGGCATCCACAACTCACACATATACAGACATGCATATGCAATTGTACATAATACGGTGTAAAAATGAACCTGACAATTCCTTACCCCTGAAGTGCTCGTCTGTCCCCTATCTGGGTGTACATCATGAGTGTACACATGTATATACATGGCTCCCCACTCCATCTGTGCTGTCAGGCTATACCTCGCTGGCCTGGCCCCTGACTTGGAGTGTTGGGAGATTTGGGTTCCTGGAGTCCTGGTCCTGCTCTATGGTTGACTCACTTAGTGGCCTTGGGCCAGGCTTCATCTCTGGGCCTCAGTCTTCCCGACTGTTTGCTGCTGGGGGTCCTCCTGGCTCCCTGGGTAGCCAGGGCCAGCAGGCAAGTGTGGAAAACAGCCTCAAGGCAGAGTGGGGACTATAAACTTGTTCCTTCCCAGGTTCCCTGAGAGCCCTGCTATGCAGCTGCATCAGCCCGAGCCCGTCTAATGCCCCACTGCCGATTCTCTTCCAGGTGAGCAGTGCCCGCCTTCTCAGCAGGAAGGACTCAAGTTGGAACACGGTAGCGGTTTATCAGCCAATGTAACTGGTGAGTGCCCGTCTCATCCCACTGTGCCCCTCTACCCTCTTCTGGGGAGTGGTCTGTACCCCTCCTCACCTGCCTAGCTGAGCTCTTCGCCTGGTGTCTCCCCCAAAGGCTTCAACCTCATCCGCAGACTCAGCCTCATGAAGACATCTGCCATCAAGAAGATCCGCAACCCCAAGGGGCCCCTCATCCTGCGGCTGGGGGCAGCCCCACTGACCCAGCCCACGCGGTAAAGGCATGAGCGTGAAGGCTGGGAATCAATACTGACCTCAGCCACACTCCCCGGCAACTGTGGGCGTGGGGCCTACTCCCAAGGGCCTCTCCGTGGGTCATTTCATCCCGCCCCTGCCAGGAGTCAACCTGGTCTCCACCTCTAGGGCTTGCAGGGTGGGCTGAAAGAGGGTGCCTGGCAGACCCACCCTCTGTCCCTCCCCTGTGTCTAGCTAGCAGTGGGTGGGAACAGGTCTGCATCCTACGGGCACTGTGAGAACACAGGACGTGGGCGGGAGGCTGGCAAGAGTGGTGTGCGTGTGTGTATGCACCCATATTTGGGAAGTCCAAACTCCAAGTCCCTGGGTGGTCTGGCGCCTGCTTACCTCTCTGACCTCAACTCCCAAAATGTTCCTTTCTTTCTTGCTGCTCTAGTCATTCTGAACCTTTCCATCTTTTTTTTTTTTTGGACTCTCTCCTTCCACCCCAGGCCCAAGCATTCACCGCAGGGCATCCTGGATTACTTGGAAGCACTTACCAAATTTGCAATGCAATAGTAACATAGTCATTTTGGGGATTCTTGGTCTATGTCCTCCCACCCCCATCAGACTCGAAGGCTGTATGGGGGCAGGCACCTTCTCTGTACTTTAACCACTGTTACCTCCAGCAGCCAGGCCCGCCCCTGGCACATAGAAGGCACTCGATAAAGGTGTGGGGGATGAATGAACGTATATACGTTCGGAGTGTGTGCCTGTGCATGTCTCGGGCAGGCTCAACAGTCCTGAGGGTGCAGGGTGGGCAGCTGTTGGGCCCTCACCTGAGCTTCAGGGCACCCTACCTACTCCATCTCCAGACGAGTGTTCCCTCGGGGCCTCCCGGAGGAGTTTGCCCTGGTGCTGACACTGCTGCTGAAGAAACACACCTACCAGAATACGTGGTATCTGTTTCAAGTGACCGATGGCGATGGCTATCCACAGGTGAACCCCGCCCCGCTGGCTTATTCTTGGGGCATCTGGTAGTACCAGTCCCGACCACCTTCTGTCCCAGCTTGTGATTTCTAGGGTCTTCCTGCTCCAGCCAGCACCCACCGTCAAGGCGACCCCCCAGCCCACCAGTACCTGTCTCATTCTTTCAGGATGTACTTACTGCTCCTTGACCCCAGCCAGCTTTCTTCCCTTTCTGAGCCTCAGTTTCTCATCTTGTGAAATGAGCTTGAGGGCCCCTGGCTTTGTCATACTGCGGCTCTGGCTCTCTGAATCCATCCTGCCGCTTTCCCAATTCCACACAGATTTCCCTGGAAGTCAACAGCCAAGAGCGGAGCCTGGAGCTCCGGGCCCGGGGCCAGGATGGCGACTTCGTGTCCTGCATCTTCCCAGTACCCCAGCTCTTTGACCTGCGTTGGCACAAGCTGATGCTGAGCGTGGCTGGACGTGTGGCCTCTGTGCACGTGGACTGCATCTCAGCCTCTTCCCAGCCTATGGGGCCCCGGAGACCCACAAAGCCTGTGGGCCACGTATTTCTGGGCTTGGATGCTGAGCAGGGCAAGCCTGTCTCGGTGAGTGCTAGGTTGGGCCCTGATCTCCGATTCTGCCTTCTGGGAGCCTGAGTGAGCTTCCCAGAGTCTGCAACTGAACAGGTCCTTCCCTTGCTCAGAATTCTCCCATGGTTCCCCGTTGCCCTCCAGATGCAGCCTACACATATTAACCTGGCATTTGAGGCCCTTCATGGTTTGGACCTTATAAGTGCCTGCAGCATCATGTTCCTTTACATCTCTCTGTGCAGCTCTGCTCTGGTCACTTCCATCCTAGTCATCCAGCTCACCTAGTTCTGTCATTCCTCCATGCCTTTGCCTGTGCTGTTACCTGCCTGGAATGCCTTTCCCTGCATCCTCATCTGCTGAACACCTACTGGTACTTCAAAGCCCAGCATGAATGGAACCTCCTCCTCCCTTGTTCCTCTCGGCTGCCTCTCCCACTCTCCTGCACGTGAAGTTTTCTTCTGTTTTTGGTGACAGCTATATTTTTGATGTCTCCCAGGGCAGACTGGAAACACCCTGAGGTCATATCCTGGGGCAGAGACATCTCTGTGCCTCACTAGGGGCCAGGACACAGAGTTGTTTGATAAAATGAAGTGAAATTGACGTATGTGTCCCCTGCAGTTTGACCTTCAGCAGGCGCACGTCTACTGTGACCCAGAGCTCGTGCTGGAAGAGGGCTGCTGTGAGATTTTACCAGGAGGGGTGAGTGGCCAGCCCTGGCGCAGCTGGTGCAGGTTGGGGCACTGCCCAGGGACACAGTGTGCTGGAGATGGGGTCTGGAAGGGGATGCCTGGAGGTGTTAGCATGAGTCTGCCTCTGTACTGACCCCAGCCCTTCCCCCACACTGAGCAGTGCCCTCCAGAGACCTCCAAGGCCCGCCGGGACACCCAGAACAATGAGCTCATCGAGATCAATCCACAAACTGAGGGCAAGGTCTACACTCGCTGCTTCTGCCTGGAGGAGCCTCAAAATAGCAAGGTGGGTGGGCAGGGCAGGCAGACATGGGAAGAGGCAGGCACAAGTGAGACGACCCCTCCCCTGACCTGACTGAGATCTGACAGCAGGGTCAGTTGGCCTTGTGCCCAGTGTAGGAAGGGCACTGGAAGCCCCGCCTATTTGTATACTGCCCCTATAGGATTCAGCGAGGCAGAGAGACAGCCCACTGGGTGACCCTGTGCCTGCCCACCTGTTGGCATTGAGAGCTACGCCCATTCAGTTGTGGCACTGCCCAGACCCTCACTGATGAAGGCAGGACCAGGCTCGACCACAAAGGCAGTTTATCCAGGACAGAGACACCTGGGGTCGAAGGCCAGGTTGCACTGCTTCCCCCAGGCCTGGCTCACTCTCCTGGGCCTAGCACCAGCCAATGCTGGATTGGTTCTATGCCCAGCACCATGGCCAGCTGCCCTGCCCACCCCTAGGCTCTTTGGAGGTGGCAGGAAAGCCCAGTTCCTCCCTCAGCCCCGCCCCCTGGCTGGGCAGTTTCCCTGCCCATGGGGCACCCTGCCCAGCCTTCGGCTGTAGGAACACAGGACCCCATTGATTCACGGCCTTGTTTTCTCCGACATCACATGGGTGGGGGAAGAAAGGGGGGCTGTGGGGGTGGCTTCAGGGGCCTGAACGGGCCCTTGATGACCTGGGAGGTGCCAGATGCCAGGTTGAGGGTCCCTGAGGTCCATGCCCCAGCTTGGGTGTCCCTTTCCACCCTTTCCTCAACGGTTCCCCTTTGCCCTTCTGCCCAGGTGGATGCCCAGCTGACAGGAAGAATCAGCCAGAAGGCAGAAAGGGGAGCAAAGGTAGATGTGGGGGGGAGGGGGTCTCTGTAACCCCCTTGGACAAGGCGGTCCACTCCCACTCCCTTCCCACCTGCCCCCACTCCTGGACAGAGCTTAGGACGTGTGGGTGCCAGCTCTGAGAAGGACAGATAGACGGGGTGAGACAGACACAGGGTCCGGCACTCTCTAGAGTGCCCACTCTTGCCGGTTCTTGGGTGGGGGTGTTGGCAGCAGTGCCTGATCCCCCGAGCTCCCTGCCCATTCCCACGCCCCCTCTCTTCCCAGGTCCATCGGGAGGCGGCAGCCGATGAGGTGAGCCTCCCGTCTGCACTGGGACAAAGGGCTCGGTTGAGGAGGTGTCAGCATAAACCCTTTGGACCAGGCTTTGGGCTCGGGGCCTGGGCATGGTGTGCTGGATGACTGCACAGCTCCTGACGCTCCTTAGGGACCTGGTGCTGGGGTTGGTGGACTAGCTGTGGAGGACACTCCTGCCGAGTTGGCAGCAAATGGCCGTGGCCATCACAGGGAGAGCCCGGCCCCCAGCCATGGTACCCCTGGATTCTGGGCCTCACTCTGTCCTACATGCTGTGTGACCTGGGGCCCACTGCTGTTCCTCTCTGGGCTTCAGTTTCCTCATCTGAAGGGTGGCTGTGGGTCTGGGTTGGTGGAAAGTGAGGGGTAAGGCTGGTTCTCTAGCATCGCTGTCTTCATGCTGCCCTCAATTCCGCCCCAGACCCCTGTGATGTTCTGTGGGCTTGGTGGTCGGGGGGAGTGAGGGCGTGAGGAGGGCTCATTGGGGTCTCAGAATTGACCCCCTGGCCGGTTCTTCCCTTTCAGTGCCCACCCTGTGTCCGTGGTGCCCGGGAGAGCAACGTGAGTGAATGGCGGGTGTGCGGGTGCAGTGGGCGAGGAATGGGCGTTGCCCAGAGCTGGCGTGGCAGCTTCCTGGTTGGGGACAATGGGGTCTTTGTGCACTTTCGGACTCCCTCTCTGCCCGTCTCCCAGAGCTGGGCTTGACCCCCAGCCTCAGCCCGTCAAGCCAGGGCTGTGTGGGAGGCGCCTCCTGCTCTGTGATCTGGCCGTGTGCTGAGTGGGGTGGGCATAGGATGGAGGTGGCGGGATCAGGACCGTGGTTTCTGATCGCAGCTTTGCAGTCCCCGCAGGGTCTCAGGCCTGCTCTGGTTGGAGGCTTCACACATCATCTCGGAGGACTGGAGAAGGGGAAGGGCTGGCTCAGGGTTACACAGCCCAGCACTGTGGCTTTGGGTTACACCCCCAAAGCCACATGTTGGCTCAGGGCCCCCTACCCCTCCCTAGCTGGCCCTGGCCCAGCCTCCCTCTGGAGATGTAGAAGGATGAGGGAGAGGGGCTCAGTGTGAGCCCAGCTGGTACCCACCTGTGCCTCTTCCATGGGCAGCATGAGTCCCCAGTTTGCCATGACCTGACATTCTGAGTTGATGTGCCACTTTGGTCCCCCCAGGGCAAAACCCCAGCTCCCCTCAGCTCCAAGCCCCCCCCTTTGGGGGATACCAGGAAGTACCCTCTGCTTCCTGCCCCTCTTTCAATCCAGTTCCCCATGAAATCTGGTAAGGCTGATGGTCCACAGATGTGCAGGGGTAACCATGGCAACTGAGCAGCCATGTTATCCTAGCAACTGAGGGGCGGGGCTAGCCAAAGCCAGGCAAGTTAGAGAAGGAAGATTAGACCCTCTGCAAGTTTTACAGCCTTAGGAAATAGAGTCAGCACGTTGACTGGCCTGGGAGGCAGTGTAGGGTCTGGGATTCAGGCTGTTGGTCCTGCCACCATGCTGTGTGACCCTGGCTAAATTGCTTACCTTCTCTGGGCCCCTGGTTTTCTCTCCCTCCCTGAGGTATAATGCTTTCTCCTCTGTCCCCTCAGGTCACACTTGGTCCCTCTGGCCCCAAGGTGAGTCCTAATAGAGAACAGGACACTCCTGTCTTCTTTGGTGGCCCCAGCCCCTTCCATAACATGTGACCCTGTGGCTGTGTGTTTATATGAGCACTACTAGAGCCTTTACAGGTGTGGGGTGATTAGGTGTATGTGTGTTGGAGACAGCAGGGGTTGTGTGTGTATACAAGTGTTAAGAGCTGCCCTTTCCTGAGGCCTTACTGTGCACCAGGACCTGGGCCACACCTGTGCACATCTGTTACCTTCCTGAGGCCCTTAGTACTCCTCCTGCAGGGTGAGTGCTATCATTTTACTTCAGGGGAAACTGAGGGCAAGCTATGCCCAAGTGTGTGTGATTGGGTGTGTCAGAGTGATTGTGCATGGGTGTGGCTACATGCGTCTCTGGGACATGTGTTTGTACACATGTGGCCCACTGGGGCTGGGGTTGAACCCATATACCTGTGGGCCTAACAGGGCCACAGAGCTTGTGTGCAATGGGGAGGGAGTATGTGCTCATGAACCCCATTTTATTGATGAGGAAGTGGAGGCTCACAGAGGTGACATGACTTGCCCTGAGTCACATGCTAGTGAGCACAAGATTTGACCTCAGGTAGCCTGACACTCAGCCATTGTGGGTTTCTACCCCCCTGCATGTGTACGTCCATGCACATGTATCCATGTGCCTCCATACGTGTGGTGTGTGGGCTGGTGTGGCTGGGTATGGGTGTAGGGGAAGGCATACCCTCTGCCTGCGACCATAGATTTGCCAAATGCAGCCTCTTAGGGTGGGGGTATGTGGATGAATGGGTGGGGATTCCCCATGCTGTGTGTGTGTTGGGGGTCGGAGTGGGGCTGGGCACTGCCCATGTGTGTGCGTGTTTGCACACCTATGTGTGGTGGATGGGTGGAAACCAGGGGTGTGGACCGCTTCCTTGAGGCTCCCATGTGTCCCCAGCCTCCATTCTGGTTTCACCCACAGGGAGGGAAAGGTGAGCAGGGCCTGCCTGGTCCGTCAGGCCCCAAGGGAGAGAAGGGAGCACGGGTAAGTGCCCCGGCCGTGCCCACTGCAGGACCCTTCCCAGCCATGCCCAGGGGTGGGGTGGGCTATGAGCCATCATCTCAGCCCAAAGCCTGAGGCCTGGCCTAAATGGGGGCTGAGGGCCAGGGGCTTTCTAGGGGTTAGTGTGTGGAAGCCTCTATTTTCTAGGGACATTTGGGACTGTGGGATGTGGGATTCCTGGGCCTGTCCTCCTCATAACAGGTCTAGGGTGACCCCCCAGGAGGCCCCCTGAACCCTTGTTCCCTACCCCAGGGCAATGACTGTGTTCGAATCTCCCCGGACGCCCCGCTTCAGGTAAGACCTGGAGGTGAGGCCTGCTTTAGGGCCAAGATGGGGCCAGCCCCTTGGGAGAGGGTTGTACCCTTGGCAGCCCTCAGGTGACCCTGGGCCCCTCTCAACCCCTTGTCTCCCTGTTCAGTGTGCAGAAGGCCCGAAGGGAGAAAAGGGGGAGTCAGGAGCTTTGGTGAGTGTGGGGCCGGGGTAGGGCAGGGGTGGGGGCCCAACCTCACCCTCCCTTACCCCTTCTTTTGTGTCCCCTCCTCATCTCAGGGACCCTCAGGACTCCCAGGCTCCATAGGCCAGAAGGTAACAGGCCTAGATTTGGAGGGGTGGGTACCAGGGGGTCTGCGGGCCCTACAAGCATGAGGAAGCAGTTGCCCAAAGTCTTCCTAGAGGATGCTGTTGGTGGGCAGAGTTGGCAGGACCCTCCCCCTTCTGCCTTGTCCAAATACCCGCCAGTCCCAGAGAGTGGCCTGGCTGGTTTGGAAGTTCTTCCTCTTGTCTACCCACTTGTGGTGACTGAAGCCATTCACATCAGGGGAGGCAGAGACCAGGGGTCTAGAAGGCCGTTGTCCCTCCCCCAGATGGAGCTGTCCTGGTTGTTCCAGTCCCTTCTCTCAAACCTGGTCACTTTGCCTCTTCCCTCCACCAGGGCCAGAAAGGCGAGAAGGGTGATGGAGGCACCGAGGGCTTGCCAGGAAAGCCCGGCAGAGACGTACGGGGCTTGGGACCCTTCCCCGCTACAACCGCCAGCAAGGGATCTGGGGGTGCTGGGACTTAACCCTGGGACTCCGACCCCCTCCCCTTGCTGGGGCAGGAGAATAGGGGTGGGGTGTGTGTGAGAGAGAGGGGGCTGTGCCCTGAGAGGCACAGCAGGGAGGGGGCAGAAAAGATCCTGAGCTCAGGCCTCCTGGCTCCCAGCCTCTGAGCCCTGACCTCGAAGGCCCTGAGGTTGACATGTGATGACCTTGGGGCACTGGGGTGGGCTCTGGCTTCAGGGAGAGGAGGGGAGGGTGGGACAGATGGGTATTTACCTGTCCCAAACGGGGAGGTGGCAGGCCTCTGTGGTTCTCACACCCTCCCCCCTTCCCCTCAGGGCCGGCCAGGAGAGATCTGTGTCATCGGGCCCAAAGGGCAGAAGGTGAGTGTGGGAGTCCATGTGGTACAGAGGAGGTGGCAGGGTTGAGGTGGCTGCTCTCTCACACCCACCTTATGTCTGTGCCAGGGAGACCCTGGTTTTGTTGGGCCTGAGGGGCTGGCAGGAGAGCCCGGGCCCCCCGGCCTCCCTGGGCCCCCTGGGATAGGACTGCCTGGGACCCCGGTGAGTACCCCCTTGCCTCTCCTGCTGTCCTTCTCTTAGGGACCCCTCTCCCGCCCTGGCCAGGGGTGCAGGAGATAAGGTCTTTCTCAGGGGTCCTGGTTGGAGGAAGGGGAGAGGGTAGAAGACCTCATTACCTAATGAGAGGCTCCTGGAAACTTCCACCTGACCCTTTTTCTGCCCTCAGGGGGATCCAGGTGGCCCAGCAGGCCCTAAGGGAGACAAGGTAAGCATAGTGCAGCAGGAGTGCGGGCCCATGGGGGAGCTTGATGCATGGCAGGAGGAGAGAGGAGAGTGGGTCGGGGCAGCAAGCATGTCCCCGGGAAGAGGCTGGGCATGTGGCTGAGGAGGCTGGGCTGGGCTTGGCCAGGCCCCTTGGTGGGGGGATGTCCTCACCCCTGCGCCTGCTCCCGCCTGGCCTGTGTTCCAGCATGGGGATGGGCAGGCCTGAGTCTAGTAATGACCAGATTGGCCTTAACCAGAGGGCTTCCGCTCATTTTAGGGCCTTGTGCCTTGATGAGCAGAAAGCCCTAGAAATGTCTGTCTGTCTGTCTGTCTGACTGCTGTGGTTCCTCTGGGGTCACTCAGATCACCTCCTAACCTGCTGCACAGCGGCCCACATTCTTCCTTCTTTTGCAACCCAGAAGGGCTTGGGTTAGACGTGAAGAAGGACAAGCTCCAGGAAGGAGGGTTTACTGACCGAATGGACTAAATGGAGATGGGCGAGTTGGCAGAGATTGTCCTGCCACCCAGAGAGGGGACCAGATGGGGAAGGGGAATGGGCTGAGGTCACGCTGGCCAGGAGAGTCCCCCTGAACTTTTCTTCTGACCACAGGGCAGCTCTGGGACACCAGGAAAGGAAGGCCCTGGTGGGAAACCTGTGAGTGACCCTGATCCGGAGGGTGGGGGGTGTGGCCCACGTGCCCAAGTCTGCTCTTCCAAGGCCTCCACTGGGAGGGGCGGGGTCCTCGGGTCCTCTGTGGGCACACCAGCCCTCTGCCCTGGTGCTGACACCCACTGCCTCTTCTCCAACAGGGGAAGCCAGGGCTGAAGGGAGAGAAGGTGAGTCCCAGGCCTGGTTGCCCCAGGTCGGGGTAGGAATGGGAGCCCCTCACTGCAGGTGACACTGAGCATCAGGGGGCCAGGGTTGCTGGACCTTCCTCAGGGACACCCACCCCTTCTTTATTCCTGTGGTGTGCGTGTGTGATTAGTACATAAAGAGCCTGGCTTGGGGGTTAGCTGGGTTCAAATCCTGCCTCTGCCACACACAGGGTTTATGAATGCCGCCAGTCAGTTAGCTTCTCTCTTAGCCCAAGTTTTCACCTGTCAATGGGACACAGTTATTTCTTATGGCTTGCTGTGAGGATGTGGCTTTGTGATGTCTGGGAATCATAGGTTGAGTGGATGAGTCAGTTGAACAGGGAGTCTCTGCAGGGTTCCTGCTGTCCACATGATGTTGGGGGTAGGGTGCTGGCCTATCCGATGTCTAGAGATGTCTAGAGTTGGTGTCAACAGCAGGCTCCTTGCCTTTCCCGGATCTCAGCCCTACCCTCTCCACTCATGGTCTCTCCCTTCTGCTAGGGTGACCCCTGTGAAGTGTGCCCAACGCTGCCTGAAGGGTTTCAGAACTTTGTGGGGCTCCCTGGAAAGCCAGGGCCCAAGGGGGAACCGGGTGATCCTGCACCAGCCAGGGTGAGTGCTCAGGGTGGCCACTGAGGGACCCCCCAACACACACACAAAGAAACCTGGGGGCATGATCATAGAGAGGAATTGGGCAGAGGGACTGGGTACTTCTCATGGCCATAGAGAGATTGTGGGCGGAGGGTCTAGCTGTTACCATGGTGGCAGGGGGTCTGAACCATAGAGCTTGGGGCTGGGCTAGAGTACTACCCCAGGTCTCCATGGCAACCTCCCAGGGCTCCCCAGGAAGCTCCAGGATGCCTTTTGGGCAAGCTGGGGTGGAGCCCACCCTTGTTGTGAGTGAGGCTGTGCCCTAGGATTTGGGTATGGGCTAGGGGTAGAGGAAAGGAGTGGGCAGGACTCCCCACCCCACGCCCTCACAGACCCTCTCTTTCAGGAGCGTCTGGGAACTGTCGGACAAAAAGGTGATCGGGTATGTGCGGGAACTTCCCATTGGAGTAGGTTAGCCTGGCCTAATTTCTCCTGCTTGTTACATGGGTTGATAAGCCCTGCCTCTGGGGTGCTGGCCTTGAACCCCATGGGACCAGTGTACATGTATTAACATACCCAGTGGGGTGTTTGAAGGGTTTGTATGTGTGACACTGATGTCCTCGTATATGGCCAGGGAGTTTGGGGCACCCCAACATGCCCAGTGTCAGCCTACAAACCTTTTTTCCCTGCAGGGAATCCAAGGCATCCAAGGCACCAAAGGAGAGAAGGTGAGGGAACCCTGGTCCCCTGCTGCCCTCCTCTGCCTACCTGGGAGCCTTTCTGAGCCTTTCTCTTTCTTCCCCAGGGGGAGCCCTGCTTGTCCTGCAGTGCAGTTGTAGGGGCCCAGCATCTTGGGCCCTCTACAGGGGCCAGCGGAGATGTGGGCTCCCCAGGCTTTGGTTTACCTGGTCTTCCGGTGAGTGACTTCTTTCCCCCAGCTTAGCCCCGTCCATCCCATCCTTGCCATACTGGTGACCTCCCTGGCCTTTCAGGTCCCAAGTCTCAGGGCAGGGGCCAGGAGGGAGGCCCTGAGGCAGGTGTCCCAGGCCTGCATCCTGGTCCCTCTCTCCATCCCTGTGCCACCCAAGCTACTTGCCCTTGGACTTCCTCTTAGCAACTCAGAGTGCCCAATTGTCTAACTGAGGAAATTGTCCAGCCAGGGTTGTGGGATCCCTAATTCTGATCTTGCCTTTCTCTTTCTGGTTGGACACTGGGACCCAGGGAATATTGGAGGGGCGGGTATGGGGAGATGCTGTGACTCTGTCTTGGTTGTTTTTTAGGGGAAACCTGGGGCTCCGGGTCTAACAGGGCTGAAAGGAGAGAAGGTGAGACCTGGGTTAGATGTCGGGGACACCAGGGCTTCTTGGCAGGGCGGCAGGGGAAGGGTGGCCCTGGGTAGGGAATGGGGGCAGTATAGACAAGAGAGCAGACTGTCAATTCACAGTGAAATAAATTTTATCAGGGTTTTGCACACTGGAGTCAAGGAACTTATTTCTGAGAGCCCCTATGTTCTCCAAGAGAATTCCCTAGTGTTTTATTTTTAATATAATGATAATCTAAAACTATTAAGCACATTCAAGACTACCTTATAATAAAATAACATTTAGCACTTCTTTACCACTTATGTGCCAGGCACTGTTCCAAGTCTTGTATGTTTATTAACCTGTTTTGTCCTCCCCAAACCTTATGGGGTAGGTACTCCATTATTCCCATGTTGTGAATGAGGAAACGGAGGCACAGAAAGGCCAAGTAAATTGCCCAAGGTGTCACACAGGTGTTTAGATGCAGACCTGGGATTGGGCCCAGGAAGGCTGGCTCCAGAGCCTGTGGTCCTCACTACTCAGCTGGGTCACTCAATTTCAGCGCCTCTGTTAACATTTCTCCTTATCATTGCGTTGGAGGCAAATGGCAGCCTTGAACTTCTAACGCAGTGTCACTCAAATGAGGGGTTCTGTGGGTATACCCGTGCTCAAGTGTGAGAAACACTGCAGTGCGTGCAGACTCGACTCCAACAGGCAACCCCTCTTGTCATTTCTCACGTGGGGCCTTTGCACCGTGCACCCCCCCCCCCACGGCCTGCCGCTTCTTCCCGGCTTGTCCATCCCAGGCCGTGGCTCACACCCAGCCCCTAGCACCCCAGGCCTGCACCGTCCCCACATCACCCCTCCCTCCAGCCACCAGCCAGTCCTGACAGTTCCGCCAGGGACGTCTCCCTCAACCCTCTGCCTCTCTCCACTTCCACCACCAGCACGGGCTGGGTCCCCCTCGCCTCTCACCTGGTTGGTGGCGCCTCTCTGTCTAGCCTGCCTGTGGCCCCTGCAGCCGTTCAACAGTCCCTTTTTCGTCCAGTAGCTACTGCGGCTTTGTAAAAGAACTCAGATTACACATTACATTCTCCCCCTGCTTAGCATCCCTCTGGGACTTGACTAGGTGCCGCAGCCCACTCCCCCAACCTGTGCCTCACAGGACCCCCAGTGGCCCGGCCCTACTTTTGTTCCCAAACTCATCTGCGTCTTCTCTGCGTCTTCTCTGCCTCCTCTGGTTTACTGGCCTTCCTTTTGCTCTGGAACATGTAAAGACTATTCCCACCTCTCCGGTTTTGTACTTGTGGTTCCCACTAGAAACGTCTGGAACGTTTGTCCTCTCTCCCTCCCCCTGTCCGTTCATTGGCTGACCTCATCCTCACTCATCTCTCTGACGGTAATCAGGGTCGACACTGCTCTGACCACCCTGTCTAAAATGGCTGCCCCCACTCACTCTGCCTCATCACCTTGTGTATGTCCTTCACAGCACTCAATACTGTTTAAAATCGTTATTTAAAAAGTTCTAGGTGTGTAAGTGCCACAAGTCACTGTATACCCAGCACCTGGCTCCATGCGTGAAGGCGTCCAATGAATAGCTGTTGGGAAGATGAATGAATTGATCTTTGTGTGCTGGGTCAGGTGGGGGGGGCTTGGATTCCGTGAAGTGGGGTTGGGGGCACAAATATGGCTTCTAGCCCCTGGTTGGCCACAGACTTCCTTGGGGATCCTGGGGAGATCCCTTTCCCTCTCTGGGCCTCAGTTTCCCTCGCCAGGAAATAAGAGGGTAGTCTAGACGTCCCAAGGAGCTCCTTTTGTAGTTTTGGGTTTGGGATTGCTCTAGCACCTATATCCCACTCTCTCTTTGACCGGCACGTTCTCTGCTTTGCTCTCAGGGTAATTTGGGGGTGGCAGGGCCAGCCGGCAGTCCGGTAAGTATGTTTTGGTTGGCAACAGCTCGGGGGAGGGCAAGTGGGAGGCGCCACCCCCGCTGGGGAGCTGATAGGCCTGGGCAATGCCTCAGCAGGGCCCAGGAAGACGCTGGGCATCACATGTGGCTTCTTACCATGCAGGGACCACCAGGGCCAGGGGGACCAGCAGGCATCAAAGGGGCAAAGGTGAGTCTGAGGACATTCTCTATGCCGCAGCCAGGGTGAGCTTCCTAGGCAGACATTCATCTTCCTCTGCCTCAAGCCCTCCGGGGCTCCTCACTGCCTGGCGGGCAAAGCCTGACCCTTTAGCATAGCGTCAACACCCCTGAAGACTCGGCCCCACCTTTACTACTTCCCTCCTGTCCCTCAGTCTCCCCTGAGACACCCCTCGCCTAGCAGAGGTGCTATGTCAGGTCCGGCTGCATTCCCCAGGCCCAGATGCCAAGCCTGGCCCTAGTGTACCAGGCCTGGGGATGCCCTGACCCAGTGTCCTTGCTCGGCAGGGGGAGCCTTGTGAGCCATGCCCAGCCCTGTCCAGCCCACAGAATGGGGACGTCCATGTGGTAGCCTTGCCTGGCCCAGCAGGAGAGAAGGGGGAGCCTGGGCCTCCAGGCTTTGGCCTGCCAGGAAAACAGGTGAGGTGGGACATAGGCAGGGCTCGAGAGAGGGGAGGGGTCCTGCCTGGGTCTCTTGACCTCCTGGGTGGTGGGGGTAGGTGGGAGTATGTGGACGGGTCGGTGCCTCTGCCCTTTACCCTGGGTCACAGCATGGGGCAGAGAAAACATCAACCTAGGACCAGCCAGACTGGGTTCCAATCCCAGCTCTGCCTCTTACCAGACCTTTGACTTGAGCAAGTTGCTTTTCTTCTCTGGACCTCTCTTTCCTCCACACGGCATGGTTGTGATGTGTAGTAACGATGTGTGTGAAGCACTTAGCATATAACAGGCGTTCAGGAAATGGCAGTTACCACTGTGGTTGTTAGTATTGTTACTGCTCTAATAGTAACAGCAGGCACTGGCACAGTGGCCACCACGGGCCGTGCACTGCTTCACACGCATTAGCTGGTCTCTCACAAGATTAGACGCCTGTACTATTGTCATCATCCCCATTTGACAGATGAGGAAACTGAAGCACAAAGATAGATGAGGAAACCTGCCCAGGTCACCCAGGCAGAGGGGAGTCTGGCACAGTCTCTTCTTCTCTTAACCCTCGCAAGATTGCTTCACAGCATGAGAGCAGAGACTTTTGTCTGTTTTGTGTGCTGTTGTATCCCTTGGCCTGGCACGGTGCTGGCACTTAGGGAAGTCCAGTGCGAGTGAATGGTGCCGGTTATGCTTTCTTCTCAGGGCAAGGCTGGAGAGCATGGGCTGAAGGGGCAGAAGGTGAGAGAACCCTGGTGGGCACGTGGGTGGGCACTGCCTCCTCTCCAATGCCCTCCCCCCCTCCTTTCCCTGAATGGCCTGTGCCCACCTTCCACTCCCTTCCCTGCCCCCAGCCCTCGGCCCCGGTGAAAGACTGTGAGTACCCCCTGACCCCAGCAGGGCACCCCCTGCCCTCCTTGAACCCCACTGCTTACAGGGTGATGCTGGGAATCCTGGAGACCCTGGAACCCCAGGTGCCATGGGGCGGCCGGGACTGTCGGGAGAGCCTGGAGTTCGGGGCCCTGCAGGGCCAAAAGGAGAAAAGGTCAGTCAGGTGGGGGGACAGTTCATTGCATGAGCGAAAGGAAATCAGGTGGCGCACCAGTGAGGGAAGGATTGCAGGGTCCACTGGAACCTTCAGGGGTGCCGGGACCACTGGGTAGAGGCTGGGAGTGGCAGGGCCTATTTGACTTCCCAGGCTGAGGTGGGGGCAGCAAAGGGGCAGAGCTCTCAGGGGGCACAAGGACCCCTCTGTGATGCCTCCTCTGGCCTGGCTGCCAGCCCTGGCTCATGGGCTCCTGCCTGTGCCTGTCTCTGACCAGGGTGATGGCTGCACTGCCTGCCCCAGCCTACAAGGGGCATTGACCAACATGGCAGGACTACCTGGGAAGCCCGGCCCCAAAGGAGATCAGGGCCCTGAAGGCGTGGGCCGACCTGGTAAAGCTGTGAGTTGCCTTGCCTCCTGGTCCTTCCCTGCTGGGGCTTTGTCTTCTCTTCCTCCTGTCCCCCTAACCCCTGTGTGGACTCCATGGGCTACCTTGTGCCTTGCAGGGCCAGCCTGGTCTACCGGGAGTTCAAGGGCCCCCAGGACTGAAGGGCGTACAGGTGTGTATGAGTCTGGGGGCCTTGGCTGCAGCTATGTGTGGGCAAGGGGGCATGGGGAGATATGTGGGGGTGGGGGCCTGCAGTGGGGAATGGAGGCAGGGTAAGAGCAGGGAGAAGGTGGAGCAGAAGGGGCTGGGGAGAAGGGTTAAGAGGGAATGGGTAACCTTGAGCCAGGGATTGTCCTTCTGCCTCTTCAGGGAGAGCCAGGGCCTCCAGGAATGGGAGCACAGGGACCCCAGGTGAGTCTCCAGCCTTACCTTTGCCTGCCCCCGCAACACCCTCATTAGCCAGCTGCCCACTCCCAGCTGCCCCCAAATGCTCAAGGGCACAGCTCTGGGACCAGGGCTCAGGCAGCAGCCCTGGCCTGCTGTTGCTTCTGTCAGGGGCTTGGCTTCAACCCCCGCCTCACTGACCCTCAGGGTCTCCTTGGGAGCTCGCCTGAGTTTGGGCTGGCAGATGCCTCATCCCAGTCAGGTCTGGCAGCAGGTCAGGGCTAGTGGGGCAGGTTGGCGTGGGCTGCTGTGCTCCAGTCTGCCCTTTCTGATTTGCAGGGGGAGCCAGGAGCCCAGGGTTTGCCTGGCATTCAGGTACGTCTGCCTTGGACCTGGAGGAGGCTGGCAGGGGAAGGGACCACTGTAGGTAAGGGGTAACTAATTGTGCTTCCACCTGCAGGGACTTCCAGGACCTCGGGGACCACCTGGACCCACTGGAGAGAAGGGTGCCCAGGTGAGCCTCTGCCTCCGTGGGCATTGGGCCTGTGGTGCTTCAGGGTGCCCTGGCAGCAGGCTCAGGGGATGTCAGGGCTGAGTGAAGCCCATCAGAGTGCTGCCCGAGACCTTGTCTGATGCATCTTGCCTGCTGGATCATAGTTAGCTTCCAATTCTGCCCCTGCAACCTTTGTACCCTCTCTTGCACAGGGATCTGCAGGGGTGAAAGGAGCCATGGGACCTGTGGGACCTCCTGGTGCCAGTGTCTCTGGGCCTCCGGTGAGTCTTCTCTGCATTCAAGGCTGAGGGTATTGCTGGGGCCGAGGGTGTTGCTGCTGGGAAGAGGGCACAGGGCTGACCATGCCCATCCCAGCAGCCTTGGGGATGGGAGGAGAGTGGCCTCAGCCTGGCCCAGCCTCAGAGAAGGAAGACTGCACTGTTTGGGGGAGTGACTGAAGAATCACAATAGTAGTGATTGTGTTTCTTAAGCAGTGATGATGCTGAGGCCCTGTGCTAAGTTCCAAACACACAGAAGTTCACTTAATCCTCATAGCGGCCCAGCAAGGGGACTGCTATCATGGTCCCCATATCATAGATAATGAAGCTGAAGGCCAGACAGTGAGGAGGCAAGCCAAGAACTTGACCCTGCTTTGTCTGACTCAATGCCCATCCCCACCTGCAAACCTTGGAGTTGTTAGGGGCTGTAGAAACAAGCACTGCCCAGTAGAACTATCTGTGATGATGGAATGTTCTGTCTGCACTGCCCAAGACAGGAGCCGCATGTGGCAACTGAGCACCTGAAATGTGGCTGGTGTGACTGAGGAACTCAATTTTAAGTTTCATTTTATTGTAATTAATTTAAATTTAAATAGCCACATGTGGCTATTGGCTACCATACGGGAGAGCACAGAACTGGACCAGCAGCTACATCCACTGTCATTACCCTCAAAGACCTCCCCTCTGTTACTGTTCCCCCAGTGACTCCCATGTTTTAAAAGATGTGCCTATTGAGCAAATTCTATAGATTAAGTAATCATAAGTGCATTTTCTCATTTTTAGTCATCAAAGACCTGTATAATAGTCAGCTTCTACTCCACAGGAACCCACTAGAATTTTACAAGATGATATAATTTTAGTCTAAATCAAAGAAATGCTGCCTTTCAGCCAGCCTATGCCATGCCAGGTGGTGGGCAAATGTATAATTTTTCTCGGGCTTTTGATAATGTTGAAAATAGCCCAGTGAACTGTATCCTTTTCTATCTTTGTGGATCCCTAGAGAAATTCTAGTTCCAGTTTGGGAGTCGCTGCTGGATTGAGACTATACCAGTGCCCGGGGGGCAGGGGCCAGCCTAGGCACACGCAGCCAGTTTGTGTTGTCCCTGCCCATCCCAGGGAACCCCAGGGTCAAGGGAGAGATGTGGTCGGTCCTCAGAGGGCTTTGAGTCCCACATGATGTGAAGGTGGAGGGTCCCCTGGGAAAGCAGCCATGAGGACACCCTCCGTGCAGCCAGGCTGGCCTCTCCTAGCCTGAGCAGATCCCATGCCTTTGCCCAAGCTGCTTTCCTTTCCAGGAGAACTCTCCAGATCCCCCCTCAAGCTGAAACCCATCCAGGAGGTTTCCTAATCCCAGGCCCACACTCACTAGTTGTGTGACCTTAGGCAAGTGACAGCTTCTCAGAGTCTCCAATCCCTTGTGGATAAAATGGGGGCTGAAAGTCCTTTTTCCCAGTTAAGTCAACAGAAGTAACTTTTGTGATAGAGAGAATGTGTCTCGGGCATGAAATGGAGAGGAAAGGGCAGGGACTTCGGGCTGGACAGACCTGGGTGCAGTTGTGCTGTTGCGTCTATTATGCAATTTCTTCAAGCCTCAATTACCTCAACTGAAAAACAGAACAATACCATCCTGCTGGGCTGGGAGTGGGGGTTCAATGCAATGTTCTCAGACAGGTGCTTGGCCCGGTGTCTGGTACCCAGAGGTGCTCAGGAAATGCCAGCCTCCTTCCTCCTCCCCTCATCTCCTGTGGCCCCCATTTCCTCTAGAACATGGGCACTGGGACCTGGGCTCTAGGGGAGCCTGGCACTGCTTTTGACTGTCCTATCACCGTTCTCTGCAGACAGCCAGATGGCTGACTCTGGGCTCTCTCCTTTCAGGGCCGTGATGGGCAGCAAGGACAGAGTGGACTGCCAGGAGCCAGAGGGATGCCGGTGAGTACAGTGTCTTGGGGCAGCAGGACACCATGGCTGGCCGTGCCTCCACACCCCTGTCTACTCACCTTCCTGTGTTGCTTCTCTGCAGGGTGAAAAGGGACCGCAAGGAGAAAAGGCAAGTCCCGAGGACCTGTGTGCAATACTTGGGGGGAATTAGCAGCCCCTCCAGCCCCCCACCCAGGGGAACCTGTGCCTGTGGTAGCTGCCTTGGACTGGAGGACAGGGACAGAGGAGACATCCTGGTCTCCTTGCTACCCCCAACCTCCCTGATTCCAGGGGCGCCCAATACTCCCAACTTCACCTGGTTGCTCACCCAGGACTCACTCAGGATCGCAGGAGACCGGAGAACTCCAGGGCCCCCTTAGTGGGCAGCTGCATTTTCCAATGGGGGCTGAGTGAGAGGATGGGGCAGGAAATGAGCTGGGAAGGACTAGCGGGGAGTGGGCGGAGAGCTAAGGGGCCCAAAAGAAGGGCACGGAAGCCAGGCTGGAGCAGGGCTGCAGGGGGTCGAGCTGTGGCTATCCTGGAGGCGAGAATCCCTGAGCAGCAACAGACAAGGATGTAACTAAGCGATGACTTTAACAGCAGTAGCCATCGTTTGCTGAATACTCACCATGCAGCAGGGCCCCTATATACACTAATCCATTCCATCCTCGAGACAGCCTATGGGTTTGGAATTATCCCTGTTTTACAGATGAGGAGACTGAGGTGCAGAGAGGTTACACAGGTTGCCAAAGGGCACAATTGTAAGAGGCAGGTCCTGGATTTGACCCCTGGACCCTCCATCTCTAGAGCCCGTGCTGTCTCCTGGATGTCAGTTTCCAGAGGGCCCTCTGTCCTGCTTCCCTCTCACAAAGGCTCTTGTCTTTTCAGGGCGAGCCAGGGGAGTGCTCATGTCCCTCTCGAGGAGACCCCATCTTCTCCGGCATGCCGGTAAGTGGTGCTGAGAGCCTTCTCCCCAGCCCCGGGGAGACGCCCAGCTTCCGGCCTCACCTGGTGCCCAATGTGCAAGGGCCCTGCAGGGCTTTGCGCCCCAGCCAGCTGCCTCCTCACGCAGCCCTGCGCTTGGTGTGGACGTTGCCTATAACCTTTTCCCTTCTTTTGCGACCCCCACTCCCACCCAGGGTGCTCCGGGACTTTGGATGGGCAGCTCCTGGCAGCCGGGCCCGCAGGTGTGTGTCGCTTGTCTCCTCTGTCTCTCCTCTCGTCTGCCAGCGCCCCACGGCTTGCCCATCCTAAACTGCTGCCCCCAGCCATGGGGCAGAGCTCTCTTCTGCCTCTGATTCTTTCTTCTCTCCCTCAGGGTCCCCCAGGTGTTCCTGGACCACCAGGCCCCCCCGGAATACCTGGGCTGCAGGTAAAGGGGGAGAACAGAATGAGGAGTTTGGGTGGCAGGGCTTGTGCTCCATGCTGGACCTGAGGACGCTGCTCCCCAGCCCCAACCACATGTGCATGTCATTTCTCACTTCTCTGTGCATCTGCTTCCCAGCACGGCACGGAGGGCCCACTGACCCCTTAGGCCAGGTTGTGTGCACTCCTAGCCATTTTTCGAGGAATGTCCTGTTGTGTTACTGTCAGGAACCCAGAATCTGGGTCAGATAAAAATCCCTTACGCTGGTACAGAGCCCCACCGTTTGGGAGCAGCGTTCAACATTCATTCACACAACACATATTTTTGTACATCTGCTATTTTCCAGGCAGTTTTAGGTGCTGCGGATATAGCAGGGTACAGAAATAAAAATTCATCCCCTCTTGGAGCTTGCATTCTAGTAGGAGAGACAGACGATGAGCAAGATAAAAACACAGTATGTTAGAAAGTGATACACATACACGCTCAGGATGAAGAGCAGGGAGTGGAGACAGAAAATTGGAGGAGGGCAGGAAAGATATTTGCAAAATGTGCTGAAAAGAAGGTGACATTTGAATGAAAAGTTAAAGGAAATGAGGAATGACCCTGTGAGGGAGAGCCTTCCTGGCAGAGGAAGCAGCAGATGCAAAGGCCCAGAGGTAGGAATGTGCCTGGTGTGTTTGGGGAACAGCAAGGAGGCCACAAGTAGTGAGAGGGGAACGTTAGGATTTGAGATCTGTGTGGAATTTGTGATCAGAGAGTGTATTCCGAGCCAGTAGCCTGAACTTGAATCCCAGCTCTGCCATGTGCTAGCTGTGTGGTGCTGGGTGAGTTCCATAACCTCTCTGTGTCTCACTGCCTTCATCTGTTAAGTGCACCTACCCAATAGGGCTTTTGTGAGTATGAAACAAATTAATGCATGTGAAATGTATAGAACACACATTTGGCACATTATAAATGCTTAGAAGGCCTTAGCTATCATTAGTGTGACGACGACAACTGATTATTTTACATCCATTCGTTTGAGCCGTACATCAAGCCCAAAAGGAAGGGGTTGTGATTCCTAAGCCACAGCTGGGTAAGCTGAGGCTCTGAGAGGTGGAGTATCTTGCCCAAGGTCAACCAGTTAGGAACTGGCAACGCCGGACTGGGGCTTCCCTGTGCAAAGCACTTTTTGCTCCCTGCCTTTCCGGACAGTTCCCCAATGGCTCGCATACCAGGACACAATTCCTGGAGATTCTAGGAGACACAGATAGTGCCTTCCACATGTCTGGCTTCCAGCTCCTGAAAGAGTGATTCTTACCCACAGAAGCAGGGCAGAATCACATGGAAGCTTTAATACATTTTGTCCTTCCCCCAACACCACCCCCCCTGCCTGGCCTGCCACCCTGGGCTGGGAATCTGCGCTGGTGCCCCCGTTGCTGATGGGGGTCTCCACACGGATCCCAGTCCCCTCTGCCCCGATTGGGAGTGCTGAACTAGAGTCCCACGCTACACATTTGCAGCCACGCATTTGCTGAGTGTCCCCGGCTTCCTGCCACACTGCTGGGAAACAGGAATCTGTCTGCAGGGGGCTTGCATTTTGCTTGGGGAAGCGTGAGAGTTATTTCAAAGTGACCCGTTAACAAGCGAGAGTGATGTAGTATGAACCCTGCCAAGACATGCGGGGGGAACGAGGCAGAAAAGAGTGACTTATGAGTCTGCTCCCAGGCACCAGAGTCCTCCTCTAGTGCCAGTGGCTGAGACCAAGCCGAGGCTGCTGCTAACAGGCACCTACCCCATCTCTTCACGGACAGAAACAGGCTCAGAGATGTTCAAGGCTCCATTGTCCCAATGCTCAGTTATCTCATTTCATCCTGATCCTTTTCACAGATGAGGAAACTGAGGCACGGAGGTTAAGAAATGTGCCTGAGTCTGTGTAGCTAGTAGGTCATCGAGCCTAGGTTTAAACTCGGGCTGCACTCTTCACGCCTACAGTAGAACAACAGGTAGAACATTTAGTGCTGGGAAGGCAGGAAAACAATCACAAATTATCAGGCTTGAATTGACAAACTGGCAATGGAGAGAGGGGCAGGGGGTGAATAATAATTTAGGGGCATAATAATTAAGGCATTTTCCCTGTGCCAGGCACTGCTCTAAGCCCAGATGGTGCATGGGGGTGCTAGAGGGGGCTGGGTTGGATGACTCAGGTCTGACCCAGGCCTGGTAGAGCTTGCCCTGAAATAGGGAGGGCTGCTCGGGGGCAGGTGATGTGTTCCATTGCTGGAGCTGGGACTTGAAGGGAGGCCAGATTGCAGAGTGAGCCAAGGAAATCCTATGTAGGGAGGAGCAGGCTGAGCAGTGGTGCATTCACTGGACACGTACTTATAGCACGCCTCCTCCGTGTCGGGCCCTGGGGATTTAAAACGGAGCATACTCCCTGCCTCCATGGAGTGCTTAATATGCAAATGTGCCTTGTGAATCTGCAAGGGGAAAGGAGTCTGGGTGGCATACATTTAACATGAACATCCTTACAGCCATTGTCTCCTTGAAGCTTCACCGTAAACTATCCCTGTTTTATAGATAGGGAAACTGAGGCACAGATTTTTTTTCTAAAAGTAACCTGCCAAAAGTTATACAGGTAGTCAGGATTTGCACGTAGATGGGTCTGATTGGCAAAAAATGCACCCTTGCTGTGTACCTGAATGTTTGGGGATGTCTTTTGAGGAATGATGCTGAAATAGTGGTTAAGAGAGGGGTTGGAAGCCAGTGGTTCTTACTCTGGTCTCAGCTCTGTGCCTTGCTCACCTTGTGACCTCTGGTAATTTACTTCCCCCCTCTGAGTTTTTTGTGCTGTTTTTAAGATGGAGATAATACCTAGCTCACCAAGATAACTGTGATGATTAGATGAGAAAATATAGAAAAACTACTTAGCACAGAAAGAAACAACAGTTACTATATGGGAGACCCTCTGCCCAATTTCTGAGCTTCCCCTGACATGTAGGGAAAACACTCCCTGTCGGACTGGTTTTGGGGGTCATTCCTCTGGGCCTATTCAGCTTCCCTACAAAGGGTCTGGAGGCTTTCAAGCTAAGAATAGATGTCAGCCTCATGCCAGCCAGGGCTCTCGGCTCTGCAGGATGAGGGGAAGAGGCGGGAGGGATGATGGGAAGGAAGCAGGCTGACCGGTGGGCTAGAGAAGGAGTCCACTCACCCGTGTCTCTTCTTGGCTGCAGGGAGTGCCTGGAAACAATGGTTTGCCAGGACAGCCTGGGCTGACTGCAGAACTGGTGGGTACTGGCCAGGACTCACTGTCCATCCCCTCCCTGACTTTTCCCAGGGCTGAGCTGACCATGCAGCTGGCTCTAAAGCTGCAGTGGGGGGCCCTCTTCTCTCCCTCTGCTGAGGCTGGGAGAAGCCCAGACAGCATGACATGTCCCAAGACACTACCTGGTCCTGTAAGTCTCCATCCCTTCTCCTCAATTGCCTGAGCCCACACATGCGTCTCTTGCAGGGATCCTTGCCAATTGAACAGCACCTCCTTAAGGTAAGAGGCACCAGGGAGGGGAGCAGGAGCTGGCGGGGCGTCTCCTAAGAAGATTCTCTTAGTGAGTGCTCAGCTGTGCAGCACCTCAGAGAGAGAGCAGCAGTTTGCAGGGAATGTGCGTTCCAAGCATCTGTCGAAGAGGGCCTAGCTGGTGCCTGGCTTGTTATAGACCCCCAGGCAACATTTGCTGAACGAGTGCTTAAAGGAGTCCTGTGGAGGCACCCACGTGGCAGATGCTGTCGGCAGAACCCAGCCCTGAAGCCTGCCCGCAGCAGCTGGCAATAAGGCTGGGTAGCACCCAAGTCATACCAGGGCAGGGCCCAGCAGCTTCCGAAGCAGACTGGAGGGGGTGAAGTGCAGTGATAGGGGGTTGTGCACATCATGTTCTGTGATGGGACTGGGTGGGGCCTGGAAGAAGGCTTCAGCTATTCTCTGGTCAATCCAGAAAGAATCTGGGATTTGAAAAGCCATTCTAGTGGTGTGAGAAAGGGCACTTGGGGCCTGGTCAGAGAGTTGGCCTGTGCCAGGACCTGGAAACAACCTTAAGACCCTACCAGAGGGCTGTGGCCTGGTCTGGCTTACCCAAGCTGGGAGGAAGTTCCCCTAGGGAACCAAGGGTCACACGCGCCTTCCTTCCTCAGTCACCTTAGAGATGAAAGCACAGTAATTCCTCAGGCTGCCTTTAGGTTTCTGAAGGCAGCCCTCTTGTCGCTGGACTTTTTTCTCCTCCAGCGTAGCGTCCTCAGGGGTCCCTCCCATGCCTTCACCTCCAGAGTCCCCCCTCTTCCTTGTCCTAGCCACCCTCTTCTGGCATGGGATAGTCAGTGCTCTGGACATCCCACTGCCCAGTGGGCTCTGGTCAGGGAAGACTATGGGGACTGTCTGCCCTGCCCTCACTCTGAATGGCAGATGTCTCCAGAAGCAGCCAGAGGAGGGCAGGGTAACCTCCTGGCAGCAGTGACACGTTGGGTCATAGCTTCTGTCAAGCCTGGGTTCCCCATGTCCTGCCTCTAGGCAGTGATTGTATGGCTCAAAATCCAGGATTTGACATTTTGCCCTGTAACACTGCATCCGTTGGCTTCTTAAGCAAGTGCTCCACCGAGGGCCCCAAACAGGAACTGAGTGTGGTCTGGAGAAGGGGCTGGGTGGCACCCCAGGGGGTGATGACCAGGAGCCCCAGCCACCACATGCACCCACAGTGCAGAGGAGGCAGGACCTGCAGAGAGAGCACTGGCTCTGGCCTAGGGCTTCCTCTTACCTTAGACAAGTCACACTGCCTCTCGAGTGTCAGCTTTCTCATCTCCACAATGCCCAGGAGATTACTGGCCCCACTGCACTGTCAGGACCGAATGTGATAATATGCAGGGGGCTATTGTGATTCATGGCATCATGGGTGCTGAATAAGTGATGGCCATTATCACTGGGCTTGGCAGTGATCAGTGAAGGTGGGTGTGGGGGCGCCTGCCTGGGTGTCCACAGATACCGCAATGGGCCATGGATAGTCTCTGGGCTCTCTGGAGCCTCCGAAATTACAGGCTGGTTTTTACTAGTGGGTTTATTTTTCTGGGAAGAGTACCCATAGCTTCCGTCATACTCTTAGAGGAATCTGTGATCCAAAGAAGGTTAAACCCCCGGGTAAGAGGAAAACCTTCCTGTTGGGAAGACCGTTCAGATGCAGCGACGTGGGAAACCCGTGGGCAGTCAGGCCTGCTCTGGGGAAGGAGGGCAGGCCCATCCCAGAAGGTGTCTGTGAAGGGCCTGGCTCCTCCCGCAGCTGTCCCTTTGCTCCCCTGGGCAGAGAAGCTGGCATTTAGAGCCAGCCTCTTCAGCCTAACTCCTCATGGCTTGTCCTCACAGTGGGCGCAGGTTGCAGGAACAGCCGGGACAGATGGTCCCTCCGTGGGCCCCTCCACCTCCTCCCACACGCCTGTCTGGAAAATGGCTTTGGCTTAGCCCTACCCGAGCTTCTTCCTGGAGGAAACTCAAAGCCAATCATTGGGAGTGGGTCCCCCAAGGATGGAGCAAAGCCGCCACAGGGATGTGGCTGTGGGGGGAGAGAATGTGGGCAGAGGGCTGCCAGGCAGGGGGCCACAGCTGTGGCTCTGAGTGGCTCCCCCATTTCCCGTGTCCGACCCATGCCCCACTGCTCTCTCTGTTCCCTCCTCAGAGCATCTGCGGAGACTGTGTCCAGGGGCAGATAGCCCACCCAGCATCCCTCCTGGAGAAAGGCGAAAAAGGGGACCAGGGCATCCCTGGTGTGCCAGGCCTTGACAGCTGTGCCCGGGTAGGGACTGGGCTCGAGGCAGCGGGCGCGGGAGGGCTCCCTGGCTGCCTCACCTGATGGAGCTCCTCTCCTTGTCCTTCCAGTGCTTCTCAGAGCGGGAGCGCCCGAGAGCCGAGGAGGCCCGGGTGAGTGGGCCCTGCCTGCTCTTCCCCAGCCCAGCCCACGCCCCACAGGGAGGGCCCTGGCCACTCACTCTCACCATCTCTATCCCTCTCCAGGGAGACAACATCGAGGGAGACCCCGACTGTGCTGGGAGCCCCGGCCTGCCTGGTCCTCCGGGACTGCCAGGCCAGAGAGGAGAAGAGGTAAGACCTTCCATCTGCCTTTGAGACCTGGTAGGACCTTCCAAGGCCTCACGTGATCGGCGCCCCTTACTGCTCTGGCCTCATCTATAGTCCCAGAGCACTGGTTCCTCTGGGGTACCCGGGACACGTTCCCCACCCCAGGCCTAGCTGCATCCTCATCCTGCAACACCCTTCTGCAGGGCTCATTCCTGCACTCCTGCAGCTCTGCTCCAATGTCACCTTCTCCATGAGACCTCACCTCACCACCCTCTTTAAAACTGAGCTCCCACACTGGCCTCAGACCCTCCTGTCCCCCCTTGCCTGCATGCTGCTTACCACCATCCCACATACCATGTACTTACTTCATTCAGGAACACTCCACAGTTATTGGTCGAAGACCAACTATGTGCCAGCCCCTGCTCTCTCTGTTACTGTGTCCATCTCTCCCCTAGAATGTAGGTGCCGCCAGGCAGGCGTTTGTGTCTGTTTTGTTTATTCTGTGTTCCCAGCCCTTGGACTGGTGCCTGGTACATAATAATTGCTCTATAAATGTGTGTTGGATGACCAAATGAACCAAATGAAAGGTTGTTTTAACCTCAGCTAAATGGTGACCCTGGCTGTGGCGAGCTGGGAGGAGGGCCACTGAGGCCCTGGGCTCTGTGGGGCCCAAGCTCTTCATCCTTGTCCCTCGGCTTCCTTTGCAGGGTCCACCTGGCATGAGGGGCTCTCCGGGTCCTCCTGGCCCTATTGTAAGTATCTGTGCTTCCCTGGCCTGCTTGAAAAGCTCTCAAAGGGGTCATGAAACTCACACACCATTCAGCTGCCTTGCCCCCAAGAAGCTGGGCAAGGCAGAAAGAGGGAAGTTCCAATGCTCTCACCAGCCCCTCATCAGGGCATCTGCGGGGACTGTGGTCTGCCACCACTGAATCCTGAACTGTCCTGCTCTGCCCCACTGCCCGTGGTCCTGCTTATGGGCGGCCCTCAGAGGCACAGCTTTGCTTCCCTGTGCCCCTCCCTGCTGTGTTTTACACAGTGGACCGTGGCTGCCCTGGGCAGGGGGGCCTGAGCTACTGGCTCACAGTCTCGGCAGGCAGGGAGGTGCGGGGCACCCTGGCCACATCTCTCCATGCCCCTGTGACACCAGTTCCTACGAGGGCCAGGGGCTACGATGGAGCTGCCCTCCCTTGCTCTGTTGGGCCATCTCTAAGGCAAGTCTACAAAGACCAGACCAGGGGCATCTACCTTGGAGTCCTCTGTGGTGTTGATATGGCAGGAAATAGAAGCGGCTAGGAAAGGCTGGAAGAACTGAAAAGGCTTTTTTGGAGGAAAACTGGCTGGTGGGAGCCACCTTAGAGATAGGGAGCCACCTGCCCGGGTGGCATGCGAGGCCAGGTGGCAGGCATGATGGGCCAGGCAGGAAGAAGCAGGCTTCCACACCAGAACAGGGACTCAGCTAGACCCCGGAAGACTCGGGGAGGACTCTGACTCGGGGGCTGTTTCGCATCTCTGCCGGCGGAGGAGTCTTCTTCCTAGCAGGGGGAGGAGCATTGTCTTCTGGGCCAAGACTTTCAATGAGTCTCTCTTCTAGCTGCCTTGAAAATACTCCCGTGACCTCCTCTCCCCACGGCCCCCCAGCCCTAGACCGTGCCCCCCAGGCTGCCCCAGGGTGACCGTGCTTGTGAGATGTGACCTGCCTGTTTCTCCCACCAGGGCCCCCCAGGTTTTCCTGGTGCTGTTGGCTCCCCCGGATTGCCCGTAAGAACCTAGCGCTGCTCGACCTCCCCTCCCCCCGCCAGCCAGGTCTCTGTGGCTTTTGCTTGTGTCCCTTCCGTCAAGCCCTCACCTCTGTCCTCCATGTTTGTTGTCCCCCTTCAGGCTCGGTAGCTAACGACACAGGTTCCCTGAGGTCCTGGCAGCTTGGACATGCTGCCAGCCTCTGACTTCTTTCTACCCCCTCTCCCTCCTCTGCTTTCTTCCTCTCGTCTTCTCTCTCCCACCCTCCTCTGTCTCTGTCTTCCTTTTCCTTTCCTCCCACCGTCCACACCACCCCCCGGGTCCTCCCAAGCTGTGGAGCTCTCGTACCTTCTTACGTCAGGCTGGTGCCTCTAGGGCCCCTTTCCCTTCACTGCTCACTCTGCCTCCTGCTTCTCACCACCTTTGGTGTTGACTAAAGATTCGCTGAAAGTAGTTCTTGGGGCCGTGCCAGGCACCTGGCTCAGAGCCCGGCAGAGATGCCAAAGCTTTAGGGCTTCACATTGCAGGCTGGCACAGGTTTGATGCCCTGCTGCTTGGCAGGGCCATCCAGAGGCACCCAGGGATTTAAAGGCAGCCCTGCCTGCACCTTGTCCATCGTCCTAGAGGGAACTGTCCACTTCCTCCTCTCCCCTTCCTCCTCCTTGGCTCAGTCCCAGCCTGCTCTAAGGCTGGGCGTATGATTCCAGCCAGTTGGGTTTCTTGGTGTCGGGGGGCCCTGCCCCTCTGTGCCCGGCACCTTGGCCTGCTCCTTCTGCCAGGTGTCGTTAATTGCTCTGCCTTCGTCATCGTCACAGGTGTGTTTAAGTCACCCCCATCCTCACTGTTGCTCCCTCCTGGGTCACAGAAACTAACCTCCTGTTTGTCAGATTTTGTGTTCCCGGGGCCTGGCTCCTCTGCTCCCAGGCCTGGCGATGAAGGCTCAGGGAGCAGGGCCCCTCCTTGTCACAGCTCCATCTGTCCCCACATCCTCATCTCTGGCCGGGCCTTGTCTGTTTCTGCTTGCTTGGGTGAAGGGGCCATCTGTCCGTCTAGCCATCTGTCTTGTGTCATGGAAAGGTTTGGGCGCCATCTCTTGAGAGCATGAGGGAGAAGGGGCAGAAAAGGTGTCCTTAACGGCGTGGTGACTGTGAAGGCCGGGGGAGGAATGAGGGGTGGAGGCTCTGGCTTCGATTGAAAGTGACATCCCCTTTCACCCTACAAAGTGACAGGGACTGCTCTGGAGGGAGCCTTCCCGTGTCTCTCTCTGCATCCCTAAAAGAAGGTGACTTTTGGCTTGGGGGTGGTGGGGCTCGGACAGGTAAGTGTTGGGTGTCGGGTGATACACTCTGGTGGGGAGCATCACCCTGGGGCACCTTTCCTGCCAGTTGCCCCTCAGAAGGAGCACACATGTCATCTGTCACCTTCCTAAAGGAGCACCCAGACAGTTACCTGGGTAGGGCACACCAACGACAGGCACCTGAGAGGTACCCTCTCAGAGTCACCCACCTGGGGGGCGTATATCTGTAGGTACCTGTCTTGGAGGGTACTCTCCCATGAAGCACCCATAGGCGGGATCTTCACTTCTGACGATCACCCTTCTGGAGCACACCCCTATGGTCGCTTTGCTAGGGACAACAGGGGAGTCACTGGTGACCTCCACCTTTGCCCAGAATGGGGACAGAGGGCTGGAAGTGGGAGGGGGGCAGTCAGGCCTGGGTGGGGATTGCCCTCCCCTGTGGATTCTCATGATTTTTCTTCCCAAGGGCCTTCAAGGAGAGCGAGGCCCCACGGGCCTGACAGGAGACAAGGGGGAACCGGTAAGAGGAGGCTGGCAGGGGTGGGAGAGGAAGAGCCCCGGGCAGGCAGAGGTTGGGCCCTGAGGGGTGGCCGCTGAGTGGAGGTTGGGAGGTGGACTCCTTTGGGAACGCTCTGCGCCTCTGCCCTGACTCCTTCAGTGTGGGGTCTTCACACCCCCTGAGGATCAGAGGAGGCCGATCCCCATGTGCCCTGACTACCATCAGGAGTACACCCCCGCCCTCACCAGGGTCCCTGGGGGCTCTCCTCCTCCCTCTGCCCGCAGCATCAGGCATGCCCCTTCCACCCTCCTCCTTGGTCCCCACCGTCCTGCTCTGGGCCTCCTCTGGCTCAGCTCCCGGGGCTGGTCGTGTGGGGGCTTGTCCTCCAGCCCCAGTTCTGTGGGGTCACAGCCAAGAGCAGCTGGGGCTGGGGGAAATGGCCCCGTGGTGGCTGTGCTGGGGGGGCTGGTACCTGCTTGATGGCAGCTCCAGATGTTCTGGCTTTGGCCACCCTTTCGCCCAGGGAGTGGCGACAGAAATGTTGGGGGACGGTCTACCATATCTGCCTTTCTTTGCAGGGCCCTCCAGGGCAACCTGGTTACCCCGGTGCCATGGGCCCCCCAGGACTGCCTGTGAGTAAGGGGACCCTGGCTCTGGGGGCACCAGACAGGGCCGGGCTGGGCATCCCTCAGCAGGCTTCCCCTTCCCAGGCATTTTGGCCTCGGCCTCTGCCGGACTATCAGTGCAACCCCTACCGTAGGACACCTTGGTAGCACAGCTTGGCCCCACCACTCTGCCTTCGGGGGGCAGAATCTCAGAGCACCCTACAAGTTCCAGACACATTAGGAACTGAGATCTGCCTCCTTTCAGGGTTGGGAGAGTTGGAGAGACAGCTGGGCGGCGCCACCCCCCACAGGAGCCCACTGGGTGGGCATGTCCCCATGTTCCACGGAGGGCCATGGTGTCATGGTGGGTGGGAGGCTTCCCCTCCCCAGCCATCCTCCTCGGTGCCATCTGCCTCAGAGCCAGAGTGGGTGCCAGCTGCAGTCTCCACCCGTCCCATTAGTGCCGTGATGGGCGGGCCCCCGGGGCTAATTCTGCTCTCTCTTTGCGGCTTGTCAGGGCATCAAGGGGGAGCGCGGCTACATGGGGCCAGCGGGAGAGAAGGGGGAATCGGTGAGTCTGAGTCGCAGCTCTGCAGGGGCGGGAGGAAGGGTTTCAAACAGAGCTGCCTGTGCCCGCCACCGCCACCACCACCGCCACTGCCACTGCCACTGCCACTGACACCACCACTGTGGGCTGGAGATTTCCTAGCAGCCTGTGAAGGAGGAAACGTGACCCCTGTGACCCCTGCCCCTGAGCCAGCGAGTAGCTCCAGCTGCGCCCACAGCAGTCAGCCTGGCTGGTGCGGCTGGTCACTACGGAGGCGGAGGGAAGGCAAGAGAGAATCCAGGCAGGTTCGGGTTCGTGGGGGAAGCAGCCAGGAGTCAACCAGCAGAACTCCTCCTCCTCCTGAAAGGAGGGCTGGGACTCTAGCCCCAGCCCGCTGAGTGGCCTCTGTCCCCAGCAGAGCCACCCTCTGCAGAGCCAGGGTGTGCCAGGCCCCACACTGAGCACAGGAGCTGGGCTGTTACTAGATGAGGATTCTGAAGCCCACAAAATGACGGAGTGACATGACTCACCCAGGGTCCCACAGCTAGTTAGTGAGCTAGTGGTAGAATCTGCACTTGAACCCAGGTTTGTCCTGGTGACAAACCTCACAAACCCCAGATCTGGGATCAGCCAAACTGGGACTGGAGTCTTACAAATTCAGCAGGTTCAGTGAGGCCTCAGTGGGATTCAGCACAACTGTCACATGTTTGTTCAAGAACTGCTCTTTCTCCTGGGCCTGCCACGTGCGGGCTCCTGAGGATACTGTGGTGAACAGAGCAGGCAGGGCTGCCCCTTGCCATGCAGTGGGGGAGGCAGACAGCAGATGAATAAACCAGTAACTATAAATGAGGGGACCAGTGGAGGAGACAGCAGAGTCAGAGGCTGGAGGGGGGTGCAGGCTGCCCTTAGAAGATCAGGGAAGGCCGCTCTGAGGAGGCGGCCTTTGTGCTAAGATCTGAATGGTAGGAGGCAGGGGGCCTTGTGGTTGTCTGTACTGGGGAATCCCAGAGGGAGAGGCCGGGGCAGAGGGGGGATTGCAGGAACAGCTGGGAGCCATCTAACGATTTGGTAAGGTTTCAGGAGACCTTGAAGGGGTCAGGGAAGGGTGGGCATTCCAGGTAAATAGGATAGCTGTGCAAAGGCCTGGGGCTGTGAATGCATAGTGCATTTTCAGGGAATAGTGGTCTGACTGAGCAAGGTGGAAGAGCAGAAGGGGAGAGGGAATGAAGTGGGAAAGGGTGGCTGGTGCCAGATCACAGGCTGCCTCAAAGACCAGTGTCGGTGGAAAGTGTGTGCCTCATTCAGTTGGCAGAGGGAGCCACGGAAGGTGTTTGAGCAAGAGAGTGACACATCAGAGCTGTGCTTGAAAAAGAGAAGATGGCAGCCCTTTGCTGGCTGGCTTGGAGTGAGCCAGGAGGTGGCAGGACTAGTTAGGAGGCTGCTTCAGTAGCTCAGACACTAGAGGGGAAGCCTCAACAAAGCAGGTAGAGTAGTTCTGCCAGCTTAGGCAGCCTCCTGCTGCAAGCCCCGCCTCTGCTCTGTGCTTCGTCCCCTGCCCCATCTCCTTTCTCCTCTAGGCAGAGTGACTGATTCTGCTCCTTCTTGTCCCCAGGGCCCCCCAGGATCCGAAGGACTCCCAGGTCCCCCAGGCCCAGCGGTGAGTGAGGGAAGGGGATGGGAGATGTGGACATGGACCCCTGGTCCTGGTCCTGCCCTGGGCTCTGAGGGCAGGAAGATTGGGTTCCAGCTGCATTGTTCTCTTTGGGTGACAGGGTCCCCGAGGAGAGCGAGGACCCCAAGGGAACTCGGGTGAGAAGGGTGACCAGGTGAGTGATGATTGGGACCTGGCTGGGGGGAGGCAGGGAAGGGGCAGCTCTAGCGTCCCCACCCCACCCATCCTGAGTTGTGACCTCCCACCTGGTGCCCAGAGCCTCATCTGCCGGCTGTCTCAGGCAGACTGGAGGGCAAGGCCTGTGGGCTTGAGGCTGCCTCACCCATCACTCCTTCCCCCCGGGCAGCCAGGCAGGAAAGAGGGGGTGGCACAGCACACTGTCCCTTGCTTCTTCCCCTAGGGATTTCAAGGCCAGCCAGGCTTTCCGGGCCCGCCGGTAAGTGAAGACACAAAGCCGGCTCTGTGTGATGTGGTCCCATCAGGAGCGGCGGCCTGACCAGGCCAGGCTGGGGGAGGATGGTCCTGGGGAGGAGGGGGAGAGGCAGGGGAGGAACGGCCTGGGTGGCCAGGCCTGGTTCCAGGAGCTGGACCTGGAGAGCAGGGCCTCCTGGGTGGGCCCCAGCCCAGCGGGTCAGGCAGACATAATGCTACTGGGTGGTGTTTCTAGGAAGTCAAAATGGATCGTGTTAACAACAGTGCAACGGGCACAGGAGGAAGGAAGGCGAGCTCCTCCTCCAGCCCCACTTTTATTCCCGCTTGCTCCTTTGTTAATATAGGGTCCCCCTGGATTCCCAGGCAAAGCTGGAGCACCTGGCCCACCTGGTCCCCAAGCGGAGAAGGTGAGCAGGACCTCAAGTTGGCCCAAGTCATGGATCTGAGCCATGCTGCTCCCATGCCCCGCACCCCTCCAGCATCAGGCCTTCGGGAAATTCCAAGACTGACCCACTTGTATCAAAGCTGGGGAAAGAGGCCTCTACACGTGCTCAGCGACTGCTGGACAGCAGCAGGGGCTGCAGCAGACCAGTGGGTTCCTCGGGACAGCTGCTGGGCCCAGGATGCCTAGCAGCCCGGGGGCAGCAGGGAGCTCAGGGCAGGGGGAAGCACCTCTGAGACTGGGAACCCCCAAAGGAGGACACCAACCTGGAGGGAGAGTGGCCTCCATCCCAGGCAGCCAGGCTCAGGTTGTTCCCAAGTGCCCAGAGAGGGCAGGGGAGCCCACACACTGGCTGCCTTGAGTTTGGCTTGATCAACTCTGGAGACATGGCTCCGCCTTGGTTGAGGGGCTGACATCCCTGTCTCGGTGCAACCTCTGGGCTCCCTAGATGTGCTGGGTGGGTGGTTTACGAAGCCCCAAGATTGACTTCTGAGCTTGGGGTGGGGGGATCGGGGCCCAGACAGAGGGCCTCTTTCCCCTGAGACCACACACATTAACTTCTCACTGTGCAGGTGAGGAAATTGAGGTCCAAAAGGCTGGGGGCAGGCTGGGCACAGTGGTTCATACGTGTAATGCTAGCATTCTGGGAGGCCAAGGCGGGAGGATCACTTGAGCCCAGGAGTTTGAGGTTGCAGTGAGCTATGGTCATGCCACTGCACTCTAGCCAGGGTAATAGAGTAAGACTCTGTCTCCAAAAAAAAAAAAACTCTGGGGCAGCCCAGGGGCACATGGTGTGTTGGCAGCAGAGCTGAGACTTCTCTCCCAGCTCCAGGAGGGCCTGGGTCCCCTACTACCTCCCCAGAGCCAGTGTCGATCAGCCATGGTTAGGGCAGTGGTGGCTGCCAGCTCCCTTCCCTCCTTCCTTTCCCTGTGAAGGACCTAGGTGGCAGCCCCGCTCTCCTTAGGCTGGTCATTGCAGGGAATCCCAAACCTCTGGCCAGTGGTTCTCCAGCCAGACTCCCAGTGGGGGCTAACATTGGCTGGGGCTGTGCTGACCCCTCCTGGCGGCTGGGGGCATTGCATTGCCCCCTGAGCTCTTTGCCCCTTTGCTGGATCCCTTCCCCTAGACCACCCCACAGCCACTGATCCAGGGCAGCCACCCTCTCCCCAGTGGGGAATGCAGCAGCCCCCCCCGCCAAAGCCCAAAGCAGATGAAGCATCTTGCCCCCCTCCTTTTCTGGTAAACATTCCAGTTCGCACATCTGTTCTCATCACTCCCCTGCTTTGAACCTTCAATAGCTCCCCAGTACCCGTAGCAGTTGTTTTCAGACTTTATTTTATAGTCCTTGGGCCTTTTTATCACACAAAAGCTCATATAAAACCTCAGTCTGTAATATAGATACAAGTGGAGTTGCTCTGGCTAAAACTCCCAGAGCCTGGAGTAGGGGGTAAGGGCAGGGGGCCTAGAGTCCACCCTCTAAGTCCCTACTTCACGGCCCCAGCTTTGAGGCTCCCCAGGAGCCTCCAGCACTCTCAGAAGTGTAGTTTAAAAACCACTGGTCTGTGTAATAAAGTTCAGCACGGCAACCAGGCTCTGACTTCTCCAGTCTCTTCTCCTGCCTGCCTGTTCCCCAGGCTCCCTCAGACATCCTGGCCAGACCAAGCATGTGACCACTTCCAAATCTTTGTCCTTCTCTTAGGTTCCCTCTGGCATGCGCTTTCCTTCTCCACCTGCCCAGTCCCAGACACCCCTCTGCGTCTAGCATCTGGTGACTCTTCCCTGGTGCTTTCCCTGATCCCCGCCACAGTGAGCCACTCCCTCTTCTAACTCTTCCAGCCCTTTTCCACACAGCACGTGGACTGTTGCTTTGCCTTTGATTGTGGCAGGCCTGTGACCCTCACTAGACTGTGTTCTCCTTGGGGACAGGGGCTACCCACTCTTTTCATGTTGGGGAATCAGAGCCCACATGGCACTCAGCGTGCTGTTGGGGCCCATGTGAATTGGACATGTGCTTTCAGTTCAGCACACGCCAGTGAGCACCCACCATGCCAGCCCCTGGGTCAGCCCTGAGGAAGATGCTCTGTCCCTTCCTCACGGAGCAGTGAGGAAAGGGGGATGCTTTGCAGATGAAGACAAAGCCTCTTGGGGAGGTGGTATAGAATATATCCAGTTAGGCCAGGCCCAAACTGGATCAGAAGCCAGCTGTCCTGACTTCCAATAGTCACCAGAAGCCCTAGCCCAGGGCCTGGTCTCCAAGGGTGGGACAAGGCCCTGCTGACTTTGATGTGGGGGCTGGTTTCCAGGGCAGCGAAGGGATTCGAGGCCCGACAGGCATGCCTGGTTCCCCTGGGCCACCAGGACCTCCTGGGATTCAGGTGAGCATGTGCCCTCTTAGCCTGGCAGGCATGTGGGGTGTGTGCAGGTGTGTGTGTGAGTGCATGTGTGCACGTGCATGTGTGTGTGTGTGCTAGGGGTGGGAGCTGGTTGGGGGGTGGGGAGAGTTGAGGGGCTTGGTCAGGTCTCCTGTCTCCCAGGACCCCGCACAGGCGTGCAGAAATGCCTTTTCCTGTTTCCAGGGCCCTGCCGGTCTGGATGGTTTGGATGGGAAGGATGGCAAGCCCGGCCTGCGGGTGAGAGTCTGGATGGGGAGGGCAGGCACCCCCTCCTCTCTGTCCTTCCCCAAAAGCCAAAGTCAAGGGAACCCTAAAGAAAGGAACGGGAGCATCCCCTCCTAGTCGGGGGGGCCCTACCTTCCCCCGGTCTGTCTCCTACTGCACCCTACCTCCCTGATGGCACCAGAGCCCCTTGGTTTCCCAGTTCTTCTAGTGGCCTTCCCCAGCTTAGAGGAGCTGTACCTCACCAAAGGCAGCACAGTGACAGGAGTAAATCCATAGCCAGAAGCTCAGGCAGCCATGGGGACCAGGCTGGGTTTCAGGAACAATCAGGCTGCAGACATGGAAGGACTTGAGCAAGCCCTGGCTCCTTGGGTCCTGTTTTGCTGGGAAATCTGAAAGGGATGGGGCCACGGCAAAGGGCAGAACATCAAGGTCAACCCCCTTCTGTACCCAAAAGAAGGAAAAGTAGGGCCTGGAGAAGGGCTGGGGTTCACTGAGGGCCCACAGGCAGTCAGAGGCCGGGCTAGGCTTGAATTCTTCCCTCTGCCCCGTGTAACAATCCCTCTGTCCTGGGGTAGCGGGGAGGGGCTGGAGATGGGGGAGAATGTGGTAAATGACTTGGGTACAAGCTGTACAAAACTCCTGTCTCATGCCCCTGGTCTCTTTCCCTAGGGGGACCCTGGTCCCGCTGGCCCCCCTGGACTCATGGGACCCCCGGTAAGTTGAGCTGCAGGAAAGAGTTGGGAGCCGAGCAGTTGCAGCCTCTGCCTGGTGGGGGTGTGGCATCTCAAATCCAGGTCCTCCATGGACCACATTTTCACATTGGATTGGTTTGATTTGTTGAACCTGAGGAAGGAGGAGTTGGAAGCAGCCCCTGGCGAGGGATGTGAGGGCTCCCTGCTTTTTCTTCCAGGGCTTTAAGGGGAAGACAGGGCATCCCGGCCTCCCAGGACCTAAGGTAAGGGTCTGGTGACCTCTGCCACATAGGTTTTCTCTGTTCTCCTCAAGGCCTGACCCCAGGCAGACATGGCAGCCTAGCCTGGGTGCAGGTGCCACCTGACCCTTGGCTGAGAAGCCAGCCCAGCGTCCGAGCCTCCTGAGGCCACTGGTGCCTGGCAGACTGGGTCAGGGCTTTGCTGCCTGCCAGCCTGAGGGCATCAGAGGGCTCCTGGCAGGGCTCCTCTGATGTGGGGTTGACTTGGGGTGGGGGTGCCATCTGAAGATCTGGTAAGCTCCAGCTGCCCCTCTCTCTTCTAGGGTGACTGTGGCAAACCAGGTCCCCCTGGCAGCAGTGGCCGGCCCGGAGCAGAGGTAAGGTCCAGGGACCTCACACTGCCTTGAGTTGGCCTTTAAACTGCGGAGTCTGGAATACAGCCACTTCCTCCCACTCCCTGGCAATGTGGCTGCCTTCTCTCCTCGGCGCCCTGGGGGAGGTTTCACCCACCCCTGCAAATCTTGAACTTTCTTCCTCCTCTTAAGGGTTGTAACTGGTTCTGCTCCCTAGAGGCTGCTCTGTCACCAACCTAAAAATGCAGGGCCTGGCCTGCCCAGGCTGGGGGCTGCGCCTTCTCTACCCAGCAGTTCCTGTGAGGGAGGGCTGGTCCCTCAGGCCCTGGAAGGCTCGGGTCTGGAGGCTGGGACTTGGCCCCGCTCCTCCGGCCATTGGCCTTCCCATCTGCCCTGCTCACTCTCTCCCGCCTCACACCACGCGTGTGCAAGTGAGTCCATTTCTGTGTCACCTCTTCCTTTTTCTGGCTCCTACAGGGTGAGCCTGGTGCCATGGGACCCCAGGGAAGACCCGGCCCCCCCGGCCATGTTGTGAGTTAAACTGTTTTTGTCTCTGCCCCTATGAGAGTTAGGATTCTATTGGGGGGTGGGGGGCAAGCTGGGGATGACCTGAAAGAACTGACCACAGGAGCTGCCCCAACCATGAGAGCTAGGAGGGGCCTTGGGCTCACCCAGTTCTGTGACTCCCAGGTTTTCCACCATTTTCTTATTTTCTGGGCACAGTCAAGTTCACATATCAGATGAAGGTCATTCACTTAGTCAACAAATAATTACTGAGCACCTGCCCCATACCAGGCACTGTTCCAAGCATTGGGGCAACAGCAATGAGCAAGACACACAAGGCCCCCTGATATCATAGAGCTTTTGTGTAGACACAACAAACAAATAGACTAATATGATGTTATAGGGAGGGACAGGGAGGGGACTTCAGAGGAACCCTTACTGGAGAAGTGACACTTGGGCTGAGGCCTGAATAAAAGGAGGAGCCAGCTAGTGCGCCATTTGGGGGAAGACAGTCCCAGGCAGGGCGGCAGCTGCTACAAGGGGCTTAAGGCAGGCAGGAGCTTGGTGTATTTGAGGAACCCCAGGAAGGTCAGTGTAGCTGGAGCGTGGTTTGAGGACTGTGTGAGTAGGGAAGGAAAGCTGGCCAGAGGTGTGGCCAAGAACGTGGGGAGGGCACGCTGTGGAAGCGGTGGCTGCGTGGTTGTAGTGGAGAGGGGACGCGTGCACAGAGCTGGGATGTGTTTGGAGGTGGAGGACTCGCTGATTATCTGGATTGGAGTCGGGGGGCAGGTGGGGTGGTAGAAAGAGAGGAATCAAGGCTGACTCCTGCGTTTGGCTTGGGCAGGTGGGTGAGTAGGTGGTGTGTTTACTGAGATGGGGCGACTTGGAGAGGATGTTTATTAAACTGTAATGAATTTCCCATCTCCTATACTCATCAGTAACACAGATGACTGCCAGACGGCGCCTTTGATCAGTACGACAGCACTGAGCTGATAGGCTCTGAGAAAAGCAAATATGCTAGCATTTTGTTGCAGCCCTGTTGAGGCCAGCTGTATAACTTCCAGGAGGCTTCTGGAAATGTTAAAAATAGTGCATGACCAAAAAAAGGAACTCTCAGGTCCCCATCACTATTTTTATGCATCCCAAGGGGTCTGGGGGCCCTGGATTGGGAAGGCCAGGTCTAGCCTGGTCCCCCTCACATTATGGATGAAGGACAGTGTCACACACTCTAAATTGTGGCCCCGTTGGAGACTCAGGGGGGCTGAGGACGAGGGGGGTGCAGGCCTCCCTGTCTCACCTCTGTCCATCCAGCCCAGCCCCCCTGCCATGTGACGGTCCTGGTGCTGTGCATTTCCATCCCAGGAGACTTGAGATGAGTATGACAGGGGCCGTGGCCTCTGGAGCTTTCTGTCTGCGAGTGTGGAGAGACCTGAGTGCCCTGGGATTCAGAGAAGGTGTCACTCTGACCGGGGAGGTGACGTTTGAGCTGTGCCTCAGAGGCAAAGATGTGGACCCAGAGGTGGGGGAGGGCGTTTCAGACGCAGCTGCAGCACAGGCAGGAGGGAGCAGCCTGGTGTTGGAGTCTCACTGCTCTGTGGTGTCAGTGGCCAGCAGGAAGCCAATGGGTCCGAGCGCCGCCCTGGAGCTTGTCCCTGTAGATGTTGGAGTGGGTGCTGAGGCCCTGCCCCTCATCCCTGCTATGCTTGGTCTTGCCTCCAGAAGTGGGCTGCCTTTAGGGAAGAAGGGGTCTCACCCCCAGGCCAACCAGTTAACTCCCCCAGGCCTTTCCCCTCTGCACTTGGCCTCCGGTGGTGGCTCCCAGATCAGTCCCCATCAGCACAGCCCTAGATGCACCACTCAGCTGGAGAGGCAGGTGGGTCCTGTGTGCTCAGGGCCCCCAGCCTCAGCTCTGGGCACACATCTTCTGGCAGAAGCTCAAGTGCAAGACCAGAAGGGCAGGAAGGGTTTCAGAAAGAGAACAGAGCTGCTGAACTTTAGGTCTTTTTCCTGCTGTCAGGCCCTCTGCCTCCCAGGGGCTTATTATTAGAGCCAGTTTCTATTCCACTGACCCATCTCTCTTTAGGGGCCTCCAGGGCCTCCAGGCCAGCCGGGACCAGCTGGGATCTCTGCCATGGTGAGTGACATGCTCCCTTCCTTGTTCCCTCCCAGGAGCTTTTCCCTGCTCTGCTGTGGCTCCTTTCAGAGGAAGCTGGAGGGATAAAGGACAGTTTATCTCCATCCTCCTCCTTCCCTGGCATCAGGCTCTCCTGTCTCCAAATATCTCCCATTCCAGGAGGTGGTGAAGGGCTCCTGAGAGGGCTGGAGGCCATCCCAGGTCCTGCCGCAAGTTCAGGCAGCGCCACCTCCTCCTCTGGGGCCTGGGAGGTGGGGGACATGGTCCCTGGCACATGATGGGGTGTCTGCCTCTGGCTGTGTGGGGGTCCACTTTACCTCCTTCCCGCCCCCTCACCATCACCCTTCCTGCTCTCTAGGGCCTGAAAGGAGACCGAGGAGCCACTGGAGAAAGGGGCCTTGCGGGCCTCCCAGGCCAGCCTGGCCCTCCTGGACACCCCGGTCCCCCGGTGAGACCCCACATCTTATGGCATGGCCAAAGGGGAAAGGGTCAGTCGGCTGAAGGCCAGTGGAGCGCAGCACTGCACATCTGGGTTCTCCAAGGAAGGAGAGGCTATTAGAATGGCAGGAGGCATGGCACGTGAGCCTTAGGATCACTTCATATTTAGAAAGGCAGGCCCTGTAGGCCAGGGCAGTGCCAACTGCACACAAGGTCATCACCTCTGATTATGCACCAGCATCAACCTTATGCAGACCCCTTGTCTAGGTGTTAGACAGGGGAGGCTTGCCCCTGTCTGCCCCTGCCCCTTCCCCAGGGAGCTTGTCAGTAACCACAGAAAATCTTTGTAAATGTCAGGAACCAGAAGTGCAGTGCTCTTACTGTAACTTTCTGAGCTCTTCAGAAATCACGACTTGGTCTTAGCTAATGTTTAACACTAAGAGCAATGATGTATTGATCACTGACCGTGTGCTGAATGGCAAACTAAGTGCCTGATGTGCACTTAGTCTTAATCTGCACTGCAACCCTGTTTAGTAGATATGATTGTCCCCATTGTACAGATGAGGAAGCCACGGCTTAGCAAGGCTAAGTAGGTTGCTCACAGTCCCATAGCTAGTGAGAGGAAGAGCTAGGACTTGGTCCCTAGCCTGTCTGATTCCAGAACTTGTGTCCTTAGCCACTCAGCAAAACTACCTCTTTCAAAAATTCCAGACATTGGGAGGAACTGATTTGCCAGACTCAGGGATGAAAAGTCTTTGGGGAAAGCTCTGGCAGGGACCCAGGTCTCCTAGCCCCCATCAGGGTGCCCTCCATCAATGCAGACTTTCTTCCAGGGAGCAGTAGTGATGACCCAGGCCTGTGGTTGGCCCATCTGCCAGGAGGGCCTGGTCTCACCACGCCTGCTAACTCTGCCTCCTGCCAAGGACCCTGCCTCCCTCCCTGGCTACAGTCTCAGGAGCCTCTAGGGCCCCTGGAAAAATCTACCACTTGCCTTGCAGTCACAGACTCCTCTTCCTCAGCATCCCCACAGATGGGGGCTGGCCCAAGGAGGTGGCCCCTCCTGTCGTGGGGAGGGAGCAGCTCGGGCTGGCCCCAGTCAATCTCTGGGACCTCAGTGGTGTTCATGTGTTCATCCAGCAAACATTTAACATGTACTCAGAGCCAGGGAGTGTGCAAGGTGCCCAGACCCTGAGCGCAGAGCAAGGCAGGCACAGTCTGTTCTTTCCTTGGAGAGCTCAGTAGGGGGGCAGCTGGGAGCCATCAGGGTGGGGCTCTGGGACTAGGCTACAGTGTGGGCTGGGGGTCTGAGTTTCCACGGCCTGTGCCCAGAGTGTCAGAGGGTGAGGGTTGGAGGATCGTGGCTTCTAGGTGGACCCCGGTAGCCAAAGTGAGGCACGTGACACCAAGCTGGGCTGGAGCTCATCACGTCTCCATTGTTCTCTACTCCCCAGGGGGAACCTGGTGCAGATGGCACAGCTGGCAAAGAGGTACCAGTGCTGCTCTTCTCCTTTTCCTCGGGGAGACTTCTACCTCCCCACCTTGCCCTGACCCCTGTTCCTTCACTGAGCAATATTCCCTGTGTGTACAGGCTGTCTCTGGGCAGACATATAGGAAACCGTTAATCCTTGTTGCTCTGGGAGGGAAATTGGAGACCAGGCGACGAGAATGGGAGTGACACTTGTTTTACATTTTTTTTATCCTGTACCTGGTCAAAAAGAGACAATAATATTAATAAACTCCAAACAAACACTTCCTGGGCACCAGCTCTTGCCAGGCCCTCCAGTATACCACAGACTGGCCCTCCCATTCTGACTTCTCCTCGCCCTTCTGCATCTGTGGTGGGGGACAGCCAACATGATCAAATCAGGCCACGCCCCAGGGGACACCATTCTCCCTGCCAGTTGTCAGCCCCTCTGGGCAGGGAGGCTGTCGTGCCTCACACAGAGCCCAGCTGGACACAGCCCGGGGCTCAGGTCGTCTTTCACAGCACCTTCCTCCCCAGGATGCTGCAGAGATGCTGCCCAGACCTGACCCCCAGCTTTTGCTTTCCTCTAGGGACCCCCTGGGAAACAGGGACTCTACGGACCTCCTGGTCCCAAGGTGAGTGGGCACTGGCTGGGTTCAAGAGGAGAAGCTCGTTAGTTGTTTGAGCCCAGCTCCAGGTTACGACTTTAGCCACAGAGAGGAGACTTGGGAAGGCCAGTGGGCAGAAGTTGGTGCAGCAAGTGTCTGAAGACCTCTCATGGGGCTCAGCCGTGGTTGAGGGAATGGAAACCTCCAGTTCATTCACTCATTGATTGATTCATTCATTCATTTTTTCATTCCACAAACATCCACTTGCTCTTGCTCATCTTCCAGGCCTTCTGTCCTGGCCTGGGGTTCAGAGGTCTCTGAACAATAGGTGTTCGCAATAGTCTAGTCACATTCACACTAGCATGTAGCAAGTTTTACAGAAGAAGGTTAGACACAGAACTGTGGGGCCAGAGGAAGGGAGCACCCACCTCAGCCCAGGGTGTCAGGAGGCTGCATAAAGAGCCAGGACACTTCACGGAGGAGGAGGTGTGCACTGGGTAGGGATGAGGGGACAGCATTGCAGGCAGGGAGGACCAAGACAGCATGGCAGAATCAGAGGATTATAACCAGCAAGGGCTGTGGGAGGTGGGGGGCAGGGAGAGGAGGCTAAGGAAGGCATGATCAGGACCATGTCATGAAGGGTCCTGAATGCCTGGCCTAAGAATTAGGCCTTTATCCTGAGGGCAGTTGGGAGCTGTCAGAATCTCTAAGCAGGGAGTAATGCCACAAGAACTGTCTTCTATAATAGAAGGGCCACTCTGGGGGCAGTGAGGCAGAATGACCTGTCAGGATGCTATGACCACAGTCCAGAGGGTGATGCTGGGGCCTGGGAGAGGGTGAGAGGCCAAGGGGCAGATTGCTGAGACATCATGATGCAGATTTGACAGTACTTGGTGTTCTGTCCTTGTAGGGGGATCCAGGACCTGCAGGACAGAAGGGCCAGGCAGGAGAGAAGGGGAGATCCGGCATGCCTGGCGGGCCTGGCAAGAGTGGCTCCATGGGGCCTGTTGGGCCACCGGGTCCTGCAGGAGAAAGAGGCCACCCTGGATCTCCGGGGCCTGCGGGGAGCCCTGGATTGCCCGGTGTACCTGGCTCCATGGTAAGGGGCGAGGCTGTTGGCCATGGGCACTGTCCCATAGAGCAGGCATGTGGGGTGGAACATGGGTCATTTTGGAATCTTCTGCTGACATTCTGCGGGAGAGAGCATGACTCCCATATAGTGGTTCTTAACTGTGGGGGGAAGGGTGAGAGTTAACGAGTGCTCTCCCCAGAAAAACGCACTTAGGCACAAAATGTCTTGTACCATTTCAGGTTGCTTAGGACTTTGGATTAAGAATCGTGGGAGGCTCCTGGGACCTTTGCCCTCCTCCCCATCCTTTATTTCCATAAAGTCTCTCCCAGGGGGAAAGCACCAGGCTTAGAAGTATAATTGAGGCAGGTTTTCTTGTCTTTCCTCAGGGAGACATGGTGAATTACGATGAAATCAAGAGGTTCATCAGACAAGAGATCACTAAAATGTTTGATGGTAATTGGCAGCCAGCTGGGTGGCAGTGGGTGCCGCTCGCCCTTCCTCACTACTTCTCTGCCCTGCTCTGGCCTCCTTTTCCTTAAAGCTCAATGTCCTTCCCTTCTTACCCCTGTACACTTCCAGGCCTGGGGTTGACAGGCACATGTTCAATTATCCTTCAGACCTTCCTTGTCACCTGCTCTGTTCAGAGATGAAATGATTCCCCCCTGCCCTCCCCGAACCCCCACTTGAGCAAAGGAGACAGACAAGAAAATTGATATCAAACGAGTCTGCATGAAGTGAGCTCTAAATAGAGGGGCGAGCGGCAACTGGAAGACGGGTGGTGTGGGTTTATTTGAAGCTTTTTTTCTGTTCATTTGTTCATCCAACATTGATGTGCCAGACAGAGACTGGGGAAAACACAGACCCAGTTTCCTGAAGGGGCTGGACTTCTTGCTTGGGAAGCAGACCTTGAATGCCAAGCAAAGAGTCTGGACTTTATTCTGAAGCCAGTGGTGAACCCACGAAGGGTGTTGGAGCAGAGAGATGCCGTAGTCAGAGCTGTGCTTCAGAAGGATCTCCGTGGAGGCCAGGACATGGGACCCCACTTAGGAGACCCACCCCCATATTCCTTGCCCAAATGTCCCTCTGAAGAAAGGCTGCTTTGGACTCCAAGCTGGTGACCTGGCTGCAGCATTTGCAGTCATTCTGAGTCCCTGGGGCACCCTGGGACCTGTACTTTTCCTTTCTTACAGAGAGAATGGCTTACTACACCTCCAGGATGCAGTTCCCCATGGAAATGGCGGCAGCTCCAGGACGACCGGGGCCTCCAGGGAAGGACGGTGCTCCGGGCCGGCCGGGTGCTCCGGGATCCCCTGGGCTCCCTGGTCAGATTGGCAGAGAAGGACGTCAGGGCTTGCCAGGAATGAGAGGTAGCTTTGCCTTCTGGTTCCCAAGGGACACATGTAGCTCTCTGGGGCAGGCCTGAGCATTCCATGATGTGACTATGGGATTCGTGTGTATGTGTGTGTTTCAAGTAATCTGGCTGTGTCATTTTTCTGCTCAGGGATAGGACTTCTTATTTTATTTGTTTTGTCCCAGGATTGCCTGGTACCAAAGGTGAAAAGGGAGACATTGGTGTTGGCATTGCAGGAGAAAATGGTCTCCCCGGCCCTCCAGGTAGGAAAAACAGCATCTGGGACCACGAATCCAGAGCAGCAGAGACCCCCTTTCTTTATGTTCCTTCTATGACACAGTTGGGTCAAACTCCAAATAACTACAGGCCAATCAACCATCATTTATAGTAATGCCACTGTGTGCAAGACATTCTGCTAGGGCCTGTGGGGATGGGGGAGTGGGAGACTCAGTGCCTGTTCCTAAGTCCTAGGCTGGGCTAGCATGACCCAGTGGGAGGGAGCTGCATGTGGTCAGGGCCAGGGGACTCAAGTTCAAGTCCTGCTTGGCATCTTACTGGCTGTGTAACCTTAAAGAAGTCATTTATGCCATTGGAGTCACTCTCTAAGATGCATGCTTGCCTGTATAGCCTGAAAGAGAATGGCCAAAGCCTGATGGTCTGGCTCTGAGCGCCAGCTGCTCTGCTTACCAGATGTGCAATCTCTCTGAGCCTGTGTCCTCATCTACAAAATTAGATAATAGCTCCTTTCTCAGGGAATGGTCATGCAGATTCAATCAATAGTGCATCAAAGGCACTCAGCCCCGTGCCTGGCACACACAAGCTCTCAATAACATTAGCCAGTAGTATTGCCATTGTTAAGTCTATGTGAAGATCAGAGCAGGTCCTCATGAAAACATGAGGTAATGTGCAAACTATTCATCAAATGTAAGGTGGTATTTACCATGCCCATTATTGCTTTTCTTCTTATGATCTGGGTCTCCTGATTTTCCTTCTGTGGCTCTTCCCTCCCTAGGTCCTCAAGGCCCTCCAGGGTATGGCAAGATGGGAGCAACAGGACCCATGGGCCAGCAGGGCATCCCTGGCATCCCTGGCCCCCCGGGCCCCACGGGGCAGCCAGGCAAGGCTGGCCACTGTAACCCCTCTGACTGCTTCGGGGCCATGCCAATGGAGCAGCAGTACCCACCCATGAAAAACATGAAGGGGCCTTTTGGCTGAAATCCCCACCTGCCATTGGATGAAGGACTCCATTGGGAATAAATGGCCAAAGCTTATAGGACTCTGTGACGGGTTGTGAATGTTTTTGTTGTTGTTTTTAATTGCTGTTAATATTTTTTAAATAATAAAGAAACAAAACTCTCTGCCATTCCCCTTCCAGTGGGGCTCCTCTGGTGCTGCAATTACAGCTCCCTGTCATCTTCCTTTTCTCATTTTGTCCCAGGGTCACAAAAGGGCATTTCCCTCGTGGCCTGTGGCCAGCCAGTGGAGCTGTGGGGTGCTGCTGTGCAGGGAGCCCCCACTCAGCTCTCCTGTCCAGATGTTTCTGATCCTTTGGACCTCTGTACCTTGTGCCCCATCCTTCACGCATATTTCTCTCGAGTTAGAGAGAGGGTGTCTCTCAGCCTCTCCTCTCGAGTGAACCAAAAACAGGTTTGAAGGCCCCACTTCCAGCTTATAAAGGCCCCTCCCTATTTGCTTCCTGAAAGAAACCAGTGTTTGGTACCCCACCCACCATTTGCCCACCTGCTTCACTTTGTGAGTGTGACCCAAAGCCATTTGCACCTTGGGGAATGCCAGTGCCGAGGTGTGTTCATCTGCCTGGAAGCCCCTCCAAGCATGCAGGCTTATCTTGATGCTCCAGTAATTCTGTGATTAGAAAACCTGTGCAAACAGGAGAAAAGATAGGCTCCAGCTCCTGGCCTAGGCGACCAGGGACTGCTTCTCTGGGAAGTGAGATGGAACCTCCTGCCTGTACCAACGCATGGCCCTGTCACCAGCTCTCCATAAGTGATTTGGGTAATGACTTTCTGCACGGCAGATGGCATCCTTTGTGATTCTTTGTCATTCCAATGTGTATGGTACTTTTCCTGTACATCTGCCTAGGCCTTCAGAAACAGTCAGGTCATATCAGTGCAAAGGGGTCGCAGGCAAGCCATGAGCAAATCTAAGTTCATGGTTCTTAAAGTCCACTGGGAGTTTGGTGATCTATCTGCTGTCTCCTTTTCTCTATGTAAAAAGGCTAGACATAAAAAAAGACAGCCAATCGAACATTATAGAAACATTCTGTCTCACACTTCTTCCTTCTCTACTTTTCAGATCGCCTGTCCTGATGGGCTGGCTGCCCTGTGAGAAAGCAACAGGGCACTTCCAGGGGGATTTCCAAAGAAAGCCTTTTTACTGGCCCCAGCTTTCTGGAAGGTTTATTCAAGTTGGACAAACTTCAAAGGATCACAGAGCAGGCTCAGAAATGTACCCAAAGTCTAGATGCTTATCCAAACTGCCTGAAGCCTTCAAACCGGCTGTCAAATCTCTCCTGAGCTGGCATTTCCAGCACATTTCTGAAAATTCCCTTCTCTGGTTGGGCTCCAAATACCAGGATATCAGCCTACTGATGGCTTTTCAGAAACTTTGCCCTATTTTTTTCCTGCCAGGAGCAGAGGTGTGCTGGCTGCCAGAGGAATGAAATCAGGCAGACTCCTGAGCAAGCCTGAGTGTCCCACATGATGTTTTTAGATAAAGGAGGGGTTTGTTCCTTTTTCATCCCTCACCAGCTATTCTCAGTTAACCCTGGTTCTAACACAAAACATTAAAAAGCAAGTGCATCATCTTTGCATTGAAGTAGAAGCCAGGTTTTGGACAGGGTACGAGGACAGATGTTAAAGCGCTCCAGTTGGAGGGCCAGCTCCCTGCTTCAGGCCAGCCTGTGAGCGCTAACTGATGATGGGCTTCATGACCAGGAGCTTGTTGGCGCGAGTAGACAGAAAGAGAAACAAGGACCAGCTGTGGAATTGAGCAGGTTGGCTTTGAAGGCCAGAGGGGGAAATTGCTGTGAGAAAACATCAAACTCATCCCCTTTAAGTGTCCCCAGGGAATCAGTCCTTACAGAGTAAACGATGCCTTCTTCACTTTGCTTCCTGAGTCAAATTCATGCTACTCTTAGGGGATTCTACGACAGGCTAGGTTTAAGCTTTCATCATTTGAATGCTTATCTCCCTGGAGTTTGAAATTGCTGTATTTTCTTGGACCATGAAGAACCAGATGGAAAGCTGAATTTTATAGTCTCCTCTGTTACTGTGGTCAGCAAAAAATCTATAGTTTTGCTCATCAGTTGAGGAGCTGGGTAAGCTGAAGAGAAAGAAAGGAGGGCACATGCCTTCCATTCCGCCCAGGCAGCGTTTTTCACATTCCCGCCTGTTACTCTTCTGTCTTCGTTTCTTAGTCTATTCCAGCCTTTTAAGGCAACACACAGATCGTTCAGATTGCCAAACTCTGACTTGATGAGTCCATTTCCTCTTCCTACTTTGTGCCAGGAACTGTACTAGACTATGGGGATCCTGAGGCAAACTAGACAGATGTGGTCCCTGCCCTCACAGCATCTGTGGAGAGAGCAGACAGTTCAACAATGACAATGAAGTGGGAGGACAGGGCAGTACCAGGTGCTGGGGAGTGCACAGCTGGAAGACCTAACCGTGTCTACGCAGAGAGAGATGGATCAGGCAGAGGGAACAGCACGTGCCAAGGTCCAGGGATGACTGGGTGTAGCAGGCTGAGTGACGGGAGACAGGTCAGTGTGGCTGGACTGCGGAACATGTGCAGGGGAGACACAGCGGGAAGTCACTGACAGGTTTCACACAAAGGTATGTCGCGTCGGGTTTGCCTAACAGGGAGTTCACCGATGGCCGTGTGAAGAATGGACTAGAGGGTCCTTACTTTGAGAAACCCTCTGCTCTGTAAGATGGAGAAAAGGCTGCCGCATATTTATTCTGCAAAGAAAAATCCCAAATTTGATGCTTCTGGAATTTAAATCTTCCTTTTTATCATAGTATTTTTAGTATTTTCCTTTGTCACCAGAATTCAACAGAATCTAATTAGACTTCACATAGGGTCTGTTAACCCCTTACAAGACTAGATCTTTTTTGTGGCTGTCCTGAATAGTTTGTGGGAATAGATTTTGTCAATGTGCTCCCCCTATGCTACCATAATGGAAGGGAGTGTTGCCAAATTGCCATGTGTGCAGTTCTCATTTTTCAGCTGGTTCTGTGGAAAGTTGCAAATCACCCTCTGATCCACAATACCCAACTGGAATTTAAATTTCAGAACTGGATCTGGTTGGAATCAAAGAGAATTAATTCCATAATAATTAAGTGGGTGTTGGTATTCCTTCTCAGTAAGCCATGCAGGGCCTTGGCACAGAGCCAGGAGGCCTCTGGACGATGTGTCTCCAGGGGAGGCAGTATTTTCCAGTGGCTGGGCCTTTCATTACCAAGTTCTGCCTCACCTCTAATGGGTCAACCACAGGGCTTCCATGAACTCAGGAAAGTGCTCTGTGCTCTAAAAAGGGCTGGAATCCAAGATTTCCCCTTTGGCTAAAACTGAAACAATAACAGGAACTTCCCCACCCACCTCTGTCTGCCTCAGGTAGTTGGGGTTTTGGAAACGAGTTGATTGTTTTTCAGTCTTTGGAAGATCCTGATCTCTCTTACATCCAGCCCCCTCCAAAACAAACACACCTGGGCACAGCTGTGGATATCGGCTTTGGTTGGTCTCTGACTGCCTGAGAGAAGACTTGGATGCCTCTGCCCCCAAATAGCACAGACTTCCAACAGCAAGTTCCCCTAAGAGCCCTTTGCGGGGCAGAAGGGGATGGAGGCAAAGAATTCCCATGGGAGTTGAATCCTCAGCACCTGGAACAGAGCCTGGCAAGTGGGGGTAATTCTAGAGGCTCATGTTTGTGGAATAAATGAGCGCATGCCACATGACTCAATCTGCAGGCCAAGTGTCACTATCCTCTCTCCAGACAAATCCCCTTGACCTTCAGCCTGGACTTCAGGACATCTTCCTTTCTGAGATGTTTCAATTCAATTCCACCAATATTTTTTGGACTGGGAGGTTATAAAGGTAAAGAAGACATGGCCTACTAACTATTAAATACTGAGTAGTTAAAAGAGTGTAGACCTGAGTTCAAATCCGGACTTCTCCATTTATCTTTTTGATATTAGGGAAGTCACTTAGCCTCTCTGAGCCTCAGCTCCTTATCATAAATGGGTAATAGTATCCTGTCTCAAAAGACTGATGAAAATTAAACAACACATAGTACTTAGCACAAAGTCCAGCACCTAGTAAGCATTCAATACATAGTAATAATAACCACTATCATTTATTGAATTCATGCCAGGCACTACTGTAAGTGTTGGGGATAGAAGAATAAATAGGAAAAGGACAATTCTACAATATACATAAACCTTACAACATACATGTAAACCTTAAAAAGGACAAATCAAGTAGTGACACATATTATGAAAAAAATAAGATACAGTGATATACTAGATGACTGGAGTGTTTGGGGGGGGCAGTGTACCTGTGGTGTCAAGGAATGCTTCCCCCTCCAAGAGGTGATATTTGAACTGAGACGTGGACAACAAGGAGGAGCCAACCAGTGAAAAGTCAAGGGAAGAGTGTTCCAGACAGAGAGGGAAGAGCTAATCCAAAGATCTGGAGGCGGGAATGAGCTCAGCATGTTCCAGGGGTGGCACGACCAGGCCAGCAAGGCTGGAGTGAATCGAGGAGGTCAGCCATGGCAGGAAATGAGGCTGGAGACACAGGCAGGGTCTAGGTCATGTAGGACCATGAAGGTCATAAGGATGAGTTTAGCTTTTACCATAGGAGTGATGGGAAACTCCCAGAGTTTAAGCCAGGGAATGACATTATCTGACTTACATTTTAAGGCAATCACTCTGGCTGCCCTATAGTGAGGGAAGGAGTGAAAGGGACATTGGTCAGGAGGCTATTGTAGTGATCCAGGCACAGATGATGGTCTCTTGGACTACAGTGAGAGTGTGAACAGGGAGAAAAGAGCAAATGTGGGTATATTTTTGAACTAGAGCAAACGGAGGTGGGGGAGTGCATAGGGACATATGAAAATGACACCAAGTTTTTGGCCAACTGCGTGGATTTTCTGAGGTAAAGGAGAGGAATGGGTTTTGTTTTGGGGGAAAACATCAAAAGAGAACTCTTTAGACAAGGCGGGCTGGAATATGGCAGTGATAGTACCAAGCGCAGAGGGAGACTAGCAAGAGGGTGGCTGACTCCGAAGCTTGGGGGGACTGTGGGAGGTTTAGGTGGAGGATGAGATTGGAACTGATCCTCGTAGGACAGGAGATGGGAGGGCTGCTGGTCCAGGAGAAAGGAGTGCCTTGAGCATAACTCTAGGCATGAGCAGGCGCAACAGCTCATTTTCAAATTACATATTTGTTTCTGACAGCTAAGAAAACTGAGACTCAGGTTAAATAACCTGCCCAAAGTCACACAGTTAGAAAGTGATCCTCACTCCAAAGCAGAAGTGCTGAATGGTGGAACTGAGCATAGCAGTACAGAGCAGAAGACAGACCAGGGCCGTGAGACGTAAGATTGGAAAGGTGAGGGTGGGCCAGACTGTGAAGGGGCTGGAGGGCCAGGATGAAGAGATTGGGACTTATTTCGTAGATGTGGATGAAGAGCACCCATTGTAGGCCGTGCAGTGGGCAAGTAGCACGACCAGCATTGTCATTCTGGAAAGTGCTTGGCTAGATGGTTAGATGGGCTGGAGTGGATAACACCTCATAACACTAATTTATTCATTCATTTATTTTAAAAATGCAGTGTCAGGCACTGTACTAGGTACTGGGGTTATAAGGACAAGCAAAGCAGATATAAGTCCTTGCCCACATGGTAGAACTTAACAAATTCATCAAATAAGCACGCAAACAAGTGCAGAAACTGAACCACCGAGTGGCCTGTACACCGTGCTGAGGTCACTTAGTAACCAGGATTTGACCTACTATGGGGTTCAATCTAGACTTCCCTGCTGAGAACTGGGCATTCATTGACCCTGGTTCTAGGCCACACTATGCCACTTTAACCCACTGCGAACTAGGGCAAGTCACTGCCTCTCAATTTCCCCGTGTATGAAGAAAGAGGCACTAGATAATCTAATTTTCCTCCAGCTCTAACGGTTCGGGATTTTATTCTCCAAAAACCACAGATCTATATCTCACCCCAAGGCTACTAAGTTGCACCCAGTGTCTTTACGTTAGAAAGGAGTAATTCCGCCATCGCCTCCATCCTTTCCAGGAGGCCTCGGTCGGTTCCCCGTTGTCATGGCAACCACCCGGGCCCTCGCCGTTCGGAAACTCACGGCGACGACAACAACTACGCCACTATCATGCGTCCCATTTGCCAGGTTATAATATGGCCGCCGCAGCAACACCCCACCTAGGCTTCTCACTAAATATCCGGGCCTGATCAGTCCTAGGGCCTACTCCAGGTGAGGAAAGAGAGGAACAGGTGCACCAGTACAGCCATCAAGATTTCCGGAAGCCTCCACCAGGTCCTTAGCGTCTCGGGTCTGTCTTGTGGGCACCCGCCCGCTGCCCTGTACTGTCACTTCCGTCGTCCTACTGCATCCAGGATTGACAGCACGGATATCCAATCAGATGCGGGCCTGCCCCCAGGCCCCGGCGAGGGGCGGGTTTGAGAGCGGGAGGTCCCGCCCCCCGTAGGCGTGTGACGTCAGAGTCGCCATGGCCAGCTATCCGTACGGGCAGGTGAGTGCGTGAGGGGCCCGCGAGTCCAGCTAGGGGCCGTGTCAAGCCCGGGCCCGGCGCCCCCCGGCTCTTCTTTCTCCCCGCTTTCTCCGTGCCCTTCCCACGCTGGGTTCGCGTCAGCGAGGCCTCGCACAGGAGAGAACAGAAAAGGGACCGTCGGTCGCACCCGGCTCACGTCACGCGGGACCGCGCGTCCGGGAGGTCGTGTCGCGCCCTCTCTGACGTCGCGCACGCGAGAATTTGGGGACCTTGGACCCTACAGGTCCTTGCTGGTCCCGGCCTGGGCTCCACACCCTCCCAAGGGTCCCGCTGGTTCCCTGGCCGGGATCATCAGCGCTGACAGTATGTTTAGAGCTCTGGTTCCATCGGTATAATTTAGGGCTTCCGATAAAAAGAACAGGCTTCCGGACCCACCCCACACGTACTGCGTCAGAATAATCAGAATCTGTGGTTAGCAGGCGCCACAAGTGAACTTGTTTGACCACTGACTTAGTCCAGCGGCTCCATTTTACGTATAAGAAAAATGAAACCCCAAGAAGACAACACAATTCATCTGAAGTCTCCAGGCATTTAGGCAGCAGCAAAGCCGAGGTCAGAACCCAGGTTGTCTGCAGATGCCTCTTCCCTACTTGCCAGCCTATCTCGATTTAGCCAAGAACACCACAAGGTGATTCTGTGGCCGGAATACTTTATCGGGTGACAGAATAGTAGGGTGGTTAAGTGCAGTTTGGAGTTAGAGGTAGGTTCACGTCTTGTCTCCGTCACCTAAATAGTTTGGATCCCTTGAGCAAGATGTTTGGCCTTTCTGAGTCAAAGTTTCCTTCTCTAAAATGGGGCCGAATAATAGAGTCTACCTCATAGAGCTATTATGAAGAGTAATGAGGTGATGCTTGTTAGGCATTTGGTACATAGTAAGGTGTAACACACATTGCCTTTTAGCGTTTTGATTCTTAGTAGACTCCTAGAAGGTCGGTGCTGGGAGGACCTTCAAAATAGCTCCCTCATATTGCAGAGGAGGAAACTGAAGCCCAGAGAGGGGTCATGAGTTGCCCAAGATCACACAGTGATTTAGGAGATAAAACCCATGCAGGAAAAATTGGAAAACAAGATCAAATGGGATATTACACAGTGCTTGACTGAGTATAGTCACATGCCAAAGATGTGGTAAGAATCCTTACAGGGAGTGCAGCCCTGTACAGTTTACACAGTATTTGGACCTTTTTATTCCAATCATAAAGGCCCTGTAGGCATACAGGGATTATTATACTCAATTTACAGCTGGAGAACAAACCCAAAGAGGTTAAGTGGCTTGCCAAAGGTCACACATAGCAAGCGAGGGTGAAGCCACAACTAGGACTCCTTTCATTGCATACTTAGCAAAGGTAGGAAGAAGAGAGGCCAGTGTGGGCTGGGGTTAGAAGGAAGTATAACATAGCAATGTTTCCCAAACTCCATTCCATTTGCTGAGTCTTGTGAGATATTAATAGGTATTACTAATAGAGGAGGAGTCTGTGGTTAAATAAGTTTGGGAAATACTCTTAAATACAGCTGAATAAGTTTGTTCACGACAGGGCATTTCAAAATTCTTAATTTGCTAATGGACATTGTAAATCTTCCAGGAAGGAATAGAACATGCAGTATTTCTTACATTTATTTAAGCATAGAACTTCCTCCCCCTCTTTTTTTATTTTTTATTTAATGTCTGGTCATTCTTTGTGACACTAGTATTTCTGAGGAGCACAAGTTTGTGAAAACATTGCCATAGTTTATTGTTTCTCAGTGGGTGGTTGGTCTTAGAATCACCTGAGAGCATGTTTAAAAAAACACACTTTTGGGTCCCACCTCAGACCTGTTCTGTGCCCAGGAATCTACATTTTAATAAGCTTTGGGGATAATTTTTATGCATCCTAGAAGCAGTGATAAGTTAGACAGAACTGGGCTAGAATCCTAACTATTACTTAATGGTTGTATGCCCTTGGACAAACCATCTAAGGGCTCTGAGCCTTGGTTTCCTCACCTATAGAAAGGAAGAGTACCCATAAGGGCTGGAAGGAGGATGAAATGCAATAAGGCCTACAGGGAGCTTGGCACATTGTTAGTACGTAGCACATGCCGGTGCAGGGTGGCAACTCTGGCTGCTGTGATTGCTCTTATTATGCCATGCTGCCCGGGCAATGCTAGGAGTGAAATACTGAAAAGTAGTACAGAGAGAAAAATGTCTGGAATAGAAGAAGAAATGGTATTTTTTTCCCCACCATACCCTTGTGCACCTCCTGGTGCCAGGTATTCTAAAAAGGAAATGGGTTGTTTTAAAGCATCTCAGTCAGTGCTGCCTGCCCTCCACCCACTACATAGCTCTGGAAGATTCCAGCCTATTGTTAGGAGTCAAAATAGCTGTAATTTTCCACTGCCTCCAGCCCAGGGTATTCAAGCATGCACTGGGTGTTGGAGTAGTAAAACTCAAGCACCCTTTGGTCCTATGAGGGAACCGTCTTGATGGATTTCGGTGTTTAACAGCTTGGTCTGTGAGGCCAGAGAGATTTGGCTTCAAATCCCTGCTCTGCCACTTCCTTGCAGGAGTTTGTTGCAAAAATCTGAGTCTTAGTTTCCCCTTCTGTAGAATGGGGTCATAACAGTACCTACCTCAGAGTTACTGTAAAGATTAAATGAGAGAATCCACGTAAAGTGCTTGGTATGGTGCTTGACACGTAGTAAATAATCCAAGTGGAAGAGTGATGCAGATATGTAGATTGAAGAATCAGTATGATAAGTATTAAATTGGAGTGAGTGTAAGGTACTAGGACAGCCCCGGAGGGATACCTAACTCAGTCTAGGGGTGCATAAAGACTTCTTAAAGGAGGTGATGTTTAAGCCAAAAACTGAATCACCAGTAGGAGTTAGCTGGGTAAAGAAAGGAATGGTATTCCAGCAGAGGAAATAGCTGCACAAAGACCAGGAAACAAGTAAGACAGCTCAGTATTTTGGAGGAACTTTAAGATCAGTCTAGTTGTAGCAACGAGGGGAAAAGGGGTAAGAAATGAGACCAGAAAGTTAAACAAGGGCCAGATCCCAAAGGGCCTTGTATGCCTTTTTGGGGAGTGTGACTTCATCCTAAGAGTAGCAAGGGAACCAGTGAAGACTTTTGTCCCATTTGTGCTTTGGAGCGATTACCTTGGGCACTGTGAGAATGGATTGAGGCAGGGAGACCAGTTTCAAAGCTATTGAAGTAATCTAGGCTAAAGAGAACAGTGACCTAGTGAAGGTGGATTTGAGAAGCATTTGGGAGATAGAGTTGAGAAAACTTGGTGCCTAATTGAGGTGACAGAGGAGGAGGTGCCCAGGAGGGCACTAAGGCTTTAGATTTGGGTGACTGGGTGGAAGGGGGTTCCATTCACTGATGGGGAAATACAGAGGGAGGAATAGGTGTGGAGGGAATGTCCAGAGGCTGTTGGATATGTGGGTCTGTAGCTCAGGAGAGAGGAAACTGGAGAGAAAGATTTTGGAGTGTCAGCACAGAGGTAGTAATTGAAGTCTTGGGACAGTTCTTGGCTTATTGTTTATTGGTTGCATGTTTCTGTCCTTTAAATGTTTTAGGAGGCTCTGCTGGTGAATGCTTGAACCATTCCTTCTGTCTTCTTGTGATTGTTCAACCCCTTAGCTTGGGCTCCTGCCTCCTCAGCAGGCACTTGAGCGGTAGCTCTGGGGCTTGTCTTTGCAATGCAAGCTCCTCCCTTCCTCAGCTAGGCTCAGCTTGGAACAGTCTTTGCTACCTCTGAGCTTCACAAGGGTTTTGGGAGTAGAAGAGTGAGCCCTCAGAACCGAAAGAAAATACAGAACTTTCTGAGTGGGTTATTTGGGAGGAAGTAAGCTCCTTACCACTTATGGAAATGCAAATAGAGATTCCAGGTGGAGCTGCAGAGATCCCATCATTGACTCAGAGGTTGGACTGAAGGGTCTTTGGGATTTCTTCCAATATGTGGCTCTCGAACTGAGTCTAGGTGCTTGGGTGGAAAAAAGAATAAGATTCTTCTGAGACTCTCTTATTTCTGGCCTTGAAGGCTCTGAAAGATCACCTCCTTCCCCCTCCACCCCCATCTACTGTAGAAATTCATCATATTTGACAGAAACATTTAGCACAATACCTGGCACAGACACATGCTAGGCACTCATTTATTGAGTGAACAAACAGAAGGAGGTAGTGTAGAGTCATACAGACCCTGTTTTGAATCCCACCTTGCCCATTCTAGCTGCATGATCTCAGGCACATTATTAAACTCTCTGCACCTTATTTTTCTTATCCATAAAATGGAGATAATAGCACTAACCTCACAGGACTGAGGATCAGTGAGAGCTGATTTAACTGGAAGCACCTAGCAGAGCCTCAATAAATGTTAATTACCCTCCCCCGTGTATCAAATGTAGCTTGTTTGCAATCAGCCAGAGACCTAGAGATGATTTTCTGTGATGCTTTGGAAGCCATGGTTACTGAACACTTCTGTCTTTTTCCCCCCTCTCTTCACAGTCTTGTTTTTATCAGTATTAAATACTCCTGGGAAAACTCTCAAAAGGGTTGGCAGCATGGAGTTAGTATAAAATAACAGGGAATCGGGCACTCTGGTTTTCATTTCTGGTCAGACCTTACTAATAGCTCAGTGACCCTGGGAACCATCTCATCATCTTCTCCAAACTTCCGCCACAGCCTGGATTCTGCCTCAGTTGGTAGCTCCACCTCCCTCATCTTGTGCAAACTAGAAACCTGAGTCATTCTAAACACTCCCTCTCCTCACTCCCCCTCCATCTCTTTCCTAATCTAATTAGTCACCAAGTCATGTCTAGTCTATCTCTGAAATAGCTTCAGAATCCATTCCATTTTTTCCATCCCCACGTCTGCTGTCTGGTTCATGCCCTGCCTGCCTAGCACCTGGGCTGCTGCCTCCCCCACTAGCTCATCCTCCACACTGCCGCCGGTTACTTCTCTAAACAAGGCTCTGATCACGTTTCTGCCTATTGGAAACCCTTCTATGGTGCTCTGTTTTCTCCAGCATAAAGCCCAAACTCTTTAGAGTGGTGTTCATTGGTTCAAATATTTATAGAGGCTTGCAGGTGCCAGGCACTGTGCTGGGCCCTAGGGTACCATGATGAATGAGGCCCAGTGTAAGCCCCTGGGGAGCATGCTGTTGGATAGGGGAGATGCTAGACAACAGAAACTACTCTTAGACACCAGTAACTCCCCAGCTAACTGAAATGCAGCAGGAGAGGTGCTTGATCAGGGATTGTGTAAAAGGCCTGCCTTTGTGTTCCCACTGTACATCCTTCTTGCCTCTGCTCTTTAGCCCATCTCCTGGCCACACCATGCTATTAGGAGACTGTGGGCAAGATTCTGCCAGTAGTGTTTGTGTGTGTTGCCAGTAGCATTTGTGTATGTGAAAGTGCATTGGGCTTTAATGCAGGGCAGAAAGGAGAGGGTTTAGTTGCTGCGCAGACTGCCCCAGGTCCCTGAAATGTGATAACAGGAAGGGCAGAAGACCTGCCTGGCAGTACCTGCTTTGTTCGAGTGGGGACATTTCGCAGGTGGAAGCACTTTGCCTCACATGCCCTTGGCCAGGTACAGTTTATGGCTTTGCTCACAGGGCTTATAGTGGAACAGCTACTTCCTGGTTTGGTGTCCAGCCTATTCTTTGGGTGTACCCAGACGCTGAAGAGTCCCGACCTCCTTTCCACCCCACACTAGAATCCTGTGCCCTGTTGCTTAAGGAAAGAGCACTGTAGTAGGAGGCGGTGGGGGTCATTGGGTGCGGGGGTGGCGGGGGGGAGTGGTCTAGGCCTGCCTCTGCCTCCAACTCAAAGTATGACTTGGGCAAGTCCCTTCCCCTCTCCTGGCCCTAGTTTCCCCATCTGTAAAATGAGGGGTTTAGGTTAAGGCCTTCTGGGTACCTCTCCTGTCACACCACTATAACCCCATTGGGAATCTTGTTCATTCTTTAAGTCCCAGCTCAAAGGCCACTTTCTCGTGGAAACCCTCCCTGATTTTACCCTCTTTCCTTTGCAGTCCCCATGGCACATGGCTTATGTGTTCATTTCAAATACCTATTTCCCTATGCTGTTCTGTTAGAGGTTACAGAGAGTGTCTCCATGCCTCTCCAGTTAGCTGTATGAGTGCCTGCAGATTGTTTCACTCTCCTTTATACCCCCACAAACTTTAGCTGGCCCAGGACTTTGCTGATAATAATAATTAATATAATTATAACAATAGCAGCTATGGTTCATGTGTGATTTATTGATCATTTGCTTTATGCCAGACACTGTTGTAAAAACTAATTTTCTTATATTAGTGGTTTTCAGACTGTCTTTTGAGTCACTGTGAGGGCTCTTCAGAGCCCCCAATGAATCTATCAAGGGAGGGGGCCCTGCATGGTTGGGGCTATGGAACCCCCCACCTTGCTTCAGCCAAAGCAACCTTCTTTTATCAGTTTTACTTATTTTTTCAATCAAAAGATTTTATAGCTAAAAATTAAACTAACAATTTTATAAGATTATTTCTTGTAATCTGCAGAACAATCCAATGAAGAAGAGATTATTATATTTTGTTTGTGAGGAAGCAGGCTCAGAGAGATTAAGCCACAGGCCCACAGTCATGAACTCAGCTGATGAGAGCAGAGTTTTGAATCGAAATCTGTGTGTGACTTTAGCTACTAGCTATGGCAGCTTCCAGGGAGGAAGAGCTCCCACGATGCTGAGTGGGGGAGGTAGCAGGGCCTGCTTCCTGCCCTCCCCCAAAGAGCCTCTCTTCCTTGGACAAGCAGGCCCCTTTTAGATGAAGTATCAGTTTAATCTTAGTCTTGAGGGTAATGGTCCCAGAAGCTATCAAACACAATAAAAAGAGAAAGCCCAGACTCTCAGTGGCTAGGCCACTGATACGCCTTCAGGTTGATCTAGAACATGTCCATACGGTACCTTCCCCATAACTGGGCCCAGCTGCTCTCTGTGCCCTTGAGCTCTGCTTGTCTGCAGATTTGTTGGGGCTGTGCTCTGCCAGGCCCTGTGCTGGCCATTTAGGGAGATGAAGTGGAACGCTGTGAGCCTCGGGGATCCCTGGCTGGTGGCATGGGGAGGTAGACAAGACAGGGATGCCCCCGTGTGTGCTCTAATGCACAAATGCCCTGGACTTAGCGAGAGACCTGGGTTCTGGTCCCAGCCCCTCCACACAGTCTGTGTGTGACTTTTCTGGACTTCAGTTTCGTTCTCTGTAAGAGGTGATTATTAATAGTTAATGTGTATTGAGCGCTTACTCTGTGCCAGGCCCTGTGCCAGAACGCCTCACGTGACGGGTCTCATTTCATTCACATACCAACCTGAGAGAGGTACTATTATGATTCCCATTTTACAGCAGAAGACACTGAGGCTTAGAGAGGGTAAGTCATGAGTCCAGTTAGTAAGTTGACAGAACCTGAACTTGAACTGGTCTTTTTAACCATTGTACCATATTGTCTTAGGAATAGGATCTCCCCTGCCTGCCTCACAGAGTCGTGAGTAAGGATAGGGAAATGTTTTTGCCTCGTGAGCTGTAGTAGGATAAGGAAGACATGCTGTGGATGAATCCATGCTGTGGATACATCATTTGTGACTGATGAGGGTCAGGGGTGTTGGTGGAGCCCACATTTGTGCTGTGAATTCTGCAGATAGAGATGGGGGTACCACAGGGTGAGCATTTGGAATTCTATTTGATTCCCTTGCCTACTCATTCACACAATAAATATTTACCAAGCATCCATGCTGCACTGGGAGCTGGGGATGAAGTGGCAAAGCAGACATAATCTCAGCCCTTGTGGAGCCCCTTGGTGTGCCGAAAAGGGCAGTCAGGAGGGCAGGATTCCAGCCCTGATTCTGCAGGTCTTGAGTTTGGGTAACTTATAGCTCCTCTGGAAGCTTCAGTTTACCCATCTGAGCAATGGGATCATAATTCCAACTCTACCATGGGATCAGTTGAGAGAATGGCAGTGGAAGTGCTTTATAGCTGTAAAGTGCCATACTGTGGCTAGTTTCTGGCCTCATCATTCTGACTGATACCTTGCTCTTCCTGCAGGGCTGCCCAGGAGCTGCAGGACAAGCCCCAGGAGCCCCTCCGGGTAGCTACTACCCTGGACCCCCCCATGGCGGAGGGCCATATGGCAGTGGGCTACCTCCTGGTGGTGGTTATGGGGGTCCTGCCCCTGGAGGGCCATATGGACCACCAGCTGGTGGAGGGCCTTATGGACACCCCAGTCCTGGGGGGCTCCCCTCTGGAACTCCAGGAGGACCATACGGCGGTGCAGCCCCAGGGGGTCCCTACGGTCAACCACCTCCTAATCCCTATGGTGCCCAGCAGCCTGGGCCTTATGGACAGGGTAAGTAGGGATTCTTGGATTCCATGTGCCTGTGACTTGGTTCTGAGTTATCCACAACCCATCCTTGTCCTTCCTACGGGTCTGCAGGCACCCTGGTCTCTGGTGCCCTAACATCTTGCTTCCAGCTTCAGCTTGCATCAGCAGAATGAGATGTCTGTCAGTTAGCTTTGCTGTGGTAACTACAACTCCAAAATCTCCTTGGCTTATAACAGCAAGCATTTATTTCCATTGCTTGCTCATGCTTATTTACTCTTGCTTACATGTCAACAGCTGTGAGCTGGCTGCTGAGTTTCTGTTCCACATGTCTTTTCATTCCGGGATCCAGGCAGAAGGAACAGCCTCTACTTGGGATATGTTATCTTTGTGGCAGAGAACAAGCAGGAGAGCTAGCAGGAATGCAGAATGCCTCTTAAAGTTTCTGCTCTGAAGTTGTGTGTGTCTCGTGCACTCACATTCTTTTGGCCAGAGCACATGCCCGGGACAAGCCTGACGTCAGCAGGATGGGAATGGATGCTCCTCTAGTGGAGGAGCTCTGCAAGCCACCAGGCAGTGGGAGAGGATGTACAATGCTCTCACAGGGAAGGGGAGATTAGCAGATAATTGGACATAATAACATAGTCTACCATGGGGAGAAACCCAGTTTGAATATCCCTTACTCTGTAAAATGTCTCAGACTACACACGTTTCAGGTTCTTTGCTAAGAACTTTATTTTGCTGTTATCTTGTTTAATCATCACAACAACCCTGGGAAATGGGTTAATTTATGAAATTGGGACATCAGTACTCAGAAAATTATACATTTTGCCTAAAGGCACACAAGCTAGTAGGTATCAGAGAGCCAGGATCTGAATCCAGGTGTGCTTTGATTCCAAAGCCTGAGTTCTTCTGTATAAGCCACACAGACCACACATGTTACAGAAACTCTCCTGCTGGGGGAGGACACTGCTGTTTTAGGAAGGTAGATGGAACCTGCCTGGATTTCCCATCCAAAGAGGTCAGACTAGTCCCTCAGTCAGGCAAACCTTTTTCCCTCTGGCCTCACTGGGCTTTGGGACTGGGCAGTGGGTTCTGTCCTCCACAACTGCTGTGGCTATCTCTGATACTTTCTTGTGTGAAAGAGCCCCTTTTGCGGCCAGTTAACTCAGTATCCTAAGACAGACTTTTCTGCTTCTCTGTTTTCATCAACCACCCATTCCCCCATTCCCAGCTCACCTTTTCCAGAGAATTGTTGATATGCTGGAGGGGTACAGGCCCCTCCCTGTTCCTTAGAAACATAAAACCAAATAGAGAAGTGACTGGAGCACTCTATGAAAAGCTGAAAGAGCTCACAGAGGAGAAATCAACCGCAGATACTCGTGAGCCTACACCCATGGCCCTCTTCCATCAGAGTAAGGATGTCAGCTTGATGAAGGCAGGTGGTGGGTGAATTTGTGAGGCTTTGTGGGTAGAGAAAACCCATAGCCAGGGAGGCACCAAGGCCAGCCCATCCCAGCATTTTTGCCAGCTGGCCTTGAGACCTGGGCCTGACTCCCCTGGTTCATGCCCCTTCCTCCAGGCGGCGCCCCCCTCAACGTGGATCCCGAGGCCTACTCCTGGTTCCAGTCAGTGGACTCCGATCACAGTGGCTACATCTCCATTAAGGAGCTGAAGCAGGCTCTGGTCAACTCCAACTGGTCCTCGTTCAATGATGAGACATGCCTCATGATGATAAGTGAGTCTTCCCTGTGGGATTGAGCTGGGGCAGAGCCACCTGATGGTTGACAGGAGGTGGGTGGGCAGCCATTCTGAGGAGAAATTCTTTGGCTAGGGAGGATTTCAGGAAGGAAGCTGGGTTCAAGGTGAGATCCCTTAGACTGAGAGCTCTTTCCCTTAGATCTTTCTCAAGTTCTAGACCCTGCTGAGTTACAGGCTAACTCAGTTTTCCATTCTGCAGAATGGGACTCCTTCCCCTGGTAGGAAACGGCAAGGAGGGAGGGGTCAGCATAGATCAAGGTTTTGGGGCTCAGCTGCAAAGCCTGCTGAGAAAATGCAGTTCTGCATGGGGGGGGAGCTGAGGGTGGCCAGGACAGGAGGCTGGTGCAACACTTGATATAGGTGTCTTGGGTGCAGGCATCTGGGCCTCAGGCCTGGGGTTCTGTAGAATCTCCTACTCCAGCCTGAGGAGAAGGGGTGCCTCAGTGTTGCCCAGGACCCTTGGCCCTCAGTCTTGAAGCCTTACTTCTCTCCTTTCCCTCCTCCCCCTCAGACATGTTTGACAAGACCAAGTCAGGCCGCATCGACGTCTATGGTTTCTCAGCCCTATGGAAATTCATCCAGCAGTGGAAGAATCTCTTCCAGCAGTATGACCGGGACCACTCGGGCTCCATTAGCTACACGGAGCTGCAGCAAGGTGAGGGCCATGGCAGGGGCACAGCGGGCAGGGTAGAGCCAGACTCTTCTCTTTACTTCCTAAGACAGAAAAAGGGGTTTTCCCTTCACCACCAGATGCCCACCTGCACTACCAAATGCCATCCTTAGTGCAGGCCTACTACTCCCACCCCTTCTTTGACCTGGCTGGGGCACTAAGTCATGATCCAGAGCAAGGAAACACCTGGGTCCAGAATCAGGGCTGTGCTCCCTGGTGATAGGATTCCTGGCAGTGCTGGGCAAGACAGCCCCAGCCAGCAGGGAGCCTTAGAGATGGAAACTCGGCACCTTAGGGTACTTTGAGACCAGTGTGTGTGGCTTGGATGGCTGTTTCTGCTCTAGTTTCTAGCATGTAGAATGAAAGAGCCCCACATAAGGGCTCAGAAAGATGGGTTCTCTTGCCACCTCTGCTGGAAGGCAGTTTCCTTCCCAGCTCTGGGACCTCAAAGACTGTAAAAGTTTGCAGCTGTGGAAGATGACCTGGAGGCTACAACCCCAGGCCTGGTTCTAGTCTGGCTCTGGAGCCTGCAGCCTGGGCTCAGGTTGGCCAGTGAAGGCATAGGTGGCTAATTAGGTTGTAAGAACCTGATAGGGAACTTTGCCACCTGGGAGGGGGAAAGGGCTCCCCAGAGAGTCCAGTCCCTTGCCTTGGCTGTGGATTTCAAGGAAGGAGGTTTATGGGCAGGGTGAGTGCACCACATCTGCCCCCTGGTAGGAGGGCAAGTTGACCTGTACTGATCACCTTCTCTTTTGCCAGCTTCTGTCATGGATATTGGTAAGGGTGATACTAACAACAACAAAACTGATTTTTATTGAATGCTCGCTATGTCCTAGGCACTGTAATAAGTGTTTTTGATAGGTTTATGTAATTCATTCTTCCCATGCACTAGGTAGTATTTATTATTCCACACCCTTTGATGAAGGATCCCTTATTACCTCCCTTTTACAGATGAGAAAACTGAGGTTTAGTGTAGTTAACTTGCCCAAGGGCCCACATAGCAAATGGAGAGCTGAGATTTTAGCCTGGGCTGGTAAGTTATACAGAGAAGGAAGGAAGCATCCCAGTGGGGGACGGGGAGCAGCATGTAGGCTGTGATGTTGGAACTGCCCAGGAGCTTTGTCTGGGGAAGCGATGGTGACTTTATTAAAATAAACCTTACTGAGTGCTTTTTATGTGCCAGGCACTGTGCTAAGTGCTTTACATGATCATCTCCTTTAGTCCTTACTAGAACCTACAAGTTAAGTGTCATCCCCAATTTAGAGGTGATAAGACAGAGGGCTAGTGAGGCTCAGCAACTTGCCCAGGGACTGTCTGGCTCCAGAGGAGGTCCTCATATCCTCTGTGCTGTGCTGCCTCTGATGCCTGCTCTAGGCAAGGTGGTCCTAGGGGGCTCAGGCTTCCTTTTGGTATGCAGATGAGTCAGAGATGATCACGGATAGACCACTGTCATCTCTGGGATCCCATGAGCCCCAACTGAACAGACAATAGTGGAAATTTGGAGAAAGAAGGATGGAGGCCTTCCAGCTATGAGGAGCATCCAGACAGAGCCCCTGTTGTGCTTCTGACATCTTGGACAGACCCTTGGGACTTCTTTGTCCTCTTTATGCTCCTGGGCACATCCCCTCAACGTCCCCTGAACTGCTGTGCTCTGGTGTTGCTGGCCGATGGAGGTGCTCAAGGCAGGTTTCTGTGTGTCTGCTCTGTATGCCCCTCTTCTGCAGCTCTGTCCCAAATGGGCTACAACCTGAGCCCCCAGTTCACCCAGCTCCTGGTTTCCCGCTACTGCCCGCGCTCTGCCAATCCTGCCATGCAGCTCGACCGCTTCATCCAGGTGTGCACCCAGCTGCAGGTGCTGACTGAGGCCTTCCGGGAGAAGGACACAGCTGTGCAGGGCAACATTCGGCTTAGTTTTGAGGACTTTGTCACCATGACAGCTTCCCGGATGCTATGACCTAGCCCGTCTATGGAGAGTGGAGCGCACAAGGGACCTTTCCTGGCTCCTTAAGAGTGGGAGAAGCACGTGGACCTCTCTTCCTTTCCTCCCCTTTCTAAAAAAAGATTCTCCCTTGCTTGATGCAGCACTGTTCCCAAAGAGGTTGGGAGTACTGTATCATAGCCACCATAGCCAATAGTGAGGGGCCTGACCTAGGAGAGGGCTGGAAGTTGAATGGCACAGCTTGCACCAGGAGCAGGAGATGTCAGTCCTTGTAACGGAGTTAGTGTCTGGTCAGCTGGGCTCCCGCCTCTAGCTTTCCCTTCTCTGCCCTGACGCCAGTGGTAAGTGTTCATCAGCTTGTTACCATTGGCACTGTGGTCCCTCACCCAGGCTCCTGTCAGATGAGCCCCTTTTCTCCAAAGTGGAATCTGACCACGCATGAGAGATTTGCCCATGGGACCCATGGCTTGGATTCTACCACACCCACACCCACACGTCCTCGTGTGTTAACTTCTAGCTGCCTGGGGTCTCTCCCTGGACATCTGTGGCCAGGCTCCTGCCCTTTGCAGCTCGGACCCCTCACTTGCCTGCCATGCTCTGCTCGGCTTCAGTTCCTAGGGGACAGTTGTCACCTCCCCTTGCCAATGCTTTTTTTTTTAATTTGTGGTTTTTTTCATTTGGGGCCAAAAGTCCAGTGAAATTGTAAGCTTCAATAAAAGGATGAAACTCTGCGTTCCATGTGTTCACCATGACTTCCCAGCTACAGGTTTATCCATTCATTGACTCATTTATCCTTTCATTCCGTGAATATTTAGATACGTGCTATATACCAACCCATGCAGAAAGTAGCGGCTCAGGGGGACGTGGCCCATATGGGGCTTCCCTCATTTGCCAGGGTGAAGTTGAAGTGCAGGGCAGCTGGTGTGGGTCCTGCCAGGTTCAGTTCAGTATGGCCTGGAGGTCAGCTCAATAAGCTGACTGTGTTCCATAGCAGTTTTAGGGCTGGCATTCTGGGCTGGAAGCAGCCACCCCAAACTTTTCACAGCATGGCCTTTTTATTAGGCCCTAGTTTTATCTTCCAGACAAACTCCATTTATTAAGTCATAACTTTTCCCCCATTTTTATTAAATGCAGACATTTGTACTTCCCAGTCAGATCTTTAGATCAGCATGATATCCAGTCTACACCGAGTGTCTATAATGAGCTGACAAAATTTCAATCAAAAGCCAAAGACACCAGACATTCTAGTTTGCCAGGGGGCTTTATCATGGGTAATGTGTGATTATCCTTTGGCTTTTTGAGATGAAGATAAGAGCTCTGCAGCCCTAAGCAGGGCTCTCCTCCCTGCAGTGGGTGGTTGAGGAAGTAGCTATGACTGTTTTGCAGGTCATTGAGGCCCAGCAGGCATGTCGGGCTCAGCCAGTTCAGCCCCATTCTCCTCTGGGCTGCTGTAGTGCTAGAATTCCAGAATTTGATGAGGCCAGTTCCCAGAGGCCAGCCCCTGCCAGAGCTAGAATCCCCTCCATGGCTCCCTGTGAGTCTGGCCTCTGCTTGCCAGCCTCAAATGATAAAGAATGCAGCCCATTTCCTCCTTGACTGGTAGAAACTTCTGATGTGAATTCTAAGTCCTGCCTCTTGGGAACACCGCCCATTGGCTCTAGTTTTCTCTCTTGGGCCACCCAGGACTCACATCACCCTTTCTGTTTGCCAGCCCTGTAGAGCCTGCCAGTGCATTCCCCCAAGTCTTCCCTTCCCTAGGCAGATAGCTCCGTGCTCTTCAGCAACCCCTCAATGAGCATCACTCCTCTTGGCATCCTGGTCACCTCCCCTGAATTTTCTCCATTTTATGAGTCCCCTAAAGTGGAGGTTTAAGGCCTACTCCGGTGCTGGGTTCAACCAGCAGAGTAGAGTAGAACTGCAGCCATTAGAAGAAGCTCCTGTTGTTTCTTGTTCCCACCGAGCGAAGTGTCTACTGAAACCCAGTGGTGCCAGGCAGAACAGCTCACCTTTGTGCTCAGTTGGGGCTGAGGAGCCCAAGACCTGTGTTGATCTTGTGGGCATGGTTGGTTCTGAGCTTGGGGGCCAGCCCTCAACACCTCATTCTGCACACTGCACCTCCAAGCCTGCCTACAAGTGTGCCAACAGCTTTGGATGTAAGGCCGATGGGAGTGTGGGATGGGCAGGACAGCCCATCCCTCCTGGCAGCAACCACACTGTCCACAGAGAGCTGGGCTGGTGAGTCATCGAGAGAGCAGATGACATGCTTAGACCACACCTTCCACCTGCTCTGGGTAAAGCAGGGCACCCAGGAGGAGCAATGCTGAAGCCCCTGGCAGCACCATGGCTCTGCTCCACTTCTTGACGGGTGAGGTCAGAGGGGGCCTGCAGCTCCATTAATCAAGTTAAGCAGGCCTGGTGGTGCGCACAGCGGAGTTGGCCTCTGCCAGCTGTCTCTATTCCTCTCAGCAGAGTAGCACTTCAGCCTGTGCTCCACGTCCTGCTCTGGCAACAAGGATCAGGGCCTTTGGCAGCCCTGTAATCATCTCGGTGGCAGACGGAACACATCTGGCCAAGTCTGTGGCTTTCTCTTTTTATCCTTTGAGTTCATAAAAAATAGATGCAAGCCCTGATTTCCAAGAAGGTGAAGATAACAGTAAATCAGTCTGTCAACCTGCTCTCTGCCCACTCTACCCCCCACCTCCCACCTTCCACAGGCCCCTGGGCCTGTGAGCAGACGGATGTGTCAAGGATTGAGTTCCTGGGCATCACATGATGGGCACTGCCTGAGGAGGCAGCACCATGTGTGCTCTGAGGCCTGGCTATGAGTCTGTCTGGGATCCGGTGTGGCGGGGGTGGGGGTGGGAGGTCAGCAAATAATAGCGTTCCAGTGCCTTCTTGTCTTCTCCCTTCCCTCCAGCTTCCCCATCTTCCTCTGCTCCTAACCTAAGCAGCACAGATTTTGTGCAATGACAAGGAAAGGGAACGTTCAGTGCCAGGCTTTTAATTACAATTGCTTCGGGCTGCTGGCCGCTGTGCCAAATAGCCATGGAGAGTGTTTTATCACACCACAAAGCCAACAAGGTCCAGTCTATGGTGCGTGCACTCGGCACCTGGTGAGGATGGGGCTGTGCTCATGGCCCTCTGGAGAAGGGCTGAGCCCGGATTAGTTCACACAAGCATCAGAGCAGCTGGTCAAGTGCAGCCCTGGGCTTTAGGGAGCCACTGGACCAGATGGAAATGCCTGCTGGGATTTTTAGAGCAGACCCCAAGGAAGGCCTGTAATTGGGTAGGAGAGGGGTCTCTGGAAGGAAGGCCAAGCTCTGGAAGGATGATACCATGGGGTTTGGCCAAGTGAGAGAAGTACAGTAATCATGTTCACAACACTTCACAGTTTACAGAGAGCTTTCCACTTTCTTGAGCATGCTTAATCCTCACATCAACCCTGCTTAGGGGACACAAGCTCAGAGAGGGGAAGTGACTTGCCCAGAGTCACATAGGCAGAAAACCAGGACTGGAGCCCCAGCCTCTCACTGCATCCAGCAGTCTTTCCTTGAGGGGTACCGGCAGATCCCCCAGGAGCCAAAGAGCAGCCCAGGCAGGGAACAGGTTGCACCCCCAAAGCCAGAGCCTCCAAGGCAGCCCTCACTTAGGGCAGCACCGTGGTGACACTGGTGAGCACCACATGCTCAGAGACTTTGGAGACGGAGCACCGGCTCTGCAAGGACAAGGACTTGTGGCAGGCAGAGGAGCGGGGACTGGGGGCCTTCAGAGAGCCGCAGGGACCCAGGCCAGGCAGGCAGCAGGAGAAGCCAGCCTTAAACTGCTCCCGGAATTTGCCTTGGTTGGGAGACAAAAGACACAGCCATAGGGAGACAAATGCAGCAGGAAAGGGCCTTGAGCCCAGGGACACCCACGCAGCTCCAGCCAAGCTGCCTGAGAGGGGACAGGGAGGGAGGGGTAGAGCTGGGATGGAGAGCCCTCAGGCAACCTTTGCCAGGAAGAGTGAGGACAGAGCCCCCAGAGCAGGTTCCCAAGGAGCAACGCAATTGTCATCTGATTCCTTGACTGCGCTCTGGCTCAGAGCCTGGCTCAAAATGTGGTGTCTGGCTCAGGGGCCTCAGGTTACCTCTGCCCTCCTTGGTGTGTACATGGAGAGGACTCAGGGCTCACTAGCTGGTGCTGGGCTTTTCCCATCTCTGCCCTGTGATGATGAAAATAACAGCAGCCACCGCCCTTGCATATGCCGGTCACACTGTGCCAGGCACTGTGCCAGCTGCCTCAGCCTCTGACCCCTAGAGCATCCCAGCACCCTGACAGGTTCAAGTCTTTTATCCTCACTTCACAGATGAGACACACAGTTACAGTAGCTTGCCGAAGGCCACCCAGCCAGAAGCCAAACCCCATTCTAACTAATTCCGAAGCCCTTCTTTTGAAGGAGAGGACCAAGTGGGGAAGGAGGGACTACTACACCACCTTGTTGAGCCCACGTATACCAGGGAAACAGATTTTGTCTGGAACTGAAACCTCCTTGATCGCATGTCATCAGCCTGCCAGCCTCTCCAGTGCCCAGCACAGGGTCAAGCACACAGCAGGTACTCAGCAAATGTAGGCCAAACAAAGGCACGCACATCAGGACGTCTGCTGCCCTCTCCTCCCCTGCTCTCTCTTCTGAGCTGGAAACCAGTGGCCAGCCTTTGCTCAGTAATTCTTGAGCCTCAGTGAGGGTTAAACTGTTGCCTCCTAATCCCTTCCTTAACCTTTTAAAATTTGTCAAAGATTATTTGTGTCTAGGCTTGAATAGTCATCTGGACCAGTTCTTTAGAAGCCTAGTCCCCAAGTCAGAGACCTGGTGAGTCACACTTCTGCTGAGCTGAGTGGGGGGCTAGGGGACCAGGACTTACAGAGGGGAGAGCAAAAGGGCTGGTGGTGGAGGCAGGTGGTTCCAGGGACAGCCCCTAAGATTCTGGCCACTGTGCCACTGTGTGTCTAGCTGGGCAGGGGAAGCCCTTTCCTGGGCCTGGGGTGTCTCTGCCGGTGACCCTCCCTTACCCCGACACCTGGGTTGTGCAATCATCCCCCCAGGCAGGGGCTCCCAGGCCCTCTTCCCACAGGCCTGGCTCCCTCTGGGGAAGATGGACTCCTCTGCCCATGCCAGCCAGAGAGGGGCTGATCGGAGGTCCTGGTGTGCCTGCACCCAAGTGCGAGTGGAGGCGAGCTGGCCTAGCCCCTGCCCTTCCGCTCACTTACTGGTCTGCAGAATGTGTAAAACTGGATCCTGGGCGTCAGCCACTGCTAGGAGTGTGGCCTATCTCCCACTTGGACCAGGGCTCTTCTGAGTGAGGGCTCCCATAGCAGGGTCACGATGCCCAGGAGAGAGTATGTACACCTCACCCCCCATCTTTTATTTGGGCCCTGGAATGGGGAGGGGGAGACCTGTCCCGGGGACTGTGGGCCACCCTCAGTCACTGCCTTGCCAGCCCACTCACCACTGAGGAAGTTGTAGATGATGGGGTTGGCAGCACTGTTGGCGTACACCAGCCAGTGGGAGAAGGTGAAGCAGGCATAGACGGCTTCTCGGTCGCTGGCTTGGTGGAACATTCCAAACACTCTAGGAGCAGGGTGGACAACGGTCAGAAATGGGGTAGATGTGTGTGTATGTATCGGGAGGGTGCTGCTCACAGAACTCAAGCTGTAAAGTGCAAGAGTTCCCACTGCACACTGCATCCACCAGGTAGCCCTTTCCTGGGCCTCTGGATCTGAGAGCTCCACCAGTTTAAGGGGCCTCGAGTGCAAAGCATATGACCACAGTGGGCCTGGGAACAGGACCAGGGTATATCTGCTCAGTCACTGGCTATCTGATCCCCTTGGGCTCCCCAGCCACTTCTCATCCATCCTCACTGCTACATGATGAGTCACAGACAGCCTCCATTTTTCAGTTAGGGAAACTGAGGCTCAGAGAAGTAAAGTGACATGCCCAAAATCACACAGCCAGGAACTAGCCGAGTACAACTCCCAGTGAGATTGTCTCCTGTCCAATAGGCCATGTTCCTTCCCTGGCACCCTGTGACACTCATTTGCTGTGTCCCCGTGTCTCTCTGTTTAGAGTCCCTCCAGACACCTGCATGGCTCTCTCTCCCACTTCCTTCAAGTCTCTGCTCAAATGTCATTTCCTCAGAGTGGGCTTTTTTAAAAAAAATCATTATATCTAAAACAAAACCCCAAACCCCACCAGCCCCTGTCATTGTCACTCCCCACCCTCTTTCCCTGCTTTATTTTTCTTCATAGTAATTATTACTGCCTGACATCATCATATACACTGATTTTTCTATTGACTTCCCTTCTCTCCCACTAGACTGTAAGCGGGCAGGGACTCGCCCGTCTTGTGCACTTGCTCACGGCATTTCCAGCCCCCTAAAATCTGGTGACTGAGTGAGTGAATGCGTGAGTTTTCCGCAGAAGCCCTGCGAGGCCAGGAATGTTATCATTCTCATTTTATGAAGGAGGAGATTGAGGCTCAGAGGACAGAAACAACCTCTCCCAAGGTCACGCAGCGGGCAAGTGGTAGAGCCAGGTCTTCCCCCAAAGCGAGGAGATCCCCTCCCTCTGACCCCAAGCTTCTCCCCACCCCCGACCACTCCCTGGTGCTCTCACCTCTTGAGGACATTGAGGACACTGATGGGCAGGTAGCAGAGGGCGAAGACCAGCAGCACCACCATCAGCATCTTGGCTGTCTTCCTCCGAGCTCGCATCTGCTTCACCTCGGCCAGGAAGGCGCGGGCCCGGGGCTGGGGCTCTGCGCTCGGGCCCTGCCCCTGGTCCTCCAGCTCTGAGGGTCGCTTCCAGTTCCGTACCAGGGCCGAGGTGGTGCCAGGGATCTGTCCAGCACACACAGACAGCAGCGGTGGGTATAGGTCCTTGGGAGGGTTATTCTCGTTTGTGGGGCCCACTCTGGGCTGGACCCTGGGGCAGGGTGGAGCTGGGCAAAGGGAACAAACACTTGCAGTAGTCAGGGACCTAATATTTATGATAAAGACTAACACTCTGGACTCGAGAATGAACAATGACTTTCATTTTCCATGAGCTCATTGTGAAACCACGCACAACATGCCTTTTGGAAAGGTATTTTGGCCCTTAGTTATAGATGAAGCAACTGAGACTCAGAGAGGTGGGGGACTCTTGACAAGTCCCCAGGCTACAACTTTGGGTCTGAACATCTCACAGCTGCCCATCCATTTCCCTTAAATCTCCAACTCCATCTTTGGGGTAGGGGTGGGGATTGGGGTGAGTTGGGCCTCCCCTGGCTCACACCAGACTATAGGGAGGCTTGGGCAAGGAGGGATGGGCAGGTGGGCAACATGGAATGGCCTGGGCCTCAGAGCATGGGTCCCCGCCTGGGTCAATGCCCATAAGCCTGGGGTGGTTCTGGGCTCCTGGAGCAGCTGCAGCCATCCTCGAAGCCTCCCACCACTGGACACCCGAATCACCCCACAGCAGAGGGGCATGGGGCTGGAGTTCAGGAAACTTGGGGTCCAGGGCCAGCTCAGACATTCACAAGCCAACTCTCTTTCCTTTCTAAGCCTTGGTTGCCTGTCTGGATAGTGCCTGTGTCCTGCTTGTTGGGGGTCCGTGAGGAACAGATGGCAAGTACTGGTGGACTACAAGGCTGGCCAGCCAGGAAGGCCCCACTGGACCGGGTGTTCCTCCAAGGCAGGGCCTGGGTCTGAGCCAGTCACCTCCCCACCTACCGCCCTGCATGGCCCGGGTGCGAGTCAGTATTCTCTGTGAGGTGTAGGTGATGTGGAATGCAGAGTGTGAACGTTCCTTCCCAAGCTGGGTCGTGTTCTGGCCTGCATCCTCGAGCTGCCCGGGCACCGACCCAGGACTCACTTCCGCTACTGCCAAGGGACCCTGAGAACCCCTCCCCCACAAAACCCCACGAAACCCACTGCGGGTCAGTCTGTAATGAAGGAAAGGAGACAGGCCCGGAACCAGAAGGGCTCTGCCGCTCATTGGCTTTGGCAAGTTTGTGGCCCTTATTGGGCATTTGTGAAGTCGGGAATATTGCTCCTTTTGTTAGATAGTTGTTAAGACAGCAGATGCACAGTGCCTAGTTTGGCAAGTGACACGGAGTTGCTGTTATTCTTGTTGTGGTCATACTAAACCGAGCGCTGGAATCCCACAGCTCTGGGTGTTAGTCCCTGATCTTCTACCCACTAACTGAGTGATTTGGGGGAAGTTTCTGGGTCTCAGTTTTCTCACATTTAAATGGGGAATAATATGAATGGATGGTGCTTAAGGGGATGCGAGACTAGCTGGGTGCCAATGGTACAAGTGGCAGCTACTAATAGTGGCGGGATGTGGGTTATTGTGCCATTCCAGGTAGCCACTAGCACTTTTGGCCTTGAGTTCAACATGTCTCTGGGCTTTGCCTCTCTCTGGTTGCAGCCAGGATAGCATGTTCTGAAGGCAGAGGACTGTCCGCTCCCTTAGACCAGCAGCCCAACCCCCTCCTAGCCCAGACAGTGACACCAGAGTGGGCCTCACCTGGCGGCCCCAGAGCTTACGGAAGATCTGGAAATAGGCCGCCGCCATGAGGCCAAGTGGGGCAAGGTATGTGACAATGAAGAAGCAGCTGTGGTAGATCTTGGGGTAGAGGTCATCTGCAGGGCAAGAAAGCAAGCGTCAGGCCTGTTCTGCAAGCCCCAGCCTGCCCTGGTTAGTGATGTCACCCTGTTCCAAGTAGGGCCAAAGCAAGGCCTAGGGGCAGCAGGACCCCATAGGCATCAAGGTAGACAGGGACCTTGGAGTTGCCCAACCTGGGCGTGTCCATCCTGGGAGGACCCCTAGCAGATATCTACACTAGAGGAGGCACCCATGCTGGCAGTATCCCTGGTAGATGCCCAGTGTCCTCTAGGGAGATGCCCACCCTGGGGGTTCCCACCCTGGAAGTGCCCCTGATACACACCTGCCCTGGGGGTATGCGTCCCAGAGGTGCCCACCTTAGGGATGCCTGCCCAAGGCTCCACCGTTACCTGCCCAGCGCTCGTCGCAGACAGAGAAGAGCCGTGTGCGGTTGGCGAGCTCAGGCAGCACACTGCTGCACTCCATGACAGCAGCCTGGGGCACCATGACAGCCAGCGACACAGCCCAGATGCCCAGGATGGAGCCCCGGGCGCGCCGGGCCGTGCTCTTGAACAACAGCGGGTGGCAGATGGCATACCAGCGGTCCAGGGCGATGAAGCTGAGAGTCAGCACTGCCACTGACACAGACACGGCCTGCCCCGTGGGGACACAACATCAGTCCTTTCGGGGGTCACTCAGAGACATGGGGGTGGGCGAGTGACGGGGCTCACAGCCCAGAGATACCGGGCAGCCAGGTTCGGTGTAAATCCTGACTCCACCATTTTCTGGCAGTGTGAATTTGGGCAAATCACTCACCCTGTCTGAGCCTCATCTACAGAACAGGAATATACCATCTACCTGGCAGGGTTCTTATGAGAATAAGTGAACTCATGTATGGAAAATGTCCACTCTAGGCCTGGCACATAGGAGGTGCCCCCTACTATGAATAATAACATACACTTACGGAACTTACTGTGTTCTCCTTACAACAACCCTACAAGGTGGGGGCTATTACCCCCATGTAGGTGAGGCACGGACCTCACCTGTCTGTCACCCCCATGCTCAGGGTCACCAGAGTTAATCAGGTGAGTGGAAAACCTCAAAATAGTGGGAAATCCAAGAGGCATTTCTCTCTGCCTGCGATGCCATCCCTTCCCCAGGCTGTTAGGAAAAGCTGTTAGGAAAAAAAGTCCTCGATCTGGGAGGTAGAGATGACTCTGAGCCAGAAGTGTGGGTGGGCATTGTCTCCAGTGATGCCCCCTGCTCTCTGGGGTACAGGGAGAGGGTTGAAGGATATAGCTGAGAGGCCATACCGACCTCTGGCCCTCCTTCCAGCCCACTAACCCCATCTGGACATTCTGGTTCCTACCACAGGGGGAGGGAGGACCCTGGCCAGGGGTGGAGGGAGGGGAGGAGGCTGTTTCCATCAAGCCTCCTCAAATCTGACCCCCTTGGGATCAGGGAGCAGGCCCAGCATGTTGTGTACGTGTCACTGTGGGCTTGTGCCCCTCTCCTCTACTGTCTGCCCGTGTACCTGGAGGTGACGATACGCGTCCCCATGTGTCCATGTATATGTCTGTGGGTGTGAGCAGGAGGGGATCTCTGTATGAGTATGTGGGGCTGTGTCTGTCCTGAGTGTCTGACCTGGTGGCCCATCCTTGCTGGCAGTAGAGAATGACCCTGAAGGGGTCCTGAGCCACTGTGACCTGTCTGGAAGGCAAGTGTGAGGGTCACTGAGACCTATGTAAGGCCCATGTAAGGCTTGTACAGGTGTGACAGGGAGTGGTGAAGGGTGGTGGGGCAGAGCTCACCTGTAGATAGGGGATGACCTTGCAGAGGGCATGGCCAAAGAGCCAGGACTCGGTGATGTCCACTAGCAGGCTGGCTGGCAGGCAGATGGCTGTCACCAGCACGTCAGCCAGGGACAGGTTGACGATGAAGTAGTTGGTCACCGTCCTCATGTGGTGGTTCCGCCACACGGCCAGGCAGACTGCAGGGTCGAGTCGGGGTGAGTTGAAGCAGGTGGCAGAGCCACGCCCACCCTAGCTCCGCTGCATCAGCGCGCCCTCTCCCCCCCACTACCCCTTGAGTGGGAGGTAAGGGCTGGCAGCACAGGCAAGGCCCAGGACCCCCTCCAGTCCCCAGGGGAAGTCCACAGCACCACAGGGCAAGACCTAGACCTACCCAGCGTGTTGCCCACTAGGGCCACGAGGAACACAGCCACATAGGCTGCGATGAGGACCCACTCGTACGGCTTTGGGTACAGATAATCACGCCACAGATAGCGGAGAAACTCGTCTTCATAGTCTGGAGGCACTGGGGACGGTTCCCCGCTGCCAGTGGGGACCCCCATCTGGGCCCCTGGGGTGGCCGAAGGCTCCATGAGCTCAGGAGCGGCGGCAGCTGAGGGGCATCCTGGGCCAGCCCTCAGCCCACTATCCTCGGGGCCCCGGAGTCTTGCACCCAGGTCTCTGGGGTCCCGGCCCCAAACTTCCTGAAGGAAGGAAGGAGGGAAGGATGGGGAAAGGAAGGAAAGAAGGAAGGACACATTAGGGAGTGGGCCAGGCATTTGCATATAGGCTCCCTCTTAATTCTCACCGTCGTGACATCAATGGAGCAAGACCTGGGCTGCATCCCAGCGCTGCACAAGTTGCCCTTGGGTGACGTACCTGCCTCCTTCAGCCTTGGTTCTCCTGTCCCACGGAGTAGCAACCGTACCTACCTCGCAGGGCGGCGGTGAGGAGCACCGAGCTCGAACGCGTGCCAAGTGCTTCACCAGGAAGCTGGCGCGGGGAGGCGGCTTCGCGGACTGCTGGTTACGATTGTCAGGGAGCCCTGCTTTGCCCCATCCCTCGCCCCGGGTTCCTTCGGAACCCCCATCCCGGGCTTGGGGGTCCCCCATGCCCCGCACCTGTTGGCTCCGGGACCCAGGCGTTCTCGGCCGCTGGCCCCCTGACCTTGCACCCGGAACTTCGCCTCCCCGCAGGGGGACCGGGGCTGGGGAGGGGGCAGGGACAGCCCCCTCCCGAGGCTGCGCTGCCTCGGCTCGCGGTGCTGGGCGCCGGCCCGGGCTCCAGGGCGCGCAGTGCTGTGCGCGGGCTGCGCGGCGCGGGGAGGGGGCAGGCGGGAGGGGCCGCGCGGGCAGGGAGCCCCCGGCAGGGCTCCGCGCCGTGTCTCCCAGCGCCGAGACCGGAGGGCGCCTGTGATTCCAGAACTCTGTCCTGCCTGCCCTAGGTGCTGGCCAAGGTAGGGCGATGGATGAGGGGACTCAGAAGAGGGGCTGGCATGGGTGAGTGTGCACGTGTGTGTATGTACATGTCTGCCTGCATATGCAGATGGGTGTGTTTGTGTTTGAGTCTTGTAATCCAGTGAGGGCTGTGAGTGTGTGTCTAGAGAATTTAATGTGTGAATGTGTGTGTGTTTGTGTCTCTGTGCATATGGGTAGGGGACAAGCTCTGGGTTGATAACTGGGAGTCACCCTGGGTGGGATGTGTCTATTTGGGTCCCGAATTGTCCCTGTGTTTTGGTGTTCGTGTCTATGAGGGATGTGTGTGTGTGTTGGGGGTGGGGGGTGTCCCTTGGTGTGGATCTGAATGTGCGACTGTGGTGACTAGCACTGGTGTCCCAGTGTGTTTCCCTGTGAGTGTGGGCACACCTTTGTGTCCATGGCTCTGCAAGTATGTGTACATGGAATTTGGTATATCTGTTCCCATGGCGATGACTCATCATATCCCCCCACATGAACCCCCCCAATCTGGAACTGTGACTGTTTGCTATGTAGGGGCTGGGGAGGGGGCTGCTGCATGTGGGGGGATGGGAGGCAGGTCATGCAGGGACACTCAAATGACAGCTGCAGCAAACAAGGTGCAGGCAGTGATGCGGAAGGTACAGATCCACGTGTGTCTGCGTGGGCGGTGGGCATCAGCTGAGCCCAGTGCAGCCCAGGCTTAGAACCCAGCCCAGAGCTCAGAACTCCATAATCCAGGGCCTCCCAGACGCCCAGGGTTGGAGTGAGCAAGGGGCTCCCCAGCTTCCTCTGATCATTATACATGGTGGGGTGTGTGTCTGTGTGGGGAGGGAACCACAGCTGAGAATCCTCCCACTGGTAACATCAGATTTCACAGAGCCAGGCTCATCTTCCCTTAAGAAGGATCTCAATTGCCAACCCCCGATCCCTTGGTACCCCAAAGATGGCTGATCCCCAGGACAAGGGATCATGAGTGGCCCACTTAGCCCCAGGCTGAGGGTGGGAGAGACTAGCTATTTGGCCTATATGGGCATGAGGGAGAGTGGGTGTATGTTTACAGAAAATCCTGGGGGCCCCAGTGGGGCCAGTGCTGCTCTGGAAGACCCACACAGAGCCGTGGGGTTTTGATCCTTGGGCATAACAGCACTGGCCTCTGGGAACTCCTGGCAAAATGCCCATGCCCAGGGGAGGGACCCAGGGACCTCAGGCCCTCCCTCTCCAGGCTGGACTCTCAGCCTTGGAGCCTCCTTTGCCCAGGGAGGCCTGGCCCAAAGCCCTTGCCTTGCCTGAGCTGTCTGTCAGCCGGGACCCACAAGACCTCTTTCCCGGAACCAGCCAGCCTCAGCCTTGTTGATCTAATCCTGAGCCTCTGAACCACAGGTCCCTGTCACATCCATCTTCAAGTGTCAATTGGGCCCTGGCCCCTGGTGCTACCTCCTCCTCCCTCCCCCTTCCGATGTGACTTACAGTAACCTCTGTCTGGCTAGGACTAGAGTAATTGAAAGGCAATTGGATTTTCAACTTGCTAATGCTGCTTCAGACCTGGGACTGTGGATGGGAAAACTCTGGGCAGGGCAGAGGTGCTTTATAGAAGAACAGAGACCATACAACAAGCAGAGTGCAGGGTGGGGTGAGGGGAGGGCCTGCAGGCTGTGGGGCCAGAAAGAGGGGTTCTGCAGGCTGAGTCTAGGGAAGCCATGGAGCAGCTATGGCTTTGTGGTCCTCGGGCCCAACAGCACTGGCCTCTGGGAGCTCATGCCCAGGGGAGGGACTAAGAGACCTCATGTCCCCCATGTCAGGCTGCGCCTTCAGCCTGAGTGCCTCTTCTCCTCAAGGAGGGCCCCTCCTTTGGGGTCTGGGCAGCTTGAAGGGGATCAGCATCCACCGGGAGTGCAGGAGCCCAGGGCCCAGAGTCAGGCATCCTTGGTGACTCCAAAAGCTAGAGAGCACCTTCAAGCCAGCGGCGGGAGCAAGGGAGAAGGGGCTGGAGCCAGCAGCCTTCTGTCTGTCCGCTTACTCACATACACACTCAACAGACACTGACGGCCAGGTAGGCTGCCAAGAGGGGGCCTTCCTGGTTAGGCTGGGGAGGTCCTCAGGTGAAAAATGGGTGGTATCACGTACGTGAGGTTGGAGCCTGCGGAGGCAGGGTGGGATGGGAACGGGATGCACAAGAACTCAAAGAACAAACCCCGCCCTGTGTGAAGGGGTTTGAGGGGAGGTTAGGAGCACAGGCTTTGGGGCCAGAAAGGCTGGGTTAGACCGCCGGCTCTGCTGTGTACTACTGGGTGATCTTGGACTTCCTTCACCTCTGTGATAAGCTGAATAATGGCCCCTGAAGATGTCCACGTCCTGATGCCCAGAACCTGTGGATATGTTAAATGGCAAAAGGGACTTTGCAGATGTGACTAAGTCAAAGATCTCGAGATGGGGAGATTAGCCTGGGTTACCCAGTGGGGCCTGATGTAATCACATGGTCCTCATATGAGGGAGGCAGCAAATCAGAGTAGTAATAGGAGATGTGACAATGGAAGCAAGAAAGTGTAGTGACATGAGGAAAGGGTCTTAAGCCAATGGGTGGCCATGTAGGTGGCCACTAGAAGCTGAAAAAGGCAAAGAAATGGATTTTCCCCTGAGTCTCCAAAGGAAGCAGCCCCAGTGAACACGTTGATTTTAGACATCTGGCCTCCAGAACTGTAAGAGAATAAATTTGTGTTGTTTAAGCCACTAAGTTTGGTGGTTAATTTGTTACAGCAGCACAATAGGAAACAAATACACATCCTCATTAGGTTAAATGAGTTAATATATGCAAAGCACTTAGAAAAGTGCCTGACACATAGTTAGCATATATATGTTAGCTATTATTATTTATGGAGAAACTCTTGGCCTGGGTCAAAGATGGCTGGTCACAGCCATAATCCAACTAGTGGAAGGCACATCACTTCTACTAACACCAAGCTGACCTGAATTCGGTCACCTGGTCACGTGTAGCTGCAAGGGAGGCTGGGAAATATAATTCAGTTGGTGCCCACCTGAGATGTAAGGGTTCTAAGACTAGAGGAAGAAGGGGAGGTGGTTATTGAAGAACTAGCAGTGTCTGGCACAACCCCTACTGTGAAAGATGAGAAGTTTAGCAAAGGGACCTTCCCTCCAGAGTTTGGTTAGATACGCACATTTCCAGCTCTCCTTCCTTGTGCCATTAATTTGATGCAGTAGCTCTTGACTCCCCACTGTGTAAGATGACACATCCTTTATCACTCTTGCTCTCTCTTCTCCTAACTCCTCTTACTAAACCACTACATTTGCATCTAGTTCTGTATTCATAATTAAAATGTTCTAGCTTTGTGTGTTATCCATCTCTGAATTTCAAATATTGAAAATCAATAAAAAATGTTTTAAAAATATTATGATTATATAAACTTTATTCTCTGCAGAGCCAAGCAGCATCCTAGGACACATAGAAAAAGAACTATAATCTCATGGTTTAAATGCTGCTTTAAGGAATGCTCCAGGCTTCAAGTTCAAGTGCATTCTCCTATACTCCCTCAGCTACTCAAAGTCATATGATATTTTAATTCACTTGATATTTGGACCATGACCTTCTTATACAACTTTTTGTTCTCCTGGAGTTTCTGGTTGTTTTCTCTTTTCTTCTTGAGAGAAGAAACATATGCCTTCTAAATCAGGTCATTAAAATATTCCAGCTTCTTAATTACATTATTTCTTGAATGAAGCCCATTTTCTCCAAACCCTCTGACTTCCTGTTCTAATTTTGACTTATGGCTTTATGGTCCTCTAGTATTTCTACTGATTGTACTCCTGAGTTAATTCCACTGTTTTGTGAATCTGGTATCTTTCTCTTTCTTGGATTGTCTCTGTTTTGCTGGAGTATATCTTCAAATAATGTTTTTTAAAGGAGTGCATGGAAGGAAAGCTTTCTGAATCTTTGCATGTCTGAAAATGTCTTTAGTTTGTTCTTTCGCTTACTGAGCTCGGAGGTTCAACCAGCATGCTTCAGTTTAGAGCATGTGGAAGGGGGCAGATAGGCAAGGAGACGCCCCAGCTCCATCCTGGGCCATGTTAAAGAGGAATTTACTCTAGATACCAATACTCGTTGTAGGGTCTCTAGTCCTTATGAGAAAGATCACTCAATTTCTTTAGAAAGTAATTCTCTATCATTTTTAAATCTTTCCCCCTCCCAGTGTGTTCTAGATGTGTGCGTTTGTGTGTCTGTGTGTGTGTTCATAGAGGGCAGGCTTATGGCTGATACTGGCTTGTTAGTCACTAAATAGGCTTTTACTTGAGTATTTTCCAAACTTTTGTCATGTTCATACTGCATCTCAGTTCTTGCCATATCTTTTTACTACTTTATTATTATTTACTTATGGTATTATTTTTCTTTAAATTGACTATGCTAGTACTACAACTATAATCTGTAAATTTGCAAAGACTGTCATCAGAAGGCAGTGGGTTTGGGGGAACTGCATGTGGATATGACAATCAAGTTCCTTGAGCTCAGGGAACAGACAGTCCATCTTTTATACAAATTGATTCAAATAACTGAAAAAGAGGAGAAACTACCCACTGCATTTTATATGGCTAATGTAACCTTGATACCCAAACTAGAGGAGACCAGTTTGAGACAGGAAGATTTTAGGTCAATTTTTATTACAGACATAGATGCAAATCTCCTAAATACATTATTATCAAACTAAATACAATATAGTAAATATACAATATAATAAATATAGCAATGTATTAAAAAATACATAATGACCAAGTTGGGTTTATTCCAGGAATTCAAGAATATGTCAACATTAGAAAATTGCCATTTCAAGTCACAACACACGCAGATTAAAAGACAAAGATGGAGAAAAAGCATTTGATAAAATTAAGCAGTTTATAAACATTCTTAAACAGGAACAGGAGGAAATTTTTTTAACTTGATAAAAGGGCATCCTTCTAAAACCTACAGTAATGGTCAAATCTTTTTTTAGAGACGGGGTCTCACCGTGTTGCCCAGGCTGGAATGCAGTGGCACTATCACAGCTCACTGCAACCTTGAACGATCCTCCCCTGCCTCAGCCTCCCGAGTAACTGGGACTACGCCACTATGCCCTGCTAATTTTTTAATTTTTTGTCGAGATAGGTTCTTACTATGTTGCCCAGGCTGGATGGTCAAATCTTAAAAGCATCCCTTTAAAGTCAGGAATCCAAAAAGGATGTTCACCATCACTGTTTCTGTTCAAAGCTGTACTGGATTTCCTCGCCTGAGCAATAAGAAAAAGAAAACAAACAAATGGTATAAACTACTGGAAAGAAAGAAATAAAATGGTCATTATATATTTATAGATCATGTGATTGTCTACATAGGAAATCCAAGAGATTCTACAAACTATTAAAAGTATTGAGAGGGTTCTTGTTGAGAGACAATTTTCCATGGGTCTGTTGCATTTCTGGATGTCTTGCACACAGAGACACTAACTGCCTTTTTGTTCTGGACTATCTTTTTGGATTATCTTTTCAAGGATGTTTGTGTATCAACCACCTTTGGAACATAGAGTTAGTGTCTCCCTCTGGAGCTGAAGGCAGGTTTGCTTACTGTCCAGTATAATAAAGATAATGTCTCCCTCTGTAGTGTCAACCTAAATAACAGAGACAGAGACTCCCTCAAAGAAAATGATATTTACTCAGGAATAGGCATTGCAATGGGAATATGTGTGTCATGGTGAACTGTGTGTGTATGTGGGGAGATAAAGGAAGACAAAGATTTTTAAAGGAAAGATGAGGAGAGTTATATAACTGTTTTGAGATAATTTTCCTTCACTACAAAGATCAATAACAAGGATGGTGCCAGTATAAAGTTGGACAGGCAGTTGCTTGGCAGATATCCTTGCAGAAGTATTTTTTTGTGTGTAAGGTTGAGATGGGTTTTGCAGAGTCTTTTGTGATAGTTCTTATTATCAGGCAATTTTGCATGAGAGCACCCCCCTTCCTGGCCTTCCCCAGCTCTATTTGTCAGGGTTTTTAACACAAGTGACTCTGTTTTGATTCTGACAACTTTCACAGTAGCAAAGATGAGACATTTGGGTTCCCTAAACTCAGGGTTCCTCAGCTAATATGCAAACTCATTGCATATGCATCATCCATCTGTTCCCCCTGCTGCCCACAATGTCACTTTGGGATTTGGGTCGGGGGGTGGCAAGTGGAACTGCTGACTCAGACATGAAGCTCATGCTGCTTGCTGGGCCATGAGTAAAAAAGTCCTATGTCTCTGACCCAGGACTCTCAAGTCTTCTACCAGCATCCACGATACTGTGGTAGCTAAGGGTCTGAGTTTGGTAAAGTCTTAGACCCTTCACAGTCTTGACAGTTCAGCCATCTCACTTCTAGATACAGTCATGAGCTATATAACAACATTTCAGTCAACAACAGACCACATGTATAACAGTGGTCCCATAAGATTATAATGAAGCTGAAAAATTCCTATTGCTTAGTGATATTGTAGCTGTCATAATATCATACGGCAACACGTTACTCACATGTTTGTGGTGATGCTGGTGTAAACAAACGTACTGCCCTGCTGGTGGTATGAAAGTCTATCACATGTAATTATGTACAATGCATAATACTTGATAATGGTAATAAAAAACTATGTTACTGGTTTATATATTTACTTCTTATTGTTGTTTTAGAGTGTACTCTTTCTATTTATAAAAAAGGTTAACCGTAAGATAGCCTTAGGCAGGTCCTTCAGGAGGTCTTCCAGAAGAAGGCATTGTTATCATAGGAGATGACAGTTCCTTGCATGTTATTACTCCTGAAGACCTTCCAGTGGGACAAGATGTGGAGGTAGAAGACAGTGATATTGATAATCCTGACACTGTGAAGGCCTAGGCTAATGTGTTTGTGTCTTGGCTTTTAACAAAAAAGTTTAAAAAGTAAAAATAATTTTTAAAAATAGAAATAGCTTGTAGAATATGGATATAAAGAAAGAATTTTTTGTACAGCTGTACAATGTGTTTGTGTTTTAAGCTAAATGTTATTACAAAAGAGTCAAAAAGTTTTAAAAAATTAAAAAGTTTATATAGTCAAAAAGTTACAGTAAGCTAAGGTTAATTTATTATTGAAGAAAAAAAATTTTAATAAATTTAATGTAGCCTAGTGTACAATGTTTATAAAGTCTACATTAGTGTAAAGTAATGTCCTAGGCCTTCACATTCACTCACCACTCACTCACCCAGAGCAACTTCCAGTCCTGCAAGCACCATTCATGGTAAATACCTTATATAGGTGTACCATTTTTTATCTTTTATACCATATTTTTACTGCACCTTTTCTATGTTTAAATACACAAATACTTACAATTGTGTTACAAGTGCATACAGTATTCAGTACAGTAATATGCTATACAGGTTTGTAGCCTAGGAACAATAGGCTATACCATATAGCCTAGGTGTGTAGCAGGCTATACTATCTAGGTTTGTATAAGTACACAATATATTGTTCACACAAAGACAAAATCTCCTAATGATGCATTTCTCAGAATGTATCCCTACCGTTAAGTGGTATACGACTATCCTAAAAACAAGCAGAAAAGGCTATTTATAAAAGACACCATTTATAAAAGCATAAAAAACTATAAGGGCCTAGGAATAAATCTAAGAGTTATGCAAGATTTTTATGAAGATTATTACAAAACTTTATTGATGGTCATTCAAGAGACCCAGATAAATGGAGAGCTATAACTTGATGGTAGAAGAAAAGACTCAATTGTAAAGATGCCAGTTCTCCTCAAATTAATCTATACATTAATTTCAATTTCAATAAAGGGTTAAACAAAGAGTTTTTTAAAAATTAAATTAATGTTTCAGGAAGCATGTCAAGCTTATCCTAAAGTCATATGAAAGAACAGATAGCCAAGAGCAGCCAAGGCAATTTTGAAGAAAATGAACAAATTGAGGAAAATCACCTTCCACTTGTCGAGACTTATACAACCAAATTAATTAAGACAGGGAGGTCCTGGCAGAAGAATACACAAATAGATGGGTCAGAATTGAGAGGTCAGAAACAGAGCTATGCAGTATATGGAAGTTCAACACATGCCAGAGGTGGCATTTAAACCAGTTCCCTCTGATAAATGGTAGTGTGAAAATTGATTTTCCATATGGAAAAAAGAGAATTACATGCTTATATCACTCTGTTACCAAAACTCCCAAGGAAATAAGCCACCATGACTGAGAACCAGTTAGAAACAATATGGAATAAATTTAGACCCCAAGGACTTCAGATATTGGATTTATCAGATACAGAATATAAAATACCTTAATTGTGTATGAAATGTTTTAATGAATTTAATGCAGAATTACAAAAATGAACAAGCAACAAGATACTATCAAAAATGATCAGGCAGATGTAAAAAAAAACAATTAGAGATACTAGAAAAAAATACGCTGAAATTTTTCAAAAAGGAAAGTAAACTCAGTGACTGGGTTAAACGACAGGTTGGAAACAATGTAACAGTAGAGAGAAAACAAGACAATAATTACCATAAATTCAGGGCAATGGTTTCCTCTATGAGAGAAGGTAAAGGATTGTGATAAGGGGATATCCAGAGAGCTCCTGGGAGTGTTGACCATCTTCTACTTTAGGACTTGGGGGGTTACATAGATGTTTGCCTTATAATTATTATTTAAACTGTACAATTCTATTTGATATGCTTTTCTATATGCTTGTCATATTTCATAATAAAAACATTCGAAGAACACAGTATATTAGATATAGCTGAAGAGAGAATTAGTGAGTTGGAAGAAAGCTGAAGAAATTACCCAGAATGCAATAGAGAGAGACAAGGAGATGGAAAACAGGAAAGAAAGTGCTGTTGGGGATAAAATAACAGGATCTAACGTGTTACTAAAGCAGAGCTCCAGAAAGAGAGAATAGACAGGATGGAGGACTGGTGAAAGACAAGAAGCACAGGCATTTTTACCTGGACGCATTGAGTTGAAACTGCAAAACACCAAAGCTAAAGAAAAACTATTGACAGCCAGAGAGAAAAGATAGATTATCTACAAAAGATCTGCAATTAGGCAGACAGCAGACTTTGCAACAACAGCCACTGAAGCTAGAAGTCAGGGGAATACTTTCTTCAAAATTCTCAAGAGAAAGAAACTGTTGACTTAGAAATATGTACCCAGTAAAGACTATCATTCAAGAATCGGGTGCTCACTTTGGCAGCACATATACTGAAACTGGAACGATACAGAGAAGATTAGCATGGCCCCTGCGCAAGGATTTCATTCAAGAGTTGGGCCTAAAGTCATTTGCAAATTTTAAAAAATAGGACTGTGATCCAGCAACTGCACTCTTGGGCATTTATTACAGAGAAATGAAAAATTTTGTTCACATCAAAGCCTGTATATGAATGAATGTTCATAGCAGCTTTATTTATAATAGCCAAACACTGGAAACAACCCACTGTCCTCAATGGGTGAATGGTTAAACAAATTGTGGTACATACATTCCATGGAATACTACTAAGCAATGAAAAAGAAACAGCTACTGATACGCATAATGACTCAGACGGATCTCAAGGAAATTGTGCTCAGTAAAAAAAAAGCCAAAGGCCAGTCTCAAAAGGTTATGTGTACTATGTGATTCCATTCATATAATGTTCTTATAATGACAAAAATTATAGAGCTGTAGAACAGATTAGTGGTTGCCAGGGGCTGGGATGTGGAGAGGAGGGAAGTAGTTGTGTCTATAAAAAGGTAACCAGTTCCAGTGATGGAACTGTTTGTATCTTGACTGTGGTGATGGTCACACAATTCTACATGTGCTAAAATTGCATAGAACTACACACACACGTGCATATAAAACTGATAAAATCTGAATAAGACCAGTGGATTGCACCAATGTCATTTTCCTTGTCGTGACATTATACTACATTTGTGCAAAATGTTACCATTGAGGGAAACTGGGTGCAAAGTATGGGGGATCTCCATATTATTTTTACAACTGCATGTCTATCTACAATTATCTCAAAATAAATTTTTTTTTAAATTCCCACCAACAGACCTACAGTAAAAGAATGTCTACATATATACTTTAGAAAGAAGAAAAATGGTTGAAAAAGACAAGTCTGAAACTCAAGAAGCATTGTTAAGGAAAGAAAATGATAAACATGTAGATAAATCTAAATAAACATTGTACAGTATAATCATGACCACAATGGCAAATTTGGGGGCAAAAGAAAAAGGACAGGACTAAAATGAAACTTGAATACACGGGGCAGGGGGTGGCCATTGGAGTTAGAGTATTCCAAGGTCCTTGTATTATTTGGAAGTAGGGTTGAGATATTAAATTGAGGCTTTGTTAAATGTGCAGTGTAAAATTTCAGGGGTAACCACTCTAGGAATAGGAATAGAATCAATAACTTCCAAACCAGTAGACAGAAAAAGTGGAATAAGAAAACAAACAAAAGCCCAATCTACTTTTTAAAAAGACAAGAAAAAAGAAAAAAAAAGCAGACCCAAAGTGAGACAAATTGAAAGCAAAAAGCAAAATGGTACAGACAAGCCAAACACATTAGCAAAATAATTCACAGTACACGGAAGTGAGTTTAAAACACATCTCTTCATTATTGATCTGCTAATCAGTAAACAGTTAGTAAAGGTATGGAATACTTGAACAACACAATTAACAAGCCTGATTTATTGATATGAAGAGAATCCAACACCCAATACTTACTCTTCACAAGTACACATGGAGCATTTACAATTATTACTATATACCAGGTCATAAAGCAAGTCTTAATTTCAAGAATCACAGTCATATACATAATATGCTCTGGCCAAAATGCAATTAAGATAAAAATTGGTAACAAAGAGAGAAACAATTCCTAGAAATTTAAAAACACACTTTTGGAAACAACCCGAATGGATAAATAAATTGTGGTATATCCAGACAATGGGTTGCTACACACCAAAATGCATCTCACACAAGCACACACACAACCATTGCAACAACACAGACAAACTTCACAGACATAATGTCGAGTGAACGAAGCCAGAAAGAGTAGATACTCTATAATTCTATTCGTATGAAATTCAAAAGGGGGCAAAACTAATCTATGGTGATAACAGCAGGAATAGTGGTTACCTCTGGAGAGAAGGGGATGGTTATTGACTGGGATTCTGAAAATACTCTACATCTCTCTCTAACTTAGGAAATACAAAAGAACAATAGAATAAACCCAGTGGAAGTAGATCAAAGGAAATGATAAGAGCAAAAATTTATAAAATAGAAAACAGAGAGGATTAATGAGCCAAAATCTGGTTCTTTGAGAAGATTAATAAAATAGTTGAACCTCTGGGGCTGATTTTAAAAAAAAGAAAGGCAGAAATTAATCAATATTAAGAATGAAAATGATATGATAACTACAGGCCCAGGAGAGATTTAAAAGATTAAAAATGGAACAATCTGAACAACTATTTCTTTAATGTTATTATTTGTTCTCATTTCCATTTCCTAAGTCAGTTTTGATGGTCTATTTTATGGACACATCCATTATATCTGCATTTTCAAATTTATTTGCAGAAAATTGTTTCTACCTACAGTGAAATCCCCCTTTTCATTACTAATATTATTTGGGCCTTCTCTTTTCTTAATAAGTTTTATTAGAAATATATTTATTTTATTAGTCATTTGTTTTATTGATCATCTCTCTTGTTTGTTTGGTTTCATTGATTTTTCTCTTATCTTTATGATTTCCTGCTATTTAGGGTTGTTATTATGTTGTCTTTTTCTGATTTCCTAAATTGGACACTGAATCATTACTGTATAATCTTTGTTCTTGTCTAATATGTGCATCTAAGGGTATACGTACCCTCAAGAATTGCTTTAGCTACGTTCACATTTCACAGTGTAGCTTTCATTGTCAGCCAATTCCTAATATTTTCTATTTTTTCTTTGTCTTACTAAATATTTGGGGGTATGATTTTTGTTTTCAAACATAAAGTTATCTTTTTGTTATGACTTTCTCATTTTATTGTATTGTGGTCAAAGAAAGTGGCCTATACAATATCAATTCTTCACCCTGTGCTTCATGATCTAGTATGTGATCAATTTTTGTAAATGTTCCCTTATTGCATGAAAATAATGTCAATTTTCTGATTGTTTGATAAAGCTTCTTAACTGTGTTATTCAATTATTCTACATATTTACTAATCTTATGGCTGTTTTAGTAACTAGGGAGAAAGGAAAGATAAAACTCTTAGAAAGATGATGGATCTATCCTTTTTGGAATTATCTCAAGGTTTGACCATAGTCTGTGGGCCACATTTGGCCCACTCCTTATTTTTGTAAATAAAGTTTTATTAGAACACATTCACGTTCTTTTGTTTATGTATTATCTATCACTGCTTTCTCACTATAATGGTAAGGTTGAAGTTGAGACAGAGACTGTATGGCCTGCAAAGTCTAAAATATTTACTATCTATCCTTTTACAGGAAAAGTTTGCTGACTGTTTTATATGATCTGAGAGCTATGCTGTGAAGATCAAAGAAGTTCAATGTTGTATCTCCCTCATAACATGTTTCCTGTTCATCGTATGTAATGAACCTCTTATTCATAATGATGACTTTTGACTTAAAGTCCATTTTGTCTGATATTTATAAAGTAACACCAGCTTTCCTTTGCTTAGTATTTGCCTGATGTGTCCATCAGGAACGTATTTAGCTGCAAGTAACAAAAGCCAACTATAGTGGCTGAAACAAACTGGGGTATGTTTTCTTTAAATAACAAAAATGCCAGAGTTAGGCCATTGTTCTCATTATTTTAGCTGTTCTGTGATGCCACCAGGTACCCAGGCTTGCTCTATAGTTCCTCTTCATCAGCATTAACTTGTGGGCCTTTGTGCTCATGCTTGTCATGTCAAGACTGCAAAAAGGCTGCTGTACTTTCAGGCATTGTGTTCATGTACCAAGCAGGAGAAAGGAAAAAGGAGGAAACATTTCCTAGAAGATTTCCCTTTACATCTCAGTTTCCAAAACAGGGTCCCGTGAACACCTTTTCCCTAATCACTGACCAAAAGAAATTATATTCCACGACTGGTTTAAACCAAATCATGTTCATCCTGTGGGGCTGGTATTTTTCCATTATGAGAAATAACTGGGACTGGGGTAAAGACACCCCTCCTGGGACCAACAGATTTCTGCCTGCTGCCTGAAAAAAATCAGGATCCCCTAACAGGGTGCAATGGACAGTGTCAGTCATATCTGGAGTATCTTTTTTCAATATGTTCATATTTTTGTCTTAGATATGTCTCTCATGAACGGCATATAGCTGGGTTGTGTGTTTTCATTCACCCTGATAATCTGTTAACTGGTGAAATTGGTCCATTTACATTTTTTGTGATCATCAGCATTTTAAAATTTATTTCTGGCCAGGTGTGGTGGCTCACGCCTGTAGTCCTAACACTTTGGGAGGATTGCTTGAGGCTAAGAGTGAGTTTGAGACCAGCCTGGGCAACATAGCAAGACCACATCTCTACAAAAAAAATTTTCTTAAGAGCTAGGCATGGTGGTACATACCTGTAGTCCCAGCTACTCGGGAGGCTGAGGCAGGAGGATTATTTGAGCCCAGGAGTTTGAAGTTGCAGTGAACTATGATGACACCACTGCACTGCACTCTAGCCTGGGCAACAGAGTGAGACTCTGTAGCTCTAAAAAATTTATTTCTACCATCTGATCTTGTGTTTTTCATTTAGCATGTGTATTACCAATAGTTATCTATTGCTGGGTGACACACTACCCCCAAACTGAACAGCTCAAAACAACAAATATTTATTATCTCACACAGTTTCTTAGGGTTGGGAATCTGGGAGCCATGTCTCTAGACACTTCTGGCTCAGACTCTTTCTGAAGTTGCAGTCAAGCTGTCGGCCAGGGCTGCAGCCAGCTGAATGATCTGTGAGGATCTGCTTCCACATTCACTCACATGGCTCGGGCAGGAGGCTTCAGTTCCTGCTCACATGGGCCCCTCCTTGGGGCTGCTGACCTCATGGCTTTCCCAGCATGAGTGATCCAAGACAGAGAGTGAGTGCACAGAGATAGCACAACCAAAAAGGAAGCCACAGGCCTTTTCTAATAGGGTCACCAGATTTAGCAAATAACGATACAGGATGCCCAGTTAAATTTAAATTTCAGAGACTATTTCCATATTTGTATGGGACACACTTGCACTAAAAAATTATCCATTGCCTATTTGAAATTTAAATTTGGCTGGGCTTCCTATATATTATCTGGTAACCCTATTTATAACCTAATCTTGGGCACAAGACTGGCTACATAACTTGTGGGGCCCATTTTAAAAATAGTATTAAGAATTTCAAGTCAGCCAGAGCAGAGCATTAAACCAAGCATGGAACCCTTCTGAAGACGGTGCCCATAAAGCCGCCCTGCTCCAAAGTGACATACCACCAGTGCTTAGTGACTTAGGCAGAAACAAGTCACTAAGTCCATGTGGCACATTATGGGAGAGGATCACACAAGGTCATGGTCCCAAGAGGCAGGGATCATAGGTGTCATCTTGGAAACTAGCAACTGCACCAAGTTTTCCTTTGCTTCTTTTATTTGTCATTTCCTACCTGGTGGTGGATTGATTGAATTTTCTTCCTTCCCTTTGTTTTCTCTCTATCAGCTTGAAATACATTCTATTTCTGTTCTTTTGTTAGTCATCCTTAAATTTTTAACATGTACACTTCGGTTAACAAAGTCTGAAGTTAATCAATATCCATCTCTAGAACAATCTTAGAATGCTTTCGAACTCTCGTTTCCTGCCTGCCATTTTATTGTCTTCCAGTTTTTTAGTCATGCTTTGTTTTTCCTTTTATTAATAATCAGCCTTTACAAATTCTTTCTTATAAAGTCTGTGCTTCTTTGAATGTTCCACATTTAATAATTTTTTTGCTCTCTGCTTCTTGCAAGCCACTTCTTCCTTCTGACTTTATTTCCTAGGTTTTCCATATTGTCTTAGTCTGATATCTGGCCAGAACCATAGGTCCCCACGATGTTTTCTAGTGATTTTTTTAGAACCTTGATTGCATCTCTAGTCATATCCTTTTTGTTCCCAATATTGTGTATTTTGTGCTAATGGTTTGTTTATTTGATGAAGGCTTTTAAAAGAATTAACCCAACTTTGTGTTTTTCATATCATTACATTCTGCTTTATTTTTATTATGTTTTACTTTCTTTGTCTTTCTTTTGCTCTCTTTGGGTCTTCTGATTGTCTCTTCTGGGTGTCTTGAGTGGGTGCTTAATTCATTTGTTGCCAATTCTTTCTGTTTTTAATAAATACATTCAAGGCTATACTTTTTCCTCCAAGTTCCTCTTTAGCTTATTGTTATTCAGTTTTAAATATGTTGTAATTTCCATTATGAGTTTCTTCTTACCCCATGAATTATTTAGAAATGAGTATTTAAGTTTTATTGGATTTCCTTGGCCAACTTTTATTGTCAATTTCTAATTTTACTATATTAGGATGAGAGAATGTGACTGGATGATATTGATTCTTTGAACAAATCTTAGACTTCCTTTATTGCCATGTATGCAGTATTTTTTAAAAATGTTCCCCATGAGCTGGAAAACAATGGGTATTCTGAGGATGGAGGGTGTAAAGTTTATGTTTATTTAGTCGATCAAGCACCTTAATTATGTTGTTCAAATTTCTGTATCCTTACTAATGCTTTGCTGCTTGATCCATTGGTTTTAAGAAAGTTCATTTAAAATTTCCCACTTTGTTTATAGATTCGTGACTTTCTCTTGCAGTTCTGCCAGACTTGTTTTATATGTTTCACCAAAATAAATATGTACTGCCAGATACATATAAGTTCATGATTATCATATCTTTTTGGCAGATGTTTCCTGTCATGAGTGTATTGGTTAGGTTATGGGTTTGGCTGCTGTTACAAAAGACCCTAAAAAATAGTGGTTTAAATAAGATGGAAGTTTATTCCTTGTTCATGTAAAAGTCCACAGCCATGTTTCCCTGCCTTCTAGCTTCCTGTGGGAGGTGGTAAATGGGGAGGCTGGCAGGAGATGAGAGGGGGGAGGAGAGCGAGGATGAAGTATTTATTCTCCAGCTTCTTCCCTGGCAGGTCGCTTCTGCTTTAAATTATTCTCTCCAGAGTTCTGGTGACCTCTCCCTCCCCTCAGCCCTGCAGGTCTAAGGGAAGTGACAGCCATGGTGCTGCTAACCCCAGAGTCCTGCACTCTCTCTTTTGACCCCCCCAACACCCTGCTTTGTCATTAGTCCTTTTGAAAATAAATTCTGCCCAGATTCTCCTAATTAGAGTTCACCATCTGTTTCCTGTTGAGACCCTCTGTGATGCAGCCTTGCATCGTGTTTTCAAAAGTCATTGATTCTGAATGCCTTTAGGCACATGTGCACTCTCCATTACATACTGGACACCGACCCCACTACTCCATAATTCTCTGACACTCTTGGCTTATTCCTGCGTCTGCCTAGTCCCAAAAGCATTGAGGCTGAGACCCTGGGTTTATGGCCCCAGGCTAAGAGAGCCCACCACACCCAGGTCTCCAGATCGCCATCTTGCCACAGGGAAAGGAACTACTCAAAGTCCATCAGGAACAACACCTCCCCACCCCATGTCCATCTCAACACAAGGCTCAGGTTGGCCACTGGTCCAATGGCCAAAGCTGCCTCTCCCTGGACAATACTTAGCCTCTCGGGATCATGGGGATTCACCTTTGTGGATACTTTACTGCTTTAGTTGGGTCAATACTTTCACTGTGGTGCCTGTCAACTTCTGCAAGACCGTTAAAGAAAAAATTATTCAATGATATTTGTTAAAGCACTATACGGAAGACTTTATTCAGGACCACCATGGTAGGTATAGGGACCACCGCAACAGGGTCTTGCAGCGGGGAGGAGAGATTGGGCCCAACTCTGAACACAGCACGGGCAAGTGGGGATTTATAGCCAAGGAGCAGGGTGGGGGTCAATGGATGGAAAATTACCAAGAGGAAACATCCAGAGTAAGGGGAGTTCTGGCCAAAATGACCTAACAGGATTCTCGCTGAAGACAGGCCAGGGTGACCAGACACCACCTGGGGGATGGTGGAGGATGGGAAAACTGGTCGGATATCGAGGGTGGTCAGATATCGAGGGTGAGGTGTTCTGGCTAAACTGACTAAGCAGATTCTTTTACTAAAACTGGAGTTTACAAGCAAGTGCACAGATGGGCCTAGGAGAAGTTTCAGGAGCCTGACTGAAGTTTGGCCAAGCAAAGAATCTTTGTTAGGACCCAGAGTTAGCCTGGCCCTTTAAGGTGACTTTGAACATCTCTGCTCTCATTCATTAGAAACCAGTTTCTTCGGTCTAACTCTCAGTGGGGAAATTTGTTTTTCCCATTTCCTCATTCTTAGGGGATTCCTCAATCTAGGGCAGCTCCCACACAGAAATAACAGAAACCACTGTTTCCATTTTACAGACTGGGAAACTGAGGTTCAGCGTGCAAAGTGAGCTGCAGGGAGTCCAGTGGAGCTTGAACTTGAACCTGGGTCTGTGTGGCTCTGAATGAGATGCTTTCTGAGGGAGGTGTGTGTGTGCTGGGAGGAGACAGGGAGCCCGAATGGAGGCACAAGTGGGGGACAGTGCCATGAAGTGAGGGGAACCCCAAAGCCAGACCTGGACCCTCTCCTGGCCAGGCTGGGGCAGGACATCTGGGTGAGAGGTAAGGAGTGGGGGCCACAGTTGGCCTTTGGAGTCAGACAGACTGAGATCCATGCCCAGCTCTGCCCCTTCCTGCCTTGTCCCCTGTGCCAGGCCTCACAGAGCAGTTATGACTCAATCAGGGACAGTATGGTAAACACGAAGTCATGGAAGTCACCGCACGGGCTCAGGTGGAGAAGCTGCACAGGTGGCTTCTCTTGGCTGCCTCTCTCTGCTGTGGCAGGGTGAGGTGAGGAGTCAGCCACCAGGGGGCACCACTTCCGAGGCTGACGCTGCCTCCGGGCCCTGCACGTGGGCATCTCATTCACTTACTTCCGGGTTCTCCCAGCAGACAGCTCCGAGGCAATACTGAGAGCAGAGAGGGTGAGGCACAGCCCTGTTCTCAAGAAGCCTACATCAGGAAGGGGTGCGAACAGCTGCCATGCTGGACCGTGATGGAGCAAGTGGGCTGAGAGCGGGCCTCAGAGGATGGATGAGGACTGCGCAGGGAAGCCAGAGGGCTTCTCAGAGGAGGAGGCTTTTGAACTTGACCTGACAGGATGAGCAGGGATTCAGTTCCCACTCTGCAGACCCTGACAGCCCCCTGCAGCCCCAGCCCAAGCCCACCTCAGTGTTACATGATGCCCCCTCCCCCTCCTGCCAGGTGCACCTTGACCACCAGCTTCCATGAGCCCTGAACTTCAGGTCCTCGCCGTCTGTGCACAGAGTTGGGGGACAAAGAGCCTGCTTGGGTACGAGCTGAAGAGTGGCCATGTGGGCACCTGGACACAGCTGAGTGAAAGCTCAGGTCCTGGATGACAAATGAAATTCCCAACCACTTCCTAAGAATGGGCAAGTCACTTCACTGTCCCCCACCCCCAGCCCCAGCCTCAGCCTCAATTTCCTCCCTGTAAAAAGGGGGTAATAACAGCCCTTACTCATAGTGCATATCTTCAGTAGGGCTCGCCTGGCACCCATCTCTCTGATGTATAAACCGGATTCTGTTAGCCATCCCATCCCATCCCATCCCATCCCATGGTGGGAACCCTGCCGCAGTCCCCTGGAGCAGGAAATAGGGTGCTCCCCTGGAAGGCCTGCTCAGACTCAGCCTGTTTTCCTTTGGGAAGAGACTGCCTCAGGTGCTGGTGTCAGAGCCACAGGATTTTCATGAAGTGGGGTCGACATCTAGTTCCAGCACTTATCAGCTGTGTGACCTGACAAGTCACACCCCCTCCCTGAGCCTCCATTTCCTTATCTGTCAAATGGAGGTAAGAGTGGCCCCTAGCTGTTGTGGATCCATTTCTGTCATCTGTTCAGCATTCCCTGGAACAGCAACCCTGTCTTTCTTGGGGCATCTCCTCCTCCCGCAAACACTGGTTCAGCAAGTGCTGCTGTGGCTTCCATGACCCTACCTGTTGGCCACAGGTGATTGCCCCACAGGTGGACACCTGACAGGAGCCAGGCCAATCAGAAGACTTCCCTGTTTTGAATCAGAGCTGAGAAAATGGCTGTGGGCTGGGAGACTCAGGCATTGTCATTGGCCACATGTCCTTCCTCACGCAGAGTTAGTCTAGAAAGGCAGGAAAAGGAGAGAGTGTGAGACAGAGACAGAGAGACAGAGAGTGTGTGTTCTAGCAGTTTTGGGTTCCAGCTCTGCCTGGGCCCACTAGCCCTCCTCACAATTGGGAGGTCCACCCCTCCCTTGGATTCTGAGAGTTGCCTAGATGGTTGACATTGGGTTTTTAGAGATACACTTCCTCCCAGGGATGTGGGTAAGACCAAATGAGCTAAAGTGTGTGAAGCACTCAGCCCAAGGCCTGGCCCACTCCAGGCTCAACAGACATGATTTCCTTTCCCTTTCCTGCACCAGGCAGGGTTGGGGGTTTGGCCAGGTACCAGGAAGATGTGAGGCGTCAGCACTTGTGAAGTGATGTAACTTAGCAGCCCCTGCAAGACTGGAGTCAGGTGCCTTGGGACCCTCCAGAGCCCCACAGGAGACCAGAATGAATGCCCAAGTGGAACATTTGGTGGCTAGGAAAGGATGGAGCTAAGCAAAAGAAAAATTACTGCCCCTTCTCTTTGTGGGAGGAGAAGTTGTCAACAGGCACTTCCTCTGCACCAGGGAGGTATGCGGGGTTCCCTGGAGATCCACAAGATGGGTGCCAGGAAAGGCTTTCCAGGGGAGGAAGACTTGAGCTGGGTTGTGAAGAATGAGTAAGAGTTTGCCTGACAGGGCAAGGGCTTGGGGAGGGACGTTGGACTGTCAATCTTAACCACTACCACCAATTAGTGTAGGGCTGACGAGTGTTAGTGAGGACTTAGACGGCCTGGGTTTGAATCCTGTCTCAATTACTAACTGTATGACCTTCAGCAACTTACTTGCCACTCAGTGCTTCTGGAAATAGTTTTTGCTGTTTGTTTGTTTTAGGCTTACATGAGATAATGTAGCACGCAGAACGATGTGCTGGCTGAGACCTGTGGCTAAGCGCTCAACTGATGCCCAGCTCATTGGGAACAGCCTTCGCAGTATCAGCCCAGCGCCTTAAAGTGGTCACGGCTGTTGCCATTTATGAAGCCTTTAATAAGTTCCAAGCACTGAGCCAAACGCTCAGCACGGTTTGTCTCGTTTAATCCTCCCACCGACCCCAGGGTTCTCCCGGTTCTCCCGCGCCGCAGACGGGGAATCGTCGGGTATTAGGCGCAGCCAAGCGGCGCAGGGCGTCAGACCCACGTCTGCCCAGCGACCCGCGTCCTCGGCCCAGGGAAAGGAAAGGACCGGCCCCAGGACACACAGCACGGGGCCGGGTGCCCGGATTTCCTTCCGCTGAGTCGGCTCAAGAGCACGAGCGGGTCGGGGCGCTTGGGGTGGGCCTCGCTCCCGACAGGAACACATCCATCGCCGGCCCCGAGAGCCAGGGGCGGCTGACGGAGGCGCCGAGCCGCCCGCTAAGGGCTCCCCAGGCCCCTCGCACCCACTCCCGTTCCGGGGCGGCCGGGCGGGCCTGGGGCGCACGGGCAAGGGAACGAGGCGAGGAAGGGCCGGGCGCCCCCCCTGGGTCCGCAGGGCCGGGCCTTCCGCAGGGCGGCCCCGTTCCCCTCCCTGCCCCGCCCCGTAGTTTCCGCCAAAGGTCCTTGTAGAAAATTCCAGCCTCGCCAGAGCGGCTCCAGAGCCGGGTTTTTCCTGCGGGGCGCGTCCCGGGACGGAAACCGCCCCCCTCGGGGCGCCCCGCGCGGCCTCGTCCCGGGCCGCAAACAGGAAGCGAGACAAAGGCGGCCGCTTATCGCGCGCCCCGCATTCCTTTCAGGTGATGCCCGCGCGGCCCGGGGACGCGGCCGGCCCGAGGAACTGCCAGGGCTCCCCGAGGACGTCCCGCCGCCCCCTCCGTGACTCCGGCCCCCGCTGCCTTCCCTGTGCGCGGGGGGCGGCGGCGGGGAGGAGTCCTGTGCTAGGGGATGCCGCTCCCCAGGCACAGCCCCCTGCGCTCCTGGAAAGGAAGGGGCACCGGACTGGCGGCTGTGCCTAGAGGGACGGGGTGGGGCAGAACCTTGGCAGGGAAGTGGAGGTGAAAGGATAGGTCATAGGCATTCCACGAATTGGAATGCCACCTATACCAGGGTAGCCCTATGGGTTCCAGGACCTACTACTGAACCAGACCCAGTCCCTGCCCTCAAGGAACTTCCAGCATAATGGGGGAGGTAGGTCGACACCCAGACACGTGAAATAGTGGGTGGCAGGGCAGAGTGCAGGTAAGTTAAGGGAGGGGGTGTCTAACCCGTGCTGGGTGGGGCTGGGGTGCTTTGGGGGATCATGAGTCCCTTGCACAGCACCTGGCACATCAGCCACCCTCCACAGGTACTGCCTGGCTGAAGGAACCCCGGAGTTGTCTTTGAAGTAGGAGTGGGACAAGGAGTGGCATGGAAGGGCATGTGGAGTGGGGAGCAGCATGTGCAAATGCCTGGTGGCCTGCATGTGTACTAGACATTTGAAGGGCAGTGCAGACTCTGGAGTTGCCTGAGCACAGGCTGAAGAAGCTGGTGAGGGGGCTTGAAAGCCAGGCTGAGGCCTGGGCTTACTTTGCTGATACTGGGAGCCAGGGGAGGTGGGTGGGAAGCGGGCTCCAGCAGGCATGCTCAGCTTGGCCCAGGGGCAGGGCAAGGAGAGGGCCCCCCCCACCCCCGCCCGTCTGGGTGGCATGGAGAGGCTGATCTGCAGAGACAGAGGCTCTGGCCTCTGTGGGCTGTGCCCCCCTTGCCTGCTGGGCCCTGGCGCCAGTTCAGCTGATTGGTGGGCAGGGCTCCCCCTGCAGGCAGCGCTGACTCAGCGTCTGAAAGGTGGTTCCCACGGCCCACGTTTCTGGGGCCAAAGGCGGCGCCATCCATGCTCCTCCTCCAAGTGGGTCAGTGCCCAGGGCATGGACAATTAGGGCTGACTGGAGGCTAGGATTTCTAGTCCACCCACCCCTGCCAGCCATCAACAGTTCAGACAGTCCTTTCTGCTGTCTGACCACGTGCCACCTCACTTTGGCCTGACTTTCTATTCCCAGAGGTTCCAAGGCACTGTACTTATCAATACTTTGGTTTTATTTTAAAACAGTGAAAATAAAAATAAATATCTTTGAAGAATAAGAATATAGGAGTGTGGGGATGGAGACCTGGGGGTGTCCTGGCTTCAGTGATCTTGGGTGGAGTGCCAGGGTCCTGGGATCTGCCGGCTCTGCTCCTCCCAGGCCAGGCCCTGCCCCGTCCCCTCTGGGAGGTCTAGGGGCTCCACCAGCCTCGCCTGCCCGCGGCTCCCAGGCTGGGCGCTGTGTCAGCGGAACCCACGCTGGGATTAGAGCCCTGGCGCCCGCCTGTGCCCTGGGCTCCGTCAGGCGGGGCTGGGGGAACAGCCACACAGGGGGCTCTTCCACCAGCCGCCCTCGGCCTTAGTGATGACCCATGTCCTCCATGCCCACACGGCCCCAGACGCCCAGCACAAAGCTCTCAATGTCGCATTCGTTGGTGCCTCGCACAATTCGGAAGTGGCCCCTCTCACCCCAGGCTGGGCCCCACGAGTTGGCTGCCGTCTGGGAATAAGGAGAGGTGGTGAGGAGGGGAACCGAGTGGGGCAGCGGAAGAGGGGGCTGGGGGAGGGAGACAGCAGCCTCACCCAATATTTGAGCGTCCTTCCATCAGGCAGCGTCTCCTGTCCCCACCTGTGGGCAGAGCCGGGGAGAGGCAGGTGCTGAGTCCACCCGCTCTCAGGAGCTCCAACCCCGGGGGCCTTCCCCATCCCAGGCCCTTGGGAAAGTTGGGTACATCTTTAGGACTTGAGCAAGTCTCTGTCCCTCCCTGCCCTTCCCTCGCTCTCCACATCTGTGAGTCTGTGAACCCAAGCCCAGCATGGGGGACAGACACCAAGGGGACAAGGGGACGGGGTAAGCAGGAGAGGAGGGAACTTGGGCCTGGGTCCCCCAGGGACCCACATCCTAGGGACCAGCTCTGTAGGACCTCACATCCCCACCTCACTTGGGAAGCCAGGGAGGGGGGGGTGCCAAGGACCAGAGGGAAGAGACTTAGAGAATGTGGGAACCTTACAGGCCCCAAACTCCCACTGCAAAGCACATTTCATTGATATCATTGAAATCAGTGACTGACATCTCCCGTTATATCAGACGGGGAAATGGAGGCCTGGGAGAATGACCTGCCCAGGTCACTGAGTCAGGCAGAGTTGGGGCAGGTACTGAGATGGGAAGAGGTTGAGCAACTCTTGAATCTTTATCTATATTTCATTGGGGTTACTCTATCCCAATGTGTCAGGAAGAAACAGTTCCTAAAAAACCTTCAAAGGCTCTCAACCCTCGGGGTGACCCAGGATAAGTCCCTCCTCTTTCTGTGTCTCAGCTCCCTCCTTTTGGAAATGCGGAGTGTGGGCCTGGCTTTCCAGAGAGATTTTAAGGATTCAAGGCAGGCCCCAGAGCCCCCGGTGCAAGCCCTGCTGTCCCCAACCCCCTCTGCCCACAAGCTCCTCACCCTGTGATCTTGACCGAGTGGGTCCCATGCCGGCGGTGTCGCTCTGGCCTCTCCAGGCTCACTGGTGTGTGGCTGTAGATGCCACCTTGGTACAGGAAGAAGTCCTCGTGCACCTCCATAAGGGCTGTGGGCAGATAGCAAAGTAGGGCTCACTCAGCCTGTTAGTGCTGATGCCTCAGTCTGTTGATGTGCACCCAGACACCAAGGCCTCTCTGTACCCAGACTCTAAGCACCCCCTCCAGGTGCTGCCTGTAGTGGGGGGACATGGTTCCCCCACTCCAACCCCATTGGACTTGCTGCTCAATGCTGTGCAGACCACTTGTGCAGACTGTACCCAGTCTCCAGCAGGCACAAGCTTCTGGAATCAGGGTGCAGGAAGAGGGGCACTTACCTTGCACAGGGCCATTCTCCATCAGCTCCTTCATGATCTCCTTCTCCTGGAGAGCAGAGGGTGGAGGAAGAGCCTCTTTCGGGGTGAGGCTCCAGCCCTTAGCTAACCTCCCAACCCTCCTGCCTCTGCCCCCTCCCCAAATGGCCAACTTACGTTGGAGCCGAGTCGGTAGGCAGGAGTGACCTGGTAGATGTCATTAGCATGGACATGGCTATTGGGGCAGCGGGCAGTGGCCTGGCGCTTGCCCCGACCCATGGCCCGGCTGTGCATCATACATCGGGGCGCAGGGCCAGCCTCGTCTCGCTCACGGCCCGAGAATGGGTAGCAGTGATCAGACACCACCCTGGAGGGGCAGCAAGAGGGGGGCAGAGTGACCCAGTGCAGCATGGCTCTGCTCACAAGGTATCTTGCCTTCTCCCTGCCCACACCCCTGCTGCATACCCTCGACGACGCAGGAACCACCAGGCACCATCGAGACGCCCGCCACGGCAGCCCTGCTGGTGGTGGGTGTCACAAGACAGCAGGTTCTGGGGTGACAGGACAGGTGTCATGTGTCCCAGCGAATGGATTGACACACGATCAGATGCCACGGCTAATGGGGGGAGACAGAGGGGCCATCAGGGGCCTCAAGCCTTGGCCCTTCTTTCCCACTATGCCAGCCCCCCACCTTGGACATACCTGCTGTGGAGAAGGCCCAGGAGCCTGCACAGTTGCCCTGGTCAAGAGGCTCATGGATCAGGTTGGGCCACTTCTCAGAGGCCTCAAAGGCCGTGGGAAGCACCTCCCCTGGGCCCAGCACTGTCTGCAAGACAAAGGTCATCCTGTCTGCCTCCTGCTTGCCCTGGTCTGGCCCTCAGGGGCCTATTGGCATTGGAGGGCCACCAAGAGTCCAGAGCCTTGTACGGTTTGATCTTGAGCCCTCCTACTGCTGGGGGATTCCAGTTACCTCCAACTTCGACTTGAGTGGAAGAAGAATCAAGCACCATTTAGTGCCTCCCAAGTATCAGGTGGGGGCAACTGGTCCTGTTTTACAGATGAGGCAGCCAGGCCAGGAACAGGGAAGTGGCCAGGCCAGGGTCACTCTGCTTTCCATTTTCGACCCCTGCCTCTTTCCTCTGCACCTTCTCATCAGCCACACCCTTCTTTCCACCAGGGCCTTGAGCTTCAGGCCCCAAAGGGAGGGGAGGGAATAAGCAGTAGGGTCTCGTGACCAGGCAAGCTGCCAAGGCAAGCAGCAGGAGGCAGAAAATAGCCAGAGGCCCAGGGGAGTAAGGACAGGGCAGGGTCTGGTCACCCCAGCCTCGGGCTGAAGTCTCCCCGCAGGGAGGGCCCCTCCTGCCAGCTCCTGCCTCCCCCTGCCTGCCACTGATGGACAGAGCCTCCAGCGTGTGCCCCAGTCCAGGCCTGCTGACGCTCCCGTCCCCATACTCACATTGGGGTCTGGTTCCCATTTCTCCCCTAGAGGGTCCCACTGGGGGGAAGGGAGAAACCCTCTCCTCCCTCGGGGTTCCGCTGAGTCGGCATTCATTTCCGAGAATTGCTGCCCTCTGGCCAGAGCTGGAGGAGTGTCTGTCCCTCCCTTCCCAAAATACCAAGGTGACCTCCTGGCCCCTTGGGCCCTGACCCAGCTGTACTAGGACCAACAGCATTTTTCCCAGGCTGGGGAAGCCAGGGGGGCTGATGCTGGGACCACAAAACTCAGAATCTGAGCATCAGTTCTGCCAGGGCAGCACATCTTGTCATAGGCAGGAAACAAAGGCCCAGAGAAGGGGAGTAACTTGCCCAGGGACACACAGCCTATTGGTAGGGGATAGGTCCAGGCCCTTGGAGGAGCCGGGCATAGGGTGCCAGTGTCCCTGAGGTCCTGAGCCACAGGGAGATGGCGGGATTGTAGGCAGGGATGGACTTACGTAAATCTCATTCATGTTCATGACAGAGGAAGATGGGCGGACGGTGCCCAGGCGGTAGCGAATGCCCTCATCCAGGGTCATGCCCCAGAAGGCGCTGTGGTTCCCAGCCCGCCACCTGAAGGAGAGGGGATGAAAGGCAGTCACAGACCTGCCAAGTCTGGGGTCCCGGGTGCATGCGCATGTGGGTGGGAGAGACACATAGTGGCTGAGCGCACATAGAGATAACATCTGAGTGCGGGTGTGCCTGGCCCGACACTTGGGCAGAGTGTGCCCGCTGGACGCATTTCCAGGGCCTCTCACCCGTAGTTGCCCTGGTTGACGGCGTCGATCACGTCCGGGTCCACCAGGCACGGCTCCTGGTCACACCCCCACTGCCCTTTCTCCTGGCAGGTGCTGGCGAGAAAAGGAGGGAAAAAGGGAGCAGGGGCCTGGGGCCCTCTGAAGGGATGGGGCCCCAGAGGTCAACAAGGACCTGGGATGCTGCACCAGTGACTACGGGGAAACCCCTAGGTGATCCTGTCCAGCCTGGTGGCTTTAAATGTCAACTTCAAGTTCACGATTCTCACGTTTATATCTACTGCACAGGTCTCCGCCTGAAGTCGGAGTTGAGCATCTCGCTGCTACTCAGCATCACCACTGGGGTGTCTGACAACACCCCAAACCAAATTCCTGGTCTCCCATGACTGGGTCCCCCAGAGTTCTCAGAAGATGGCAACTCCATCCTTCCTGGAGCTCAGGCCAAAAACCTGGGAGTCACCCTTGACTTTCTCCCACATGCTGATCCACTTCATCAGCAGACCCTGTGGGTCTTCCTGAAACACACAGCCAGGCTCCAGACCACTCACTCTCTCCTGCGGCCCCCACAGCCCGGTCGGATCGCCTCCCCTCTCGCCTGGGTTTCTGCTGTGGCCTCCTCACTGCTCTCCCAACATCTGCCCTGTGCCAGGCCCCTCCCCGGCCCCCAGTATACTGGTAAGGCAGCTGCCAGAGTGACCCTCCAAACCCAAGTCATATCATGTCATTCCTCTGCCCAAAACCCTCCATCAGCTTCACATCACAGAGTAAGAGCCAAAGTTCTTAGGGTGACGACAAGGCCCTGCCTGGTCTGTCCTCTTGTCCTCTCTCTGATCCCTTCCTCCTCCTAATCCTGGTTTCTAAGGCCCAGCTGGGCCAGCCCCTGATACTCCATTAGCATCCTCCTGCCCCAGGGCCTTTGAGCTGCTCTTCCTCCCACATCCCCCCGGCTCACCCTCATCTCTTCCAAGTCTTATCCAAATGTCACCTTCTCAGGGAGGCCTCCTCTGGCCACCCTATCTTAAAATTCAACATCCTCCATACTTCCTACCCCACTTCCCTGTTTTATTTTTTCCCTTAGCACATCATCACTATCTGCCATACTATGTTTTTAGTTGTTTATGTTATTTATACCTGTTTCCCCATAGACTCTAAGTCCCTGGAGAGCAGGTATTGTCTGGTATCTTCAGTGCTAGGAAAACACAACCTAGTACATAGTAGGCACCCAATAAATAGTTGTTGAATGAATAAATGACTGAGGCAGTATAGTGACATGACTAAGTGTGGGCTCTGGAATTCAAATTCTGGGTTCCAGTCATAGCCCACCAGTCATGTGATCTTGGGAAAATTATTTATCTCTCTCTCCCTCAATGTCCTTGTCTATAAAATGAGGATAGTAATAGGGCCAAGCACAGTGGCTCACACCTGTAATCCTAGTACTCTGGGAGACTGAGGCAGAAGGAGCGCTTGAGGCCAGGAGTTCCAGACCAGCCTGAGCAAGAGTGAGACTCCCGTCTCTACAAAAAATATAAAAATTAGCTGGACATAGTGGTGCACACCTGTAGTCCCACGTACCAGGGAGGCTGAGGCAGGAGGATCGCTTGAGCCCAGGAGTTGGAGGTTGCAGTGAACTAAGATGATGCCCCTGCACTCTAGCTGGGGTGACAGAGTGAGACTCTGTCTCAAAAAAAAAAAAAAAATGAGGATAGTAATAGTACCACTTTCCAGGGATTAAATGACAGCCTTGTAAGGCATTTAGCACAGGGCGTGGCCTACCATGAGTACTCATAATTGACAACTACTATCACTGTTTTCATTATAGGAACCCCAGAGCCCCCTTCCCTTGAGCTTCAGACTCATATCCAATTGCCCCCCGACATCTTTGGATGTGTACAAGGCACCTCAAACTCACAATAGCCAAAACCGCCTTCCCCGAGCCTGCTCTTCCCCTGACATCCTCAATTCAGACAATGGCACCCAGTTCAAATCAGAGCACCACATGGTCTGCGGTGTCCCCTCCCCATGTCCCCCATCAGCGGGGCCTGGGGATGGCACATCAGGAATCCACCTGTCCTTGCCCCTCCCGTGTTGCCCTGGGCCCACCCCTCGTCACCTCTCACCTGGACCACGGCAATGGCTTCCTAATCAAGTCTCCCGACCCTGACCAAAAATCCACTCCCTACCTACTCCAAAGCCAGAAAGATCTCTGGACAATGCAAATCAGACCGTGTGCTCCCTAAGTGGCTTCCCATGACACTTAGAACAAAATACAAAGTCCTTGGCACAGCTTACGAGACCCTCTCTCCCCATGCCAGCTCCAGCTGCAGTGAGCTGGGCCCCACCTCCCCTTCCCGAGAGCTGCCGCCTCTGTCTAGGCCTGGGCCTCTGGGCCTCTATTCTGTCCATCTCCCTGGTATCAGCATAAATGTCCCCTCTTCAGAGTGGCCTTCCCTCCCCCGCCCTCCTCTAAACTAGGACCCCTTTGTCCTCTCTATTCCCATGTAATGCCTATAGCAGCGTGTAATGGTGTATTTCTTTATTGTTTTTCCACGTCCTTCAGCATTAGCCTAGAAGCTCCACGGGCACAAAGGCTGTGTCTGCTGTGTTAGGTCTTTAATAAATAAGTGCTGACCGAAGGGTTGCATTCTATGAATTCTGTGATGCTTTTACAAGTTCATAACTGCTATTACAAGATACTAAACTGCCTCCTTCCAAGCTGCCTGAGGCTCCCGCCTCCAGTGTTGCCTTTTAAGGAGCCTCAGGGGAAACCAAGACCCAGTATGGCTGGGCTCTGCCACCCCAGGAGCGGGCGGGGGCGGGGAGGCTCTCCAGCCCTTCCTTTCCCCTCTGCACATTGGGCGGCAGAACGACTAGACTCTCTCCAAGCCTCCCTGAGAGCTGGCACACCCTGGAAGGCACACAGACACGCCCCGTGCCCCCACTCAGGCGTCAACGACCTCCTGCAGGGAACACAGCCACCCAGAGCTATCTTGAGGGGAGGGCAGTGGGCTGGTCAGCCCTCTCCTGCCACCTCCTCCTTTGCCCCCAGGGCTGCCCGCACAGGTCTAGACAGGGCTGGTGGCAGCAGGTCCTAGCATTCCAGAGGGGGCCTGGAGTGGGAGAGAGTGTTAACCCCTCAGCACCCAGAGGCACCCTGTCAGGCCCTGTGGAATCGGGCAGGCATGCTCCATCCTTCTGAACACACACAGCGTGCATACACCCATGCAGCACATGCACGTTCTTTCACCCAGACACACACTGAAACACAGCGTCCTCCCCTCACTGTGACCCAGGCACCCCTCACCCTAGTGAGGCAATGGAAACAGCTTATGCGCAATGCATTCCTAAAAGTTTCCTTCTCCCTGGGGCCTCTCAGTCTCAGGCAAAGAGGGAATAGGGGTGGGGGGTGCAGGGCTGCCTCCTCCAAGTCACAGGGTCCCCATTTTTTCCATTCAGGCATTCAAGACTTCCTACCCAGCTTTTCTCTACTTCCCATCTCAGATTGGGGGAGGGCACCCATGACCCCTTCCTCCTCCTGCCGGGAATGGTGGGGAGGGGTGGGAACGGGAGCCAGGGCCACATTCCAGGGAAGGCCCTTGGACAGGCTGGCTGGACGCCAGCTCAGCCATCCCTGACCCTCACTGGCCCAGGGCAGTGGATGCTGCAGTCAGAGGTTTCCTTCCTGGCGCCCCCTTCTCTCCCTGACTCTCCCGTGACAGCAGGAACAGTTGGGAGGGGCAGCCCAGCCCAAGCCAGGAGGGGTGGGGACAACTCCCAGTTCCAGGGTGGCACCTGGGCCAGGCATCCATGGCTGACTACGCCTGGGAATGTTGTTATATAAATTGACACGGTCAGTGTTAACATTCCCATGTCACACATGAGGAAACTGAGGCTCAAAGAAGGGAAAGGACTTCTCCCCAGCAAATGAGTAGCAGAGATAGGATTGGAACCAAGTCTGTTGTCCACAAGGCCCACAAAACAAGCCCCCCTCCAGGCCCCAAACACTCACCAACGGTTACAGTTGTCCCAGTAGGTTCCCAAGACTGGATAGATGCGACCTCCATGCATACATCCTGGTGGGAGGGAAGAGGAGAAGAGAAGTAGAACCAGGGCCATAGAGGATGGGTTGAGATGGCCAAATCCTCAGAGTCAGCTACCCTGAACCTTCCCCAGGTCATCTCAGTCCACACACACACACACACACAGATCCCAGCCCTCACTGAAACTAGAGCCAAACTATAACTTAAGACCTCTCCCGTAGGGTCACACACCAACTGCTACTTGGGAAGTTCTTCAGTGACTCCAATTTGGATTCCTCTTGCTTCACTTGGATACCAGCCACAACATTCCTGGGATCCTTTGCCATTTAAATGAGTTAGGGCTTGGAGATGGGGAATGGGAGGAGTATGGGGAAACCAAGGCACAGAGAAGGTAAGCAACTCCCCTAAGATAACACAGCACTCTGGGGTGACAACTCAGGCATGCAGTCTCCTGGCCCAAGGCCCACAGAACTGTGGGAAGGAATTCAAATGACGCTCCTATTGGACAGGGGCAAGTGCACAGAAAAGGATGGTGGTGACAGCTGAAAGCAGGAACAGATTTGACCCACGACCCAGGTATGAGCAGCATCTCAGGGGCACAGAATCCTGAGCAAAGGCAGGAGAACGGCTAAGATGCCCCTGACCAAGCCCTGTGTGCCTTATCAGCTAAGGGTGAGTCAGCAGGTGGGGCCACAGGACTGGGAGAAAGGGCGGGAGACTGCTTTTCCCTGGGCCACCTTAGAATCCCAACCAAGGGTCTTCTCTCCTTCAGTCTCATTGAAGAGAGTCAAGTTAGACCACTGCAGGGACTTCCCAGAGGAACAGGGAATGAGGCAGGTTCTCTTTCCCAGATTCTACAAAGCCTCCCCTGAAAATGTCAATGCATCAGCCTTGCTCCTGAGCCTTGCTGATTCTGGGGTTGACAAAGCGACCCACCCTCCTGGCCATCTTGGTGCCCACCTTGGATGGGGGGAAAGGGGGGTGGCACGCCGAGGCAGAAGTCCCAGAAGTCAGGGCAGCAGTCAGAGACGGTACGGTTGCAGAAGAGGTCACAGTAACAGGTGGCACCCAGGTAGGGCAGGGCGCAGTCGTCCGCACGGCCACGGCAGCACAGGTCCTGCTCCTTGCAGTACCGGCCGCCCGCGTCCCGGATGCCCCGCAGGTGCAGACCCGGTGCTAGCTCCCGGCGCCCACGACCCTGCCGGGTACCCGGGGCCGCCTGGCCAGCCAGCAGCAGCAACAGCAGCAGCCCCGGTGGACATCTCCACATGGCGCCTCCTGGGCCCAGGAGGGCAGAGGTCGGGGGTCAGAGGGGGTGGGCAGCAGAGACTCCTGACACACCCGGGGCTCGTCTCCCAGCTTCCTGGAGCTGTGAGTCTAAGAGAGTGCAGCAGGGTGGGAGACCTCAATTCCTGAGTCCCCAGGCAGGACACGGGCAGAGAAGCCACAGTTTGTGTGCCCTGGCTTGTAGGGGGAAGGGGACTGAGCAGAAATGGAGCTCCTCCCTGACCTGCCTAGGGACCTTCTGGAACAAGGAAATGGGGGTTGTGGCATCCTTTGTGCCCCCCACCCGCCCAGCACCCATTCTTCGGACCCAAGGTCTTTTCTCCTGTCCTAGGTCCCTCTGCCCTCCACAGCCTCCATTCCGGACCTGGGTCCCTGACGGCGCGCTCGTGTCTCCCCCCCTCTCCTGTCCTCTCTTCTGTTCCTCTGTGTCCCTCTGCCCCCTCCACTGCCCCTCTCTGCCATCTGTCTTGGTCCCTCTGCCTGCCCGTCCTCCTCTCTGTTCCTTCTCTGTCTACACCTTCTGCCCTCTGAGCAGGGGAGCGTCCCTACCTGGTGAGGGTGTGGGCTGGGCCCTGGCTGCCCCGCGCCTCCCGCCTGCCGGCTCCGCGGCCGGACACTCAAAGTCAAGTGAGGAGCGCGGGGCGGGGCGCTTTTTGTACGGCCCCGCCCTCCGCCCCGCCGCCGCGGGAGGGAGGGGCCGGCTGGTTCGCACCTGGAGTAGCTGCCCGTAACTCAGGACCCGGACTTGGCGGGTGGGGGGCGGGAGTACATGATGTCCTGGCCGGGGCTCCGGTGGTGGAAGCTGTTCCCTCAGAGGGAACCCAAGCAGAAAGGACTGTGGTCTGACTCTGGGAAGGACTTCCCAATGGGCTTCACCGCGGGCTGAGAGGCTCTGGTAGGGAAGGGGAGATAAGGGGCAACCAAGCTCTGAGTTCTGGACAGAAGTTTAGGGGAGGGTGTGGGGGGCCAAAATTCTCTATGCTGCCCTCTGACCCCCAGGAATAAAACCAGCCATGCACACCCCTCTTCACGGTGCCCTCCGGGCTTGGGCCCCCACCCCGAGCCGCCTCAGCTCCCAGGAATGATTGGAATCTGGACGAGAGTGGTTCAGGACCCTGCAGATGTCCTGGGCAGCTCATCCCAGGATGCTGCTGGGTGTGGTGTGGGGGCGGCCTCCGCACCTGCGACCCCTGGTGGAGTCTGCCTTCCCCGGTCTGCCTGGGTGCCTCGCCGAGCACTGCCCCCTCTACCAAACCCAAGGGCATCCTGCTTGGCACCTGTTCCCTTCCGCGGGTCCATAAGTAAGAGCCTGCCAGCTGGCGCCCCCTGCAGAGCCCCTCCTTCCTGCCCCAGGCATAAAACCCCTGCTTTGCCCAGGCTGGCCTGGGACCCAAACAATGGGGCTTCTGTCTTGCCCGCCATCACCTTTTACCTCCGCATTGCGCAATCCCCTCACTTCCAACAGGTTGGGCCCAGGCCAGAGGACTCTACCAGCAGGGAGAATGAAAGAGTCTTCACCTGGACAGACCCCTCCTCCCCAGCCCTGAGCCTCACATGCCGCCCAGTGGGGAGGCATCAGGGACTCCCTTTGCCCTCTCACTGACCTCCTTGTTCCCCTCCCCCAACCTAGGGCCACCCTCAGCAGGCCAGCCCCTGGGGGAGGGGAGAGAGACCAGGACAACAGACACCTGTGGCTGGGTTACCCCTGCCATGGGGCACTGGGCAGTGAGTCACCAAGGGGGGTCCTGCCCTGGTGGTGGGGGTGCGGGGTAACGTCCTGGGGCCCCAGCATCGGCACTAACAGACCCAGGAGCTGCCCATCTGCTCCCTGCAGGGACCTGGGAGGACAAAGCCTAGATGGGAAACTGAGGCTCAGGAGAACACACTTGCCCAAGGTCACACAGCCAGAACAGGCTTCCTACCTACCACCAACCCACCCCTTTCCCCCAGTCACCCTTAGTCACCCACTACAGGTCTCAACACTCTCCTGGTTGGGAAGTCCCTTTTCATATCTAAACTCCATTCATTTTAGTGCAGGGTGGGCCCCTCGGTATTGGTAAATGTCATATCCTCAGGGTCAGAGATGGAGGCTGCCTTCAGAAGAGCCTGTGCCCAGGGAGCCTACCTTCATGGATCAGTTTCACAGTTCTGGGGCTGGGGGCTGGCCCCGGGCATCTGGCCTTTTGCCCAAAATCAGCCCTGGAGGCTACCTGTGTGAGTCTGTGTGTGTTTAGTGTGTGTGCATGTGTCTATCTGAGTAGCTGTGTTTGTGGGGTGTTTCAGCTTGAGTATCTGTTGATCTGTGTCTGTTTGTCTGTTTACCTGTCTACCTGCTATGTGCCTGTGTGCCTGTGTGTCTGGGTGTTTCGGCTGTCTGCCTGTCCTTGTCTGTCTGTGTCCTCTTGTCTATCCACTCTCCCGCCTGCCTGCTATGTGCCTGTGTGTCTGTGTGTGTACATATTTGTCTGGATGTTGCCTCTTTCTGCCATGGGTCTGTCTGTCAGTGTATTGTTTGCCTGTACTTGTGTTCTTATTGGCTTGTATGTCTGTGTGTAGCTGCGTGGCTGTCCCTGTCTGTGTCTGCCTGTCTGGAGAGGTGTCTGTGTATCTGCGTGGGTGTCTGCTTATGTCTGTTTAGGGGGTTGGGCCACGGGCCTGTCCTTGTGTGTCTGTCAGTCTGTGCATGGAGGCAGGGACACAGCATCCCCCGTCATCACTAAGCCTGGCGCAGAGCCCGCCCCAGTGGAATCTCGTGACTCACTGGGTTCCTTGGCCCAGGAGGAGAGGAAGGGGCAGGGCCGGGTGGGTGCTGGCACCCTCGCTCTCCTTTCCTATGACCCTTTCCCTCCCGGTGACTCATTCTGTCATTCTCTGCCAGAGCGAGGCCTTGTCCAAGGGCCTGGGACAGAGCAGCAGGTGAGGGAACCCCAGCAGGACTTTGCCTCTAAGCCCTCAGCCTTCCTGAGAGGCAGGTGGTGGCCTGGGCCTCTGTGGTGACTCCGTCCTCCCTTGCTTGGGACCCTAGGCAGTGCTGCCCTCTCCGGGCCTTGGTTGCCCATCTGTACCCAGATGCTTCTAGAGGCCCTCTCGTGCTCTCTTCTTTACACAGGGTAAGGTGAAGCCAGAAAGGGGCAGTGACAAGCCTCAGGACACAGCAGAGCAGAGGCCAGGCCTCCCCTCTTCTCCCTAAAGGTCCAGAGCTCTCACCAACCTGAAACCCTTCCAGCTGCTCTGGCTGCTCAGAAAGGGCTGTTCTCTTCTGGGGGCTGAGCAGGGCCTTCTGGGAAGACAAAGACCCATTGTCTGCTTGACCCAGGTCCCTGGCTGAGGACACACTACTTGAGACCAGGAGATTCAGATGCTTGGGTCCCAAACAGCACTCCAGCCAAGGCTGGGGGGTTCCTGTGGCTCCCTGTGGTTAGCTAGAGATGTCCAGAGCTCAGAGAAGTGCTGCCTGGGACCAAGTGCGAGATCCAGGCCAGGCCTAATATTGTAGCATGTTGGCCATGTTGTGTGTTGGGCTTCCTGGAGCCTGTGGACTGTGTTGTAGAAAGAACCTGATGGAGGACCATGTGCTAGAGTGTGGCATTGGTGGAGCTTGTGGCAGATAAGATTCTGGGCCACATGGAGGAGTGTTGTGCCACACCCTGGCATGCTTTACTGTTTGATTTTCTCATTCATTCAACAAACATTTATTGAGCATTTACTATGTGCCAGGCTCTATGCTAGCTGCTGAGTGTTCAGTGTTGAACCAAACAGACGCAGGTCCTGCTCTTGTGAAGTTTGCAATCTAATGGGAAGATAGATAAATAAATAAGCAAAAAAACAGATCAAGAAGTCATTCCCAAATGTGAAGTGCTGGAAAGACATGCATGCAGCGTAAGAACCTGGAGGAATGTGGTGGTCAAGGCGGTCTGAGCGAGGCGATGATGTCTGAGCTGATACCTGCAGGATGAGAAGGCAGCCATTCCCAGAGCGCAGGGGAGGGGGTTCCAGGAAGCTGGATCAGCATGAGCAAGAGCCCTGAGGCCGGGCACAAGTTGGTCTGTTTGAGAAGCAGAAGAGAGCCCAGAGCGGCCAGACCACAGTGAGTGAGGTGGGCGGAGGAGCAAGATGAGGCTGGGAGAAGCTGGGGCCGGGTCATGCAGGTGTTAGTGAGGAGCCTGAATTGTCTTCCGACTACTGAGATTTAAATGTGAGAGAGAAATCATCTGAAATACATGTGCAAAAGCCCACTCTGGCTGCACTGGAGAGAACGGATGATCACAGGGTAACAGTGGATTCAGAGAGGCCAGATAGTAGGCAGTGGTGTGATCCAGGCTAGAGAGGCCAAGGCTTGAACTAGGCTGGGGGCAGTGGCCACGAGAAGAAGTAGAGCTGTTTGAGACATATTCTGCAGGTGGAATTGACAAGATAGCTGAAGGATCAGATGTGGTGGGTGAGAGAGGAGAAGTCAAGGAAAGCTTCTGGGTGTCTATCCTGGTGGGCTAAAGATGGCTGCAAATTCTCTGCTCCTCCTGCCCTTAAGAGGCAGAGAGGATTCTCCTCCCCTTGAATCTGGGTGGGCTTGGGGACTGCTCTGACCCACAGAGATCACGTGACCCAAGCTAGTTTCCAGCTCGGACTGGAAAAGAGGAAGGAGGACTGAGGTTGGGAGGCTCCCACACCGGAAGTCTGGCAGAGAGTAGGGCGAACAGAGCAGAGCGAGCAGGAGCGGTCGGGGAAGTAGGAGGCAGGCCAGGTGGCAGCAGAGTCAGGAAGAGAGGTGACCTGCGTGGACTGCTGCCGAAAGATCGAGGTAAGATGAGGACAGGGAAATGTGTGCTAGCTTTGGCAACAAGGAAGCTGGGGCAACCTTAGTGAGGTCCCACTCTCAGTGGAAGAGTAAGGCCGGAAGTTGGATCGGAACCGATGGGTCAGCAAATGGGAACCAGCGAATCAAAGAGCACAACTGAAGGCAACTTCTTAGAAAGTTCCAGTGCAAAGGGAAGCAGAGAAATAGGGCATTGGCTGGAAGGGGATAGGGGGTCAAGGGAGGGTTTTGTCCAAATATGAAAAATACAAACCCGCATCTCTGTGCTGATGGGAATGACCTGTGGAAGGGTAGGAGCTGATGACACAGAGAGAGGGGATCCCTGACACCGTGAGAAGGGTAGAGATCCAGAGCAGAGGAGGGTGGAGCTGGCCTCTGACAGGAGCAGGGACAGTTGTCTGAGAGACAGGAGAAAGAAGAGGAGATGAGTTTGTAGAATTAGCCATGACAAGAAGAGGGACCTTCCCATGGAGTGTGAGCAAGTGACAACCAAGGCAAGGTGGGAAAAGAGGGGATGAAGGCTCGAGGACTGGGTGTGAAATAGTTGTCGCTATCAAGCCCACTAGAGAAACAGAGTAGGATCGCAGGATTTCTGGCAGTGCAGAAGTTGCTGACCATGAATTTGTAATGACCTCATCCAGATAGTCCGGTAGTGTATCTACCATACGCGGCACGTGCCAAGCGTGGGCCTTATCCCAGGTAACCCCGCTGTCTCCACTGTACAAATGAGCAAATCAAGACTCAGAAACACAGTCGTTAGGGACAGAGCAGGACCTCAAACCCGAGCCCTGAGGGCCCCGACACACTGCTTCAGCAGCAGCCGCAATTGTCCAAGGACTAAGTCGAGTCTCACACCTGGTAGAGTCTGTGGTTGTTCGTTGTGGGTAGAAGTAGGGAAAGGAAGAAAAGAGAAACACAGCTTTCCCTTTTCTGTCATAGTTCTGGATCCTTGGTTTTGGAGCCAGTTGAAAAGCGCCCCTGAGTGCTGTTCCCTTGTGAAGTCTATTTTCTGAGTAAGGGCCCTGTTCCTCCATCTGCACCCATACGTAGATCGCTAGCTTCTTTCCCACTCTGCCAGGAGTGTTGGGATATTGGGACTAACAGCTTCCCCTCATCTTTTAATTATTTGCCCTCCCTCAATTCAGCTTCACTTTCCCTCAAGAAAACTCTCCCAGGAATGATGAACTTGGTATTAGCCCCAGCAACATCTTAGAAAGCTGATGCTACCCTTGGGTGCCTGTTTACAGAAACACGTCCACATCTCACCTGGCCTTCCAGAAGGTCTTGAGATTCCCGGCCAGGATTACGTGATTATGGGTCTTGAAAAGGCCGCAAGCACAGTTCACGCCTTCCCCTTCTGATCCCTAAGGGACAGTTGCGTTAATACCAATGAAATAGGAAGAATCACTTTCAAGAGCTGGGTCCTCAGGGGGAAGATACAGTGGTGTGACCTTAATAGTTGTAATGAGTTGAAGGGAAGCCCTGAAAGAGACATGTCCGTGTCCTCATCCCCAGGACCTGTGACTGTTACCTTATTTGGAAAAAGAGTCCTTGCAGATGTAATTAAGTTAGGGATCTTGAGATGAGGAGATCATCCTGGATTATCTGAGTGGGCCCTAAATCCGCTGACAGGTGTCCTTATAAAATATCCCAGAGGACACAGAAGAAGGGGGAGGCACTGTGGCCACAGAGGCAGAGATTGGAGTCCCATTGCCACAAGTCAAGGAACACCCAGAGCCACCAGAAGCTGGAAGAGGCAAGGAACAGATTGGGACAGCAGTCCTGCCGACACCTTGATTTTGGACTTCTGGCCTCCAGAACTGTAAGAAAACAAATCTCTGTTGTATTAATTAGCCAAGTTTGTGGCTGTTTGTTACAGCAGCCCTAGGAAACTAATATAGTGGTTTAGGAGGATCCACCAGACCTGAGAACTATGTGTTGATTGGAACGTGGCAAAATCAAGGCTGTGTGTAGGTCAAGCCAGCAAAAGCAGCCCATGCTGGCAAAAGCAGAACAAACTGGCTCAGACGATATCATATCATCTTGAAGTGGTACAGTCACTCTGCAGAGACAGCGCGTGGTATCAAGCTAAGAGCCAGGTTTATGGCGATTTATGACACAGTAGCCAGGTAAAGTAGGTTCACACCCTGGTGCCTCACCCAGCAACCGTTTAAACTGGGGCAAGTTTCTTAAACTCTCCATGCCTCAGTTTCTCCATGTGTAAAATGAGGGAGCAAATAACGGTCCCTGCCTGCAGGGTAGTTATGAGGATTATATGGACTCATATATGTAAGGTACTTGGAATCAACAGTACTGACATTTCACAAGTACAAAGTAAGTGCCTGCTATTATTAAACTAACCCAAATCGAAACAGACACAAATGAATTCAGAATAGCCAAGTAGACATAAATACACACAAACCAAGCACACCAGTTAAAACTAAAGCGAGCCCACCAGTTAAAAAAAGCTGAAACTAGTGTGAACTGGCTCAAACCTCTTGGGTCAACCTGTACTAAAACCAGATTAAATCAGTCAAAACAGGATTAGAATAGTCAGTCTGGAATCAGTTACATGCATGCCTGCACATCTGAGGGGTCTCTGTCCTCTCTGGACATCAGCTCGAATGGTCACATCTCCCCAGAGTGAACAGCAACGTACAGCAGAAGCCACCAAGCCCACACCTAAAACACATTTCCCTGTCAGAAACACAATTGCTGCTAAAAGAAACACTCAAATTCCTTATGTCAGGTCAAGGCCCAAATATCAGAGGCCAACTTCACACTAGTTAAACAAAAGACGGGATATGGGGTCCTGGATCCTGAGGAGCTCCTGACACCCAAAGACGAGCAGTGCAGCCCGCCGCAGGAAGCAGGTCAGAGCCCCAGGCTGCCCTCTCTGGCTCAGGGAAGGGAAGTGACTCCCTCAAGGCCAGGAGCTCCATGAGCAGCAGGCTGGGAGGGAGGTGGCACTGCAGGCGAGGGCTGGAAGTTGGGCTGGATGTCAGAGACTCTTGTGGGGCAGCTTGCCTCAGTGAACACAAGAGCTCCAACTCTGGGCACTTGGAAGTCCTGGCCCTTCACTGGCCCCACCACACTGCTGGGGTGCCCTCTCCAAGGAACACCAATAATGCATTTGCGTCACTCCATGCCTCCTGGTGGGGGAGGTCGCTGCGAAGGGGCTGGGGAGACACCAGGCTAGGTGGGCAGCAGACCTTCTGTAGTCACAATCAGAACCCAGGAAGATAAGTTAAGTCCCTGGGAGAGAGTTTCCCCATTTCTCCACGTGGCCGCCTGGACACAAATGTACTTGGGCAGAGAGAGGCATGCAGGACAAGGGCCTGGCCGGGAGCCCGGGGCCCTCGGTCCTGGCTCTGCCTCTCTCTGACATGCCCTGTGACCTTCAGCAAGTCGCCACTGCGTCTGGGCTTTGCCAACCCATATCTGAAGTGAGAAAATGTCCTCCAAGGTCACCGAGAGTTTTAACGCATATAAATCAGAGAGGGCTCACTCAGTCCAACCCTCTCGTTTGCAACGGAAGGACCAGAGACACAGAGAAGGGGAGGAACGGGGCCACTGTCCCACAGCGATGAGAGGGAAGCAGAGGGAGATGTCATTATCATTTATCACCCACCTACCTGTACCTGAGAAATTCCTTCTGCCTGGATGGAATGGTCTTTCCTACGTCCAGCCAGTGTAAATGCCGTGAGCATTTCCTTAGGGCTGGCACCTTCTGTGGACTGGGCACTCGGCATGGATTACCTCATTTAATCCCCCCACAACCCTACGAGATATTATCATCCCCGTTTCACAGGTGGGAAAACTGTGTCTCAGAGAGAAGACTCCCTTGGGCACAGCTATTTGAACCTTGTTTCTTGTTGCCCTAGGGCAGCAGGGGGATGAGGGGGTGCCAGAGGTCAAGGGTTCCATGGAAGACGTACCCCAGAATCAACCTGTGGTGGCAAGGCAAGGGAGCAGACTCAGGCCAGGAGAAGGTGGGAGGCCAGTACCCCACTGATTCATTATAAAACCATAATATTTATTTGATTTTTTTATTCATGAGTATATTCTCATGGTTCAAAACGATATATAAAGAGCATACAGGAAAAAGCCTCACTCTGACCTCTGTCCCTCGTTTGCCCTATTCTGACTCCTCATCCCCATCTCCCACACCACTTTTTATTAGTATTACACGTATCCTGTCACAGTTTCTTTATGCAAGTACAAAAATACTATATATCCTTAATGCCTATTTTCACATAAAAGGTAACAAACTACCTATACCATATTGTACCTTTTTTTTTTTTTTTACTAATCACACATCTTAGAGATCTTTATCAGTAATTAGAGAGCTTCCTGATTCACTGCATAATATTCTATTATATAGATTAAAATAATTCATTGAACCAGTTCCCTACTGGTGGACATTTGAGTTGTTTCTAGTTCGGGGTTTGTTTGGGTTTTTCTTTTGTGGGCTTTTTTTTTTTGGTGTCATAAACAGTGCTGCAATAAATAATCATGCACATACACTGTTTTATCTGTGTGCAAGTACACTTACTGGATAAATTCCCACACGTGGGTTGCTGAGTTGAAGGCATTGTATTAGTTTTCTAGTGCCGCATAACAGATTACCACAAACTCAGCAGCTTAAAATAACACCCACTGATTAGCTCACAGTCTGCAGGGAGAAGTCAGCGTGTGGCTGGGTTCTCTGTTCAGGGTGAAACCAAGATGTCTGCAAGCCTTAATTGTCATTTGGAGGCTCTGGGGGGACACTTACTTCCAAGCTCATTCCTGTCATTGGAAGAATTTGGTTCCTTGTGGTTCTGGAACCCAGTCTCCGGTTTCCCACGAGCTGTCAGCAAGGGACTTCCCTTAGCTCTTAGAGGAGGTACACAGACCTAACCATGTGGCTCCCCCAACTTCAAGCCAGAAATGGCACAATGGGTCCCTCCCATGCTTTGAATCTTTGACTTCTACCAGAGAATACTTGCTGCTTTCAAAGCTTCACCTGATCAGGTTCAGACCATCCAGGGTAATCTCCCTACCGTTAGGTCAACTGACTTTGGACCTGACTTATATCTGCAAAATCCCTTTTGCCATGTAATGGAATGTAATCATTGAGTTCATGTTCTCATCATATTCACAGGTTCCACATACACGCAAGGATGGGATCGCAGAAGGGTGAAGGCCAGTGAGGGTCACCTTAGAATTCTGCCTAACACAGGTGTTTAGAAAATTTTGGTAGATATTGCCATCTTGTCCCCCATAGGGCTTGTGCTAAAGGAGCTCCCTGCCCCCAGCAAGAATACACATGCCTGCTTCTCCACCGTGCTGCCTAAAGAATGTTATCAAACTTTTAGATTTCTGCCAATCTGATAGGTGAAAAATGGAATCTCAATTGTATTTTAAATTTGTGATTATCTTCTTATGAATAAGGCCAAACTTTTCTTCAAAAGCATAAGAACCATTTATATATTTTTTCTTTATAGCTTCTGGTTTGGGGGCACAGAAAAGTCTAACTCCAAAGTTAATCAGAAAGTCTCCTATGTTTTCTTCTGGTGTTTTTACAGTTTCAGTGTTTTTTTAATCCACTGGCTCTTGGGGCTGGAAGCTTCTTTTATCATTTTCTCAGCAGTGAGGTGACAGAATCACCCTTCTATGATCCTGTCCTTGTGTGTAGGTCGAACCTGTGAATATGATGAGAACATGAACTCAACGATTACATTCCATCATATGGCAAAAGGGATTTTGCAGATGTAAGTCAGGTCCAAAGTCAGTTGACCTAAAGGTAAGCAGATTACCCTGGGTAATCAGTGAGTGCCAAGCTGGACCCCAGAAAGCTTGGGGTTTAGGTGGAGAAGGGAGCTGCCACGGTGGGGCCCAATCGGTGCTGGGTCTGACCTCCTTCAGCCCTGCCAGAAATCCCGGCCAGCAGACCTTCTTCCAGCCTCCCACTCTCCAGCGCTCCTTCCCTGGGCTGGCACAGGGGCTGGCGTTGAGGGGACCCTGCCTGCCTGGGAGCTTCCGGTCTGGAGGGTGAGGCAAGCACATGGCCAGACCTGACTTCAAGCCGCGAGAGAGATTCGGAACCAGGGCTGGGCGCGAAAGGGGGCGGCGGGTAGGATTCTGATGGGGGTGTTTGGGAGGCTCCACGGAGGAGTTGGCATCTGAGCTGAGCCTTAAGAATGAGTCAAAATGTAACGACAGTGATGGGGAAGGGAGGCACTTCCGCGTAGGGACCAGCAGGGGCGGAGTTGGGGAGATTTGCCAGAATCCCAGCCCGCAGAGGACTGAGCGGACCACAGGTCCTCAAGGGTAGGGACGTGGCATAACTTACCGCTGCGCCCCCTCCTCGGTGCCAGAGGAGGCATCAGCCAGTTTGACACATGAAACGGAGCAGAAGGGACGCGGGACTTGGAATCCTAGACCAAATCGCGTTCCCTTTGCTCTGACAGTGAGAAGCAAAGCCCCCCACGAGGAAAGCAGCGCTCGGCTGTGCCATGGCCGCGGAACCGGGGCGCTCTCTGCGCACCACTGCCCCCTTGTGGCTGCTCTAGGCATTTCCCGTGACTGGCCTCACGTCTGTTTCTCTCTGGCTGGGAGACCCTGGGCGAGCGGCCTCACCTCTCTGAGCCTGTTTCCGTCTCTATAAAACGGAGTCTGGCATCTGGCAGACTTCTCTTCTGGTAATGCCGGGCTAATAGATCAATTCTCTTATTGAAAACAACTAAAAATGTTGGTATATTGCTCCAACCAGAGGGTGAGGAGTTACCAGAGCAAAACTAAAGGAAAAACATAAACACATACAGGTAAACCATGTAGGAAATTCACTTATACTCCAAAGGCATTTCCTGATTTTGGCCAATTTGAACTGTTGTTTTGATGACTCCTCTAGACAAGGAACACAAATAAAAGTCCAGAGCACATGGTATAAGATCAAATAGAAGACTCTCCCCAAAATAAGCTGGGACCCCAAAGAGCCATTCTCTCAGCAGTAAATCAGCCCCAGTATGGACTTGCAGCCCTAGTTTGCATCTCCTAGGTGGTCTGTAACCTCAAGCTTTGAACCTTGATTGAGGTTACCCCAGCCTGTTTGTGCCACTGGCTCCTTAAAGAAGCAAATGGGAATCTTCACTGGAGGAAGGTACCATCAGCCTAGGCTCCCATTAGTCAAACAAATAAATTTTCGAATACAATGGCAAGCACATGATGAAAGATAATCAGACACATAAGGAAATGTGGCAAGAACCAGAAAAAACAAGAGACAACAAAAACATTTCCCTAAAGAATTCAAACACTGGAATTATTGTATATAGAATATAAAACAACTATATTTAAATAAACAATAGACTACCTTGAAAATATTTGCATGGAACGGGGTGAAAGTGACAGTAGATTTGAAAAGAGATGAATTGAACTTCTAGAAATGAATAATACAATAACTGAAATTAAAAAGTCAATGGCAAGTTTAAAGCCAATTGGACATAGCTGAAAAGAAAATTGGTGAATTGGAAGAAAGGTCAGAAGAAATAATCCAAAATGAGCATGGGGAGACATAAAGATTAAAAAATAATACAGAAGGCTGGTCCTAAGGTAGTGAGTTATCCCAATTGATTGTTCACAGTCAGTTATAGATCAAACTCCTTGTTCTACTCTTTCCCCCCTTCTCACTACCGCACTTGACTGATCTTAAAAAAATAATAGTCATACAGAAGAAATGATAAAAGACATGGAGAGTAAATGAGAAATATCTAACATGTATTTATTTGGGCTTTAGAAGGAGAGAAGAGAGAAAATAAGAAAAAAATAATATTTGAAAAGTCAATGGCTGAAAATTTCCCAGAACTGATTAAAAACATTAGTCTACAGATTCAAAAAGCCCAACAAATCCCTAGCAGGATAAAAATTTTTAAATTTATACCTAGAAAAGCCTACATACTGTATGATTCCAACTGTATGACATTCTAGAAAAGGCAAAGCCATGAAGACAGTAAAAAGATCAGTGGTTGCCAGGGGGTTGGGGAGAGGAAGGATGAATAGGTGAGCATAAGAAATTTTTAGGACAGTGAAACTATTTTGTATGATGCTGTAATGGTATATACGTGTCATTATAAATTTGTCAAAACTCATAGGATGTACAATGCAAAGAGTGAACCCTAATGTAAACGAGGACATTGGTTGATAATGATAAGGTTGGTTCATTGATTGTAACAAATGTACTACACCCATGGGAGATGTTGATGTTGAGGGAGGCTGTGTGAGTGGAGGGGTAGGGAGGAGGATGTGGAAACTCTGTACTTTCCACTTGATTTTGCTGTGAACCTAAAACTGCTCTAAAAGATGAAGTCTATTAATTTTTTAAAAATTGCACCTAGACATATCGTAAAATAGCAGAATACCAAAGACAAACAGGAAAATCTTAAAAGCTGTCAGGAAAAAAAAGTCAGATTATCTTCAAAGTCTGAGAGCTGACTTTTCAAAAGCAACAAGGAGAGACAGAAGATGGCAGAAAGATTATTTTCAATGTGCTAAAAGAAAATAATCACCAACCTAAGATTCTTTACCCAGTGTAAAAAAATCCTTTAAGAATGAGGATGGAATAAAGACATTTTCAGGCCTTGTGCGGTGGCTCCCGCCTGTAATCCTAGCATTGGGAGGCTGAGGCAGGAGAATCGCTTGAGGCCAGGAGTTTAAGACCACCTTCAGCAAGAGTGAGACCCTGTCTCTACAAAAAATAGAAAAATTAGCTGTGTGTGGTGGCTCACACTTGTAGTCCCAGCTAGTCAGGAGGCTGAGGCAGGAAGATCTCTCAAGCCCAGGGGTCTGAGGTTGCAGTGAACTATGATGACGCCACTGCATTCTACCTAGGGCAACAGAGCAAGACCCTGTTTCAAAAAAAAAAAAAAAAAAGAAAGAAAGACATTTTCAGACAAACAAAAACTGAAAGAGTATGCCACCAGGCAGACTTCAGGATGAAAGAAAAAGAGCCCAGATGGAAGGTCAGAAATACTAGAAAGAATGAAGAGAGGTCAGACACAGTGGCTCACGCCTGTAATCCCAGCACTTTGGGAGGCCGAGGCAGGAGGATCACTCGAGGCCGGGAGTTCAAGACCAGTCTGGGCAATATAGCGAGACCCCATCTCTACAAAAAAAATTAAAAATTAGCTGGGTGTGGTGGCACACGCCTGTAATCCCAGCTACTCATGGAGGCTTAGACAAGAGGATCACTTGAGCTCAGGAACTCAAGGTTGCAGTGAGCTGTGTCGCACCGCTGCACTCCAGCCTGGGCAAGAGAGTGAGTCCCTGTCTCTAAAAAAGAAAGAAGAAGAAAAGTAATGAAATGGCACATGTGGACAAATCTAAATGAACCTTAACTGTATGAAACAATAGTAACAGACTGCAGTTAAAACAGAAAATGATATAGAATTAAAATACATGACAAGAACTATAAATAAGTCAGGAGTTAGAAAAAACAATATAGAATTAACATACATGACAAAAATTACAAATAAGTTAGGAGGTGGCTAAATGGAATCAAACTGTTGTAAGGTCCTTATGTTGTCTTGGAGTAGAGTGAATGTGTTGATTAACTCTAGGCTTGAACAAGTTAAGTGTGCAGATTATAACTTCTAAGTTACTGGATAGCCAGTAAAACAATAAGAACAGAATATAATTTCCAAGTTAGTTAAGGGAAGCAGAAGTCTCCTCTGGGTGAGCTCTACTAAAAATAATAACAACAAAAAATTAATGTCAGACAAAATGGACTTTAAGGCAAGAAGTACTATTAAAAATAGAGAAGATCTCTGTACAATAATAAATAGATCAAGTCATCAGGAAGATATATCAATTTACATACACACACAAACCAATGAGGAAAAAAACAACTTAATCAAATAACAGACGAAATACTTGAACAGGCATTTCACAACAGAGGAAAACCAAATTATGAATGAAACATGAAAAGGTGCTCAACCTCTCTAGTAACCAGAGAAAAATAAATTAATACCACAATAAGAGGCCACTACACACTCATCATATTGGGACCATTTTAACCATATCACATGTTGGAGATTACTAGACTTACAAAGGTGCAGGAAAATGTGACTGGTAATCAAGAGAAAAAATAGGCAATAGCAAAGAACAACAGTGATCCACATAGTGGAGTCAGCAAAAAAGAAATTTAAGATAACCAATTAATATGTTAAAGAAAATAGAAGAAAAGATTGGCAAAATGGATGAAAAATAAAGATAATAAAGATCTCTAGAGTAATCACTAAGAGAATTTAGCAAGAATGCATGGATAGAATCTAATAGAGGGAAAAAATGAAATAATGAAAACAACCTGATTATCCAAAGGAAGAAAAAATGGAAAAATAAGTCAGCAAACAAGTCAGTAGAGAAGTAGAATATATTTTTTAAAATCAAATGTTCTAGAACTGAGAAATACAACATCTAAAATCAAGAATTTATTGAATGTGTTTAACAGAAGACAGGGTGGGTACAACAGAAGGAAAAAAGATAGGATTAGTAAATTTGAAGACAGGTCAATCCAAGCCTGAAATATAGAAAAAAAAAAAATAGTACAAGGAACAGAGCATAAGACATGAAGGACACAGAAGGTTTAACATTTGTGTAATTGTAATTCCAGAAGGTGAGAAAAGAGAGAGCTCGGGAAGAGGCAATATTTGAAGTGATATGGCAGATAATTTTCCAAAACTGTTGAAATATATCAACACTCAAATTCAAAAAGCTCAGTAAACCCAAACCCAGGATAAAAACAAAGAAAACCACACTTAAATATCATTGTCACAGCTGAAAACTGAGACAAAGAGAAAACCTTAAAAGCAGCTAAATAAGAGATATTATCTTTACAGCAACGAGACTGAAGCATTTCAGCAGAAACTATGCAATCCAAAAGATAATTTTTAAAGTTAAAAAAACCAAACCTGCTAACCAAGAATTCTATACTAAAAAAAAAATCCTTAAGAATTAAGGTGAAACAAAGACGTTGTTGTACAAAGAAAAGGCTGAGAAAGGGCATGCTAACAGACCTTGACATTTCTACAAGAAATATTAAAGGAAATTCTTCAGGCTGAAGTAAAATGATCCCAGATGAAAGCACAGACCTTCTGGAAGTAATAAAAGGGACTGAAAAAGACAAATACATGGATAAACATGAAATTAATAAAACAATAATAGGAATGTCTTGTAGGGTTTACAACATATGTAGAAGTAAAATATACAATAATAGCACGTAGGGCGGAGGGGGGTGAATGGAATTGAACTGTTGTAAGAGTCTTGCATTGTTAAAACAGTGGGGAACATATCAGTTTAATACTACAATAAGCCTGTAATACTGTAATAGGTCAAAGATGCATATTCAAATCTCTAGAGTAATCACTAAGAGAATTTAGCAAGAATGCATGGATAGAATCTAATAGAGGGAAAAAATGAAATAATGAAAACAACCTGATTATCCAAAGGAAGAAAAAATGGAAAAATAAGTCAGCAAACAACAGATGAGACAGGAGAACAAATAGCAAGATGGTAGGCCTAAATACAACCATATCAGTAATTACACTAAATATACATGGCTTAAATAAACTAAAAGACAGATGTTGTTAGAATTTTTTTAAAAAACCCAATTCTATTTCATTTTTAAGAAACACAATATGAATATAAAAACACAGAAAGATGAAATAAAAGGATGAGAAAAGATACAACATTCAAACACTAATTTTTAAACAGTTGGTGTCACTACACTAATATCAAATAAAATAGACTTAAAACAAAAAGTATTACTAGAGATAAAGATGGACATTTTATAATGATAAAAGATCAATTCAACAGGAAGATATAATTATTTTAAATTTGTATGCACCAAATAGCACAGCTTAAAAATATATAAAGCAAGAGTTGTTGAGAAATAGACAAATGCACAGCTGGAGATTTTAACACACTTTTCTTAGAAACTCAATCAAACAAAAAATCAGTAAGGATACAGATGATTTGAACAAAGTGATTAGCCTACTTGACTCAATTGACACATATAGACATATATACAGAATACACATGATTTTCAAGTTCATATGAATGATTTACCAAAATTGGCCACACTCCGGGTCATAAAGCAAGTTTCAACAAATTTCAAAGGATTAAAATCATACAGACTATGTTACTGATAGCAATTCAATTAAACTAGAAAACAATAAAAGAGAGATACTAAAAAAATCACCAAACATTTGGAAATTAAACAACATACTACTAAATAATTCATGAGTCAAAGATGTCAGAAGAGAAATTAGAAAATATATTGAATTGAATGATAAGATGTATCAAAATTTATAAATGCAGCTAAAGCAGTGCTTATAGAGAAATGTATAGGTTTAAATGACATTAGGAAAGAAGAAATATGAAAAAAATGAAAAGGCTAAAAAAAGAGCAAATTAAGCCCAGAGTAAGTAGAAAAAAGGAAGTTATAAAGAATAGAAAGCAGACAAACAATAGAGAACAATCAAAAGTCAAAAGATGCTTCTTTGAAAAGATTAATAAAATGGTCAAAGCCCTAGCAAGAATGCAAAGAGATCTGGGGGATGGGCATGCTTGTAGCTTTGACTCGGGCAGTGCAAAGGCAATTTATGTGACCAAAGAATTTGTACTCCCGTAATATTCTGGAAAAAAAAAACAAACTATCAATCAGGTAAACAGAGTTAAAGTGTTCTCAGGTCCTTGTCTTTTCTGGAATGAGAGTAAAGGTATTGTTTAGAGTTTAGACTTTGATAAGGTAATGATTTCTAGAGTAACCACCAAAAGAATAAAAACACTCTATAACTTTCAAATAAGAGAAAATGGAATCTTAAAAATACTTAAGAAAGGGAAAAAAAGGAGTACAGAATATATAACAAATATAAAGTACAAAATAAGAGGACACATTTAAACTCAGATACATGTGCATATATAGTAAATGTAAATGAATTAAATTTCTAGTTAAAAGACAAAGATTATCAATCTGAGCTACAAAACAAATAAACAGTAAAATTTCACCATAGGATATAAAAGATGTGTTAAAGTGATCAACACATCATGTTATCAAATCAAAATACTTATTGTGGTCAAGATGTCCATCCTTCCCAAATTAATACATAAACTTAATACAATCAAAATTAAAATAGCAACAAAATATTTTCGAAAAATTAACCAAATAATTCCAAATTAATCTCGAGACTATTCAAGAACATTTTTTAAAGTAGAATAATAAGGAATATTAAAAATATCTATAAAACTCTGAGAACAGACAGACATGATCAACACCAACTTCTGTGGGAATACTGTTTGACAGTTTTCTGAATGCTTTTACTTTTAGTATTTCATTTGATCCATATCTTAAACCCTATAAACCAAACAGGCATTTTATAGAGGAAGAATCTGAGGGTCAGAAAGATTGCTTTGTGCTAAGTTACATAGCAAATGATTGTGCTAAAACCCAATTCCAGCTCAAACTCACTCCTGGTACCGTGCTCAGTTCATATCTGATATATAACAGAGAAGTCAAATAGATATGGAAGTGTGAGAAATAGCCTTGGCTTATTAAAAAGTCACTGTTCTCTGAGCACAGGAATAGCAAAATATTGACATAATGACAACACAAGCGACAATCTCAGGCAGAATTCTCCTTTGGGTTTTTAAAATCTGGTATTAATCAGCTATTCAGCACAAACTTGAAGAACTGGTTTTCCCCCAGATAATATCATGAAAGTGTAATCTTTCCTATTTCTCTTAGAACACCAGGATTTTTTGTACATCTTTTGCTACTATGATTTTTGTTTGTTAGTTCGTTTATATTTATCAGCTTATGTGTAAAAGCATTTGAGCTGGCTCAAGGCTCCTACCTTGCACCAGCTATATTCTGCTTGGTGTGCTTGCAGACTTGCCTGACACTTTCATTGTCCCTGTGATGTTGGCAACTACTTAAAGCTGATTCTGTGACTGGTCAATATCTAACCCAGCACTACATCATATATAAATATAAATATATGAGTGAACAAATGTGTCAAGTTTCAGAAATTGTGAAGGTTGACGGTGATGATGATGACAATAATGATGATGGTAATGATGATGCCTCCCCACATGACACCAGAACATAACCAGTAATTTTACTGGCTTACTACAAAAAGCAAAATCTGAAAACTCTACGGTGTGGATCTTTCTTCAGGAAGTATGCTTCCTCTTCTCCAAATTTAAGCCAACCCTGAAAGAAGTGAAGGGAAAGTCTGTACAGTCAGCAGACATGTCTTGTGCAGGAGAGAATGAAGGCTCTGTTTCAGAATCATCGAACATTTCTGCTCAATAGGGCCTGTGAAGGGTACAGTGTTTATCCTGGAATTATAATATATGTTAGATTTCAAATGAATGGAATGTGAAAACAAAGAAAATTATTCATTTAGACATTCACAATGAGCACCAAGGAACCTAGTTACATACAAATATTTTTTTCACGCTTGTCTCAAAAATATCCCATTTTAAGCTAAATGAATCTTTTAAAGGATATTTAAGGGCAAAATATAGTACTTTTTACATTTAAAAAAAGAATGAAAAGAGAAAGTAAATATTAGCAATATCAAGATGCAAGAGCGACCATCAGTCCAGATCCTGCACATAAAAGGAACAAGAAGGAAATGTTATGAACTACTTTAAGTTAATATATTCAACAACTTAGATAAAATGGACAAATTCCTTGAAATAATTTAGCACAACCAACGCAAAAACGAGTAGAAATTCTAAATAGTTCTATATCAATTTAAGAAATTGAATTTAAACTTTTAAAAAAGAAACATTCTAACAAAGATTACTCCAGGTCAGCTCAAATGGCTTTACTGATAAATTCTATCTAACATTTAAGGAAAAAATAACACCAATCTTACACAAACTCTTTCAGAAAGTAGAGGAAGAGGGACTATTTCTCAACATCTTTTATAAGGCTAGCATGAATTTAATGCCAAAATCAGATAGAGACATTATCAAAAAACCACAGACTAATGAACACATCACAGAAAACCTTAACAAAATATTAGCAAATTGAATTAGCAATATATAAAAGGGATAAAATATAATGGCCAAATGGGGTTTATTTCAATAACATAAGGATTGATTTAACATTTAAAAATCACTTATTGTAATTCACTATATTAACATACAAAAAGATAAAGATCACAAAATAATCTCAAATAAATCCAGAAAAAACATTTTACAAAAATTAACACCTACTCATTATTTAAAAACCAAACCACACCAAAACACACACACAAAAAAAAAAATCTTAGCAAACAAAACAAAACAAAACAAAAAAAAACGAATAACCTCTGCCAGCTAGGAATAGAAGATAACTTTTAATAAAAGGCATTTATAAAAAAAAAATCTACAGCTCACATCATACTTAATGGAGAAACAATGAATAGGTTTTCATTAAGATTCCCTAAGGCAAATATTTCGTTGTTACCACTTCTATTTAACATTGCACTGGAAAGTCCTGGCCAGTTCCATAAAGCAAGAAAAAGAAATAAAAAGCATCAAGGCTGCAGGGGGGAAAGCAAAATCGTCATTGCTCCACACCACATGATTGTGTAGTAAATTCTGTGGGATCTACCCTCTCCACACCCCCGCCCCCCCAAAAAAAACCTACTAAAATTAAAAGTGAATTCATCAAGGTCACAAGATATAAAGGTAATATATAAAAATGAATTTTTTTTTGTATACCAGCACAATCAATGGAAAATGAGATTTAAAAAAACACTATTTACAATAGTAAATATAGAGTCATTGGGTTTTTGATCAAGGTGCCAAGTTAATTCAACGGGGGAAAGAAAAGACTTTTAATACATGGTGCTGAAGCCACTGGGTATCCAGATGGAAAAATGTAAATCTCAATCTGTGTCTTTTTCTACAAATAAAAATTAATTTGCTGTAGATGATAAACCCAAATAAAAAAGCTAGACCCATAAAGATTCTAGAAGAAAACACAGAGAATATCTTTATGTCCTTGGGATCTGCAAAAGTTCCTAGGAGCCCAAAAAGCACTATTCATAAAAGAAAAAAATTACAATTGGACTTCCTCAAAATTACAAATTTGGTTTCTTAAGAGACAACTTTAAGAAAATATATAGGCACAGACTTGGAAAAAACATTCATAATACTTATATCTAACAAAAGACTTGTATTCAGAGTACATAAAGAGCTAACACAATTTGAAAAAGACAATCCAATTAGAAATGGATTAGAAATGATAAAAAAGACAATCCAATTAGAAATGACAGGAGATTGTGGTAGACTTACATTGGTGGTCCCCAATGAACTATGCCTCCCAGTATTCATGCCCTTGTGTGGTCTCTTCCCACCTTGACTCTGGGTTTGGACACTTGATTTGTCTTGGCTAGCGGGGCATTAGCTTAGCATGATGGAGCAAAAGAACTGCCCAGTTGTGCTCAGTTCAGATCATAGAATAGTGAGCAAATAAATGGCTTTGTGTTAAGCCACTAATTTCTGTGGTGGCATGTTACACAGTAATACACAATTGAAACAAGACTTGGACAGACATTTCACAAAAGAAGATACACAAATGGCCAATAAGCACATGAAAAGGTGTTCAACATCATTAGTTGTTAGGAAACTTCAAATTATTAATAACTTCAAATTAAAACCGCAATGAAATAGCATTTCATACCACTAGAATGGCTAAAACTTTTTTTAAAGAAGATTAATAACACTAACTAAATATTGTTGAAGATTTGGAGCAACTGGAACTTTCATACACTGCTGGTGGGAATATAAATAAGTATATCCCCTCAGTAAACTGTTTAACAGATTCTTAGTAAGTTAAACATTTATCTACATTATGAACTAGAAATTCCACTCCTAGGTATTTCCGAAAGATATCTGGGCTGATTTCCAATCTGGGGCAAGAAATGTACAAGACGAGAAAGAGAACACAATAATATGAGCCTGCTGTGGACGAACACACATCACCTATAAAAGTAGGCTTGTCAAAAAAAAAAATCAAACGTGAATCTGATAAACCTCTAGATCCAATTACCAATAAACAGGAAATTCAGAGGAGAGAGGAACATGCTACATACCCCATGGGGATGCAATTACCAGATTGTGGGAAACTGTAAGATAAATGATCTGGTTTCATTAACAAATGCATTATAAGAAGAAACAGGATGGAAAGGGAAGCAAAGATTAAACAAGATTTAAGGACACGTTAAAACAAAACAAACTGACAAAAAACAGGCAAAGCAAAACCACATGAAAACACAACCATACAAATAAAACACAGGCAACGCCAAAGTCAGGATGATGTCTGCTCTTGGGGGTGGCGGGGGGAGGGGTTATAAATGTGAGGAGCACATGGAAAGTTTCCAGGGTGAGAGGCAAGGTTTTGCCTTCTGACCTAGGTGGTGGTTGTAGGGGTGTTTGCCTTATGATGGTTCATCAGTTTGTACAAATATTTGTTTTATGTGGTTTTTTGCATTTGTGTTGTAGTTAATCATTAAAAAAAAAGGTTAAAAAAAAAAGAATCATCCAGACGACTTACTAAATATGCAGATTCCTAGGGTTCAACTCCCAGAGATTCAGGGTATCTGGATGACGCCTCCGAATGGCCACCTTTAAGAAACTCCCAGATGTTTTGATGTAGCAGTCCAAGGATGCATTTTCAGAAAAATTAGTGAAGGTATTGGGGACCAGGGAAAGATTTTGTGCAGAGGAAGGAGAAAGTTGAGTTTTCACTTTAGAAAGATCCCTCTGAGGCCATGGTGCGCACCTGTAGTCCCGGCACTTTGGGAGGCCAAAGCAGGCAGGTGGCTTGAGCCCAGGAGTTTGAGACCAGCCTGGGCAACACAGTGAGACTCTGTCTCTACAAAAATAAAAAATATTAGCCAGGTGTGGTACTATGTGCCTGTAGTCCCAACTACTTGGGAGGCTGAGGCAGGAGGATTGCTTGAGCCTACGAGTTCAAGGCTGCAGTGAGCTATGATCACACCACTGCACTGCAGCCTGGGTGACAGAACGAGACCCTGTCTCTAAAAAAATTAAATGAAATCCCTCTGGGCAGTGTGAAGGATGGATTAGAGGACCCTGAAGGCTGATTCACAAGGTCAGAAAAGAGATGACAAAGACCTGGCAATTAGGGCAGTGGCCTTGGGGGTTGGATAAGATGTAGATTCCAGAGTCGTCACAGAGGTGCCACTTCCAAAAATGTTTCCAAATAGCAAACAGATGTTAATCTTTGGGATTTGGGTATGAGAAATTAGAATTCCAGGACATTCTCAGGGAATCCTAAAAAAAAAAAAAAAAAAAACCAACACTTTATGTATTTTGAAAAAATAATGATTTGACCATAACAAAAAATAGTGAACATTTCTTCTGTGACAGGGTTACACCAAAAATTTCAGATGTTTTTGGTTTAATCCATGCTTTTTATTACATGAGCCAATATACTGTGACAAAATGATATATTTCAATAATATGCAAAAATGACCTCTATCTTTAATGGGCATTTGATAACAGAAAACATTAAAAGAAGGAAACATTAACTCAAAGTAAATGCCAAATAAAAGTCATCTTAAAAATGGAACCATAATATCACAAATGTTTACTATTTAAAAGTTATTCTTAAAGTGAAAATTTAAAACACATAAAGTATTAATTGCCCCATCCAATAGTCTTGATCTTTGTTTTGGGGATAAATATTTCAGATGTGGGAAATTTTATTTCATTTCACATTGAGGCTAGTTGAATTGATAAAAGTGTGTCCAAACACAGCTTCAAGCTGGGTATTAGGGTACATGTTGCTTCCTATAACTCCTTTTTTTTTTTTTTTTTTTGCAACAGAGTCTCACTCTGTCACTCAAGCTAGAGTGCTGTGGCATCATCACAGCTCACTGCAACCTCAAACTCCTGGGCTCAAGCACCCTCCTGCCTCAGCCTCCCCAGTAGCTGGGACTACAGGTGCACCACCACACCCGTCTAATTCTTTCTATTTTTAGTGGAGACAGGGTCTCGCTCTTGCTCAGGCTGGTCTCAAACTCCTGAGCTCAAGTGATCCTCCCACCTCGGCTTCCCAGAGTGCTAGGATTACAGGCGTGAGCCACCGCGCCCCACCCTATAACTCCCTTTTTTTAAGGATGAAAATATTTTCCTTTACAAAGAACCAAAGTGTATAGCAAATATTTATACACTGGAAAAAACGAGCTAACATAATTGTGTAGCATTTGAGTAGCATGTTAAAATTGCCAAATTAGGGACTTATTTTGCTTTCTCTACTTATTTCTTGGAACACCACTCATAGGATTTGAATGAAGCATACTCATACTGTGTATATAAGCTGATAAATATTCATTTTATTTGCAAAAATGGCTCACCATTAGCAGCAGACAGGGCCACAAACGCACACATAAACAACGTGGCAACAGCTACAAGCAAGACTGATTCCATCTCAACCCGTTCCTCCCACCTGCTCCTGTCCCAGCCCCGGAAATGTTGACCTTGACCATTGACTCCACATGGTTTTGACATAAGGTCAACAGGCTCCTTCAAACCAGGAACATCTGTATGTGGACTGTTATGTTTTAATTTTCACAAGAGAATAATAATAGTGTTTCCTACCATCAGAGGTTGGTGTCACACAAGTCAAGGGAGGAGAGAGTTTCAAGGAGGGAGTGGTCGGCTGTGTGGGGACTGGGAGGAGGCTGTAGACTGACTGACAGGTCAGTGGCATGACCCTCTGAGAGAACATTCTACGTGGATCTCACGGATCTCCACATGTTCTATACAGATAGCTGTTGGTTGAGGCGTGTGCTCCACCTCACTGGCCACCCTCCTGTTCCTGGAACCTGCTCAAACCTTACAGCCCCTCAGGGCTGCTCGCTCTCCCTGGGGTGTCTTCCCCTAACCTCCTGCTACCACCAGGTTTCCCCTCCAGGGTCATCTCCTGACCACTCCTCCAGGTACTCTCTCTGAAATCCTTCCTGGCACACAACATAATCTATCATTTTTATCTCTTGTTGATCTCCTCTCTCTTACATGGGATGTCAGCTCTCCTGTCTCATTTCCTGCGGAATCCCAGCACCTAGATCAGTGTCTGGCACATAGTAGGTGCTCAAGAAATATTTATTGAATGAATGAGTAACTGAATAGATGAAGTAGGCAAGTGTAAATGACTGTTGAAAGCCACCTCTCTGGATCCGCATTTTCTGGTTTGTCAAAGGGGGATAAGAATGCCTGTCCAGCCCTTCCAACGAGGCACTGTTAGACCTGGACCGTGAGCAAATCCTATGGGGTTCCACCGGGTGCAACACTGAGAGTGGCCAGTGGGTGGCAGTAGGTCACTGTGGTTGAACCCAGACAAAGCCTGGACCAACCAGGGTGAAAAACACTTAGGTCATTAAATACGAAATGTCCAATTTCGAATCAAAAGTGTAGTTAATGATATTTCAAACAAGAAGCAATACAATTAATCAAAGTATGCACCTAGTTTTGCCATCTTAAGCTTGTTTATGCCAGCAGCGAAGAAGCCTGGAGAGTGAGTTGCGATGAAATCACAAAAGACGTTTTCCACAGCTCGTTGAGAATTGAATATTTTTTCTTGCAAGAAATGGTCCAAAGCCTGGAAGAAGTGGTAGTCAGTTGGGGCAAGGTCTGGTGAACACGGTGGATGACAGGGAGTTTCCAAGTCCAGCTTCTGTACTTTGAGCAGTGTTGTTTGTGCGACATGTGGTCGAGCGTTGTCTCGCAAGAGGATTGGCCTGTCTCCATGGACCAATCTCAGCTGCTTAATCTCAAGCATCCTCATCATTTCGTCCAATTGATTGCAGAAGACATCCGCTGTAATCTATTGACCAGGTTTCATGAAGCTGTAGTGGATATTAGCAGCCCTGGACCACAAAACAGACACCATTAAGTTTTTTTTTTTTACAAATATTTGGTTTTGGACTGTGTTTTGGCACTCCATCTTTATCCAACCATTGTGCTGAATGCTTGCAATTGTCAAAAAGAATCCATTTTTCATCACATGTAACAATGCAGTGTAGAAATGTTTGCCTTTATGTTGTGACAGCAAAGAAAGGCAAGTTTCCAGACGGTTTCTCTTCTGACACTGATTGAATTCATGCAGTACCCCTCTAGCCAGCTTCTTTACCTTGCTGATTTGTTTCAAATGGTCCAATATTGTTGGAATAGTAACGTCAACCCTTGCTGCTAATTCACACGTAGGTTGAGATGGATTCGCTTCCACTACAGCTTTTTCAGCTCATCATCATCCACCTTGGTCTCAGGTCGCCCACGTAGCTCATTTTCAAGATTAAAATCACCAGAACAGAACTTCTCGAACTATCAAAGTACTGTGCGTTCATTAGCCACATCCTTCCCAAACACTTCATTGATATTTTGAGCCGTTGGCACTGCACTGGTTCCATGATAGAACTCATATTTGAGAATAACACGAATTTTTTACTTAACCATGATTTCGCAAAAATTGCTCTAAAAAAATTTTGAAAGATGATCACAAGCCGAAAAGTGCATTTGAAAGACTGAGGATGCACCTTCACAATAAAAATAAAACAAGAGTGTCAAAGTAAAATGTCACAGATATCAACTGTCAAACTTAGCACTAAAGGAAATCGGACATTTCATACTTAATGACCTAAAACTTAGTCCCCCAAGAGCCAATGTTTGTTCACTTTCACCACCTGGGATGCAAGGCTTTCTTAAACATCTCTCTTGAATGCCCCTGCTGCCCTAAATGGGGAACAATGAACCTGCATTTGAATTCAAATCCCAGCTCTGCCACTTACTAGCTAGGAGACCCAGGGTAAATTGCTTCTATAAAGAGTCTCCAGTGGGTAAAGCCATGGAAGGACAGCATGCAGGGTCAGGGCAAGGCTTCAAGGACTGCGGGGCCCTGAGGTAGCTGGCCACAGGTGGAGCCCGGTCCTGCAGAGAGCCATGGCCACCTCACACTCCAAGCCACCTCTACCTCCCTTGACCCTCCCCAACCCCTCCAGCCTTTCTGCTCCTGCACCCACATGACTGGACACAGTGAAGACAAGGCACACCAGATGACCGGCCTCACTCTGAGGTGACCCCCACAAACCTCAAGTGGGCCCCTTGCTTCTGGCAACCTGACCACGTTTCACTGGTCCATCCACTCTCCCCTCCTTGGAACTTGCGTACCTCTTCCCCTCTCCTTGAAATACCAAGACCCCCTCCTGCCCCCTAACGACTGGCCACAACCTTAGTTTTTATTTCACTGGGAAAAGAGAATCAGAAGAAAATGCCACATTCTCCCAATGCCAAATCTCCCACCGCCCCCAGCTCGAGTCCCGCCCGCCCCTGGAGCACGGGGAGCACAGGCTCCCGCCCACCCAGGAGTTGGCTGTCGCCTCTCTCTGCCGGCCTCCCCCAGCTCCCCCTCAGTCATCCCATCAGCCTAAAGGCAAGCCGTGACCTCGTTCACCTTAGAATAAACCCACCCTTGACCCTAGGTCCCCTTCCTCCAGCTACGCTCCCCTGGACGGGGTGGCGAGGCCCCCCCTCCCCTCTGGACCCCACTGCAGCCCACCTCCCTTTGCCACTGAAACCTCTGGTTAAAATCGCCAATGACCTGGGTTCTTCCCAGTCCTGCTCTTGGCCCTCGCGCCACTCACCTCTCATTTGACACAGTTGAGTGTTCCCTCCTTGAAACGCTTCTCTCCACGTGACTTTGCCTCTTCTCTTTCTGTGGCCACTTCCTGGCTGGTCTCATTGGCCCCAGGAATTTAAAGTCCATCCAATGCCTGTCACCCCCACATGCGTCTCTCATCCTGACCTCTCCGCAGAAACCAGAGCTTGTATCTGGCCCCATCTGGAGGTCTGATAGGCCCCTCAAACTTAACTCGTGATCTTAACACTTGCTAACCTGCTCGTACCCCAGCGCCCCCTCTGTGTGACAGGCAGCTCCGGCCCCAAACCCTGGAGTCGTCCTTGATGCTCCTCTCTACCTCACACCCCACATGTAATCCCGCAGCAAATTCTCTTGGTTCAACCTTTAAAATCGGTGCGGAACCTGACAGCTGCTCACCACCTCCACCAGCTGTTTGTGCCAGGAGTGGCATGGCCTCCTCACTGCGTCTTCACCGCATTGGTGGCTCAGAGTAAAGTCAAGGTCCTGACTTACAGCAAGGCTTGGCGAGAGCAGCCCCGACACTTCTCCTGCCTCCTTTACCGCCTGCCCCCTGCCCCCGCTCATTCTGCAGGCCCTTGGGGGTGGGCGGCCTTGCCTATTTTTGAAGACTCTCCATCCCGGACTTTGAACTTGCTGTTTCAATGTGTGGAACTCCCCGACCCAGCTAACCTCACATTCCTGCTCCCTCCCGCTCAGGCCTCTGCTCCTCAGACAGGCCTCCCACCCTCCACCTATATCATGCACGGTCCCCTCGGCTGATTTTATTTTTCTTCACGGCACTGATGCTTCCACTTCATTTGATCACTTTTTTGTTAGTTTATGCTCTGTCTTTTCCCAGCTGGAAGGCAAGCTCCAAAAGCATGGGTTCTTGCCGACCTCGTTCATCATGTGTCACCTGTGCCTAGAACAGTGCCAGGCAGACCAGGCCCTCGAATTTTTATTGAGTGGGTGGATGGATGGATGGATATCCACAGTCCCACAGCACAGCACCCATAGGGCAAACAGAACACACCAACATCCCTTGCATCTGGATAAAATTTTATGTTTTCCTTAAAGCCCACTCATATTCGTACTAGCAAACACCTCTGAAGGGGTAGGGGTGGACGTTTCCACCTCCAATCTGCAGGCTCTGGGAGAAGACAGATGAGTGACATGTGGCTACCTGAGCCCTCAGGCTTCTGTGGGTGGCAGCTGCAGCCCACTCCTTGTCCTCGGATGTCTGGGGGAGAATTCTCTTCAGCTCAAGGGTGCTGGAAGGTTCCTTCTGGCCTCGATTGAGATGAAGAGGTAGCGGTAAGATTGGTGGGGCTGACTCTGGCAGGCAGGGAGGACCGTTCACAGGGGCTGCCGGTCAGAGAAAGTGGGTGGCCTTAGCCTCGGGATGTGCTCCTACCCTCACCTCTGCCAACGTCCTTCCCAAAAGACACATTCTGAGCTCAGAATTCCCCAAATACTGTTTTTGAAGTTTTAAAGTGCCTGGGGGACACGCAGTAGTATCTGCCCTGTTTCAGAGTTGGCTGTATGCACACCTTGTCCCTCCCACCTTCCAACCTGGGGCTTTCTTGAGGCCAAGGCCAGGTCTGAGCAGCCCCGTGCCTGGCCCATCAGCTGTGTGGCCAGACCACAGGGCAGGGGTCGTCTCTGAGAGGGTCAGCCAGAGGCAGGGCCCATGACAAGGACTGGCGTGAGCGAGGGTTTGCATTGTCTGACTTAGCCCTCTCGACAACCTTGCGAGGGGGATACTAACATCATCCTCACTTCATAGATGGGGAAACTGAGGCTGTGATACTGCTAATATGTGGTGGAGCCTGAATTTACTCCAGGCCTGACTTCAAAGCCAGTGCTCTCACCCGCTAGAGGAGGCACCTATAGTTCATGAAAACTCTCTGGAACAACGCAGGGGCCACTGACTGACTTCTGGGCACTGGTCAGTGCAGGGCGCCTGACATGCAGGACACAGCCTGCAGGGGGCACTAGCCGCGATAGAGCAAGTTTCTCAGCCCTACCCCAACCCACACTCCAGGGTTAGGAGCAGGAGGGTGGGGTCGGCTGCCCACAACAGCCAGCCTGTGCTTCATGCCCACTTGGGAAGAAAAACAAAAGTTGCCTCACTGGTTCAGAAGCACCCGGATCTCTGCTTGCCCCAGGTTGCTCTACTCCACCCCTGCTGCCAGGCTTCCCCCGGGTGGGCACCTGGGGGGTCTGGAGCTCCTCCATCTCAGCCACATCATAGGCCTGAGGTGCTGTCTACATCAGGCTCCTGGAAAAAGGCTGTGCCAGTCGAGGGTGGTATAGAGCGCCCTCCACCATCTCGGGTGCCGAGCCCTCGGTCGGACCGGGAGGGGACCCCAGGTAGGGTTGAGAGGTAGGGAGCCTGCCCTGGTGGGGAAGAGACATCCGAGGAGGGAACTGAAAGCCAGCTGCAAACAGTCAGAGCTGAGTGGGGCTTTGATGGGGCTTGGAGCTGCCTGATTTTGCCCCGGCAAGAACATCTACGCTTCAGAGCTGCCAGAGCTGCCCAGGTAACCTTGGACTTACCTGGGAAGAAGCTGTGGTAGGCGAACCCCATAGGCAGAGGCCAGTGTCAAAGTTCTGTCTGACACTTTGGGCTCTGCTGGGGCCAGTGGGGGGAGTAGGATATATCCAAGGCTGTGAACCCCGAAGCTTGGCCACCAGCTCCCCTTGCCAAGCTCAGGTCCTGGTGAGAGGCCCCCAGTGCCCTGTCTCCCATCCCCCACTCCCAGACACCTGAGTTGGGGGCCCATGGCATAGCAGATGGCAGCCGGCAGGAAGCCACTGAAGGTGGAGCTCATGGAGGACGTGTAGGTCCCTATGGAGGGGGAGACAAGCCATTGCTCATGTTCAGCTTGGGTAGCCACACCACCTCCAAGAAGAGCCTGTCAAAGGTGTCGTGTGTGGAGCCATAGAGGGTGCAGGGGAAGAGGGACAGCTCTGCCCAGAGTTCCTGCAGTGACACGGGGAAAAGTAATCAGAGAAGCCCCCACCCCACTCCCTAGGCTGGCAGGGCAAGCCCCCGGGGCACAGTGGGAATGCACCAGCAAGAACAGGAAATTCAAAAAAAAAGAAAACAGAACACATCATTCAGCCTCAGTAACCAATTATTGAGTGGCTACTATGTGCCAGGCACTGTTCTTGGCATTTGGGATACACACTGAACTAAACAAAGACCCTGCCCTCATGGAGCTTATATTCTAGTGACACATTCCAGCCTTGCCAATCCACAAATGCAGACAGACCTGGGATCTCAGTTTTTCCATCTATAAAATGGGAAGATTTTATTCAATATTCACTCAGAGTACTAGGTCTCAAAGTCAGCCACACATTGGAATCGCTGGGGAGTTTTAACAAAGGACTGATGCTGAAGTCTCAACCCCTGAGAAATTCTGATTTAAATGTTCTGGGCCATGGCCTGGACATAGTAGAGGCAGCTCACAGCATCCCAGCTGATTCTGATGTGAAGCAAAGTTTGACAACCTCTACTTTCCAAGACCCCTGCATCTCCAACAGACAAGGATTCTGGAAACACAAACACACACATAGTGCATACAGAGAGATGCACATGGGAACACCCACAGCCAAACAGATGTATGTGCCCACCTGCACAGACTCACGTACCTGTACACCACCTACCTGCACAGGTCTAAATCGACAGGCCCACACAAGGGAATGCATATACACAGAGGTGTACGTGCAGGTCCTTGTATACACACATGGTACACTAATCTGCAGAGCCATACATAATCTGAGATCCTTCCTCTCTCCCTGCCTCTCAGGACAGGAGGCTGGACTTGGTGGTCTCAGGGTCTGGGAGGTGCTTGAGCCACACAAGAGCCCCTTAGACTTACCTTCACCACGACGTGCATCCTGGAGACACGCTCCCTGAAGAGGATGTGGAAGGCACCATAGCGGCCCTCGTTGAGACAGCACACCAGCCTCTGGTGGCCTCCTGGGAGCGGAGAGAGGGCAGGACTGGGGTGTGCTTGGCCGGATCTCACCACTGGCCCTCAACACCTGAGCTCCAGCACCCTTGGGAGAGTCCTAGATCCTCTGCCCAGCACTGGATAACTCCCGTTACCTGCTCCCCCATCAGAGCACTAATAACAACAACAACTAACATAGGATGAGCTATACTTCAGGCATTGTTCTAAGCTCTGTATGCGTATTAATTTATTTAATCCTCTTAACTACACTCTCAGGAGGTACAACTGACTTCACAGTTTATCCTGCACCGGCTGAGCCTGCTTACACTGCCTCACCCCTTCCTCCCCTCCAAACCAGTGTGGTTCTCCCTCACACTTCCCCTTTGCCCCCTGCCTCCTGAGGACCTGCTGCTCCCCCACGTGGCCCTGCGGGGTGTGCTGTGCCTCCGGTTTCTAGGAAACTGTGAGTATAAACGCCTTCCTTCCTGACAATCATGTCCGTGTCTGCTCACACCTGACCTCTGTGGTCTTACCACACCTGATTAAAACGAATCCTGGGTACATTTTTAAACAGTGCCCAACTCTGACAAGCACAGAGTACTGCACGATTCTCACCTCCTCCACCTAAACGCTCTGCCTCTATTGATGTTGCTGAAGTAAGAGTGCGGCAGCTTTCTCCCTCCATCACGCTCCTGAGGCATATTGAGCTAATGGCCACCTATGACCCCCAGATTCTTTGGACATGACCTATTGCCAAGCCAGTTTCTTCACGACCACTCTCAGTCTGTCCTCAGAACATTGCTTCTTGAATCTAAACTCAGGATTTCACACTGATTTCTGTTAACATTTGGAGGATTTCAGCTACCACCTAGATGCCCAGATCTTTCTGAATATCAATTTTCTCCCCCCAGGGTCTTTCCCTGGGGTTGGTCCTTTCTCCTCCCCTCTCTCCTACAGCTGCAGCAAATACAAGTGCACCCGAGTTTAAGTCAGATGGACCTGGGGCCAGCTGTGCCACTGACTAGCTGTGCTGCCTTGGACAAATGATCTCCCCTCTCTGAGCCTCAATATCTCCACCTGTTAGATGGGAGGGACCCACAACCACCTCACAGGATTGTTGAACAGAAATGAGATGAAATATGTACTTCACACGTGCTTGATGCTAAGTGATTGGCAGCTTTTGTTATGGTGGGCATAAAAAATAATGACCCCAGATACTTATAACTTAGACTTCAGTGAAATGATGGCTGAAATCATATGCTTTACATCACAATATTCTTTAATGAGATGCTTTGTGAGGAAGTGAGAGCAGTTGACATAGCGCCTTTGGGATTACAAAGCTGTGGGCCAGTCATTTGTCAAAAGGGTGAAGAAGGAAACAAGTGATTTGTAAATATTTCTGTGTCAGTTTCCATAAAGCCACAAAGAATGAGGACCACTAACCCAGTGGGTTAGATCTAGTACTATTTCTTATTTCATCATGATAATCGAGTTTCTGGTTAGTTGGCTTTGTGAGAACAGCAAGCCCACCCTACTTGCACTCGCAAAAAATAATAAACAATTGAAAAACTCTCCTGCAGTGGCCCATCTCAGTTATCAAAAGGTTTACTGTTATCCTATGGCTATTACCCTTGACCTTCAGAGTATGATAATAACAATATTGCTTTTGTATATTTGTTGTAAGAATTTTTATGTGCTCACTGGTTATGGAGTTATAAGAATTTGGTTATAAGAATTTGTACCTGTTGTACCTGTACACCTGTTCAAAGAATTTACTAGTTTTAGTTATAAGGTGCATACTAGCACAGTGGTGTTTGGGACCCCATGGGCTCCATGGCACCCCATAGGCTCTGTGTTCTGTGACTTCACCTCCATAAATGCAGTATAAATTCATTGGCCACTCAGGAAGAATGATGCCTTTTATCTTAGTTCTCTACCTTCCAGCATAGTTGAGAACAACCAAATAGGGACACTAACAGGTTCATTCCTATACCCAATTCTAATCTTGTTTCCTGCTAACTAAGCACCCAGGGGTGGAGCCCAACCCTCTGCCTGTCCTCTCCCCCAGGGCCTGGGGATGCCTGGATAGTGGCCTCCTTGCCCAGTACTGTCCTGGCACACCCACTGGGCTCCAACACAGCCTTCTTGGCAATGGTTTTGACAGCGGTTATGCAGACAGATTCCACATAGAAGCAGCCAGGCTCTGAGATGACCTCAACACCACTCCCGTCGGGGAAGTCCTGGCAGCATTGACCACTCTCGCCATCTGCAGGGACAGACCCAGACCCTACTGTGGCCAGTCCCTATGCAAGGGGCTTGACCTACATCGGTTCCCTTCATCCCCGTGACAGTGCCATGGGGAGGTATTATCACCCCCCTTTACTGGGGAGGAAATGGGCAAAAACAGTGGCCCAGAAAGGGGAAGTAACTCGCCCAAAGGCACACAGCAAGTATATAGGTTATAGCACCCTGAGAAATGTGAAGTTGGAAATATTTAAATCAATACATGATCAACAAAGATGGAACTGGGCATGGCGGCTCATACCTGCAATCAATCCCAACACTTTGGGAGGCTGAGGAGGGAGGATCACTTAAGGCCAGGAGTTTGAGACCAGCCTAAGCAACATAGTGAGATTCCATCTCTACAAAAAATTTTTTTAAAAATTATCCGGGCATAATGGTGCACGCCTGTAGCTACTTGGAAGGCTGAGGCAGGAGGATCACTTGAGCCCAGGAATTCGAGGTTGCAGTGAGCTATGATGACACCACTGCACTCCAGCCCGGACAACAGAGCAAGACTCTGTCCAAATAAAAAAGAAAAGAAAAAGCAAAGATAGGATGTTCCCGGGGTCTGGGAGATAGTCCACTTCTACCCGACTGTACCTTAACCAGAGATAGAAACTTACATGTCTAAAGAAAGACACAAAGCCAGACACACACACATACTTATACATGTACACAGGCCATGTATGCATAGTCAGGCAAAGACCTCTGAAGAAAGACAAACCCCCGGTACATGTGCAAAGACACACAGGTATATGAGCTCCCTACGTGCACACACACAGGCTCACGCACACACCCTCTGTCCCCCAGCCCTAGGTTGGGACACCCAGGTTCCATCTCATCCTTCCCTGGGGCTGTCCCCTTCACCTCCTCAAAGTTCAGCTTGGGGCCCTCCACTCCTGAGAAGCCCCCCGCGATGTCATGCCCGGCCCTGTGGCCCGTGGCAGCCAGCAATGCCCTACGTGTAGCTCTGGGGCGTCCAGCAGTCGGAGCCCAGGTGGAAGCTAGCACAGCCATGACAAGGGACATGGGGAGAGACACTGTGGAAATGGCAAGGGTCAGTATGAAGAGAGATACATTCAGAAACACCGGCACAGACGATACAAAGACATGTGGAGACAGCATAGATACAGACACCTCAACACACATGGCCATGCCAGCCCTTGTGGGTAACCATAAAACATGCAAAATTAGACATGTTAAATAACTTGGATATATGTGTGGGTGTTCCCCAGAGATGCGTGCATCCCACATGACAATCCTTGAGTTGGGGGCTCACGGCTGTGCAGCTCTTATCCCCCCTGGCTGCCCCCTCCCATGCCTCCATTGCAGGAGGCTCCCCTTCTCCTCCTCCTTGGAGGGCATGTCATCAGAACCCCGAATCCCAGTGCCCATGAGCAGGGTGGGCTGGGTAACTGATCAGGGCCAGGTAGGGTTAGGAAAGGTGCATTTTCATCAGGTGCAAAATTTAAAGGGGCACCAGAACACACTAAGAAATCAAGATAAATACCATTTCATGCATTCTTTTTAAAAAGCAAAAACATCCATGAAAATAAAATAGAAAACTTTTAAATAAAGATAAGATCAGTAACAGTGATTAGACCCCAAGGTAAAAAGGAAAATCAGTAATACCAAAGCTGTCTTTATTTAAAATATTAATTTTTTTATCATGGATATTTTTGCATTAATTTTGTTTTTTTTAATATTGTATTAAAATGGTATTTATCTAGAGAACTAAGATTTCTGGCTTTTCCTTAAATTTTGCACTCAAGGCAGTACCCTGCCTCACCCTAGTCCTGGATGACTCCACCTTCTTTGCACTAAACAAATGAAGCACCATGGAGGCCCAGAGAGCCACAGCTGGCTCAGGGTACACAGGCAGGGGCTGGGGATGGATGGTGGAAACCATGATCCCTGACTCCCAGTCAGGGACAGCCAGTGCTCATTTGCCTGGCTCCGACCACAGCCAACCCCAGGTCTCAGTGGACATGAGTAGGTGCCCACATGACTCCAGGCTGGCCCTGAACTTGGTGCTCAGGAGGCAGGAGTTCTCGCTGTCCTGGGTCTGCAGCCAGAGGACCAGCTGAAGGAGGGGCGGGAAGGATGGAGGGGTGCTTAAACACAGGAGCGCCTAGGCCTGGATGCTTTACCACTCCCCACCCTGCCCCCTCCCCCTTCCCACCCACCCCTGCCTAGTTCGTCTGGACTGTCCAGCCACTGAGTCCCAAGGAGAGAACACACACACTTACAGGCTTCCCCCAGGCAAGAAAAAGTAGGAAAAGGATAAAATTATAAATACACCTTCCATAGGCCCACATGTTACAAAATTAGACATGTTAAATAACTTTCCCAAGACCACAAGGCATGTGACAAGTGAATCAGAAATGTGAGCCCTGGTCTGACGCCAGTGTGAGTAATTTTCCCATGACGTTGCTGGATGCCAGACCTCCTCCCCATGCCAGGCTCTGCCCAGTGTCTATGCAGACATAGGCAATGTTTATCTGGCACCAATGTGCACCAGGGAAGGTGCATGGGACTCCCTTTTACATGGTTGCTGAGACCCAACTCCCTCTGCCAGAGCCCCAGGCCTGCTATCTCTTGCCACACCTGCCCCACCTGCCTGCATCCCTGTGGGCCTCACCTGGCCCCAGGGTGGTGCTGGACCACATCGGTCAGCTCCTCCTCATTGTCAAAGGTCAGGAGCTGCACCCCATGGCAGGCAACCTACCAGATGTGGGAGACGGGCTTGCAGGGGTTGGCATAGACGATGTGTGAGGGGCCACACCCCGGCCCAGTACTGGCTCCAGCTCCACCTGGCTCAGCCCAGAGCCAGATTTGGGGGCTGCCTTGCTGCACCCCTACTCTCTGGGGACAGGAACCCGGGCATGGGCTGAAGAGGCTGCCCTTGACTGAAACCCTACTGTGCACCAGGCACTACACTGGGAAAGTATTGATGGCCCCATTTTAAAGAGGAAGAAACTGAGGCTCAGAAGGTGAATGGGCTGTGCAGGACAGGAATGTGATCTGAGGCTGAAGCCTGTGTTCCTCCCCTTCCCTAGCTCAGGCTGTCTGCCCTAGTCACATGGTCTGGTGGAGGGTTGACCACAGATAGATAGTTCATTCATTTATTCCTTCAACAACAACTGAGCACTGCACGAGCCAGGTGCTGTTCTGGGTGCTGCAATTCCCACCCTGGCCCCTGACCTGGGCCTTCTTTTCCCAGGAAGTGCCAGGCCGATGGGGGAGGCAATGGGCAGTGGCACAGGCCACCTGACTGGCACAGTTGAAGCTGGTACCTAGGGCGGCCAGGATGCACAGCTGCTGCTGCACTTTACCACATAGAAGGGCAAGACCCTCAGCAGGGCCTGGCGGGAGGCCGGATGGCGGCTGGCCAGCACTCCCAGGTCAGCTACCACGAGGGGGTCTCGGTGGTCCTGCGGGGCAGGGAGACAGGGAGGGAAGCCTGGGTGGTGGGTTATCTCATTTAATCCTCACAACTCTGTGAGGTAAGGGCTACTGTTACTCCCATTTTAGAGATGGGGAAGCAAAGGCTCAGAAAGTGAAGTCACTGGCTCAAAGTCATACAGCAAGTACATGGCAGTGACAGGATCGGAACCCAGGTTTTTAAACTCTTAAAACAAGGGAACAAGAAGGTAGTCATAGCTGTACACCAAGGCTGGGGAACAAGGTGGCTCCAGCCCCCCTCCTGATGGCTGGGCCCTGCGTAAAATCCCAAGGGGCGGGAGGGAGCACGACAGGGCAAAGAAGCGCTAAATCCGTGAGCCCCGTGAAAGGGGGTCGGCAAGAGACAGTCTAGTCGAATTTCAAAACCGTAGAACAGAAAGTCTTATTTCTTGCCCACTAAAGGAGCGACTGAGATGTCCCCATCTCTCTCCCCTCCCCCAACACTGAGTCAGAAACTGCTGGATCTTCTTCAGGACCACCTGCCGGGCAGATCCCCTCGCCCCAGGGTGATGAGCTCCTATAGCCACGGGCTAGGGCTGGGGGGGGGCCCAGACTCTCCTTCCAGCCCCCGGGGGTGGAGTGCTTATCCCTGAAACTCCAACCGAGCCCTCCAATGGGCACAGTCCTGGCATCACAGCCTCCCCGCTCCTCCCAGCTCCCCGCTGGCTCAGGAGCCACAGCTCCCAGGTCACTAAGCCCTTGGGCCTCCCATCCAGCCCACAGAGCTCCATGGAGCGAGCCCTCCTGAGTTTCCCGGGACCCTGCAAAGCCTACATCAGAGACCTGGTATGGGTGTCAAGCAAGATGCCCGGGCCATCCACACAGTATGGGGGGTTGGGATGCTCCTGCAGGCTCCCTCGCACGCGTGTTCCCATTCACAGAGGAGAAAACTGAGGCTCAGAAAGGGAAAATGTGGAGTCTGAGATCCTTTAGAATTCAGCAGTCCCCAACCTTTTTGGCACCAGGGACCGGTTTCATGGAAGACAATTTTTCCACAGACCAGGGGTGAGGGGATGGGGTGTCGTCGGGGGGTGATGTGGAGCTCAGGTGGTGATGCTCAGCCCATTTCCTAACAGGCCCACAGAGCGGTACCAGGCCGTGGCCTGGGGGTTGGGGACTGCAGCTTTAGAATATAGGACATCAGAGCAAGGACCTAGGAGGTGATCAAATCCAACAGCCACATTTTACCAACAGGGACAAGAGGCCCAGAGGAAGGAAGGGACTTCTCCAAGGTCAAGTGGCTGGTGGCAGAGCTGGGACTGAAAACTGAGCTCCCTAGAGCAGGCACTGGACCTGCTGCTGGCCATAGACCCTGAGACTGAAGTGGAGTCAGCCTGCAGCTGGAGGCCTTTGGTTCCAACAGTTGGGGTGTACCTGTGGCCCAACTCCAGATCAGGCTCACCTTGTGTCCATTGTGGCCTGCTTCTCCAGGTACAGTCCAGGGGAGCCATATCTATGGCATTCCTGGGCTTCAGGTAAATTCCTGTGGGAAGAACAGACCCCAGCCAAGATCTCAGGGGGCAAGGGAAGTATCTACCCAGCTGCCCCCTCCAAACCTCAGCCACCTTGCCTGCTCAGCCCAAATCTCCCAATCCGGGAGAAGGTACCTTCCTAGGTCTGCCCACAAGGCAGGTGCACGGGGGGAGTGGGCTCCTGTTACAAGTGAACGTCAGCAATGATGAGACGTGGAAGAACCTGGAAACCTCCCATCCCCCCTCCCCCCTGTGCAGATGGAGAAACCGTGGGGCCCAGGAATGGAAGCGAGAGTAGAAACAAGGCATCAGACTTCAATCATGAGCCAGTTCCATTGCCTCCGAGCACAAGCTGCTCTCTCCTGGGGCCGTGTCTCTTGCCCTCCACTGCAGATTTAAGTGTCTCCCTGGCAGTGTCTCCAGATGAAAGCAGGAGCCTGTCTATGTCACTCACTGTCCAGCCCTCTCCCCACCCTCCCTCTCCACATGGGCCACTGAGGTCTCACTCTGGGACCTTCTGCCCTCCCAGGCTGATGCCACCACCTTAGGACAGCTGCACCTCTGGGATGTCAGCTATCACCTCCTGCAGGCTTACACCCCACCTTAGTGCTGTGACCCAGGGCCTCCTCTGCCTGCTCCAGGGAAGGAGGATCAGCAGGGAGCTGCCACCACCCTGGCCCTTGTCTGCCAGCCCTGCCCAGGGTGGGGGTGGGGAGGAGGGCAGAGATGGCAGGGCCCCTCTCCCTTTCCCTGGGGCGGCAGAGATGTGGGTCTTTACCCAGAAACTAACCTGCTCTGTGCCCTTGGACCAGTCATTCCTCCTTTCCCCCAGCCTGTAGGCTCTTTCTCGTCCTTCCTCCCCCGTATAGCAGAGGGGTTAATCCCATGGGCCTGAAATCAGCCTGGTTTACCATTCACAAGCTGTGTGGTTGTGGGCAAGTTAGTGGACTGCTCTGACCCTCAGTTTCTCCATCTAGAAAATGGGACCTCAAGGGTTGATGAGGATTAGGGTATATTAAGAAAATACATATCTAAAGTTTCTCACTAGCACTGTATTTTTGTTTGCAGTTTTTTCCATGTGAATTTTCCCTGCCAGATTGTGATGGCTTAAAGACAGGCACTGTTAACGAACCCACAAGGTGGGGGTTCACTGTTACGCGCTGCACAGAAAGCCAATTACTGAGACAAGAAGGATTGTCAAAGAAGAAAGGATTTATTGCAAGAGACACATCAACTGGGAGGTGGGAGGTATGGACTGCCTCAAATCCACCTCCCCGACCGAAATGGCCAGGGGTTTTTCTGGAAATGAATAATACATGTTTGGGGTGGAGTGCAGGGCATGCAAGCGCAGTGAGAAATCATGCCAGTACATACATCCCATGATCAAAAAGTGGTGGATAAGTCCCTCCCAGGGCATGGATTTTAGTAGTATAACGAGCTAGGGGTTAATATTGGTCATTCTTTCAGCCTTGTATGCAAGCAGGATGCAGGGAATAGGCTGCTCAGTGGGTCCTTGGGCATGGTTTGTGGTGGGGTGTTGCTTATCTTGTCTTCTCTGGACAAACAGGAGGTGTAAGACTCTGCAGTTACCTCATGGCTGCAAGGAGGTTCCCGTTTCTGGGAAATAAAGGAATGCATTAGTATAACAAAGTTACAAAGTTTTGGTCATCAAATCTTACTGAGAGCTCTCTGTCTATTTTCTGCCTTCTTTGAAACTTCCGTTGCTAAGTTATCAGTCTTGAGATCAAACTTACTGCTGGTACCACCAATTCAAGGCCACTTAAAGCAGCCAGCTCAAGCCCAATGTAAACACTGAAAACCCGTTTGAAACATAAGGGAACTAAAAACACTATTAAGAAAACATTTTCTTGCTTATGGAACCAGTTACAGGAACATGTCTTCCACATTTCTGGGTCCCCAGCACCTAGTATAAGACTTGGCACAGAATTCACTTCTGTAAATATTTGTAGGATGAATAAATAAATGGCTGTCACAGCTAACACACATGAGATCTGGGATTTAGATCAAGGCCTGTCTGACTGCACGCCCCCCCGGGATCCAGAACAGAAACATCAGTGGGGCAGACCCAACAGCCCAGGAACCAAGCTGAGAACAAGGACTGGAACTCGTCACCAGTCACCGAAGAAGGAAAGGGTTACAGACAAGTGGTGCTGGGACAACAGGTGAGCAGTTTGGAAAGTAAAGTCTATTTGGAGCCTCACTTTTCACTAAAATAAAAGTGACATGGTTTAAAGAGTTAAATATATATTTTTAAACAAACTGTTAAAAAATAGAATTGATTTTGTAAAGTATCTGTAGAGGGATGACTTTCTAAGCTGGGATGTGACAAAAGAAGGATCAACAGGTTTGAAAGCACCTGATTGATAAATTATGCACCAAACTCAGCTCTTCCTGGGAGTCAGGAGACCTGTGAGGTGGTGCTGACCTGGGGACTGACTAACAGGGCAGCGTGGCTTGAATGAATCACTCAGGTTTTGATTCCCTCAACTGTAAAACCCTAAGAAGCAGCAGAATTCAGCGATAATGTTCTTCTTCTGAATCCCAGCTCCCAATCGAATTATTCTACCTTTCCCGATCCTCCATTCTCTCATCTGAAAAATGGAAACAATATTAGTATCTGATACTAGCATTGTTCTGAGGATCGAATGAGATCATCCGAGTAAGGGTCTTAGCTTAAACCCTGTTGATTTAAATCACTGGGATTTGAGGACTCTTTGTTCCTGACCTGACCTGGCTGCTGCCAAGCCAGTAGAAAGTGCCCAGCAAATGGTCCTGACAACGCCACCTTTCTCAGAAGGCTGGCACTGGCCAGTGCAGAGGCAGCACAGTCTGCCTGATTATATCCTCATTTCTTCTGGAGCACTGCTAGGAACAAAGCAAAAGTTTGGTTCTATGAAGTAAGCATGGAATTGGAATTCAAGGGTGACGGGTCAGAATCTGGGGTTAGACTCTTTAGCCCCTGGGGTGGCCATGTAAATAAAGGCAAAGATACTTGAGATTTTCTTTAACTGTGCTGTTAAAGGTCTTCTTTATGTGAAATATCTTCCTTAAGGTGAAGCTTCAAGCTTCATGCCAATATTCTTTTGCCTCAAATACATAAAAACTATCTGTTTTGCAGCAAGAATCAGAAGAAAGATAAATAAGGCCCAACAGTTCTGATTCTCATGTTGGGTTAATGAATATTTATGAGATCCTTATAAATCATGCATTGCATAATTTCACTCGTAACAACCCCATGACGCACCAACCATCATTTCTGTTTACAGATGAGGAAACAGAGGCTTAGAGTTATTTAAAAAAATGAATTTCCAAGGTTCTCAGGATTCAAACATGGGTTTGTCTGATTCCAGAGCCCAGGCCTTTTCAACCAGCGGTTAACTCATTAAATAGTATTTACAACAACAACAAAAAGTGAATATTATTATGCTTCTTGACAGATAGAAACCTGAAGGTAAGAAAGGGGCAGGACCTCACCCAAATCAAATTACTTCCAGAACTCACAAAAGGCATCTCAAAAGGTGACCTCTAGATCTGGGTCTGATGTAGACCAAAGCAAATGGCCAATCTCAAGAGAACAAATGTCATCTGTCCCTGCCAGTGCACCCTTCCCACCATACACCTTATCCCAGAAGACTCTCCAGTCCAATCCATCCTAATCCCTACACCCTTCTTTGTTCCAAACCTTTGCAGACATTTTTTCTTTTTTCTGAAACCCTTTCCCTCCGGGCTAGCCAGCTGCTATCCGTCTCCCATGTTCAACTCCAATGGCGCAGTGTGGTAGTCATCAGTGCTGTCCCTCAGCTGTTTCTGAGTCTCCTCTTGAGCACATGATAAAATTACATTTCCCCATTGAGGCAATCAGTTTAAGCTAAATTATGCTGCCAACACAAACAATCCCCAAATCATATTGCTTATAACTACAAAGATTATTTCTCACTCATGCTATGTTCCCATGGTGGGCCAGTTCGACTCTGTTCCAACATTTCCAGGATTCAGGCTGAAGGAGCAGCCCCTCGTGGCACATTTCTACTCAAAGACCAGTAGTCAAAGTAAGTCACGTGGCTAAGCCTGATGTTAAGGGGATAGGATTATAATCTTTCCACAGGGAGGGACAGCAAACTTTTTGGCAATGACACAGTCTATCATACTCTTCCCCCTTGAAATCAGATATGGCCATGTGACTGGCTCTGGCTAATGAAATGTGAGCACAAGTGATATGTTACTTCTAGCAGGAAGATTTAAGAGCCTGTGTTAATTCACCATACACTGTCTTTCCCTCTGCAGGGGCAAGCAGCAGAAGGAGGCTACTCCATCAGCCCTGGCCCTGGGGTGGGGACGGTAGAGTGCAGAGCCCTGAGCCATCCCTTCATGGGCATGTAGTTTGAGTTAATCACAACCTTATTGGTTTAAGTACTGAAATGTGAGGGTTATTTGTCACTGCGGCCATCCAGCTCAGTATATACCCCCTTTCAGAGAGTTCACTTTACTTACAGGGGATGGTGGCAGGTGCTCAGAGCTGGACCCAGGCATTGGCCAGTCAGAAAGCTGCCCAGAGCACTGATTTTTAAGGAGGATTACAACATCATAAGGAATATAACAAGGTTAAGAACATGGTATTGGCAGAACTTCTCTCCTGGAAAGTAGTCTATGTGGTTCGTTTGTTCATGCCTTCATTCAAAAAATATTTATTGAGCACTTACTATGGGCCAGGAGCAGTGTAAGCACTGGGGATACAGCAGTGAACAAACCAAAGCCTCCTCCCTCATGGAACTCACATTCAAATGGTTGGAAAGGAAACGCTAAGTCACTTGGGGGGAGGAGTGAGCCCCCCACCAGGGCACGCCAGAGTGTGGGTAAAGCAGGACTTTGGCTCTGCCAAATGGGATGGGAAAATGTGGGGAGCAGCTGGACTGTTCCCAACAGAAGAGGAAAGTCTGCAGGAACCCCAGAGAAGGTGGAGAACAAGGGCAGGAGGTTTCACAAATGGTCTCCACGCACTAGATATGTAGAGATAAAAAATAACAAAAGGAAAAACACGGCCAAAGGCCTGCTTCTGAAGGTGGCTCTAAAGGTTTCCTTTAGGTTTTTATCTTCATGGGCTAAAAACACCAGCCGAGCTTTCTTGATCTCAGCCCCGCTATTTGAAGCTTATTTTTTAAAATTTCCTTTTAATAATGCCATTACTCACTTCTTTGTCATAAATCACTTTAGTGGTGAACTTCAGTTTTGGAAATATACAATATTCCAATATTACCTCAGTGTTGTAAAACCATGCCCACCTCAAATCACTCAAGAATGGCAGAAAAGATAGCCAATATTCAGAATAAGAAAAATATACTATGTTATGATATGTGGTTAAATTATAACATATAACACATATATAACATATAGCATATATAAGTTACATGATACAATATGAAATTCCACCTTGAACGTTTATGTAAAAATTCTTTCTATAGTTTATGTCATTTAAAAAATACTATTTGGATTTCATTAAAAAATACAATTTTAAAGTCTCCTAGGACCTCCTCCCTTTTCTTTCTCAAGACTTTAACCTTCTGTAATTATGATTGCCCTTAGTGTTGTCATTAAAGTATCCTCTGATTTTATTTTAGTTTTTGGTATTGACCGATCAGAGCTAGCCCTTCAAGGTAAAACCTTTTCTGAAAAAGAACTAGGTAATACAATTCTTACAATACAAAATGTATGATTTGAAAACAATTGAATTTCTAATAACACTCGAATTATTTGGAGTCATTATTTGGAGTCACTCTGTTGCCCAGGCTGGAGTGCAGCGGTGCGATCATAGCTCACTGCAGCCGTGAACTCTTGGGCTCAAGCCATCCTCCCAAGTAGCTAGGACTACAGGCACACCCCCCCACACCTGCCTAATTTAAAAAAATTTTTTTTTGTAGAGACGGGGTCTCATTATGTTGTCCAACCTGTGAAAAATTTGGGAATCACAAATCTGCCTGGGGCACACAGAGTCCCCACATTCAACTTGGCCAAGGAATAGACATGTTCCAAAATGAAGTTCCTCACCACTCATGAAGTATTTATTCTTGCTGAGACTGTTCTGCTTGAATCTAATTAAGCTTATAGACATACATCCCAATTTACAGGAAATATGGGAGATGGAGGGACAAATTAACTGACATCAAGTGGAAATAATCAGACCAATTCAGAACATGGCATAGCATGCAATTCAACCCTCTCAGCCTCGCAGAGGAAGCAGGAGGGAAAACCATTAAAGAGAATTCAAACACATAACAATTAACTACAATGTGTGGTTAGCAATTACAGCATAGTTTGAAAACACCAGCTCCAGAAGACATTTTGGGGGAAATTGAGGAAATTTGCATGGGAACTATGTCTTACATGATATTGGGGAATTACTGTTACTTTTTTTTTTTAGGTGGGATAATGATATTGTGGTTATATAGGAGTGTGTCCTTTTATTTAGAGATGCCTGCTGAAATAATTAGGAGTTTTGTGACACGATGTCCTTACTTTGAAATGTTCTAGAAAAAAAATTTAGATAGCTAGATAGATGATGAAATATGGCAAAATGTTGACTGAAATTTACCTCAGTGTTTTTGCTTTTCTATCTGCTTGAAATTTTTCATGACAAAACATTAACACATTTTTAAAGCCTACGATCTCAGCAATGGATCCAGCTACGTATCTTTAATAATTCGCTCATGTGATGATGCCTTCCCAAGCAAATGAACATTTCTGACACTTTGAAACATCTCGCCCAGGTTGCTGTCATCCTGTTTACACCAATCATGATGTTTCTATGTCGGGAAACTTTACTCAGAAAACTGTCACTTGACCATGAGACAAGGTACGTTTTAAAACAGTTACTCATAGCCTGGGGAACATAATGAAACCCCGTCTCTACAAAAAAAAATTTTTTTTAATTAGCCAGTGTGGTTGTGTGTGCCTGTAGTCCCAGCTACCTGGGAGGCTGAGGCAGGAGGATCGCTGGAGCCCAGGAGTTTGAGGTTGCAGGGAGCTATGATGATGCCACTGCCCTCATGACCAGGCAACAAAGTGAGATACTGTCTCAAAAAATAAAATAAAATGAAATGAAATAGTTACTTGCATTTTAAAACCTTGACGTACAAAAGTGTTGTTCACAATTTAAAAACTTTTGCTTTGTTAAGGCAGCCAAAACATTCCTCAGCTTCTCTGTAACTCCCTGCACCACCAAGATCTTCAGCATTTTTCAAATTTCTCTTGCCAAATCAAGACTTAAAAAAAAAAGCCCTCATTTTAGACCCAACTTTTTTTTTACACTGACATATAGAAGGCTCTCTGCAAACAGTTTGCCTGATCATGGGACGGGGGGTCTTTCGAGGTGGAGAGATAGTATTCCATCCCTCCATGATCAACCATTCCCTAGGGAAGCAGCCAGAAACCAGGACAGGGTATCGTGGTGCCAGTCTCCTCATTCCCCAGCCAGAGGTCCATGACAATTGTCTTCAGGCCACAGCCAGGTCCACAGCACTTTCAGGGAAAGTACCTGTCCATGCTTGAAAAACCTGGTCTAAACAATGAGATACCACTTCATCTTCCATAGGATGACTATTATCAAAAACAAAAAAACAGAAAATAACAAGTGTTGGTGAGGATGTGGAGAAATTGGAACACATGTTCATTGCTGGTGGGAATGTAAAATGGTGCAACTGCTGTGAAAAACATTATGGCAATTCCTCAAAAAATTAAACATAGAATTACCATGTGACCCAGCAACTCCATTCCTAGGCATATTCCCAAAGAATTGAAAGCAGGGACTCAAACAGATTATGTGTACACCAATGTTCATAGCAGCACTATTCACAATAGCCAAAAGTGGAAACAACCCAAATTTCCATCAACAGATGAACGGATAAATAAAATGCGGGATATAGGTACAGTGGGAGATTATTCAGCCTTAAAAAGGAATGGAGTAGGCAGACGTGGTATCTCTTTTGTGAGGTGACAATTGAGGAGACTCTGGTGTCTATCACAGCCAATGAAAAGCCCAAGGAAGAAGTCAAGACAGAACAACAATCGTATTAATTAGAAGGTGCCGGGCAGGATGGTTCTGTGGTGCAGTTTAAGATTAGGAGGCATACACCACTTAGTAAACTAATGGAAACCTATTGTGAATGGCGGGGTTTGTCAGTGAGGCAGTTCGGATTCCAATTTTTTTTTTTTTTAGACAGAATCTCCCTCTGTCGCCACAGGTAGAGTGCAGTGGTGTCATCGTAGCTCACTGCAACCTCGAACTTCTGGGCTCAAGCGATCCTCCTGCCTCAGCCTCCCCAGTAGCTGGGACTACAGGTGAGTGCCACAACGCCTAGCTAATTTTTCTATTTTTAGTAGAGACGGGGTCTCGCTCTTGCTCAGGCTGGTCTCGAACTCCTGGGCTCAAGCGATCCTCCTGCCTTGGCCTCCCAAAGTGCTAGGATTACAGGTGTCAGCCACCCCACCCCGGCCTCAGTTTCCCATTTGACAGGCAGCGCATCAATGAAACAGACACACCTGCACAGGCACAAATGGAGGATGAAGATACGATGAATGTGTGCCAGCAGCAGATAGGAGGTGTCTACTACAAAGGGAACCTGCTGCTGTACTCCAGACCTCTGTTCCTACAGACCAAGAATACATTTTCAGTTACAAAGCCACAATTCGTTTCCATCACATACTATTATACTATAGTTTTCTCTAAGCTTTCATTTTGCCTTTCCCCATTGCTTTACTGTTATACATAAAGTAACTGGTGCACACGCAAGCACATTGCTTATTTTTTTTTTTACTAAATGGCCAATGGTATGTTTTGGTGGACATCAAATGGATATGGGATGGGGAAAAGTACTGGTTCCGTGAAAATACCCCCTTCCTCTATTAGTGGCATGCTCATTCAGCTCTTTATATTCCAGTAAGTTATTTAGCTCTCACTGTTTTACCAAAAAACAAAAAATAAAAACCACACATGACAACATAAGAATCCTTGCATACCTTGTTTGATTAGGGAATTTTAATGTTTTTCATTTAGCATTGTAAAACCGAGGACAATTTTATAACTTTTTTGTATGGAGCTGTTACATGAAGGGCAATCTCTCTAAAGTAGAGATAAATTACTCTAAAAAAACCAACTTAGTTTTCCCTTTAAGTCAAGCATCTTGTTGTTTAAATAAACTTCTTGTTTTTTAAAAAAAAAAAAAGGAATGAAGTCCTGACACATGCTACAACATGGATGAATCTTGAACACATTATGCTAACTGAAATGAGCCAGACATCAAAGGACAAATACTGCAGGAGTCCACTTATATGAGGTCTCAGGAGTCATCAAATTCTTAGAGAAAGAAAGTAGAATAGCGGTTACCAGGGGCTGGAGGGAGGGGAGAATGGGAAGTTGTTTAATGTGTACAGGATGATGAAAAAGTTCAGTTGATGGGTGGTGGTGACAGTTGCACAACAATGTGACTGTACTTAATACCACTGAATTATACACTCAAAAAAGGTTAAAATGGTAAATTTTATGTTTTGTATGTTTTACCACAATTTTAAAAAACCACTGGTCCACTTGGGGCCATGGAGTGGAGACAAGATCTTCCTCCCATGGACTGGTGGCCTGCGCCTCCACCCTCCTTCCTCTGACTGACCCCTGGGCTTTCATTCCCCAACAGCAGCCTCAGCTGTTGATGGCAGCAGAAAGGGGCAGGAGGGGCCATTCCACTGATCCAGCCCAGCATGCTATCAAGAATCTGACCCTGGGGCTTTCCCATCCCATCGTTCAAAATCTGTTGGGATCCCAGATCCAGCAAACGTAATTCCAAATGTTTTAGGGTCAACCAAATAGGGACTAACTCCCCCTCGGTGCTAGACCTTACTTTGTTTTCAATTCCAATGAACCAGAAATAATGAGATATCAGGAGCCTTTTATTCCCTGTTAATCACAATGCACACTGCTACCCACATTTTCTTGCTCCATGTCTGAAGGTAGGAGTCTTTAGCTACCCAACAGCATCAGATCCCTGGAGCTGGTGTGGCCCATTTGCCAACAGGGATTCAACAGTCCACTGTCTGAATAAACCTCAGACAGCGGTTTATTCAATTAAAACCCTAATCAGCACTCAATCAAGGATGGATCCTTAATTAGGGTTTTTGCACTTTTTACTATTGTGAACAGAGCCGTGATGAACTTCCTTGTGCTTGTCTCCTTGTGTACGTGGGCAAGGTTTCTCTAGGGTAAATAAATATCTATCAGTGGAATTGCTGGATCACAGATGTGCTCATCTTCAAGTTCACCAGATGTTGCCACATTTCCTTCCAAAGTTGTGGCCCAGTATACACTTCCACCAGTTCCTGTTTCCTGTGAGTTCCTGTTTCCCCACATCTTGCCAAAATGTGGGGAAATGACAAAATGACATTAGCCTTACTAAATTTTTTTTTAAAGCATGAAACGAAATTATTGAGGGAGGGCAAGATAGGTTTACAGAACAAGAGCAAGATGTAAGTTTATAGAGCAAGAGCAAGACACATTCGCCCCAGACAACAAGCAGGCCCCTGTGGTAACAAAAGGGACTAGCCTTACTAATTTTTAAGGACTCTATTTCTCTACTTCTCTGTTATCTCCATTAGTTGTTGAGCATGTCATTCAAATTTCTCTATTGTTGCTTTTTTTGTCTGTTTGATATATCATTTACCTCAAGAGACATATCTAAATCTCCCATTCGGATTAGAGATTTGTTGATTTCTCCTTGTATATCTGTCAATTTTTGCTTTATATAATTTGAGACTACCTTATCAGGTTCATAAAAATTTACAGTCATTATAACTTCCTGATGAATTATTTCTTTCATCATTAAATGATGACTCTCTTATATCCCTAATAAAGATTTTGCCTTAAAATCTGTTTGTATTAATCTTGATACAACAGCTTTTACTAGATAGCTGCCTATGATGTCCCTTTCTGCTAGTTTACTTTCCTCTTTTGTGTCACTATGTTTTAAGTGTGACTCTTGCAAATAGTATGTACATGTGTCTTTTTAAAAAATTCTAAGAAACTCTGGTAAATTTACTCCATTTACTTTTGTTGTGATTACTGACAAATATATTTATTTCTACTATCTTATTTTTTGTTACTCATATAAATTTGAGATATAATTTCTATACAATAAAATGTACCATATTATTTTGTGCTTTCTGTTTTCCACCCCTTTTCTTTGATTTTTTTTGTTTATATATAATGTAATAAATCAAACCTGAGTTAATACATGTAAAGTACTTAAAACAGAGCCTGTCACAAAGTAAATGCTCAAAAAAATTAGCTACTATTATAACAGTTATTGTTATTTACTGATGCTTCCCCTATATCAGTCTTAGGTGAGGTGAAAGGGCAGAGGAAGATGAATAAAACAAACTACTTTTCTGCAAACATCCTGAAATCTAGTGCTGGTAACAGAGATGTAGAATAAGGAGAGGGGGAAAGGTGCTAGGAATGAAAAAAAATAATAATGCTCAAAGAGGGTAAATTACTTGTGAAGGTCTCACAACTGGTAAGCCTGAGTTCTTAAGAATTAGTCCTTACCTTATTGCATTATAATGATGTTATAAGATATGTATGTAAAACATTTAGCACACAATAAAAGTCCAATAAATTATAAATGAAAATGACTGTGGTGGTGATGATAATGGTGATGGTGATGAGGATGATGGTGGTGGTGGTGGTGATGATGATGGTGATGGTGATGAGGATGATGGTGGTGATGGTGATGGTGATGGTGATGAGGATGATGGTGGTGGTGGTGGTGATGATGATGGTGATGGTGATGGGATGATGTGGTGGTGGTGGTGGTGATGGTGATGAGGATGATGGTGGTGGTGGTGATGGTGATGGTGATGAGGATGATGGTGGTGGTGGTGATGGTGATGGTGATGAGGATGATGGTGGTGGTGGTGATGGTGATGGTGATGAGGATGATGGTGGTGGTGGTGGTGATGGTGATGAGGATGATGGTGGTGGTGATGGTGATGGTGGTGATGATGATGAGGATGATGGTGGTGGTGGTGGTGATGGTGATGGTAATGATGGTGGTGGTAGTGATGGTGATGGTGATGAGGATGATGGTGGTGGTGATAGTGATGGTGATGGTAATGATGGTGGTGGTAGTGATGGTGATAGTGTTTAGGTTGACCATCCATCCCCCAATTTGCCCCAGACTGTCCTCGTTTTAGCACTGAAAGTCCTGAATCCCAAGAAACTCCTCAGTCCCAAGCAAGTCAGGACAGTTGGTCACCTTAGTGGTGGCGATGATGATGATGCAATGTCCAGAAGGGATTTTAGAAACCATCTAATCCAGGGGATGTGAACCTTTCTTGATAATAGACCATCCTCCCTTCTATTATCAAAAATCTTTACAGCCTAAGAATATCTGATCTCCTCCAATCATTCCATTTCTCAGATAAGGAAACTGAAGGTTTTGACTCAGAGATTCGCTCCCAGCTTGGAAAGGTCCTTGCTAATGCTGAAGTGTGCAAGGAACAGTCTGCATCTACTTCCTGACAACTCAGAACTGCCCCCTGATTTTCCATTCTAAAAGGAAGAGGAATCTTACCCCCTCATGGGCTGCCTACAAGTTCCATGTGATAAAATAAAAGACCTAGACTCTGAGAAAGCAGACTCTGAGAGAGACTAACCTGAGCATGAAGACAGCTTTCTAGAGACTAACCTACTTTCCTATCCAATATGACTTGCCGGGTTAAGTGGAAGTTCAGGTAGATGAGGCTGAATTCATAAACTCATGGAAGCCCAGAGAGCACAAAGAAGGCTATGTGACTACGGAGATGAACTGTCCTGGTTTGCCTAGGACTGAAGGGTTTCCCAGGACGTGGGGTTTTCAGTGCTAAAACAAGGAAAGTATATATGACCGATTCTGACATTTTCATGAATGACCCTCCTTTGTGGCCTCCTCAGCCTCCATCCTCCACCTTCTCCTTTCTTATCATACAGGAATTTTCCAACCATTAGAAGTTAGGTAACACTAAAAAAAAAAAAAAAAAAAAACCCTAGAAAACCTGTTTTATTGATCATGCTCTCCATGTATGTTTTAGTAAGTGGTGATGCTCCCATTCAAGGAATCCATTATTAACCTAATTTTCTAATGGAGGAAGAAGGAAAAGATACTTATCACTTTCTGTGGAACAAACATTCATCTATCAACTTAACACCAAATAAGAGCAATATAGGAAATTCAGAAACAGTAAGAGTTTTGGTTTATATTTCACAGATGGTGCTGCCATTCCAACCTTATAAAGTAAAGCTGTCTGCTTTCCAAATTCCCAAAATTAAAATATTCCTCCATCTAACCATAATAACAAGTGCCCTTTGGTTTCTTTAAAACAAGGAAAGGTTAAAGGGTTACGAATTATGGATGTACTATTTAGATTTTTGGACCTTTCCACAGACACAAACAGTACCATGTGGCCAGACACTTGTTTTACAGGAGTTTAGATATTATGCATTAGCCAAATCAACTTATTCTACCCACCCTGTTGAAGGGGGGAAAAAAACCCACACCCATAAAACTACTTCACCTGACAGGATGTGTCTATCAACAGTAAGTAGCTTAAACAACTTGCACCAATAAGGTGTCTAGTTTGGCTTTTAAAATGGGAAAATCACACATTTAAAAAGTAAATACAGTTGAAATTTTAAATCGGTCATAATTTGAAACTAATGAACCATGCAAGGAGCAAGAGTTAATAAACCAACGTGCTTTGAATTTGCTCAAGTACTGATATTTCTGTATATAAAGATTTAGCATACATGTAACAGCCATCATGAGAAGTGAAAAAATATTTTTCCCAAAAAATGAAAATATTCAAACTAAGTTAAAATATATAAAGTAGTTAGTATTCCACACAGCATAAAATTCAACAAATCAAAGTTTACATGTCCCAGTTGACCATGTGTGAAAATGCAAAGCAGGTATTAAAACCGATATGTCCAATATTTAAAACTAGTTTATAATTAGGGGAACATCTAAATCCTTAATTAAAAAACACAAGTGAAGTGAAAGCTTTAAACTGGTACATACTGTTCACACCTATATTTCAAGTTTGGAAATGCATATTTGCAAGCAGCAATACAAAAGTATTCATGAAGAATGCATCACCTCTGAAAATTATGAAAACATCCCTGCTACCAATACATTTCTAAATACAAAACTGACTACCATATTTGTTACTTCTGTGTAGCAAGAGAAGTTCATTTTCAAAACAGATAAAATTCAGTCTTCAGTGTGAATGGTATGAATGACAGTCTTTTTTCAAATTTTTATTTAATTCTGCCAAATTTATTGATAAATGGGAAAGGAATTTTATTTAAAGTTTTAAGAATCTGTTGTCACTCAATTTTCAGTAATTTTCTACCTACATATAGTAATGTCCAGTTTTAAAAATACTGAAGATCTTCAGTCTTTAGTATGTCTGCTATTTAGCTGATTGGTTCTCACGTATACTTTTAAAAAAATTGTACAGTACAAGAGTTTATTCATTTGGGTTAGATTTTTTAATCTAAATTGCCTGCTAGTCTGACATTTTAGGAAGGAGGCAATTGTTTTTTAATGATGGATAAATTTGTGGTGGTGTTTTGGATCTTATGATGCTGAGCATGTTCTGCACTGGTGCTAATGTCTAATATAGTTTTATATTTACAAACATACCTGCTACCCAGAGGCAAGTATTAATTTAGTCCATATGGACTATTGACCCCTCTTGAGATTGCAACATATGCACTCCAAAATCAGTGTGTTTAGACTTTCAAGTATCTAATTCATTTCTGAACATGTGACATGTTTATAAACCTCTTGATTTTCAGCAACATGTTATAGAAAACACCTGCTATGAAAAACTTCACAAGTTCTACTCACTGTCACCTATTGCTGTCACGAGAATAAACAGAAATACCTGGTATGTTGCAAGTTTCAATATAGCCTGAACTTAAAAAGTTGGTCCATTCGTCGTATCTGATGGATACAAATTTGCCTCCTAGTTCACTTTGTGTTAAGAGCTAAAACTGTGAACCTAACTTTCTCCTACTGGTGGGTAATAACTGAAAATAAAGATTTATTTTCATGTAAAAAAAAAAAAAGGTAACACTAACCCCACCTCTGGGGGGTGGCAATGAATGACTTTACATCCTTGACCTGGGGGCCACAGACAGAATGCAAGGGGTCCAGCAACTCATATAGGAAAGTAATTGCATCTTTATTTCCACCAGCCTCCCGCTGAAATTTATTGTTTTCTTCAATTATGACTATAGGTAGCAAACCACAGTCACATTAGCAGTACTTGTGTCTTTGTCACCAGTGGAAATCACAGATACCACATGACAGTTGTTGCAGAAACCTCAAAAGGAAGGTAATTATTACATTTACTGCTGAATACATGTGATCAAAGTCTCTTCATCTGATGCTCCTGCAACTTTGCTAGCCAATATCAGGCAACTCTGTGCCCAGTAGACAGATGGTCACCACTGGACAGTGATGTCTCACTGGCGACCTAGGCACATTGATTGCCTTCCGGGATCCCCTATCCCCGTGGCTTGTTAGTCAATAAGTGGAAGGAGGTGAGTCAAAGAGCACCTCCCAGATTCTTTTGTAGTTCATAAGCGTGACGAACTACACGCATGTGCTATAATCTTGTTACAACATCGGCACATTATCCGTCCGACGCAAGGAAAACAAAGAACACCTCACCGTTTAACATTCTTATTAAAGCTAAGCAAGCAGCCACCCTCACTGGTGTCATTTTAAAGCAAAATTAAAGCTTTGGCCTCCCCATATTTAAAATATATTGTCTTATTGATTACTGTATTAATTTAAAAAGATATATTACTCTATCATGTTTATTTATTCATTATTTTGATAACTGTATTTTAACATAATTTGTTTCCTTTGTGATCTTACATATTTTTGTGATCTACTATATTTTACTTTGTGCATGTAAAAATATTCTGAGAAGGGATCCTCAGGTTTCCCCAGACTGTCAGAGGCCCAAGGCACAGAAAAGATTAAGAACCGCTGGCTTTCTCCTTCCCATAGCTTGTTTGATTTTTATTAATTTTATTTTATCATTTATTATTTCATTTCTGTTTTGTTTATTTTCATACCATTTCTCACCTTTTAATATACTCTATATTCCTCATTTTAAAATCATCTGTTCATCTCCACTAGAAAAGGAAATCTATGAGGACAGGAATTTTGGTCTGTTTTGTTCACTGCTATGCTCCCTGGGACATGAAAAAATGCCTGATACATGTCAGCATTTAAGAAATACGTGTACCAGCATGAGCAAGAGTGAGACCCCATCTCTACAAAAGATACAAAACTTAGCCGGGCATGGTGGTGCACACCTGTAGTCCCAGCTACTTGGGAGGCTGAGGCAGGGGGATCACTTAAGCCCAGGAGTTTGAGGTTGCAGTGAGCTATGATGACACCACTGCACTCTAGCCCTAGTGACAGAGTGAGACCCTATTAAAAAAAAAAAAAGAAGTACTTGGTGAAAAAATGAATTAAGGAATGAATGAATGAGTGAACATGTATAACATACACATTACCTCTCCTGGGTAGCTCCCTCTCTGGGGAAGAGCTGGAGACTAATAAAACACTAGTGAAGTTTCATAACTCTAAATATTCTTTAAGACCTCAGTTCCCTCACCTATAAAAGAAAAAATTATATAATACCTACTTAACAGGGTTATGTGAGGATTTAACCAGATAAGTTACATAAAGAGCTCATCACAGTGCCTGACACTTAGAAATTACTCAATGAACGGTAGTGATTATTATGTAGAACTATATACAGTGTTTGCTATAAGTCTATAGATTTAGTCATAAAGTCCTGAATTTGAAATTAAGAAAAAAAAATAAAGCCAACATCAGAGAAGTTGGATGAGGGAGATGACAATAAATCAGGCTCTTGGTGACACGGTTGAGCAGCTTGATCAAGCCTGACCTGATGCCAGACCTACCTCTGACCTTCTTAGTCATACAGACAAATAGATCCTCTTTATTTTTTAAACCAGTTTGAATTGGGCTTTCTGTTGGCTATACCTGAAAGCATCCTAAATGACATACAAGGCCATGAGCAAAAGCACATGTTTAATCAATCCATACAGCAAATATGTAACCAGCACCTACATTTCACCTAGTCACTGGACATACCCAAAGATTAATAGAACCCTGCCCTCCTGGAACTCACCCCATCTGTTAAGAAAGATAGAAAAGAACACAGGTATCTATCACCATACTTTGTGTGATGGATACAGTGGGCCAGCACCCTTCCTCCAGGGTGTTATCCCGGGGCCCCTGGCAGCCAGGACTGTGGTGATTCAGGTTTGGCCAATCGGATTCACTCGCACAAGATTTAGAAAATGGAAAAAAGGTAGAGGCCATCTTCCTGCTGCTTTTGCCATTTCTGCCCACAGCTGTGAAGACATCTGGTTTTTCTGCAGCACTGTTAGTAAAGACGTGGTTTCCCTAGGTTAGTGGACATCGAGAATAAGACATGTTTGTTCTGTGAAATTTGGATTAAAAAAAGAAAAAGAATAAGACACGCACCCTCGTTCATTCTGCTGCCAAGGACTACAGCAGGCATAGAGTGGTACATCAGTAGCCTCCTGATAATGGTGGCTTCCTGTGGTGGCAGTGACGTGATTCTGGGGCTGGTGGCTTTCTGATTAGAGCAGTTCTCATGATGGTCTAGCCCCGCGAGTTGTTCCTGAAACTTCAACTTAAAGTCTGTCTCTTCAGCCTACCCAGTGATTCTGTGAGTCATTTAACACCCTGATAACCTCCTTTCTGTTTAAACCAGGTAGCAGGGATTATGTCCTACGGCACCACCATTTAACCCTTTCAAAGCTACATCTTTGAAGAAATTGTTGACATCCCCTCTCACCAGCCTACCCTTACCCATTTCCAATCCATCACCAAGCCCTGGTGTGGGCTAAATATTTCACCTCCTAAATATCACCGGATCCATCCTCTTCTCTTCCTCTACCACCACTACCTTTGTCCACATCACCACGTCTCTACCTGGACCGACACTAATCTCTTACACATCTGCCTGGATGCACTCTGCCACCAAGCCATTGGCCGCAAGGCATCCAGAGCAAGAGTTTCTGAATGCAAATCTGAGCTTCATTTAAGATCCCACAACCCCGAGAACAGAGCACCCAGAAGCAGCTTCACACATACACGATCACCTTATTTCTGACAATCCCCCTCATGGCGGGGGTGGGGTGGGGGGGGAGGCTTGTCTTTTCAGTAAGTAGTCCTGGGTCGACTGGATTTCCCCATGGAGAAATATGAACTTTGACTTCTACTTCACGCTATACACAAAAAGTAATACGGGATGGATCCTAATCATATACCTAAACATAAAAAGCAAAACAATCAAGACTCCAGAAGAAAAAATAAAATAATATATGACCGTGGGGGAGAGGCAAAATTTTCTTAATAAGGGGAAAATAAGCACCTTAAAAGATTAAAAAATTGACTGTCATTAAAATTAAGAACCACTGTGCATCAGAAGACACCATTAAGTGAAAAGATCAGTGAGAGACTAGGAGAAGATATTTGCCAAATACACATCTAACAAAGGACTCACTTCCTGAGTAGCCTCTATAAATCCATAGGAAAAAGACAGATCTCCCAATTTAAAATGGGCAAAAGAGTTAAACAGGCACTTTACACACACCAAAATAGTCAATAAGCATGTGAAACAGTGCCCAACGTTACTGCTCATCAGGGAGATGCAAATTAAGATTATAAAATCCTTCTACACTCTGGCTTCAGACCTCAGCTCAAGGATCCCCGTCCTCAGAGAAGCCGTCCATTCCCTTCCAGGCAGGCCGGATCTTCCCGTCACGGAAGCACATGACCTTGGCTGCCTTTCCACCATGGCCCTGGACACAGTCACAATTTCACACGAGTCTGTGTGGCTACTTGGGTCTATGTGCACCTCCTTCACCAGCCTCCCCGCCCCACGACGGCAGGCACGATGTCTGCTGCTGACCGTGGTACAAACAAGGCCTGCCATAGGTTAGGCACGTGATGCGTAGCTGGTAGATGAAGGAATGAAGGAATGAAGGAATGAATGAGGAAGGCATGATCATCGCCATTTTACAGGTGAGGAAACCGAGCCTCCCTTTGTCCAAGAAATTTGTCTAAAGTCACATTACTTACCTGTAGTCATTAACACACCTCAGGGTTCACTTCCTACTGGGGAGTGCACGAGCTGTTCTGCCTTGGTTACTGAATGTTCTAGACTCCCAGCTGGGTGGAGGCATCTTAGACTGTGATGGGAGATCTGAATAGAAAAGCCTGGCGTGTACCAAACGGGGTCATGGCTCAGACTGGCCTGTCACCAGGCACGAGCCAAGTTAAGATTTTGTTGTTGTGGTTCAATTCAGAGAAGAGATCCACATACTGCACATTCTGTCTTTCTGCCCAGAGGAGAGGCAGAGCACAGGAGGTCACGGTGTCCTGCCTTGTGTGTCTCTGTGCAGCCAGTGGCACAGTGTAGCCTTATATCAGTATGGGACATCTGCATATTCACAAACACAATTTTAGATCCTCTCCTAGATATATACCCAAGAGATATGAAAACAGGTGTTCAAATAAAAACTTGCACATGAATGTTTAAAGCAGCATTGTTCACAATAGTTAAAAAGTAGAAACAACCCAAATATTCATCCGTGCATGATAAATGAACAAATAAAATGTGACTATCCATACAACGGAATATTATTCAACCATAAAAAGGAAGGAAATAGTGCTACATGCTACAATATGGATGAACCTCAAAAACATTATGCTAAGTGAAAGAAGCCAGACACAAAAGGTCACATAGCGTGTGAGTCCGTTCGTGTGAAATATCCAGAATAAGCAAACCCACAGAGACAAGAAGCAGATCAGCAGTTGCCAAGGGAGGAGCGGGGGATGGCAATTGACTACTTAATGGGTATGAGGTTTCCTTTTGGGGCGATGAAAATGTTTTGGAACTAGATAGAGGTGATGGTTGCATAACATTGTGAATGTACTGCCACCGAATTGTGACTTTAGAATGGCTAATTTTATGTTATGTGAAGGAAACCCTGGCTCTAACTCAGAATGGCAGTTCCTCAAATGCATCACTGTGCACACGCATGTGCATGCCTGTGTGTGTACGCGTGCTATGTACATGTGCTATGTGTACATTAGCGTGCATGCATGTGTGCACATGTGCATCTGTGTGTGTGTGTGTGATGGGAGGGAAGTTGGGGGAGTAACAGGCCATCGAGACCAGAGAGAAGGAGACATTATCAAAAAGATCATCACAAACACTTCCTCTGTGAGAACCTGGGCCAGAGCTCCTGAGCACCATTTAGCTGAGGTGGGAAACAGACTTTAACTGTCAAACGGTCTAGAACTACCCTTTATTTTACTAATGGGAAAATCCATTGCCCAGGTCACACTGCAAGTCAGTGGCACTGGCCTAAACCCCAGCCAGGTCCCCAGGGGGTAGGGCCCCTGTTTTCCACTTGAGGTGTGACCAGTCCCAGGAAGGGTTTCACCTGGGGGGTCCTCCCACACTGGGCTCCCAGCCCTGAGGACACTCAGCTGCTCAGCAGGTCCTGTATTCTGGCCACTCAGGGCCATGTTCCGATGTACTTCAATAACAGCAAACATTTACAGATGCCTGCTCTCTGCCAGGCCCCGGGCAGTGGAAGGCCAAGGAATAGTCGGTTATGATTCCTCCCCTCGAGCAGTCCCTGGGCTTGTGGGGGCGTCATGGAAACAATCTCAACAGAGTCAGGAAGCCAACAAGGAAGGCAGGACCTGAGAGGGCGTCCTGACTGTTATCAGTGATGAGACTGAGACTCAGAGAGGACTCCTGGCCTGGCCAGGGTCACACGGCCCGGAAGGAGCTAAGCCCAGAATTTGAACCCAATATATTTGAATCCAAACCTGTGCTTTGAGAATACAGAAGGTAGCAGAGAGTGTGGACTTAGGTGTCACCCAGAACTGTGTCCAAACCCTAGGCTCAGCCCCTTACTAAGCGGTGTGCCTTGGGTGAAATCTCTCCTTGCCTTGTTCTTCTAATACATGAAATAGGGCCATGAATATTTCCACCTTGTGGAGCAAGTGGGAGAGTCAAGTGAGATAGTGTATGGGAAAGGCTGAGCCAATGCCTGGCACATAACAAGCACTCCATACAAGTGAACTGTTTCCCTCATGCCTTCAACCTGCCAACCCCAGACTGCTCAGGCCAGAAGTGAGAGCAGAGGCCGGGGGCTCCCTTTTCCAGGCTGACCTTGGGTGTAGGAAAGAGTTTAAGCCTGCCAAAAAGAGGTCCAGCCTTTGCCCTTGGCTCCCGCAGGTAATCTGTGTTTGCCTGGGTCTTGGACTAGCCAGATAGCAACAACATGATGTAGGGTGGGAAGACCAACCATGTGATTTAGGGTGGGCACTTTGGGTCACACAGTATCAGGTGACCTGGAGACTGATCAACCATGTGGGCAATCAATCAATCATGCTTGCACAATGGAGGACCGATGAAAACTCCGAACTCTGGGGTTCAGTGAGCCTCCGTGGTTGACAATACTCCACGCGCATCAGCACACGTGGATGGTGGGAGGTACCACATCCGACTTCATGGGGAGAGGTTAACGCAGCTTTGTATCTGATGCTTCTCCAGACTCCGCTCTACACACCTCTTCCCTTGGCTAATTTTAATCTTTCTCCTTTCCCTATAATACACCATAACTGTGAGTATAATAGCTTCTGGTGCAGTCCATGAGTCCTTCTAGTGAATAAGCAAACTTGAGTGTGGTTCTGGAAACCCCTGCGGCTGTACTCTAGCTGTGGCGACAGAGCAAGGCCATGTCTCAAGCAAAACAAAACAAAAAAAACTGTCTTGTCACAATTTCTCCTGCTAGTAAACATATATGTGTATTATATAAACACGTATAATACACGTTTATAAATATTCACATCTATATGGGGGCAGTGTGTGTATGCACTACACTAATTCTACCCAATGATTCTGAGTAACAGAGACGAGTTTCTCGTTTGTTATTTTTATTATCACTAAAATTAATGACCATCTCACATGTTTTATCAGTTAGCAATACATTCAGCTGCAAGGAACTTAATACCCAACTAACAGGGGTTTAAAAATATATTGGGGTTTGTTTTCCCCACATAACAGAAGTCTGGAGTCAAGGACAGCAGAGCTGATGCAGCAACTCCCAGGTGTATTAAGGACCCAGACTCTTTCATGGTTCTGAACCACCATCCTCGCCATTTTGGTTTTGCATCCTCAAACTTGTTGCCTCATTGTCCCAAAATGGCTGCTACAGCTCCAGGCATCATGGTTGTATTAAAATAGGAAAAGGGGAAACAAGCAGCGCCTTACAACAGGAAAGCAAAAACTTTCCTAGAAACATTCCTTAACATTTCCACTTAGATCTAATTAGCTAAAATGTTGTCTGGTACCCGCTTATACCTCTCAGGGAAGCTGCAAAGTGACCATCTGGCTTCCCTAGGCTTTGTGCTGGAGGCAGGAAAGGGAAAGGGGGTTGGGAGTGCAGGACTCTCCTCTGCACCACACCACTCTGCTTCCGCACACACCATCTACGGATTTTGCCCTCACTCTGCCCAGGTACTCATTCCACAACCTGGGTCCAAAGATGCTCCAGGACAGGTAGGACTGAGGCTGCCACTGGTATCTCTGCAGTGACAACAGCCCAGGCCTGGGGACAGGGGCAGCAGGTGTCCAGGGGCAGAGCAAGGCCCTCAGGCCTGAGGGCAGTGCCTTCCCCATTACAGGTCCAGCAGGGAAGCCCAGCCTGTCTGTGGCTGGCAGACGAAAAGAGTGGGGTCCCACAGGCCTCTTCCACAGGCTGACAAAGGAGAGTAAGAGAGAGGTGACAGAGAAGAGGAGAACGAAGGGAGAGAGGAGGTGATGGAGAAGAGGAGGTGAGGGAAGATGGGGTGAGGGAGGGAAGGAGGGAAGGAGGGGAGGGGGAAGGAGAAAGGGTATGTGGAAGCCACAGTGCTGGGCAGCAGGAGACGAGGGGACACCAGCATACAGGCTGAGCGCGTGTCCCAGAGCTGGGCGGGCGGCAGGCCAGGCCTGACACCGACCACCAAGTTCGTGAGCACAGCCAAGGCCTTGCTAGAGGGAAGAACGGGGGCCGAGGAGACAGCGAGGAAAGCCCTGCCTGGGGGATGCGAGGCGGCTTCTTGGAGGTGGTGACCCCCACACCCGGGCCGCAGCTCCCAGCCAGGCATTGCGGCTCCTCAGTCGGGGCCCTGCCTCCTTCCCCGTCCAGCTCCATCGCAGCCCCGGTGCAGACCTCGTGCTCAGTACATGTTTGCTGAATGAATCATTTAAAACCTATAGAGCAACAAGTCTACAGAAACAGGACTACAAACAATTGCCCACTTCAACAAATGCAGGGAAAAGGTAGTCAAGAGCACAACGTGGGCTTTTTCTCCCCACGGTGAAAAGTGGAAAGAAATGGAGTCTGTGTGTTGGGGGAAGGATGTTCAGGCTGCTCCAAGGAGCGGCGTGTCCTTTAGCTGAAAGGCACCAGGGGACAAGAGCATCCGCAAGATCCGTCCCAGCAGTGACAGGAGCCCTCCTTACCCCCACCCTGGGCCCTGGCACTCACCCCCAGCTGCGCCACCCCCACACTTCATCTGGGGAAATCTGTCTAAAGTAACAATCTCAACATGTCACTGCTCTGCTCTAAATGGTCCAGGGGCTCCTCGTGACCAGCCCACACCTTCACTGCTTCTCCCTGCTCAAAACCCTCGATGGCTCCTTTACCCACAGGATTGTACCTGGTCTCCACATCACGACACCCACACCTCTCTGCACCCCAGCCACCTTCACTCTCCATTGGTCCTTGAACCCTGGACCCTTGTGCGTCTATGCTGTCCCCTCTGCCTTGAGCACTGTCCCTCCTCTCCAGATGCCTATCCTGTCTCCGGTCCACGTAAGGTGCCTCCTCAGTGACCCCTTAGGTCCCTGTGCCGCCTCCATCAGGGCACTCACCCCCACATCCCAGGAGTGCCCTAAATCAGGCTGTGTCCCGGGCCACTCTATCCCCAGTACCCAACAAACCCCAGTCATGTTAATATTTGTTAACCCCACAAATGAAGGGTGAGTGACCTGCAGTCACAAAACCAGGTTCTGGGGCCCCAGCCAGGATCCCGTCTGTCCCTCTCACATAGCTGTGCCCTTTCAGAGACAGGAACTGACATCATCTATTGAGACCTGCTGTGAGACCTGCCGTGCCTGGCACTTTCCATGGGCTGCTTCCTGTGAGCCTGGAAGTGTGTGGCAGTGTTCCCGTTTGATGACTGAGGAACCAGGGCCCAGAGAGGGGAAGGACTGACCTGGAGCCCTGCATAAGCCCCGCCACTGCCCCCCAGCTTCCGTGGTAGAGCCAGTCCAGGCCAGTGGACTCCAGGGCACGTGCTCTTCTGCCCAGAGCCCAGGGTTTGGCTGGATCCTCCCTGCATTCCCCTGGCAGGTGCTAAGGACTGCTGCAGGAAGCGGGGAGGCAGGTCAGAGGTGGGCAGGACCTCAGGGTGGGCACTCCCACTGGTCCTACTGCCTCCAGTCTCCCCTTTCCTGACCCCCAGACTTACTCCCTCTTTCCGAAGGCCTGGTCTGCCTCTCCCGCAGGCTGTCCACGACCCAGAGGACGGAGCCCAGGCCCCTCCCCTGGCCTCTGAGGCCCCTCGTGGCCTGGCCCCAGTGTACCACCTCCTCAGCCCTGACATTCCATTCCCAAACCCCACACTGGCCTGGATGCAACGGGGCCCACGCTGAGAGTAAGGGCGCCAGACCGAGGGGAGGTACATACCAGCTTGTTTATTAGGCAAAGTCTCAGAGATTCAGCAAGGCACAGAGTCCAGGCACTCTGAGGCTGGGGCACTCTGGGGCGTGGCCAGGAGTGCCCAGGCCTCAGCACCCCATTGTGGTGAGCACTCCTCTCTGTGACCAGCTCCAAGCAGCTTTCTCCTTCAGCTCCCCTCTCCTGGGGGCCTGAGAACTGGGGGTCCTGTCCCCCCTTGTTGAGAACAAGGGGCCGAGTATGGGCAACAGGACAAGGGGAAGGAGGGACAGCTCCGTGAGGGTGTCCTCAGACCCTGAAGGCACTAAGAATGGAGTGGCCTGGCGTAGGGGCAAGTCCTGGAGGTAGGGTGGGGCAGGGTAGGTTGGCGGTCACTGAGCACAAGGTACCAGACTCCAGGAGGCACCAGGCGGGCAGGCAGCAGGCACCATCTCAGTTGAAGTCGCGGTTGGGCAGGAGGAGGGGGGCTACCAGGGTCCACAGGTAGAGGAGCAGCCCCGCCCAACTGGCACAGATCTTCACCCACACGGCTGTCCACGTGCTGATCATCTTCCGGGTCTCACCGGGTCTGGAACACACCACCTTCCCTGTGAGCCCTGTCCTAGCACCTGACCTTATGACCCAGTGTGACCCCAACTTCAACTCTGGCTCTTACCCTGTAACTCTAGTCCTGACCTCTGACATCTCCGACACTCGGCCTTGTGGCCTGGATGTAGCCCTGGACGTTGTACCACAGACCTGACCCTGACCTCAATTCTAATCTTAACCATAAAATTGTGACCTCACTCCTGGTCTCTAACCTTGTGATCCTAATTCTGTGACCTCACTCCTAGTCTCCGACCTTGGGACCCTGGAGCGCCTGACCTTAGTCCTGACCTCTACCCTTGATCCTGTGACCCAGACGTGGCCTCTGACCTTATCACTACCTTGATCCTAGCCCCTTGACCTTCTACTTCAATCCTGACTTTATGGCCTCCCAGCCCCAATTTTAACCAAATGATCAAATCTGTTGACCCTATATATAGGCCCAAATCCCAGCCCTAGACCTCATGACTCCACACCCTAATCCTAACCCTCTAACCATGACTCCCAAATCTGACCCCATGACCTACCCCTGATTTGTCAAGCCAGTCAGCCCTGCACAGGCCCAGTGCCCCCTCCTGTGAGCCCCGCCTGTCAGTCACCTAGTGAAGGTGCCAGGAGCTAAGCAGACTAAGGCACCAACAGGGAAGCTGGGGCGGAAAAGGGACAAGCTTTCTGGAAGGTCCTAGACATCCCCACCCCAGGCCTTGAGCAGGCATCAGGGAGACCCAGTGAGGGGCCAGAGGAGAGAAGACATGTAGCACCCAGGCCCCACCTACGCCCCGCCAGGCTGCACGCACTTGTACCAGTTGGTGAGTGTCATCATGATGTGCAGGGAGGCCAACACCAGGCAGAAGTGGAAGAAGGAGTAGCTGTAGGTGACGCCATCCTGCTCATTGTCGAAGGCTCGGCCCTCGCAGGCCACCACCTGCTGCTGCTGCTGCTGTGTGGCCTCCAAAATGGGTGGGCACTCCTCAGTCTGCATCAGGCTGTTCACCTGCCGGTGGTCCGAGGAGCGCAGACTGTGGGGGAGGAGGGAGGGTAGGCAAATGGACAGCCAGGGCAGTGGTCATGACACTGGACACGGATGGCCCCAGAGCCTCGAAGGCCACTGACCTGGCGGCTGGGCCCTGGGTCCAGGGGTTAACAAACTGCTTTGACTCTCAACTCTACCCCCACCCCCAGCCCCACTCCCTGTGTGACCTTGACCAAGACACTTAACCTCTCTGAGCCTCTTATTCCTGTCTGTAAAATCGGTGATAATGGCACCTCCCTCATAGGGCTACTAGGAGGATTAAATGGAATAATGATGTAAAGCCCCTAGCACTGTGCCTAGCACAGAGTATAAACTAAATAAACAGTCACTATTACCACGATTGCTCCTTTGCCATTTGCATAAACATGTACTGAGTACCTTGTACTGCAAAGCACCATACCAGGCACTACTTTCATTAATAATGTTAATAATGAATAGTGCTCATTTGCTATTAATTCTAAGTTTTCCTTTTATTAGTCTTAGGTAACTAGTTTTACCAACTGCCTCCCCTTCCTTCATGTTTACACTAAAAAAAGAAAATAACAATACTAGTAAAGGTTGTATGTCCTTGCTTTTCTAGGAAAGGTCTTGATGTTTTTAACAGGATTTAATAGTTTGAGACACTTATATAATTTTGTAAAACCAACTTGTATTTATTTTGGAAAAAAAGGACAGCTGGATTCCAGCCTCACACCAGCAAATTGAGAAGTCACCCCTTGCTGAGCTTCAGCTGACCCTAATCACCAACCATGTGTGGATAGGAATGCAGTGAGCCCAGATCTGGGCCATCAGAGTTACCTCTGGGCCCCCCGAAGTGCCACCCAGAGACCTCAGGCCAGGGAGGTGTGAGGCACAGCTGTGCACGGTCAGGGTGGGATAGAGACAGGAAAAGAGTGCCAAACTCCTGGGCCACTGCGTGCTCATGGCCTCCTCCCTGAGTCTCAGTTTCCCCATCTGTAAAATGGAGATAATGGGCCTCTCCAGGTTGAAAAGGAATCGAACGTGACAAAGAGGAGAGATGTTTATGAACTATCCAGACTTAACCTGGAGAAAATGTTTTGGAAAAGGCCAAAACAAAACCAAATGTGAAACAGCCATAAAATGTTCCAGCCCAGGGACCTGGAGGCAGGTGTACTGCTCGTGCTCCGGCTGGATGGACAGGGAGAACAGCGGAGCACAGCAGCATTCCCTCAGGAGAGCAAAGGGCCCATGGGGAAAGCAGCACTTGGGGAAATGCTGGGCCATGGGGAGGCAGACTCTGAGTCTGCCAGATTCAGTGTAAACAATAATTAAACCTAACATTACAATCTAGTGACTCACAAAACAGCCACCCACATCTACCCAGTTGTGCAGCTGTTAAGTTATTTGCAATAATATCCAACACTTATTTGGCACCTACTTGCCAAGTTCCTTTCTAAGTATTTTAAACATATTGATTCATCTATAACCTTTCAACAATCCAATGTGGGAGGAACTATTTTTATACCTATTTTACAGATAAGGAAATTGAGGCACAGAGAGGCGACTTGCCTAAGATGACACAGCTAGTAAGTAGCGGTGCCAGGCTCAAGCACAGGCTGTCTGGCTGCAGGGTCCACACAGATAAGCACCAGCTAAGATGCCCCTTTGCAAAAAGCTGCCATGTGACCTTCAGCATGAGCTCAGGGGAGACTGTGGGGTCACAGCCACTTCCACCACAATACAGGTTGTCATCCTCCTCTTACTGAGGAGGAAACTAAAGCTCAGAAATGTTAAGCCATTTACCCCAAGCCACACAGCAGGTGAGAAAGAGCCTAGGCCCGGTGGCCCCAGTCCAGGCTCCCTCCCTGACCCCACAGCTGCCTGCACCCCACTGAGCTGGGAACAAGGTGGCCGAGCATGCAGGAAAGGGCCCTGAGCCAGCAGGCAGGGTCTAGCCCACCTCTGCTGCCCACTCACACTGTGCCCTCTGAGGGGCTCAGCTTGCCTACCACACAATGCAAGGGTTGGACATGCTGCTTGCTGAGGGCACCTTCCAGCTTGGTGTCTTGGCCCCCACTTCCTCCCCTCACTTCCGGCTCTGGATCCCGTCAGGACCCTTCCCAGAGTCCGGAGCCCGCCATACCTGATGAAGAGGGTGCACAGGATGAAGACGATGAGGCCCACAATGCTCGGGGCGTCCCACCACTGGGTCTCGTAGCCCTCAGGGCCTGCCAGGACCGTCTCGTTGCTGAGCGGGGTGGGCAGGTGGGGGTTGCATTTCTGGTCTGGGGATAGGAGCACAGTCACCCTTGGCCCATGCAGGCCGGGTCCAGGTAGCCAGGTAGCCCTGAGGATGGCCAGAGAGCCAACCCAAATGGACGGACAGACACACAGCCAACCACGTCCCAGCATCAGAGCACCTAGCAGACAAAATGGCCAAGAGGCAACCCTGGGAACAGACGGGTCCTCCCACCTCCCCAGAGGACTAAGTCTCGGAATGGGATGGAGCTGGGATGTCCCTGTCATCTGTGAAGGTGCTCAGCCCCTTGGCAGGGCAATACTGGCATAGGAACAAGGCCAGGCCTCCTTGAGCCTGGGCCATACTCACCGGGGACATTGGATAGGGCCAACCAGGTGACAAACATGGTGTACAGTGTGATGACCGAGGCCTGCAGCAGGCCTGAGTTGGGCTGTGCGTCCTGGCAAGAGCCGTTCATCAGTAAGAACCCTGCCGGGCCCAGAGACACCCCACTCCCACCCAGCCCACCCACACCAACCAGGGGACCTCAGAAACCCCCTCCCACCCTAGGGACATCCCACCCACCCCACTTTGGAAAAACACACCAGCCGGGCCACCCACCACACACCCCACCACCCAAAGGTGGAGTCCTACTTCTTCTTTCTCTTAACACCCCTCCGATGACTTGACTTCCTCCCCTGCTGAAAAGCCCTCAAGGGCAGCGTCCCATCACACTCTGAATTAAAGCCTCCCTCGTCCGCCCTGCCTCCGTCTCCGCCTGACCCGCTGCCACACCCCTCCCTGCTGACTGCACCCGGCCACACGCCTGCCCTCTGTCTGCAGAACCTGCCAGGCCCTCTCCCACCTCAGGGGCTTCGCCCTGGCCGGGCCCGTCCCTGACGCGTTCTTTCCCGCCATCTCCGCACAGGCAGCCCCTCTTGAGTATTCAGACAGGACTCCCGACAAGGCCCTGAGAACCCTGACGACGGCAGCCCCGTCCCTGCCGGCACACCCGCCTCTCAGCCCGCACCCGCTTTCACTTTCCACCCAGCACTTGCTACCCAAAACGACCTCGCCTGGCCTGGTCTCCTACCGCGTGTCCTACCCACCCTCACCACACACGCACTTCAAAATATGAATCTAAAGTGTGCGATTAAGAGCACAGGCTCTGGAGCCAGCCTGCCCGGGTTCAAATCCCAGCTCCGCCACTTACTAACTGTGTGACCTTGGCAAGGCTTCTTTACTTCTCTAAGCCTCGGTTTCCTCATGCGTAAAGTGGGGATGATGATGGTGTGAGGGCCAAATGTCGTGACAGAGCCATTAGCTGTTATTCCTCCTCCCCTTCCCCACACCTGCATCCCCAACATCTAGAAGACGGTCTAGTACACAGTAGGTGCTCAAGAGGTATTTGCTGAATGAATGCTGATTGCTGTGTGACCTGGGACAGAGGCATCACCCTCTCTGGGCTTCAACTCCCTCACTGGGAAATGAGGCTCTCTGACCAAAAGGGAGGTTCCCAATCTTTCTGCTAAAGACCCCCAAAGACTACCTAAGCTACCTTTGAGACCTCTGGTGTGCTGAGATCCCAAACTGTGAAGCACCACTGGACTCACAAAGTAGTCCAGTGGTATTTGTGAAGAACAAGCTTTGGGAGCCCCCACCCACTATGCCAGATGGTCTGGGACTGGCATCTGAGGCATTGCACCTTCCAACACCACTTTTTTTCCCTGCCTACCCCCCCAACACCACTTCTTGAGCTGTCTAGGAATTCCCACTCAGTGACTCTCCCTAATATGTTCTCCTGATTTGCACAGAAACAAAAAGGACAACAATAATAACTATAATAATGCTAATGATTGATGGATATCTACATGCCAGGCATGTCTGAGCGTTCACAAATAGGACCTCAATCCTGAGAACAACTTCAAATAGTAGGTCCTATTAACCCCATTTTACATCCAAGGAGAGAAGCACAGAGAGGTTAAGACACTTTCCCAAAGACACCCAGCACATAGATGTGAGAGCCACGACTCTAACCCGGGGAGGCTGACCTGGGGGCCCACACACTTAGCCCGAGCCCCTGTGACTGACAACCCCTGCCCCAGGGCTCAGGTTCCCACAAGAAGTCCCACCCACTAAGGGGTCAGGCCTCAGGCCGGGGAGAGACAGGCATGCTCACCTGGACCTTGGGCAGGACGGCCACGATGGACACACAGAAACAGAGGGTGAGGTTGAGGCTGATGAAGACCTTGCCCTCGTAGCAGGTGCCAGGCTGCGTGTAGTAGATGAACAGCAGCGCCACGGCCGCGATCGACAGCGAGTAGAAGAGGAGGGTGAAGAAGAAGAGGCCTGGGCGGGAAGGGCAGCGAGGGGTGGGTCTCGGGGGGGAGGCACAGGGACCCCCACTCCCTCAAGGGGCCTCGCCAGGCAGCCCTCCCTGTCTCTGGGCCTCAGCTTCCCCATCTGAGGAATCACATCAGCGTTTCTCTCCAACACCTCTGTGAACTGTTGCCCCACCCTGGCCTCAAGTGGTTCACCTGCTGTGATAAGGTGCCTGTAACAATGCATCTACTGAACACCAGTCTGGAGCCACTCAGCTAGGTACACAGTGGCCTGCTGAAGACCTGCTGTCTGCTCCAGGGCAAGCGGAGGGAGGTGAGAAAACCACACAGCACCTGGGTGAGCCTTTCTTCTTGATGTGTTCAGAAGAGTGGAAGAGACATAGGGACTCACTCTGCCACTAGTGTCAATGACCCCGTGTCATTGCAGTTGGGTCTGGGTACCACCTAAAGGGCCTCGCACACTGCTGTGTGCCTGGCCCGCCTGCAGGCCTCCTCCAAGGCCGTTCCAAGTCAGCTCTCCTCTGATCCCCCTGAAGTCACCCCCGCATCCTGGATCGCCCCCCAGCTTCTATCCAACTTCAGGGACCCCTCATCCTCAAGCAGCCCAGGCACTGCGCGGAGGCACTGACCTGCGTACCAGGCACGGGAGCCACACTCCTCGGCCTTGCCCAGCCACCGCTGGTTCCAGGAGTGCGCGAAGTCAATGAGCAGTACCAGCTGGATGAGGATGAAGAGGAAGGAGCCCACGACGCCAAAGTAGAACCAGACTGGTGGGGAAAGGGGAGTGAGGCAGGAGGTCTGGCCACGGGGACAGCAGCTCGGGGATGTGAGGCAGGCACATTCCCTGCGGTCTCGCTCATGTGGACTCATCCGGTAAGGGTGCACGCCATGCCCGAGACTGTCCCACCCTCAGGGAGCCCCTAGCCATGCACACAGATGCACACAGGGTGGCAGGGTGTGGGTCGGGGCCACCCCCACCCCCTGAGCTGGCCACAGGCCGAGCACCACAGTGCTGTCTTATGGGTGGGGGCAAGGACCCAGCCAGCTGCCTGGGGTCTGTGTGCCAGGGCAAAGAGCAGCCCTGCCACGATCCCCTGGCCTGAGGCCCCGTCCCGCTCCATGGCACCCCTCAGCCCTCCCCCCAAGCCCGCCTACTGTTGGAGAAGGAGCCATCGGGGATGTAGAAGGCACCCACGGTGATGCCGACAAGGACCAGGAACTTGAAGAACCAAAACCTATGGTGAGGAGTTGGGGAACGGACAAGGAAGCTGAGTGGGGGCAGGGGAACCGGAAGCCAGACCAGACCTGGCCCCAGAACCCCCACCCCCAAAGAGCAGATACTGGGAGAGGTGAGGATGGACCTTCTGATGGTCTCATGGGCACGGAAAGTCTGTCCTAGCCCTAGAAAAAGTCCTAAGGGGCAGAGGGAAGGACAGCCCCTACTGTGTCACTGAAGTACTGTGTGGCCTTAGGCTTGTTATTGCCCTTTCTGAGCTTTATTTCCTCATGTGAGAAATGGGTGTAATTAATGAGCTATTCTCTCTGCTGCCCCCTCCTGGCTTCAGTGGCTCCTGAGGGTGGGGTCTGGAGATCCCTGGAGGCACAGGAGGGGGAAAGCAACTGGGGGAGGGGCCAAGGTACAGCCAGGGACCTGTCCCTCACCCGTTCTGGATGGCAGCCCGGGGATCCTGGCTGCTGCGCACGCAGATCATGAGCAGGGTGAAAAGGAAGAAGAAGGCTGCTGTGGAGAAGCACATGCGGTAGACGGCGCGGTAGCCGAGCAGGGAGCCACAGTCGATATGGCCCTGCAGGACGATGGGGGTCCCAGCCCCCTCCTCACACACCCAGGGCAGCTGTGGAGACAGAAGGAGCGGCTTGAAGGTTCCACTCCACACAGAACCCTGGCAGCTCCCTTTATAAACCGGATCCTGACTCCACTAAGGCTGGCCAGAAAGGAGGCTCTCCCAGCAGGGGCGAGGCTAGGCAGGGAGGGGAGCCAGAGCCCCCCACCACCACCTCTATACCTTCACCTCCACTCCCACCCCTCTGGGGCTGAAATCCTGTGAGTGAGCTCCCCAGAGACTGATGGTGCAGTTACACCTTGTCAATATCTGTTTATTTCCCTGTTACCATCCCTACAGCCTCAGGAACACACTGCACCCTCTAAAGCAGGGTTTCCTGAAGTGTGCTCCACCCACCACCTACATCAGAACCACCTGAGATGCTTGGGGAAAACAGATCCAGAAGCCCCTCTCCTAGGGAATAGAGCTTCTAAGGTCTTTCCAGGTCAGCTCTCCTCTGACCTCCCTGAAGTCAGAGAATCTGCATTTCTACAAACTCCCCAGGGATTCGCATCTTAACATACACCAAAACGTGAGGACCACCGACCTAAATGTCCCCCTGGGTCTGTGCCAGGCTACGAAATGCTGAGATGGAAGGGAAGAGTTAGGAGCCCCAACCTGGGCTTGGGCATTAAAGGGGAGAAAAGCGGCCGGGTGTGGTGGCTCAAGCCCGTAACCTCAGCACTTTGGGAGGCTGAGGCGGGAGGATTGCTTGAGGCCAGGAGTTCGAGACCAGCCTATGCAAGAGTGAGACCCCCCCACCTCTACAAAAAATAGAAAAATTAGCTGGGCATTGGTGGTGTGTGCCTGTAGTCCCAGCTACTCGGGAGGCTGAGGCAGGAGAATAGCTTGAGCCCAGGAGCTTGAGGTTGCAGTGAGCTATGATCATGCCATTGCACTCCAGCCTGGGCAACAGAGACTCTGTTTCAAAAAAAAGGGGGGGGGGGTTGTGGAGAAGAGTATCCCTAGGCTGGTGCCTAAGGGGGCAATAATGACCAATATGATCTTCCAAGGGGACCATGGCTTATAAGGAAACAAGAATCCCCCTGTGGGGTTCACGCCCTCCTCCCATTTCCAACCTGAGACCATCGGCACACCCAAACACTCCTGCCACCTCTTCTTGATTAGCTGTAACCCCAAGCCTGGGCCCTCTAGTCTGGAGCAGCAGAGACCCCTCCCCAGAGTCCAGGCCCCACAGACCACTCTGCCACCCCACTCCACCTGCCCTGGGGCCACCCACCTTGTAGAGCTGACTCTCCACGCCAGGGCTTAGCATGATGATGGACACCAGCACCCCCAAGAAGAGGAAGGTGGTGAAGACAAGGCGTGTCACGGTGGAATTGCGGCTGGAGGGGCAGCAGCCGCACAGGATGCAGGGGGCAGAGCCGCAGAGGCAGGACGCCTGCAGGGGGGCAGGGGATGGCACTGTTACTCTCTGCCTCTCCCCTTCCCCACCCAAGCACGCAGCACCCACCAGTGTCTCCAACTCTGCGCTGAGCTAGGCAGGAGCACATCCTGCCCAGACGTTACCCCATTTAACTTTCAAGCTCCAGGGGGAGGCTGAGGAAGCCAAGCCTGGAAGAGGCTGGTTCGCACAGGCCCACACAGCCAGTAAGCCACAGGACCCAGATTCAAGCCTGGATCTTTCTCAAGTGATACTGTGGCTTCAGAGAGAGTGAGAGCTGGGGTCACACTTTTTCTTACTTATAGGGAGTGAGAGGGCCAGTTGTCCCTGATTACCTGTGTGACCTTATACAACTCACTCAACCTCTCTGAACCTGTGTCCTCTGCTATAAAACAGGAGCCGTAATGGTACCTACTCCTCACACAGCAGTTGTGGGGACGAAGTAGAAATCTAAATCGTAACCCCCTCAGACTCCCTTTTCCCCTTCCCCACTCACTTGTTCTCCGTGGGGCTTTCTACCACCTGATGGGCTTTGTATTTTACTTATGTTTGCCTCCCCTTTCTAGCAGGGCAGGGGTTTTTGTGTTTTGTTCACTGGGGTATTCCCAGAAATTGGAGCAGTGCCCGGCACATAGTAGGAGCTTCGGGACTATCTGTCGAAGGAATATAAAGTGTTTCGCATAGTACCAGACACATGTGAAGGCATCAAAAAGCAGCAAGCGCGGAACAAACATCCGTTGAAGGAATGGAACGGAGACTTCCAGCTCTGGGGCTGTGCCAGCCTGGGGCAGCAGGCGGCGGTCTAACCCTTTCCCCTTCCAGACCCTCTGCCCCAGCCGCGATCAGCGCTTCCCCTGCGCTGGCTGAAATGATTCAGGGGCTGGTGATGCCACACCATTCACAGCTGGCGTCCCCGAAAAGGAGACTCAGCCCTCGCGGCCCAGTGTTTGAAGAAACAGGCCTCATGTCCAGACACCTCTGGTAAACTATCCGCCCCCCAGACTGCCCCAACTCCCCACCTGGGTATTTAAGAGCCTAGAAAGCAACAGACACAAGCCCCCCCCTCCTGGAGCTCCCCTGGGCAGGAAAGACACTAAACAAATAATTACACATGGCATGACAAGCGCTAAGAACGCGTACCCATACCATGAAAGGGCTAACAGGGCCTTGTTTCGATGGGAGGGGGGAGGTCAGGGAAGCCCTCCTGCAAGAAGTGACATTTACACTGACAGCAAAGGGATGAGGAGGCACTGCTAGACCAAGGGGAGGAAAGAAAGTTCCAGACAGAGGCTGGGGCATTGGAGGAATGGAAAGAAGGCCCTTGTGGCCAGAGTTTCGTGGGTGGGCGATGAGCGGTGAGTGCGAGGTCAGACAGGCTGGCAGGGCCAGACCACACAGGGACCAGCAGCTGGGAACAGGACCCCGGTTTTCATGCCAAGAGCAGTGGGCACCCACGCAAGGGGTGAAAGCCGAGGGACAGGAATACCCTTACGTTGCAAGAACAGCTTTGCAGAGAGCAGGTTGACAAGGGCCCCCTGCTCCTCTGAGACCCTACCCTTCTTTCTGGACCCGTCACAAGGCATACAGCACACCCTGCTCGGGGCGTAGCTGCCTTCCCATCTCCCTCTTACCTCTCCCCAGGCTAGAAATGCTCTTTCTTACCCATCTCTCACCCATATGAATGCTAAATGAAATGCTCAGGAAATGAAATTACTCCTTATGGTCCAAATCAAAACAGTCCACCCATCCAGCAACTTCTGGTCACACTTTGCAGCTGCCACCTGAAGCCCTGCCCCCTATCCATGGCCATCTTTGGTAGGTGATGGAGAAAAGCCAGAAAAATGTATTGTAGACCATAAAGAACATTCTGGTTATCAAATAGAATGGGTTATTAATCCCATTTTATAGATGTGGAAAATGAGACCAGAGAGGTTAAGAAACTTACCAGAGATCACACAGCAAGTCGATAACAGTGCTGAGATTCAAGTAATAATAATGTAGCTACTATTTATGAAGGGTTACTCAGTCCCAGGCACTGTGGTGAGCACCTCATCTACATTAAGCCTCACTGATGCTATGAATTAAGTGTATTGTAACCTCCCATTTATAAATAGGGAAACTGAGACAAGTGACATGACTAAGGTCACACAGCAAGTAAGCCAAGGAGCTGGGATTCAAATGTGGGTCTGTGTGCGCCAAGGGTCAGGCTCTGTCCACAGGCTATGTTACTTCCCAGCCCACTCATTCACTGATGGCAGTCTCATTTGATTTTAAAACATCCCATGATGAAAACAATCCCTCTAAGCCCAGAGTAAACCAAGCGAAGCCAGTGGGGACTGACCTCAGGGGCCAGGTGGCCACATGCCTGGTCAGGTCCTGACTCTGGCTTGTTACCACTTCAATTTGAGACACCTGAGACACAAGAAAACTGTCCCACTTTCAGGGAGCTTGGCCTTTCAACTCACTCTGGTTCTTAAAGATCAAAATCCAGGTGTTCCTGATACCTGAACCTCAGCATTTCCAAGGGCCTGACCAGCAGCCAGAGAGACCAGATCAGGGAGGAAAAAACACACACTAGCTCCCAGTTGTTTCCAGAGCATCTTTGGAAATGTTCATACACTTTGATCCACTCATTCTGCCTCTGGAATGGCTCCTAGAAGAACCTCTTCCTACAGAAATACTAGCCCATGGGAATAAAGGCCCGTTATAGGTGCATACGTGCAAACACACGGAAGCCCACTGTGGCACTGATCATAATGGGAAAATAATAGGGGAAAACTGAAAGTAACAGAATGCCCATCAGTATATCATGGTACTCCATAACAGGGATTTCTCTGCTGAATGGGGCAAATATGTAGGTAACACTTCACTTGGGTACATTTAATTGTGTATAAATTATACTTCAACTAAGCTGATGTTATAAACATAAAAAATAAAGATTTTAAATCAAGAAAAAAGCCTGCCTTGCATGATGGCTCGCACCTGTAGTCCCAGCTACTCAGGAGGCTGAGGCAGGAGGATTGAGCCCAGGAGTTCAAGACCATAGTGAGCTATGATAGTGCCACTGCACTCCAGCCTGGGTGACAGAAGCGAGACACTGTCTCTAAAAATAAAATAAAACAAAAATAAGAAAAAAACTAAATAGGCACAAAGCTTTAGGTTTTGTGAGCTTATCAGAATCCCAAGAAACTTTGTCTTCCATTATGAATAGGAAAAAAAGAAAAAGAATCCCAAGAAACTGCAAATAACCTAAATGTCCAACACATGGGGACAGGTGGCAGCCCATTCATTCCACAGAATGTAATACAGGCAGAAAGATGAAGTCATGGACTAACACTCATAATGCAGTGGGAAAGGCCAAGGCAGACTATAAAACTATTCCTGCACTAAGATTACAACCACTGACCTCTCCTCTCAGATGCACTCAGGGGAAAGGCAGCAAGCAGAGCACCAGCACACTAACAGTGGCTGAACCTCAGCCCCAGCCCAGGCTCTCGGAATGGAGAACTTGGAATTTAAGAAGCCCTGAGTCAGTGTCTTAAAGCTGCAACCAATTGGTTGATTGGCATTCAACCAATCCAGTCTCTTTCCAGTGAAGAATCACCCAGAAAGCAGCCGCCATCCTCTGCTGCTTGCACACTGCTAATGACAAAGAGCTCACTACTTCCCAAGGCAAGCCAGACAGCTCTGGAACCCTGAATGGCTTGGCATGATGTAAACAGACTTTCACACTCTCTCCTGGTTGTCCTTAGAGCCAGGGACAGAGGTTCTTAGAATCACTCCTGGCGTACTAGGTGGGTAGGGGAGGGAGCAGAGGGCTAGAGTCACAGTTTCAAGTTTTTTGCTTAAAACAAACTGGCCCTCCACTTCTGGATACATATCCAAAAGGGCTGAAAGCGGGACTCAAACAGATATTTACACACCCATGTTCATAGTACCATTATTCACAGAAGCCAAAAGCCAAAAACAAGCCAAACAAGCCAAAAGTCCATTGATGGATGAACAGCTAAATAAAATGTGGTATGTGCCTACAATGGAGTATTATTCCTCCTTAAAAAGGAAGACAATTCTGACACCTGCTACAGCATGGATGAGCCCTGAGGACATTATGCTCAGTGAAATAAACCAGACACAAAAGGACAAACTTTATATGATTTCACTTATATGAGGTACCTAGAGTAGTCAAATTCATAGAGAAAAATTGTAGAATGCTGGTTACCAGGGGCTGGGGAGTTACTGATTGATTAATGAGAGTTTCAGGATGGGAAAATGAAAAAGTTCTGGAGATGGATGGTGGCGATGGTTGCAAAACAATGTAAATGTACTTAATGCCACACTTAAAAATGGTTAACACGGTACATTCTATGTTATGCATATTTTACCAAATAATAAAAAGGAAGGAGCAGGGGGTTTTCAAGGAAGAGCAGAAAGTCAGCTAGGCGAGGAGGGGAGAAGGGCACCCCCAGCAAACGGAATGACACATGCAAAGCTACAAGGGACACTGTATTTTCAGGGTGGCTGAAAGGGCGAGAGAAGCTGGAGAGGTAACAGAAGTGGTGACAAAGGTCCCTGTAGGCCATGCCAAGGAATCTGGACTTTAACCTGAAGGCAGTGAGAAACCATTGTGAAAGAAGAGGAAGGACATCAGGTTTGCACTTTAGAAATACCACTTTGGCCACAGAATGGAAGACAGATCAAGCAGGTGGTGTGCAGTAACTTCAGGAGGAGAGAGAGTTGGGGGCTGTTTTCAATAATCCAGATGACAGCTGATATAAGGAAAGAAGACAGATTCTAGAGTTATCATTGTGTGCCTTCACCAATAACTATTTACTCCTAACAGCGCCACTCATTTGGGATCAATATTGTTAGGGCTGTATTTGTTAGACCTCCATTTTTAATATATATGTCTCCTAAAATAAATTATAATCTCCTTGAATATTTTAAAAAAGAGTTAAAATGGTAAATTTTAAGTTATGTATATTTTGTCACAATTTAAAAACAAAAGCCAAAAATGGCTGGGTGTGGTGGCTCACACCTGTAATCCCAGCACTCTGGGAAGCCGAGGCAGGAGGGTCACTTGAGGGCAGGAGTTTTAAACCAGCCTGAGCAACATAGTGAGACAAAAAATTTAAAAATTAGCCAGGCATGGTGGCAGGTCCCTGTAGTCCCAGCTACTCAGGAGGCTGAGGCAGGAGGATGGCTTGAGCCCAGGAGTTGGAGGCTGCAGTGAGCTATGATGACGCCACTGCACTCTAGCCTGGGCAGCAGAGCGAGACCCTGTCTTTAAAAAAAAAAAAAAAACAAAACTGGCCCCAGCAAGAACATACCTTGCAGTCTTCATGAACTACTCCATAACTGGCTGAGCCACCCCAAGACTAGTCAAAACACAGGAGAGGCGAGGTCAGCCGGAAACTTCTCAAGGCACACACTTACTTCCCCCATGCAGTGCCAAGAATACAGATCCTGCTACTGGCTCTACCATCAACTTGGTCTGACCTTAGGCAAGTCCCTCCTCCCATCTGTGGGACTCAGTTTCCTCATCTGTGAAAGGGACTCCTGGGGCAGGACAGTGGAGTTGCTCAGAACTCAGGCTCTACAGTCAGGCGGCCCCAGGTTTCACCAGCTTCACCACTTCCTCGCACGCGGTCCTGAGCATGTACCTCTTTGGGGTGTCCATGGAGCAGCCCCTGCAGGCCAGCTTCAAGCTAAATATGTAGATGTGCTTGCCTCAGTCCCATTTAATCCTCAGGACATGCTGAGCAACAGGCACCATTGTTCTCTCCACTTTACAGACAAGGAGAAGGGCAAAGTGACTTCCCCCATTCCACAGTCACACAGATGAGAAGAGGCTAAGCCAGGATTGGAGTCCAATCAGTGTGACCCAAAGGCCTTTCACACTCCCTTGCATGCAGAGGGCCCTCCCTAAATATTTGCTGACCAGCCAAGTCACCATGTGCTGGCTTGCCTGGTGACCCCAACCCCTGTGGGCCCATCTTATCTCCCCATCTGGGCAGGACTCACCTTCAGCCCAGCACAAATGCTGAGAGGCACAACCTGCAGATGGGTCACTGCTGGGAGGCTACAAAAGTCTCCCCACCTACCCAGGTACCCAAAAACATTCCTCCTAAAGATGACTGGGGACCCCCCACTAGAACTTTCCTCCTGTGAGGCAAATTCACTGAAACAGGATGTCATTGGTGTCCAGTAGTGCCCGATTGTACCACTTAATGCTGTGTGGGTGTGTGGCGGTCACCTTCCCTCTCTGATCTAGTTTCCTCATCTGTAAAATGGGAATACCATTGCCCCAATGGGGTCTTTGTGAGGATTAAATGAAAGGAGATATATAGATAGATAGATAGATAGATAGATAGAAAGATAGATATAAAGTGTTTACTACAGTGCTGGGCCTGCACCATTGCTGGACAGCTCTATACCATGAGTGCTGGGCCTATAGTAAGGTCACAGTAAATGGTGGCTATTGTTGGTATGATTATCTGTAAAACGGGGTAATGATGTTACAGGGCTGGGGGGGAACCAATGAGATGGCATGGGTGAGGGGCTCCAGACAGCACCTGGCTCAGTAAATGTCAGAGGTCAGAACTCCAAGGGGAGGGTCCTTTCGGATATTAGATACTCACTAACTTACCTCCCAATTCTACCCTGGGCCAGACCTGTCCCTCAGGCAACCAGGGTGTGGGGAAGGGAGGGAAGGTGTGGGCAGAAGCCTGGACCAGGAGTCAGATTTTGATCCTGACTCCATCCTTTCACTGTGCAACCTTAGGCAAGTCAGCTAATCTCTCTGGGACACAGTTTTCTCATCTGTAAACTGAGAGTTTGAGCAGGCCTGCCTGGGCTCAGCATTGTAGGATTCTGCGACTCAGAGAGCAGCACTTGGCTTTGCATTATCTCCAAATGGAATTCTGCACCCACCTTTCCTCAATAATAACCACAGCTCCCACACTGAGCACTCACTGTATGCCAGGAGCTGTGTTACATGCCTTATCCCATTTAATCTTCCCAACAGCATTATGAGGGAGGCACTGTCATTGTCCTCAACGTACAGATGGGGAGACCAAGGCACAGAGGGTTGGCAGGTTGCCTCTCAACATCCCCTGGCCCCCAGGCCAGCCCAGCAGGGCCTGTGCCTCACCAGGTGCAACCAGGTGGAAATCTGGTCAGCTGCAAAGAAGCTCTCCCTCCCTCACCAGGAAGCAGGCCCTTCCCAGGTAGAGACCCAGCCCAAACCTCCAATTCACCGGGCTGGGAGGGCTTTCAGGCACCAGCTTGATTCCTCCTCCTGTGCGCCCCCACACACACACACACACTCTCTCGCGCGCTCTCTCTCTCTCTTTACGGATGGGAAATGGAGGCCCAGAGAGGACAAGAGACGCGTCTGGGGACCCACTCACTCTACAGCCGTCTGTGCTGATCTCATCCTCAGAAAATGGCAGTGAAGTAAATCTCTAGATCCCCAGCTCTCGCCCCCATACCCCCTCCTAACACACAAATCAGGGACAAAGGAAAGCAAGCCCTGAGATTCAGCAGCCACTGGGGTCCCCTCTCCCTCTCGGTGCCTCTTTGTGTGGGGCCAGAGGGGGCGGGGCGGCCTGACTGAACTTGGATTTAAGGAGGGGAGGAGGGGCGAGGGGCTGGGAAAGGGAACCAGGGGCCTCTCAGCCGCGCCTGGCCGCAGCCCTCCCCTATGCTGGCTGCAGCCACAGAACTGAGGCTGGCGCCCCAGGTCCCGAACCCTAGCAGCCAAGCACTGTCCCCGCACACACGGACCTCCCTCAATTCCTGGTTTCCCAATCCAAAGTGTGGCCCAGTGGTCGGTGACAGCCTGCACCCACTTCACTCGAGGGCGGCTTAGAAAGTCCTCGGCTTCCTCCCCGCCCACCCCACCCCCACCTCCGCGCTGGGGCCCAGGGGCTCTGGGGCTTGCTGGGGAAGTGCCCAGGAGTTAGCGCGAGCCAGAATGAAGGAGGCAGGGACAGGGACACACACAGATGGAGGGATGGACGGACAGACAGACGGACGGACGCCGACCCGAAGAGACAGACAGAGGACAAAGACAGTTGGACAAACCAGCGGACACATATCAGACAAATACAAATGGACAAACTGAGCCGGACGGAGAGGCAAAGGCAGACCGACGGGCAAACCGCCAGAGGGACGGAGAAGGGCACACGGCAGAGAGGCACCGGGACCAGGCAGACCACACAAAGAGTCAGAGCGTCCGGCAGAGAGACAGGCGCCCCCCGAGGGCCACACCAAGTTGGGCGGGGGTGGGGGCCGCCGCGCTGCCCTCTCCCCGGGCTCCGGGCCTCAGTCTCCCCAGTTTCCGGGAGGGGCGCCCGCCGAGGGCACTCCCCGCCCCGCCCGGCGCGTCCCCCGCCCTCCCCGCGGTAACCCGAGCCGCGGACACAGCCGCCCCGCGCCCGCCGGCCGGGATGGGGTCGGGGGTGGCGGGAGCTGGACCGGGGGCGCCGAGTGAGAGGGGCTGGAAGGGCGAGGCGGCGCGGTGCCGGCCCACAAAGACAAGTTCGGAGGAAGGAAAAAGAAGAAACTATTTAAAGGAAGAAGATAAGAAAAAAGTGCGGGGCCGCAGCAGGAGCGGGCGGCGCGCGGCGGGGCGGCGGGTCGGGACTCACGCAGCTGAGCAGGGAGCAGGCTCCCAGGCAGGCCCCCATGGCTGCGGCGCGGGGCGCGGGGCGCGGGGCGCGAGCCTCGGGATCCGGGTGCCCGGGTCTGGCCCCGCCCCGGCCCGGCCCCGCCCCATTTGCCGAAGCCGCTCGAAGCTTTCCGGCGGCGCTCGGGGCCTCCCCGGACTCACCTGGGGCAGGTGCGCGGGGCGGGACTATAGGGGAAGGTGGCGGCGGGGGGTTCCCGCGGCCGCTGGAGCCGCGCAACCGGACCCAACTCTGGCCCAGGCGCTTATCCTGCTCCAAAGCGAGCGTTTGGAAATACTGAGGCCTAGGTTTGAGTCCCGGCGAGGGCACTGTGTGACTCAGGACACTGTCACCTCTGGGGGCAGAAGCCAAGAGGCGGTCACAGCTGACTCCTCAGTGCTTGGCACAGAGCCTCTGCTCCACTTGGAGGTATCGAATGATGAATAATTGAGTAAAGAAGCTTGGGCAAGTCACTTCACCTCTCTGAGCCTCAGTTTCTCTGTCTGTAAAGTGAAGCTACAGACCTCATAGAGCTATTACAACACATAGTAGATGCTTGACAAATATGAGCCCCCTGTCCCACTGTTTTTTCTAAGACCCCAGCCTCACATTTTTCAACCGCCCTCCCCTGCCTCCACCTGTTTTTCAAACCTCTCTGACTCTTAGCAGCCTGCCTATAGCCACCCCTGCTTGGGGCACATCGCTCCCTAGGGATGCCCAAGCCCTGGTCCCTAGCTGAGGCGGTCAGAAGGGGTTAGTAGGTCACATTCCTGGCAGATCACCCCTCAGAGGTACGTGTAAGAGACCCAGAAGCAGGGCTCTGTAATTACTCTCCCATCATCCTCCAGCCCTCTCCTCAGCCAACTCTGGACAGGATAATGTTAGGGAAAGAAGTCTTCGTGCCTCGCAGCTGGCCCTGGGGCCACAGATCCGGCCTGACTGCATCCTTGGGTGATTCACAGAGCACCAGGCTTACCCATTAATTGTGCCAGGACTGTTCCACGAACACACCCTGCACTTTCCCGCCTCCACACTTTTGCCCACATGATGCCCTCCTCTTGAAAGTCCTCCTTATCCCTCTCTCTCCCCTTTGAAGACTTGCACACATCCCATATCTGCTCAGGGAAGAGAATCACCACCATCATCCACAACCCACTACCTGGCCCCACCAGGAACGAATATCCTCCCGATTCCCTTGTGCTTCCAAAACAACATGGGCCTCCCTTATAGCCGCACAGATAACCCGAGCGTGTGCCAAACTTTTTCATCACATGGTACCAATCAAACCCCACATCAGCCCCAAAAAGTAGATTAATTCCCCACCCCACCCCAATTTACAGATGAGGAAACTGAGACTCCAAGAAATAGTGACGTGCTATACATAAACTGAGCACTGAATAAACATTGGCTGTGATTATTGTGGTGGTTGTTACTGTTGCTCAAGGCTACACAGCTCAGAAGAAGCAGAGCTGGAAGGCCACCTGGTCTGGCTTTGGCCCTGATGTCTTTCTTACTGCCTCTCTTAGAAAGTGGAAGTGACAATATCCAGTCCACCTCATTTTATGTCCAGTAGTATTTCAGTACTTCCCTAGCCTGAGGCCCTTAGACTTTGAGCCACCCTATAACAGCCTGATCTCTGGCTGCCCCCTCCCCTGCCTGGGCACAGCACAGGGCCTGGTACACAGGAGGGCAGTAAAGGCTTGCTGGATGAAGGTCTGAACTTTTACCACAAGCCCATTTTCCTCATCCTGCTGTGACTGACAGTCTGATCCAAAAACAGCCCCTACACCGTCACCTTCTATGCAGCAATCCTCTGTGCCTGAAATGCCACCAAGCAGTTTGAAGTGAGCCTTCTGCACATCCTCCCATCCCAGGATCAGCTCCCTTTGACACTTCTGCCCCAAGGGCTAAATTTTCCATCCCACAACCCCTCCCTTCCCATGACCTGGTCCAGGAGAAAGCACCCAAGACCAAGAGGAGCGACACCTGGGATTCTTGTTCGGCCACAGACTCCCGCACCCTATGCTTCCCTGGGGGGCCACTTTGCCTGTCTGTACATCCATCCCCTACCCTAAAATAGGGATGGTTATTCTGTTTATCCTCTCAGAAAAATTCTGAGCATCTAAGAAAGCATTCTAAGAAATAGGCAGTTATCTGAAAGGAGTGAGGATTAATATGGCTGTGTGAATAAAGGGACAACCCCTCTGGCTTTAGATTGAAACTTTCCAGAGCAAGGCAATGGCTGCCATTGTCCTGGCCTCCCCCCTGCCCAAGACCAAGGCCAGCCGGGCTCTCACATCCCCTTCATCACCCTACACAGAGATGGTAACTCACCGTGTGACTTGGTCCCGGTGACTCCTCCTCTCTCAGCCTCATGCTTCTCATCTGTAAAATGGAAATAATCACTTTTGCCCCAGCAATCTCAGGGGACTATCAAGGAGATGAAATGAGGAAGTAGATAAAGGCTTCCTTTCTTGGTCCTGGCCAGGCCATCAGCCTTTTCTCCCAGCCTTGAACCTCCTGCATGGGGCCTGAATAGCTTTGTCTCTCAAACCCCCAAAAGCAAGATCACAGTCAGCAGGTGCGTGAGCTTGGCAAGCCACCCAACCTCTCTGAATCTCCCTGGAGGGTTGGGATCCCCCATTCAGCTTTTCTACCCAATGCCATGTAAACTATGTCCATTGAGAGAAACATGCAGGGGTCATTTGGTCCATCCCCCTGTGCCCATCACCCAGCCCAGACAGATGCTTGACTCTGCAGTTCCCAAAGGAAGCAGGCTCCAGCTTCTTAGGCCACTCACCCCAAGGGTTCTTTAATCTGATTTCATTAGGCCTCAATTTTCAAATCTGCAATATAGAAACAAACCCCTGCCCAAGCCCCCAGTGTCCCCAAACCTCCCGCAGTCCACTCTTGCCCTGTCCCCTCTCACCATCCTCCCATCCATGAGGACTCAGATGCACTCTGGCTTTGGGCCTCCTGTCCCCTGGACCTCACTGTCTGCACTGGCCTTCACTTCCTGCTTCTGACCCATTTACAGAGCAGAGCTAAGGCCATCCCTTATGAATATGCATGTAGAATAATGAGAGCTTAGGACTGGGGGAGCTTCTGGGGAGAGGCGTTCACATAAGCACCATCCACTCTGCTCTCCCCATACACACCCCCAACCAAGGCTGCCCTTCCTCCCAAAGGGTGCATGGGAGTTTGGGGCAAAGGCTGAAGTAACAATAATAATATCCACAGCAACTGTTTTTAAGAGCTTACCACATGCCAGGCACCCTGCCAAGAGCACCTCCTGCAAGATGCATTTAAGGTAGGAACTATTTCCCCCACTTAGCAGATAAGGAAATTGATGTTCCCAGAAGGTAACTTGTATGTAAGTCATATGGGGAACATGCACAGCGATTATGTGCAGAGCCAGGATGGAGCTCAGGTTTCCTCAAGAGGATGGAACTCCAGAGCTGGTGCTCTAAACCCAGATGTTACCCAGATGTTCAGGGCCAAGCCAGGAGCCCTGAGCACAAGGTCATAGGCCAGTTCTAGATGAGCCTACCTGGGCCTCATGAAAGGACCCAGGTGCTGGAAGTGACACCATCTGGAAAGTATGGAGACAGGCAGACACAGTGCACGTTCACACCGGGTGTGATCGGGGCGCCCCTGTGGCTGCTCAGTGTATGCACCTTAGTGCCGCTTTTGTGCCTTTTTTCCAAACAACACTTAGAGAGGGCCCACTGGCCAGGAGTGGGCATGAACAAGGCAGGCACAGTCCTGCCTGCATGGAGTAGATGGTCTGGTGGGCTTTGCTGTCCATATGCAGTAACACTCTGGAAGGAATCCGATTCCTTTGTGGGAAGTGCCTAGGGGCTGAGAGAGAAGACTGCGGTGCGAGTGGAAAAGGTGGAACATTCGGGACTGGGAGCTGCCAGGGAGCCTCTGGCACTTGCCAGAGATGTGGTGGGGGAGAGAGCCAGGACTTGGCGCCAACTCCATGAGAGTCACAGGTTTGAGGATCCCCAAAGGCCCCCAGACGCCTCCCTTACAGACGTGAAGGGTCTGCCACGAATGCACACGTGGGCGGTGGGGGGAGGGGTTATGTGGACACGTGGACATATGCATGGAATGTACGTGTGTGAATCTGGGGACGTGGGTACATCACAAGTGGTGTGTGCACATGTGGGTTTTACATGTAGGGGTGTGGTGTGGGTGTGCGTGTGTGTGTAGCAGGGCCCGTGACCGTGGAGGAGAAGGAGGAGAGAAGACAGCATCATTTGGCCCAGGCCTCGCATTCATAAGCCCCAAAAATGCATCCAAAAATGAGATGGATAAATGAGAAACGGGAGAGAGGGCTTCAGCCCCAGGAAGGACCTAGACCTGGGTGCTCTCCCCTCCTCCCCCACCCGCCCCTCAGCTCCCCTGCCCCCTTCCCAGGGGAAAACAAAAGGGAGAGAGGGATGGATGGCTGGGCGGATGGCGAGACGGATAGAGGGCTGGATAGAGGGGTAGATATGTGACAAAGTAGAAACCACAAGACGTTCATTGTGCACTCCAGGTGGTGAGTATATGGGTGCCCACTGTATAATTCTTTCAACCTTTCTGGATGCTTAGAACTTTGCATAATATAACGTACACTCAAAGTGGGCTGGATGTCTAGCCCCAGAGAATCAGGGACAAGATGGAAAGACAGAATGTTCATCATGCCATTTTAAACTTACATCCCATTGCCGGACCACACAGCACTGTGAACTCATATTTTTTATAATTCCTGCAATTATCTTCTGTGTCTCTCAATTGCATTGCATTGGTGTGTGGGTGGGTGTGTGTACATTTTTAAAATGTTAATTTGCTAAATAAAAACAATGTAAAACATACCACAGTTGTGATCATCCTGTTTAAGCCTTTCTTCATTTTTAACTTCTTGGGAGCCTTGAAAGAAAAAGTGCTCCAGGCCTCTCTCGGCCTGTGGGAGCCCCTGTTGCTCGGGGTGGGCGTGTGGGTTTGTACGTACGTGCACGTGTCAGGTATGTAAGGACACGTGAGTGGATCAGACCAATGCCCGCATGAGTGCCCACACAGGGAGCTCAGCCTCCTCCGAGCCCCCGTGAGGCCAGCACCATTTCTGGGGTCAGGAGGGTGTCTTAGGGCTGAGGAAGAACAGCCACCAGCCCCAGGGCAGCCTTGGGGAACAGCAACTCTGTCATCTGAGGCTTGGACACGCTCAGGCCAAGCGGCGTCCCCTGGCAAGCAGAAAGAGTGTGGGTGGCTGAAACTGGGGTGTTTCCTGGAGGAGGATGGGGCAAAAGCAGGGTGTCCAGAGCCCTCCTGGAGCACGGCAGCTCCTCCTTTCCTCCCCATGCATTCATGACCTCTTGTCTGGGCCATTCCTCTTCCCCTGCTCAGTGCTTGCACGCCCAAGCTGTCAATACCCCCTCATTGTACAGATGGGAAACTGAGGCCTGGGGAGAATGCAGCTGCAGGGCAGAGCCAGACTGAGATCCGGCCTGGGTTCCACTCTCTGCACCTCCTGCCTGCCACCTCTGCATCTCCCTCCTTCGGTCATTCACTGCCCCCACCCCTGGCCAAGGCCTGCAGGGGCCCTGCAGGAGGGAGTCCAGGCCCAGCAGACCCAGTGGGGGAGGCCCCAGGGTGCTCTTCTGTTTGTGCAGGTTACATACAAAATCCAGGATGCCAGGGGGGCACCAGAAACAGCACATGGCTAACAGTCAGGGCCTGGGTTCTAATCCCAGCTCAGCCACGGACTCTGTCAGAGTGACCCTGGACAGCTCCCAGCCCCTCTCTGGGCCTCAGTTTCCCTGTCTGTACGATAAATGGGTCGAACTACAACAGTGGATTTCACATGTTCTGGAGCAGCACCCCTAAGCAGCTATGAGAGAAGCTGTCCTGGTCCATGTAGGGAGGCAGGTGGATCTCTACCACTCAGCTATCTCTCAGCCACCCTCCACCAAGAAGCTCACCAAAGAAAGTCCCACTGAACTGCAGAACCAGTGGGTAAAAAGAGATCAGCCTTCAGCACAGAACTGGGGCCCAATTATGGCTGGGCCACTCACCAGCTGTGTGGATCCCTCTCCAAGCTGCAGCTTGCTTATCTGTAAAATGGGGGCAATAATACCAACCTCCTATGGCTGTGTGACAATTAAATGAGATAATTCATGTCCAGTGCTTGGAGCATGATGAACATATTAAAACTCCAAGTAACAGTAACGATTATTACTAGTTACCCCCAGATGAGATCTACACATGAACTCTCTAGCTTCACCATGAGTTGAATGTATAGTTCCAGACCCCAAATCCAATGAATTTTGGCAGCTGCTACCCCAAATTCCTCAGCCCTGCCTACTTCTGCAGCTGCCGCAGAACAGCTGGGCATGCAGGGGCTGCTGCCAGCCCAGGCCTGGGCTCCAGGGAGGGGAAGCACACAGCTCCCTGTAATCAGACCAGGCCTGCCAGCAAGGCCCATTTCATCTGGACACCCAAGCCCCCAGCAGGCCATCATTAACTTCCCCACCCCTGCTCAGCACTGGCCTTCACCCGGCTGCTGAAGCCCCAGAGAGAAGGCAGCAGGTATTTAGCCAAAGCCTTTGATTCCTGGGCACCCTCCCAAGGCCCTCCCCAGGGCCACTGGGTTCAGGGAAGGGTGTCTGGTGACACAAGCAGAAAGGAAAGTCTGTCTGGAGCCAGGGCCCCCACTCACCCCACCAGACAGCAGTGAACCCCAAGGGACGACAGAGACCTGGCATTGAGAATCCTACAAGCTTAGAGCTGAAGGAAGCTCAAAAACCATCTCATGTACATACATGCAATAAAATACTACTCCACCTAAAAAAGAAGGAAATTCTGACACATGCTACAACATAGATGAACCTCAACGATGTTACACTAGGTAAATAAGCCAGACACTAAAGGACAAAAACGGTATGATTCCACTTATATGAGTAGTCAAATTCATACAGACAGAAAGCAGAATGGGGCTGCCAGGGGCTGGGGGGAGGGGGCAGTGGGGAGTTATCAAAAAAACACAAGAGGAAAGACAAGTGTTGGTGAGGATGTGGAGGAAAGGAAATGCAAATTAGTACAACCATTTTGGAAAACAGTATGGAGTTTCCTCAAAAAATTAAAAATAGACCTACCATACGATCCAGCAATCCCACTACTGGTATGTATCCAAAGGAAATAAAATCAGTAAGTCAAAGAGGTGTCTGCACTCCCGTGTTCCTTGCAGCATTATTCACAATGGCCAATATGGAATCAACCGAAGGTGTCCATCAACAAATGAATGGATGAAGAAAATGTGATGTATACATACACAATGGGATACCATTCAGCCTTTAAAAAGAAGGAATTCTTGGCCAGGCACAGTGGCTCATGCCTGTATTCCCAGCACTCTGGGAGACCAAGGCGGGAGGATTGCTTGAGCTCAGTAGTTCAAGACCAGCCGGAGCAAGAGCAAGACCTTGTCTCTACTAAAAATAGAAAAATTAGCCAGGCATGGTGGTGCGTGCCTGTAGTCCCAGCTACTTGGGAGGCTGAGGCAGGAGGATCGCTTGAGCCCAGGAGTTTGAGGTTGCAGTGAGCTATGATGACACCACTGCACTGTACCCGGGGCGACAGAGTGAGACTGTCTCAAAAAAAAGAAAAAAAATTTCAAGAGATCTATTGCACAACATGGTGACTATAGTAAAGAACAATGTATTGGCCGGGCGTGCTGGCTCACGCCTGTAATCCTAGCACTCTGGGAGGCCAAGGCAGGAGGATCGCTTGAGGCCAGGAGTTCCAGACCAGCCTGAGCAAGAGCGAGACCCCATCTCTACAAAAAACAGAAAATTAACCAGGCATGGTGGCGCACGCCTGTAGTCCCAGCTACTCAGGAGGCTGAGGCAGGAGGATCCCTTGAGCACAGGAGTTTGAGGTTGCAGTGAGCTGTGATGACGCCACTGCCCTCTAGCTCAGGTGACAGAACAAGACCCTATCAGAAAAAAAAAAAAAAGGAAAAAACCCCAAAACAATGTATTGTATACTTGAAAATCACTGAATAGATTTTAACTGTTTGTTCTCATCACAAAAAAATAAGTATGTGAGGTAATTCATGATAATTAGCTTAATTAGCCATTCTACAATGTATATATATTTCAAAACATCATGTTGTACATCATAAATATATACATTTTTATTTGTCAATTAAAATTTTTTTTAGTTCTCTGATTTGAATGATAAACAGCAAACACACACTCACATGCATGCACATCTCGTGCCTTCTCTCAGTTAACAGATGGGGAAACTGAGGCCAAGGCAGGGGAAGGGGCTTACCCAAATGCGCACAATGGGTATGTGCTGAGAGGTGTTCCCTGACTTCCTGCCCCCACCCCACACTCCAGTCTGCCCAGCTGCTGTGACAGCCCCCTGACTCCAAGCTTCCAGCTGGTTCTTCAGCACACCCTCAATTCCATCAGTCTTTTTAAAAGATAACTTTACTCCTTTCCTCTCGGTTTCCTTTCTCCCAATTACAGAATCCTACCTGTTCCACGAGAGCAGGGACCTCATCTGTCTGGTTCACCACAGGATCTCAACTCTCAGATTTGCACCTTACCAGGTTAGGGCATTGCACAGGTTGAATAAAAATGAATTTTAGAAAATTGGGAAAATGCAGGAATGTTTTTAAAAATTCAAAAGAGTTCACCCGTGGATTCCCACCCTCAAAATGTTTTAAATCCCAGCTACTCAGGATGCTGAGGCAGGAGGATCGCTTGAGCCCAGGAGTTCAAGGCTGCCATGAGCTATGATCGTGCCACTGCACTGCAGCCTGGCTGACAGAGCGAGACCCTATTTCTAAAAAACATTCTTAAATACAAAAAAGATATTTTAATATATTTTATTCTCATCTAATGCTTAAGGACTTTTTTTTAAAAATTTTTCCCCTCTCCCACCCTTCCCAAGATTTTTTTCCTTTTTTCTTTTTTTTTTTTGTGCACAGCTGGCACCCAGCACACGGTTCCCTCCAACAAACATTTATGGAGGGCCTGGGGTGCCAGGCACAATTCTAGGCCCAGGGAGCAAAGACAGCAGGGAACAAAGCAGACAAAGGTCCTTGCCCTCACTGAGCTTGCATCCTAGTGGGAAACAAACAAACAAAGGAGTGAATGGTAACTACTTCCTGCTGTTGGACATTTTGACCAGCGCTCCCTAAACGTTCCCTCTGCAGTACCCCTAATGGATCACAAGCAGGAAATTCCTTTAAAGTCTCATATTTTATCATTAAAATAAATGTAAAGTCTGCATTCTATGTAAGGTGACCAACTTGTCCTGTTTTGCCTGGGACTTTTCTGGTTTTAGTACCGAAAGTCTCCTGTCCTGGAAAAACTTTCAATCCTGGGTGATCTGGGACAGTTGGTCACCCTAATTCTATGCCATACCATATCCATAGTTTTATTTTTTTTAAACAGTTTATTGAAATATATTTCACATACCATAAGATCCAACTATGTTAAAGTGCACCATTCAGGGGTTGTGTGATCACCATCACTATCTGATTCCAGAACATTGTCACCACCCCAAAAGGAAACCTCAACCCGTTTAGCAGTCACCCCTCATTTACACCCCCGCCCAACCCCTGGCAACCATTCATCTACTTTCTGTCTCTCTGTGGATTTGCCTATTCTGTACATTTCATGTAAACTGAATCACGCAATATGTGGGGGTTTTCTTAAGGTGTTTTGTTGGTTTTTTTTTTAAGAGACAGGGTCTCTCTATGTTGCCCAGGCTGGCCTTGAACTCCTGGCCTCAAGCAATCCTCCTGCCTCAGCCTCCAGAGTAGCTGGGATAAAGTGCCACCATGTCTGGCTTAAAATGCGTTTTTTTCTGTCTGTCTGTCTTTAAGTTAACATAATGTTTGCAAGGTTCATCCATGTTGTAGCATAGATCAATGTATCACTACTTCATTCTCCTTTATTACCAAACGACATTCCACTGGGTGGATATACACCACCTTTTGTCCCTTCATCAGTTGTTAAACATTTAGCTTGCTTCCACTTTTTTGCTATTATGAACAATGTTGCTACGAACAGTCATATACAAGTTTTGTGTGGACATATGTTTTCATTTCTCTTGGGTATATACCTTGGAGTTGAATTGCTGGGTCATATGGTAACTCCATGTTTAACTTTTTGAGCAACTGCCAAACTGTTTTCCAAAGTTGCTACACCATTTTCCAGTCCCAGCAGCAATGTAGGAGGGTTCCAATCTCTCCACATCCTTGTCTATACATGTTATCGTCTGTCTTTTTGACTTTAGCCATCCTAGGGGTGTGAAGTGCTATGTTGGTTTTCACATAAAGTTTTGGTTCTATATTACTTATCATCAAATAAAATCAACCATGCACCGTGTCTATCATATGCTTAGAGTGCCCCAACACACCACTCAATACCCCTGAGGGCAAAGGCACCAGCCTGAAGTGTGTAGATTAAAGCCATTTGCAATGTTTTTATTGTAATTAACACTGTGATAACCAGCTTTGTACAGATTTGTGTACCTTAGGAAAAATTCATAGGAATGGAATTATTTGGTTAAGGGATACACATTCAAAGTCTAAACAAATGGCACAAAACTTCAAAGGACGTACAGGGAAAAGTAAAGTTTCCTTCTCCCCTCCTCCAAAGCCCCCTTCCCAGAAGCAACCATGGACACCGGTTTCTTAAGTATCCTTCCCAAAATATCTTAGGATGCACAATTTTGAGGCTTTCAAAGCATATTGGCACCAGAAAGCGGCACCAATTAATTGATTAGCTTGTTGCTGGTGAGGAAGTTTCCTTTTCACCATTTAGCCTGCATTGTTCCTTTATTTTTCTTTTTGCCACAGTATTCTGATTTTTTTGTTTTAATTTTTCAAATTACTAGTGAGGTGAAACTTCTTTTCATGCGCATTTTTATTTTTTGTATTATTCATGTGTATTATTATTTGTATTTTTTCATATGCTCATTATTTATATATCTTATTTGGTGCCAGAATGATCTTTTTAAAAGAAAAATCTGATCATGCCCTTGTTTAGCACTTTTGCAGCTTCCCCACTGCCCATGAATAAAGACTCAACTGCCTAACTGGCCCACAAGGCCCCACATGATCCGACTCCAGCTGCTCCTGGCCCTTTCTCTCACCATTGTCTGGACAACTTACAGTTTCCAGAAATAACCGTATGACTTCTCTCCCCCTGGCTTGGACAGTTGTAGACATCGCCTCCTCCCTGACCACTTCCAGGCTCACCCCCACCACACATCTCTGAGGGAATCACTTGTTTACAGGGCCAACTTCATGGATGTCCGACATTTGCAGAAGAGCCCTACTGTTAGGAAGGGCCCCTGGCTTGGTTTAATGCTCTGCTGTCACCATTTAAAAACTCATAGTGATTTTTGGACAAGGGACTCTGCATTTTCATCTGCACTGGGACCTGCCAATTATGCAGCAGCTCCTGCTGGTTTACCTCTGATTTATCTTCTGCCTCTCACACAGGATAAGACACTCCTTGATCTCAGGGCCGGTCCTACCCCCTCTTACCTTCCTACTGCCTGGCAGAAGCCAAAGGAATGCCCAAAATTTATGAATGAAATGAATGAATGGCTGAAAACAAAGAAAGAATGACCAAATGAATGAAAGGAAGGACTCTGTTACTCCTTGAAGAGTAGGGTAGGAGGAATTTTCAATGTAAACAAAAGTTGCAAGGGCATTCCAAGTAGAGGGAACAGCATGGGCAAAGGTACCCGAGTGAGAATCCACATGGGCAGGACCAGGAGGCCCTGGGAATGTGGTTGCATGGCCTCAGCTAAACTCCCAGGGTTTGGGGCAAGCAGAAGGGCTGAGGCAATGGCTGGCCTCTGGAAGGACCTGTTTCCCTGACATGGCTCAGGGAGAAAGCCCTGGAATCCAGAAGAGGAGGTGCTAATTAGTGCCCTCAGAGGGGACTCTCCTATCTTTGGGGTTAGCAAGAGGTCAGACCAGGAAGTTGAGGGGGGTGGTGGCCAATAGGACAGCTTGACATCAAGGCTTGGTGATCTTAATGACCCCAACCAAAGTGCCTTTGCCAACACCAGGCCTCTGACTCAGGGGTCAGTACTTCCTGCCCACCTCCCCACCCCCCGCCACTCCTTCAGCTTAAAAGATTTCTCTGGGCCCCAGGCTTCCATCCCAGGCCTCCTCCTTCCCATCCCAGAAACTGGATGGTCATCAGGGTCCCAGGACCAGCGGGACCAGTGGGAGGTTAGAGGCAGTCCCTGTAGTGGGTGCCTCAGTCGCCCCGGGGATGGAGAGATGATGACCTCTTGGGGTGTATGGGCACAAGGGAAGAAGTCTGATGGCTGCAAACCCCTTGAGGGGGTTTATATGCTAATCTGCAACCCGTCTGCTCTTCCGCTCACCTCCTACCACTCTCCCCTTCACTCTCGGCCTCCTAGCCGCAGTGAGTTCCTTTCCAGCCCTTGACCACATCAAGTTCATTCTCATCTCAGCCTTTGCGCTTGCTGCTCTCTCTGCCCGCATCGCTCGTCCCCAGATCTGGGCATGGCTGCTTCTTATTAGGCAGGTCTCAGCTCGAAGACCACCTCCTCGCTGAGGAAGCCAACCCTTCTATACCCCATGACCTTGTTTAATTTTCAGACGGCCTCGGTCAGAAGCCTCTCTCTAATAGCTACTGGCTTGGGCAAGTTACTGAACCTCTCTGTGCCTCCATTTCCTCACCTATAAAATAAGGAGATCAGCAGCACTGATATCATTATGTCGTTGGAAGTAGTAAGCGAGGTGACTCAGGGCCTGGCATATAGTGGGCTCCATACAACCATGTCACAATGTGACAGCCACAGTAACTGTCACTGTCTGCCCCCTCAAGGTCACCATGGAGAACAGGCTGTATCTGCCTGCTTACAGCTGTAACCCCAGGGTTTGGTATATAAAAGTCACTCCAGAAATATGTACTGAAACAATTGATCCATTTGTTTCTCTCTGGGTATTTGCCCTTTTCCTACTCTCCTCTCTCCCAGCGCAAGCAGATGGTCTGTTAGGCTTCTCCAGGCTGGAGGCGAGGAACAATGGAGCAGGTGGTAACTGCAGCACATCCCTGGCCCTGCAGACAGTGTGGCCAGAGCCCAAACAGCCCAGATGGGGACTGACCAGAATGACCCCAAGCTACATCATGACCTTGACTCAGCAGAACGATTCTAGTGCCCTCTGGTAATACCCAGAAGCACAGGGAGATGTCAGCCTCGGAAAGGCCATTCAAAACAAAAAGGACATGGGAGTCACAAGGTGACCCATTCAGACACATGACCAGGAAGCACATGGGCCCACCAAGCCTTGGATGTACAAAGCTTTATCTCCCACCCCACCTGACACACAACCCCGGATTGAAGAAAAAGAAAGTTCTATTTCTTATACCCTTGAGTCGCGGCGGGCAATCATACCTGGCACTCAGATAGAAGGTTCCCTTGTTACTGCTCACTGCAAGACCTCTCTGAGCCTCAGTTCTGCCATCTGTAAGATGGAGGCAGTGTCATCTCTCTCCTAGGATGCTTGTGCAGGTCTCAGTTGTGACAAAAATTCCCAAGGACTAAATGTGCTATCTCATTTAGTCCTCTCAACAACGCTGTGAGATAAGAACTATTAATATTATCTCTGCTTTACAGATAAGGAAACTGAGGCACAAACCAGGTCTGAGGTTGAGCAGCTGGCCTAAGACTGGTGGTCCCAGGCCCACTCCCTCCCTCTCCACGCAAGGAAGGTAAGCAGAGAGTGTGACAGTGTTTGGAAAACCGTAAAGACCCGCACTATATAGGGGGTGGGAGGGCGGGCAAGGAGAGTGGGGGGCCCCCCCGGACAGAGCGGGCATGAGGCGGGGTGTGGCGCAGCACCAGCCAGTGTCGCGGTGGAGGTGCAATGCCAGGCCAGCCAGCGCTTTGGCTCGGCACCCCCTGGCCCCGGAGGGCCTTGGCTGATGGCTGTTGTCTGGGAGGGAGGGAGAAGCCCCCCGCCCCCACGGGTGGGGCAGAGGCACGTTCAGCCGCCCAGAGAATGCACCTGATGGGTGTCAAGAGGCCCGGGTCAAGTGCCAGCTCTGTCTCTAGCTCTCAGGGTGACCCGTGTCCAGCAAGTCCCTCTCCTGCCGGGGCACCCGTTTTCCCATGCGGCCCAAGCGCGGATGAATGAGGGCTCGGAAGCTCGGGGAGCTGCCCGCTCGCCTAGCTGGGCTCCGTGGTGCCCCCCGGTGGACAAACTGGTGCAAGCCTCCATCAGCACCGAGAAGAGGACGCGCAGGAATCGCCCCTCCATAGTCTTGACACCTGGCCCTGGGTGCATGGAGGAGGCGCCCACAAGCCTCATTTCCAGGGCTCAAGAGGAAGGTGAAGGTTATGAGGAGATCTGGGTGGGCCAGGAGAATTCCCAGGCTCTGGCTCTGCCCTTGTTTTGCTGTGTGAGTTTGTGCTCGCCTTCCTCTCTCTGGGCCTCAGTTTCCCTATCTCTAAGAAGGGAATTAATAGGATGAGTCCTGACCTGGAGACATAAGACTTGGTTTTTAATGCATTAATTATGAGAGGCATAAGTTTAAGCAAGTCCCTGCCCTTCCCTGAGCCTCAGTTTCCCCAACTGCACAAGTTGATGGGACCAAATGGCCTGAGGACCCCTCTGGCTCTGACGCTCTGTAGTCCAAGTGGGAACTATGTGTTTAGGGGGATTAATAGGAGGTACAAGGGACCCCAAGAAGAGTTTCTTGAGGGAAGGACTGGGTCAAAATCATTTCCCAGGGCTAATAGGAGGCCACATAGCATTGAATACGCATTCAGATTGTTTACTCTTACATATTTATTGAGAAAACACTCAGTGCCAGGCCCTGCACTGGGCATTGGCCATGTAATAGCATATAAGACAGGCCAGGTGAGGTGGCCCTCCCCTGTAATCCTATCACTCTGGGAGGCCGAGGCAGGAGGATCACTTGAGGTCAGGAGTTCAAGACAATAGCATACAAGACAGACATAGTCCTTGCCCTTGAGGAAAAATTTACAGCCTAGTCCACAGCACTGATGAGTGAACAAACATTCACACTCTAGTCTGAACAAGTTACAAAAGGAATATGGACAAATCATAGCCATAGTACTGTTGGGAGGTGAGGTATCAGAAGGGAGATGACACGTGAATAGGGTTTTAAAGGCAGAAGAGGAGTATAACAAGCACTTCATTCTTTTAAAATTAAACAATTTTCCTGACAGAGTTCTTGCTTCAAGTTTCTTCCCCTGCTCCAAGGCACAAGCCAGCTCAAACTTTCCCTGGGCAAATAGCTTCACCACGGTTCCTCCAGGCATGGGGCCTCTTTTGTTGATAATGTACCGTAGGACACCTTTAGGTGTGGACAAGACCAGCAGTGCACCAGAGCTGGCTCACAAGAGCCAATTGCTGAAGTTTCAGTCATTTTGCAAGCTGGTTGTTGAACAGTCATTATTAAGAATTAAATTGTATAAAGTTACAATTAAATAAGTTATATTAAAACAAAGATAATTCTGAAAACTCATCTCCTCCTAAGTATCTTACTACATTTTACTCTTACCTGTTCTCTGGAGGTTACCTATACCTGTCATGTCTGTGTAGTGGAACCATGACATAATGGTGTGCTTCTGCACGTCTCTTCCTAACTCTTGATTTGGTGACATCATAGTGGTCACTTGAAATTGACCAAGGTGGGAGTATTTACACCATAGAAATTGGCCAACAGTACAAATAAGGAATTGATGTGGTGTTTTGTTGACTTTCTAAACCAAAGAAAATGATGGACGAAATGTTAATAGTGTAGATTAAACTTAACAGTTTGTCATGTCTACTGCTGAAGCTGAAAGAGGTTTCAGTTTAATGAATATATTTGTACGAGGGTGAAAAATATTATAACAGTAGATCATGTATCAGATCTGATAACAACAAATTTATAGGGAAAAGAATTAGCAGACTGGTATGCAACTCAATTTCAAATTTTGGTTGAATTGCCACCATAGGTTGGCTACAGATATGAGTTCAGCAAAAATTAACAAAAGCATTCTGCAAGAATTGGCACTATGGAATTTACTATCAAGAGTTTGTATATTCTGTTATTTGTAAATTGTGTGCTACACATCCTTTATATCAGTAAAATTTATAATAAATATATGTACATATATAATGTATACATCTGGATTTTTGAAGAACCAGTTGCCATTTACTAGCAGACCACTGGACAAATCCAAGTTTAATAAAGTCCTTCCGAAGCAAATTTCTTCTTGGGGAAGCCATGTCCACTAGGGGAAGTATTTTCAGGACAGAGAGACAAATGACCTCTTACTTCCACTGGGGACACTCCCAGGACACATGTTAGCTGGTGGCTTTGGAATCTGTCATATTAAAAAATGACAACAAAACCAACACATTCAGGAGCTTTGTGGTACTTTCCTTTCTTTCTTTCTTTCTTTTTTTTTTTAAGAAAGTTATTGCTCTGTTGCCTGGGCTAGAGTGCACTGTGCGGTGGTGTCATAATAGCTCACTGCAACCTCACCTGCTGGGCTTCTTTTTTTTTTTCCTGACGTTTTCTAATTTAAGCACCTTCCCTTAAATAAGGCTACTCTTTGTTCACAAAGGGCAGAAAAAAAAAATAAGGCTATTTGACCACAAGTAACAGAAACTTTCTCAGGCTAACTGAAACAAAAGGCAGGAGTTATCCTAAAGATGGGGGCCATGGTGGCCCTCAGCAGGAGACTGGCCAGCTTCTTTCTCCCCATACAAGTCCCTCACCTTTACTTCTTTCTTCTCTGCCCCTGTAGATAGCTTTCTGCTTCTTTTTTGTGTGTGCAAACCACAGTGAAAGTGAAGGTGGCTGCTTTACAGTTCCCAAGTTTATAGTTCTCAGTTCAGGGACCAGCCCCAGCCAGAGAAGAAGCCCCAAACAAGGGATCTGATTGGCCTGCTTGGATCAAATAGGCATTCCTAGACAAGTCAGTCATGGTCACGCCAGGACGACAGAGGAGCAGGGAGTCACAGGATACAAACGTGGCCTCAGGGGCCACACCTCGTGGAGAGGGGCAGCTCTCCAAGGAGGGGGGGCATGGGCTGGGCAGGGCAGGTTTATATTAAACTAGGTCATAAGTGAGGCCCGCTGGACACCCAGAACACACTGGCAGGGCGGGTTTCCCTTCATTCCAGCCAGTGAGGAAGTCCTCTATATTTTTTTAAAATTTATCATTGTAAGTAGCATGATGAAGAAAGTCCTTTAGACTGTCCATTATCTGACCACATACACTGTTGTCAGTCAAAATGCCTTCATTACAGATTTGACAATTTTGTTTGTAAAAAGGTAAAAAAGGGATATGTCTCTCACACAGACATCTTCCAAATATTGCAATTATAATAAAAGTAAGTCTCTCCGTTTCCCCAGTCTGGTGACCATCCTGGGGAGCCCAGGGGCTGCCCATGCACCCTAGTCAACATGATGCTGCATTATAATCATCTTTTTTCTGCATTTCACAAGAGGCCCTGAGCTCCTCAGGGGCAGACCCTGGAACCACTGGATCCACAGTGCCTGACATGCCCTTGTGCAGTCACACCAACAACTGACAGAGCATGCTCTCTGCAGCAGACAGCCTGGGTTCAAATCCCAGCTCCTTTTCTTACTAGCTGCATGATCTTGGGCAAGTGATTTAACTTTTCTTTACCTCAGTTTCCTTATTTGTAAAATAGGGGTTAAAAAAAACTACCGACCTCATAGGGTTGTAAGAATTAAATGAGTTATTATTATAAAGTGTTAGAACAGTGCCTGGCACACGGTAAATTTCAACAAGTGTCAGGTATTATTACTATTATTATTATTATTACTATTATTGGCATCTCATTCTCAGCTGGGCCCCTGCAGGCTGGCCATAGAATGGGTAGAGGGGCTGGCATTGCCCTGTCCTCTGTCCTCCAGCCCCAACCCAGCAGGCAGGCAGGCATGTGTGCAGGGAGGGGTGTGGAGCCGGAAGGGGGAAGAGAGGTGGCAGCGCAGGTGAGGGATGAATATGACAGCACTGTGCCCACCCTGATGGTGGCTCCTGGATGCACCCAGCTAGGAAGGGCTCTGGCTCTGGGTAAGGGGAGGCTGCAGTGGCGCTGGGGCTGCTCTGGTTGTGTGTATCTGGGGAAGAGGGGTGGGCGTGCCCCCAGTGGTGGTGGGTCTAGGCGTGTGAATGTCTCTGGGTGAGTGTGTTTCGGGCAGCATGGTGTGTGTGAGATTGGGAGTGGCTGTGATGTGTTATGGGCAGGGCTGATGTCACAGGTGTGAAACCACCTGCACAGTGGAACAGCACCCTGCCCTCAGAAGGGCCCCGCTCTTGGTGTAATGCTCTGTTGTCATCATCTTGAAATTCTTAATAATTGTTGAACAAGGTGCTCACATTTTCACTTTGCACTGGGCCCTGATAATTATGTAGCCAGTGATGCACAGGGGATATGCGTGTATACGTGTGTGTATGAGGTTTTGTGTGGTTGTATGTATGTGTATGTTGTAGGGGCCAAGGGAAAATTTCCCCTTTGCTCTCTGAAGTTTCACTGAAAAATCAACTCACAAAAGGCAGATTTGTTGGAGAAAAGGTATACAAATTTATTTAACATTTATACATAGGAGCCTTCAGAATGAAGACCCAAAGATACAGGGGAAATTGTCCGTTTTTAAGCAGAGGTTCAACAAAATATGGACACCATGCGGAAATATGATTGGACAAAAATGGTATGATCTGGCTGGGCGAGGTGGCCCATACCTGTAACACCAACACTTCTGGAGGCTAAGGTGGGAGGATCACTTGAGCCTAGGATTTTGAGGCTGCAATGAGCTTTGATCATGCCACTGCACTCCAGCCTGGGGACAGAGCGAGACTCTGTCTCTAAGGGAAACCCAGCAAGGCCAGTCTGTCTAGATTTTTCTTGCATTCCTTCCTTCTGGGTATGAGGCAGGACCCTCTCTGGAATGGGGGACTTATGACCTACAAACAAGATAAGTCAGGGGTCTGATAATTTCTTTATGGCCAGTTTTTACACTGAAAGGCGAGGGAAAATTAGATACTAATTTTAGGTTTTATGGCTGGCTTTGGGAGAAATGGGGTTCTGACTTTTCTGACCTGCCTTGGGGAGGAGGGATTCCAGCTTCTATGGCTGGCCTCAGGGGAAAATGGAACTGAGAGCCAGGAGGACAGGAGAAGGTCAGAGGAAAACATTTGCTTCTGAGGCTGTTTTTGAGGCCTTTCTTTCAGGGCATTGCTTTCTGAGCCCCAACAATGTGCATGTCTGGGATATCTCTTCTTCGGACTTGGAGACCAGAAAATGCTGGTCTTTGAAGGGGTTCTAGAAATTACAAGGCAAACTTACCCCACCCCTGCTCCAGACACAGGGAAAATCTCTGTCCTCAGTTCCTCTCTGTACCTCCCAACCCAACCTCATGCCCCCATATTGGGACCCCTTTGTTGCTGCCCCTTGTGGGGAAGATGGGATGGGTAACTGGGGACCTCTGAGATCACCAAGTCCTGGAGAGAGTGCAGGACATGCACAGAGAGAGAAAAGGAAGGGGAATCCACGTGCTGTGTTCTCTATTTCCTGCCCAATGCCCAGGCATGGGGGGGCCAGTCTCCCTACTTCTCAGACAAGGCTACTTCCTGCACCTCCTGATCAGGTCTTCCTGTGAGGAAAAGCTGAAATAGATTGTCCACTGTCTGGTTTTCATCCTGACTCTTTCTCCAACCCATTCTGGAACCCTGGACCTCAAGCCTCAGTTTCCCCATCTGTAAAACAAAAAAGTTGGATGGTATGACCTCTAAGTCCCTTCAGCACTTGCGTTGTACTTGACTCTTGGTTTTCCGCCCTGACTTTGACAGCCACTCCTGGCTCTGCACAATGGGACCCTGGCCCTGGCCCTGGGCCCTCTGGCCCAGTCTCTGACTCCCGAATCTGGGAGCATCTGGTCTCATTAGACGGATGGAGAAAGTGTGGGCTTGAGAGGGGACAACACACACCAACTTAGTGGCAGAGCTTGGGCTCCAGCAAGTCTTCCGGCCAACCCTCCCCCACGCCTCCGCTGCTGCAGCCACCATCGCTGGCTCTGAACTATAAGCAGGATTCATCCCTCTTGGGAAACTCAGCACCCACAGCGCAATCTCTGTCCCTGTCCCCGCCCCTGTCTTTCCACCAGTCACTAATGTGGAAGGGTTTGAGGATATCGTCACATTCATCCCTCATTGTATAGATGGGGAAACTGAGGCCCAGAAAGGTGGAGTGGCTGCTCCAGATCACTTAGCCAGGTGCTGTCAGGAGCCTCTAGACTCCAAATCTCATGTTCCACCCCCATTTCTCCTCTTCCGGGCCCCTGCTCAGATCATCAATCCCGGCTAAGCATCCAGAGACCCCGGAATCTGAGGGCTCTCTCAGGGTGGGACCCCTGTGTCTGTGCAGCGTGAGGCTGGGGTGTGTGGTGCTGGCTCCCGAGGATGGGAAGGCAACCCCAGGAGGGGCACTGCTTGCTCTTTGCCAAAGCTGCCTGGACGCCCCTGCCAAGGCTGCAGAAAGAACATGCTAAGCTGGGGCAGTGGGGACAGGAGAGCAGGCAGTGGTGGGGCAGCCAGGCCGGCCAGGGGCCCAGAGAGCAGAGCAATTCTTTAAACTGGCTTCTCCAGGCCCCCTAGGGCCACAAAGTATGTTCCAGGACCCTTCCCGGCTTCTACCAGTGCAGCTCCCTTTTATTTGTTTTGTCTCCTGACTTCCACCTACGAATTTGTTTGAAGACAGGATTATAGGGTATGGAAATAGCTCTCAAACCACAGCCCCACACTCACATTATTCAGACGGGGAGTCAGCTCCAGAGGACAAGTGGTTTGTCCTAGGTCACACAGCAAGTGATGAGGGTTGACCCAGATTCCTACCTCCCGGCTGCCTTTCCTCCCCGCAAGGCTGCCTTTCAGATCCTCTCCTCAGCAGGGCCTGGGTGGGGAGGCTTCACGAACGCCCAGTGGGGGGCTGAGTCTGGGGTTCAATCAATGAACTCTGACAGCACATCTGTTTTCAGTGGGGGCTTCTGCTGTGCCCTGAAGGGGACAGAGAGATGAATAAGGCACAGCACCTGCTGCTTTCATCAAGCTCCCCATCTAGGCCTAAATATTGGGGAGAGTGGTTCCCTCCAAAGCTAACCTTAACCTTCACCTTAAGTGTTTCATTTCCCTGGCCATGAACCCTCAATCTTACCATTCTGCCTTTTTCCTGAAGTTGCTGTCCTCCTCCCTCCCCTTTGCCCCCACCCCAATCCTCTGGGCTCTTCTCCCTCCCACATTACTCTCTTTTCTCACCCTGTTTTACAGCCAGTAGCCTGGGGAACGGAGCAGAGGTCAAATGAGGAAGAAGACAGGACAGGCTGGCCTGGCTCAGCTGGATGGAGCAGTGATGCTTGTCCTCCCCAGGAGGGGGCGCGCTGTCATCTGTGGCCGACACATCCCTCCTAGGTGCTCCTCTCTGCAGGGGTACATACAATCCAATTCTAGAGCCAAGACTGACATCTCATCTTCACGATCACCTGGCAGGAAGGCAAAGAGAAGCGAGCCCAGCTTCCATATGGGAAGACCAAGGTCCAGAGAGGGGCAGTGGTGGCTGGAGGCCTGAGGTTGCATGCCAGCTGTGAGTCTGAGCTCTGCTACAAGTGACCTTGACTCAAAACTAGCCACCCCACTTTCCCCTCCTCAACCTGCCCATGTTCCTGGGAGATCTGTTGTCCTATGAGGGGAAGGGGCCCCAGGCTGGGCTGCCTCTGAAGCTCTGGATCCAGGGGCATCATTTCTTGGGCTACTCATTCTTAAAGTCCCTCTAAAATCAACCCTCCTTTCTTTTCCCAGGACCCCTGTCCCCTGCTCCCAGCGTCTTCTGCCTCAGCTAAACCATGGGGTTTGAGGGAAGGGGGCCAAAGGACACAGCTTGTAATCCTGGCTACCCTAGCCAGATATCTGCCCGCATGTGGGTGCCTCAGCTCTACCTGGGGACTCAGGCAACACCTGTCCCCAAGTCCCCCTTCTCTTAGAAACTGAAAACAGCTCTGGGTCTCACTATGTGCGAGGCTCTACTCTAAGCACTTGGTGTACATTAGCTCACTGTACCCTCAGATGAGGCAACTGAGACACAGAGAGGGTGAGTAATTTGCCTGCACAGCTGGTAAATGGTAAGGCAGGACTTAAACTCAGGAAATCTGATTTCAGAGAAAGACTTTGGATCACTGTATCAGAGACCTCCAGTCCCCTGATATCCATTCTTTCCCTTCTCTAGAGTAAAAAGCAGCCCAAAATAATGACCATGTTTCCCAGGCTTGCTTGCAGCTAGATGTCGCTAAGAGATGTGTGCAATGGCCAGGCCACAACTCTAAATAGGAGAAATGTGTCCCCTTCCATTACCTGCTTCCTGCTGGCTGCAGTATAGGTGTGGGTGAGGCCTCCTGGACCATTCAGACTGGACCTGGACGGCTGCCACAGCCTCCTAACCAATCTCCACTCCAGCCTCCCCACAGTAGCCAGAGAACTCTTTCCCTAATACGAGTCAGATCATGGAGCTCCCCGACCCATACCTTCAATGACCCTCAGTTGCCTTCAGGAGAAAGGCCAGACTTCTGGATGGTGAACGGGCGAGGCCTTCTCCTGTCTGGCCCCGAACTATTTTTCCATTCTTATCATGTGCCATTTTTATCCTCTGCCCTCACCCCAGGGCAGTCATCAGGAAAATCTCATCCTCCCTCAACTATTCCTTCTCCTCTGCCTTCCCAATTCCTCTCCCCACACCTAGCAGACTCCTATGTACCTATCCTTCAAGACCCAGCCCAAAGGGTACCTCCTTTGTGTAGCCTTTCCTGACCCTCCTGGCAGAGTGAATGGCTCCCTCCTCTGGTCCAGCCCTCTGTGATAGTGATGGCCTTTCTGTATTGTCAGAGCTGTAGACACATCCACCTCTCCCATCTCTCTGTGAGGGCAGGGACCAAGTCTAGGTCATCTGTTGGTTGTCAATAATCAGCATGGGGCCAGGCCAAACCAGTAGCAGTCAAGTTCAATGAGAGAGAGAGAGAGAGAGAGAATGTGTGTGCATATGTGTGTGTGCACACGTGTGCATGTGAATGGCTTGAACTGGCTGGAGGCCCAGGCCAAGGAGACAGGGAGGACATCTAGAAATAGCCCCATCTGTAGGCTCCAGACTAGGCCTGGTTCCCAGATAAACTGATGCTGGGTGAGGGGCGGGGGCCCAGGATGGGCAGAGGAGACTGCAGTGTGGGTCAGAAAAGCTGTGGCCCTGCTGCCTGGGCCACCAGGGGGTCTGTTAGCTAAGGCAGATGGACCCTGCCTGTTGGCAGGCAGCCCTGGCACTCAGACCTCAGTGGCACTCAGGAACCAGTGAGTATTTCAGACTGGGGCTGAGCATCACCTGCTCCCTTGGCCCCACTTATAGGGCAAAGGGGAGTCTGCCAGCCTACCCACTGATGAGGGGCAAGGACACTGGAAAAGTTTGTCCTCTCTCTGCTCTGGCCCCGCCTTGCCCTTTTCCCCACTTGGAAATTCCCTTCCTGAGCCACCGCCTGCCAGTGCTTGACAGATTGAAGAGATCATCTGGCCCAACCCCCTAACATGGAGTTGGGGACACTGAAGAAAAGAGACTGGCCCAAGGTCACAGAGCAAGGCAGGCTGAAGACTGTCACAGGGGAGGCCAGTACAGATTAGTGGTTTAGGCATGAAAACGCTAGAGCCAGTCTGCCTGGGTCCAGGATCCTGGCTCTCATCTGTAAATTGGGGAGGGGAACAATAGTACCTACATCACTAGGTTATGGTCAGAGTTACATGAGTTGAAAGACAAAAAGCTGCTAAGTTCAGTGCCTGGCACTTGGCAAGTGCTGCATCAGTGTTAGCAATCACCTTCTGCTCCACACTTTACAGCACACAAAGCTTCTCCAAGCTTCTCTATACCCACAATCTCATTTACTCCTTCCAACAACCTTGAAAGGTTAGACATTGCTATCCTTATCACACAGAGAGACTGACTTGCCCAAGTTCACACAGGTATCATGTCTCCCAACTTCCCTGCCAGTGGTCTTTACACTTCCTCCTCCTTGCCCCTGCCAGATCATAAACTGGTTCACCAAGTGGAGGGACAGTATGGGGCACCGGGCATAAGTGGGCCCTTGACTCCCGATGCCACTCTGGGCTGTTCTCACCCCTGCACTGGATGGTCCCGTTCTAGGGAGAAGACAACCTGATTCAGCTGATCTTATTTCTTCCTGACTTTGATCCCATCCTTCTAACCTGTTGGTCATCCCACCTTCCACCTTTAAAGGGGGAAATCCCTCACCCTGGGCTCCAGGCCTGGTCACCCACAGACCACCCAGTCCTTCCTGCAAATTGGCTCCTTCCTTTTCCTATCTAGTGTCTTTGTTTACTACAGAGCCCAGGGGCACTGCTCCACCAACCCCCAAGATCCCAGGCCCCTACAAAAGCCCGAGCCACACTGACAGCATTGGCTCCGTCCGTACCTGCTTCCAGGAACACACCTGACCCCAGACTCCTGAGGCCAAGATCCATTCCCTGCCAGCTTCTGCCATGGTTTGCCAGCTCTCCTCTCCCAGGGACACACAGTGGTCATCTGTCCACATCAACCAGGCTCATCAGGCCTCCTGGAACGGCCCCAATCCTTGCAGAATCTTGGGCAGGCTGTTCCCGAATAGAGTGAACTCTGAGGGGCAGCTATTAAACTGGTGCCAGGAGAGGGGATAGAGGCCAGGCCACACGGCACACGAACATGCCTGAGACCTCAGGGTGATATGAGGTGCTGTTCTGTAAGCATTAAGTTTACCTTTCTAATTATACTTCACCTAATCCAATATAAGAGGTTATGTAAAGTTTTGCAGAGGCAACTTTTTCATTTGATCAAGGAAGAAACTGTAGTTTAGGGAGGGAGCCAGAGGAGCCCCAAGTCTGGGGCTAGTTTAATTACTCCCTGGGAACAACCTTGTCCCTGAAGACAGCTGCTGTTGAGACCCAGGCTACATCCATGCATTCCGAAGAGGGCGACTCTCACCTGGGAGAACTGGGGGCCTCACAACACACAGGAAGTGGCACAGTCTCCCGGCCGTTGGAGGGAGTGAGAAGGAAGACACAAGACAGGATATTTGGCAGGAGGAAAGTTGAGAGCCATGGGGAAGCGGGGCGATCAGAATTTCAAAACAGAACACTGAACAGAGCAAGTGGCTTTCTTTGCTCTGGAGAGACTGTTCCACCACTCCACAAATATGTGCCAGCAACACAGACAGGTTCTGGCCCTCTAAGGGCCTCCAGTGTAATGTCAAAGACAGACTCTGAAACAAATGGCCAGATGAAAACAGGGTAAGTGCTCTGAAAGGGAAGATGGGGCTACCCAGAGGCAGGACAGTTAAGATGAAAGCTGAATAACGAGTAGGAGTTCATGAAAAGAGAGTAGGGGCTAGTGAGGAAAAGCATTGTAGGCAAACAGCAAGAGAGACACATGGTGCCCCTTCAAGGTACAAAAAGGCCTGAGCGGCTGTGGAAAGCTGGAAGAGGCAGGTAGGGGCGAGAGTGTGTGGGCTGTGAGGCTGGGGGCTGTTTCAAGGGAAGTGAGTGGGCCTTGTGCTGAGGGCCACCCACAAGCAGCCAGGGAAGGAGCCTGGAGGAGAAACAATTAACCTTGGTGCAGCATTCCCCAACCTGGCCTACCTTATCTTCTCACAGTCCTTGGGAGACTGGCGAGGTGGGGATAGTGACATGCTTTTCAAAGATGAAGAAACTGAGACCCAGGGAGATCATGACTTGCGCAAGGTCACAGAGCGAGTATATAAATGACAGGGCAAGACTGGAACCCAAGTGAGTCTCACTCCAGATCCCCTAAAACTAGAGGTAGATAGATTCACCCACTCGCTCATTTGTTCATTCATTCATTCATTCAGTGTACTGAACCCTACTATTTCACTCTTCTTGGAACAGGATTTTAGTAATAAATTAGACCAAGGAAACAAATGAGACCAGGCTAAAGAGTTTAAACAACAGGGGGATGGGCTGGTTTCTGGGAAAGCTGAGCTGAGCTGCCCCCCTTGCTCAGGACAGGGAGGGCCATTGTTCTCATTCCCAGGAGCATGCTGCCACAGGCCATAGCTTCTCAGAAGCAAAGTGGTGTTGAGTAAACCTCTGCCTTCTGCCATCATTTGTCCTCTCAGGCCCACAGCATCTAGAACTCTTGGGGAACAAGGAAGATTTCCTAGTGGCAGAAAGAACATTCCACTCCCCCCGCCCCGGGGCTGCAGTCCCCCTACACTGTGAGCGCAGTGAGGGCAGGGGCTGCAGCACTCCTGCTTACCCTGGATCCCCACTGAGCCCAGCAGTGCCTGGCCGTAGGAAGTGCTCAGTTAAGATTGGTAGAATTATTTAAAGAGAATGGGAGAGATGAGGAAACTTATCTGCAATATGTGAAGGCCACTCCACGGCTTCCGTGAGAAGGAGATGGCCTTACACTTGGATCCTTTCCTACTGATTCGGGGTCACAGGGCCTTGGCTCATTCAACTATCCTGGGGAGGAGACCTGGAAGGGGGAATGGAGAAGAGAGTTACTATTCATTGACCATGAGGCTTTCTCATTTGTTAGATGACAACCCTGAGAAGCTTATAGCCTTCCTCTATTTGGGAGGAAAAGAGACTCAGAAGGGAGAAGGGACTTGTTCCAGTTCTCTAGCTAATAATCACAGGCCTGGGATTTAGAACCAGGCCTCTTTCCAAAGGTTCTGCTTCTGATATACCATAAACCAGGGGAGGAGTAGGGAGGGTATGGAAAAAAGGGTTGTCTAAGATTTGCTGATTCCATGGCACAGAGAGACAGAGAGAGAGCCCCACCACCACTATTAGCAAAAGGGAAAAATCCCCAGTTGCAGGTATCAGGGGTGGGGTGGGATGAGGGTGGTTGCATCCATAGACTTAGACTCAAGGGGCAAAAGTAGGGTCTCCATGTTCCTAGGTCAGGGGAGCCTACAACTCAGCTTCTTTGGCCTCTACTTCTAGGCTTTTTTCAGTGCCAGTAGCACATTCCCTAGTGGAGGCAGGGAGGGTCCAGGAAACAGCTGAAGATGCTGAGCAGGCCTCCCTCTTCCCCCTCCCCATGGCCTCATGGATCATCCGGTGCTGCCGGCTCCTCTCATTGGCTCACTCCTGGTTACTCATCTCTCCTCTTCTCCATCTTCCCAGCCTGTGGTTGCCATGGAAACACAGAACAGTGACTTCACCATAGGGTGAGGGCTGGGGAGATGCTGCTTTTGGCAGGCACTGGTCCTCCTGCCTGCCAGATGTTATATATAAGCAGCAGTGAACGCTTACTAAGTCAACCATGCTCAGCATTTTATTTTTTATATTTTTAGGGATGGGGATCTTGCTATGTAGCCCGGGCTAAATCTGCCAAGAGCAAGAAAGGGGAGCAGGAACAGGGACAGGGCTCACATCCTCCCCCAAATAGAGTGAGCATAACAGAGCAGGAAAGATGTAGCTACTCAGAGGGATGAGGAGAGAAATGTACATACTGAGAAGGGAGAAGGATGAAAATCAGGTGGAAAGGAGATAGGGTATGGCTTATGGGTCAACCTTGGTCACCTAGGTCTGAGCATGGCGGGGAAGTGGGGGTAGGGCAGTGAGGGGAGTTGGTTGGAAGTTTATTTACTAGAGTTCCTCAAAGCCCCATGCTGCTCAACTTGGACAGGGCTCAAGATAGGGAGCAAAAGGATTTTCTGGCAGTGCCCCTACCTCAACCCATCCTGAAGACCTCTACAGCCCCTTCTTCACAGCTGCAGCAGTTTCTAATCCTGTCTCAGAAATGAGAAAATTGAGGATTAGAGAAGCAAAGCAATCTATCTGCCTTGGGTGACTGACCCAGCAGGTGAGGGGCAGAGCTCAGACTAGGCTTTAGGTGTCCTGCACTATCCAAGGAGATAATAACAGCAGCAGCATGAGGAGCAGCAGCAGTGAACGCTTACTAAATCAACCACGCTCAGCATTTGATTTTTTATGTTTTTAGGGACGGGGATCTTGCTATGCAGCCCAGGCTGGCCTCGAACTCCTGGCCTCAAGTGATCCTCAGCCTCAGCCTCCCAAGTAGCTGGGACTACAGGCACGAGCCACCTCGCCCAGCTCATGCTCAGCATTTTAATCTCATTTGATCCCCAAACCCCTCCATTTTAAAGATGAAACTGAGACTCAGCATGGCTTAAGTGAATTGCTCAAGGCCACACAGCTAGTACCCAGTGAAATCCAGATTGGAATTCGGATCTGTCTGCCAGCAGCTGTCAGCCTAGCCCCAGCTCTCCATCACTGCATTCTAAGGACCACGCAAGGAGACAACTCTGGTCCCTGGGTCTCCAGCCACTCAGTCCTTGAGAGGAAAGGCCCTGTGTCTGAAGGCTGTGAACCACCCCACTTCCCTCCTCCCCTGGCACGTGTTCCAGCAGTGAGGTCACCAGGGATCAATGCCCAGCCCTGAGGCTTGTCCCTATAGCTTTGGCAGAAATGGGCCTCTCAGTCTTCTGGCAACTGGACTGTCCAAAGGAATCAAGACCTTGGAGGGAGAGAGGACTCTTCCTCCCTGGCCTCCTTCCCAGAACAGTCAGGGGAAGAGAGGAAGGGACTTGTGCATGGAGAAATAGAGGCCCAGGAAGGAGGGCCCACCACACTATACATGTGCGTGTGTGTGTGTGTGTGTGTGTGACAGAGTTGGCTGCCTGAAGGGCTCCTGTGCTGGCTCCTGAATGCCCATCCTGGACAGGCCTCTGCTGGCTGAAGTTCAGCTCAGCACCACTTCCTCATGTGCAGGGCCTCCTTCTACCAGTCAGCAAGCCACTTCCTCTGGGAAGCCTTCCCTGAGCCCTCAGGTCAGGACAGGCCTCCCTTTAGTCACCACACTTGTTTTATGTTTGGCTCCCCAGAGGGAAGCTATTCAAGTGTCTTGTTCCCGTCTCTCCAAAACAGGGCTTGGCACAAAGTAGAAGCTTTAATAACTGCTGGAGTAATGAATGGGCTCCTTGGAGCTTCAGTTTGTTCATCTATAAAAAAGGGATAATAATACACCTACTTCATGGATTTTGTTTTAAAAGTTCAATGAGACAATGTACTTAAAGCCCTCAGCATGCAATAGCTATCAATACAAGATGAGTCTTATTTTTATTGAAAGTGTTTTGTGAATGGTAAAGTGTCAAACTACCACACAGTAGGCTCTTTTAAGGAGGTGACAAGTTCTGTGAAAGTGCAGGCTTGCTTGCTGGTGTGCAGAGGTCAGAGAAAGGACGGCAGGTGGCCTTGAAGAGCTGACTGAATTGGCAGAATTTCTGAAGGAGGGTGAGGGGGAACAACCTGAGCAAAAGCTGTCCCTAGAGGTCAGAAAAGCCTGGAGCACTTGCAAGGGCGGGTGGCCTATGGGCTGTGGGTGGTGGGGGAGGGGGGTTCGCAGGCAGGAGACATTCCGCAGGGAGGGGCAAGCACATGTGAGGTGCAAAAGGAAGGTCAGACTTTTGCGCAGAGCAGGCGGCGGGTACAAGTAGCTCAGCCGCAGACCGTGTTCCTGGTGACTGTCCCCGCCACCAGGCAGTGGGAGTGGTGGGGGAGCACGGGCGCTGGAGCCAGCTAGACCAGGGTTGCAATCTGGGCTCCAATTCACCCTCTCCTTATTTCTAGTGATCTTGTCAGTTCCCCTCTGGCCCTCTGGCTCCTCACCTGTAAAACGAGGGCAAGGATGCCTGTGCCAGAACAGTCAACCAGAACTTTCTCTGGCATGGGCACCAGCCCAAGGGCAAGTTTCCTTTCTCCTCTGGTCTCATCTCCGCTCTGACCCCAAGCTCGGAGGACTGCGGGACGGAAGATGTCCATGGCATGCGCCCTGGCTCACAGGCGGGTGCCCAGCTACTTCTCAGATGTCGAAGAGCGCCAGGGAAGGGAGCAAGTCTTGCCAGCCTGGGGCAGGGACTCGGAGGCCAGGCACCAGCGCTGACGCAGGCGAGCGGGCGCCGCTGGCTGGTGCCCTCCCCGTTCAGTGTGTTGGGGGATGGGCGTCCAGCCCCTCGTGGGTGAGCCCCAGCCTGGGGCTTCCTATTTTGGGAGCTGGGGGCGTGGGCCACGTCTCATCATGTGATGCAAGGGCTATTTAAAGCAGCAGCTCCGGCAGGGAGCCGCCTGTCCAGAGTCCTTGCACGCCTGCTCTCTCGCAGCTGCTTTCTCAGCCTAGCCCAGCATCACCATGGTGGACGCCTTCCTGGGCACCTGGAAACTAGTGGACAGCAAGAATTTCGATGACTACATGAAGTCAATCGGTGAGCGAGACCCGGGGCTTGGGATGCTGGGCTGGGAAAAGGCTGGCATGTGCTTTGCCCCACGCAGCACTCCTTCCTGGCTAGAGCCCTGCATGCCTGCTGGGAGGGGGCTTTCGTGGTCTGAACCTGGCAAGGATACCAAGGTAGGGAGGCACAGGAAGAAGCCAGCTGTACCCCTCCATATGAGACGCTTTCAAGGAAGAGGGGTATATGATCTGGAGGTAGATGGGGGGTTTGTATAAAAGGAAAGCATTGATCATAGGAGATGTCTAGAAGGGTAAGGATAGTGGTTGTGGTGTTGGGATGGGGAAGAACAAAGGTTCAAAGAATCTTACAGGGGAGGACCTTGGAGGTCGCCTATCTTGCCTAGTTTGACAGATAGGGAAATTGAAACCAGGAGAATAGAAACTTGTCTTATCAATTCCACAGCAGAGCTGATATGAAAACCTAGGGTTCCTAGATCTGTAATCCAGGGCTCTTCCACTGCCCTATAGGCCCTGGGAGTGGGAAGAGTGGTAGGAACTGCTTAGCTAATGACTGACCTCAGCCCTTCCCCTTCTGGTTTGGGCTTAGATGGAAAGGATACCCATTCTCTGAAATTCCCAGCTCTGAGATTATCCTAGTCTCCCAGGCTGGGACAGGAAAAACTGGAATCGTGTTCATGGATGAGCTAGAGTCCATGCCTTCCTCCTAAGAAAGGAGGGCTGGATTGTGGCAGATATGCAAAGAAGGTGTGGGGAAGTCCACTCCATGCACCTCTCACATCTGCACCTAACCCTTTCCTGAAACAGGGCCCGCAAGTGTGGCTCTTGAGGCCAAAGCTCTCAGCTGCCTACCCTACCCTGGGCACTATGCCCAGTGACTCCAGGTAGGCAGCCATTCTTAAAGAAGCAGTCCCCACCCACCCCCACCCCCAGCAGCCATTAGGGAAGTTGGAATACCCAGGTTTACTTCTTCCTTCCAAAGCAGACATATGGGCCAAAGAGCTGAGTCTCTGACTGAGTTTCAACAACCTTACCACCCTTGCTCTCTTATTCTACCCCAACTTGGGCCAGGGGGCTGGTCTTCCTAAAGACCTGTTGTCTTTGGGCAGCTTATGTTAGGGGGCTGAGAACCTACCCAGCCTGCTTTTCTCATTGTACTGATGGAAAGTCTGAGGGCCACTGGAGAGAAAAGACCCTTCTCAGCTTTCATTTCTAAGTAGAACCTAGCTCTTCCTTGAGTCTCCTAAATTCTGTCAGCCCAGTCTTCTTAGTTTCTCTTGGCTCAGTTCCTCACTCATCCCATGGTGGTTTCCTTCCCCAAACACTCCATGCCTCTGGGTAGGTCCTAAGCAAACAGAGCTCTGGGTGCTGTGATAGGGTGCTGCTCTGTGCTGGGGAGCATGATTGGCCTGACTCACTGATACCAGGGGTAGGGCCAAGTCACTCACTGGCCAGATAGGGTGGGCTGGCATCTGCACAGCTGCACAGGCAGCCCCTGCCCTTCTTGTTCTAGACCAAGGGCTCTCAGAGGACAAAGAGGCTCAGCCTAGTACCAATGACCATAGGACCAACTGGTGGCCTTGGTGCCTGGATTGAGCATGTGCTGGGCAGAATGGCCCAATGGGAACAGTGAACAGTTTTGGAGCCTAGATTTAAATCTAGGTCAGTAACTTACTCTTTGTTTGACTTTGGACAAGACACCCACTCCAAGTAAAACAACCCGTGTAAGGCATGTGCAAACTACCTAGCTTCCTGGAAGCACTATGAAGCATGGCACATTTGTTGGAGACTTTATGCACACCACCTCCCCACACTGGGCTGTCTCCTGCCTCCCTGTTACCTTGGATAGCTCAGCACAGGCTGCTGGGGGTGGCGGGGGCAGCCATGATGAGTTCTTTGTTCTTCACTTGCTTGCAGGAAATTTAGGACTTTGTCCAGTACCCAGGGAAGCCATCCTTGGGTCAGGAGAGACCCCATAGGGCCTTGGACTGGAAGTTAGGAGACCTGAGTTGAGTCTTAACTCATTGTTGCTACCTCTTTAGGCCTCTCCTAAATCTATACAATGGGACAAATATTCCCTTTGTACCTACCTCCTAGATCATAGATAAGAAGCTTTGAAAATGTCGGGTTGCCATATATGGGGAACAAGAGCACTAATGCTTCTTAGGATTCAGAGTAAAAACTTCCAAAGGTAGAAAACTCTTGTTCCTAAGGCTTTGGAATGCAAAGTCCACATTTCTCTTCTTTCCTCAGTGTGTGGTTTGACAGCTGCTCAGGTGCTCCTGAAGGCAGTGGCTGCTCCAGCCTTGAGGGGTGGTATGGCTGAGCAGTTAAGTGAGCTCTGGAGTCAAACAATTCTGGGCTTCAGTCTCAGATTTGTGACCCTGGGCTTTAACTGTATCTCAGTTTTTGCATCCATAAAGTAGAGACAATCTTCAGAGGGACAGGAAGGACTGAATGAGATAACATATATACAGTTCTTATCACACAAAAAGCACTTAGTAGTTTATTCTAATCCCAGCTCTGCCACTGACTTGCTATGGCATTGCTGGTTCTTAAGTTTCTCACCTGTCTAATGTGATCCATAGTCTCTGTTCACCCTATAGAACTAAGGGAAAGACTGAATTCAAAAACTGCCATGCAGGCCAGGCTCACACCTGTAATCCTACCACTTTGGGAGGCTGAGGCAGGAGGATCGCTTGAGGTCAGGAGTTTGAGATCAGCCTGAGCAAAATAGCAAGGCCCCGTCTCTACAAAAAATAGAAAAATTAGTGGGGCATGGTGGAGCATGCCTGTAGTCCCAGCTATTCAGGATGCTGAGGCAGGAAGATCGCTTGAGCTCAGGAGTTTGAGATTGCAGTGAGCTGTGATCATGCCACTGCCCTCATGCCCAGGCAACAAAGTGAGACCCTGTCTCCAAAAGAGATAAAAACAAAAACTGCCACGCTAAGGCTTTGAAAGCTACAGTCTTCCTCTTCCCCACACCCAGGCCTAAGAGTTATTACGCTGAGCTTGTACACTGCTCTCTGCTCCAGCCCATATACTCATAACCTTTTGCTTGCCCTCAGGGGTCGGTTTTGCTACCAGGCAGGTGGCCAACATGACCAAGCCTACCACAATCATCGAAAAGAATGGGGACACTATCATCCTAAAGACACAGAGCACCTTCAAGAACACAGAAATCAGCTTTAAACTAGGGGTGGAGTTCGATGAGACAACAGCAGATGACAGGAAGGTCAAGGTGAGTCAGAGAAGGGTGCACTGGGAATGGAAGGTGCTCAGACCCCGAAGGGGAACAGGCTGCTAGTCTTGGCTCCCTCATACTGCACCCTGAGGTGCAGGCTATTATGAGGGATTTAAATGAAACAAGGTTAACACAGCCTGTGTAGTGCTGGGAGGCCACAGGTACTAAATCATGTTAGTTCTGTCCTCTTGTTTTCTTCCCTCCCTTCTTGGGAAGCATCGATTAGCTGCCCTGGAATGAGCAGCACAGAGCCCAGATGTTCTTCTGACCTCAGTGTCTACTCTAGCTCCAGCTAGGTGACCTTGTGCAAGGCATGCAGAAGCTCTGGGTTTCTTTCCCTTTCCATAGATGGGGGACTTATGTGGCCATGGCTGTGACCTGAAGTGCTTCAGGAAGGATGCCCAGAAGTCAGGGCCTGCCACTAAGTGAGGTCATTCTGGCCTTCAGCAGCAAAGAAGGCAGCTGGGTACAAGAGGCTGAGAACTACTCAGATGTTTCTTCAACCTCCAACTCCTGGGCTTGGCCAATGACCCTGACAAACTATTTCCAATGTTGCCAGTTGACAGACATGAAGAGCTATGTTCCAGGATGGGGCATTCACATTGTCATGGGTATGTGTGCAGTGTCTTCCCATCAAGCCTTGGCCCCCTCTCCCAGGGCTCTGTGACCCTGCAGTGGCTCTGTCTTGGCAGGTTGCCTCAGATCTTCCAGCACTGGGCCTGGCATGGGAGAGAGAGGACTTAGGGGCTTTGACCTGTAAAGAACGTCCCTATAGCAGTGTCTTCCCCATCGTGATGCCATCATTCAGCCCCTCGGCCGTTTCCCCTTCCTCACAGCTGTCCCCAGAAAGGACAGGTCAGGTCTGGTCTCCTTGAGGAGGAAGAGGAGCTGAAGGCAGCCCAGGATAACACAGGAGGCTGGCAGCAGAGCTGGAAATGGTGCCCAAAGATGGCAGCCTACTTTGGATAAAGGTGGCTGCCCCACCACACATGCTTCTATCTCCTTGGACTTGTACCCCTTCTTAAGGGGCAAGAACCCCAATTAAACACAATAGTAGCCCTCCCGGGCCCCAAATGTCTGCTCAGAGTATGCAAAAAAATTGGGGAAATGAGAATGAGGAGTAAGGTAGTGATGAGGATGGCACAGCAAGAAATAGGTCCCATCTTCCCCATCCCCCAAACAATACACACAGCCTTTTCAGAGTCTCCTATTGAACCCTGCTCAGTCAGGATCCCTTAGCCCTTACAGCCCCCAAATTCCTAGAAAAGAGAGACCTGGGAAAGCTGCCAAATGAGAACCAGCTGATGTAGGCTGGCAGCACCCAGAGGACTAAGTAGGCATCTGACCCAGGGCTGAGGAACACTCCAAGGGCGCCCAGTCCCAGGACCTTGTAGTTGTGCTCTCTTCTCAGCTGAAGGGGTCACATGATGTGGACCAAGAGGTACAGGAATACAGGGCAGGAACTCTGACTTGCCAATACTTTCTATCACCAAGGGTCTTTTAGATATTACATAATAACCACAAGGCTGAGATTCTCAGGACTACTCCTCCTCCTTAGCTAGTCTTTCCCAGGCATACAGACTGGTGTATCTGTGGGCATCACCTAGAACACAGATAAGTCTTAAAGGCTTGTGTCACATCTCAGAGCCAGGCTGTCTGGCTCCACCATACTGCCTGCCTCTTCCTACTCACCTAGTACCTGAAGGCCCCTCCCCCAGCAAGGCAGTAGGGGAGCAGAGGCTGCAAGTGAGCTAGACAACCTGTGGGGCTAGGTGGGAGGTGGGCTGCTTCAGCTCTGTTCCTAGCACTATCACTAGTTTGGGTCAGAGCCTGTGTCCTCTGTGGCCCCATTGTCCAGACCTCATCCTGCCTCTTAATCCTGACTCAGATCATAGCTCAGGCCTCTACTCTCTTTCTACAGTCCATTGTGACACTGGATGGAGGCAAACTTGTCCACCTGCAGAAGTGGGACGGGCAAGAGACGACACTTGTGCGGGAGCTAAGTGATGGGAAACTTATCTTGGTAAGACGGGCAACTTTGGAGCCACATCTAATTGGTTACTACTACAGCCCCTCAGCGAAGCCTGTTTTAAAAAGCCAAGGTTCTCCCCTAAGAGCCAAAGAAGCTGGGACAAGAGAGGTGGAGGCAGGGTCAGGGTCAGGGTGGTACTAGGTGGGACTTTACTCTGTAGTGGCTTTGGACTCACACAGGCCTCAGTTCAAATCTCAGCGTACAGGCTGCATGACTTTGGACAAGTCAACTTCTCAAAGTGCAACTGTAAAATGGGTATTCATGACACCGACCTGTAGGGCTGCTGGGAAGTTTGAAAGAGACAGTGTATGCACAGCACAGAGCATCACTGAGGTGAGAGGAATACAACAGGTGCTCCACGTCCCTAGTTTCTTCGTTCTGTGTTTCTGCCTTGCCTCGCCCCAGGAAGAGGCAGAAAGCAGGGCCAAATCTGATCCCAGGCCCTCCGGCAGAGGTTCCCATCTCCCATCTCAGCACTTCCTCCCCCTCCTCCCTAGGACTGCATTGTCACGTGCAGAAATAGGCCGGTGACTGGTGGGGCACTGCCCCATTCCAGTCTCACCTCCTCTCAGTGTTTTCTATGTCTGGGCTACTACAAGTACATGACAACTGCCTGACTAGAAGTTAACACAACCAGGCTGGCAGATCTGTCTGTCTAGGGATAAGCTTGGGGACTTCACTTGGAGAATACAGCCTCGACTGAGTTCCCCCCAGACCCAGGGATAGAGAGAGCAGCCAGCTGTGGTCTCTGCCTCCTAACCTCGGGTTTTCACCTCGGCATCTTCACCACATACTTCCTGAGTCAGCATAACCTGCTAACTGCATTCTTGCACTCCCATGGGACAAGGGTCCCCTTAGAGTTAGGAACCAGGTGCCTAGCTTTGGTGGGGATGTCATATGCAGGACCAAATTCTCACTCCCCTCCATGTGACTTTGTCTTTCCTTCCAGACGCTAACCCACGGCAGTGCAGTTTGCACTCGCACTTACGAGAAAGAGGCATGACCTGCCTGTGCCTTCGCTGACTGCTCCTCTGCCAATCGGCTGACCCTCGACTCAGACCACATTGCCTCATTTTTCCCTCTGCATTTTGTATAAATCCACCTTGGTTGGTTGAGGGATTCTTCTGGGGTCAGGTGCCACCAGCCTGGATCCAGTTCCAGTTCCCATTGTGTGTGTGGTTTGTTTTTTTAACTGCATTCAAAGGGTGCTCTGAGGTCAATAAAGCAGAGCCAAGGCCACCCAGTTGCCTTTTCGCCTTTGGTGACATAACTCTGGGAGTCTCAGTTTCCCCTGTGTGTCACACAGTGAGCAGAAATGACTGCCTGAGGGTCACTCAGGAAGAAGCACTGGTTGAGAGAATGAAAGGGACAGTCTCAGGGACTGGCAGTCAGCTGACCACCTCACACATTCAGTAATGAAACAGCTATACCTACACCTGGCCTTTACACTGCCCCTCCCCATGGTCAAGTGAGCTAATCCAGTCAGTGGTGGGACCTCCTTAGGCTTGGCTATGGAAATGTCACCTCAGGCCCATCTTGCACTGAATAATCTTGGGTCTGGCTCTTCTCTGTAAAATGCTGTGTTCTCTCCCTTTCCAGAATGCAAGTTTAGGACATAGGACCCAGGCTTGTGCCACGGTGGTGGGAGAAAATGACCACTGGCCCAGATGACTGCTGACCTCCCACCTATACACCAGCCTAGTACTCATAGTTACAAATTTTTACTGCTTCTCTAATCAACCCTGGGGGAAGAGGTTGTCTGATCATTATAGAAGAGAGGGCTTATAAACGATCTCCCAAGAAAGCTCTGACATGCTAGGGCCTCTGGCTCTGTACCTCAGCTGGGCCCTTCTCCAAGGTCTAAGGTAACATATTAAATGTTTTTCTGTCACCTAATGCAGCTCAGTGGATTTAGGTCTGTAAGTTACCCAGAAAGAAGGATTACAGGAATAAGAATTTTCAGTAAGTTTAAAAGCAAACACATTTCCATTTAGTGCCAGGAATTTAAGCAGGGACCTGAAGTATAATCAACTGACTCGCACAGTAGTAAATACAAAGTGGAACAATGATCTTGGTTTCAGCTGTCTGGTTCAGTGGTCTGCTGGAATGTCATACACTAGCTAAATCACACAGCAAATGATCATTTTCTGGCTGTGGCCACTGGCTGTCACTTCTAGCACAGTAGAACCATGCTGAGGGAGGGAAAGAGTGAGCACCACTTCTTAACACGTTCTCCCTCTGGCTGCCAGTCTCTCTCTGCCCCCGTGTTGGATGCAGCAGAGATCACCCACCAGTCGGCCCAACAGACCAATAAGAAGGGGCCAATCACTCTGTTCTCCAACTACAGCCAGACTTACCAACTGTGGCTCTAGCCTGGACTCCTGTGCAGGAATCCGGCTCTGGCAGTGGCAGCTGGAGAAGGTAATAGGACCTCCCGCTGAATGAAGGAAGTTGGATGAATGAATGTGTGAGCTGCAGGGGTCACTTGCAAAAGGACCAGGAGTGATAAGGAGAGAACAACTCATTCAGACAGCTACTTTTGACCTCTAACTCCCAAACCTGCCTGCTGCGTGGGGGGAAGCCATCTCCCATGGGAGTGAAGTTAATGGGGTGGGAAGCCACGTTCTCACTACTGAGTCTTCCTAGGAGCCAGGGCGTCAAGGCACAAGGTCCCTGGCCCTTCCTCTCAACCACCCTCCACTCTTTCCACTCTCACTCCTTGTGCTTCTTCTTGTGCTTCTTCTTCTTCTTCTTCTTCTTGGCCGCCTTGCTGTCTTTTGATGTGTGCCTGGCCCTCTTGCCTGTATCACTCTCAGAGTCTGAGCTGTCAGAGTCAGATGACTTCCTGTCTCTATGTTTCTTTTTCTTCTTTTCCTGAAAAAAAATTAAAAACTCAACATTGTATGTATATATTTGCTTTTAAAAAATCACAGCACATAATCAATAGGGGACCACTTAAATAAATTATAAGACATTAATTAAAAACAAAGAAGTAAATCTTTAAGTGCCGACAAGAAAAAATAGCCAAAATAAGTAAAAGAACCAAGACATAATACAGTATATATTGTAGATTCCAGTGTGTATAACATGTGTATTTATATATACATACACATATATACATGCACACCATACACTGTGTAGATATTTACACATACCTGCATATATTTAATATACACAGAGAACACTGGAAAGGACACATCAAACTGGTAACAAGTGTTACCTTGGGAATGAACTGAATGGGGGGGAAAAACAGGGGGCTTTCACTTTTTCCTTCATATAATTCCGTCCAGCTTGATTAAAAAAACAAAAACAAAACAAGCAAGCATCTGTTGCTTTCATTTTAAAAAGCACAGGATATTAAAGCTAAATGGTGTCCCTAGATATTACCTAGTCTATCTAGAGACAGTGATTCATACCAAAGGTCACAAAATAAGAGAGTAAAAGATTTAGGACTCCTGACTCCCATTCTGGTTTCTATTAGACTCTGCTTCCAGGGAAAATAACTGCCATCAAATAATGAGCCTGTACCTGCTACCCTTGAATATTTATTATCTTGCACCTTCATAACAACTTCACAAGATTATACTAATAAAGAACAAAGCTCAGAAAGAATTTTCCCAAAACTATACCCACCATACCATGCTGCTAAAGTTACAATACAAACCCATATAAAGGACAGGAGAAGACAGATTCCCAGGTTTCTATGGAGCAGTACTGGCAGTTTTTAAGCACTGCATAAACCTCTTCCTTGAATTTCAAATATCTATACTGCCTCAGTAAGGTTTTAAGAAGATGGACAGACTATGGGAGAAGAAAGGGAGAGAACAGAAAAGCGTGAGGTTTCTAGTCCTCCTATGGGCTTCAAACCAGTTCCTGAGAGCTGTAAATTTTCCCGAGTGATACACCTAGGTCTCAGGAGCTGGCTGTGAGAAATGGTGGAAAGAACACTGAAGCACGTGTTAGACAGACCTAGATCTGAGTTCTGGCTCTGCCATTTACTATTCCATACTCTTGGGCAAGTCACCTCACCTCACTGAGGCCTCAAATGTAAAATGGAGATAAGAACAGCACCTATGTCACAAGGCTGTGGTGAAGATTTAATAAGATAGCATCTGTGGCTTGGAGAAGCTAAAAGCCACTTGTCCCAGATCACACAGGTAGGGCTAGGATCTGCACGTAGATCATGTGAATGAAAATCTGAGTTTTCCTATGGAGCACATGGCTCCTCTTTCTATATAGTGCAAAGCCTCGTGGTATAGCTGTCAGAACAACAATTTTGGAATAAGACAGAATTAAGTTCAAATTCCAGTTCTGCCATCTAACTCACTATGTGACTTAGAATAAGGGACTTAATTTTTTTGAACCTCAGTTTTCTTTTCAGTAAATTGGAAATAATAAGCACCTATGTCAAAGGATGCCATGAGAATTAAACAAGATAAGTACTAACTATAGTACCTGATATATTATAGGTACTTAGTGGTAGATGAAAATATTTTTTTCTCATTAACTCCAAGGATGTTCAGGACAGTCTGGCCAAGTATCTACAGTAGATGAGTCAAAGTTTTAAGAGGAGATGAAATCAAAATTCTTTCTTGGCATCTCAGATGGAGTAGACAGTAGGGAACAAAAAACTTTCCAGACCCAGATTACCAAGCTATTGAAACCATGGCTATGAGGAGCTGAGAGTTGGCAAATCAACAGTTTAGCTATGTTGTTGCACCTTCCTGGATGGCTAGACCATGGAAGTCTATCATAGGATATTACGGGCTTGGGAACCTCACCAGGCTCTGCCCCTTACGTAGGGCAGGTTCTGGGAAAGTAAATAAAAAAATACAGAGTCTGGAACCAGTTCCCTCCAAGCCTGGCCCAGCCTGGGTAAATAAGTGAGGCGAGTAATAATACTGCCTTACACCTGAACAGAGCTTTAGTTTATCAAGCTTTTTGCATCCCTTATCTTATTATAGTAATAATCTGGTAGTCTCAGAGTTCGTGAGTTATGGCTGTGAACAGAAACAAATCAATAGATAACATCACATGGCTGCGAAGGGGTAGCTGGTAACAAAAACCAGCCAAAAAGTGACCTCGTGAGTCCTGACATATCAAGTACCCAATACAGTGCTAGACACATATGAGACAGATGATACATATTTGTTCAGTAAATGACTAATTGAAGAGCTAAACAAATGAATGGTTGAAGTGTAATATATAGGAAAGAATATTGTTAATAATCTGAAGACCTGGGTTCTTATTTCAGTATTATCTCTTATATTTGTGTGACTTCAGGAATCTCCATTTTCCCAAGTGTAAAATGGTAGGATAATAATGCTTGTTCTGGCTACCTCATAGGATTGTATAAGGATAGAAAGAAACAAAAATAGGAAGGTATTTTATAAACTGTAAGTACTAAACAAACATGAGGTATAAAAGATATTAAAAAGAGGTGAAAGGGCAATGATGCTAGATGCTATCTTGATAGAAACAGTGGGCATCAAGAGGGAAGCTTCACCCTTTTCAACTCCCTAGAGTTCTTTTTTAATCAAAGAGGACTCATGAGTTAGATGTTCACACACACAAAGGCACTTTAAAAAAATAATAAGGTGCCAGGTGTGGTGGTGTGCACCTGTAGTCCCAACTACTCGGGAGGCTGAGGCAGGAGGATCGCTTGAGTCCAGGAGTTGGAGGCTGCAGTGAGCTAGGATGACGTTACTGTACTCTAGCCCAGGGAAGAGAGTGAGAACTTGTCTCAAAAAAAGAAGAAGAAAAAAAAAGGTATGATGATTATTACTGCCATTGTGCATCAGACCACCCCTCTGCCAAGTGGAGGGCAATGGGAGGTAGGCTAAGGGGCTGACTAAGCTGGTCATAAACAGCCCCACACCTAGCACATCCTCAATAACTGGTTTGAGGAACTGAAATACACATCTCAAAGCAGCTTTAGAAGCAAAGGAATAACTAACTGTACTAGGTATATTCAGCAGTCCAAAAATAACTCAGCCAAACACCCATAGAAGTGAAATATCCACCTAACCACTTTAGGAATCTGACAAGTATCATTTACCCGCTAAAAGGTTAAAAGAGAAAAAATAATCCTTGGAACATATAAATAGAATCACACTTAAAAATCTAGATCTGCTAAAGAAGTAAAATTATTTTAGTTTGCAGATGACATGACCTTCTATGTAGAAAATCCTAAAGATTCCACAAAACTAATAAATGAATTTAGCAAAGTTGCATGATACAAAACCAACATGCTAAAATCAGTTGCGTTTCTATACACTAACAATGAGCAATCCAAAAAGGAAATTAAGAAAATAATTCCATTTACAACAGCATTAAAAAGAACAAAATACAGGAATAAACTTTACTAAGGAGGTGAAAGACTTGTTTGTATACTGAACTACTGTAAGAAATTAAAGATGACATAAGTAAATGGAAAGACATTCCATTTCCATGGATTGGAAGACTTAATAGTCCATACTACCCAAAGCAATCTACAGATTCAATGTAATCCCTATCAAAATCCCAATTTTTTTTCAAAATAGAAAAATCTATCCTAATATTCCCATGAAATCTCAAAGGACCCCAAATAGCCAAAACAATCTAGAAAAAGAAGAACAAAGCAGGAGGACTCACACTTCCTGATTTCAAAGCTTACTATAAAGCTATAGTAATCAAAACAGTGTTGTACAGACATAAAGACAGACATATAGATCAATGGAATAGAATAGAGAGCCCAGAAATAAATCTTTACACATATAGTCAAATGATTTTCAACAGGGTGCCAAGACTATTCAATGGGGAAAGGACAGTGTTTTCAATAAATGGTGTTGGGAAACTGGCTATGAGCATGCAAAAAAATTTTGGACCCTTACTTTACACCATATATAAAAATTAACTCAAAATGAATCAAAGACCTAAACGTAAGAGCTAAAACTATAAGACTCTTAGAAGAAATCACAGAGGAGAAGCTTAATGACACTGGATTTAGCAATGATTTCTTGAATGTGTCCAAATGCACAGGCAATAAAAGAAAAAATAGGTTGGACTTCATCAAGATTAACTTTTTTTGTGCAAAGAATATTATGTGAGTATACTCAACACTACTGAACTGTATACTTAAAAATAGCTACGATAACAAATCTTATGTTATGTGTTATCACAATTTTAAAAAACGTAAATCTCAAGGGCAAAAAAAGGGGACATTATCAATAGAGTAAAAAGCAGTCCAGAGTATAGGAGAAAATATATGCAAATCATATACCTGATGGGATTGATATCCAGAACATACAAAGAACTCCAACAAATCAACAACAACAAAAATAAACAACTCTATTCAAAAATGGGCAAAGAACTTGAATAGACATTTCTCCAGAGAAGATATACAAATGGCCAAAAAGCACATGAAAAGATATTCAACATTACTAAGCATTAGGAAAATGCTAATGAAAACCACAATGAGACACCACTTCACACCCATTAGGATGGCTACTCTCAAACAAAACAAAACAAAACCCAGAAAACAGGTGTTCGCAAGGATGTGGAGACACTGGAACCTCAGTGCATTACTGATGGGAATGTAAAATGGTATGGTGGGAAACACCACAGTGATTCCTCAAAATATTAAAAACAGAATTAACATATGATCGAGGAATTCCACTTCTGGGTATATACCCAAAAGAAATGAAACCAGGGTCTCAAAGAGACATTTGCACACCCATGTTCACAACAACATCATTCACAATAGCCAGAGGTAGAAGCAACCCAAGTGTCTATGACAAATGAAGGGATAAGCAAAATGTGGTATATACATAAAATGAAATATTACTTGGCCTTAACAAGGAAGGAAATTCTGACATAAGCTACAACGTAGATGAGCTTTGAGAACATTATGCTAAGTGAAGTAAGCCAGTCACAAAAAGACAAATACTGTAAGATTCCACTTATATGAGTTACCTAGAGTAGTCAAATTCATAGAGACGGGAAGCAGAACGGTGGTTGCCAAGGGCAGGGAGGAGGGGTGAATGGGAGTCAATGTTTAATGAGCACAGAGTTTCAGTTTGTCAAGATGGATGGTGGTGATGGTTGCACAACAATATGAACGTATTTGATGCCACTGAACTATACACTTACGGTGGTTAAGATGACAAATTTTATGTTATGTGTATTTTACCATAATTTTAAAAACAAACAAACAAAAACCACTACACCAAAAGGCTACAGATTTTGACTTGATCAAATGGGTGAATGTGATCCATGTACTGAAACAGGGCAGAATGTGGAAGAAACAGCTTCAGGCAGGAAAATTAAGAGCTTTGAGGTGTGCCTAGCTTGATGCCACCTAGGCAACCAGATGCAGGTGTCAAGTAAGCAGTCCATTATCTCTAAATTTAGAGTTGGAGAGAAAAAGTCAGGGATAGAAATGCAGATTTGGATAAAAAGAAGGATACAAATAATTAACTTGGGGGTTATTAGTATATATGCGGTATTTAAAACCATAGAACAGGATGAGATTACTTTGGAGCACTCCAATATTCAGAGTTAAAGCAGAGGGTGAGAAATCAACAATGAAGAGAAGTGGGCAGCAAGATAAAGAAGATGCTTTGTTAAAAAAAAAAAGTCAGGTGCCCCAGACCTAGGCCCCGTGAACTTGGTGCCTAAGAGGTTAGGAGCAAATATGAAATTTTTAAAACTCCCTAGGCTAGTTCAATATTCTGAATGTGAGAGATGTGAGGGGATAAACTGCAGAGTAGGAGTGGGAGGAAGGAAGAGAATTTTGAGATATGTACCTGAAAGGCACCACTGGCAGGACTTGGTGACTGACTAGATGTGGGATGGACAGGAGAGGAAAATAAATGACACGTTGGTTTCCCTGTTAGGAGACTGGGAGGGCACTGCTGCCATTAAAACAGGTAACATAAAATAGAAGGATAGAAACAAGGGTTTTGGTGGTGGTAGTTGTTTGTGTTGTGGGGACGGCTGAAAGAGAGATAATGACAGTCATAACAGTCAACTCTAATTAGGAACTTACTTGTCAGGGCCTTATATCTATTTTGGGAAGCTGGGCATCCCTCTGCAAGGAACACTGTCATCAAGGATCACAACAATCCCACTTTGAAAATGAAGGAATTGAAGTTAGAGAGCCCAAAATTAACAGCTGGTAAACATCACAGAAGGGCCTCAAACCTGGGTATGATTGACTCCAAGCAAAAGTTCGAGGTACCTGAGGGATAGTAGTTAGGGATGTGGAAGTCAATAAGGCAACTAAAGTCTCAGGAGATATAGGATCACCCAGGGAGAAAATACACAGATCAATAAATTATTATTCACATTTTTGGCTAATTCCTACAATGGTATAATGAGCCCTTTTCCTCACCAAGAAAATAAAGATTTCAAGTTCAGATAATGACTAGTGGGGGCAAGGACCTCCTCACTGTCTTTGTATTCCTTGAGTTGTAATGCCTGGCATAAAACGACCACTCAACAAAAGTTTGCCAAAGATTTAAAGGCCAGGTGCAGAGGCTCACACCTATATCCCAGCACTATGGGAGGCTGAGGTGGGAGGATCGTTTAAGGCCAGAAGTTCAAGACCAGCCTGGGCAATACAGTGAGACCCCATCTCTACAAAAAATAAGAAAAACTAACCAGGTGTGGTGGTGGGTGCCTGTGGTCCTAGCTACTCGGGAGGCCAAGGCAGGAGGATCACTTGAACCCGAGGGTTCAAGGCTGCAGTGAGCTATGATCCTGCTACTGCACTCCAGTCTGGGTGACAGACCAAGACTTTGTCTCTAAAAATAAATAAATAAATAAAAATTAAAAAAAACAACAACAACAAAAAACTCAATAACTGGCCACAGTCAGAACAATCCTATGTGATAGGACAACTACTTCCTGACCAAACTATAGCATAGTTCTTTTATTTCCTCTCTGTGTAGTATGCTACAAATGCACTGTTTCTTTCTGTACCATAATGTCTGTTTTATAAATTGCTCTGCTCTAAGTAGTAGACAGGAGACAGAATTCAGTGAGATAGGTGCTCTTACACACTGCTGAGGACAGAAAAGTACTTTTCTGGAAGGCAAATTGATAAAATGTATCAAGAGCCTTAAAGCCCTAACTTATTAATCTTACTTAAGAATTTATTCAAAGAAAACAAGAAAGTGTAGGTTGGAAGTAATATAAAATATCCAAGAATAGGAAAATAATTACATAAAGCATCATACAGCCATAGGGTAAAATATTATTTTGCTCTTAAATCAAGTTTTTGAAGAATACTTAAGGATACTAGAAAATGCCTTTGATAAGTAAAATGAAAAAAGAGTATAAATTATACCTAGTATGATCATAATTCTGTATTTGTATGTACAGCTATATATATCTATATTTATTATTACCTAGAAAAAAGATTAGAATATACCAAAAATACTAATAAAAGAGTCTCTCTGGGTGGAAAGATTACAGGATACCTTGGTTTTCCTCTTTATGTTTTCTAGTATTTCTTTTCTTTTTTTTTTTGAGACAGAGTCTTGCTCTGTCACCCTGGGTAGAGTGCAGTGGCATCATTGTAGCTCACTGCAACCTCAAACTCCTGGACTCAAGTGATCCTCTTGCCTTAGCCTCCTGAGTGGCTGGGACTACAGGAGAGCCACGACGCCCGGCTAATTTTTCTATTTTTAGTAGAGACAGGGTCTCACTCTTGCTCAGGCTGGTCTCAAACTCCTGACCTGAAGCAATCCTCCCACCCTAGCCTCCCAGAGTGCTAGGATTATAGGAATGAGCCACTGCACCCAGCCTGTTTTCCAGTATTTCTAAAACTTCTGCAAAAGGCACACTTTCATTTAAAAAAACTTTTTTTTAATTTTTAATTTTTTATTTTTAGATAGGGTCTCCCCAAGTCGCCCAGGCTGGAGCATAGTGGCTATTCACAGGTGCAACCATAGAGTACTATGGCCTCAAACTCCTGGCCTCAAGTGATCCTCTCACCTCAACCTCCCAAGGAACTGGGACTACAGGCATGAACCACACCTGGCTTTTCATATTTTCATTTTAAAACTTGAAAAAATATGATAAAATAAAAAACAGCACTCACCTTCTTTCTTTTTCTAGAAGAATTCTTCATGGGGTCAGGCTTCTCAAACTCTGCTGACTTTGCCTCTTCCTTCTCCTCTTCCTCATCAGGTATCAGAGAGTATTTGGTCCCACCTGGTTGCATGAAGCAATCTTTTGCAAAGTGGCCTGCAGAAGAGAAGCAGAAAAGGTAGAGAAGGAGGAAGCAGTCTCTCCTCTCAGCAGGTAGATCTTCCCCAGAGGCTCCTGAAAGGGTCTGGTTCAGGAAATATTATTGAGATCATTCAGAGCAGCTGTTTGATCACAGTAGATTTTCCATCACCTCAAGATGGCATTGCTCACTCAACCAGGGCCAGACTAGCAGCTGGTCTTAGAGCTGTGAGAAACACAGTCTTAGAGCTGCTCTGGAAATGACAGAGGATATGAAGATGCAGGCTTATGCTCCATTAGTAATGGGGCTTATTAATTTTTAAAGATCTATTTTGGAACTTATTCCTGACAACAAAAAACTGTTCCAGAGAGCAGGATGCTTAGCAGAAGGAGCCCAGTGGCAGGCCAAGCCCTAAAGGAAGACAGCTCTTAGGCAGCTGGCAGGAAGTAGGCACTTACGTCCAAGGTAACACACGGAGAGACAGGCACAGTCACCTAGGGGCACTGAACATTCACAGATTGTCAGGTCTGGCAAGGGCCATAGAGACCATCAAATCCAACATGCTACATTTGCAGAGGATATGAAGGCCCAGAGTTGAGAAGTGGCTCAAGGTCACATAGCAGCAGAACTAAAACCTATCCCAGGTCTCATGACTCCCTGCTCTGTGCTCTTTCTGCTCCACCAAAACCAACTACACCTTTGGCCTAACCTTTGCTGACTGGGACAATTCCACCTGCCATTATTCTTCTCTGCCTTATGTAACGCCTGGTGAACACAGGTTGAAAGTAAGAGACCCCTCCATCCCTGAGCCTATAGTGCTATTGAGGGGTGCTTTAACAGATGCTATGCTCTATATTGTTAGTTCTGTCTGAGCTTGTGGTAGATTCTGTCTCAGGGGCACAGAGGAACTGTACGAGACTATCAAAAAGCTGTGTTTGTAAACTACTTTGTACCTTTGGGTCCAGAAGCTGGTTGGTGCCTAGAAGGGGAATATATCAAAGAGTTTTCCAAATATCTGGAAGGCTCCCACAATTCTGCTGAGGATGTATTCTTTCTCTCAATTTTATTTTTCTCTTCCTCCCTCTACATTAATGATAAGTATGGGCTTAAAACCCCACAACTTCAACCAGGGCACAACTGTGCTAGCAGTTATGATAGAAAAATCAACATAGCACCACGCGTGGAAGGCTAGGGAGAAGGGTTGACAAATTGAGGTCACTCTGAAAATGAGAATCTGGCAATCCCTCTCATCATAGCTCCAACAAGGGAAGTTAGGATGAAACAGCTTTTAAATGTTTGAGTAAGACTAGAGGAAACCTGAGGAAATAGAGCTAAAAGGAAGTGACTATCCTATACTCTTTATTAGTAAAAGGATGTTGTACTCAGAACTCTGATGTTAAAGAGATAAAGACAAGGAAGAAAGAGCTCAACATGAAACTTTAAGGAATATATTTCCAAGTCATTTAATTTGTGCAGAACAATGATTGTCCTTGGAGATAAAACTTGAGAGTGTTAATCATAATCCAACACTCTTACCCCTCCTGGCATGGTTCATGGGGACCTTGCCCAGGCAGGGCATCAGCTGCGGATGGGGTGGGGAGAGTTGTGATAGTGGTAAAGTATCTTGCAAGGCAGCATTCAGAAAAGTAAACAGAAACAGCATCAAGCCACTAACTCTTATGTGAGTCTGGCTGGAATAATAGCATGAACAGGTGAGGCCATCACTTGGCTAAAAAACAGGGTGAGCTAAACTCACATTGGGCTGCCTCCTTCATCCAGTAAAGGGTACATCCACAAGGAGAGAAAGATGCAAGTGGCAGAGGCTTCACCTTACCTTTACAGCCACACTTCTTGCAAGTAGTGTTCAGGACAGCCTCGAGGGTGATCTTTTGCCCAGTGTAATCCTGGAAGGAGCGCCTCCTCCTCTCTTCTTGCCTATAACGAAAAAGATACTGACTGCTGGCCCTCTTAAGAGATGTGGACAGAGATACTACAAGGTAATGCTGTATGTTGGTTTTTGTTTTGTTTTTGGCAGTGAAAAGGGCAATAGAAGGAAAAGTGTTAGGCAGAATAAGACACGCACTGAAAACAATGATGTGAGGTAGCCCAATTTTTTCATTTAGGACAAGGATTGGAATTAACAATTATGAATGAGACTAGGCTTGATCTCACTAATGCACAGAGGATAAAAATATAATTAATCACCATGCTAAACACCGTACAACCCTAATCCGTCACTCATGGGTTAAAAGATCTTCAAAGGCTTTCTAGAAAATCAAGTCCAAATTCATACCTCGGCATACTTTTCCCAGTCTGTCTCTAATCTACTTTTCCAGCCTCATCTTTATTTATACAATATGCTCTGGCCAAACAAGACTATTTTTCCTTCCCCAGATGGGTCAGCACTATTGTTCAAGCAGTTCCCTCTCTCTGAAATGCTCTGCTTCCTCTCTTTACTCCCACCTCACCACTTCACCACACCCAGACATTTCAAGGCTCAGCTCAGCTTCCACCTCTCCTATCAAGTCTTCTTCCCTGAGCCCCTCAGCCAGAATTAAACTCTTTGTTCGCATTCTCATAGCATCTTTTAAAAAAAATTCTAAACTTCTGACCAAAGTATAATATGCATATAGAAAAGTCTTAATCATAAGTATACAGCTTACTCAATTTTCACAATTTAAACATACTGATGTTACCAGCACTCAGATCAAAATACAGAACATTACCAGAAACTCAGAAGCCTATGTCGTGCTCCCTTCTAGTCACCATGCCTCTCCCAAGGGTAATCACTATTTCTAACGGCACAGACTCCATTTACCTATTTTTGTAAATTATACTAATGGAATCATAGGGTACGCACACTTTCGTGTCTGGCTTCTTTTGTTTGTGTCATTCATTATATTATTGTACATGGTCGGGGTCACTCATTCGCGTTGCTGTATGGTAGTCTATTGATGGGCGCTTGCATGATTTCTACTATAAATAGTGCTTCTGTGAACTTGCTAGGACACGCCTTTTGGCAAACTTGCATGCATTTCTGTTCGGAACTGTCTAGTTCTACACAAGAGTGGAACTGCTGGGTTTTAGGGCACCAGCTTTAGCAGACACCGCCAGTTTTCCATAGTACGTTTACCAATTTGCACTCCTATCAGCAGAGTATAAACATTCCAGTCATCATAGCTTTTATTTTTTACCTTTATTATAATACACAGTGCCTGCAGAGTAGCTACTCAGAAAATATTTAATTGAAGAGCATTACCCTCAATCACTCTCTCTTTCAGACTTTAACTGAATCCTACACACTTCAATCCAAGTACATACCACACTTTACCACATTATATATTTATGTTTCTTGTCTAGAGAGTAAGCCCTTACGTTACAATATCTTAACTTGCGTTTGTTCCGCGGCACCTCAGCTGAAGGCTTGACACACAACAAGCACCAATAAATGTTTGCTGCAATTTCTTTGCTCTTCACCCAAAAATATTCTTTCTTTATCTGAATCTCTTTAACATTGACCTCTGCCTTCACCTAAGATTTTCAAATCATTCACCAGGTCTCTACAGTCCAGCAAAAACAGAAACATTCCGTCAAATCAACCGTATTATCCAAAGAAATGTGGGATAGCTATATGAAAGCAGAACAAAGCTAACCACTTCACATGTATATTTTTTTAACCTGACATTATGAACATATCACTTCACATATTTTAGCCTACAGTTTCATGAGACATGCAGGCTCAAGGGAGGAAACAGGACAAAGATACTCCGTATCTGTCCCATTCATTGAACTTTGAACTTCTTCAAAGTTCAGCTCAAATATTGCACCTTCTATGAAATGCTCCCTGGTACCACAAGGCAGAGATAATTTACTTTGTTGTGTTACCACAGCATTTTACCCTCTGATCATTTTGTTAGATTTGTTTACATTTTGCTTCACTCTCTGTACCATAAGCAGGACCTCAAGAAACACTTAACGCATTGTTGTCCAAAAGAATACAATGATGGATACATTCTAAAAATCTGTAAGTCTGTACTGCCCAAACATGTGGCTATTGAGCACTTAAAATGTGGCTTCTAGGCCAGACACAGTGGCTCACACCTGTAATTCCAGCATTCGGGGAAGCCAAGGCAGGATGATTGTTTGAGGCCAGGAATTTGATATCAGCCTGGGCAACATAGGAAGACTCTACAAAAAACTTTTTAAAAAATTAGATGGGGGCAGTGGCTTGTGCCTGTAGTCCCAGCTACTTGAGAGGCTGAGGCAGGAGGATCACTTGAGCTCAGGGGGTTTTGAGGCTACAGTGAGCTATGATTGTGCCACTGCACTCTAGCCTGGTTGACAGAGTGAGACCATCTCTTTTTTAAAAATGTTTTGTAGGGATTGGGTCTTGCCATGTTGCCCAGGCTGGTCTTGAACTTCTGGCCTCAAGCGATCCTCCTACCTTGGCCTCCAAAGTGCTGGGATTACAAGTGTGAGCCACTGCACCTGGCCAACACCCTCTTGAAAAAAAAAAAAAAAAAAATTAAAAAAAAAAGTGGCTAGTGTGATTGATGAATTGGCTATTAAATTTTATTTAATTTTGATTAATTTACATTTAAATAGCCACATATGACAAGCAGCTACCCACTTGGACTGTGCAGACAAGCATATCATTTAAGTTCTGAAAATGTTTGCTCAAATTCCTGACTTTTGCCTTAGAAGAATCCTACTCAAAGGATGGGGGGGGGCATCAATTGGGTTATGAAAGAGGGTCCTTTCAAAACACGTAATGAAGTTTGAGTAACAAAAACCAAGGCAAGAACTTGGGGACATAACTTGAACAAATCATAAACTCCATGGCTTTCAGGTATCCTCATTTGTAAAGCTGAGTTTCAAGCAGCTGTGAGCTACAGCTTAAGCAAACCCTCATTATAACCAATTCTAACACTCTGTGGGTTCTAACATACTACAAGCCAAATCATACCTCCCACCTAACACTCAATTCAACAAATGTGTCACTCATCCAAATGTCTCCCTTTCTGTCCTCATTGCCATCACACTGTAATAGTTCAGGCTTTATCACATTTCTTCTAGAGACTTTCTCACTGGTCTCCCTGCCTCCTATTTTCCTCCTCCAATCCATCCAGCACACATTGTCAAATTAATCTTTTTTTCAGTTCAACTAATAAGTGGCTAGTGCCAGTGCTAGTAGTAAGTATGTATACAAAATGAACAGGACATGTCCTTTTCATCAAGGAACTCATAGTCTAGCAGCAGAGGGATACATATAAATGAATAACTGTAGTGTGGTGAGTCATAAGTGCTCTTTCTAAAAACTATATACTATGCTGGCTACACCTAATTGGACACTGCTTTTAGCCCCTTTCCACCTGCAGAGTAACTTATCAGATGACCTTGTTAACACTTTGGGGCCTGAGGGGATAAAATGTAGGAGCTAGATTTTGATGGAAAATGAAAGGTGGCTGACAAACCGTGGGTGGCTGGAGACAGCATGAGGATATTGAGTATAACCGGGCGAGGCCAGACAATGGAGTACCTGGGGAGATTAATCTCATCAGAAGCCTCTCCCACTCAAAGACTTTTGTAAAAATTCATATTCTTTGACTGATATTCCAGGCTCTCCACAATCTGACCCCAACATATTTTTCAAGCCTCACATTCTAGTACTTGACCATATCCTCTTATTTCCTTAAACAACACTCTCAAGTGTGCCATTTGCTTTCCTGCCTCATACCTTTCCTCAAACCATTTCTTCTGCCTGAAATACTGTGCCTTCCCCTGCTGTCTGACAAAATCTTCTCTGTTCTTCAAGACCTAGCTCAAATGCCACCTACTCTCTGACTATCATGGCCTGAAATCAACTGTTCCCCTTCAAGCTAATTCCTTAAACTCATTCTTTAAGCCATTCTTATAGCATTTATTACACATCGCCTTGTATTTGTTGAATCAATGAGTAAATGAATGCGCTAAATGAATGCTACCCATCAGGCACTATGGGAGATAAGACACGGCTCCTGTTTTTACAGGTCTTACACATTCTTTCAAAAGAAAAAGTGCGATCACCTCAGATATTAGAGGAAAAACAAAGAGGCATTTAAAACAATTACAAGAAGCTGGTAATATCTACCATAAACTAGACACTAAGCTGGCTCCTTACAAATAAGATTTTACTGAAATCATTCCATCATTTCTGAGATACCTGCAGAATCTCAGATGGTGTCATTACCTCCATTTTATAGTGAAGAAGCTGAAGTTCAGAGAGACTAAGTAATCTGCTCAAAGTCATACTAGTTTGGGGCAGAACTAGTACTTGCTATATATATATATATATACACACACACACACACATACACACATACATATATACATACACTCTTCTAATTCAAGTGTAACTGTAAAACCTATTATCATTCCACTATGCCATGTTTCTTTCCTGGCAGCTATAGACATAGTTTACAGAAGTTACTGTTTTAGCCACTTGGTTATTACTAGAAATAGCCTATTCATAGAGATAGGTATAGAGCAAAACCAAGGAGTCCTTTTCCTTCCCTTTTTCTGAGAAACAGAGTTAGTTCTTTTATCTTACTTACATTTCACCATTGTAAGGGCGGCTTTGGGAAATTTCCCTGCATTTTAATGAGTCTGCATAGCACAGGATTCTTTGGAACAGAAGCAATTTATTACAATGCAATCAGTAAGTGCCATTGTTAAATAACATGGAAAATGTTTTGTCAATAAGCAGCCCTACAAATTTTTTTTGTAGTCCCAATATTTAAGGACTAAACTATAGAAATATGAAAATATGAAAAACTCTTAAGTCACATGCAACAGCTAGAGGCATTACGTGGTGAAAAGTACATTAGCTTTAAGGTCAGAGAGACCTAGATTCAAGTCCCTGATATTTGCTATGTAACCAAAAGCAAGTTACTTAGCACCAAGCTATAATGTAGGAATATAAAGTATTAATAAAATGGGGATAATGTGCACTTTTCAGGTTGTTAGGAGAATTATATGCACTAGTGTACATAAACCGCCTTGCATAATGCATAGCAAGTAATATGTATCCAATAAATATCACTTCCCTTCCTTTTAGATAAAATTCCTCTATAGCCATAGTAATTTTTCTCAGAACTATAAACAAAAGGGTTTCCAAACTTTTCACCAACAAGATCCCATTCAAATAACATTTATTGTTTTTTTGTTTTTTTAAATTAATCAATGACACCTAATTAGCAAGAGAGAAACAATGTGATATTTTATCATCTAAAACAACAAAATAACAGTATGGTTAACCTGAGGATAAATGTATGACTTTGGCTGGCTTTCTGAAACACTAAAAACAGTTAATAAACCCTCCAAGATTCCTTCAAGGGATCTTAGGGATCCAAGAACCCCTGGTTAGAAATTCAGGAAAGACTCTGAGACAAACAGAAAATTCCCCATATCACCAGACATTAACCTACATTAATAGAAAATCTTCCATTCCTAAAGGAAAGATCAGAAGAACCAACGAAAGCAAGATGTTATTGTTCAGAATACAGTGTACCCAAAGATGTGGGAGTCTAAACCCCACTGGAGTTGCTCCTAGATTACTCTACCCCCCTGACATGTCTCACTAGGACAGAGGTAAATAATAGTACTTCATGAATGCTTATTGGCTAACTGGTTAAAGGGCAGAAACGGAAAGAGATTAAAGGGAGAGAAACAAAACTATTGATGGAGCACACTCCTATGCTAGGAGGTTTGCATGTTAACATTTCATCTTAGAGCTCTATGCAGCAAAGTGTCATCTCTACTTTATACCTTTAAAAACCAAAGATCACAAAGGTTATGCAACTCATCAATATCACAAAGTCTATAAATGGTAAAGTTCTCAGTTCTGTCTGATTTACCATATTCTATGGTTTCTATGGGAGGTAGAAGGATTTCACCTTTTCCGAACCTTTTACCTACTCAATGATAACGTTGTTGGGATCAAGGTCTTTCCCAGTCCCTTGGTTGACAACTTTCATGGAGAGGGATACTTTTATCCTATCATTTTTCATCTGAAAAAGACAAAAGCAAAGTCACACAATATCTCAAAGTACATCATTCAGACTGCCAGTCTAAAATTATCTAAGAATCAAAGCTTTCATTGTCATAACATACCCTGAGTTCCTTGAATGGACCAGGTACTGTGCTAGGAACATAGGGCACAAAGAAGAATAATGGGCAGCCCCTATGGCAGGAGAATTTTAGGGAACAGTCTTTATCTCATTCCTCTCCCTCTGGGAGAAAGACAGAAATGGATGCTCAGAAATCCCAGGCCTGTAGAAGTAACCCGGCAGAAAATAAAAGCTGTTTCTTCCAGGTAAGTTCAGCATAGTGCTCAGTTCAGAGATCCGAAAGCCCAGAATGGATTTTAGAACATTTTAGGAGACTAGATCTCCTTTTGGACTTGGTCTAGAGCAACATTAAGCATGAAGACATTTGTTAGTCACCTTGGTCTTCTTTTGCTTCCTGCAGCACATAAAGCCTTTCTTCACTTCAGGGTCTTTGCATCAGTTATTCTCTCTGCCTGGAATGTTCTTAGCCCAACTCTTCACATGACTAGTTCCTTTTCTTTTGGGTCTCAGCTCATACACCATCTCTTCAGATGGCCCTTTTCAGACTTTATCTAAATCTACCTCCAATATCATTTGAACCCAATATAGCACTTAATATAATTTGCAATTATTTTACATATATGTTTGTTTACTTTTTAAAAATTTGTCTCCTCCACTTATATTCTCTCTCTCTTTTTTAAGAGATAGGGTCTTGCTCTGTCAACGAGGCAGGAATGCAGTGGCATCATCATAGCTTACTACAGCCTCAAACTCCTGGGCTCAGGCAATCCTCCTGCTTTAGACTCCCAAGAGCTGGGAATAAAGGTACATGCCACCATGCCTGGCTAATATTTTTCCATTTTTTTTTTTTTTTTAGAGACAGGGGTCTCACTATGTTGCTCAGGCTGGTCTCAAACTCCTGGCCTCAACTCGAGCTATCCTCCCACCTCAGCCTCCCAAGTAGCTGGGATTATAGGCACGAGCCACCGCACCTGGCTGTCCTTCACTTATATTCTATATAAACTCCATGATAGCTGAGATCATTTATGGCTGGTTCATTCTTGTATCCCCCAAACCTAGCACATATTAAGCACTTAAATATTGTTGAATAATAGCTCTTTCAGACCTATCTCCCCTGCCATTCTCTGGTAGAAGAGCAGGACTCACTGTATGTTCATATTCCTCCTGTGTTATGCTCACATCCACAGCCCTTATACCCTCAACTGAGTTGTTATTAACAGGGTCCCTCAGATCTTTCTCATGCCCCACACATGGCGTGGTGCTAGATATTAGGAAAAATGATGGTGAACCCTCTGTCCTTTTTTGTTTTGTCCCAAACTGAAGTGTAGCTGGCAGATATTCTTTGAAGTCTACGATAAAGACTTGTTCCACAGATCAAGTCCCTCCTCCCATTCTCATTCTTTTCTTTCTTGTTTTCCTCCTGCCCACCATACAGGTAAACTGCAGGGAGGGAAGTTTGCAAATAGGCACTTACTGCACCACACTTTCATAGTTCACGTCATTCCGTCTCAGTTTGCAAAACAGCCAAATTCAAGACAGACTCTAGTGGCAGGATTTAAAAATAAGATTATCAGCCACAATTAACAACATTTACATGCTCACTATCATAAAACACCAAGAAAATCCCAGCTCTTCCTAATCCTTTCTAACCACATGAAAGTGGCACAGAACTTACCTCTCGGCCAATAAGCTTCACCCATACTTTGTCTCCGACATCTACTATCTCAGAGGGTTTATCCACCCGACAGGATGACATATGAGTTCGATGGACCAGACCTGGGCACAAAAAGAGAAATAAAATAAAACAGAGGGCATGTCTAGTATTTATACTCTAAATGACTGCATAAGGAGAAGATAAGAGATGGGGAATGCAAGGGAAAAATGAAAGTTTCCACTGAAAAAAATATTTGTTAAAACTACACACTAAACCAATTTGAGATTGCTTTTTATACCTAATCAACCAACAAACATTCTTAAAATAATGCTCAATGTTAAAAAAGGTGTGATAAAATAACTACAATCATATAAAACTGATAGAAATACCAGTTGGTAAAGTTCTTTGAAAGCAAAGGCATAAAGATGTTTATACCTTTAATGCAAGAATATCATTAATGAAATTTTTTCCAAAGGAAAAACTCAATAGAGGCAAAAACCTACGGGCATAAAACACTTGCAGTATTATTACCTAAAAAGGTTTAAAAAAAAAAAAATAAGAGGCCGGGCACAGTGGCTCATGCCTATAATCCCAGCACTTTGGGAGGCTGAGACCCTGTCTCTACAAAACATCTTTTTAAAAATTAGTTGGCCATGGTGGCGCATGCCTATAGTCCTAACTACTTGGGAGGCTGAGACAGGAGAATCCCTTGAGCCCAGTGGTTGGAGGTTGCAGTGAGCTGTGATTGCACCACTGCATTCCAGTCTAGGTGACAGAGCAAGACACTGTCTCTTAAAAAAAAAAAAAAGAAAATTATAAAAATATATATTTTGCTAATTTAATAGATTAAAAATGGCACCTTGTTTATATTTCCTTTTTTCACTTAACATTTGTCATAACTGTTTTCTGTAACTGTAATTTAAATGGCTGCTTAGTCTTCCATTTGACAGATTTGCCATAGTTTGCCAAGCTACTTTCTAGTTGTTGATCATTTAGGTTGTTTTATAATTCTTCGTGTTACTTTTTTTTTAAGAGACAAGGTCTCGTTCTGCTGCCCAGGCTGGAGAGCAGTAGTGCAATCACAGCTCACTGCAACTTCAAACTCCTGGGCTCAAGCAATCCTCCCACCATGGCCTCCCAAGTAGCTGGGACTATAGGCATGTGCCACCACGCCTATTTTTTTTTTTTTTTAGAGGTGAGGTCTCGCTATGTTGCCCAGTCTGGTCTTGTACACCTGGACTCAAGTGATCCTCCCACCTCGGCCTCCCAAAGTGCTGTGATTATAGGCATAAGCCACTATGCCTGCTCAACAAAATATTTAGAAAATAACAATACCCAATGTGGTGAAAGTATAGTAAAATTAAAAATATTACTAAGGCTAGAACAAACTTTTGGAAATCACTTAGCAATGGCTATCAAGAATGATGAAATATTTATAAAATACTTCATATTTAATAAAATAACTGAAAATTTTATAATTTAGTAATAACATTTAATAAAATACTTACAATAGACCTCCTTTTCCTGTCTGTCCAAGGTCCTTTCCTTGAGAGAACCACCTCCCTTACATTCTAAGGCAATCTGGTCAGTCCATTTAATTTGGCTGGAGCTGACCTAACACCCAACTGTGGGCACATGACATAGGCTTAGTCAGTCAAGGTACTTCATCCTCCTGGCCACAATATAACTGACTGGTTCAGCGACAGACACAAGAAACCAGCTAAATCAATCATCTTTCTTAAGACATTTGTCAGGATTATAAACTACAAAAACCTGCCAATGCTTATCTTTACCACCAGATGGCAAGAGTCTGCCAGAGAGAAGCAAAGAAGAGCACTGGTAAACAAGACACAAAGCCCTGAGGGTGTAATCTGAGCACCTATTACAGCCAAGGATGAAGCTAGATTTATCCTGGAAGCCCCCAGCAAGATTGGCCAAAATGTTTCTCAACTATGTTTCTGCCCCTTGCAAACTAGAGTCTGACTAATAATTAATTTGACCCATAGTCACTTCTGAGAATCTATCCTAAAAAAGAATCTTATACGTGGGAAAAGCTATACGCTTCAGGAAAAGTAATCTACATCAAAATATTCAATGTATTTTTAAGACAGAAAAATTCAGAAACAACCTAATATCCAACAAAAGGGTGATAAGTCAATTATGGTATAGTTACTTGGTGGTCCATTCAAAAGATTATGTAAAAACATGCCAATAATTCATTCTGTAGTAAATATTAATTGAGTGCCTATTATGTGTCAAGCACTGTAAACATCTAGCATTTTCCCACACTAAATAACAAAAGCATAATGTGAAATTATACAGTATGATTACAAATGCTTAAAATACATTTAAAAAATTAGAAAGAAACGACCCAAAATGTTAACAATGATTATAGTATTACAGGTTAGTTTTTTCATTTATTTTCAAATGTTTTAATAATGGAGATTACTTCTATTCTGGACAAAATGAAAATAAACAATTATTTTAAATGACAATAAACCAGGAATTATAACTGCTCTCCCTAAAGTTACTTCGGAGACTTATTGACCTCTATTCTCATTCTCTCTCTCATACACACTACACAGACACATGAACACATGCATGTGTGCGCAAAATGCCTGAAACTCAAAGTGTCTGCCCTTTCTGTCTGGAGTTCCTATTGGAAGCCATTGCTTTCTCTATCCATGGTCACTGGGTCTCTCATACCCATGTCAGCTGATTCTGGAGGCTGATGGTCTACCTATCTGAACAACTCTGGGGCCTCCAAAATGTATATACATTATATAAGCTTTTTAAATTTTAGATCAACACATAATCTCCAAATTGGATAAAATTCATACAGTTGGAGTTTTATTTTTTCCCCTATGATGATATAATGAGCCGACTAGCCTAACTGGAAAGTTTGAAGAAGAAATTCAGATATGAAGAAAAGGGAAACCTTTCACCCTGACGTTTCTCTGGCTTCAACTGTCCTCTAATAGTTAAACATCACCTCTTTCCTCTATTGCTAACGAAAGTTATGAAGGAAATTAATGTTGAACCTAATATACTTGAGAGAACATAATTTTTCCTCCCTAAAACAGGTCTATTTATTGGAGTAGCACAAAGAAAGAAATAATGCCATTAAAAACTTGTCCTTCTCTCACCTAATCCCAAAGTATGATTTTTTTTTTTTTTTTTTTGGTCCTGGCATTTCTCTCCTGGATAAATATGACATTTCCATAAGCATTAACAGCAAAAAATTGGAAACAACTTAAAATGATTGCATGGTGCATCTGAATGACAGAATAAAGCCATTAAATGTTTACAAAAAGTGGCTGGGCGTCGTGGCTCACGCCTATAATTCTAGCACTCCGGGAGGCAGAGGCAGGATCTCTACTAAAAATAGAAAAATGAGCCATGCGGGGTGGTGTGAGCCTGTAGTCCCAGCTACTGGGGAGGCTGAGGCAGGAGGATGACTTGAGTCCAGGAGTTTGAGGTTGCAGTGAGCTATGCTGAGGCCACTGCACTCTACCCAGGGGGAAAAAGCAAGACTCTGTCGCAAAAACAAAAAACAAAAAAGGTCATCTTTACCTCTGGGGAATGTGAATCCCCCTCCAGAGTTCTCAGTCAGTCTCTCCTCAGCCATCGCCAATCAATGGTAAGCGACAATAATGCAAGCACACAGTCAAAGTGCTTTCACACCCCTTACCTTACTGAGATTGTGGATTCATTCAAACGTTTACTAAACACCTATTATATTGTAGGCAAAAATGAATCCAAGGATGAATGAAACATCCTTGCCTTTTTTGATTCTGCCAGTCAAAAAAACTTAGAGCCTAAAATATACAAATCATTCCCATTTCACAGATTAGGAAATGAAGGCTTAAAGACTACACAACTTGCCCATGTCAAGAAGCTAATAAATGGTGGGGCTGGGGCCAGAATTCATTTATTCATTCAATGAGAATTACTAAACACCCACTATACTGTAGGCACTGTACTAGGCCCTGACTCATCCAAACAGCCTAACTATTCCACAACTCAGTGGATTAAGTGCAACCCCACTCATTTTTATTATACGCCATTGTAATTTGTTTACATCTCTAGACTGTGAACAATCTGAGGGCAGCAGGGACTATGTTTTTCTTATCTTTGTGCTGCCACCAAAAAAAGGTTACCAGAGAATAGAACTCAATAATTATTTGAAAACTGAATCCATCGCCAAACATATTTGAGCTTCTACCATAAGAGCAAGGAAATCAAAAGTATAACGTTGAACAATCTCTGCTCTCAAAATTTCAAAGTTTAGTGCTGGAGGGCAGAAGACAGTAGGGAAAAAAAGAACTGTATAATTGTACAGACAACTTCGTTGTCTACTAAGATACTCACTAGCCACATAACTGTTTTAAGTTTAAATTTAAATTAGTTGAAATAAATAAAATGAAAAAGTCGGTGGCTACTGTAATGGACAGCACAGATGTGGTATAATACAAAAATAAATATTTGGTCTTTGTCCCTGTTTCTGGCAAAGAACTCCTAAAACTCCTGGGATTTCCTGAGTGATAGGAGTATATTTTATTATTCATAATAAGACCCTTTTGATCACACCTGAGTTTATGCTAATAAGGTGACAGAATGGGGACCCTAAATAGCCTCAGGAAGGGGCTAGTCACCAGAAAGACCAAGTGATGAGAGCAGTGGTCCCCAACCTTTTTGGCACCAGGGACCAGTTTCATGGAAGACAATTTTTCCACAGATGGGGGGTGGAGGTGGGGGCAAGGGGGATGGTTTCAGGATGATTCAAGCGCATTAAATTTATTATGCAGTCAAACTTCTCTGCTAATGATAACCTGTATTTGCAGCCACTCCCCAGCGCTAGCATCACTGCCTCAGCTTCACCTCAGATCATCAGGCATGAGATTCTCATAAAGGAGCATGCAACCTACATCCCTCACAGGTGCAGTTTATAGCAGGGTTTATACTCCTATGAGAATCTAATGCCACCACTGATCTGACAGGAGGTAGTGCTCAAGTGGTGATGTGAGCAATGGGGAGCAGCTATGAATACACATGAAGCTTCACTTGCTTGCCTGCTGCTCACCTCCTGCTGTGCAGCCCCGTTCCTAACAGGCCACAGGGCCACAGACTGGTAGCGGTCCATGGCTCAGGGGTTGGGGACCACAGGATTAGAGGGTTGGAACTTTTTTTTATTCTTGAGACAAGGTCTCACTATGTTGCCCAGGCTGAACTCAAACTCCTGGGCTCAAGCCATCCTCCCACATAGCTGGGACTACAGGCACGCACGTACCAAGCCTAGAGAGTAGGAAGTTTTAGTCCCACCCACCAACACCCCCACCTCTAGGAAGGGGAGGGTTGGGGCCTGGAGATTGACCTCTACAAAAATTCATGAATCTGTAGAGTTTTGGGGTTGGTGAACACATGCTAGTGCTGAGAAAGTGGCATACCAGAAAGGGCATGAAATCTCCCCACCACAACTTACCTCACCCCACTCCACCCACACCTTGCCCTTTGCATCTCTTCCATTATTTGGCTGTTTCTGGGTTATAATAAACTATATAATAACAATATACTGTAATAAAAGTTATCATGCACTGTGGCTGTAACTTACAGTTTGAGGTGCATCAGCAGAACCAGCACTAATTTCCTTACCCTTCTTAACAATTTCATACATAAAAGATTTGTTCTTAGCATAGATCTTAGCAACCCCAGCATAGGATTCTCTTCTCTCCCTACTGAGAACTTTCACCTTTTCCCTTAAAGGAAACACTTTAAGGGTTCTCTCTGGCATATCTGAATTGCAGCATCACTACTGTATTTTGGAGTCATTATTAAGTAAAATAAGGCTTTCTTGAACACAAGCACTGCCATACCAGACAGTTGTTCCAATAATCAAGAAGGCTACTAAGTGACTAACAGGAGGGTAGCATATACAACATGGATACACTGGACAAAGGGATGATTCACGTCCCAGGTGGGATGGAGCAGGATGGCAAGAGATTTTATCACACTACAATTTAAAACTTATGAATTGTTTCTGGAATTTCCCATTTAATATTTTTGGATCTCAGTTGACCTAGCATAACTGAAACCACAGAAAGCAAAGCCTCAGATAAGGGGCTCCTAATAATGAATAAAAAAATTAAAATTAAATTTCCAACACTGGGTATTTATAGTGATCTTTTAAAACATTTGTTAATCTCAAAGATCTTATGAGTGTTTTAAGTCACTTCTTAAAAATATTTGAGATAATTGTAGATTCATATGCACTTAAAAGTAACACTGTAAAGTGTTTTCCTGAGTTCTGTGAGCTGTTCTGGCAAAGTCTCAAACTTAAAGAAGGGTTTGTGGGAACTGCTGATTTATAGCTGGTTGGTCAGAAGTACAGGTGGCCCAGGACTTGTGACTGGCATCTGAAGTGGGGGCAATCTTGCGGGACTGAGTCCCCTTAACTTCTGAGATGTGATGCTAATTCAAGGTAGATAATGTCAGAATTGAATTGAATTTTTGGACGTCTAGCAAATTGGTGTCAGAAAAACAAACCAGAAAAGATATAGGACATTTCTATTATTGCAGAAAGTTCTATTGGACAACATTATGAGAGGAGAAAGAAAAATCTAGTTTAGATCTGAATACTAGGAAGCGGTCTTCAACTCAGTAGTGGCTAAAGAAACTATCTCAAATTATAGTTTACTTTCCTGAACCAAAGATGTTAAGATCTAATCAGACCAGAGTTATTTCCTAACTCAGTCCTTTCAGGATGAGACTTAATAATCTTCCTCCTTTAAGGCAGAGAAGCTAAGATACACTATAGGAAGTCAACTGTTCAAGTTATCCAATAAAGCAACAGAAGATCCCAGGATTGGAACTCACGAGTTTCCACCCAATTATTTGGCTCCCTGAGCTCTCCCTCTGAGGCTTGTCTCAGCACAGCTGTCAGACTGACAGATTCACTTGCAACCTGTCAGCCACAATGAAAGGCATCACCTGGCAGGGTATGGACACAAGTGAGATGAAGACTGACTTCTGGAAGGTCACAGGCCTTTAATCCCCACATAATCCCCAAAGTGTCACATGAATGCCCAAGTAAGAATGAGACTTTCAGGCACTGGCAGCCATGGCAAGTACACTAACAAGAAAATCTGTCCTCAGACAAAAAGGGGTGTACAACCTATGGGGTGGGGATGAGTTTCAGTTCATTGAATCCGAGACAATATAAAATGAGAAACTTAATTACAGGCTGCTGACTGCCAGCTTGAGAACTACTGGTAAGCCACTTCTAATGTAAAGATGCAATTTGCAGTATAGTAGTCTCACAAAATGAGACCCTGTCTCAAAAAACCAAACAAACAAAAAAAATAAAATAAAATGAATTGTTGGACATCCAGTGGATGTTGGAGAATCAGAGAACTGGAGAATTGCTGGTGTAGGAAAAAACATCTCAGATACAATCCACCAGATCTTGTTCAGATTTCCCATTTTACTTGTACTCATTTGGGTTTGTGTGTGTATCTGTATGTATTTAGTTCCATGTAATTTTACCATGTATGTACATTCATGTATCCACCACCAAAGATATAGAACAGGTTGACCTCCACAAGGATCCCTCATGTATGAGGATCCCTCCCCATACTCCCTCTCCTCCTTAATCCCTGTCAACTACCAAGTAATCTGTTCTCCACTTAGATAATTTTGTCACTTCAAGAATGTTACATAAAAATATTTGCAAATCACATATCTGATATGGGACTAGTATCCAGACTATACAAAGAACACTTACCTCACTCAACAATAAAAAGAAAAATAACCCAATTTTTTAAAGAGCAAAGAATTTGAACAGACATTTCTCCAAAAAAGATATACAAATGGCCAATAAAAAAAATAAATAAAAAAAATTTAAAAAAACCAAATGGCCAATAAACACATGAAAAGAAGCTCAACGTTATCAGCCATTAGGGACATGGAAATGTAAATCAAAAGCACAATGAGATGACACTTCACACCCATTAGGTTGGTCATACTCAAAAAGACACATAACAAGCATGGACAAAGATGTAGAGAAAGTAGAACCCTCATACATTGCTGATGGGAATGTAAAATGGTGTAGTCACTTGGGAAAAACAGTTTGGCAGTTCTTTAAAATGTTATACGTAACATATGATCCTGTGATTCCACTCCTAGGTATATACCCAAGAGAAATGAAAGCATAAGCCCATGCAAAAATGTGTACACAAACATTCATAGCAACATTATTCATAATAGCAAAAAAGTAGAAACAACCCAAATAGCCATCAATTGATAGAAGTGCAATAAATTGATTTGGAATGGCAATAAAAAGGAATTAAGAACATACTACAAAACAGAACCTTGAAACATTATGCTAAGTGAAAGAAGCCACTAATAAAAGACCACATATTCCATTATAAATTATTCCATTTATAAGAAATGTGCAGAATAGGTAAACATACAGTGACAAGGTATTATAGATTGGTGGTTGCCTAAAGCTGGGGGAACAGAGAGAATTTGGAGTGAATGCTAATGGGTACAGGGTTTCCTTCTGGGGTGACGACAATGTTCTCAAATTAGATTGTGGTGATAGTTGCAAAACTCTGAATATACCAAAAAACCACTGAATTGTACACTTACGTGGGTAAAATGTGTGGTAGTGAATATCTCAATAAATCTATTTTTTAAAAATTAAGAAAAATTTAAATTAAGAATGTTATGTAAGTGGAATCATAAAGTGTGTAGCCTTTTGGGATTGGATTAGCTAGTTTTCCACTCAGCGTAATTCTCTGGAGATTGATCCAGGTTGTTGCCTGTATCAACACTTCACCCTCATTCCTTTTTATCACAGACTAGTATTCCACTCTATGAATGCACCACAAAGTAACAGAGTTACTTTTTAATCAGTACTGAGAATGAGTGTCTTTTAATATAGCACCAAAAAATATTTTTTTCTCCTGTGAGTTGTCTTTTCATATCCTTGGCCCCTTTTTCCAATTCCACCTTTTTTCTTTTTATCATATGTACTGGAAATTCTTTTTCCCAACTTAACTTTGCTTATGAGGATTTTTGCAATTAAGTTTCTTTTATGTAGTGAAATGTTCTTCTATATTTTCTTCTAGTATTCTTATAGTTACTTTTGTTTTTTTTTTTTCTGAGACAGGATCTTGCTCTGTCACCCAGGCTAGAGTGCAGGGGTGTCATCATAGCTCACTGCAACCTCAAACTCCTAGGCTTAAGTGATCCTCCTGCCTCAGCCTCGAGAGTAGCTGGGACTACAGGGGTGCGCCACCACACCTGGCTAAATTTTTTATTTTTTGTAGAGATGGGGTCTCATTATGTTGCCCAGGTTGGTCTCAAACTCCTGGCCTCAAGTAATCCTCTCACCTTGGCTTCCCAGAGTGTTGGAATTACAGGAGTGAGCCACCATGCCTGGCCTTTTTTGTTATTCTTTTTTTTTTATTGAGACAGGGTCTCGCTCTATTGCCTGGACTAGAGAGCAGTGGCGTCATCATAGCCCACTGCAATCTCAAACTCCTGGCCTCAAGCAATCCTCCTGCCTCAGCCTCCCAAGTAGCTGGGACTACAGGTGCACACCACCACACCTGGCTAATTTTTCTACTTTTTTCTTTTTCCTTGAGGGAGAGCACAAATAATCCACAAATTATGCAGTCAAGTTTCCCACATTTGGGGAAATCACAGGGGTCAGCACATCCAGAGTGCAATGGACAAGCCTTGCCCTGGGAAAACCACCTTTGTGATCATAGTATCTCCCCTTCCAGGCAAGTATAATTTTTTTCTATTTTTTATAGAGACAGAGTCTTACTGTGTTGCTCAGGCTAGTCTTAAACTCCTGGCCTCAAGCAATCCTCCTGCCTTGGCCTCCCAAAATGCTGGGATTATGGATGTAAGCCACTGCACCCCCCCCATTTTTTTCAAATGTTAACATCTTTAATAAATCTTTAAGTTATTTTAATATAAGAAGTTAGCAGGCTGTGTCTTTGGATCCACCAGAAGTGTGATACAGTAGAAAGTCCCCTGGGCTAGGATTCAGAGGGCTTGCGTTCTAGTCCCAGCTGTGCCATTACCTAGCTTAATCACTCTGGGCAGGCCACCAGTGTGGGGAACCTGCCTTTTCTACTTAACACAATTGTTTTGAGAAATAAATAAGATTACAGATATAAAAGGGAGTCTCCAAAAATGCTCAACAGATATCTATTTACAAAGAAAATTTAAAATATTATATATATTTGTATTGTTTACAATACCATTTCCATTCCATGTGCCCTATACTAGAAAACTCACAACGTCAGCCTCAGAGAGAAGTAGTTTGTCATCCCCAAAATCCTATGTCCACAGAGGTCAAGTGACTTACCCAGGGTCACAAGTGAAGTCTAGGGAGGAGCTGGTTCCAGAAGTGAACCCAATTAGCTATACCCCAGCTCTCCCGTAAGTCATAAAACGCCATTCTTTTGATAAGACCTGCCAGCTAAAAACGAACTGTCATCACTTGTCTATATTCATATCTAGACACTAAAAACAAACAAAAAACTACTGTCTGAAAAATGTACAGCCTGTAATTAGGATGTGTCGAGGGTGACAGCAGAGAGTTGAAATGGGAGGGCTAAATTTCAAGTTATAGGTCTCACCTTGCTTCCGACAGCCTGGGATTTTGATAAAGGCTCCATAGTCTGTCACCATAGCAACCTATAAAGACAAAAAAAAAAATCAATGTCACACAATTGAGAATCTTTCTTCGTAGCACTTAACCTAGTCTCTCTGAATCACTACTTGGTACTGACTGCCTCTGTCTCCTATAAAACTGCCTAAAAATGATGCTCTGTCAAATATTCTTTTTGTTCTTTTTGAAATTTAGACTGACCTAAGAAGGGTTCCATGGTGTAATGGTTAGCACTCTGGACTCTGAAATTTACACTGACAGATATGTGTGTACACATTAAAAACACTGGTGAGATTAGAATGTTGTTACTTAGTATGATGGTACCAAGGAATGTCCAAATCCCACAACTATTGAAATCACCAAATGAGATTCATGAACAAAAGGAACAGCAAAAAACCAGCAGAAAAGTAAATATTGATATCACCAAAGGAGTGTCATGAACAAAAATAATAGCAGAAAACCAGGTAGTAAAGTTACACTTTATATTTGCTGGGATTGAGGCCTCTGATCCCAATACAGAGAACTTTAATAATTTGGGATTAATCATGTAGGACATCCCTATTTCTAAACTTCAAATCAAACCAGACCATACAGAATACTATATCTCACTCTAAATCTGAGTCTTGGGTTTTATCAAGACAATTATATAAAAAGCCAATACACAGACATCTAATAGAAACTTAAAAGATATAATCAGAAAGAAAAAGAGTTGGCCTCAAGTTTTCTGCAGAATTGATCTAAGACAGATAAATTAGAGTCTTGACGGGTCTAGTACAGCCTAGTAGTACAGCCAGGTATAGCACAGATATTGGATCTATGTACTAGGCAACTAATAAATGTTAGGAGTGAAAGGTCCAGAACCCTTGCCAGATAAATCATTAACCCAGGCTCTACCCCTCTCCTTCAGCCCACCCCATCCCCCATCTGTGGATTGGGGGTAATGTCACTACATACTGAATTTATCACTAAATTCATTCATATTTGTAAAATATTCAATACAATCTTTCGTATATATAAACACTATTCTTTTCAATGCCTTTAATTAGTTGTTTCATCTTGGGCCATCACTGTTGCAGCTTTACAACAACTAAAACAAGGGGACTGAGTAAGACAATCCCTGCTGCACTGCTACTCACTAATATATACTGAATACTCACTATATGCAAAACTATTCAAAATGCTTTGCATAATCCTCATGTCACTGTATGAAGCTGGTATTATTATTCCCATTCAACACATGACAAAATAAGGCATGAAGAGATTAAGTAACTTACCCAAGGTCCAAAGCTAATAAGTAGCAGAGCTAGGATTTGAACCCAGAGAGTCTTAACTACACTAGAGCTGCTCATAGGTTCTCTTTAACTATAAAACTCTAATGGCCAAAACCAATGTGATATCTGATATCCTATCTGCTCCTGGCAGCAATCCTAGGAAGTATATAAGGTAAGTCCCTATGCTGCAGATGAGGCAGAATAGTATAGGTGTAGCGGTGTGCAAAAGCCCCAGCTACTCAGGAAGCTGAAGCAGGAGGATCACTTGAGCCCAGGAATTCCAGTCCAGCCTGGTCAACATAGAGAGATCCTGTCCCTAAAAAAACTTAAAAAACAAAGAAAGAATAATCTTTTACAGAGAATAATCAGTAATAAGTGTAGAAAGAGCACAGGCTTTAGAGTAAAAGATGTGTCTTCTAATCCCAGCTATGCTATTTCCTACCTTTGGGAGCTTGGATATAACTTGCCTTTCAAGGCCTAAGTTCCCATTTGTTTTCACTTTGCCGCTGCAGATTACAAATGATGTACATAAAGTGCCTGACACTGGTATCTGGCACATATTGTACATTCAATAAAGTACAACTTTTTAATAATTTGCAGTCCAAGATAACGAAGCACAAAAAGATTAGTGACTGGTAGGAAGACAAACAACTTAGAATCCGAGTCCCTTGACTCCTACTCCAGTGCCTCCTACTTCACCAAATTATCATCATTACTCACTTCAGTATTAGGATGGAAACAGACAAAGACTTGCATTCTCCTCATTTTTTAATGGGGATATTGGGACAGAGCACTTGAACTAACTCTCCAAGACACAGCATGAAGAATACATTACAAACCGAAAGTTCTATACCCCTGTTTCACACTGATGAATATGCTATGCTGGGGGAGAGTCCCAAAGAAACAGTACAATCACACAGATACTTAAAATCAAGGCAAGGTGGAGCCAGAGGAAGGACTTTAGAGATTAGCTGGTCCAATCCTGTCATTTTTCAAATGAGGAAAGTGAAGACCAGAGACACAAAGTGCTTACCCAAGTTCACAAAACAATCTGTTCTGTGTAAAAGAGGGCCACATAAAAGATAAGTCTTTCAATTTTTAATTAAAATCAAAGCAAATTCGATCTTTCTGGACCAACTGAAGGTACTCTGATTGGCTTTTGCTCCAGGGTTCTAGAAAGAGGGCTGAAAATTCTCATGTTGTACAACAACATTATTAAAGAGCATAATTATCTAACAAACTTAAAAGCAGCATCTGGAAGTGAGAGCTCAAATTACCTCACTGCTGTAAATTAAGACAATCTCACTTTTCAATCCTGAAGCTCCAGTGTCACTTTAGTCTTTACAGGTAATACAACAGACTTGAATTTGGCTTCTCCCAAAGGAAAGGTTAATGTGCTCCAGAATGGATACACTCAACTGTTCAGTTAGGAAAAGCCATTCTTTCCAATCCCAGCACCAGGTGTTTCCATCACTGTGTCTCCTAGGGTGCAGTCAGAGTTGAAAGTAACAGGATGGCACCTGCCGTAGATGATCACACAATCTGCCTGGTGTCCCAGTAATAATTAGTCAAACAGCTCAGGGGAAAAAATTCAGTAATTATCTCAACTGAATTTAGGGTTTGGGTAAAATGAATTTCCCCTCTTCATATTAGAGGTGGCACTGGCCTTGAAACTCATTATCCCCATAATGTAAATGAGGAATTTGAGGCTCAGAGACATAAGTTACTTGTGCAAAGTCACAAAGTTAGAAAGTAGCACAACCAGGTATAGCACAGACATTTTTTGACTTGCAGCCCAATGTTATTTCCACCTTACCAACACCAATCTCCCCTCAGCATTTCTTTGGCAATGGCAGGCCTGAGCCAAATCCTAACTCCCATTGCTATACTTGTACCCCCTACTGTGCTTAATGGACTCTGGCACCAAGATGCCTCTCAGAGGATAAGGGAAGGATGTATATTGGCTTCTCAGCTATTTAATCACTGGGCCCCATATTCCCTGCTGAGCCCACTAACAGAAGAACTGCTAGGATATGGGCCGCACCACTAGTTTCTTCAATGAGGCTTGGGGTCAATTTTATTCCAATATTTACTAAGCACCTACTATGTGCAAGATACAACATCATGTACTGTGAAATAACTTTGTCATTTATTAATGATTGGGCGATTATTAAACTTCTGAGAAGAGTTTCCTTATCCATTAAATGGGGTTAATGATTTCTTCAGAGAGATTCAATAACACAGAATGTATGGAAGTGCTAACAGACATTAGGCTAAAAATTTTTTTGAATTTTAATGTAACTTATCTTCTTTGTAAATATTAGGTACTCATTTAATGTTCATTGGATGAATATCCTGAAAAGTTTCTTCTTTCCAATTTATCATAAAATTTCTCTTTCCCTAATTTCAACTCACTTCTAAATCATCCTTTTACAAAATGTGCTCTTGAAAGAGTAAGTTAGAACTACAAAGTTCTCTCTGAACATTCCCACAGACCATCCTTCCTTGATAGTAATATGTAGAATCTACACTAATTAAAGCCCCATCTCATTAGAAAAAGCTGTAGGTCAGGAGCCACTTTACTAGAAATCTGAGTCAGTCTGTGGAAGACAGAGCGCTTTTCCCTCTCTTTTGTGCAGCACCTGACAAATGAGTGCTTCATGATCAGAAAAATCATTTTCATCTCCAGTGCTACCACTTCCTTTTTCTTAGCTCTGCTACCTTACTAACTTTTGGGCATTCCATGGGCCATAAAGGAAAAGGACAGAGGCTCTGAAGAGCAGAGCTGTTTGCTATTTGTTAAAATATTATTCTTTGTATCTTGGCTGTTATATTACAAGTTGGGATCAACTTAACAGAAGCCAAAAGCCACAATTATCTATAACCAACTGACAGTCACAAATTCTATCCTCAAAGACCTCATATTATTAGGAGGCAAAACTTTTGTCAAACATAAAGCAAGTATGAATGCCAAGTATGAATGATATTGTTAAAATACCACAGGCACTCATAAGACACTAAATAGAATTTTTTGGCCTTACTTTCACTTCATGAGGAAGGAGAAAATATTATTGAATTCCTATGTCTCAGGCATTGTATTTTTATAGTTGATAGCTTATTCAGCCATCATTGTAATCCTGTGGAAGTAGTTATTATCTCCATTTAACAAGAAAACCGAAACTCAAAGAGGTTAAGTGACAGTCTCAAAAGACACACAGTAAGTAAAGGAGCTGGGACAGAATACTGGTTCTGTCTGGTTCCAAAGCCTTTGCTCTCTAAACAAATACAATGCCTTTCCCTCCAAAGGTTGATCATTCAGTCATCAAAAATGTATCAAGCATCTACCATTTCCTACCTACCCACCTAAGACTGAGATATACAATTGGCTGGGTGCAGTGGTTCACACCTGTAATCCTAGTACTTTGGGAGGCCAAGGTGGGAGGACTGCTTGAGGCCAGGAGTTACAGACCAGCCTGAGCAACATAGCAAGACCCCATCTCTATAAAAAATAAAAAAATTAGCTGGGCATGGTGGCACACTCCCGTAGTCCTACCTACTCAGGAGGCTGAGGCAGGAGGATTGCTCGAGCCTTGGAGTTTGAGGTTGCAGTGAGCTCAGTGAGCTATAGTGACGCCACTGCACACTAGCCTAGGCAACAGAGCAAAACCCTGTCTCAAAAAAAAGAAAAAAAAGATACACGACAAAACAGACAGAGCTCTGCTCTCATGGAGTTTAGTGTCTTGTGAAAAAGATAGATATTAAACAAGTACACAATTCAATACAGGATGAACCCATTTATTTGTGATGGGTAAACAATCTCTGAGGAGACAACATTAGGGCTGAGACCTAAAGGGTGAAAAGAAGATGGTGAGCAAGTGGATAGAAGGAACAATGTCTTAGTCCATTCCTGCTGCTATAACAAAACACCATAGACTAGATAATTTATAATAGTAGAAATTTATATCTCACAGTTCTGGAGGCTGGGAAGTTCAAGATCAAAGGACCAGAAGATTTGGTGTCTGATAAGGGTTCACTTTCTGCTTCAAAGGTGGCACCTTATAACTGTCTTCACATGGCAGAAGGAATAAAAGGGCCAGGCAGCTCTCTGAAGCCTCTTTTATAAGGGCATCCCATTCACAAGGGCTCTGTCCCAGTGCAATGATATTAAGAGATGGGGTCTTTAAGAGATGATTAGGCCATGAATGAATTAGTGCCTTATAAAAAGGGTTTGAGTTTGCTCCTTCTGTCCCTTCTGTCATGTGAGGACACAGCATTTGTTCCCTCTGCAAGATGCAGCGGCAAGGCGCCATCTTGGAAGCAGAGAACAGCCCTTACCAGATACCTAATCTGGTGGAGCCTTGGTCTTGGACTTCTCAGCCTTCCAGAACTGTGAGAAATAAATTTCTGTTCTTTATAAATTACCCAGTCTCGGGTATTTTGTTATAGCAGCACAAACAGACTAACTAGACTAACACAAACAGCATGTACAAAAGTCCTGAAGAGAAAGAAAGAGCTTAGACTGTTCAGAGCTATAAGGAGGCCAGTGTGCCCGGACTATGAGTAGGGTAGAACAAAACAACATTATCAGGCAGAGGCCAAGTCATGGAAGGGCCATGAAAATGAGTTTGTATTCAATTATAATGAGAGGCCTCTGAAGAGCTGTGAAAAAGCAGCATGTCCAATCTGGTTTTTGTGTTTATTTGTTTGTTTTATGTGCCATAAAATGGTTCTTAACCAATCTATCTTTAAAATGTTATTCTGACAGATTAGAGAAGGGTTATAATAGAAGTAGGGATGTCAGTAAGGGTCAGGCAAGAGATGGAGAGCTTGAACTAATGGGTTGCCAAGGGGATAAAGAAGTACATAAGCCAGAGACATAATTAGGATTTATGGATAAACTGGAGTGAAAGGGAAAATCAAGATCAGACCAAGAACAGAAGTCAAGGATGATGCCCAGATGTCTAGCTTGAGTACCTGAACAGATAATGGTTTCATTTGCTGAGATGGAAAAGACTAGAAGAATAGAATTGTCTTTGTCCATTTTGTGTTTCTATAACAGAATACCAGAGACTGGGTAATTTATAAAGAACAGAAATTTATTTGGCTCATGGTTCTGGAGGCTGGGAAGTCCAAGATCAAAGTGCCAGCATCTGGCAAGAGTCTTTTTGTTGCATCATCCCATGGCAGAAGGCAAGAGGGCAAGAAGGAGAGCAAGAGATCAAACTTGCAGCCTCAAGCCCTTTTATAATTGGCATTAATCCATTCATGAGTGTGGAGCCCTCCCAACACTGTTGCATTGGGAATTAAGTTTCCAACACGTGCTTTTTAGAGGACATATTCAAACCATTGCAGTTAGAAAATTTAAAACTCAGTTTAGAACATAAACTAGAGATGCTGTGAGGTATCCAAATGAAGATGTCAAGTATGCAGGTAGATGTCTGGAGCTTAGCAGAGCTACATGTGGTAGCCAGATGCTCCACTAGACTTTCTCATTTGATCTAAAATACTCAAGATAGTCTCAAGTGGACAGGGGCATCCAATCCTGTTGCTTTTCACTCTCAATCTATTATTAACATAAATGATATGTTTTCAAAGCACAAAAGAATATACCTCTCCTTGGAAAATAGTGTAGAGAGCAGGCAAGTTTTCCATGGTCTCAGGCCTTCCTGAATTCATCCTTAATGTTCTATGGCTCCTCCATTTCTCTTCTACTAAAACTAATTCAAGTGTCCTGTCACAAAGAAATTAGACAATAATGAGAGAGATATCTGCATTAAAGAAGAAATGAATGTGCAGACAGTCCACAGCTAGTCTCTATAGAACAACAGCATTAGAATTAACACCGTGTACTTTTATCCAAATTTCTTTTGTCTATTCTAATTGTGGGGAGTTTTGGAAACCTTGATCTTACTACTTTACAATTTGTTACTTACCCAAGGCTATCAGACTACTGGTTTTGTTGTTTATTTATTTATTTATTTTATTGCTACTGTTGCTATTCTTTTGCCAGGGGAAGAATCTGGCGGGAGGTGGGAGGGTTAGGGGAGGAGTGTATGTAAATGGATCTCAAAAAAGTGGAATAATAATAATAAGGGGCTAACATGTATCAAGAACTTACTATGTCCAGGCACTGTGCTAAGCACTGGACATGCAATATCTCATTTAATTCTCAAAACTCTCAACATGTAGGTTGTATTATTATTATATTATATAGAAGAGAGACCCAAGTCTCCCAGAAGTCAAATTACAAAGCCTATGTCAAAAACCCAGCAAATGGTAGAGTCAAATCCTGGCTGATCCCAGAGTCCATGCTCTACCACTATGCTAGGCATTAAATCTGAGCGACTTCAAAATGACAGAGAAGAGCTTGCTTTTTTCCCTGAAAAAATTAAAACACACACACATTTTAAAAGTTCAGATAATACATTAATAACGAGGAAAATAAAATCATCCATAATTCAATTTGGTTTATATTCTTTCAGACTTAATACATGGAAGTGGTTTTTTAATGGAATCATGAAATCATTAATCATTAACCATTATTTTCTTACTTAATATATTATAGGCAAATCATATACACACATCTTTTTGTAATGCCTGCATAATAATCCATTGTTGGATGTACAAAATTCATTTAACTATTTATGAATTATGTTAAAAGCAGATTGCAATTCAGTAATCTGAGGTGGTACTCAAGATTGTGCATTTTCAACCAGCTCCCAGGTGATGCTGACGCTGCCTAAGTAGCAAAACTGAGAACTCTGAAGTTGTAAGGGACCCTACAGATACTCTCGCTCAGCCTCCTGATTTTAAAGAGAGAGGAAGCTAGCAATCAGTGGCTCTTAACCACATCCCTTTACTCTGCTGGGTAAATCACTGCTAGATAAAGATAAACTTTATGGTACTATCCTCAGTTCTCTTTTTCCTCCCAATTATACTCGACACCAATAAGACCTGAAACTATTTTTCTTGGGTTTTCATAGGCGAATACTTTCTTCTCTCCTCAACCCCCACTGCTCCCTCTCTCACTTTCAGATGAAGATTTCGTGTCCTACTGTTGGCAAGTCTTCCTGATTTACAATGACCATCCATTAAGTGGACAGCCTTGCTTGAAATGGAAATGAAAGGAAATCCGGTCAGACTTCCAAATCCTTGTTCTATCATCCTATAACCCAGGAACATTTCTTTCCTCAAGTTCCATAAGATAATCTTGTGGATAAACTTGCTCTTTTCTGCTTAGGTCAGCCAGAGGTGTCTTTTTATCACTTTACTAAAAGTACATCGAATAGAGACAGATTTGTCAGTTCTTGAGAAATGGCTCATAAACAGGTTAATTCCAAGTTTTATAGCCTGGTTGAATCCTGCCTCTTTCACTCCCCAGCTATGCAGTCTCATCTCTAGCCCTTGCCTTCCTTCTGCCCAGCATCCCTCACCTCACAGGCTAGAACAGGAGTTATTAATCTGAGGTCAACAGTTCTATCAAGAAACCTTTATTATTCCTCCAATACTTGGAAAATAAGTGAGGTACAGAATCCACAAAGGCACCAGCAGCTGGGGCATACAAATGGGGCTCAAACATCTTAGTCTATCATCTGTTCCTCTCCACCCTAAGGTCATGGAAAGAGCAATAAAAGCAGAAATGAACTTATGTTGTTCCTTATAGACTTCTGCTGTGAAAAGCATATAAAAAGGTAAGTTTAAAGCTCTCCTGTTTACCCCTCTTGTATAACAGTAACCTGAGAAGCCCTATGAAATTCTTCAACAAGGAAACTGGCATGCAGTTTTAAGGGAAAGCCTGAACTATAACAGTATAACAGTACTATAACAGTACAGTAGTCCCCCTTATCCGCGGTTTCACTTTCCAGGGTTTCAGTTACCCACAGTCCACTGTGGTCTGAAAACATTAAATGGAAAATTCCAGGTCGAGCACGGTGGTTCATGCCTGAAATCCCAGCACATCAGGAGGGTGAGGCGGGAGAATCGCTTAAGGCCAGGAGTTCGAGACCAGCCTGAGCAACACAGCGAGACCTCATCTCTACCAAAAATTTAAAAATTAGCCAGCTGTGGTGGTACATGCCTGCAGTCCCAGCTACTCAGGAAGCTGAGGTGGGAGGATCGCATAAGCCCATGAGTTACAGATTGCAGTGAGCTATAATCGTGCCACTGCACTCCAGCTTGGGCCACAGAGCAAGATCCTGTCTCAAAAAAAAAAAAAAAATTCCATAAATAAGCAATTCTTAAATTTAAAAATGCAGGCTGTTCTGAGCAGCATAATGAAATCTTGCGCTGCCCCACTCTGTCCTACCTAGGGACATGAATCATCCCTTTATCCACCATATCCATGCTGTATATACTACCCACCCATTAGTCACTTAGGAGCCCTCTCAGTTATCAGATTGACTGTCATAGTACTGCAGTGCTTGTTTTCAAATAACCCTTATTTCACTTAATAATGACCCCAAAGCACAATAGTGATGCTGGCTATTCAGATATGCCAAAGAGAAGCTGTAAAGTGCTTCCTTTAAGTGAAAAGGTGAAAGTTCTCAACTTGAGGAAAGAAAAAAAATCGTATGCTGGGGTTGCTAAGATCTACTGTAAGAACAAATCTATGTGTGAAATTATGAAGGAAAAAGAAATTCATGCTAGTTTTACTGTTGCATGTCAAACTGCAAAAGTTACAGCCTCATTGCATGATAAGTACTTAGTTAAGATGGAAAAGGCACTAAATTTGTGGGTGGAAACATGAGTAGAAACATGTTCCAATTGACAGCAATCAGGTTCCGGACCATCCAGTTTCAGGGATCCACTGGGGTCTTAGAACATATCCCCCCAAAACAATGGGAGACTATTGTAACAGGTTTAAAATGTCAGGAAAGCAGATGGTTGCCATTTTAAAATATGGGATTTAAATCTGTTTTCAAATTATGTTCTGTAGAAACCTAGGATTCTATGGTGGTTATTCAGAGGCTCGTCAGTTAATTCAAGTTGATTTTTTAAATGTCAACTCTGAAATATATAGATCACTCCAGGGTTCAAGAAAACCAAAGAGGCTTGCTCTAGGCCGGCTAACCAGAGGGAGAGCCTCCATACCAAAAGCAGAGGGAGCAGAGCCCCCAAAGAAACCAGAGTTGGGGGAAGTCCCACTCAGAGCAGTTGGGCAAGTAGGATCCTCTCCTCAGTAATTAGGCACAGGTCGATTATTGCTGATTCCCACTGACCCTCCCAGCCTTGGGGTAGGCCACAGTGGCAAGAGGAGAGATGGGTGGGAATTACTGGAGAGGTGCCTACTATAACAGTGTATTCTCCTTTGATCCAGTTTACATATTAAGCTTCTGTATAAGATTTCATTTGGGGAAAAGAAGGAGTTCTGCTACTTTTAAAAAGTTTATAAAACATTGAGATAGGTATAGTCCAGTCAGATAGTACCACATTCATAGACCTAAAAGAACAAGTAAATTGACAAGGATTGAGGTATACCATGTGCAATTGCCCTGCAATAGTCCTGAAAGCAGAACTCAAGGGCTTCATTTCACTTGAATGTTTTAAACAATTGTGTTAGGTAGGGAAGCAATAGGGGACCAATTACTAGCCACTCTCTTCCCAAAACAAGGGGCAGAGCAAGGAAAGTGGGAGTAGAAGTGGGAGGCGCAGCAGGGGAAATGGTGGCCCAGAGTGAAGTCAGAGTCTACGTTGGCTAAGGAGGGAATCTGCAAAGAGTGTGGAGAACAGTAGGGTGATAAGGCCATCCACACATTGGAGCAGCTCCAAATGCGGACTCAGAGCTCAAGAACGGAGACGTGGGGCCTGAGGATTAGAAAAATAATGCAATATTAATTTTATGATTTTGGTAGTTATATTGTGGTTATGTATGAGAATGTCCTTGTTCACAGAAAAACAAGGACTATCAGATCAGCAGTTTAACTCAAATAATTCATTAAAATAAGTTATTTGTACCTCTATAATTTTGTGATTGTTTCAAAGTCTTTTAAAAATTGTGCATGGTGGCCAGGCACGGTGGCTCACACCTGTAATCCTAGAACTCTGGGACGCTGAGGTGGGAGGATTGCTTGAGCTTAGGAGTTTGAGACCAGTCTAAGAAAGAGCAAGACCCCGTCTCTACAAAAAATTTAAAACTTAGCCAGGCATGGTGGCATGCGCCTGTAGTCCCAGGAAGCTGAGGCAGAAAGATCGCTTGAACCCAGGAGTTTGAGATTGCAGTGAGCTACGATGATGCCATTGCACTCTAGGCAGGGTGACAGAGCGAGACTCTGTCTCAAAAAAAAAAAAAAAGTATGCATGCAATTGGGGAAAAACAGTCCACACAACCTGTTCTCCCATCCCCAAATGATAAGAAGTTTAAAGAACAATATTAAATTGGCATGATACTTTATAGTCTTTGGAACTTCATTTGATGTGTCACCTTACTAATCCGATCAAGATTTTTGTTGCTATTGTTTTTAAGTTTATTTGGATAATTGACTAGATCACTAAGGGTGTTAAGGGAATTTTAATTTATCTTTCACCTATGTTAGAACTGAGAAGAGAGTAAGCTAATTAAAAATACTGGGTTATGAACAAAGACAGAATAATGACCCCAGAGCCTGCATTCCTAACCATTACACTACACTGCCTTAAAAAGAATTCAGTCCACATCTAACACTATGTCCCAACATTACAGGAATCAATGAGGATTGATTGGCAACTTCAAATGGTGCACCCTCAATCCTTGTCAATTTACTTGTTCTTTTAAGTCTATGAATGGGGTCCTATCAGAAGGACATCATTCATGGAAGAGCCTAGGATGAGCAAGATCTGGATCCACTCATTTAAACATGAAACCAAGGAACATTTCTTATTTGATTTTGTGTTCCCAGTGCCTGGTATGCTACAGTTACTCAGTTTTTTTGAATGAGTGAATGGAGTCTTACTATGTGCTAAGCACAGGTAAAGAAAGAGGGAGCCAGGAGCGGTGGCTAATGACTGTAACCCAGCACTTTGGGAAGCTGAGGCAGGAGGATCACTTGAGGCCAGGAGTTCAAAACCAGCCTGGGCAATATAGCAAGACCCCACCTGTACAGAAAAAAAAAATTAGCCTGGTGCATGTCTGTAGTCCTAGCTACTCAGAAGGCTAAGGTGGGAGGATTGCTTTTGAGCCCAGAAGTCTGAGGTTCCAGCCTGGGCAACAGAGCAAGACCCTGTTTCTTTAAAAAAAAAAAAAAACAATCAGGAATGCATTCTGGTCTACAGGATATAGAAGGAGAAGGAAGCGTGTCGCATATAATATGTTAAATAGGTCAACAGATGAGAGACATTCAAATGCCAAACCAGTGGCCTAACCTTTCTGTATCCTACCAAATTGCTACAGTGACTGTGTTAGATAGATGCTTCTTCCTTCTGAACTCCAGTCATGGACCTGTTGAGAAAATGGCCAGAAGCAGGAAAGAGAAAGAATAATAAAAAGCCAGGAAAAACACAGAAGAGGGACTCATCAAATGTAAAAGCTGAAAGGAGTTATGGAGATCATTAAGCCTATCATTCTTATTTAACTGAAACTGAGGCCAAGAGAAGCCAAGTGATTTGACAAAGGCTGCTCACAGTTACAACAATGGTACTAGACCCCAGGACTTACTCTACTACTCCACATTACTCTTTCAGTCAATTATCCCTAAAGTCCCTTCAAAGTCCCCTAATACTAATAGCTAGTATTTGAGTGCTTCATATTTGCCATGTATTAATCTAAGAGCTTTAATTGTCTTAACCAATTTGTCTTCTTGACCACCCCGTAAGATGGGCAATTATCACTGACATTTTAAACATGAAGACACAAGAGAAGCTAAGTAACTTGATCAAGATTGCAAAACTATGAATGATGGAGATGGGATTCAAATAATATTTATGGATTTTTTTCCCCTCTCTTTCCAGATTGTGAAATTCTTGTGAGCCTGCCCCTGTCTTGCACATCACCGTATCCTTCCTCCCCAAATCTCCAGTGCCTAGCACAGGGTAAGGCACATAGATATTTATGACTTTCTACTAGAATAGTGAAGCATTTAATTCTACTCTATTAAAATTGTTAATTAATTCATCAATTCAGTGCAATATTTATTGGTGTTTATATATAAATATATGTAAGGTCCTGAGCCAGGTACTTTATAAACCTACTTTTCAATCCTTAAAACTACTCTACAAAGTAGGTTACCCTGTTTTACAGGAATGAAGTAACTTGTCCAAAACCACACAGCTACAAAGAGACAAAGACTTAGGCCATTCCAAAGGACACACACACTTGCCGCTAAACCACTCTTTTCAACACAGCCCCTGTCCTCAAAGACTTCCTAATCTGGTAGGGATAATAGTGACCAATTACACTACAGTGTCAAGCAAGAAAGTTTAAGAGATGACAACCAAGTAGGCCTTTTAGGATAAACGGAAGTCTTCTAGCAAAGAATATGGTTCTTTGACCTCATTAGAACTCTGATCTATCATCCTCTATTTTCTTCCAATCTATCAGCTCTCCCCATTTTCTTCACTTTACTCCTAATTCAGCTTAGATTCCATAGTCCATCATTCCAATAATACCCTAAAACTCCCTTTAACTCTGTCCGTATAGCTGAACTCTCTGGCAATACCTCTACCCTGGTGAAGGATAGTTGCAGACAACAGAACCACCGTAGTTAGGTTACACAGAAAGGGATTTATTGCCAGGTATTATGTGGTTTCCAAACTTATTGAAAGCACTATAGTAACAGACTTTGGCAGAACATCCACGAACAACTCCTAACCCACAAAATAACACTACCTTTGCCACGATCCAAGAAAGTTATGCCTTCCACTGGTTACCAAACCAGGAAGCTATTGACTGGAGAAAGTCAATGCCATAATATTTGCCAGCAAAACTGGCCTCATACCCTCCTTCTCCCCACTTTTAACTCAGTTCCAAATTCAGTTCTCATCTAAGGTACAAAGGAGTATAGAAAATGGTTCTTAGCTTTCCAGATTCTTCAGTAAGAGAGGCACATTAGAGGTTGCAGTGTATGTTTGAGCAAGCCAAATCCACAGTCCTTGCCATACCTAGACGGGTTTTCTCCATGCATGCACTAAATAGCCTAATGTACTGGAAAAAAATGTTGATCCTCAAATGGGCCCTTAACTCTGTCCAGCAATACTACATTTCTCTAGTAAGCTCATTCTCCCACACTCCACAATGACTTTCAAATCTTCTGCAATATTCTCAAATCTCACTCTAAGTATATGATCCCACTTCCTACCTTACAGAGAAAATAAAAGCCATGAGAAAGGAACTCATCTTACCAATATCAAACATACAAACAACCTATACCTATAGCCTTCTTCCCTTCTGTTTAATGTCCATCTTCCTCAGGCTGATCCCTCTATCTGTACTTTGGATCCCATCCATTCCCATGTTCTCAAATAACTTATACTATTGATGACCCAATTTCTCATATATTGAACTTTTCCACTGCTCTCTGAAGGGGATCCTTGATAACCCCTCATGCCCATCAGCTATCACAACCTCTCTTCGTCTTTACAATGTATCTACAAAAAATACTGTCTAGGTTCACTGCTTCCATTTTCTTGACTGAATTCTTGCCTCATACCTGGCTTTTGGACCAACCACACCAACAAAATCATTCTTGCTAAGGTTACCATGAGCTCCATGATGATAAAACCAAGAGAGACTTTTCAATCTTCAAGTTATTAAATTCCAAGAGTTTCTATCACAGACTATTCTTTTGCTTCTGAGACATTCCTCCAGTCCTATTCGCTAGCTCTTCTGTTTCTCCTATAGGTTCATCCAACTGTTCTTCACCATTAAATGTTGGAACTACTCAAAGTTCTGACTTAGGTGACCTTACCCACACCTATGGCTCAATTATCATATATATGCAAACTGTCCCCAAATTTATATTTCAACACAAATCTCTCCTCTGAGCACCAACCTACTTATATTTCAACCTGCTTCTTGTATGCCACAAATGATCCCACACACCCCACCCCCCAAAAAAACCCCAAGACCACAAAGAACAAAAAACTAGTCTCTGGCCATCTTCTAGTGTTCCATATCTCAGTGAGTGGTACCACCATCTATTCAATACATAAGCCAGAAACCTAGGAGTTATCTGTGATTCCTCTCTCTTTACTCATTGCATCTAATCCATCACCAAGTCGTACCCATTTCACTTCCTGTATGTTCCTAGAATCTGTCCAACTATCTGCTGTTCCACTAATATCTCGGTCCTTGTTGACATCTCTGACTAGGATTACTGCATTTCCTTCCTAAGTGGTCTATGTGCATCCACTAGGGCTCCCCCTACCCCAATCTGTTCAGGGGGGATCAAGCCCCCTGCCACACCCCAAGGGGAGGGGCTCAGTGGTGTCCTATCAGTTTTAAAGCAAAAGCTACAAATTTCCACCAGGTCTGACCTCTATCACATCCAGCTTCATCTTGTACCATACTCCCCCTCATTCTCTTTGTAGCAGCCACAATGGCTGTTTGTGACATTTTAGTCATTTTCCTCCCAACTGCACAGGGTCTCTGGACATGCTGTTCTGTATGGAATGCTCTGCCTTCACGTCTTCACCTAATTAATTAGAATTCTTTCTTCAGATTTCAGCTCAGCCATTTTCTTCTCAGAAAAACCTTCCTGCTTATTTCAAGCACTCATAGCATCAGGTAACTCTCCTAGGTGGCACTTCTATTTATCAGTGACATCATAGTTTAACACGTTTTCCCCACCAGACTCAAACCCCCTGAGATCAGGGACCATGTTTGGTTCACTATGTATCCCCAACGCTCTGCACAATAAATATTAGTTGGATGACTGAGGAAAAGATCTGGCTCATAGGTGTGAATCTCAAATATTTCAACAAGACTGCGCTGGAGGAGGAGTCGGACATTTCCTTCATCACTGCCTCTCTCAGGGGCGTAGGGTAGGTCCTAATAAAAGACTGCAGAATCACTGACACAAACAAGTCGGCCTCCTCAGCCAATCGGGGCACTGATAGGGGCTGGGAGACAGGCCTTTCTCCCAGGGAAAGCCTGGCACAGGGCTGGATACAGCAAGCGCTTGTTGAAGAAGAGAGCCGACAAAGGCCCCAGGCAGCGGCAGGGGCTGGGTCCTGCAGCCAGAGCCCCCGAAGCTCTGCTGCTGCCCGGAAGGGGACCCCAGGCTACTACATACCAGAGCTGGGGACACGGAGCCCGTCTCCCGCCCCTTGCTATGAGCACATTGAGCTGAGAAGGGAAGGTTCAGACTGCACAACCAAGGCGTCGCCTCCAGGTTCAGGCAGCCAACCACCCCCGCTCCTCCGCACACTTACGCGGCGTCAGCTGCAGGTCTCCCAGTCGCAGCACCTCGCGACACGCCAAACCCAGTCAGTGCGATTCCACCCACAAGACCCAGCGCGCCTAGGAGGAACGCCAGCTCGGTCCACCAATCCTGGAATCTCGCTCTCGTGACGTTAGCAAGATAAGACCAATAACAAGATACTATCCAGGGGGGCGGTGCAGAGGGGAATATTGAAAGCCGATTGGTTTCTCCAAGCCGGAAGTTATGGAGGAAGAACTAAGTCGGAACCAATTGCGTGGCGCCTGGGGGTGTCGGCGCGGTCAGTGGCGGCGCTGAAGAGAGCGGTTACCGCCATGATAGAACAGCAGAAGCGTAAGGGCCCAGAGTTGCCGCTGGTCCCAGTTAAGCGGCAGCGGCATGAGTTGCTGTTGGGGGCGGCGGGGTCGGGTCCGGGAGCGGGGCAGCAGCAGGCGACGCCGGGAGCTTTGCTGCAAGCGGTAAGTGAAAAAGCAGGCGGCGTTCGGCCCTCAGCTCATCTTCCTCTCCCCTCAGAGCGCTTATCAGATGATCCGGCACTGGCCCATTCCCGCATTGCCGGGGCGAAACGAGAGTACTTACCTGGAATTAAAGCAGATAAACACTGTAAAAGCGCCCGTTACTCTGCGGCTGCTCCTCCGTACGTGTTTCCCGGTTTGGCGCCGGTTTTCAGTCTCTCGACTGCCCAGTGAGGTACCACTAGAATTAGAGTTAAGAACCTTGGGCTCGAAACTAGGACTGGGCTCACGCATCCTAAATCTTCCATGGATTCAGCATAGAATAAACATTTAGAAAATTTGTAGAGTGAATGAATGAATAAATCAATGAGGGGAGGAAGAAGGGAAATGAATGATATTGGCTCAATTTGGGACTTGGGCAAGTTGCTTTTCCCTTTATTTCTCTGCACTGGTATTATTAACTGAATAATAGCTAACGTTCATTTACCTTTGTACCAAGTGCTTTGTATATGAAACCTCCACTAATCTTGTAAGAGTTAGGAACTGTTACTATCCCGTTTTGCACATGGGAAAACAAACTCTTATCTAGTAATTGACTTATAGAAATAGACTTTGAACTTAGAAACCATCCTCCTAACTACTTTCTTGTAAGATAGAGATAGTGATCACACCTCTTCTACTGTACTATATTATTTAGGCTCAGATGAGGACATATATGTGTCCTTTCAACTCCTCAACCAGTCCTTTAACAAATCCTGCTGTCATTGTCCTCAAAGTATATCCAGAATTTCTACCACCTCCATCACTACCTCATGGTCTAAACCGTTATTATCTCATCTGGCATTATTGCAGTAAGGTCCTAACTGATCTTCCATTTTCTGCTGTTGTATTGATGTCTGTTATCAGCCAGAGGAATCCTTCTAAACGTCAGATCACATTACGCTCTGTTGAAAATTTTCCAGTGGCTTTCCACTTCAGAGTAAAAACCAAAATTCTTATAATCTTTGGCCCTCATTCCCTTTATTTCTCTGGTGTAACAATTTTCCGTTGCCCACCTGGCTCCAGTCACTGTTTTCCATGCTCCTGCCTGAAGGCCTTTGCATTTGCTGCTCTCTCAGCTGGAATGCTCTTCAAAATGTTCACATGGTTTACACACTCAGCTCCTTCAAATCTTTGCTCAAATCACTTTTTCAGTGAGACCTTTCCTGATCACTCTATTTTAAATTGCAGTACCCCATATTCTGAAACCCACATTCCTGCTTTGTTTGTCTCCATAGCATATACCACCATTCATATATTTTGAATGTTTTCTCTTTCCCTCCCTCTCTCCCACTGAAATGCAAGCTCCGTTGTTTATTTTGTTCAGTGCTGTTTCCCCAGTGCCTAGAAGAATGCCTGATACATAATATTTTTCTGAAAAAATGAATTAGCTGGAAACTACTGAAGAGATTTGGGAATTATGGGTATTATACTTATTCTTCCTATTTGACAGGTAAAAATATAAGCCCAGGATTAGGCGAATTGCCCAAGTCTAGGCTAAGTGTCCAAGACCGTAATCGAAACTATTTTGCCCAATAATCTGTAGTGTGCAGGATTGTTGGCAAGGTCAGTTCAGTCACTCAGTAAATGAGCCAGAGACTGGAACAACAGTGTTAAATGCTGTAGGCAGGGTCCCTGCAGTCACAGAGTGTCAACTCTGGGGGAAAAAGACAAAATATGTAAGCAAGTACGTGAGGAAAGTAATTTCAGATAGTGATAAGTGCTGTGAAGGAGTATAGTGGAGTTAATGGACTACAGAGGGGGTAGGTGAGATGCTTACTTGAATTTGAGTGATCAAGGAACGACTTTCTGAAGACGGAATATTTGAAAGAAGCCAAATCTAGGGGGAAAGGATTCCTGTCAGGAGCAACTGCAGGTATAAAGATTCTGAGGCAGAAATGAGTTCAACAGGTTTGACCAATCAAAAGTTGACTGTGAGACAAGAGCAAGAGAGAGGGGAGAAGGAAAGTTGGTATGACAGCAAACCCTGGAAAGTTCAGGACAGTGTCAAATTGGAGGCATGAGTTATGTAAGAACACCTGCCATTCTCTAAATCACATGAAATCCACTCAATCATTGTTTCTCTGATCTTTTTCCTCCACCCCCCAATTTTGCATCCTCCTTTGTCTGTATGCAGTGGCTACCCTGTACTTCTCTTTTGTTTAGGGGCCTCCAAGGTGTTCCTCCCTTCAAGCCCCAATCATGCTGCTCTCAGGACATGAAGGGGAAGTATACTGCTGCAAGTTTCACCCCAACGGATCCACCTTAGCATCTGCAGGATTTGACCGACTGATACGTAAGGCATAGTTTTTAATCTGGAGTAATTGTTCTCTCCTAGATAGTGATTCTTTTTTAAAATCTTGGGTGCCACGGAAGTTATCAGTCTTAAGTTGCCAATATAACAAACTACATGGCTAACATGCTAAAATTGGGGCATGAAAATGCTGAATGATCTTGGATGTAGAACTTGGCGTCTATGTAGTAAATACAGAAGGAAGGAATTTTACTAATTGGAACATGAGTTGCTCTAGTTTGAGAATATCTTCTTCATGGAGGCAAATCTTGAGCTAGTGCTATCTGGGGATGAGCATATTTGTAGCTATGACTTGGTCAGCACACAACAATATATGTAACCTCAGTGTTTGTACCCCATAATATTGTGGAATAAAAAATAAAAAATTTTTTTTAAAAAGTTAATGAGAGTAATGAGAGAGATAACCTTTCTTTTCCCAAAGGTATGAGATCCTCCTCTTGATCCACTCCCAGAATCCTAGCATGTGGGAAGGAAGGAGGGGATCCTAAAGTGGTAACTCACTTAAATAGTCTACCTGTACATTATTAGGATCTGCTACCAGATTCTCGGCTACATAAGTCAGGAATACTTATTTTTGAGAAATAAGTAGAGAAAGTCATTTTGGGGGAGTCATGAGAAAAAGCAAGAGAGTAGCTAACAGAAGCTTCTGACCTTTTTTTCCTCTGGTTTCATTTGCTGGATATGAGATGAAATGAATTCTTTGGTTCTTCTCTGTTAACTCTGTACCTCTAGGTGGATGCTGTCTGTCTTCGGTGGCCATTTTGATTTGGATATTCTAGCTCTGTGATCCTTAAATTTACAAGTGGCCAAGCATCTGGAAGGCTTAGGGATCTTTGCAGAATATATACGAGTTATTGATATACTTAATTTCATCAAACAAACTATGAACAGTTTTCTCCGCAGAAAAATAACTATTGTCTATATGTGCATCTTATGTATATAGGTGATCCTCAATAATGCTTATCAGACTTCATTCTTTGCTAGACCAAGCTCCCTGCAGATAGGAACTGTGTCTACTCATTTATCCTAGCACCTGGCATGTAGTAAGTACTTAGTACCTGCAGAATGAATAAATGCAGTATAAAGTCATCGCCATGTGACCTTTAAGTTGTGGCTTCCTAGGTTTTCCGTAAGTGCCATCATTTTGCAGTCTGCTTACAGACTTGGTACAGATAAGTAGTAGTAGGTGCCAACTTTTTTTAAATTACAAGAGAAAAAATTAAGATTATAAGAAATTATATTGATCAGTTTTTTTACCTTATGAATTGTAAAAATATTGCCATTATTTTTATTTTAGTGTCAGGAAAATTAGTCCACTTGGTACAGCCAGTAGTGTTCCAAGGTAGTATAATTTGAGAGCTGTTCTGGTAAATTTGTGAGCACCCTTTCCACAGCCACTAATGAGTTTTCTTTTGCCTAGTAATGCTCACAGAACCCCTGTCTCCCTAACAGTGTTGTGGAATGTCTATGGTGACTGTGATAACTATGCCACATTGAAGGGACACAGTGGAGCAGTGATGGAACTGCATTATAACACAGATGGCAGGTGAGTATTCTGCGTAATAGAATAACAACTGCTTCTCATGCTAGTTCTTCTTAGCATCCTTTCACCTTTCGCCTTTCAACCTTGAGCTTCTCTCAGAAGATGAAGAAGTCAAAAACTACTGCATTTGGGTAGCCACTTTATTATCCTTATCACTGTTACCCCAAGTGGGTGTTTATTGACTGTGTAGGCAAATATATCATCTCTGTCATCTAACATTTCAACAGCCCAGACAAATTTGTTTTCTTAAGACATAAAGCAAAATGTAATTTTTATATGTAGAAGTTGGGTATTTGTATTATAAAAGTAATAAAATATTTATTTTGAGAAACACAAAAAAGCAGAAGGATAAAAAAAATAGACCACATTACTACCACTCCAAAGATAATCACTGTTAATTTTATATTTTTCTAGCACCTTTTTTCTTTTCAAAACTGTTTAGGTTTTTACATATTTGTTAGAATTACGTGTACAATCTTGTCTGCTGCTTTTTTCTTTTAATATTGTTTAGGGTGTTCGCTGAACCTTTTCTGGTTCTGAGGGCTGCCCAATTTAAAAAAAAAAGATTGTTTGTCTAACATCTGTTATCATAAACATTATTTTAATGTCTACAAAATTTTAGGATATCTATAGATAATATAGAAGTTTGGTTATATCAAGTTAATTAATTTCAGACTTCACAGGGTAGACCTTATAACTGGGCCTAGAGCACAGGTAGGATTTTGGTATGTAGGGTAAGGCATTCCAGCATCGTGGGCCAAACTGGCAGAGCACAACAGGTCAGTGATCTTGAAGAATTTGGCACATTTTGGCAAGTGGGAAAGACAGATTGTTATTGTTTGTCTTCACTTATTTCTTTTTTGTTCTTCCTCTTTCTAGTATGCTCTTCTCAGCATCTACAGATAAAACTGTGGCAGTGTGGGATAGTGAAACAGGCGAGAGGGTTAAAAGGCTAAAGGGACATACTTCCTTTGTGAATTCCTGTTATCCAGCCAGAAGGGGCCCCCAGCTTGTCTGCACTGGCAGTGATGATGGTACAGTTAAGGTGGGTATTGTCTGTCTGTGTTGTAGTTTCTGAGGTGACATAAAGTAAACCTTATCTCGCCTTTCCACCTGTGCTGTACCTTCCTCTGCACAACTTAATTTTAGCAGTCATTTACTAAAACAGACACCTGAAAAATTTCCCTGTTTAAAATAATAAGCAGTGTTTTAATTACTACACAGAATAATATTAAAACCAAAGAATAAATTGTTACTTGAAATAAAGTGGACCATATGGGTTTGATCCTTGGCTCAGTTGTTAATTGTGTGACATTAGGCAGTTCACTTTTCTGAGCCTCAGTTTCTTAATCTTTAGAACAGTGACAGTAATATGCATGTCTTACAAGGCTATTGTGAGTATCCCCACTGACAGGGAGACAGCAAAACATGAGATTACACACAATAAATAAAATGCTCAGGGCCGGACATGGTGGCTCACCTGTAATCCCAGCACTTTGGGAGGCTGAGGCAGAAGGAATCCTTGAGACCAGGAGTTCAAGACCAGCCTCGGCAACATAGTAAGACCCTGTTGCAACAAAAAAAAATTTTAATGAACTGGGCAGGGTGGCACATGCCTGTAGTCCCAGCTGCTTGGAGGCTGAGGCAGAAGGATCACTTGAGCCCAGGAGTTTGAGGTTGCAGTGAGCTATGATGAGGCCACTGCACTCCAGCCTGGGCAACAAAGGGAGACTCTGTCTCAAAAAAAAAAAAAAAAGAGTATCTATTGAGACAAAGATTGTAGTAAGGCTTGTAAAATATGTCAGAGCCAAATTATTAAGGACTTGAATTCCAAGCTAAGAGGTTTGGACTTGACTCTATAGCCACAGGGGTTGGGGATAGGGGTGGTGTTGGGCCTGTAGGAGAGGAGTGAAGTAATCTTTTTGGACCATTTATCTGAGTGACAAACTAATTTTAGTTCATATTTCCCTGGACAAAGTAGAAACTACTTTTCCTCCCGAAACCATGAGAGCTGGGAGGAAGAGGCATCTTGCAACAGTTTCTCCTACTCAGACTCTACTTATTACCCACAGGACTGAATTGAAGCCTGTGACTTTTAACTAAGATTCCACGGCTGATTCCTTTCTTTTTGATGACAACCCTTTAAAACTTGGAACACGTTCACCCCAAATTCTTTTTATTCTGAATAAAACAACCTATACTCTTAAAACATTTACTTGTGGTTCATCTTCTCAGGTCTATCAGTCATTTATTAAAACATCTCTGGGCCCTCTCTATATTATCCACACTTTTAAAATTGCCTAGCTAGAGTTGAGTATGGAGTTTTAGAGTTGTTATACCTAATCTCCTCCTTTCCTCCCCTATTAATAATATATCAGGTAGCCATTAAAAATGAATGTATGTGTAAATTTTTATAAAACAAGCATACATTATTTTAGTAATTGTAAAAAAAATTAGCATGCATTTTAATACTTTTAAGTTAATACAACATTCGTGTGATGGAATCAGACAATATTAAATTGTGGTCCTTGTTTTGCTGTTGACTTGCTGGTGCTCTTCATCAAGTGAGTTTCCTCTTTGATATTTAGTTTCCTTATCTATAAAAGTTGAGGTTAAAGTAGATAGTCTAAGCACAGTAGCTTTTAAACTTTCTTCTCATCACAGCCCACATTAAGGACTACGAGGGCTGTCTGGAAAATATCCAGCCATGTAACAGTTCTCACTATATTAACATTGGCTGGATACTTTCCGGACAGCCCTCGTGTATTTTATATTGTGACCCACTAGACACACCCCATACATCTATTTCTATTTATGAACCAACCCTTTCTGCATGTGACGTTCTCTGATTATCTTCTTTTCTCTAATTTTTTTAATTAAGGTAAAATTTAGGTAATAGTTCGCCATTTTTAAAAGCGTACAATTCATTGGCTTTTAGTACATTGAATATGTGTACAGTCATCACCACAATCCAATACCAGAACATTTTCATCACCCCAAAAGAAACCCCAAACCCATTAAGCAGTCAATCCCCCACCTTCTAGCTGCTGGCAACAGCTAACCTCCTTTTTGTCTCTAATTTGCCTATGGATATTTCATATAAATACAGTCATACAATGTGTGGCCTTTTGTGTCCAGCTTCTTTCACTTGGCATAATATTTTCCGGGTCCATTCATGTTGTAGCATGTATCAATACTAGATTCCTTTTAATAGCTGAATATTCCATTGTATGGATATACAACATTTTGTTTGTCTATTCATTAGTTCATGGATATTTGAATTCTTTCTACTTTTGGTTTTTTTGTTTTGTATTTGTTTTTTTTAATTTGAGACAGGTTCTCACTCTGTCATCCAGGCTGGAGTGCAGTGGTGCAATCATAGCTCACTGTAACCTCCAGCTAACTCCTGGGCTGAAGCAATCCTCCTGCCTCAGCCTCCCAAGCAGCTAGGACAACAAGCATGTGCCACCACACCCAGCTAGTTTTTATTTTTTTTAGTAGAGATGGAGTCTCACTATGTTACCCAGGCTGGTCTCAAACTCCTGGCCTCGAGTAATCCTCCCGCCTTGGCCTCCTAAGTAGCTGGTACTATAGGTGTGTACTACTGCACCTGGCTAATTTTCTATTTTAGAAGTGAGGTCTCGCTGTGTTGCCCAGTGCAGTCTTTTTTTTTTTTTTTTTTTTTTTAGTATTAAGGGGTGGGGGGGTTGTGAAGAGGGTTGTCTAGTTGCATTGTTTTATTTTGTGGAGACAGAGTCCTCGCTCTGTCACTCTGGGTAGAGTTCAGTGGCATCACTGCAGCTCACCGCAACCTCCAACTCCTAGGCTCAAGAAATCCTCTTGCCTCAGCCTTCCCAGAAGCTGGGACTACAGGCACACTCCATGACACCCAGCTGATTTTTTTTTTCCTCAAGATGAGGTCTCACTCTTGCTCAGGCTGGTCTGGAACCCCTAAGCTCAAGCAATCCACCCGCCTTGACCTCCCAGAGAAGCTAGGGTTACAGGCACGAGCCACTGCGCCCGGCTGCCCAATCTAGTCTTGAACTCCTGGCCTCAAGCCATCCTCCCGCCTTGGCCTCCCAAAGTGCTAGGATAACAGATGTGAGCCACTGGGCCCGGCCTACTTTAACTATTACAAATAATGCTGTTGTGAACATACATAAACAAGTTTTTGGTTGAACACCTGTTTTCATTGCTCTTTTATATACACTTAGGAGTGGGATTGTCAGGTCATGTGGTAATTCTGTATTTAACTTTTAATTTTTTCAAAGTCCAATTTATCTATTTTTGCTTTTGTTGCTTGTGGTTTGGTATCCTATCTAAGAATTCGTTGCCAGATCCAAGGTCATAAGGACCCCTATGTTCTAATAATTTTTGTAGTTTTAACTCTTAGATTCTTGATTAGATTCTTTTTTGGACATCATCTAAGGTAGGGGCTTACCTTCATTCTTTTACATGTGTTTATCCAGTTGTCTCAGCACCATTTGTTGAAAATATTTTTTTCCTTCTATACGGGCCATACTTTCTTGCTTCTTTGCATGCCTCATAATTTTTTGTTGAAAACTAGGCATAATGTGGCGACTCTGGAGATTAGATAGTCCTCAGAGGTTGTCATTGCCACTTGTAATTGTTTGTTTGTTTAGTGACTTTCTGAACTAATTTTGTAAAGTCTGTATTCTTTTTAAGGGTATGCCCAGCCCGGGCCATGCAAGTGGCCTTCTAGATTCCCAGGAATGTGTCAGAGCTTTTCAAAGCTTATTCCTCAAATTATCTCTTACCCCAGCCCTTCCTCCCAAGCTTTTTAGTTTGTCTACTATTTGCCCCAAGTGTTATCCCTTGCCCCAGACAACAGAGGCTAATGCACTTGCCTTTAAATGTTTTCAAGGAAAGTTCCAAGCTGGGCAAAATAAATGCGAGCCCTTTAAGCTCATCCTTTAGGGAGCCACCAGTCAGATAAAAACAAACAACTATAATTCTTTGAGAATGAGGAATAAGGCCCCTTCTGTTTCCTCTAGTACCAGGAAACTATACTGGGAATTTTGGCTATTGTCTTCAAAGCCTTAACTGAGCAGGGGATGGAGCCAGCCTAAGTTAAAACACTACAAAGCATTCTTACTGGGACTCACGTGGGGGTTTTTTCCTCATTAAGGGATTGCCTGGTTGCTATAAACTTTTGATTAGTTTCTAGACTTCTGACAATTGGTTCTGATGGATTTTTGCCAGTTAGTTCACTGCTTTTGTGGAGAAACAAGCTGTTGGCCTTTCTTATGCCGTTTTCACTGACATACCTTTTCTATTTTTGTAAATGTAGGTTGCAGCCCTCTAATGAGTTAGCATCTACAGTTTGAAAAACAATGGCTTAATATCCTTATTGTCCTAAGAATATATGAACTAAGCAGGCAGTGGACTTCCACTTTTAGGGCACGTTGATTAACTATGTTAATTCAGACTGTGACAAAGGAGTCTGAAAATACAACCGAAGTGATTTGTTTCGCCAACCTTCAAATACCTTGGCAAAATTGTGGTCGCTTCTCACCATGTGTTTTACTAGGATATCCAGGAAAGTGTCTGAACATGTTCCCAGTTAGAGATGTGTTCATGTCCACAGTCGTTGTACTTAGGAGTATACTGTGCAATTACTTCTTAGAGTAATGTTACTGATACACTCTCCTGTTCCTCTGCTTCAGCTTTGGGACATCCGGAAGAAAGCAGCCATCCAGACATTTCAGAACACCTACCAAGTGTTAGCTGTGACCTTCAATGATACAAGTGATCAGATTATTTCTGGTGGAATAGACAACGATATCAAGGTATATTTGATGTTTATGTTATAGTTCCCTTTCATCTATCTCCACTCATAGAAGCAAATCTTTTTAAATTTCAGAGATTGTGATAACTTTGCACTTAATACCAACTAAAAGAAAGATTGTAACTTGGAACTTATTTTCCTTCTCTCCTGTCCTCATTGACTCCCTAAATCACAGGTTGCATTGCAGCTCATATAAGTGCTGTCAGGAACCAGGCAGTTAATGTGAAGTGTGAAGTCCCTGGGACTTCCTTCCTAAAGACATTCAAAATCTTTCTTTTAACCATCTTGATGTAATGAGATAGCAGTGAATCAATTTGTGATTCTCTACACTCATCTATCAGTGTGTTTTTCTTTTTGACACTAAGGAAAGGAAGTTTTCTAAGTTTCTCTAAGAATTAGAGATGGTAATGATATTAGAGAAAGAGGTAAAGATATTACCAACCATATGGCAGTACAGTGTAGCTCAAGCTTTCAAGTAATTGACTTGAGTTCTAATCCCAGTTGCAACATTTTCTAGTTTTCTGACTTCAACTGAGTTCTTTAACTTCTTCAAACCTGTGTTTTCTCGTGTGAACAGTGAGTGTGGTAATAACAACAACAATAGCATCTACCTCAGAGGGTCGTTGTGGGGATTAAATGCCTAATGCGTCAGAGCACCTAGCAGAGTTCCTAGACATAGCAAGTGCCAGTAAAAGTGAAGTGTTATTTTGGGGCTACACAATTCGTGTCTACCTTTAGTTATTGGCTTCTTTAAGAATCTCAAAGACTTAAACATTATCTTCTGCTTTATCATGAGAATAGTAACTGTCAGGTAAATACTCAACTTCCTGTGTCATCCCTACCTAGAAATCGTACTGTATTCCCATCCCTCATGCCTCCTTTGCTGTTACTATAGATGAAATGTTCTTGCTGTGTCTAAAGGTAGTCCTTTGAATGGAAGTGTTTCAGTCCTTCTTCCCTCTTTTTAACCTGTTCTCTTCTGCTTTTCTACTTCTCATCAACATTTCATCATGCTTAGGTCTCTTCTCGGTGGGAGGAGGGGGAATCTCCCTTTAGTTCCATGTCTTCTCTTGATGTTGCCCTGTGAGTCTTCCCCTTCACAGCCAAACTTCTTGAAAAATGATGATGGTGATGTTGTTATCATAATCATCTAATAACGTAGCGCTTACTTTTTGTCAGGTGGTGTTCTCAGAGCTTTACGTTATTAATTCATTTAATCTTTACAACAACCTCATGAAATAAATACTATTAATGCCATTTTACAGAAGAAGAAACTGAGCCAAAAGAGGCACAACAACTTATCCCAGGGTTACGTAGCTAATAAGTGATGGAACCTCAGTTCAAAACCCAGAGTTTGGTTCCAGAATCATGCTCTTAACACTCATAAGAAATCCCTTGAAGATTTTTCTGCACTCACTGTCTTCAGTTCCTTACATCCCTTTCATTCCACAATTCTGTACCTCCTCATCACCCCTCACAGTCTGGCTTTAGACTTCTTTTTTTTTTTTTTTTTTTAATATAACCACTCTATCCCATAGACCTGGCCTCCTGTCTTCCATGAGATATGTGGCAACAAACTGTCCTAACAGAAGGTCCTACCCCTTCTCAGATGCCTCTGTGAGTTACTCTCTCTATGCGTTCTCTGGTGTTTTTTTTTAGAGACAGTCTCACTCTGTCACCCAGCTAGAGTGCAGTGGCGTCATCATAGCTCACTGCAACCTCAGACTCCTGGCTCAAGCGATCCTCCTGCCTCAGCCTCCTGAGTAGCTGGGACTACAGGTGGTAATTTTTTCTATTTTTAGTAGAGACGGGGTCTCACTCTTGCTCAGGCTGGTCTTGAACTCCTGACCTCAAGCGATCCTCCCACCTTAGCTTCCCAAAGTGCTAGGATTATAGATGTGAGCCACTGCACCTGGCCTACCTATCTAAACTAAAAAGTCTTTAGTCTGTCCACAAACATTCCAATTTTTCTGCCAGTGCTTCATTTTCAGGGAATTTTTTTATTAGAAAAACTGGGACATCCTGGTTATATGCCTAATCAGGATCACTGCCTTCTCTTGCCAGCTTTGGGAGTTCCATTGTTTGTACATTGTATATATTGTATTCTGTTTTCCAAACTAAAAATCAGGATAGACTTTCCTGATTTGCCTACTTAATTTATCTTAAAAGTTTTGCAGAGATGTAAAAATTGCATTCAAATGTATATTTAACAAATAAAACTCTCAAAAATTAAGATAAAATCATTTATAATTGAAATATTTTTAGTAATAAAAGTGGTAATTTGTTCATTGAAGAAAGTTTAGAAAATGTAAAAGGAAAAATAAATAAATCACTGTAGTCTCATCATCCAAATTCAGTCACTCATGATATTTCAGTATACTTCCTCCCAGTCTTTTTCTGTACCACAGTGTTTTGTATGTAAACATCTTCATATTCATACTTCACATAAAATCTTATTCTAGTCCAGCATCACTGGAAAAAAAAAATCTTACATGATGCTCTTTTTGCTTATTACCATAGAGCTAGTCCCTTGTCAGGAACCCCCCCCACCTCAGCTTTTGCTATGACTGACTCATTCTTGTCTTCAGTTCTCACCTTAGATATCTCCTCTTCAGAGAGGATTTCCTAGACTAAAGTAGGCCCTCTAGTTGCTCTGTATCACATCATTCTTATTTTCTTCTTAGTTTTATACTTAGCATCATATAGCATTATAGTTAGGATCATTTTTCTGATTCTACCACATAATTGCTAGCTTTGCAATCTTAAGAAAGTTGTTTTAACCTGAGTTTCCATTTCTTATCTCTAAATGGGAATAATCAGTCTACCTTATACAATTGTTATATGAATTAAATGAAATAAGGATATAATATTCCTAGCACCATGGCAGGCACATAGTAAGTGTTCAATATATGTGAGCTGTCATTATCATCATCACCATTTTTACTTTTATTATTTGAATATTTGATAATTTAGTAGGTGACAACCATGTCACTGGACATTTAGGTGGTTTCGTGTATATCACTATCACAAACTATGCTGCTATGGACATATTTGTGTATGAATCTTTTTCTGTATTTGTTTCCTTAGAATAGATTTCCAGATGAAAATTAATGTGTTAAAAAGTATGAGTATGTTTCAGATTTTGGATACAGGCTGCCCAAGTGTTTTCTGCCAGCAGCAGTTAAAACAATATTTAAAATCAGGTTGCTATAGTTTTTGTTTTTGTTCTTGTTCCTGTATAACTAAAAGGTGTGCTGGAGAGATGTGAGACCATGTTACAATTTAGTTAGAAGGTAGTCTTCTCCCTGTCTAAACAGCCTGATTGTTACATGCTTAGGGGAAAGTAATTGCCCCTGGCCCTGGAAGGACTCTTAATCGTCCTCAAGACCTCATAAATTTCTTTAAACATTCAAAAGAGAGGCTCCTGTTTAATCAGAAATAGACTTGGGGAATATCAAACCTGAAAGGAACCTTAAACAACTAGTCTGTCCCTCTTATTTTATAGATGACTAAAGTGAAGCCCTAAGAGGTTAAGTGATCTGGCCAAGATCACATAGTCATCACCCAGTCAGTGGTAGAGCCAGGACCAGAGCTCTATCTCTAGAGGGCTGATAATCTTACTACTCTGTCTTGTTGCCTGTAGTGAGTTAACAAGTACCTTTTAAGCACTTCGGGGTTTACCAGTGTTTTGTTTTGTTTTCTTCCCTTTTCTTTTTCCTCACCTGCTACAAACAGGGTTCTTACCATCCCTACCAGCCTTGAGCAGTTGCTTGACAATCACTACACTATCTTACTACATTAGGAGGTGCTAATCAGAGGCACTTGTTTTGTTTGCTTTTTAGTCTTATTTCAGACAACACTGGCTATTCTGAGAAAGGAGGAACAAATAAGGAATAGAAACCCATTTTAAAATCTGGGGTGAATAAATTCTAGTATATTTGTGAGCAAATATGCTGTTCCTGCCAATCTCTTGAGACTTTCCTCCTGGTGGTCGGACTGGGGAGTCAGAGGAAAATGAAAAAAGAAGAAAATGCCACTGTTTGAGACCCTGACAGTCTGGCTGGCAATCCTGTGGCATTTCTCGTAATCCTGAGCTTTAGTCGAGATGGGAATTTAGTTGGTAATTTTTTTTTAATGTGGTAGATCCTCACTGATTTCACACCCTCTGGTTTCATCCCTTCAGTTATCTGGGCCAAAAGGATCTTTCTAGAATATAAATCTGACCAACTCATTCCCCTACCTTTTTTTTTTTTTTTTTTGAGACAGAGTCTCCATCTGTTGCCCAGCTAGAGTGCAATGGCGTCATCAGGTTTCACTGCAACCTCAAACTCCTGGGTTGCCACAGCCTCCCAAGTAGCTGGATGAAGGTGTGTGCCACCATGCCCCAGCTAATTTTTGGTAGAGACGGGGTCTCGCTCTTATTCAGGCTGGTCTTGAGCTCCTGAGCTCAAGCGATCCTCCCACCTCGGCCTCCCAGAGTGCTAGGATTACAGGTGTGAGCCACCATGCCCGGCCTCATTCCCCTACTTTTAAACCCTTATGTGGCTCCAAAGTGAGAGAGAGAAAGTCCAAGCCAGTCATTTAAGCTGGCCTCTGTCTGCCTACCTGTCAACCATCATCTGCTGCCTCTTGGTGCCTAATTCCCTACAGTCCAGCAATTTTTTCATGCCTCTGCTTTCACACATGTAACAACAAAGTGGAAATATCCTTCCACTTTGTTGAAGTGAAAAAAAAAAATCTCTTCCTTGTCTTCCAGACCCTGCTCAAGTGCTTTATTCTCTGTGAAAGCTTCCTTTTCCCACTCTTATCCCTGTTCACAAGAGACTTAATCCCTTTGCCTTCTTTGCTACAGCACCTTGTATAGGCCTCTCATTACTTGTTTACATGTCTGTTTTCTCTGCTAGACTGAACACTCTTTGAGGGACTGTTTTTTGTTTGTTTGTTTGTTTGTTTTTTTGAGACAGGGTCTCGCTCTGTCACCCAGGCTAAAATACAGTGTCGTCATAGTAGCTCACTGCAACCTCAAACTGCTGGACTCAAGTGATCCTCCTGCCTCAGCCTCTTGAGTAGCTGGGGTGACAGGCACACACCATCATGCCCAGCTTTTTTTTTTTTTTTTTTTAAGACATGGGGTCTTGCTATGTTCCCCAGGATGGTCTTGAACTCCTGGCCTCAAGCCATTCTCCCGCCTCAGCCTCCCAGGGTGCTAGGATTACAAGCCTGAGCCACTGTACCCAGCTTGTCTTTTTTTTTTTTTTTAAATCTCCAACAGTCCCTGCCAATAATCAGTTGCCCGAATTTTCATTGAACAGCTAACTAGTCTGTTTGCAAAATAATATGCTTAAATTAATGCCATACTCACTCTTTTTGTGCCAAATCCTGGATACTTTTTGGCCCTGCACAAACAAGGTGTACAAGCCTCAAGGAGGAAAAGTCTGGAAATAGCACACAAGTGCTATGAGGGGTGAGAAAGTGCATTCTCTCCCAATTGTTACAAAGCTAAAGATTTCAACAGTGCCTTCACTGAAGAGGAGGAATAATAAACAGCTTGAACAAAATGTCAACTATTTCAAGCTTTCCTGATTACTGAGGAAGCAAACATCTTGACACAAAAAATAATTGTATATAACGTGTGTTGGGCTCCACACATGAAAGAGTTACTGGTTGAGAAAGTGGAGGAGTCTGCCCTGGCATGTAGCACCTAACTCATTTCTGGATGAGGGAAAGTGTCTTGCTTTAAGGAACAGCAAAAATTTTATTCACTTAGAAAAACTACATGGCAATATGAAATTTGAGGGAAATGTTGTATAATACCAATGACCTTAACAAATTGCTCTTCTTTTTCCATATGACATCCAGACTCTTTCTGTCGGCTTGAATATATATTTTATATAGTTGCAGTCTATCTAAATACAAATACTATTTTGTATTTTCCTTCTTTGCTTAATAGCTTATTATGTAAATATTTTTACATTTGGTCTTCAGAGTTATTTTTAGGAACTCCTTTAATAATAGCTACAAATTACTGAGGGCCTGCCCTGTGCCAGGCATATGCTAAGCACTTGTTTAGTAATCCTTACAACAAGCATAAAAAGCAGATATTGTTATTCCTATCTTACCAACCAGGAAACAGGCTGAGAAAGGGTTAGTGGCTCAATGACACATAACGCTAAGTGGCAGAGACTGGTTTGTTCTGAACCTAAGTCTCCACTCTGTCATGGTCTCTGTTGTGGGAGAACTCAATAGTGTTACAGTATGCTTGTGAGCCGTAACTCAATAAACCATCTATTTTCCCTGTTTGATGTTTAGGTTATTTTCAGCTGAGCTGTTTCTTACCTTTCCTACATGTGCAATAGTGAATTTGCAATTTATTTTCTTTTAATAAATATGCTTTTCTATAGTATATGTGTACTATACATAATATGTATATGTTATATGTATACATGATATATGTGTGTATGTATACATACATATTGTGTATATACATATTATGACATTAAATGAAGATTTTTGACATATATTTTTGCATATTGTCTTGTTATACACATTTTACATGCCTTTTTCAAATGTCATGTTTACTTGTTTTTATGTAATTCTAGTAATTTTTTTTAGTGGCTAAGAATCATATTTAAGCATTTTAAATGCTATTTAGTTATTTCTTTAATGCCTAATACATTTTGTTGTGATTTGAAAATAACCTCTCTGAATTCTATTATTTTTTTGTTTAGAACTTTCTGTTAATATTTGACATTCATTAGTTTATATCTGTCTAGTCAACATAGTAACTTTGACTCCCTTTTTAGAAAGATAGGAGTTTTTTCCTCTTTGACAGAAATCCTGTATTTTGTGGTAAAATAATATGTGGCCCAGAGAACCAGAGTAAGAAGGGATACCAACATCTCTGGGCAATTGATTCTTGGGTAATTCTTTTTCTCTGCTGTTACTAATTTGATTTCTGGGAGCACCTTTTTGTTTTTGCAGGTCTGGGACCTGCGCCAAAACAAGCTGACTTACACCATGAGGGGCCATGCAGATTCAGTGACTGGCCTGAGTTTAAGTTCTGAAGGCTCTTATCTCTTGTCCAATGCAATGGACAATACAGGTAACTTTGGAGAGGAAAGCTCTCCCAGTGCCCAGTCACTGTGGACCCTAAAGAAAGTGGGCATTGGGTGCTAGAAATGTGTACTGGGATAAATGAGGGTCCAAGGAAAAAGTCGAGGATGGCTCACAGATTCCACCAGGCAATTAGAACATGTTGTAATGGGAAAGGCTTTAGATGAGATAGTCAAAAATCTAGAACTCTAGTCCCAGATCTGCCATCTAGTCCCCGAGCAACTTTGCACACAGCATTTCTTCTCTCTGAGCATCAGTTTTTACATTGATAAGAGACTTTACCTTTAAGGCCCATTTTGGCTCTGGTATGCTGTTATTCCAAGCAGGATACAAGAAACTCTAGGTGATTAGTATAACAAGAAAGATGTGAGTCTAGAGGTCTATTTAAGGCAGTTCTCAAGCATTTTCAGAGAGCACCAAGCTTGAGTGATCAATAGACCTGTTGTGTTCTTTCCTGCCTATATATCTTCCCTCCCCACTCTGAAAGCATTGGTGTGTGTCTACTCATTAAAATATCTCAGCATTCTAGAGTTACACAAACACAAACTCTTGCCCTTTCTCTTTGTTTGTTCTGAGTTATAGGGTGGGAGAATGGGTTTACTATAGCAAAAAAGGCAGGTGACTTGCTGGATTATATGCTCAATATTGAGGGAGTTTGGAAATGCCCTGGTATACAAGTTCATAGGCTTGTCAGGAGCTAAAATGCATTCACTGACTTTTTGTAACAAAAATTATATCTGATACTCAATAAATATTTGTTAAATGAATGGTCATCTTTACCTTTTGACTGTATGCTCATTTTAATAGCAAACTTTCATGCATAGCTTTGCCTTTTTATGCCTCACTCCAAGGGTTGCTATTTTTTCACACTCAAATAAAATTATATCACTCAAATTCTGCTATAGGTATAGCTTCAGTTACAGTGGCTGTAGCTACTACTTACAGTGGGTGTTTATACACATATCCTAATTTCAGTGGATGATTTACCATTGACTAATTCTAGCTTGCTTTTTTTTTTAAAGAGTCTCACTAATCCCACTATGTTATGTTGCCCAGACTGGTCTCAAACTCCTGGATGCAAGTAATCTTCCCACCTCAGCCTCCCAAGTAGATGGGATTATAGCAGCATGCCACTGCACCTGGCTAATTCTAGCGTTCTTTATAGTGAAGAACAATGAGGTTCTCTAAATGGTTATTAAAATAATAGAAAAAAGTAATTAGATGATAGTAAGAAGAATTTCTTGTTATGGCTACATAATAAAATTATAGATTCTTTGTGTTTATTGCCTCCAATTTTTAGAACCTTTTCACATATATCATTTCATTTGATTTGATTCTTAAAATAGTTTTATTATAAAAGAACAGGTAGTTATAGTATACTTTAAAATAACTAAAGAGTTGAATTGGAATGTTCCTAACACAAAGAAGTGATAAATACTTGAGGTGATGGATACCCCAGTTACCCTAATTTGATTGTTACACATTGTATTCCTGTATCAAAACATCACATGTAGGCCAGGTGCGATGGCTCATACCTGTAATTCTAGCACTTTGGAAGGCCAAGGTGGGAGAATAACTTGAGGCCAGAAGTTTGAGATCAGCCTGGGCAATAGCTCTACAAAAAAATTAATAAAAAACTTAGCCAGGCATTGTGGCACATGCCTGTAGTCCCAGCTACTTGGGAGGCTGAGGCAGGAGGATCGCTTGAGCCCAGGAGTTTGAGGTTGCAGTAAGCTATGATCATGCCACTGCACTCTAACCCAGGTGACAGAGCGAGACTGTGTCTCAAAAAAATAAAAATTTAAAAAATCCCATGTACCCTATAAATATATACAACTATTATGTACCCATAATAATTAAAAATTTTTTTAATTAAATTACAAAAAAAAAAGAACAGATAAATTTCTCCTCATTTTACAGAACAGGAAACCAAGACACAAACAATCTCACTATTTACCTGACGTCACCTATATATATAGCAGAGCTAGAATTAGAATCAGAGTTTACTTTTTCTGATTCTTGGTACAGTGCTCTCTTGATACATTTGAAGTTTGTTTTTTATAGTATACATTCATTGTCACAGTAGTCTGTGGTATTTAGATTTTCATTCAGCTTTGCTGAACGTGACTCTGAATTGTGGGAGCAATCATTTACAAAATTTTTTTTTTTTTTAATTAGTGTCACACCCAACTGCATTCTGTTGCAAATCCCCAACAGTTTATTTGGCATTTCTCTTTCCTGCCCTCTCACCTAGCCCCAGTTAATGGGACTTGGATGCATTTTATTCCTGCTAGATAAAGAAAAGAGCCTTAACAGGTAGCAGTGTGTCATGTCGGACCTTCTCCACCCAGGATACAGCGTCTATCATTGACATAATTTCAGCTGGGTGCTTAGGAAGCCTCTGGCTGATAGTTATTTTGGTTGGTTTATTTGGGTTTGTTTTGCAGTTCGTGTCTGGGATGTCCGGCCATTTGCCCCCAAAGAGAGGTGTGTGAAGATATTTCAAGGAAATGTGCACAACTTTGAAAAGGTGAGTTCTGCATGGCAGAAGAGTTTTATTGTCCATCTAATTCAAAGAAACATTTAAGGTGGTGCAAAGGATAGAGAGCAGTAGCTCTACTAAGAATGGACTGTATTTCAATAGCACTGTTCTTCATCAAAACTATTCTTGCCAGAAATGAAACTAATAGAAGTGTAGGGGAGAAAGCAATCACATAGCCCAATAGTGATGGGGCAAGCCCTCAAACAGAGGACTTCCGACTTCAGTCCAACGTCAACAGAATACTTCTGGCCTTTTGGTTACTTGGGAACTTTACCCTCTTAGATCAGTGTTCCATATGGAACCCATGCTCCCTTTGCTGTTACCCAGATGGTCTCCCTCCCTAATCCCTCCCTGGGAACCAGACCCTGAGAGTACATCTTTCCCCTCAGTAAGCACTACAGCCCAAGTCCTGAGAGACAGAAATTTTTTTCAGACCCTCAAATTTCCAGGTTAGCTCTGGTGAAAGCAGATTTTCCCCTCAGAGAATTTGTTAATAGAGATTAATGGGGTTTTTTTGAGAGCTTGTTGAGATTCAGTTTTGCTTTATAAATCAAATTTTATTTTTTGTTGGGTTTGGTTTTTATTTTTCTTCAAGATAAACAGAAAAAAATTTTAATGAGGATCAAGATAAATGGAGCAAAGGGAGCCTCCATTTATAGGAAGAACAAAATTTTGTTGCCAGGTTCAATCTAATTAACTGTAAATTGAGCATTTTCTATAATTTTTATGTGGTATAAAATAAAGTATGCTGTTTTGGGCCACAGAATATAAGATAACTACTGATCATCTTTCTGGGGAGAATAATTAAAACACTACTTAGGAAATTTAAAGTCTCTCAGTGATTCTGTAGTCTAGCAATTAGGAATTTGGTATGTTACTGTTCAATAGATTTATACTTATTCATCATTGTAGAATCTTCTGAGATGTTCTTGGTCACCTGATGGAAGCAAAATAGCAGCTGGCTCAGCTGACAGGTAAGAATTACTGGGTGCGAGGTAAAGAATGATGTAGCTATGCAGGTGTCTTCGCATGTTTAATACATGAAATATAGATATGTAGCCAGAGCAAACAGTTATAATTGTGCTCAGAGATGAAGCTGTGTGCAGTATGAAGTGTTTAAAAACCATGTTGGATAAACACATCATTTCTAACCTCTTTGGGTACGTTTTAGACCTGGAGGGTCAACAATGTCTTTGACTCTTGGATTCCCTTTGCCATCAAAATAAAATTAGACTCATAATCTGTCTCTAGTCTCCCTCATCAGATTTTTCTGTCATGCTTCAGTTCATTTGAATACATATTGAGTACTCACCTCCCCCACCGTCACCACAATGCTTCTCACATGGAACTCTCCTATTCTAACCTCCATTGTGCATTCTCACCTCTAGGTTCTCTCTCATATTCCCTCTTCTCCATTATCCAAACTCCCATATCTCTCTAGTAACCACCTCTATGTTATCTATAAACTTTCCATGCCCCCCCCACCCTCACCTCTAGAGCTTAACTTATTGCACTTTGCTCTATGCTATAGTCACAGTTCATACATCTCATCTTTATTTGCATTTATTAGATATTACAGTCAGACAAACATAGTGGGCCACTAAATTATTTGCTCTTAGAGACCAGGGAATAAGTCTCAGTCATCTCTGTGAATCCAGGGCAGTGCTTGTCAGTGCTTGAGCTTTTCCAAGCACTTAGTGAATGTTACATGAATGAATTCCTAGCTCAAGGATGGCAGTCACATTTTACCCTACATATCGGCTAAGCTATCGGTAATGGCTGCCTGTGTTGAGGATGATTCAGAGCTGGATCTGGGTTAGGGGGAAGTGCCATGATTGCTAAGTGAGGGGTGTAGCAGCATGTGGACCAGGTATTTTCCACGCTTGTGCTGAATTAATAGACTGAGGCTTTATGAAATGTGAATCTAAACTGGCTCAGGCATTATGTGCTGAATGAGAAACAGAAAGAAGAGGATTTTTCTATCAGATACTGGTTATTGTATTTGGTTTGTCTATGGTGACCTGTACTTGTGAGGGAATCAGAGGGTAATTAGGGATATCCAGGTGTCAAGGCTGATAGGCTACTAATGTGGGCTGGTAAAGAAAGATGAGACCCTCTGATGGCAAATTCTGGATTTAGTTCCCATTGGGAGACATTTTCACCCTTTTTAGCTTAACCCCGCCCATTCTTCTTCCCAGTAGAGATTCTCCTCCTACTCTACTGAAACAAATACCATCCTATAAATGGGAAGCCTTTCCTGGACTAGCCAGGACTTTCAGCATATTCCAGGGTTTTCCCTTATTTGGGGACCTGGCACTGACATACAGGAGTTTCACTGTGGTCTGTCCTGCACCTTTCTATTTGTGAATAATACTGAATATACTTAAATTCTAGAGTCTACTTTTTTTTTCCCCTGACAAGTTTAATACCAGGAAAAATGGACATGTATTCAGGTATTTTCTGGAGGAAAAAGAAAGAGTCCAGGTGAAACAGTGCCACATTGATGATTTGAGTCCAAGTGGTTTAAAAGAAAGCTGCCTTGAATAGGGAATCTAAGAGATTTTCAGTTGTCAGGTTACTAAAGAAGACCTTAAGAAACAGTAAGGTATCTTGCATTCCAGTAAGAACCATTTTAAGTATTTTTACATAATTTTCAGCAGATACAGTTTATCTTTCCTTTGTAGTTAGGCTTTCAAATTATAATATATTTGAGTAAGTGTTTTTTCTGGCGAGCAGATTGCTTCTGACACTGGCCCTTTCTGACTTGTAATGTCCTCTCTTTCCTCTTTCCCTCCCCACTATTCCTTTAAACTTTATGTGTGGAAGCATGGCTCTGGTCTGAGGAAAGCTTGCCTCTACCTGCTGGGGCTTGGCCAGATTTGACAGGCCACCTCGCCAATTAGCCCCAAGTCAGCAAGCAGCTCTATTACATAAGGAGCCTGGTTCCTGCCGAATGTTGCCAAACCAAAGTAAGGAGAGGACAAGGAACCCCTCTAAATTTAGCATCTAATTGGCAGCCATCAAGAGTGAGGCCTTGAAGTAAACCCTTGGAGATCTGGGGTTCTGCTGTCTTTTATATACCTGGGAAATGTATCCTTCCTTCTCAGCTTGGTCTGGATTTGGCAAATTCCCTCTTTCTGACTTACAAACCACCTCCTCATGTTCAAACTTAAAATCCTCAATGGTCCTTTCAAGGACTCCAGGGGGCTGGCCAGTCTCTCAGCCAAGAGTAATTTATGCAACCTCTTGACTTCATGAGATTCTGTTTGGGTAATGAATGTACTCGTGATAACAATAGCTATAATTACATCTTATGTGCCAGGCACTTTATATACATTATCTCATTATTTTTCTCAACAAAGCTGTGAGGTCAGTATTTTTTCCATCCTTATAACTAAAGAAAGAAGCTCAGAGAAGTTCTAAGTTTGCTTAGCCAGTAAATAGTTGCTCTGAGAATTGAACCTCCCAGGTCTTTGTGACTCCAGAGCTCTTACTCTTTCACTACACTGCCCTTAGCTGGATTAATGAGAACCAGTTATTTGTGCATGGCAGGAAAGCAGACAGTAGGGAGGGCATGAGTGTCAGAGCCGAGGAGTCTAGACAGATGGGGTTCCTGCTTCTCTTTCATCTTGCTTAGAACTTTCACTTAGTTCCTATGGATCCTAGCCCATGAAAATCAAAGGGTATAATTAGGAAGCTCTTGTTTATTTGCTTTGTAGACCAAAAGTATAATGTTGGGTCAGAACTAGGAATTTTATAATCCAGTACTGGTGAGTGTACTCTTTTTATAATCAAGTACTGGTGAGTTGTTGATTGAACAGAACATACATGTAAATAACTTTTAGTACCTGCTTTAAAATATACCAACAGATTACTTTTGCGTAGTTATATGAAGACAGTAGCTCTTTATTTTACCCTTTAATGACTCACGCAAGGTTTAGGGTCAAAGGAACTGTTTTGTTTTGTTTTTTGGCCAGGATGTTTGAGAGCAATAAGAGAAAAGAAAATACTGGAATATATTAAGAGCTCTAATTTTAATTCTGCCCCTGACAAACTGTGTCACCTAGGATAAGTCACTATACCCTAGTTTTCTCATCTGTAAAATGAGAGTTTTAGACTAGCTGATTTCTGTTATCCCTTGCCATTCTAGATTTCAGTACTCTTTCTGCCTATTCTGTGGAAAATTTGGCTCAAGTGAATATTTGGGTAATGTTTATACAGCAGAAACTTCCTGTCCCTTCTTTGGGCTCTGTTTGAATACAATACTAAGAAATTCAGCTGGATCTACAAACTAGGCTCCCAACCTGCCAGGAGCTGGGTTACCTTTTAGACATTCCTGGATGATTATGAGGTTAACTATAGCCTAATTACACTGGAGGCTCTGTAAAGAAGGTTTTTGTGTGGGGTCTATGTGAAAAACTGTTCCTTTTCTTCTCCATGGTCTTTCCCATTTCAGAAGCTTGTGTTTGAAAAAACCAGTGATACTTACATTTTTAGCTATTCTTATTTCTCCACCTAGTTGCTCAAGGGCAGGGGTCCATATCATTACTCAGACTCTTAGTTTCTAAAAGCTAGAACACAGTTCAATAAATATGGGGTGAATAAATAATTGCTTCTAATCCTAGCTACTGGAGAGGCTGAGACAGGAGGATTGCTTGAGGCCAGGAGTTCAAGTCCAGCCTGGGCAACATAGGGAGACCCTGTCTCTTAAGAATAAATAAATAAATAATTGTTGCTTCCATTTCCCATAAAAAGCCATGCCTCTGCCCTACCTCTAGCTCTACAAGGCTTTACTGTTGCTTTTCATGATACCTTGCAGGTTTGTGTATGTGTGGGATACCACCAGCAGGAGAATATTGTATAAGCTGCCCGGTCATGCTGGCTCCATCAATGAAGTGGCTTTCCACCCAGACGAGCCAATCAGTAAGTCTGGCCTGACCATGGGGAAAGGGAAACTGTGGGAATCTCCCATGGGGGCCCCTGGGAGTGCAAAGGCAAAAGTGGCTGTCTGTTTTATGTGAATTTCCATGCAAACAATCTTTATGGGTATCAATTGTTGTCTGAAGTGGTGAGAATAACAGCAAGTTTCATTTTCTTCTCCATCTCACAGGGAGGTTAGTTAGTCTATTTATTCCTAGTTCTTTTGAGTTTACTTGCATCAAGTCTGTGCTTCAATGATGTATTTGGGTAAAAGAATTATGTTTCTTAATATTCAGCTATAAATTGCAACTAAAATCTTTTGGGCTAGCTAAACCAAATAATTTAAGCCTTGAATTTAAGGAGAAAATGTAACTTTCTCCAGGGCTAAGCAGAAGCACATTTACAAAATGACTGGCACAGGCATAGATTCCTCTCTTCTAGAATGACTGGGAAGGTCTTTTTCTTGGGATTTGACTGACAAGGGACATCAGGATTTAGAGCCTTCCTCTTCCTTGTGGATGTAAAAAGAAAAAAAAAAAAAAAAGGAGTTAGAGCCTGATAATGTATTTCCCATAGCACAGTCACCCTTGTGGTTTTGAGAAGACTTGAATTAAAAAGCCAAGCTACAGTTTCCTGGGAAAGGTGTTTAGGAGGGGAATTCAAGATAAATCCAATTGCTCTTTTATACCAAAATTGACTCTTGACATAAGACCCCTTGAGCACCAAGTCTCCTTGAGCCTTCGTTATTTCCAGTTTTCTCCCCTGTTCCTTTTACCTCAGTTCTCTCAGCCTCCAGTGACAAGAGACTGTATATGGGTGAGATTCAGTGACGATACGGAGTGGAAGACTCCAGGCTGCTTGACTTGGAGACCTCAGACTGCATCAGTGGCATCAAGTGTTGCCCAAGCATCCTCCCTTGAAATGACCATCACTAGCAAGAAACAGAGGAGGCAGCGGCCATATTCCAAAAACCACTTCTATCCCATTTCACAGGATGATTAAAGCAAGCTCCCAGTGGCCTCTAAAAACCACCTGCCAGATTTCAGGGACTATTTTTTTTTTAAATATGTTTTCTTCAAAGGGACAGATATTGATTGGTTTGTAGTTTCCTGTTTTCTAATCCAGGCTGAAGACAGGGAATATGACAAATTTGTTGGTTGGGATTTTTTTTTTATTATTCACTACCTGGCTTGTATGATATATTCTTTCTGTGTTTCTTTGAGTCATTTTGTATTAAAAGCCAAACAGATGCCTTTTTACAAGAGCCATGTGGATTGCATTTATTGCTGTCTTTTCTTTAGTGCTTGATTGCTATAAATCAGGGTGGGGCATGACGTGGCCAAGGGATACAATACATTTAAACTTCAAGAAGCTGTTCACTGGGGTTTTTTTTTTTTTTCCCCATTTTCTGTGTTTTTAGGTTTACTCCCATGAAAATGACAAACAGAATAATTACTTATCAGTAACAAATACTTTTCTCCTACTAGAAGCAGAGGAGCCAAGAAGTGATAAAGTCTAAAAGAACCTGGTTTTTGTGTACTTGCACACACTCTTTAATGAAAAGAGTCTGTGTCTACTCTGCCTCCTGCCAAAGCACTTTTCTGAGCCACAGTTCCTATGCTCAGGCTCCTGAAGTGGGCAGATTTGGGGCAGTCTCAGCTGGTAGAAATGACATTGGATAGAGTGCTGCATCAAACTCAACTCAAATGGAATATGAGAATGTTTTGGTGGAACTTGGCCATGACGTTTTTATGATTCTCTGCTTATTTGTCTGTCTTTTCATAAACTGACAAGGACATTAAAAAAATATTATTAGTTCCCACCTTTTTTTCTTTGTATTTTAAAAAATATGGAATGCTTCATGAATTTGCATGTCATCCTTGCAAAGGGGCCATCCATGCTAATCTCTGTATCATTCCAATTTTTTAGTATATGTGCTGTCGAAGCAAGCACTGTTGGTTGCCTTCTACCACTAACACAGGTTACTGTCTCCCTGGATCACTGGGTAACTGTGCCCAGCACACAGACACTAATGAATCCCATCTGGCATTGGAAAGTGGAATGTGTTTTTTCTGAATCTCCTATCTCAGAACAAAGTGGTCTTCACAGCTCCAACCTGTTCTGAGCATGTTTGGTTTTTATACCTTTAGCTCATAAACCTGAATCATCTATTTATCTTAAGGTAGAGAGAGGATATTACCCTGGGTTTGGGGCATAATCATTCAACAAACACACCAACCTCTGTTACGTGGCAGGCATTGTTACTGAGGACAGAGATAAATAAGGTACTGTACTTGCCATCTTGAGAAATGCAAAAACCAGTAGAAAAGACCATCTCAAATGAATGACGTTTTTAAATGAGCACATGCCAGAGATTTATTTAACTCATTAATGAAGGAACCAGCAGGATGGCAAAGCTCTCAAACCCATTACTTTTAATACAGTGAAGGAAGTTTGAATAAAGAGTACTGGAAACACAGGAGGAAACAACTTATTGTGCCTAGGAGAGTTGAAGTTTCACAGATGATGTGCTTATGCTTAGATTGGGATTTGGAGAATAGGTAGGGCTTTCCAGGTGGACAAAGAACTTGTGCATTCCAAGAAACAGCAGGCACAAGCTTGAAAGTGTGGCACATATCATGAACCAAAAGAACTTGAGCATGGTCAGAGGTGGGGAGCAGCAAACAGTAAAGTTGCAGAATTAAGTAGGAGCCAAATCCTGGAGAGCTTGTGCTTCATGTACTTGATCCTATAGGTTGAGGTTTCCTAAAGTGTATTCCACAGACCACCGCTTCCCGGATAGTTTGTTAGATGCCTTGGGGCATAAAGATCCCATGCTCAGATAAATTTGAGAAAGACTGGGGTAAATATAGTAGAGCTGGTTTCTCTACTGCAGTACTGCTTAGAGCTTTTAATATACAAAGTATGGTGGGATCTCCACAGGGAATGGTGACTCAGGTTTCTGACCTGAGCAATAATACATATATGGTTATGCCCTTTACCAGGAGAGATTTGACCAAAGATGGCATGCAAGCTGATCTTCATGCCTCCGACACTATCACAGGTGACTTCCCAATCCCTTTTAAGCACCAGGTCCACATAGAGGTAGCGTCCCTAATGTGTACAGGCTACAGGTATAAGGTGTATGTGAAACATAAATGAATTTCATGTTTGGAATTAGGATTAGCATCCCTAATCCGAAATCCACAACGTTCCAAAGCCTGGAACTTTTTGAGTGCCAACATGATGCCACGAGTGAAAGATTCTACACCTGACCTCATGTAAAGTGTTGCAGTCAAAACTTTGTTTTACGTGCAAAATTATTTAAAATATTGTATAAAATTACCTTCAGGCCATGTGTATAAGGTGTATGTGGAACATAAATGAATTTCATGTTTAAACGGGTTCCATCGCCAGGATAATCTCATGTATATGCAAATATTCCAAAATCCAAAAAGATCTGAAATCCAAAACACTTCTGATCCCAAGTATTTCAGATAAGGAATACTCAATCTATAATTGAAAATTGGTCCAATCCCCTCCACACCCTCATCCTCCGTGGCTTGGGATAAAACAAGGCTTGAACCTTGACACTGCACTTTTAAAAGCCTACCAATCATCTCTTGAGAAGTTGGCAGTGATTGGGAAGAACCAAGGCCCTGGAGACTGCAAGGATTTTCCTCTAACCTTAGCCTCTTCAATCCCCCCAAGTGCCTTCTTGAAGAGGCTGGAGCCATTAGCAGGAAATAGCAGCACCACTTAGAATTTGAAGAAAATAGAAGCCCCAGCCTGGGGAATAAAGATTTGAGTATAAAACATCCCCAGAGGGTACAAATCGTATTCTCACTTTGGGAGAGAGAGATTGCTCCCGAATGAGTAATGGAATCTCTGGTTTTCAGTTAATTTCCCTTTATGACTTCCACAGTCTCTAGCACTTAATACTGTTGGCACTTAAAGAGCCAAATTTCTTCTTTCACTGCATGGCTGAGTTTTGTGGGCTGAGTTTTCAGGGACGTGGATTTTCAGATCATTTTTCCATTTGGGGGGCCTCCCTAACATAACATAATTATTTTTTCTCCTAGCCTGTAGCCCTAATCCCATCCGCTCCTAACCCCCTAAACAGTTTACTAATACATGTCAACCCATCAAAACACAACTTGGTGCTGTCTTCCTTTACCTACAGGGACGGTGCACGGTTGACCCCTTTTCAGGTGAGAGAAGCTAATCCCTGGAGACCTTCATGGGCCTAGTGGAATTAAATAAGGGTGAATCCAGGCCTCCAGACCTTGCCTACTGTTCAAGTAAACAGATAATAGGCACAGTTGCTGGTTTCAAGACAAGAACAGTCTTTTCCAGGGACTGGATCTAGTTAGTAGCTAGAAAGGACAGGTCAGGGCTCTTGTCAGAGTTGCTTCGTCACAGCGAAACTACAGAATATTTGCTATGTACTGAAAGATTAGAGTCTGCTGCTTATTAATATCTCAAGGTGGGAGGATGGGAAACTGAGGTCAAAGAGAGAGCTCTGAGCAGTTTGGAGCTGTGGAGAGTTAAGCCTTAGAGAAAGACCATTTGGTATTGCTTTTTCCAAGAGACTTTGGGGTTTGACAGCTGATGTTCTAGGACAAAGGGAGGGGCCAGACTTAAAATTGACAGCCCCTGTTCCTGCAGGACCAAATGAAGCCAAGTCTGAGCTCTGAGCCTGCCCTCTGGTCAATTTTCTCTGTACCCCAGACACATAATGATCCTTCACTGAAAGAGTCCTGGGTGGACACCCAACCTCTGCATCAAGCCCCAGGCTATACCAAACCTTCTGGGCTTCAACTTTTTTTCTTCACTTGACACTACAACCCACCTAGACTCTTGCATTCTTCTTTAACTTATATCCTCTAGAGCAGTGGTTCTCAACCTTGGGTAATTTTTCCTCCTGGGGCACATTTGACAATGCCTGGAAATACCTGCTGGAGTGCTATCGGCATGTAATGGGTAGAGGCCAGAGATGCTCAAAGAATTAGCTGCTCCAAAACGTCATTAGTGATGCTGTTGAGAAACCCTGCTCTACAGCAGTAATTCTCAAAGTGTGGTGCCTGGACCAACAGTGTCAGCATTATCTGAGAACTTACTAGAAGTGCAATTTCTAGAGCCCCTTCAAGACCTATTGAATCAGAAACTTTGGGGGAAGAAAATGTTTAGCAGTCTGTTTTAACAAGTTCTGCAGGTGATTCTGATGCAAGTTTGAAAACCATTGTTCTACAGGCTCAGAAAGTTTTAACCTTTCCTAGAAGAGCCACAGAGCCTTCTCCTGTTTACTCATTAATAATTGTCCTTAACTATTAGCTGTTCTTTTTGGCTTAGTGCTGTACATGCGTTATCTTACTTGATTCTCACATACAGGGCAACAGGTTAAAAGAGAAGTAACAAGATCATCCAGCTGGTAAGTGGCAAAGCCAAGATGTAAACACAGCTGGTTCTCTTTCCCCATCGCCACAGCGTAGGCCTTAGTGGCTTTTAAATTTGAATCCACATTAGAATCACCCGGGAGTCTTTAAAACTCCAGATGCCGCGCAGTGGCTCACATCTGTAATCCTAGCACTCTGCGAGGCCAGGCCAAGGTGAGTGGATCCCTTGAGCTCAGGAATTTGAGACCAGCCTGAGGAAGAGGGAGACCCCATCTCTACCAAAAAAATAGAAAAATTAGCTGGGTATGGTGGTGCACACCTGTAGTCCCAGCTACTCAGGAGACTGAGGCAGGAGGATCCCTTCAGCCCAGAAGTTTGAGGTTGCAGTAAGCTATGATGATGCCACTGCACTCTACCCAGGGCAACAGAGTGAGACCCTGTCTCAAAAAAATTAAATTAAATTAAATTAAAAATATAAACCCAATGCTTAGGCCATAACCTAGACCAATGTTTTTTGTTTTTTGTTTTTTTTTGGAGATAGAGTCTTGCTCTGTTGCCCGGCCTAGAGTGCAGTGATGTCATCATAGCTCACTGCAACCTCAAACTCCTGGGCTCAAGCAATCCTCCTGTCTCAGCCTCCCGAGTAGCTGGAACTACAGGCACACACCACAATGCCCAGCTAATTTTTTTTGTTTTTTGATAGAGACAGGGTCTCGCTTTTGCTCAGGCTGGTCTTGAACTCCTGGCCTTAAGCAATCCTCCCAGCTCAGCCTCCCAAAATGCTGCGATTACAGGCATGAGCCACTGCACTCAGCCACATCAGTTTTTAATGCTTCCTTAGGTGTTTCCAATGTGCAATCAAGGTTAAGAACACTGGTGCTGGCCATGGTTAGAACTATAGCAAGGAGGGTAGCATATAACCAAGTTAACTTCCCCTTCAACCCTTTGGCTCTCAAGGAAACCTCCTGCTCTGACACATGCTCTGTGTGAGCTTCAGAACACTTCTCCCACAGCCCCTGGCTGAGCTTAAATTTAGAAGTGGGAAGGCCAGGCACAGTGACTCACGCCTGTAATCCTAGCACTCTGGGAGGCTAAGGTGGGAGGATCTCTTGAGGCCAGGAGTTAAAGACCAGCCTGAGCAAAAGCAAGACCCCATCTCTACTAAAAATAGAAAAATTAGCCAGGCATGGTGGTGCACACCTGTAGTCCCAGCTACTTGGGAGGCTGAGGCAGGAGGATCACTTGAGCCCAGGAGTTTGAGGTTGCAGTGAGCTATGATGATGCCACTGCACTCTAGCCCTGGTGACAGAATGAGACCCTGTATCAAAAGAAGAAAGAAAGAAAGAAAGAGAAAGGAAGGAAGGAAGGAAAGAAAGACAGAAAAAGTGGGGCCAGAGAGGTTGATCCACCATGGTCATCTCTGCCTGGTGGAACTGAGGGACTCTGTGCCCCTGACTTTCCTTCAAAGCCCCAAGTACAGCATCCAAAGGTGCTAGAACTTAGGTCATCTAGTCCAACCTCACTTTATGAAGGGGAAACAGAAGAGTTCCCAAGGCCACGTGCGTATCAAGTTTGTGATTCAGTTAGTGATTTTGAGCATTAAACGCTCCTCTATGGCAAGACCTGTTCTGGGCTCTGAGAATACAGAGACAACTGAGTCATTGGCTCTTCTTTGAAGACTCCTAGGCAGGGGTTGTGGGGCAGGGCAGAGGGTGCAGAGGGAAAGAAAAATCAGGAGTTCTCACGCTTTTCCCCAAAAAGTGTCCTTAATGGCAGAGAAGAATGAACTTCAGGCAGGAGGGAATCCTGAAGTTAATCTTAAAATCTTACCTTGATCTGCAATTCTCCCTCCCCCCAACTTTTTACTTTGAAAATTTTCAAGCATAAAATTTGAAAGATTAATATACAGAACATCTATAATATTAATACATAAAATTTACATCTGTATTCCACTTAGATTTAGTAACTCAATGATCTTTTCTTTCACACACATATGTACATACACACAAATTTCTTTTTCTTTTTTTTTTTTTTTTCCTGAGACAGTGTCTTGCTCTGTCATCCTGGCTAGAGTGCAATTGTGTCATCACAGCTCACTGCAGCCTCAAACTCCTGGGCTCATGCTATCCTCCTGCCTCAGCCTCCCGAGTAGCTGGGACTACAGACAGGCGTTCATCACCATGCCAGGCTAATTTTTCTATTTCTGTAAAGATGGGGTCTCACTGTTGTCCAGACTGATCTTGAGCTCCTGGCCTCAAGGGATCCTCCCGTCTTGACCCCCCAAAGTGCTAGGATTACAGGCATGAGCCACGACCTGACCTACAACTTTCGATGACCATGGAAAGTAAGATGTAGTGTTAGCTCTTTCAGAATTTGTCTAGCAGAGCTGAGTGTGATGGTGCACACCTATAGTCCCAGCTACTCCAGAGGCTGAGACAGGAAGATTGCTTAAGCCCAGGAGTTCAAGGTTGCACTGAGCTATGAAAGTGCTGCTGTTCTCCAGCCTGGGCAACAGAGCAAGACCCCGTCTCTTAAAAAAAAAGAAAAAAAGTTGTCTAGCAGGCTTTCTGGTGAAAAAAAGTTTAAAAAAAAAAGAAAGATGCAGACATCATACACCATAATTCTTTTTTTGTTTTGTTTTGTTTTTAGAGACAGGGTCTTACTAGGCTGCCCAAGCTGAACTCAAACTCCTGGGCTCAAGTGACCCTTCCACCTGGGCCTCCCAAGTAGCTGGGACTACAGGCGCATGCCACCATGCCTGGCTCAAACATCGTAATTTTTTACTCCCAAATATTCTTACATACTCCAGCAAGCATCTCCTAAGAACATTCTCCTTCCTTACCATTACTATACCTAAGAAAATTAACAGCAATTCCATAATACTATCTAATGATCATATTAAAATTTCCTTAGTGTCAAAAGTGTCTTCTATAGCAATTTTTCAATATGGAATCAATCAAGTTTCATGTATTTAACTATTCTCTCTAGTGTCTCTTAATCTAGAAGAGTAGTGCCCCTACCTTTTCCCGGTAAAATTGACTATTTAAATGTATGTGATTTTGTATGCTGCTTCATAATATAGCTGTGCTTGTTTTATGTTAATAAATGTTTTAAATGATTGAGCACCAAGTAAAATTGACACTTCAGGAAGATGTACCACATTTATCCTGTGTTTTGTGTCTTCTCATGTACTTGTTTTAGACCAGATATCAATAAGCAATTCAAATACAATTCAATTCATGCTGTCAAAGGCATACCTGCACACTGGGAGGCAGTGCCTGGTGAAGAATTAGGGAAAGTTTCACTGAAGAAGTGACACTTAAGGTGAGTCTTAATGAAGGACCAGAAATTGTGGAGGAGGGAAGGAGCTGGGAGTGGAGGTAAAAATCAACTAGGTAGTGGAATAAACATGGACAACAGCACAGATTGCCAAATCTGGTGTGTTAAAAAAAAACACACACATGGTGGTGACAGCATGTTGGGGGAGTGACAGATAAGTAGGAGCCTTGGAAAGTATTGAAGCCAGGTTGCAAAGGGACTGGAAAGCCGGGTTGGCAGATTTGGCTTCGTCCTATGGAAAGGGAGCCACCAGCAGTTTCTTGGTATTCTGCACACGAGGTCCACCACACCTGAGGAAGCTTTTGGTTCTGGGTGCCCTCCCAGGAAGTCATTGTGGGGGAACTAGGGAAGGCAGGTAAGATCACTGCCTCCAAACATCAAAAAGCTACCTTGGAAAAGAAGGGGAATGCTCTCATTCTGGGATGCCTCAAAATGCAGAGCCAAGACAAAGTGAATTATAAGAAGGCAGATTTACACTGAACAGAAAAAGAGCAACAATTCAGAACTGTCCACAGAATGGTAGGAAGTTCCTCATCTCTGGAGGTGTGCAAGTAGAAGTTAGGTGACCATGTGACAGGAATTCCTGTTGGATTGGTTCACAGAATTAGAGCTGCTCATCAGAATCTCTGAGGAGTATATTAAAAAATACCCATAACCTGGGCCGGGCAGGGTGGCTCACACCTGTAATCCCAGCACTCTGGGAGGCCGAGGAGGGAGGATCGCTTGAGCTCAGGAGTTGCAGGCCAGCCTGAGCAAGAGTGAGACCCCGTCTCTACTACAAATAGAAAAATTAGCCGGGTGTGGTGGTGCACACCTGTAGTCCCAGCTACTCGGGAGGCTGAGGCAGGAGGATTGTTTGAGCCCAGGAGTTTGAGGTTGCAGTGAGCTATGATGATGTCACTGCACTCTACCTGGGGCGACAGAGCAAGACCCTGTCTCAAAAAAGAAAAAGAAGAAAAAAATACCCTTAAGCTGGTCCCACCTCCAGAGATTTGGGCTGAGTTGGGCTGTTGTGGGGCCCTGATTCTGATGCAGGAGGTCTCTACACTAACATTTGGGAACCACTCCGTTAGAGGTCCTCCACGGTCCCTTCAGCTCTACTGTTCTATGATTTTAAGATGACAGTTATCCTCAGACTCTAAGACAGTAATCTTAAGATTCTATGAACTGCTTGCTTAGAAGAGACACTTGGGGGAGGGCCTATGGAAAATGACAAGGGGTAGGGAGCCAGCAGGGAGCTGAGAATCCCATCAGGGCATTTGGGACCTGCAGGAGGGGCCAGGCTTCAGCTGACTCCATCTGTCTTCCTACCCCCATTTGGCCCTGGACAAGCCCAGCGCGGCATAATGAAGGCCCAACACGGTATGAGGCTGTTTGGCGAGAACAGCCGTCTTGCGGTCTCTCAATGTCCCCAGCTCAGCTGGCCTCAGGGCAGACTTGAGCTGAAAGCCCATGTGGCCTCCAAGGGCTGGTGGAAAGGGAGATTTGTCTCAGCTGTCAGCAGATTCTGTGCTAGAGACTCTGGACCCCACAGCCCAGACAAGGAGAGCGAACTTTCTACAAGCTTTGCTGCTGTCAGAGCTGTTTAGGATCTCCTGCGCCAGACCCCTCCCCTGCGTAAATCCTCTGTTCTAGCCTCTTCCTTTTTTCTCAGCCATTCTTTTCCTCTCCTTTGAGGATTTCCTCTGGAGTAGAGATTTTGAAGGAAGTTGTTTGGAGAGGGGCAGTGGCAGTGTCTTCCTAAGCAGACGTTAGGAAGTAAAAAGTATGGGCAGACGTTAAAGCAAAGAGGGGTCATAGTTCCTAAAAAAGTGTGGGTAGAAGTTAGACACTTCTGCGTCTGCACAGCTTTTCCCATCTGGCAACCTGTATTTCAGGCATCGTCTCTTCTCTGAAATTTTCCATCACTATCTAATCCCTAGCAAAGTTAGCTATTTTTTCCATCATTCTGTTTCTGTACCTCACAGACACTACCACCATTCTATGCATCACCCGTAACCATCTGTTTATATGTTTTGCTTCTCCAGCAGTCCCCAGAGTCACAAACTCGGACACCATCCAGGGCCAGAGAGGAAAGGCAAATGGGCAAAGCTGCTAGGTTTAAGAAAATAAGCACGCCAGCTACTTGGGAGGCTGAGGCGGGAGGATCGCTTGAGCCCAGGAGTTGGAGGTTGCAGGGAGCTAGGATCAGGCCACTGCACTCTAGCTCAGGCGACAGAGCAAGACCCCATCTCAAAAAAATAAAAACAAAAAATAAATAAGCAGTAGAAACGTCACAAGCAAATACCACACTGTTGGCCAGCGTGCTAACCCCAGGCCTTTATTCCAAGGATTCCTCCGGGGCACCTGTCCTATTTGTCTTTGGTTCCAAAGCTCCCAACACAAGGCCTGGCCCGGCAATGGAAGTGAACCGACCCAGAGGTCCTCAGATCCAGCTCTGCCCCTGAGGTTCTGTGTGGCTTTAGAGAACTCGCTCCACCTCTCTGCCCTTCAGGTTCTCCCTTTCTTCCTCTCTCTCCTCTTCAAAAAAGGCACCTTGAAGATCACCTAAGCCATTGGGTTTTCCACTTTGTTCCTTACAGACCTTGGATTGAGGAGCTGATTTTGGAGGTCTTCACAGGAGGTGAGGGTAGAACGAGAGATCAGGTTGCCGGTCCTCTCTGCCTGCACAGCCAGACCAGTTCTACCTTTTTCTGTTTTAGAAATGTATGCTTTCGTTTGAAGAAACGGTCTGCTGCTGAAAAAGAAAAGTTTGAAAACAAAAGGAATGGTCTAGGTAAAGTGGTTCCTCCTGGGTTCAAATCCTGATTCTACCACTTCCTTGTTATATGATCCTGGGCAAGTGATCTAACCCATGTGAGCCTCAGTTTCCTTATCTAGAAATTGGAGGCTGGGTGTGGTGGCTCACATCTATAATCTTAGCACTTTGGGAGGCCGAGGTGGGAGGATCGCTTGAGCCCAGGAGTTTGAGACCAGCCTGAGCAACATAGCAAGAACAAGACCACGTCTCTACAAAATATAGAAAAATAGCTGGACGTGGTGGCGCACGTCTGTAATCTCCGCTACTCAGGAGGCTGAGGCAGGAGGATTGCTTAAGCCCCAGAGTCGGGACTGCAGTGAGCTATGATTGTGCCACTGCACTCCAGCCCAGGCAACAGAAGCAAGACCCTGTCTCTAAAAAAATAAAAAATAAAAAAATTTAAAAATTTAAAATGGAGATGATTATAATGGTACATACCTCAAAGGGTTGTTGTGAGGTTTAATGAGTTAATGAATAGAATTTCTCAGAACAGTGCATGTCACATTGTTCTTAATAAGCGTTAGGTATTGTAGTATAATACAAAACATATTTAGTCTTTGTCTCTGGTTCTTGGCACAAAACTCATAAAACCCTTGGAATTTCCTGAGTGATAGGAGTGTCTCTTGTTATTCATAAGCCCCTTTCTATCACACCTGAGTTTACCCTAATAAGATGACTTAGGGGGGGCCCCTAGATCTAGGAATAGGACTGGTCACTAGAAAGACCAAGTCATTAGAAGGTTGGAACTTTCAGACCCACCCGCTGACCTCTGGGAATGGGGGGTGATGCTGAGGATTGAGTTCTATGAATACTCTTAAACAAGGAGATGTAGACAGTTTCTGGGTTGGCGAACACATCCAAGTGCAGGGAGTTGGTGGCGCACCCCAACTCCATAGGGACTGAAACTCCTGCACTTGGTCCTTGCCCTGTGTACCCCTTCATCTGGCTGTTCATTTGTATCCTTTATAATAAACCCATAAACATAAGTAAAGTGTCTTCCTGAGTTCTGTGAGCCATTCTAGCAAATTATCGAACCTGAGGAGGGGGTTCTGGGATCCCCAATTTATAGGCCATTGGTCAGCAGTATGGGTGGGTGGTCAGAGACTTGTGACTGGCGTCTGAAACAAGGGCAGTCTTGTGAGACTGAGCCCTTAACCTGTGGGGTCTAAGCTAACTCCTGCTAGTTAGTGTCAGAATTGAATTGGATTGTTGGCCACCCAGGTGGTGTGAAGAATTGGTTCGTGTTAGAAAACATCCCAGAGGCTGTAATTAGTGAGCATGTTTAGTCCTCTAACTTGAAAGAAGGGGAAATTATTAGGTTTAACATTCAGCTATCTTATGAACTTTCTCAGAAGCCTTCAGTGTTTTAACCCACAGAGGCACTAACAGTGGGAGATTCATTCACTGACTAGCCCTGGTTTAGGGGAGGGGAGGGACTTCTTAACACCCCATAGATTTCATCACTTCAGCAGCACCCACCATGCCCCTCTCTAGGGCTGACCATCATTCTGCCTTCTCACTCAGGAAGCGTGGGTTTGTTCTGAATCATCTCTGTCCTTTTTTTCTAAATCCTGCTTCATTTTCCCCACGGTCTTTCCCTGGTCCAGGGGTTAGTCATCCTTCATAGTGACTATTCCAAGTCCCTCCTGATGTCATCCCTTGCTCCCAGCCCCTCGAACTTCTTGCCAAAGATGTTTCTATCTGTTCCTATAGTTGGGTTGCTTTGTCCCTTAGAACCTTGACTTCCGAGTGGTAAAGGGGGCACAAGATGTGCTGGACCCCGAAGCCAGGAAAAGGGGAATGATGGATGAATCATTCATTCAGCACACATTTGCTGATTCCTGCCAAGATCTAAGCCCTGTAGGATATACAGATAATTTATAGACAGTCACTGTCCTCATGGAACTCACAGTCTATTGGAGGAAATAGAAACAAAATCATACAAGTACAGTGAATCCTACTAAGAGCTATAACAGGGGCAGAACAGGCTGCGTGTGAGCCAAAAGGAGAGCCACCTCCCCCAGGATGCAGAGTGTCAAGGAAGGCCTCCCGAGGAAGTGACAGCTGAGCTGAGGTTGGAAAGATGAATGGGGGATCTCTGGGCTATGATTTGGATGGAAAATGCATTCCAGTCAGAAAGAACAACGTGCTCAAAGCATGGAAGTGGGAGACGGCACGGTGTGTGTGTGGATCCATCAGGGTTGGACTTGGGCTAAGTGGGAATGATCCAGGGGCAGAGGTTAGTTCTGTTGAGGCCAGACAGGACATCCCTGGTCCCACAGGACAGACTTAGGAGTGAGTCAGCCGGGCCTTGGAACGGGATGTTACCAGCGTGACATGATATAGTCAAGAGCCTCGCAGGACTCTCACAGCCCCAGCAGAAGCCACTGTGATTGTAAGGATTACATGAGAGAATGTGTGTCAAGAGCCTGGCTCAGAGTAAGCACTCAATAAATGGTCGCTATTATTATTATATTATTATTGAATTGCATTGTTAGCCTCGCAGAGGGAACTGGCAGAGATTCTATCTGGAAAGAGGCCCTGCAGGGGATGTGTTAGAGAATGTTACATCTGGGCTCAGCCTTATTGTTTTGTGGGAAATGGACTCTTCGGAGAATCTGATGAAAGCTGTGGACCCTCTCCCCAGAAAAAGGCACATCTGCTCACATGACACTTTGCATATTATTGCAGGGACTTCACAGACTCCTGGAAGCCTGCCTAGTCATGGAACTTGGTTGGACGCAGCTGTTATCTGCCAAGCATGCCTGAGAAAAGTCCCCACTGTTATCTCAGTTTATTATTCCAAGTGAAAAACCTCAGCACATGTAGGATATTCAACTCTGAGAATATTCTGTGTGTTTTAAAATACAAAGTGGCATTCTGAGGAATGGGTGGAGGAGGGAGACCTGTGACGAGACCATCTTAATAGTCCAGGGAGAAGGCACGGCTGGCTTCGCAGGCTTGCGACCTCTGCAGTCACGCAGGATCCTCTGTGTTCTTAGTTTAGTGTTCTGCTATGTTGCCATCTTGAAGAAATTCTCAATTTTTAACAAGGAGCCTGGCAGTTTCATCTTGCGGCGGGCCCCACAAATTATGTAGCCAGTCTGGAAGAAGACAATGAGCCATTTGAGTGCTCGCTATGTGAGCAGCAAACGAGTGACAATGTCGGAATTAGAACCCAGGTTGTTTGAGTCCCGAACCGTGAGTTTTAACCTGCATTATATCACACTGCCTGCCCTGTGAATCAAGAGGGCTGGGGACAGTGGAGAGGAAGGAAAAGAACAAGAAACCTTCTGTTTCTCCCACCAGGCCACTCTTCTCTCCTCTGCGTCTCTTTCCCTCCCATTGTCCTCTCAGTATCAATGTCATTTCCTGAAGGGGGCGTCTCCTGGTCTCCAAAGCTAAATTGTGGCCCCCTTTAAAGTGCTCATCGGAGCTTTATGTGCTTATTTGTATATTTACTTGTTTTAATGACAATCCCTCACTAGACTGTGTGCTCGGTGAGGGCAGAGACTTTGGTTCATTCTCTTATTCACACTGGAGAACGTGGCACACGGTAGGAACTTCATGGAGATCAGTGGGAAAGTACGCCTTACTGAATTTAATGACAGATCAGTTACCATTGGAGGGACGCCTGGGGAATGACCTAGGGATTTCCACTCGGGTGACGCTGATTGCCAGGGTGAATATAGCAGGTTAGGAGTGGGACAAGGATGATGGGATGTGTCCAGTTTGAGTGCTTTGGGTGGTGGCTTGGAGAAGGCAGTCTTTTGCTGGCAAACCTTTTTTGACTCCCTCCCCACTGCAGTCCAGGTCAGGGGCTGCCCACAGTCCCCTGGGCAGACCTCTGCCATCATCCATCTCACTGGCACCCCCGGGCTGTGAAACTCCATGGATCTGGAACAGTGCCTCGGGTCTCCTCTCAGGCTCCCAGGGCCCCCAGGAGTGTGTATGCAGTCAGGGCTCAACAAACGCCAGTAGAAGGAAAGAGGGAAGGAGGAAAATGTGGCCAGACACTCAGGAGGGAGGCTGGGACGAGGAGCAGATCTGGGAATGGAAATGGAGGTCCAAGTTGGAACCCTGGGGCCCTGGAGACAGAGTGGACCAAGGAGTGCACAGGGCTAAGTGCTTTGTTCACAGGACTGCCTTTCACCTTCGCCCCAACACTAAGGAGACGTTATTGTTCCTACTCTGTTCATGAGAAAACTGAGGCCCAGAGAGGCGACGCGATTTGCCCAAGGTCACACAGCGAGTGAGCAGCGAAGTCGGGATTTGAGCCAGGGCTGTCCGCCCCCACGCCCGCGCTCCTCCCACTGCGCTCCCTCCTCTCCTCCACCCTCCACCTCCTTACCCCTTCTCCCCTCCCCACCCGCGACCGCCCCTCCCCTCCCTCCTCTCGGCGGCGGCCGCGGAGCCACGTGGTGGGGCCGGGAAGCTGCGGCGGCCGAGCGCCCGGGCGGCTGCCCCAGCTGGGCAGTGCTGCTGTGCGCCGCGCCGCGCTCGGTGCCTGCGCTCCCCGCCCCGCTCCCCGCCAGCGCCCCGGGGCAGGAGGCGCGCCTGCCGGCCGGCCCGCCAGACAAAGGAGGCGCGGCGCGGCGGAGCCAGCGCGGCGCGGAGGAGGCGGCGGCCGCCGAGCGAGAGGGGTCGCCGCGGCGGGCGGCCCCTGCGGCCCCCGGAGCCATGGGCAAGTGCAGCGGGCGCTGCGCGCTTGTCGCTTTCTGCTGCCTGCAGCTGGTGAGCGCCGCGCGCCCGGCGGTCGGGGCAGGGTGGGGCGCGGCGGGGCGCGGTCCCGGGGCGTGCGGGGGGGTGTGTGTCTCCGCGTGTGTGTCTGGTGCGAGTGCCCGGGTCGGGGGTGGCCTGGAGGCTCGGAGCGGACGGGCGGAGCCTGCTCATGCTGGCCCGGCTGCCTCTTTGTGTGCGCTTCTCCCCGCTGTGCCCGGCGCTCCCCAGGTCCCCGAGTGCGTCCGGTGCGTGAGTCCCCTGCCCGCCGGGCGCCTGGGGCTCCAAGCGTCTGGCTCTCACTGTACGAGTGGCCTCCTGTCGCGGGATGCGCTGTGGGACCGTGGCTCCCTGGGACTGGGGGTGTGTCTGAGGCTGATCTGTGGATCCGTTGAGGTCTCTGCCGTGGGTTTCCCTCTAGGTCGCTCGTTTACTTGGGTCTCCCTTCCTCGAGGCTCTGGTCTCCGCCCCTGTTTGAGTGTTTCTCACAAAGTCTCTGCTCCTGTGTGTGTCTTTCTGAGTTTCTCTTTGGTGTGTCTCTAGATCTCTGACCATTTCTGGTCCGTGTTCATCTGTGTGTGCTGGGATCTTAGATTCCAAAACCGTTCAACCCTCCTTTGTGCTATTTCTCCCTCCCTTCACTCTCCTGACTGGACAGTCGTGGGAATGGAGCCACTTCCCTGGAGACGGTCACAAGGAGCTGCCAGGTCCTGGGCCAGCCTGACCCAGCCTGGGCCACCCTCCCTGCTTTGGTCTGGCCTCTGTGGCCGTGGGTGTTCCATCAGCCATCTGTTCCACCAGAGCAGCTCCTCTGCCGGGGCTGGCACCAGTGGAGGTGGGGGGCATACTTGGGTCAGTACATCTGAGGACACTGTGCCTACCCCCGGCATAGGGAGCATGGGTCCTTGTCTCAGGGAGGTCGGAGAAGTGAATTTGGGGACTGAGGGGAGCCAGCTCTGCCCCTCAAGTCAGGCCTGGCAGGTGCATTTGGGAGGGTGGTTAAGGAGAGGCCAGGGTTCTGCCTACCCTAGAGCTGAGGCCCAGCACTAGGGGGTTGAAGCTGTGCTTCTCCTCTAGGCAGAGGTGCATGGGGAACTCCATGGTAGGACTCAGGTCTGAGTGTGAGCTGGGGCAGCCTGAACCTCACCCCTGCTGGACCCCACGCTCTGGGTCTCCACTCTTGCCTGCATCCATCGCGTCTTCCCCACCACAGGTGCCAACAATAATGTAGAGTCAAGCTTTGAGCCTGGATGTGCGGACCTTCTCATTCATCTTGCTTCTGTCCTCTTGGGGACACCAGCTCCAAACATGCCATCCACAGACTTGTCCTCCTGGGCAGTGGTAAAAATAGCCCCAGCTCTGAAGATTATAGCCCTGCTCCCAGCTGTAGGGACTGGGCAAGTGACCTCCCTTCACTGGGCCGCCTCGGTCTGCTTGTCTGTAAAATGTCCTTCCCTGAGGATTGCAGAGGGGATTAATTAAGATCAGGTAGAATGGAAACTCCAGAAGGGTAGAGATTGTCTGTTTTGTTCCCTGCTAAATCCCCAGCAGCTGAAACAGTGCCTGACATTCCATTAATATTCGTAAAATAAATGAAGGAATCAGTTATTTGGCAACTCCTGGCTCATAGCAGAAACACCCTTCTTTATCTACTTTGAGGTTCGTAAAATGCCAAGGAATGTTGCAAGCTTTCAGAGGATTCTTTTTCTGTGTTTCTTAATTTTTAAATTTTAAACTAGGTTTTTTTAAATTAGAAAAGTAATATACATATATTATAAAAATGAATAAATCAATAAATAATCAAACAGAGCAGAAGATAAAAAGTAAGTTTTCTTCTCTCTGTGCCCAGTCCCCTCCCACTGTTAACAGTTTAACACTTCCTCTCAATGATAATAACAACGGTTAGCTTTGGAGAGCCCTTAACTAGGTGCCAGGAACTCTGGTAAGCACTATTCCGTGTACTAACTCATTTAATCCTCATAGCGACCCTATGAAGTAACTTGCCCTGAGTTCTTAGCATCCTCTGTTGCCTTCTTAATTATAAAATAAGTAGTTCTGGTCCTGGTAAGTCTGGAGCCTCTTGGCATGGAGAAGTGAAGATGATAGAGGTAGCCCCCTGCTACCTCTTACCTGCCACCAGAGCTTACCTGCCTCCATAGCTCCCACTTACCTGCCACCGTAGCTCTCTCCAGCTAAGCTAAACCCACTCTTCCACTTAGAGGATTTCACCAGCACTAGAGGCTCTGGAGCTGGATTCTGGTTCTCCCACGTCCTAGCTAGGTGGCTTTGGGCAGCTTGTGAGGGTTGCATGAGATCATTTGCGAGGTGCTCTGAGGAAGGACTTGAAAATTGGTCTCTTGGCTCTGTTGCTCTGTCTGGGCTGATAGCACAGTGGGTCCCTCCAGTTGTCAGTAATCCCCAAAAGCCCCTGCTACCTGGCAGCTTCCATAATGTGTTCCCTGGGTATTGGAACTCACCAGCCTGAGGGGAAAAGGGAGTTGGGAGGGGGAGGGAGTGGGCTGTTAAATGTCTTTCAGCTGAAAACATAAGGGGGAACTGTGTTGTTTTTCCTTTTCAAATGGCGTTGAATCATTACAATGAAGCAGGCCAATTCTAAACACTTTTGTAGTTGAGATAGACTTGGATAGACTTGCTTTGGGTGAGGGAGTGGGGTGTGAGGGGAAGCAGGTAGGGACTGTGCCTTTCAGGTGGACAGGTGTAGGACAGTAATTAAGTCTCTGGAGTTTGATAGGACAGACCTGGGTTCCAGTCCTGGCTTTGTCACTTCCTGGCTGTGTGATCTTGGGCAAGTTGCTTACCCTCTCTGAGCCAGTTTTGTCATCTGTTAAATACAGATAATATAAACAGTTCCTAATTCTTAGGGTTGTTGTGAGGATTAAACCCATGTAATAAATTTAGCATTATGCCAGGTACAGAATGAGTACTCAATAAACTATAGCTTTTTATTATTATCTTAATGATTCATATTATGGGATGCTTCCCTGGAACTGTTGCCCAAACATATCCAGGTCCCCCCTGCACTGTCCTTTGTGGGAAGCAGCAGGTAGTTGGGCACTGAGTTGAGAGGCAGGAGGCCAGTATTCAAGCCCAGCTCTGCCATCGGCATCCTGCAAATTTGGGCAAGTCTCTTCCCCATTCTAAGCCTTGGTTTTTCCATCTGTGAAATGGGAAGAACCATTGGTCTGGCTCACTAGGATCCTGCCAGCTCTGCCTGTCTGGGGTTTGAGGATGACATCTGGGCTGGCGTGGAAGTTTTGTTGCATCTTGGTCTGGTTCTGTTCTGTAGTATATGTTGGGTCCCTTGTTTTCCCGGATTCTATTTGGCGTGTCATCTTGACAACATTATTAACACTGTTCACTCTCTAATTTTTATTCCTTTATCTTTTTCATCCTGCGTCCAAACCCGGCCCTTCCTTCCTGGTTCACTTCTTTCCTGAAACCTTACAGGCCACTCTATTCCTCCTGGAAGGGGATGAACCAAGATTTGCCGTAGGGAATCATCATCAGTTTCTTCATCATCATCATTATCACTCCCATTTTAGGAGTCCTGTGCTTTATGTGCGTTACCTCATTTAACCAAATGAGCATACATGTGTAAAGTACTTGGCAGAGTGCCTGGTACATGTTAAACGATCAATAAACATTAGTTATTTTACTGTTTTTATCCATCTTCTTATTGTAATTCCACACAATGGGATAAATGTGTTTATTATCCCCTTTTTCTGATGAGGAAATTGAGGCTCAGAGGGGTGATGAGGTTTGCCCAGCTCACTAAGCTAGTCAGTGACAGGACCAGGATGTGAGTGCTCTTCTGCCTGAAGAGCCACCTCTTAGGCCTGTGCACTCTGCTGCTCCCATTTAATCAGGGCGTGACCTCAGACAGGTCCAAGTCTCAGTTTCCTCATACAGTAGTGATAGTGTTTCAATAGGCTTGTGCATAGTCGCTGGCTCTGCGAGCCAGCAAGCACTCAGTAATCTATCACTGCCACGGCTGTGCGTGTCCCAACACTGTGTGACCTTGGACACATGCATTCATTCCTTGCCCCGGTTTCTTCGCCTGTGAAAGAAGAAGAGTCATCCCTACCTGGCAGAGTTGTAGAAAGGGTTTCCTTAGCCAGGTGCCAGGCACATAGTAGGTACTCAGAAAAACATTGGTTTCATTCTTTCCCCTTCTGGAAAGCTCTTTGCTTTCTGGAAGGTGGTGGGTGAGGGGTAAAATATGTAGCTTCCAGCTGAGCTGCGAGTAATGGCGTGAAACATGGTCAACCTGATTGATGTCGTTATTAGCAATAGTGATGGCAAAGACCAGAGGGAGATGGGCCCCCGTGGGGCCTGCGCTCTGAAGCAGCTGCCTCTGCCAGCTCCTGGCCCCCTCTGCCCTGGGGGGTTGAGGCCCTTGGGCCAGGCGTCAGAGTCAGGAGCATGAAGTTCTCCAGGCCACTGGCACCCTTTGTTCCTCATCAGAGTTTGGACAGGGTGGGGCTGGGGTGATCAACTCCCTTTTGCAGATGGACAGACTGAGGCTACACAGCCTTCAAGGCCCTTAGGAGGTGGGTGGAGCAGGTGGAGTGGAGGAGAGGGCCTGCAGAGGACCTGGGGATGGCCCTGGTTCTGCTCCTTTGTAGGTGGGTGTGTGGATGATTTTAAATAAGCACCCCATAAGTAGCAGCTGCTCTGAGATCTGGCACAGGCATTGTGAGGAGCACCACCTCTGGAATCAGGTGGATGTTGCTGCCTTGCTGTGTGACTCCCAGGAAGTTCCTCGCCATCTCTGAGCCTCTGCTGCATCTATAAAGTAGTCAGAACAACGGTTTCCATCCTCTGGCAGTTTGGGGGATTCTGTAGCTGATGCCTGGACTGTACCAAGCACGGTGCCTGGCCCAGGGGTGTGTTCTCTATGGCTAGTTGTCATTTGCCTTGAGACTTGGACAAGTCACTTCAGCCCCATCTCTGCCTAGTTTAGAGGTTTTAGTGATCAGGGTCATTCCCGTAAACATTCCAAGTCTTAATTTCTTTATGTGGAAAATATGGGGTTCATTGGGAAATTATGATACTTTCCTTTTGTTTGATGTCTGCTATGAGCCAGGCACTGTGCTAGGCACTTGATATACCTTGTCCATCGTTACTGTCTGGCTTATCCAAGGCCACATAAATAATAGGTACAGAGTGAGGATTCTGTCCCCCCACGGCTTCTAGCCTACAAGCCCCCTTGCTTCCCCTGTGGGGTTGTGGGGTGTTAGAGTGGAAGCAGGTGGAGAAAGTCAGATCTTTCCTCAGCCATGAAGGGTTGTTCCCAGATGCCAGATCTGAGCTGCTTCTTCAAGTGCTCCCTCTCCCCATTTCTACCCACCCCAAGCTCTTTGTTGGGCTTAAGAGAGTTATGATGCAGATTGAGAAAAAGTTACCCAGGGAAGAAACTAACCTGTATCCACAACTGATCAATCCTCATAACAACTCTATGAGATAGGTGTGGTTTTTATACCCATTTACTGATGGACATACTGAGGCTCAGAAGAGTGAAGTGACTTGTTACAGAGATAACAGTCTGCACCTCAGATGAGTCTTCAAGGGGAAAGGAGTTGAGAACAGTTGTTAGAAAATCTGGACCAAGCAGAATCAGCTCTGATCCTTAGAACATGTTCTCTCCTCTAGTCTTCAGGGGAGGTGGGTGACAGGAGGGCAGGCTAAGGCCAGAGTTTCAGGCCATGGGGGTGGAGCTGGCTTTGGGCCTGGGGACCTGGACCCAGTGTCTGGCCTGCCTTCCCCTGCCCGGGCCTGGAGAGGGATGTGGATTGATCCAGAGACTAGTGGAGAGCCTCAGGCAGCAAAGCAAACCTCCCTCAGACAAAGGCTGATTGAGCACTAAGGTTTTAGAAGAGCTGTTAACTGTGCTTGCAGGTTTTCGTGGGTTACTTTGGTCTCGGGTTACTTTGGTCTCCTGGCTCCTGCCTCTTAAAGCAGCTGGCAAATCCAGAGGCAAGGAGGTGGACTGGGAAGAGCATGGGCTTTGGGATCAGGCTGGGGTTTGAGTTCCAGCTTTGTCTCTTTGTAGCTGGATGACCTTGGGCAAGACACTTAACCTGTCTGAGCTTCCACTTGTACTTCTTTAAATCAGGATTATAATAATCTGCCTCAGAGAGTTGTTGGGAGGCACCTTTGAGATGAGATTTGCAGTCGGAGCTCACAAAGTGTTCATGCTCTTGAACGTCCAGGAGATGAGATGGCAGGTTCTGCAAATCTGAATACTGTGGGGTAGGAAATGGGATGAGTCCCCCTTCCTCAACTAGTGGACGGCCACTCTGTGGACCTTGGTCTTCTGTTCTGTAAAATGGGAATAATAATAGTGCCCACTGCATAGGACTATAATGAGGGTGACCTGAGATAATACAGGGAGAGCTGTGGGCTCAGGGCCTCGCACTCGCTAAGAGGGAGTGTGAGAGGAAGGCCTGGCCCTCTCTGGGCCTCTGTAAGGGTAGAAGATTGGACTCATCATCTCAAAGGACCCTTCCAGCTCTGAATCAGCAACGAGTTCCCTCTCTTCCTAGGTGGAGATCAGAGTTGCTACCGTGGCCCACCTTGCTGCAGGCAGTGGTGACTGATGGGGTATCAGGGCCTGGAAACAGGAGGGGACTTCTGCCTCCGATGGCCTGCTCAGGGCTTTACACCTGGGTGTCAGATTGTCAGGGACTCAGGTGACCTCATCTTTCCTCTGTCTGTCTATATGTATGAATGTCTGTATTGTCCCCATCCCAAATGCCCACATGGCATATTTTGTTGTAAAATCAAGCCTCAGACCACAGAGATTCAAAGCTGGGCGGTTCCCCACCACGAACCCCTGGCCTACCACATGTGAGCTTCCTGAACTCCAGAAAGACTAATTCTCTTGGGTCAGAGGGTAAGAAATGCCACCAGCTAACTCTACCCAGAGTTGAATTCAGCAAATAATTATGAAGCACCCACAAAGTGCCAGGCACGATTCTAAGGTGCTGAGTTACCGTAGGGTATGAAGTACACCCTCAGCTGCAAGTCCTAATCCCAGGGTTCTGGTACTCACTTGCTGTGCAACTTTGAGCTGGCCCTGGCCCTCTCTGGCCCTCATTTTCCCTGGTCAGTGAAGGGAGAAGTGCTGGGAAGAGGGTGTTGAACTCTGTCAGCCGTTTTCAGACTCTACAAAGGCTCTGCAGGGTTGGGGGCTGATAACCAGGTGGTGAGTTCCCTGTCCCTGGCAGTGATTAAGAATTTAAGTATAGGATGGATGACTGCTTGGACATGCGATGGATCTAGTGATGACCCAGGTCCTTGGGAACCACACCCGATGCTGGTTCTAGGTCCTGAGAAGATAGTGCCAATAGTGTACAAGGGTATATATTATGAATAATGAAAATTATGCACATTTTTGTGCTCTTACCATGTCCCTTTGCCTTAAGCATACTCCTTCCCTCCCGCCCCCCCTCAAATCCCAGGGCCTGGTGAGCTCCTGGCACAGGAAGTCAGGGGAATGGGGGTCTGTGGTCATTTTACCCCTTGCCTGCTCTGGCCATGCCTGGCTCTAGAAGGGCAAAGATTCTGAGATTTTCAGGGTGAGAGTTGGCTCCTTAGCCTTTTTTGCGGGGGGGCGGGAGGGAGGTTCTGTAGCCCCAGCCTGAACCAGAGATGTGGGTTTTCAATTACACAATTAAATGCACAATTAGGCATAATTACCAGTGCTCAGAGCCCGAGACTGCTCATAATAGGCGTGTAATCTACTGCAGCCTCTGTTTATACTACTCATCGCGCTCCCTAATGATGCCAGGATGCCTTCACACTGCACTGTTGCCATGGAGACAAGCCCGCCACCACTGACACCACCATGCAAAGCTGACAAATGGTGTTCTGGTCCCGGGCCCTGGGACTGTTTTCGAGGCCTCTGCAGCCAGTCCTGGAGTGGAGGGGCCAGCCAGGGGGGCCAGGAAGGCAAGTCAGCCCTCCATGTCCTATGACACACCCTATGGGTTCAAGCCAGGTTTGGAGCCACCCGTGAAGATGGGAGAGGAGAGCATCATCCCCCCAGAGTCCTCAGGCCATGAGCAAGACGGCCCAGGGGCTGCGAAAGGTCTTGGGGTTATCCATTCACACTACCAGGGAATCTAAGGTCTGGGCAGGGGGCCCTGCCCACAGCTGGTTCCCAGATAGGCCTGGCTCTGCTGTGAACTGGCTCTGTGACCTTGGGCAAGTCCTTGCCCCTCTCTTGGGCTGTGTTTCCCCATATATAAAATGGACTGCAGGGTTTCTGCACGTGGTGTAGTCTAACAGAGAAGATTGATTGAGCACTTATAACCTGCCTCCTACTGTTGTAACTGCTTCCCTGGAGTAGTTCATTCATCCTCACTACACCCCTGTGTGGTGGGCACGTTATTATCCCTATTTTACTGAAGCAGAATCTGAGGCCGGGAGCAGTTACACGAGGCAGTGGCGGAGCTGGGATACAAACCCGGGCCCTGCTCTTGAGCCCTATGCCACATGACTTCACGTGTGCCATCTCATGTCATCTGCACAACAGCCCTGGAGGTGAACTTTGTCGTGTTCATTGCCACTTCCTAGATGAGGACTCTGAGGCTCAGAGAACTGAAGTCACTTGCCCAAAGCCACACAGCAAGGCAGCGGCAGAACAGAGTCTGGCTGATGTCAAAAGCCAAGATTCCTAATTTTGGCTTCTTGGTGGAAGTCATAAAGGGGTAGAAAGATTTCCTTCAACATTGGCCTGGCCCCAGCTGCTGAGGAGGCAAGGAGTCCTGGGGTCCCTCAGACCCAGCACTTCACTTTGACCTTGATGGAGATTTTGGTCTAATTCTTCCTCCATCAGCCCACCCCCACTTTGATCACTAGATGTAGGACCTATTTTTACATCCATTTTTTTTCTGGTCCATTTCTCTGTAATTCAGCACATAATTACGGATACCTACAATGTGTGTACACCTAGGGATACAGATGGATCAGACGTAGTGGGTTCAAATCCTGCTGCTAAATGCATGGTATTGGGCAAGTTGCTTGACCTCTCTATACCTTAGTTTCTTCATCTGTAATGAATGTGACAGTCTGTTCCTTGCAGGTTGTTGGCAACATTAGTAATAACTACTACCACTTATGAAACACTGTGTGCCAGGCACTCGGCTAAGGCCATTTTATGCCCTGGGTGAACCTCCATAATATGTAATCTGTCATTCCCATTTAACAGATGAAGCAATTTGAGGCTGCGGAAGTGTAGGGTACCGTGCCTGGGGCCTCCTAGCTGGTGAGTGGCAGAGCAGGCATCTGAGTCCAGACCCCTTGCTCTTCCCCACCAGGTGGCCTGGATACCTGGATGTGTTGGTCACGCAGATGTGGTGACCCTCCCGCCACTTGCCTAGAACCTCTGGGCAGTGTCTCTTAGAGAATGAGGCATTCGGATAGAGGGGTACTCTGAAGGGGGCAGTGCTCACCTGGCACAGCCCAGGACTCTGTCTGGCTAGACAATTCCCCCACTGACATTCTAAAGTCTGGGTGTTCTGAGCGGGGCTGTCAGACGTCCCCTCCACCCTCACACTGCATAGCTGGGACAACTGGAGCCCAGAAATGGTCTTTGACTTGCCCAAGACCACAATGCAAGTCAGAGGTGGACTTGGGCCTGGGATGCAAAGCCAGTTTAAGACACTTCTTGTTTCTGCCTTTTACCCCTGCCAGTCTGTTGGAGGGAGAGGCTTAGGGGCTGTGGTGAGTTTCCATGTTTGTGTGTACAGCCAGTCCCCATCTTACCATGGTTCCACTTAGGATTTTTCGACTCACAGTGGTTGTGTCGGGCTATAGAATGCATTTTTGACTTAGGATGGGCTCACTGGGACTGGGCCCCATTGGACGTGGAGGAGCATCTGTATTCAGAACTGCGCACTGCTGCATGCCCAGGCATTTGTGGGACAGACACTGGCACGTAGAGATTTGTGGATCAATAAACATCCCTTCCCGCTTCCTCCCTCTTCATTTATTCATGAACTCTGAACTCCTTGGCTCCAGAGAAACTGCCTGGAAGAAAGCAATTAGAGCATAATTAGAACCGCTCCTATTACCAGCTCTCAGCGGCAGGGCAGGGGGGCTGGTAGGGTGAGGGGAGTGGCCCCAAACCCCGCAGCTGCCCATTCAGCTCCTGCTCACCCTGCAGAGCTCAGGATCCTTAGAGTCCTGGACACTGGAACGCCCCAGGTAAGGAATAAGGACCTCATCCGTGGAGGCATTCAAGCGCCTGAGAGGGCTAGGGAGGAGAGCTGTCTGCCTTGCATATTGAGTTAGAGATGATCTCCATGCTGAGCTTCTTGGGTGCTCCCTGCCAGCGACTGGGCCAGGCATTGCAGAAAAACTAAGAAGTACAACATGGCTCCTGCTTTCCAGAAAATATCTGTTTCGCAGATTGTGGTGAATGAAGACAAGGACAATAGGAAATGTAAATTACCTGGAGGAAGCAATTTACCAGGCAGGGCTCCATTCATTGTCAGATGATTAATAGTAATAATAACAGTACCAGTTGTCAATGTTTATGGAGCATTTCTGACCCCAGAGCTGCGGCTCTTCCTCACCAGGTGTTCCACCAGAAGAGTGGGCGCTCCTCCCTCCCTGAGGAACAGGAGGACAAGACACAGGGAGGTGCCGCACTGTGCTCCTCACTTCAAATGCATTTCCTCACTTGCTCCTGTGGTAACCCTAGGAGGCAGACATTTTTATAAGGACATTATCTCTGATGTACGGATGAGGAAACTGAGGCTCGGGAAGTGACAAAGCCTGCCCAAGATAACACAGTGTTGGTGCAGGACTCTAACCCAGGCCTCTCTGACTCCAGACTCCTTGAATTTTGCACTCTGCCAGGTTTGGGAGGTGTGGTTTGCTCTCTCGCTTTCTGCTCTCCTGAGCTTCCTGGTTGGGGTGCCTTGAGAAGCTGTTTGCTGTGCTTTTCTGCATCCATCTCCTGTAGGAGGGAGTGCCTGAGTCTTCCTGCTCCTATCTCCCTCACCCTGGACCAGCTGCAGAGAGACAGGAGAGCCGCACCACTGGTCTTGGTCACCACTCCAGATGGGTCGCTGCCCCCATACTCTGCTTTGGCAAAGGAAGGAGAAGGCCTGGCAGATGAGAGTCTCTGGCCTCTTGAGGGAAGGTCACCATGGGTACAGAAGCCCAGGCTGTAACCAAGGAGATGGACCCCCAGCCCTTAGGCTGTGACAAGGAGGGTGTGGCTTCATGATGGGGAGAGGAGGAAACTGCCACCTGGGGCCCAAATGGTCTGCAGAGGGGATGATGGGCTAGTGGGGTCAGAGAGGAACTTGGGGCTATAGGGTCAGTGGTGTTCCCTCCAGGGAATGGGGGTGAGGTACCTGGGGACAGCCAGGCTTCCTTCCTCCCTTACCCTGCCCCACCTGAGGGGAGGTTGCCATGACAACCAGTTCCCCATCACTGACCCTCTGTAGGACCCCGCCCCCTTTATCCAAGTGACAGGTGGTCACCCTGGCAACAGACCCTGTGCCCAGCAGGGGTCTCTGATTTCCCAGTGGCCAAGTCCCTTTCACACGTGAAAGTAGCTTGTTCTCCTGCAGCACACTGCAGCTCTGTCCAGCTGGAGTGAGGGTCTGAGTCAAGCCACCTTTCAGATGTGGGCCTTTTACCAGCCCCTCACCTGACTGCCCCGGCTACATCACTTCCCCACCTGCATCACTGCCCAGGTGATCATAATAAAGTACAGTTCTGATCCTGCCTCCTCTGTTTAAAACCTGCCTGTGGTTCTCAAACTTTAGCACACATCAGAATCACTTGGAGGGCTTGTTTTGAGACAAATATCTAGGCCCCACCCCCAGTTTCTGATTTTGTAGGTCTGGGGTGGGGCCCAAGAATTTGCATTTCTAAAAAGTTCCAAGGTGATGCTGCTGCTGCTGGTCCAGGTACCCCACATTGAGAATCACTGGTCCAGACCAGTGGGCGCTCAAAGTCTGCCCAGGCTTGCCTGCCAGCCCTAACGCACCACCTCTATGTTCCTAAACTTGGGCCACATTGACCTAAGCACCCTGGGTCCTTTTGTACCTCGATGCCTTTGCATTTGCTGTTCCTGCCACTGGAAGTCCTGTCCCCTCTTTATCTCCGTAGGCTGGCTAAGCCATCATTTCTTTCCTCCTTGGAGCATCTCTGTACTCCCACACCCTCACCACACAGTGACTCCTTGTGCCCACTGCCTCCATCACAGCAGGTGTTATGCTGTTGTAATTCTGCTCCTGTTTCTACATTAAATCTCTCTGCCTAGACTGTGAGCTCCTTGAGGCCCGGAAAGGTGTCCAAGAATCTGGCATTGAACGTGGCCCTTAGAAGATACTCAGTGAGGCCAGGCGCAGTGGCTCACGCCTGTAATCCTAGCACTCTGGGAGGCCAAGGCAGGAGGATCACTTGAGGTCAGGAGTTCAAGACCAGCCTGAGCAAGATCGAGACCCTGTCTCTACTAAAAATAGAAAAAATTAGGCAGGCGTGGTAGTGTGCACCTGTAGTCCCAGCTATTCAGGATGCAGAGGCAGGAGGATCACTTGAGAGCCCAGGAGTTTGAGGTTGCTGTGAGCTAGGCTGATGCCATGGCATTCTAGCCCAGGCGACAGAGCAAGACGCTGTCTCAAAAAAAAAAAAAAAGAAGGTACTCGGTGAATGTGTGACGCTTGAATGAACCCCATCAGCAGATGGAAGGCTGGGGTGAATAACCACGAAGCTTCATGGTTTATTCAGCCAGTCAGATAATCACCAGCTGCTTACTCTGTGCCAGGCACTGTGCTAGGTGCGGGGAGGGGGAGTCCCTTCCCGTGTGGACTCAGATGCTATCAGTGATCACGTTGGGACATGTATAGTGAGTGCTACACAGGAAAAGAATATAGTGAAGGAGAGGAGTGTACAGCGAGGGCTTCTGAGGGTCGGTAGTCAGAATGGAGTTGAACAGTCTGCAAGCAAAGCACAAACCTTTTCACAGACTTTATTGCCTTTGCTCCTTCCTACAGCCCTGCTAGGCAGAAACTGTCTCCCTGTTTTACAGATGAGCAAACGGGACCCAAGAGGGGAATTCACTGGGCCACAGTCACAGCCAGCACATGGCAGAGCTGGGACTTGAACCTGGATTTGCTGATGCTGAATCCCAAGCTCTCCAACCCCCTGGGCTGCCCCTGGAGTCCAGGCACCTGTATGGTCTGAGATTCTCCTTTGGGAATGTGTCACCAGTGAGGATTTAGCAGTTTTCTCACAACAGACACGCAGGAGACCTGGACAGTGCCAGAGGTGTTGGAGGGGTCCTTACCCCGGTCCTCTTCTGTCCATGCCCCTCTCCACAGGGCAAGGAGTCCACCAGGTCAGGGGACATGCCTATCGGAAACCTGTGCCCTACTCTCCTACCCTAGACCCCACTCCAGATCCTCAGGACCCCAGAGTCCACTGTCCTGTCAGCCCCAAGCCCACTTTCAGGGCCCGTTTTACAGAAGCCTGTGGGGCTTCTCCAGAAGACTGTGCTGCTGGTGTGTACCTCCACCCAAGGGCTGGCTGCTTGCAGGAGGGGCAGATGTGGACATTGCTTACGTGTGTGTCCTAGGGTCCAGACCTCTGGATGAGGCCCCAGTCAGAAATGGGAATGCTAGCTGGGGCTGGTTTCCCACATGCTAAAAGACAATACTGACTTCTGGCTCAGAACTCCAAGGAGTCAGAGAAATTGAAATTCACAGCCTGGCTTTCCAAACCATTAGGTCTAGGTAAGAAGACAAAACGTACTTTATTTAAGAATTTGTTAGCTTGGTTTACAACTTAAACACTTAGGCACATGGTGTGTAGGCTTCCGTTGGTACCCTTGCCTTGGTTCTGAGGGTCCCCAAATGTTAGAGAAGGGTCTGGACTTGGGGGTGGGATGCAGGCAGAGGCTCCCCTGCGTGTATGATTAGCCTCTGGTGATGCCAGCTGCTCAGCCTGTCACTGCCTGTCTGCTGGTCAGCAGCCTCATGAGCCATCTGAGCAGACTGCTGTCCCCAAGCTGCCACTAGCTGTCATCCTCAAGACAGGCCACCAGGGATGCAGGGATCATCCGCTGAAGCGAGAAGCTGTCTGGGGCCCAGCCTGGGAATCACACTGTGGTTGTTGACTCTTACAGGCTGGGCTGCTTGGCACCCGGGCCCATTGGAACAGAAAGGGGAGGGGGGCACAGTTTATCAAGACCTGCTGTGGCCAAATGCTTGGCGGACCTGATTAACTCTCATCCTCCCAGTTACACCAGGCGAGGGTGAGTTTCCCTCCCATTTTGCAGAAGAGGAGGCTGAGGGGGCTGGAGTCCTGCTTCTGCCACTCCCTGGGGGTATGAACATAGTTGCCCAGACTCTCTGAGCCTAGTTTCTTCATGTGTAAAGTAGAGATGACTGTACCTGCCTCTTAGGGCCACCCAGCAAATTCAATGAGATAATCCATGAAAAGCGCTCAGCACAGCACCTGCCACTTACTTAGTTAAGGCTTAGAAAATGGTAGCTGCTGTAGTAATGGCCGATACAAAATCATTATTAGGTGCTGAGAGGGCAGGTGTGTCCATGAAGCGTATAGTCATAATTGTTTGCTGTATGGAGTCCTCCCAGGCATAGAGTCCTGGGATGCAGGAGCCAGGAGGGTCCCCAGAGAACATCCCTCCCACCCCTTGTTTATACACATGGGTACACAGAGGCCCAGGGCAGCAGTTGTGGCCTGTAGGTCCAGTTCCTGTATCCTTTCCTCGCTGCCCCAGGAGAAGACAGGAGCCTGCCCCGCCATGGACTAGGAAACAGGTTCCTGCCACTTCTGGGAAGGATTGAGGTTGGGTGTGTTTCAGTAATTCCAGACAAAAATACCCTGAACAAAAACAAGCTCCCCCAGGTGGGTGCGAGCAGTTGGCTCCTCTGCTCAATTCTCAGCAAGTGTGGGCAAGAGTGGGCAGCTAGAGCCTCTACCCATGGCCTTGAGGTTTCTGGGTGGGGGTTGGTGGGGAGCAGTGGCAAGGGTGCCCAGCAGTCGGGGAAGTGCCACCAAATAAGTCATAATGCTGCAGACATTCCTAGGAGATGGGGCTCAAACCCCACTGATGCCTGGTGACCTCAAGAAAGGGCCTCATTCTGCCCTGGGAAGAGGGGCCACCAGCTCCCCCAGCAGGGTAGTGAGTGTTAAACTCAGGGACTCTGGAGCCAGAGGACCTGACTCAAACCTTGAGCAGCCATGTGACCTTGGGCAAGTTACTTTTTTGTGTGTTTCAGTTTTCCCACGTATGAAGCAGGCTTGATCTTACTCTCTGCCTGGCATGTTTCTGCGAGGATTAAATGAATCAAAGCATTCTAAGTACTGGAGAGATGCTTGGCATATAGTAAGTGTTAGCTATTATTACCTCGTTCTGGGGATGAAGTGAAACGCACCTGTGAAGAGTTGTGCTGAGCAGATGCACTTACAGTAGCAGGCCGTGAAAGCCAGGCCTGCCTTTCCTTCCTCCCTCTGCTCCTGCTCCAGTGTGCAACAGCCACCGCTGCCTCCAACAGGTCTTGCCAGCCACTCTGGCCCAGGGCCAGGAAGCCATTGCTCCACTCCCTCTGCTAGTGCTCCTCTGCCCTCCCCTGTAACCTTCCCAGCCTGGGGGATGGGGTGGGGGTGGGGAGGGGGACGTCCTCCTTTCTTGGCTGCGCTGGGGCCTGCAGGTATCCGGTTAAGCACTCAGGCTCTGGGGCCAGACCACCTGGGTTCCCCGCAGCTCTGCCCCGGCTCCAGCTCTGAGGTCTTGTCCCCTCCATAGGATGACGGGGCAAAGGCCCAGCCCTCATTTATAGTTGTGAGGCCTGAATGAGTTGGGGCACAGAAAGTGCTGGCACAGAGTTAATGCGCACAAAATGTTAGCCGTTGTTCTTGATGCTTGTCTCACAGTTCAGAGCCAGGCGTTTGGAAGGGAAACCCTTCAAGCTCGGTCACTTCAAGCCCCCCTCAGAGATGCACCCTTTGCAGGGGCTCTCACAGGCCCCCCGTGATCCTCCCACAGCCCTACTTGGGCCAGACAGCTGCATCCCCCATAGCAGGTAGATGCTGGGAGAGGAAGTAGGGCTGGGGTGGGGGAGTGCTGCTCCCTCATCCGTCTGTTCCTTTATGCCACAGGAATCAGGGCAGGAGACAGACAGGTGCAGATAAACAGACCTTCAGCTTAGGGGCGAGGAAGGCAGTGCAAAGGGAAGGATCCAGGCTGGCAGGCGCCCCCTTCACCTCTCCAAGCCTCAGTGTCCTCAGCGGTCCAATAGTGGCTAATAATCCCACATCACAATCTGAGCTGTGAAGGGCTGTCCAGACGTTGGTGGCTGCTGGGATTCGCCACTGGAAGAAGTGGGGAAGCTGGGATCCGGGCCAAGGCTGGGGCAGTCAGTGATAAGGGGGATCCCAAAGCCCCAGGTGGTGGGGAGGGACTGCTGTGCACCTTCTCCCAACTGGCTCCTGCCTCCCACTGCTGTTGCTAGGCAGACTTCCCCCCCTGGCTTTTAGTCAGAAGAAGTCAGAAGTGGTTGCCGTTGCCATAGCAGTGAGGCTGGTTCTAATCAGTGTTTTCTTCCTGGGAGCATCAGTACAGGAGAAACCACTAAATAAGTCAGAGTATTAGATTTTTTTCTCCCTCTATCAGGTCACATGAACAGTGGCTTCAGCCAGCAGAAGCGACCTCCCAACTCCTTCCAGATGTTGACTGAGAACACTTGACCTCCCACTGTAGGTGCCTGATACCTCCAGTGTGATGTTTGGCCCCAGGGGGTACTCAGACAGCATAGTGCCCAAGCTGCATTCCTGCTCAGCCTCTGACCCTGCTGCCATGCTGGCATCAGGCAACAGGGCACAGTAGCCCTCCCAGCCCTTCCCTTCGGTCCCTGCTCCCTCTCATTCCCCCTGCCCTAGCCATGCAGGTCCTTTCCAGTCCCTTCTACTTGCCCACCTCCCTCCCTCCACAGGACCTTTGCACATGCTCTCACCCCTGCCTGAACCTTCTTCCCTTTCCTCCTGATCCTGTTAACTCCTCATCCTTCACTTCCTTGGGGAAGTCTTCCTTGACTACTCCCACCATAGCTCTTGTCCTTGGCATCCCTCCTTCAGAGCACTTAGCACAATAGGAATTTTGCTCTGTGTGTGTATGCATGCACATACACTGAATGTAAGCTCCACAAAGGCAAGAGCTGTGTCTAGGTTTTTTTCTTTTTAAAAACTTTTTTAGGGGACTGGGCATGGTGGCCCACGCCTATAATCCTAGCGCTTTGGGAGGCTGAGGCAGGAGGATTGCTTAAGGCCAGGAGTTTGAGACCAGCCTGAGCAAGAATGAGACCCCATCTCTACAAAAAATAAAAAAATTAGCCAGGCATGGTGGCACATGCCTGTAGTCCCAGCTACTCAGGAGGCTGAGGCAGGAGGATGGCTTGAGCCCAGGAGTTGGAGGTTGCAGGGACCTATGATGACGCCACCGCACTCTAGTCTGGTGACAGAGCTTAAAAAAAAAAAACCTGTCTCAAAAAAAAAAACCAAATTTTTTATTGGGATATAATTCACATACCATAAAATTCTCCTCTTTTAAAGCATACAACTCAGTGGTTTTTAGTATAGTCACAAAGTTGTGCGGGCATTGCTGCTATCTAATTCCAGAATATTGTTATCATCCTAAAAGAAACCCCAAAACCGTTAGTAGTTTCTCCCCATTCCTCCTTGCTACCAGCCCCTGGCAACCACTAATCTACTTTCTGTCTCTCTGGATTTGCCTATTCTGGACATTTCATATAAGTGGAATCATACAATATGTGGGGTTTTTTGTGTGTGTTTTTTGTTGTTTTTTGGGTTTTTTTGGCAAGCACAAAAATGAGGTTTATTGAGGAGAGAAAGAAGGATTGTAGAGCAAGAGCAAGATACAGGTTTACAGTAGAGCAAGATACATATGCCACAGATGACGACCGGACCCATTGTCATAGCAAAAGAGATGTATGATGCGTTGTGCCTGGCTTCTTTCACTTAGCATAGTGTTCTCAAGCGTCATCCATGCTGTAGCATGTGTCAGTACCTCATTCCTTCTTATGGTTTAATAATATTCCATTGTGTGGGTATATTACATTTTTTAATCTACTCATCAGTTGGTGGATATTGGGTTGTTTCCACTTTCTAGCTGCTATGAGCATTAGTGTACAGTTTTGTGTTAACTGTGTTTTCATATCTCAGGTGTATGTACCTAGGAGTAGAAATGCTGGGCTGTATGATAACTCCATGTTTAACTTTTTGAGGAAGTGGCCCATTTTCCACAGCAACTGTGCCATTTTACATTCCCCCGCAATGCGTGAGAGTTCCAGTTTCTCCATATCACCGTCAACACTTGTTTTTATCTGTCTTTTTTATAATAGCCACCCAAGTGGATGTAAAGTAGTATCTTGGGGTTTTGATTTGCATTTCCCTAATGACTAATGATTTTGAGCTTATTTTTATGTGCTTGTTAGTCACTCGTATATCTTCTTTTGAGAAATTTCTATTCAAATCATTTGCCAATTTTTAATTGGGTTATTTATCTGTTTATTAGTGAGTTATGAGTTCTTTATATATTTTGTATTTGAGACCCTTATCAGATACATGATTTGAAAATTTTGTCTCCCATTTTGGGGGTTGACTTTTCACTTTCTTGATAGTATCCTTTGATGTACAAAAGTTTTTCATTTTTATGATGTCCAATTTATCTAGTTTTCTTTGGCCACTTGTGCATTTGGTATCATAATTAAGAAACTATTAGCCTGAGCAACATAGTGAGACCCCATCTCTACAAAAAAATAGAAAAATTAGCCAGGCATGATGGCACACACTTGTAGTCCCAGCTACTCAGGAGACTGAGGCAGGAGGCTTGAGCCCAGGAGTTTGAGGTTGCAGTGAGCTGTGGTGATGCCACTGCACTCTAGCCCAGGCAACAGAACGAGACCCTGTCAAAAACAAAGAAAAAAGAAAAGAAAGAAAAGAAACTGTTACCTAATCCAAGAACATGCAGGTTTATACCTATGGTTCCTTCAAGAATTTTATAGTTTTAGCCCTTACATTTAGGTTTTTAACCCATTTTGAGTTAATTTTTGTATGTGGTGTGAGGTAGGAGTCCAGCTTTATTCTTTTGCATGTGAATATCCAGTTGTCCCAGCACTACATGTTGAAAAGACTATGCTTTCTCCATGAATGGTCTTGGCATCTTTGTTGAAAATCAATTGACCATAAATGTATGAGTTTCTATTCCATTGACCTATATGTTTATGCTTATGCCAGCACCACACTCTTCAAGACTGGGAGGCTGAACTCCTGAGCTCAAGTGATCCTCCCGCCTCAGCCTCCCAGAGTGCTGGGATTATAGGTGTGAGCCAGTACCACACTCTTGATTACTCTAACTATGCTGTATGTTTTGAAATCAGGAAGTGTGAGTCCTCTAATTTTGTTCTTTTTCAAGATTATTTGGCTCTATGGGCTCCCTTGCATATTCATATGAATTATAAGACCAGTTTATCCATTTCTGCAAAAAAAGACAGGTTGAATTTTGATAGAGATTGTATTGAATCTGTAGATCACTTTGGGAAGTATTGCCATCTTAACAATATTAAGTCTTCCAATCTGTGAACACTGGATATTTTTCTGTTTATTTAGGTCTTTAATTTCTTCAACAATGTTTTGAGGTTTTCAGCATATGAATCTTGTACTTCCTTGATTAAATTTCTCCTAAGTATTTTCTTCTTTTTGATGCTATTGTAAATGCAACTGTTTTGTCAATTTCATTTTTGGACTGTTCATTGCTAGTGTGTAGATATACAACTGATTTTTGTATATTGATCTTGGATTCTGCAACCTCTCTGACCTAATTTAGTAGCTCTACTAGTTTCTTGTGGATTTTTTTAGGTTTTTTATATACGAGGTCATGTCGTCCGCAAAGAATGACAGTCTTACTTCTTCTGTTCCAATCCAGATGCCTTTGATTTCTTTTTCTTGCCTAACTGTCCTGGCTAGAGCCTCCAGTACAATGTTGAATAGAAGTGACGAGAGCAGACATCCCTGTCTTGCTCTTGATCTTAAGGGGAAAACTTTCAGTCTTTTACCATTAAGTATGATGTCACCTGTGGGTTTTTCACAGATGCCCTTTACCAGGTTGAGGAAGTTCCTTTCTATTTCTATTTTGTTGAGTGTTTTGGTCATGAAGGAGGCTGTGTCTGTTTTTGCTTTTGTCCACTACTTTATCTCTACTGTCTAGTGTCATGACTGACATTCAATAAATATCTGTTGGCTGAACCAATGAGGTGAGAATGAAGAGGACTCATATGGCTGAGGGAGCCCAGCCTCCCCATGGCCTTTCCTTCAGTGACTTGAGATGTCCACGTCCCTGACCTCAAGCTTGGACCCTTTCTCCTTACTCCTCTCAGCCTTCCCCTGGCCTGACCCACAACGTGGGTTCTGTTGTAAATGACCCCCATTTCAGATGAGGAAACTGGCTCAGCTGTGTTGAGTGACTAACCAGCTGTGTATCTTGTGGGTAAGGCTGGCTTCTCAGGTTGCAGTTTTCTACCTGCTGGTTTCGGGGGAGGAGGGCATTAAACCATGGAATAGAGACATAATGCATCTTTGCAGAGCATCATTCTGTCCTGAATTTGGGGGGAGGGGGATGAACTAAGGAGGCGGCTCTGTTTCAGAGTAGAGTGCTGGGTGCATCTTTTTTTAAGATATAACAGACTTCCAGGAGATTCCTCCTCTTTTGCAGCAGGCTCCCTGGAGGTGGCTTTTGCTGCTGGGGTGCTTGGGTGGGGTCGGGGGATGGAGCCTGCACTGTGCTGTGCCACTGCTCTTGGCCCAGTGGGACAGTGTTCCCATTTGAGCTATGGTGGGGGGATCGCCCCTGTGGTTCCCAGGATGTCAGTTATGCCATTGCATCCACCCCCACCACCTGGGAGGCAAGAAGGGTAGGGGTTACATTTCCCATTTTACAGATGAGGAAAGAGTCTGTGAAGGAACAGGAACAGCCAGAGTCCCTGAAAATCAGCAGGTGTTTGTAGGGAGGCATCTTGTCTGGGTCTGTTGGTGCGCCTCTGCTTTAGACGAGGGCTGAGTACTCTCAAAGGATGGATCGGCTTCAAGAGAGCATTTTGCAGAAGCCCTGCAGCCAGCAAACAGTGCACTTAGAGCAGAGGTGTCCAGGGCTCCCCCATAGGCCTGAGGGGCCACATAGACCTTGGGTAAATTGTGGGGTCCTGTGAGCTTTGGTGTCTCTGGGCCTGGGCCCCCCTACCCCAGGGGTGCTGTGAAAGCAGGTGGGCTGCCCTGCTTGAGGAGGTAGCCAAGGAGCTACAGGAGGAACTTTCTGCGTTTTGTCTCATTAGCAAGGAAGAAAGTCCTCTAGGAAGAATGAAAGAAACTGTCACAAAAGGAAGCAGGATGAGAAAACTTCAGCAGAGGCAGAGCTAGGACAGAACCCAAGTCTCCAGAAGTGGGGGGTGGAGGGTGGGATGGGGGTGGAGGAAGGAACTGGACTCAGGAGATGAAAGATGGCATTGATTGGCTGCCTCTTCTGTACCAGGCATCATGCTTTGCCTCCTTTAATGTTACAACAACTCTGAGAGGTAGGTTTTATTCTTTTCCTTTTTATAGACGAGGAAACAGGCTTAGGGAGGTTTAAACACTTGCCAGAGGTCACCCAGCTAGTAAATGACGGGGCTGGGATTTGAACAAAATACATCTCAGCCGTCATTGGTGACAGCCTCATTGGAGCAGATCCACTGGGAGGGTTTCCAGTTCCAGCAGTGCAGGGAGTCAGGCCACGGTGGTGATGCTTTGGGGCCCCAGTGACCATTTGTGGACCAGAAACACTAACAGGGCAACGTGAGGTGGTGGCAGACAGGCAGGCTTTGGAGCGTGCAGGTCTGTGTTTGAATCCTGCCTCTGCCGCTTCCATGCTGTGTGACCTGGGGCCTGGAACCTCACCTCCCTGGGCCTCAGTTTCCACTTATGTAAAATGACACCTCTCCAAGAGTTGAGAGGACTAAATGAAATGGACATAAAACGGTGGGTACAGGGCGAGCTTGGTGCAAGTCCCCTGAGGGTGGGCAGTGTCCGTTTCAGTCGCTGCCCTCTTCTGTGGGCTTCTATAATTGATACCTTAAGTCAGTCTCTCTCTGTCACCGTAGATTGGGAACCCCCAGAGGGCAGGGCAGGGGCTGTTCTTCTGTGCACCCAGCACAGGCCTGGCTCACGGTCAGCACCCGTGAATGCTTCATGGGCAAATAGGAACACGAATGCAGCAAGGGCCCAGCTGGGCCAGGCAGCTGTTGGACTGGATGGGGACGAGTCGGGGAAAATGCCACCTGGCCTCAAAGGGACCTGCACATTAGGACAACTGTGGTCCCTTCTTCAGAACATGAGACCTGTGGGGGACATAGGCCCAGAGTCTGCACCATAGGGAACTATTATCACAGCCAACACTTACATGGCTGCGAGCCAGGCAGTATTCTGAACATTGTACATATCCCTCATTTAAGCTTCCTGAAAACCCCATGAAATAGGTACTGTTATCATCATTCTCATTTTACAGATGGAGATGTTAAAGAACAGAGAGGTTAAGTGACTTGCTAAAGGTCACACAGCTAGTAAGTGTTAAAGGTAGGATTCAAACCCAGGTGGTCTGGCTCCTAGGCCACACTTTTTACCACTACTCTGTAAAGCTTCTCAGGGAACAAGCAGCAAGAATCTGACCTTGGTATGAAACCAAGGATTTAATTATTATCCTAATGATGAGTGCTTTACAGTTTAAAAAGCACATACTAGTGTGTATAAGTTATTTTCATGGTTGTTATCTTACTTGATCATCCAACTTCTCTATGAAGAAGACAGGGCATTATTGGCCTCTTTTTGCCAGTGAGAAATTAAGATACAGAGAGGTATCTCTGTATCAGAAGCTACAGAAGTAAGTAGCTTGTCCAATCCATGGTAATTTATTGGACCTTTATTACATGCAAAGTCCTTTATTTACATTACCTCACTGGATCCTCACACAAACCCAGGAGGCAGGTATTATCATTATTCCCATTTTGCAGATGAGGAAACTGAGGCTCCTGGAAGTCACTTTCCCAGATCCCACGATTGTGAGAGCTGGGACTCAATTCCGGGTCTGACCGACTCCAGAGCCTGAGCTGATAATTACGGGGCTTTCCAGCCTCCGTCCCGTGCTGGGCAGATATTACCTCCTGGTTGTTTTTGTTCTGGTCTTTCCCACCCCACCTCCATCGTTCTAGCCACCCCTGAAATTCTAAATACTGCCTTAATTAATTTTCTCTACCTAAGTGCCCACTTCATTAGGTGCTTTCTGCCACGAGTTTTTGGCTTAATTATGCGGTGCTGTTCATTGTACTTAGTCAGGGAATCTGATTAATCACCATTTTATTTATCCAAATGTTCATTTATCTGCAGCCGGTGTCTCCTGGGAGAGCCTTGTTTTTGCTGAGTTTTCCTTTCCTGGGTTGTCTTTCCCTGCACCCCTGTCTCAAGTGCTCCTCCTTGGAGGGCACCTTCTTCCCAGGGCTTTGCTGTCCATTCCAGAGCCTGCCGGGTGGTCCTGGCTCTGGGAGGCGGGACTGGGGATGCCTCAGCAGGCTGGACATGGGGACATGGGCAGGGGCAGAGGCAGAGTGGGCATTGCCAAGATGGCATCCTGGAGAATGGGACCCCAGGCATGGAGGAGGATCCTGGGCCCTGTCCTCAACCAAGAAAGGCCTCTGCATCTCTACCTGACCTCCCACCTCTGGCCAGACAGCACTGTGCCCAAAGCACCCAGCTTCCATGTCCCTCTGCTCAAACCTTCCCTGCCTCCTAGGGACCAACAGAATAAAGCCCTGGGTCTGATGTCCAGCCACATCTCTTCCCCACTGTCACCCCTCACTTCATCCATCCAGAGCCGCCCCAGGCCCCCACATTGTCCACACTGTCCCACATACAGGGTGGCCAACTTGTCCCAGTTTGCCCAGGATTTTTGGATTTTGTCCCTGAAAGTGCTGCCCCCTGAGAAACCCCTTGGTGCCAGGCAAACCAGGACGATTGATCACTCTACCTACAGCTCAGGGTTTGTCCCCCATCAATTTCTTCTTTGAATGTCTTTGTTTTCTTATAAAAGTATTACTCCTCAATGTAAAAACCTTGCAGAAATAGATCTGGTTGACTCTCAAAGACCCCCATAATCCCACTTCCCAGAGTTAACAAGTTAACAGTTTGGAAATTCTTTCTTTTTTTGCTTATTTACAAAATTAGGATTGTACCACTCAAGTGGCTCTGCACCCTGCCTCTTCCCACCCCATATATTGGCCCTTTCCACACCCTGTTGTAATGTCTGCCTTGTGTTCCATAATTTACTATGTCCCCTTCTGAGGAATATCCGGAGTGTTTTTGTTATTATAGTCAATTGAAAGCCAGATTTAAATATCACCTCCTTTGTAAAGCCTTCTTTGATCCTACAGGTGATCCCAGATTTTTTTCTTATTACTCTCATTATTTTAATAACAATAGTTGATATTTTATTATTTTTTAAAATTGATTTTTAGAGACAGGGTCTCACTCTGTCACTCAGGCTGGAGTGCAGTGGCGTCATCATAGCTGTAACCTCGAAATCCTGGGCTCAAGCAATCCTCCTGCCTCAACCTCCTGAGTAGCTGGGACTACAGGCACGTGCCACCGTACCCAGCTAATTTTTTTTATTTTTTGCAGAGACAGGGTCTCACCATGTTGTTCAGGCTGGTCTGAAATTCTTGACCTCAAGCATTCCTCCTGCCTGAGCCTCCCAAAGCACTGGGGTTGCAGCCCGCCGATAGTTAACATTATGGAGTGCTTGCTGTGCAGGCACTTGATAGATGTTATCACATTTAACAGTCACAACTCCAGGAAGTGTGGAGACTGCTATCATCCCCATTTTACAGATGAGGAACGGAGGCATATGTGGAAAATAAAACCCGAGCTCACACAGCTAGTGACTGGCAGAGCCAGGATCTAAACCCAAGAAGTCTGACTCCAGAATGTGCCCTCTGCCCCACTGCCCTAAACTGACACTCATGGTCTTCCAAAGGGTGGACTGCAGTGGGTGGTGCTAGGGCCCAGAGCAGGGTCAGACGTTCTCTGTTCCTGGGTGATACGACAGCACTGGGCAAGCCCAGAGGAGGTGTTGATGAAAGGTCAGATGTGCCAAGCTGGTAGCCTCCAGCTCCTAATTTGCTTCCTGTTAGAACCCAGAAATGAGGGAGGGGAAGGGCTGGGTAGGCTGGGGTGGCACCTGAGGAGCAGGCTCTCTGGGCTCCTGTGGGCTCTCTGGTCCTGTGCGAGGGGCCTGCCCCACGGGTAGAAGCAATAGAGATGGGGGGCGGAGGGGGTGCAGCGAGGCCTGGGCCTGGGAGTGAATCTGGGAGAAGGCCCCTCAGTCCTCTCAGCACCACTATGAGGTGGGCATCCTCCTGTCCATCTACAAAGGAGGAAACTGAGTCAGAGTCACTGGCCTGCAGGCCAGTCTCTGCACTGGCCCATGTTTGGACCAGATGGGTGGAGGGATTTCTAATTTTTTTTTTTAGACTTCCCCTTGGTAGTACCCCGGGCTGCTTGGCCCAGGATTTATGCAAATTAATGTAGATATATGCTAATGAGATCACTGCCAGGCACTTTGTTCTAATGGAGCTCCCAGCTCAGAGGTGTGGTAGGATAGATCTGCCCAGAAGGGGCCTGCAGACCCCCCAGCTGAGGAGGAGGTGGGGACGGGTCAGTGGTCACTGAGATGAGGCGGTGGGGTTGCCATGGAGACAGAGGCAGTGGGGCAGGGGGCTGCCACTGCCTCCTGACAAGACCAGGGCTGGCAGATCAGCCCACGAGACCGTCCCGGGCCTCCCCAGCAGCTCCAAGCTGGTCTCTGAGGGCTAATTATGGGGGGAAGGTAGTGACCAGCTGCTCCCTGGCTCCCCCAGGCCCAGCTGAGGTAGAGGGCTGGGCCACAGCAGGAGGGTGTGAGGACAGACAGATGGCAGACTGGGAGCTGGTGGGGCGGGGACAGGGACCTGTCCTGCGGAGGAGGGAGATTACCACTGCACAGCAGAAGGCCCCTCCAGCAGGGCTGGAAGGGGCGAGATTCCCAAATGCCTGGCTTGCAAACAGGAAAGGGTGTGGTAGGGAAGAGCAAGGGCTTGGCCTCCCCCCAGGCTGATCAGAGTCTTAGCAATTCTGCATCCCCTTGGGCAAGCCCCTCCACTTCTCTGGGCCTCGGTTTCCTCATCTGTAAATGGAGGTAGGATTAAGAGAAGGGACATGAGTACGAGGTTTAGTAGGCAGTAAGTGCTGGATAAATTATTCCAAGATAGACCCACTAGGAGAGGTCATTAATCTCCTCCTGGGAGATTTTTGCTTTGTTTCTATTCCTAATGGGAAAGAACTTTTTGCCCCTGGACAGACGTTACTGGTGTCTGTGCTGAAGAGGGAAAGGGCAGGACTGTCATCCCCAAGAGGACAGGAACTGGGTCCCCTGTGTTCACCACTGAGTTCTCCGGACCAGAAATGTTTGTGGAATAAGTGAATGAATAAATGTTAAGTGCTCAGAACAGCGTCTGACCCAAACGGGAGATGGAGAAATGTTAGATCACTGTCCCGGGGAGGTTGGGCTGGGTGACTACAGAGGCCCTTTGATTCAGGACAGGCTCTGCCCCCACCTCCACTCTGCCCGTCCTCCTCCCCTGACTGTGGTGGGTGGGAAGAGCCAAGCTCTGCCACATCCCGAGTGACTTCAGAAGACTTGGATGACTGCTCCATATCAACGCAACTGCTCCGGGGCTGTGGGAGAGGGTGCACTTGGCTGGCAGAGCCTGGCGGGGAGTGATGGATCTGGGTGTCATCAGGCTGGAGGAAGCGGGAATGTGAGGACTTAGGCAGAACCTGGGGACACAACGTACCAAGGGCCGGCAGAGCCAGCATCTGGGGAAGAAGGGCCATTAGGCCCTCAGCAGAGATCACAGGACCTCAACGCCAGTACTCTTGCAGGCAGGAAAGCCACAGCAACCCCAAGTCTAGACATCAATTTGGAGCTACTGAAGCCCCCATTGTACAGATGGGAATACTGAGGCCCAGAGGAGGAGAGATTTGCCCAGGGTCACACAGCACAGTCGTCAGAGTGGGAGACTTCAGATCCTTTGAGCCACTCCAGTACTCTTCACATCATCTAAGTGATGAATCAAAATTTAAAACATTTTTTCTTAACGTTTTAAAAAATGTAACTTTGATGTAAGAAATTTCAGAAATACAGAAGTGTGTATAGTTAAAAGTCTCCCTGTCGCCCCATTCTCAATTCCTAGAGATAACTTCCCGTACCCATTTACCGTATCTATCCCTGGCTCTTTTGATTATTTATTTATGTATTTATTCTTGAGACAGAGTCTCACTGTGTCCCCTGGGCTAGAGTGCAGTGGTGTCATCCTAGCTCACTGCCACCTCGAACTCCTGGGCTCAAGCGATCCTCAAGCCTCAGCCTCCCAAGTAGCTGGGACTGCGTGCCACCACCCACGGCTAATTTTTTCTATTTTTAGTAGAGACGGGGGTCTCACTCTTGCTCAGGCTGGTCTCAAACTCCTGAGCTCTAGCAATCCTCCTGCCTCGGCCTCCCAGAGTGCTAGGATTACAGGTGTGAGCCACCACACTCGGCTTTTGCCTGGCTCTTTGAGTCTGTGTTTACAGTCACACACATTTGGTGTCTTTGGGGGTGGGGGGTGGTTACACGAATGGAACCATATTGTTCTGCAGCTTGTTTTTTTTCACTTAACAGTGATGGCCTTGGCTGTTTTCCAGTGGGATCCGAGCTGGGACAGAGACAGGTAGAAGGGCTTCAGAAGCCCTGGAAGAAAGCGTGTGTGTGTGTGGGCACGCATGTGTGTGTGTGTGTGTGTGTGTTGGGGCCGGGGAGGAGTCTCCACAGGTTACTGTGCACAGTGGAAGGGAAGCTGGCAGAGAAGCCCCCACTGTCAGCACCCAGAGAACTGCAGCATCTGTCGCTAGACTTCTCTAAGGCAGGATCCACACCATTTGTTCACGGCCACATCCCCTGTACCTAGCCCAGGGCCTGGCACATAGTAGGTGCTCAAGAAGTATTTGTTCAATGAATAGAGTCCCTATTACGCCCATCTTCCTTGACTTTGGCAAAGACCAGCTGGTCTCCGTGACTCTTCCTTTCAGTCTCTTGTTGGGTGTTCATTTCAACTCATACTCAAATGGCACGGACCCCCAGAGATGGGGGCAGAGCTTGGGGAATGTGAGGAGACGCTCCCCTTAGACAAGTCACTGCCCTCTCTCGGCTGTCCGTTTGCTCACCTCCCTAATGAGGGGGCTGGACCAGCGGATCTCGGGGGTCCTTCAGCTCTGCCATCTGAGCCTTCAGTCCCACCCCCTCATTTCACGGATGAGGGTCTGAGTCGAATTTAATTTTGTCAGCTGCGTCAGAAATCCACTGGGAAAGGGGGGCTTGAGTTTGGGGATGCAGCAAAGGCTGTTGCTATATACTAAGCACCAAGAGTACCAACTGTGTGCCAGGCGCTTGGCTGGGAGCTGTGCATAGACTGTCTGACTCCTCGGGACCCCCTTTTTTTTTTTTTTAAGAGAGACAGGGTCTGGCTTTGTCACCCAGGCTGAAGTGCAGTGGCACAATCATAGCTCACTGCACCCTCGAATTCCTGGGCTGAAGCGATCCTTCTGCCTTGGGCTCCCGAGTAGCTGGGATTGTAGGCGTAGGCGTGCACCACCACACTCGGCTAATCTTTTTAAACATATTTTGTAGAGGCAGGGTCTCACTATGTTGCCCAGGCTGATCTGAACTCCTTGGTCTCAAGCAATCTTCCTGCCTCAGCTTCCCAAACAGCTGGGATTATAAGTGTGAGCCACTGCAACCTGCCCCTCAGGACATCTTACCAGTGAGGAAACTGAGGCTCAGAGAGAGGAAGTAATTTGCACAAGGTCACACAGTGAGTCAGTGACCAAACTGGGGCTGGAACTCAGGTCTGCCTGTCCCCAAATCGGGAACCTCAACCCTCAGTGAACTAAAGTCAGTAAGAAAGACAGAACCAGGCTGAACCAAACTGTTCTCCAGAAACTTCAGGGGTACCTCCCTTATCATTCTCCAGATGCCAGACTTCCATGCCCAGGGCCTACGGTGACAGGGCTGGAATTTTGGCCAGGGAAGTAGTTGACTTGTAGAATTGGCTGGCGTGGGCTTAGGCACAAGAGGCTTCTGATGGGTTCCATGGCCCTGAGCTGCAGCCCCTGCCCTGCCCTCTCTCCCAGTCAGCTTCTTGGGGCTGGGGTGTGCCCATCTGCATTATTCATCCCTCGCCCCCCACCTTTCACCCTCCACCCCTCATCCTGCACCCCTCATCCCCCATCTGGGGTTGGGTTCCTGGGGTTGGCGTCTAGACAGACAAGAGCATCCTAAGGAGAGCAGAGGCAGCCCTGACTCGGGCTGAAGGTTCCCATGGCAACAGCATCCCCCTCGGCTGGCAGCTACCCAATAAATAAATAATTGGGGGTGGGGGTGGGGAGCTCAGGGCAGGGGGAGGGGCAGCAGGGGAGTCTGGGGAGGCTTCACTCTGGAGAAGAGGGGTGGGTTAGGCTCAAAGTAGGTTGGGGGGAGGGGATTGGCATTGCCAGGTGAGAGAAGAAGGTGGATGGGGAAAAGTGGCCAGATGTGAGAGAGATTTGGAAGATCAGAAAGCCAGAGCTCGAGGACAGGCTGGACAGGGCGGTGAGGGGGTAGGAGGGAGACCAGGACCTAAAGTTTGGGTTTCTCACTCGTGCAGCTGGATACATCTTGGGGCCCAAAACACTGGAAATGGACCAGGTTTGGGCATATTAAGTTCACAATAAGCCATTGGTTATAAAGGGGCAGGGGGCTGCAAAGTGAGCGGGGAGTCACTGAAACTTGGGCAGACATGCATTTCCTGGGACAAGTGGAGCATGAAGAGGGGCTGGGATGTGTGGCCCTGGCACACTCTCATATTTAGGAGGATGAGCTGCACCAGAACCAGGGAGTGGCCAGGGAGGCCGGAGAATGAATTCAACTTTTAGCACCTGCAGCGTGCAGGGCACTGTGCTCGCCACTGAAGTTACAGCAGTGAACAACACAAGCAGAAATCCCTGTGCTCGTGGAACTTGCTGTCCACTGCAGGAGACAGTAAATAAGGAGTGGGTGGTGTGTTCGCCAGTTGTAAGTGCTGTCCATGGAAAAAATAAAGCAAGGGGGGAGGCAGGGAGTTCTGCAGAGGAATATAATTTTAAATAATACTAACTCTCCTCACAACCCTATAAGGAGGTACTATGAATCATACCCATTTTGTTGACAAAGAAACTGAGGCACGGGGAGGTTATTGACTTGCCCAGAGTTGCATCATAACCAGGACACCATGGTTCTGACCCAGGCTCTGCTCCTAACCACCGGGTCATCCTGCCTCTGGGACACTGCCCTGGGGCAGAAGCCGAGTAGAGTATTGCTGGCAGGAGAGAGGGCAGTTGAGGTCAGGTGAGATGAGGAAGATGGGGACTGAAATCTGCCTGCTGGATTTAGTGGCTGGGGCTGGGGGTGGGGGCGCGGAGACCTTTTGAGCAGTTTGGGGTGTAAGGGTGCTGAGATGGATGAGGATCACTTGGGGGGTGAGGGGTGAGGAGCATTTTTAATTAAAAACAGCTGAGGCTTGAGCTTGTTTAGGAGCCGGGGGGAAAGACCCTGGGAGAGGGAGAAGTGGAGTTTGCAAGAGAAGGGACCGTGGGTCTTGAGAAGACAGAAGGAACTGGGTCCGGAGTGCAGGTGGCAGGATTGGCCGTGGGCGGGAGGAGGGACAGCACTGAGAGTGAGGGTGGAGGGGTCCCGGGTGGATGGAGGACAGAGAGATGCTCTGCAACAGTCACGGGGAGAGTGAGTTCCCCAGAGAAACCTAGTCGAGTTGTGGGACCCTATCTGGGACCTCATGAAAGCAGTGACTATGGGTCTACAGTGCACCCAGCCTGCCCCATAGTGACCTTCTCCCGCAGCGCTTGGCCACTGTGCAAGCGCTGGGAAAATGCATGGCTGGGTTTATGCAGGTGTGGGCTTCTCCTGACAGGTGGGACGGAAAGGCAGAGGAGCACGAGTGTTTGGGCTATGGGCAGAGCAGTGGGAGAGGGTGGTGTAGCCACAGAGCCGGGGCCTCAGGGGCACAGGGTCCTGCAGTCTGAAAGCAGCTTGAGGACCCCAGAGGACACCAGCCCCACCCTTGGGCCTGAGGGACATGGAAAAAATGAGAGAAGGCAACGGGAAAGCAGCATCCTTGGGTGCAGCGGGCAAGGGTTGGAGGGACCCCTCAGGGAGGTAGCTGAGAGTGTAACTTGCTGGTTTGGAAGAGCATATGGAAGGGGCGAGGGAGAGCTGGGTCAGGGGAGGGCAGCGGTCAAGGGCAGAGAGGACTGATGGGCAGGGATGTGGGGTTTGTTCTGCGGGTGGGTGAAGTCAGGGCTGCGAGGCTTGGGTGACTTGTTTTCATCTGTCACTCTGGGATTACAGTTAGGGGACTCATTCTGTGTGGCTGGGGTGAGAGTTGTATTAGAAAAAGCACTGGGTGGGAGTGCTGGCCAGGCTTCCTCTGCTTCCCCAGGAGATCAGGGAGGAGGCTGCGTCTGTTGCCACCAGGAACTTCCATACTGGCCCACTTAGGAGAGAGGGACAAGAATCTGGCTTGGCTTGGCTTGTAGCCAACTGGGTAAAAATATCCCCAAAGTTGATTTTTTCTCTCAGTGCACATGCATCTGAAATTTTTGCAAAGGAGTAGGTTGCTGTTGCCCCCACCCAATTCTCCCCATCAAAGTAACGAAGACACACCAAGGCCAGTTATTTACAATCACCACGCCCTCAGATTATTGTTTCTAAACTAGCGCAACCAGATGGGGAAGATATTCGTCCTATTTCGTTCTTATCATTATTTGTTAATTATCCGCATATCACTGCTACACAAGCAGAAGTTCTGGAATATTTGACTTGGTTTTCTAATAAAAAAATAACAATGTTAGAATCAAGATTATTTATATGACACTGCATCTGAATTTTAAAAGAGATATTTAAATCCTCACTCAACGTTGGAGGGGGAGGCGGCCTCTTTTGGGCCTGGTTGTAGCGCTGACGACGCTGGTTTGCCTGTCGGATTTCCTGTCCACCTCCTCTGCTAGACTGAGCCCCCACAGGGCAGGGACCACAGCGTCTCCACTTCTGCCTGACATAGACTAAACGTCCTGTGAACGAATAAGTGATGAACCCTGGCTGGGTGAGGGCGTGTCAGATGTCGGGTGGGGGGTGAATGGGTCTGGATGGGTTGGGGGTGAATGTGTGAATGATTTGGATGTGAGGATAGAGGGAGGCCGGAGGGAGGCCGGAGGGGTAAGAACAACCACTGCTCCCTGTCCAGGGGAGAGAGCGGTCCCTGTGGGCCAGTCAGCGGGTCTTCCTGCGAAAGGAGGGACTTGCACTGCGCTTTGAAGACCGAGGAGGACTTGGGTAAGGAAGAGGGAGATGAAGGTGGGACCGTTGTTTCAGCCCCTTGGAGGCAGGAGCTGATGGAGAATAAAGGATTGAGCCAGACCCTAGCGTGCCTGGAGTGCCAAGCGAACAAGCTTAGGCTGTGACATCTTCTATTAATTAGCCACCATTTGTCAAGTCTATTTGTTAGTTTATGGGACATCTCTATGTCCACACAACAACTTTTAGGAGGAGGGATGATCTTCTCTATTCACAGTTGAAGAAACAGGTTCAGAGAGGAAAAGTGACTTGTCCTAAGTCACAAAGCAGAGCGGGAATTTGAACCTGAGTTTGAGTGACTACAAAGCTGCTGCTGCTTTTTTTTTTAAACTACACATCCCCCTATCAATAAGGTCACAGATCTCATCTTAGGGTGTTAAAAAAAATATGGTCGCGGAGAACAGAGAGGGCTCTTGTGTCTTCTTTTTTTTTTTAAGTGAAATAACTCAGGGCAGAGAGGGTTTTTGAGTGGGAGCAGGGGTGGTATCATCTCTTAGGTGGGCATATTGAGGCAGGCTGTCTCCCCAGCTACAGCATGAGCCTGGGTAGAACTGTCACAGCCTCCTCCTCCATCCCCTGATGAGAACCTTCTCCCCTGGGACCAGGTGTCAGCTGAGTTGAGAACATCAAGCTGGACCCCAAACCACCAGGGCTCCCAAGGCCAGGAAGAGTCAGAGGGGAGAGGAGGAAGATTGGAAGTGTTTGGGATGGGGAACAGCAGAGAGAGATCGTGGCGGTGGGCCCTGGACTAGCCTGAGGAATTTCTCCCTGAAGGTTGTCAGACCACTGAAGTCAAAGCTCTTAGAAATGATCTAGTCCAGCGACTTCTATGTGTGGAAGAAGAGCCCAAGAACCAGCAGGGTATGTGGGCTGCCCAAGGTCACCCGCAAGTCGGAAGCAGACTTTCTGCCATAACTTACACCTCTTGACTCCCAGGCCATTGCCAACTGGTAAAGGTGGTGCATTGGTGCCAAGATGGGACAGGTGGCAGAGAAAAGGCCTATTCTTCCACCAACCTGCTGTGTGACCTTGAGCAAGTCACTTCCCCTCTCTGAGCCTCATGTTCTCTTTCCTCACAATGCAGTAATGATCTCAGCTCTGCCTTTCTGCCAAGAAGTATCCAGTGAGAGATGAACTTTACAATCTGCAGAGCCCTGGGAGGGGAGTCACCAACAAGAGGCAGGCTGGTGCCAGGTGGGTAGATGCCAGGGTTGGGCCTGGCACCACCAGGTTTTCCTAAACCCTGTGCCCAAGCCTGCAGCTTCCTTGGTCTCTGCCCAGGCTTTGCCATCTGTGTGGTGGCATCAGCTCCACCTCATCCTGCCTCCGTGCCAGGAAAAAGCCTTCTGGGACCTTCTCACTTTATCAAAATCTTCCCTCTCCCTCCCCAGCCAGACCCTCTTCTCGCTCCTATTTTAGCCAGGACTCTTGGTTGCAAGTGACAGAAATCAGAAGTACAAGGAGGGAGAATGAGCTTTAGGCATGGTTAGATCTGAATACCTAAAAGATGTCACCAGGACACTCCCCTTGTTTGTTTGGTCTGCCTCCTACGCACACTCTGTCCTCCACTGTGGCTTCCTCCTCAGGCAGGCCATCCTCCCATCCTCCTGAGGTGGCAAAGATAGCCACCAACAGCTCCAAGCTGGCCCCACACCCATTCAGCTATCCTGACGGAAGAGAACAGCTCTGTCCCAATTGTTCCAGTAAATATCCAGGGTGATTCTCAAGGGCAGGGCACACGGGGTGTCTTTGATTATTTGGTTACACCTGGGTTACCTGCCCACCCTAGAAGCTAGAAACTGCCCACCCAAGCCACATGGACAGAGTGGTGGGAGGTGGTTCTTCAAAACCAGGTGGGGTGGCTCCTGCCTGTAATCCCAGCACTTTGGGAGGCTGAGGCAGGAGGATCACTTGAGCCCAGGAGTTCAAGACCAGCCTGGGCAACATAGTGAGACCCTGTCTCTACAAAAAAAAATCTTTAAAAATTAGCCAGATATGGTTATGCACACTTGTAATCCCAGCTACTTGGGAGGCTAAGATGGGAGGATCACTTGAGCCCAGAAGTTCGAGGCTGCAGTGAGCTATGATCATGCCCCTGCACTCCAGCCTGGGTGATAGAGTAAGACCCTGTCTCTAAGAAAAGAAAAAAAAAAAACCAAAGAGATGACCAGGCACAGTGGCACATGCCTATAATCTTAGTAATTCAAGAGGCTGAGGCAGGAGGACAGCTCAAGCCCAGGAGTTGGAGTTCAAGCCCAGCCTGGGCAACATAGTGAGACCCCATCTCTTAAAAAAAATGGGCCCTTTTTTTTATGACAGGAGGGCCTGTTCATTGTCTGTGGCGATCATATCTTGCTCTTGCTCTGTAAACCTGTCTTGCCCTTCCTCAATAGACTTCATTTCACACTTGCCTTGTAAAATAAATAAATAAATTTTAAAAAATGGATTCTGTCACCAGAAGAAGCAATGTTGGACAGTCAAACACAATAGGTGTCTTGGCCGCTACCTTTATTCCTAAGTACAGCAGCTGATCTTGAGCTCAAACTAATTGTATCATGTGAAAGAGTGAACCAGGGGCTTCTGGGAAAGGGGTATTGATTGATTCTTATACACATAGTTAGCTTTTGCTGCATAACAAATTACTCCAAAACTTGATGGCTTAAAACAACCATTTTTATTTAGTTCACAATTCTGTGGGTCAGCTGGGAGATTCTTCTGGTCTGTGCTGTGTCTGTGGTGAGTTAGTGATATAGGCTGATCTAGGATGCCTCACTCACGTGTCTGACAGCTGGCTGGCTGTCAGCTGGGGCGCCTCTGTTCTCCTGTTCTCTATGTGGTCTGTCATCCTCCAGCAGGTCAGCTTGTTCACAAGGTGGTCTTGGGGCAAGTGCACAAGCTCCAACGCACAAGTACTTTTCAAGCCTTCATTTGCATCATGTTGGCTAAAGTCCCATTGGGCAAAGGAAGTCACATGACCAAGCACAGCAGAAGTGTGGAAGGGTGCTACCAAAGAGCAGGGAAACAGGAAGAGGGAGAGGAGTGAAAAGCTCCTTCTCTGTGGCCCGTGGATCCCATGGGCCAGGGCAACCTCCAGATGCGGATCCTCGAAGAGGTGACTCAGTCTCCAGGACTTCCCTAGCCCCTGGGGCCAGGGCCGGGGGAGGCAGTCTCGATCCAGACCCTGACCCCACCAGTCTCCCCACATGGGGAGGGTGCAGGAGCTTGAGCTGCTAGTGGGCAGGGCCTCCTTGGCAGGGAGGAAGATATTCTGAACCCTGGCTCCTGTCTCCCTTCAGCCCACCCCAAAGTGAGGACCTGTCTTAAGGGCCCACCCCCACCCCCAGCTCCCAGCATCCCTTTGGTAGTACAGGGCTGGATGGCTCTGAGACTTGTGCCTCATCACGGTTGTAACTGGTGCCACCTGCTCCCTAAGGTCAAGGAGGAGTCCCTGAGCTTCCCTTTCAGGGGGTGACTGTGGCCTCAGCATGTCTCTTCCACAGGTGGCAGCGCTGGAGCGGCAGATCTTTGACTTCCTGGGCTACCAATGGGCTCCCATCCTGGCCAACTTCCTGCACATCATGGCGGTCATCCTGGGCATCTTTGGCACCGTGCAGTACCGCTCCCGGTACCTCATTCTGGTACGGCTCACCCAGCGCCTTCCTAAGCCAACCCCTCTGCTCACCCCCACCCACTCACCCCCTGCTCCTCACCCAGAACTGCCCCCCAGCGCTGGGTACCCAGACTGGCTTGTCTTGGTTCCAACCTAGCTGGTGGGTGAATGTCCAAAGCCCAGTGCTTCTTTGCTCAGAGGAGACAAGGTTGGTATTTTTCCCCAAGTATTTCCTGGGGAAATAATCCAAATGTAAACAAAACAGCATGTGCAAAGCACACTGCTAAGAGTTTCACATGCTTTATCTCATCTTTACAACAGCCCTGTGAGGTATATCTTACTATCTCCATTTTCCAGATGAGGAAACGGAGGCTCAGAAAGGTTACAAGTCTTTGTAAGTTCATACAGTTAATAAAGGCAGGGCCAGGATAGAGCATCAGATCTGGAGTGAAGGCCTCAGTAAGCCAGTAGGAGAGACAAGGGAGGGGTTGGCTTCATGTTTAGTTTCTTGGGATGCTTTAGGAAGCTTCAGGAAGGCCTGGCTTTTGTCCCTACACCCGATGTTCATTGAGGATGTGGCCTGGAGCAGCTAGTGTGGCTTTGAGGTCAGTGCCTCCCTGTACTCCAACCCAGGAGTCTGATTGTGGCCCCAGCCCCTTCCCCGACTGTCCCTTCCCAAGCCCTGGTCCCACACGGTCTCTGTCAAACCCCTGCTTTCAGCTAGACTGACTCATATTCCCTGCTTTCCTCTCTCTCGGGAGAAGGCTGTTCACTAGATTTACTACATATGTGCTTGACACCTACAGTCACAATGACATGCAATGTCATGCTGCCCCCAGAGCCCACACACACTCATTCTAGAACTTCTTCCCCCCAACCCCCATAGGCTCGGCTCCCAGAAGCCAAGGGAACAGGGCCCTAAAAATGCTCTCTCACCTGACATAAGAGAACACATCTCTCCAGTTCTCAGGAAAGCCCCGAGCACCCCTGTCAACACCACTGTCTGCCAGATGACAGCCACTGGAATTGCAGGCACCGGACTCAGGTGGAAGCATCCAGCCCCCAAACCTGTCCTCACCTCCTCCACTCTAGCCCATGGCTGTGGGTAGAATGCTGTCCTCCCCAGGAGTGGCCACATCTGAGATGGGGGAAAACTGAGGGCCGAGAGGGGTGTGCCCTGGCCATGCTGCTCCCAGCCCTCTCCCTCCAGCCAGAGGGAAAGATGGACCTGTGTCACTCAGGTGCAGTTTACAGAGCAAGGAGGGGAGGGGAGTGGCAGTATGAGAGCTTCCAGGCTGGACGCCTCCTCCATCCTTGGGGCCTCAGCTTGGTCTGTTGCCCCAGCCTTTCCCCAGGCCCCACTCGTGGCCCTGCCCCCACCTCCCCTGCCCCCGTCCCATTATACCCAGACTCTAGCCACAGCCATGTGTGAGATGATGTTACACATACTCAGGCACCAGGCTACAGGATAACCTCCTGTCTGTTTTGGTCTGAAGTTCCTAGCATCCTTAAACCATTGCTGACTCGACTTAGCTTCTCACAGAGGATCACAACCATTTACAAGAATTAAGTCTTCTTCCTAGGAAGCAAACAGGTCCCTCATTCTCGCCACCACCGGTCTCCAATCTAGAAAATCCCAGTTGTCTGCCTCAGGCCTTCTGCCATCCCACTTCTATTTACCAGCTTGGCCTAACATGCAGCACTTTATAAGGCACTTCTTGTCATTTTGATAATTCATGCAGTTGTGTTACTGCTCTGCGCTGGGCACTGGCATTACAGTGGTGAATAAGGCAGGCAAGGTCCTCACCCTGTAGTGGCTTACTATCTGGAGCATGTTCCTAAAAGTGTTATCCGAGTTAGGATCCCCGAGGGATTATTTAAACAGCTCCTGAACACCATCCCTAGAAATTCACAATCAGTAGGTCTAGAGGTAGGACCCAAGAGTCTGCATTTTAAACAAACTCCCCGAGTGATTCCAATATATTCTATGTATTCTAGACGGCTGGTCTAGAGGCTGCTGTTCTCAGTAGAGTGGATGGGATTAGCTATCAGAGGACTTGGATTTGAGTGCCAGCCCTGCCTCTTCCTAGCTGTGTGATCTTGGAAAGCTTAAACCTCCTCTTGGCCTTAAATTAGTTATCTCTAAAGAAAGGACAATACCTACCTTGCAGGGCTGTTGTAAGGACTGATGGACGTGAAAATGATTTAAAACTACAGTGTGCTCTCTGAGTGAGGTATTATCATAATTTCCCCTGCAAAGGTGTCCTTAGTCCGTGAGCTCTGTCTCCACTGACACACCCATCCCCACTCCCCAGGCCCCGCCCTGATCCCACCTCTGCTTTCCTCAGTATGCAGCCTGGCTGGTGCTCTGGGTTGGCTGGAATGCATTTATCATCTGCTTCTACCTGGAGGTTGGACAGCTGTCCCAGGTAAGCCTCAGGCCTGGCAGTGCCATAGGGCAGAGCCCACCCTTTCCCACCCCCTGCCCCACGGGCTCCTAGTGTGGCATAGGTCTAGGGCATCATCTCTTGAAGAGGCCTCCTTCTTACTACACACCCAAATAATCTGTGCTCCCCATTCCCCACCCACATATTTTTGTTTCTGGCCTCCTCTGCACTTCTCAAAAACAACGGTGGAACAAATAAGGCAATTCATGTGAAGATGGGCTGGGGGTCCCAGTTGACCACAAACTCAGTAAAAATAAACAGTATGTGGTGGTCCAGAAAGCTACTCTTAGGCCCTACTAGTAGAGGTAGAGCGTTCAGAGCAAGGGAGGTGAAAACGCCACGCACTTTCTACCCACAGAGATTTTTTTTTTTTTTCCGGCTACATTTACTTGTAGAATACCCACAGAGATTTGGGTCAAGTCCTGATCAATATTTTTTGGAAGGGAAAGAGACCAGTTAACAGTTAGTTCAGGGAAGACTGAGCAAACCGTGTCACATGGAGAACTATTGAAGAAAGGGACTGTTTATTCATCAGAAGATGGGTTTAAAAAAAAAATACAAAGTGGGACTGTTTAGCTTGAATAAGAGCAAGCCCAGAGAGACACAACTTCTGTTTTTAGATATAAAGAAGGCAAAATATGTGAATAAGAGCATTACCTTTGTAGTTTGACCCGCTGGATTCAAATCCCTGCTCTAACATTTCCTCACTGTGTGCCCCTGGGCAAGTGGCTTATCCTCTCTGAGCTTCAGTTTCCTCATCTAGCGGGTGGAGGCACTAGCAGCTGTCACGTGGGTGCTGAGGGGATGAAACGAGATCACACATCTGAGCGCTTGGCCCTGGGCGGCAGGCACTGCGCATTTATCTGACTAGTGAGTGTGTGGATGGAAGGACACCTGATGCACCCCTGAGTGAGAACTGGGCTGGGCTTCTCCATTTAACAAATGGGGAGACCAAGGACCAAAGAGAGGAGAGGTTTGCCCAGGGTCACACACAGCGGCAGCGAGCAGTGGCGAGGCTGAATGGGCTGTGAGGCAGTCTGCACTGACAATCTCACCAACAGCTGGGAAATCCAACCCAGTTGCTGTTAATGTCCCTTCCAGCCCTGAAATTTTGGGGCTTCTGTGGGTCAGCACCAGCCCTTTTCTAGCTCAGTGAGGGAAGAGGGAGGCCTGCATGGTCATCAGGTGCCACCTACTGGCCAAATGTGGACTTGCAGGTGCAGACCCCCAAATCAAACTGGAGAGGAGGCGGCTGGTACGACCGCCCTGTGTGAAGTAGGCCTTATATAAAGTCTCCTGGTGCCTGGGGAGTATATCCCCCTCCCTCTCCGCTGAGCTCAGTATCCCAGGCCCCTCTGCCCCCAGGACCGGGACTTCATCATGACCTTCAACACGTCCCTGCACCGCTCCTGGTGGATGGAGAACGGGCCTGGCTGTCTGGTGACACCTGTTCTGAACTCCCGCCTGGCCCTGGAGGACCACCATGTCATCTCTGTCACTGGCTGCCTCCTTGACTACCCCTACATTGAAGCCCTCAGCAGTGCCCTGCAGATCTTCCTGGCAGTGAGTCCTTCTGTGCCCCCACCCCACGCACACCCCCAGAGCCGAAGGCCACCACCCCAACCCTTTTTGTTAGCCCTAGCTAAGAGGGGACAAACCTAGGTCTTGCAGCCTGCATGTGCTTCTGCCTAGATCTGTTTCCATATCTTGTACCACCTCCCTTCACCCCTGCCCCAGCCCCCTTGCGGGAAGTGAGCAGGTTTAATGAATAGGATGAGGCATCAAACCATGAGTCATCCTGGGTCTACACCCGCTGCATGACCTTGGACAAGTCACTTGCCCTCTCCAAGCTTGTTTCTTTATTCACAAAAAAGAATGAATAAGGGTTGAGAGAATAAGAAAGTGGCCCCAAGAGAGTAGCAGCTCCCATTTCCAGGAGAGCCGGCCCTGTCCTCAGGGTCACGTAGTCCTCTTTCCTCTTAACAAGCCCCTTAAGGTGTTGCCCAGGTCCAACTGGGAAAACTGAGGCTCAAAGAGGTAAAATAATTAGACTGTCTGAAGTTAGAGTCCCCGAGGAATTGGGCCAGGTATGTTTGATTTAAGGTGCATTTAACTTGAAGTTATTGTGGGTTTGCCTTCATCCTGGCACCACCCCCCCCCCCCCGTCAGGGTGGGCAGGGCCAGGCAGGGGGTCCAGGAAAAGGCTCCCTCTCCTCCTTCCCTCCCTGACGTGTCGCCCCCTCCCCCAGCTGTTTGGCTTCGTGTTCGCCTGCTACGTGAGCAAAGTGTTCCTGGAGGAGGAGGACAGCTGTGAGTAAGGCACCCCTAGGGAAACGGGGAGCCTGGCCCCGCGCCACCCCTCGTCTTCAGCACCCTGGACAGAGGCCCGGAACGGGCCTTGGAGGGAGGGAGGCCAGGTCTGCCAAGGGGCCCCTTTCGAGGGGAAGAAGAGGCGGCTGGAGTGGATGGGGGTCTGCAGAGCCAGCCCATTCTGGACTGAGGCCCAGACGTCCGGTGCCCAGGCCATGGCCCCGGCGCCTTTTCCCTATCTCGCCCCACCCCCATCGGAGCCTTCTCTCTTATCGGGCCGCCCTGCCTCCCAGGCTCAAGTCTCAGGTATCAGGGACTTGACCCCCTGCTGGCCCAGCTCCTCGGCTTCCCGGTCCTCGGAGGCCCATCCCTCAGGACCCTGCCGCAGACACCCCCCCCCGTAAGGCCCCATACGGGGTCCGACCCTCGCCTGGTTTCTCTGGCTCTGCTTCCCGGGGATGGGGGCCCTGCCCTCAGATTCTTCCCTTGCAGGACCCAGCCTCCTGTAACTCGCCCCCCACCGGCCCGTTCCTAACCACGCACCACCTCCCCTTCCGCAGTTGACTTCATCGGTGGCTTTGACTCCTACGGATACCAGGCGCCCCAGAAGACGTCGCATTTACAGCTGCAGCCTCTGTACACGTGGGTCACGGCGCCGAGCTGGGCGGGGCTGGGGGGACAGCGCACTAGGGGGAAGCAGGCGTGGGGGGGCAGCCGGCTGTCTACGCCCCCACGCTTTCGGGGTCCACTTCCCTGACCGTCCTTTGTTTCCCGCAGGTCGGGGTAGCTTCCGCCCGGCGCCGCGCCCTCGGCCTCGGGATTGCCCGCAGCTGCCGCGAGCTCCGGCCAAGACGGGCAGGCGCGCCCCCTGGCGGCTCGCGGACCGACTGCAGCCTGTGCCGGCCCCTCCCGGGTCCACGGCCAGAGAAGCGGACCTGGACTTGGACTTGGCCCTTCGCAGTGTGGACTTAGGGGCGGGGCGGGCGGGGGAGGGGATGGCGGGGTTTGTATTTTTTTAATCACAGCCTTGGCGTGCGCTGGGGCCTTCCTCCCTTCTCCAGCCTCTCCCTTTCACCCTTCGCCCAGCATCCTGCCCCCTGTCCAGAGAGAAACAGCAGGACAGCGGACTCACGGCATCTCACCGCACTCACTCGCCAGCCCTGGGGAAAGCTGCTGTGAGCTAGGAGCAGGCGTCCTGCGTTCTAATCGCAGCTCCATCACTGACTGACATCTAGCGAAGCCCATGTCCTCTTTGGGCCTCAGTTTCCCCACATCAAATAATTAAAATAATCCCTTAGCGGGTGGACTCTTCTAGTCTTTTGGTTTGACTCAATTCCTTGGGCAAGACTGGGATTATAATTCCCATTTTGCAGATTTGGAAACTGAGGCCCAGAGATGTGAAGTGATTTGCTTGAGGCCACCCAGCTAGGCTTTTGGTGGACCTTGAACGCAGTGTACTATCTGTAGTTTCAGACTCCAAAACCGAGTATCTGGTCTCTGAGTTCCATTTCCAAGCCCCCTTCCAGCTTGGACACCCTGGAACCTATATGGTCCCCACCACACTCACACAGCACCGCCACCAATTGCCAATGCCTCTCTTAAAGCAATATACTCGTTCGTTCTCTTGTCGGGAACTGGATGGACAGAGCCCAGAGCCCTGAATTCAGCCTGACAAACAGGGAAGACTTCCTACACTCAACCTCTGTCCACCCTTGCCAAACCTCAAGCTCTCTCCTCCAGTAAAGTGGGGCCACAACTCAGTCCCCCCATGCCTTCCAGGTCCCTGAGGCTGGGTCTGCTATACCCATGATCACCTGCCCTCACAACTCCACCAACCCCTGATGGCTCCATCCATCCCACCACTTGGAAGGCTTGTGGTTCCAGAGGGGAAGAGGGCTGGTCAGCGCTTCCTGGACACCAGGGTTTACAGATCACCAGCGTTTATGGCCACCCCAATGTCCAGAAGTAACCTCTAACAAGTCCAGGAGGAGTTCTGAAGGGGCAGATGGGGCTGTGGGTAATTGGGGGGCATGTCAGGAGGGCCAGCACCCTCACCCTTCCTTGGGGGCAAGTAGAGGTGAGAGCTCTTTCTCCCTGCCTTCCTCTGAGGTATCTGTGTCCTGTACCCTAGCTGGTGTATTCACAGGCAAGAGAGTCAGGCCTCAGCATCCCAGTCTGTGAAACAGGAGCAGCCCTGGGTCCGGAAGGAGGGCGGGAGGCACAGGGCAACTGGAGGGAAGCCTGGATGGTGTAGTGGTTGGCACCCCTGAGCCTGTCCTTGGTGACCACTCTGCTCCTGGCTCTCCACCCTCTGATCCAGCATTCCCTACTCTCCAAGGCCAAAATGTCCTGAGCCAGGCTGGCAACCCCACCCCACCATCCCATCTTCAGTCCTGTGCCAAGCAGCCAGCCCCAGGAGTTCCTCTGGCCCCAAGGTCCCAGATGGGCAGCCCAGGCAGCTGGTGAGCACAGCTGAAGAGGGGGCAGTTCCCTTCAGGATGGGCTGCTACCCTGCCCTGGGCCAGCTTCTGTGTCCAGCCTTCACTTCTCTCACCCCCAACCCCCCAGACCCCTTTCTACTCAACGGGTGTAGCCAATGGTGCTTTGAAGCCTTTTGTTTTTATAAGACAGTTTTTGCAAGGGGACCAGGTTCTCTTTTCACTGGGACCTTGCAAGGTGGGGAGTGCTCCCCTGGTTTCTGTGCAGGTGGGTTGATTAAAGGTGGTGTTTTCTTCTCTATCTTCCTGTCCTGCCCTCTGGATCAGTGGGACCTTCTAAGGGAGAAGTCTCTGCACAAGGGTGGGCTGGGCTGGGTCAATGTCATCTCTGGGGCACTAGCCTATGCCTCTGACTGGCTGTGTAGCTTTGGGTAAGTCACTCTCCCTCTCTTTCCTCATCCCAAAAAACGCAGAGGTCGGACTAACTCAGTGGGTTCCCAAACCTGGCTTCACAATCCCTTGAAGAGCTTTCTACTTATTTTTCTGATTAAGTGTATTTTGAGTTTATGCTTCCAAATATCCCTTGCTTCTTGGCTCTTCCCTCTTCCTGGCAATTCAGTTCCTGGAGTGGAATGAGCTGGCACACAGTGCATTAGTCACGGATTCCTGCATCCTACCCTTGATTTCCTGGATCCTTTTCTGGTGATACAGCCCAAGAATCAGCATTTTGAATTTTTTAAATTTGTGTGTGTGTGTGAGAGAGAGAGAACAGGTAATATGTGTATATGGTACGGAATTCAGAAGGTTCCAGGGGGGTTATATACTCATACCCATTTTGTATATCTTTCTAGAGAGAGTCAATTCTTTAAAAAATTATACAAATTTTTTTTCACTTTTTCACACAAATGGCAACATATTCTACTTATTCTTCAACCTCCTGCTTCTTTTACTTAACTCTGAATCTTGGGAATCTTCCCCCAGTAATTCATATGGAGCTGCCTCCTGTTCTTCCACAGTGACTGGTCCTGACGCAGCGGGTAGGTAAGAACCAGACGATCTCATATAAGGATGTCCCGGTCCTTCGTGCAAACCCTGGGGGACCACTCCTGACCATGGGGGCCAGAAGAAAATAAGTCACAGACACTGCCTCCAAGGAGCTCCCAGTCTGGTGGGGAGACAGAGGATGGGCAGGGAGAAGGGTAAATGCTGAGAGCAGATGGCCAATAGGAGCTCAGGAGGGAGAGATGACATAGTGTCTGGGGTAAGAACAGTAGGAGAAAAATGGGTTGGAGGAAGCTTCAATGGGGAATGTATTCATTTCCCATTGCTATCATAACAAATTACCAGAATTTCAGTGTCTTACAACAATATAAATTTGTCACAATTCTGTAGAAGTCCAGTGTGGGTCTCACTGGGCTAAAATGTCTTCAGGGCTGTATCTCTTTCTGGAGGCTCTAGGGAGAATCCATTTCCTTGCATCTTCCAGGCTCCAGAGGCTTCCTGCATTCCTTGGCTCATGGCCCCTTCTTCCATCTTCAAAGCCAGCAACATCCCCCCTCTCTGACCCTTCTCTGCCATCACATCTCTAACCACAGCCAGGAAAGGTTCTCAGCTTTTAAGGACTCATGTCCTTAGATTGGGCCCACCCAGATAATCCAGCATTTTCTCCTCATTTCTTTTTTTTTTTTTTTTTTTTTTTTTTGAGACATGGTCTTGCTCCGTCGCCTTGGCTAGAGTGCAGTGGCATCATCTTAGCTCACAGCAACCTCAAACTCTCAGCTCAAGAGATCCACCTGCCTCAGCCTCCTGAGTAGCTGGGACTACAGGTGTGCACCACCATGCCTGGCTAATTTTTTAATTTTTTTGTAGAGACAGGGTCTCCCTATGTTGGCCAGGCTGGTCTCAAACTCCTAGCCTCAAGCAATCGTCCACCTCAGCCTCCCAAAGTGCCGGGATTACAGGTGTCAGCCACCACCACATGGGCCCCATCTCAAAGTCCTTTAAATTAATCACATCTGCAAATTCACCTTTGTCATGTGACACATTCACAGGTTCCCGGAATTAGAATCTGGACATCTTTGAGGGCCACTATTCTTCTTCCTCAGGGAAGGAGTTATATCTAGGTTACAGCAGCCCTGAATGTCAAATCAGGGTGCATCAGCCCACTGGGACAGCAACGGGGAACTATTGAAGTATTTTGATCTCGAGCTACTGGATTAGAGCTGTTCTTTAAAGAAGTGGCAGGGTGAGGGGGTGGGTTGGAGGAGGAAAGCAGGAAGCAGTAGTGGTTTGTCTGCAAGAGCCCTGGAGTTTCTCATTCTGCGCGTAAGCAGTGTTCTCTGTGTGTGATGACAAGCACCCTGTGTGTAAATGGGACAGTTTGTGCCGCAGTGGTCAGCGTGGACTGCGGGAGTCAGGCGGACCTGGGTCCAAATCCGGATTCCACTACTCTGTGGAACCCGTCAAGCTGGTCTTCCCAGGGAATCCAGTGAAGTTCACCCAGCTCCTGCCTTCCTGAGGCCATCTCCCAGCAACGCCCGAACATTAGAATAATCCAGGCAGGGCAGACCATTTTGCAGTAAATGCTGAGTCATAAGGGTGCCCAAGGCATTCTTTGAAGCAATAGAATATGAATTGATGCAAAGTGCATTTGACAAGCACATAGTCTACTGGGATTTATAAACATACACATGTTTTCTTCAATGCATTGGAATTTGGGTCTTGCAAATTCTAAACAGATTAGGGAGAGCTAGTCCTGACGCCAAGGCCTCCTACCCTCCTAAGAAGATTCATTACTCCAGAGAGCCAGCGTGCTGTTTCTCAGTCTTGCAAAGTTTAAGAATCCCTTAAAATCCAGATTCCTAAGCCCCAATTGCCCTGAGACACACTGATCTTACATCTCCTGGGCAGTGATGAGAATCTGTGCTTTACCAGTGCCCCAGGTGATGCAGGCTTGGCAAATCCTAGGCCCTGGGACAGAGGCATTCGGTTTTGAAACTCCACCTGCTCCGTCATGCTTGGATGCCTTGCCAAATTATGCCTGCCAGCTCCTGCACATCGAGAATATGACTTTGAGAATATTTACTCAAAACTGAATTATATTTAAGCTCAATTTCATTTGTTACTGGCAGTCATACAATTTTTTTTTAATGGATTAGTCATTTCAAGGGCTGTAATCAACTCTTGAAATTAAGCATCAGCTTAACTTCACCACTTTGGTCAAAGGCAGGACTCCTAGAGGGGAGGGGTCCTCAGGAGTGGGGAAGGCCAGGCCTTTCCCTCGTCCAGCTTCAGCCTCAATCACCTGGAGGAGGTGAGGGCCTCTCCACATTGACCAAATCCCACCCAAGCGCTGGGGTCCACACCCTGCCTTGGGCCTGGGTTTCAGTGACTCAGCAGTTCCCCTCAGTCTGCCCTGGAACCAGGCTGAGCAGGCCCAGGCAGGCTGGAGCTCCAGAGAGGCTGGTGCTGGGTATCCAACACCTGGATTCTGGTTTTTCCTCTGTCCCCAACCACCTGTGACCTTGGGCAACTCCTCCCCTCTGGCCTTGGTGATAGCATCAGTGAAATGAGAGGGCTGGACTTTGCATGGTATTCACAGGTTTCTTTACTGCTGACTTTCTTGAATAGAGCTTCTCAACTCTCACTATACTTGGAATGCCATTCTAAAATACAGATTCCTGGGCTTTACCTGCATAACAGGTTCCAATTCATTGGAACCTGGGGCCCAAACCTCTGAATTCATCCTTGAAATATTTATTAAGTAGCTATTATATGCTTTGGAATTAGGGATACAGGTGTGAACAAAACATACATTAATGCCTCCTCTTGGTGAGGGTGTCTATTGGAGGAGACATACAATAAATAAGCAAGTAAAATATATAATAGATCAGTGTCATGGTGCAAAACGGGGCAAGAAAGGGGGAAAGGAGAATGGAACAGGGATCAATTCTACTTTTAAACTAGATGTTAGGTCAGTTAGGAAAGGTCCCACTGAGAAAAAGAATTTTTTTTTTTTTGAGATAGAGTCTTGCTCTGTCGCCCCAGCTAGAATGCAGTGGCCTCATAGCTCACAGCAACCTCAGACTCCTGGGCTCAAGCGATCCTTCTGCCTCAGCCACCGGGTAGCTGGGACTAGAGGCACGCACCACCACACCCAGCTAATTTTTCTACTTTTTTAGTAGAGATGGGCTCTCGATCTTGCTCAGGCTGGTCTTAGACTCCTGACCTCAAGCGATCCTCCTGCCTCAGCCTCCCAGAGTGCTGGGATTACAGGTGTGAGCCACTGTGCCCGGCAGTGAGAAAGATTTTTTTTTTCATTACTTCTATGGCAGGATGAGAGAGAACAATTTTTGATAAAAAGTCTAAAGAAGGTTGGGTACGCCGGGTGCAGTGGCTCATGCCTGTAATCCCAGCACTTTGGGAGGCCAAGGTGAGAGGATCACTTTGAGGCCAGGAGTTTGAGACCAGGCTGGGCAATATAGGAAACCATTAAAAAAAAAAAAAAAAAAATGTTTAAACCCGAGGATTGCTAGAGCCCAGGAATTCAAGGTTACAGTGAGTTATGATTGTGCCAGTGCACTCTAGCCTGGTCAACAGAGTGAGACTCTGTCTCTAAAAAAAAAAAAAAGTAAAATAAAGAAGGTTAGGTTGAAAGCAAGCAAAGGGAACAGCAAGTACAAAGGCCTCAGGTGGGAGCACGCCTGAACGCTGGAGGGAAGCAGGGAGTATGGCAGGTTCAGAGCAAGGAAAGAGGAGAGTAGTAGATGAAGTCAGAGGGTAAAGGAGAAGGATGGCATCAGACACAATACTGGCCCTGAAGGACATTTTAAGGGCTTTAGCTTTCATCCAAGTGGAATGGAAACCAGGTGAGGAAAAGAACACAGCAAAGGGAATGGCATGGAGATTCCCTGTGGTTACCGTATGAATAGACTGCAGGAGGCCAAGGGCTGGAACAGGGACACCAGGTTGGGTGAGGGACGCTGGTGGCTCAGGTGAGGTGGCAGCAGTGGAGGAGGTGAGAAGAGGCTGGATCCACTGTTTCTGAGGATAGGACCCACAGGATTTGCCGCTGGGCTGGATATGGGATATCAGTGAGAGGAGAGTCAGAGAGGACCACAGGGGTTTGGGCCTGAGCAAGTGGAAGGACGGAGCTGCCACTGAGATGAGTTGACAGCAGTGGGAGCAGGTTTAGGGGAGAATTCTGGAAGTTTTGTTTGGTTGTGTTACGTTTGCGATGCCCTCATTCAGCTGGAGGTGTCAAGGAGTCAGGTGAGTATGAGAGAGGAGAGTTCTGGACTGGAGATAGAAAGTTTGGAATTATTGGTGTTGACACAGGGTTTCAAGTCATGAAAGTGGATCAGACCACCAAAGGAGTGAGTGTAGACAGGGAAGAGGGCTGAAGACTGAGTCCTGGGGCACTTCTATACTTACAGTTGGAGAGCAATAGGAGGAACCAGGAAAGCAGGCTGAGGTAGGAAGAAAATCAGGGAGCTGATAAGAACTAGCATTTCTCAGCCTGAGCAAGAGTGAGACCTTGTCTCTACAAAAAATAGAAAAATTAGTTCGGCCTGGTGGCCCGTGCCTGTAGTCCCAGCTACTAGGGGGGCTGAGGCAGAAGGATCGCTTGAGCCCAGGAGCTTGAGGTGCCAGTGAGCTGTGATGACACCACTGCACTCTAGCTGGGTGACAGAGCGAGACCCTGTCGCAAAAAAAGGAAAAAAAAAAAAACTAGCATTTTTGAGTTGTCTCTCAGTTTGCTGATTTCATTCTCTGCCAAGAAATACTCATCGAGCACCGCCTATGTTCCAGGCACTGGGTCTACAGCAATGAACAAGATAGACAAGGCCCCTCACCTTCCCTCTTACGACTTACTTTCTAGACAGAATTGACATATATTTTCTTGTTTAGTCTTCCTAAATCTAGAATCCTAAATTCTATTACTGTCGTCTTATAGAGGAAGAAACTAAAGCTGGGATGAGTGAAGTCATTTGCCCAAAGTTACACAGCTAGTCAATGGCAGGGTCAGCATCAAGTCCAGCCACTCTGCCTCCTGGGCTCAGTCTCTAAACACTGGACACATAAGGCCTCATGGGGGATTCTGATACCCAGCCAGGGATGAGAACCACTGCCTTAGCACTTGGGGGATTCTATGCCCATAACAAATTACCCCAAAACTTAGTGGCTAAAATCAACAAACATTATCTCCCACAGTTTTTGTGGGTCAGAAATTCAGGAGCAAGTCGGGTGGTGTGGCACTCGGGAGTTTGAGACCAGTCTGGGCAACATAGTGAGACCTCATCTCAGAAGAAGAAAAAAGAGAAATTGGGGAGCAGCTTAGCTGGGTGATGTCAGCCAGGATCTCTCATGAGGTTGCAGTTAAGACTTAGGCCAAGGCTGCAGATGCATGAAGGCTCCATTGGGGTGGAGGGTCCACTTCCAAGATTGCTCAATCACATGGCTGTTGGCAGGAGGCCTCCACTGCTTTTTACATGGACCTCTCCACTGGAAGGCTCAAGTATGCTCACACGTGGCAGCCAGCATGCCTCGGAGCAGGTGATCAGAGAGCCAGCGAAGGAGGAGACAAGGAAGACCTTGTTTCAGAAGTCACACACTGTCACTTCCACCACATTCTGTTCGTTAGAAGTGAAGTGCTAAGTACGGTCCACATCGAAGAGGAAAGTGGTCAGGCTCTACCTTTTGAAGAAAGGACTGTCAAAGAAATTTGTGGATCTACTTTTAAACCACTACAGGGACTCTGGTTATTGTTATAATACTCTTATATTACTTTTAAGAAACAAAACAGGGGCTTAGAAGAAATAGACAGATGCTCAGTCTCCCTTCCTCTTCTATTATCTGTGTTCTCCACTCTCCCCTGTGACTTTTTGGATTCAAAAGCCCAAAACTGGGAGCACTGGGGGAAAGAGGATCTGATCTGCTCACTGGTGGAGAGTGCATGGTGCCTGGGACACAGCAGACACATGGTAAGTACTGACAGAAGGAGCCTGCTGGGGGACTCCCAATAGGCAGGCACATCAGTTCATTCCATGGATGCCTACTGCTGCCTGCACAAGTGTGTGTTCTAGTACTGGGGCACAAAGATAGATCGGACCTAGTCCCTGTCCCTGAGGAGAGTCCTCAGACTGGATGGGGAGAAGTTTAATATAAAAATGTGTAATACAAAAAGTAGAATATGGCCGGGCACGGTGGCTCACGCCTATAATCCCAGCACTCTGGGAGGCCGAAGTGGGAGGATTGCTCGAGGTCAGGAGTTTGAGACCAGGTTGAGAAAGAGCGAGACTCCATCTCTACCCAAAACAGAAAAAATTAGCTGGGCACAGTGGCACGTGCCTGTAGTCCCAGCTACTCAGGAGGCTGAGGCAGGAAGATCACTTGAGCCCAGGAGTTTGAGGTTGCAGTGCACTCTACCCAGGGTGACAGAGCAAGACTCTGTCTCAAAAAAGAAAAGTAAAAAAAAAAAGCAGAATAGGCCAGGCGCAATGGCTCACACTTGTAATCCTAGCACTTAGGGAGGCCAAGGCAGGAGAACGGCTTGAGGCCAGGAGTTTGAGACTAGCCTGGGCAACACAGCAAGACCCCCGTCTCTACAAAAAAAACCCAAAGATTAGCCAGGCATGGTGGCGCGTGCCTGTAGTCCTAGCTGCTCAGGAAGCTGAGGCAGGAGGATCGCTTGAGCCAAGGAGTTTGAGGTTGCAGTGACCTATGATGACACCACTGCACTCTAGCGCAGGCAACAGAGCAAGACCCTGTCTCAAAAAAAAAACCCCACAGAACAGATGCTATGATGGCAGTGTGATTCCAGGGCGGGTGGAGAGCCACGGTGGAAGTGCAGAAGAGGGCAGTGGAGAGTGGAAGAAGGCTTCACAGAAGAGGTAGCATGTGAACTGAGACCGGAAGGATGAAGAGAAATGTGTTTGGAAGAGGTGTTGAGGGAACAGCATTCCAAGCCAAAAGAACACCTTGTTCAAAGGCTTAGAAGTGTGAGAAAGCCTAGCATGTTTGGGGAATTTCAGAGTTAAAAGGAATCGGATATCATTTAGTGGAAACCCCATCACATCTCCTAATAATAGTAATAGCCAACATTTTCATAATGCTGGCCAACTGCCAGGCACCGTGCTAAGCACCGTGGCTGGGTTGTCCAACTTGATCCTCACAACAACCCAATAAGGTAGTTACTATTATTATCTATAGTTCATAAATAAGGAAACTGAGACTCAGAGAGGTTAAGTACCATACCCAAGGTCACACAGCTAGTAAGTTGCAGGGCTAGGACCTAAATCAGGATCTTTCTGACATAAAAACCTGTGCTTTTAACCTCTGCACTATACTACATTTACACTGGTAAGTGGTCATGCAGCTTCAATTTGCACAACTGAAGTGACAGAAAGCCTGTTACCTCTCTGGCTTTCACACACATCCTGATCCTGGAAAAGCCACCAGCCTAATTGAAGCAAGAGGTCAATAGACCAAAGACAGGCACCACCTGTGTTTCAAGCCAACAAGCATTTACTGAATATCAATCCAATACCATTTACTCAAAGAGCTCTGGTTAGAGGCAGCGTAATCAGTGCCCTGTTAACAGCACAGCTGGTGGCTGCAGGGGCTACAGGGAGGAGCCACCTCTCTCAGTGAGGACTCAGGATGGGCCTCCTGGGGTGACCCAGAGGGAAGGGCATGGATTTCTCTAGAACAGAGCTTCACAAACTCAACATTATTGCCATTTGGGGCTGGAAAATTCCTTGTGGGAGGCCGTCCCGTGCATCCCTGAGATCTACCCACAAGATGCACCCCCACCCCAAGTTGTGACAACCAGAAATGACTCCAGACATTGCCAAGTGACCCTGGGTGGCAACTTCACCCTCGCTTGAGAACCACTTCTAGACAGAGGAAATAAAGTGAGTAAAGTCATCATGGGAGAGGAGTGAGACTTTGGATAAATCACTTAACTTGCGCCTCATTTTCTCCTCTGAAAATGGCATGACATCTCAGAGTTATTGTGATACTTAAGTGAGAATGTTTATAAAGCACCTAACACATACTAGGCCCCCCAATAAATGTTAGTTCCTTTCCCATGTAGGATGATGACAACCCCTGATCCCCAGTCTCAATAAACTAAGGGCCACTACTGAGACTATGATCTTTGAGCTCCAAACTGGGGCCTCGGTGTTTCTGCCCATAAAATGGCACTGGGCCCTTCTCACTACTGCACTTGACTAGTCTTAAAAAACATAAATAAATAAAATAAAATAATAAAAAATAATTTTAAAAAATGGCACTGGGGAGAAGGGAAGAATGTAAACCTGAGCAGCAGCTCTCAACTTTTTACCACCCCAGCCAGGTTCCATTTTTAAAAACAGAACATTGGATAATAACTAATTAGTTTCCCATTTGCCAACAACAGCTGTCACAGCTCGATGGGGTCAGGGTTGCCCACCTGACCTTCTGGAAAGGTGAGGGTCCCAGGACCAAACAGAAACCCTTCTGTGGGCTTGAGCTACCTCTTCCCACTTAAATTTGGGACAGTTCTCCAGCTTTCAGAAATAGCACAATGGCGTGAGGACCCCAGTCTGCCATGACAGGCTCCGGACTACCAGATGGAGAGCCACAGCTTGGTTGGTGGCCTGTGAGGGAACAGGAGCTCCCAAGCCCCTGGCACCAGCAAGCCCTGCGGCCCCTGCTGCTCAAACACCCACTCTGTGCCAGGCGCTGGGCTGGAGTTTCACGTTCCCCCAGCTCATCCACTGACACTGTCTCCATTTCACAGACAAGGAAACTGAGGTTCAAGCCATGATGTCACCTGCCCAAGAACACTGACTTCCAAACCCTCTCACCCTCCATGGTGAATACACCCAGTAGGCGCACCCTGTCCTCCTTCTTGGTGTCTTGCCCTTGTGTCCAGGGAGGGTCCTTGGTGTGACTGGGGGGTCTTCGAGGGTAGAGGGAAGTAAAGCCCTGGAAGCCCAGGAAGGCAGGTCACTGCTGATAGGAGGAAAATAACTAACATCAGGCTTGTCTGATGGTAGTGGGTTATCAGAACTTATTAACATTAGTGTCACTAAAGTTGGTATACAACCCCCACTGCTAAATTTGAGTGGCTTTTTTTTTTTTGAGACAGAGTCTCTCTCTGTCACCCTAGGTAGAGTGCAGTGGCATCATCATAGCCTACTGCAACCTCAAACTCCTGGGCTCAAGTAATCCTCCTGTCTCAGCCTCCTGAGTAGCTGGGACTGCAGGCAAGTGCCACAACTCCTGGCTAATATTTTCTATTTTTTTTTAGTGGAGACGGGGTCTCGCTCTTGCTCAGGCTGGTCTCAAACTCCTGACCTCGAGCGATCCTCCCGCTTCGGCCTCCCAGAGTGCTAGGATTACAGGGGTGACCCACCACACGTGGCCATATTTTTAAATTATTTTTTAAAAAGCCAGTCAAGGCTGGGCGCACTCTGCAAGGTTGCAGTGAGCTATGATGGCGCCACTGCACTCTATCTGGGGTGACAGAGCAGGACTCTGTCTCCAAAAAAACCCAAAATTTAAAAACAATCAACATTAAGCACATACTGAGTTGTTACAATATGCCAAACTGACATTAACTCCGAATCTTCACAGCAACCTTGTGAAGCAGCTGCTGTAATTCCCATTTCATAGATGAGAAAACTGAGGCACAGAGAAATTAAGTAAAAAGACAGGGGGTAAAGTTCCTGGGAAGATAACTCCTGCTTGTGGAGCACCTGGTGGAGCATTTTTCATAAGTGATCGCATTTACTCTCCCTACCGACTCCAGCAGTGGTGCAGCCTGTTTACCATTGCGGTCTCTTCCCTGTCTTCACAATCCTGATCTTTCTCCTGGGGAGCGTGGCTGTCACAGCAGCACCTGCCCCCACACATCTAGACTGGGAGGACACTACCCCTCCCCGGCAGTCAACTACCCCTGCCCAGCACCCCTGAGCAAGGAAGTCCATGTCCTCCTGAGTGCCTGGCCATCCTGCTACCCAGACAGGGCCCTCCCCCTCCCTCTCCTTCCTTGTCGTGGCCTGGGAAAGGTCATGGGCTCTGAAGCTAGACAGACCCAGCTGTGCCACTTAGTAACTGGGTAATCTTGGCCAACTCAGAATTTCTCAGAAACTTGGTTGCTTCACTTACAAAATGCCTCACCAGGCAGGATTCTATGAGGATCACGGGAGGCAATGATGTAAAATATGAAGTATTAGTTCCTTTTCCGTAGCCTCCAGGCATTTGTGGGGTTTTTTTGTTTGGTTGGTTGTTTTTTGAGAGACAGGCTCACTCTGTTGCCCAGGCTAGAGTGCTGTGGTGTCAGCCCAGCCCACAGCAACCTCAAACTCCTGGACTCAAGCGATCCTCCTGCCTCAGCCTTCTGAGTAGCTGGGACTACAGGCAGGCACCACCACACCCAGCTAATTTTTTCTATTTTTAATAGAGACAGGATCTCACTTTTGCTCAGGCTGGTCTCTAACTCTTGACCTCAAGTGATCCTGCCCTGGCCTCCCAAAGTGCTAGGATTACAGGCGTGAGCCGCCACTCCTGGCCCAGGCATTTGTGTTTTAACAATGCCTGAACTGAAGACAGTCCTAATAGTGGGGCCTCCAGCCTTACCTGGGTGGGCAGGGCTGAGGAAGGAGAGGGAAGTATTTGGGCACATGAATGTGTCCTATCTACCTGCCTAGAGAGTGGTGCAGTAGGATTTGACTCCAGACTGCTTCCCCCAATCCCTGACCCTTCCTGGCACCTTACCCCCTCCTGAAAGGCAGCTCCTGGATCACCATGGATGGGGATGGGGGGATTTCAGGACCCCAAGAGGAGCTGGCATTGGAGGAAGGTTGATGGGGGATGGGAGGAGTGGGGATAGGATACCACCCTGGGAGTGACCAGGGGGCTGAGTTTTGTCTGTTTGGTGGCTCACTTTAGGCAGGTTAGCCTGCTGCTCTGAGCCTCAATATTCCCACCTGTAAAATGGCCCTAATAATGTGTACCTCAGGGCCGTAGAAGGTAAGGGTAAGGGCTTTGAAAATTGTAAAGAGCTGTGCACAGGGGAAGAACTCATATTTTGGGTGGCCTGAGGCCTCTTTACCAGACTAGACTCTGGAGCAGAGCTAGGGGGACATGAGTCTGGGGTGGGGCTTAGAGAGGTCTCTCTGGCCTAGGGAGGCTCTGGGGGCTGCTTAGACTTTCCTGCCAGCTCCAGCCTCTCTCCATCTGCCTCTGTAGCACCTGCCTCCCTTTTTTATTTTTATTTATTTATTTTTTAATTTGTTTGGTTTTGTTTTTTGAGACAGGGTTTCGCTCTTTTGCCCAGATTAGAGTACAGTGGTGTCATCATAGCTCACTCCTGGGCTCCAGTGATCCACCCCTCAGCCTCCCCAGTAGCTGGGACTACAGATGCGTGACACTGTGCCCAGCCCAGTCTCTGTCTTGGGATGGCAATAGTGAGAGTGTTGTCCCACTGTCACAGAGAAGCAGCTGTTTGCTTCCACTTTCTCTCCACCCTATGATCTGCTTCTCTGCCTGTGGCCTTTGCCCAGAGGTCTTGTGAAACCTCTTCAAGCCTCCATATCACAAACACACCCATTCCCCAGAATTTACTGCAACACATGCAGCCTCAGCTTCTACTGTGCCGAACCCAGCACAGGGCATAGTGCTCTAGGGTTCAGCTTTGCAAGCATTCAGGACAACTGGGAGGACTTTAGGGGAGCTAGGTCCCAAGACTGCTTTTATTATGCTGGAGCCACTGGGAAGTCCACTCTCTCTTCTTTTGGGACCCAGAGCTATAAAGTCAATGAAAGCTTAGAACTGCCTGTGGCCATCTTGCTTGGCTGCATGGAAGAGAATTGAGGGATGATGGGAGAGAGGGAGCCGGAAACCTTCTCTCGAGCCCTGGGATCCAGCCATACCTAAAACACACTCATAGAGTTTTTTCGTTTGCTTTAGTTAGTTTGTGATATGTTTCTGTTACTGGCTCCTGCTGGAATCCTGGTGTTAGGGTGGAGATGCTGGTGCACGCGGGTATTGAGAAAGATTTCTCCGGACAAAAGATTAGGATAGAAAGAAGAGCTTTGAAAATGACAGCTGAAAGCAGAGTCGCAGCCAAGAAACCCAAGGCCCCACGTGGTGAGAAGAGTTCACAGTTTTGAGAAGGCAGAGGGCAGTGAAGGCCGAGGAGTCAAAGGGGGAGGTGGCGGCACCGAAGGAGAGTGTGGTGTGGAGGGAGAGTAGGGGGAGCTGAAGGGGGAATGTCGTCTAGGTCAGAAGAAGAAGAGGGTAGAGAAGCAGAGGAAGTTTCATGCGACAGGTAGAACGGAGAACGGGATGTTTGGCAAGTTCAAAGAAGGCCTGTATGTAGGGAACCTCAGGCCATTTGCCCTGTTTGTGACAATAGAGATCAAGTTGCAAGACAGTGTTATGATTTAGAGATCCATTCTTGGGCCAGACTTCCTGGTCACCTAACTTATATTGTGGCCAGGCTGTATTGCAATAGAAGACTAAATGTTTAGGTGGGAGGTCAGTGAGTTCCAAAGTTTTCAAATTCTTCAGGAGTTCTTAGGTGGAGCCAATTGAACATTGCCCATGATGACAACTAGGAGAAAGAAAAGGATGTTTTTAGGGATGGTCACCTGTTGCCAGAGGTCTGAGAGGGCACCCCCAACTCAGAGGACTGTTGAAGGTCTCATCAGACATCAGCCATCCCCAAAATCTGAGTTAGACCAAAAGCTAGTGATCTGGACAGAACAGGGGCATCCCTGAATTCTGACTCAGATTGTGACCTTGAAGTCTTCCCCATAGCCAGGCATCCCTGGGTCTGGGTGAAGACTGATGGGGGCAGTGCCCCCCGGGAAAGAGTGGTTAGGAAACATCCCTTCATGCCACCCTCCTGAGTGGCAGACCCAGCGTTTTTTCCTTGACCAAGCCAAACCAAACCAAACCAAAAATACACTATTTTGTGTATATGACCATTATCCAAAGTTTCCAGAGACCAGGAGACTCACCGAATTCCCAACGATTTGAAGGCACAGAGAGGGATGCCCTAGGAATTGTAGAGGAGGGAGCAGTTTCAAACTGAAGCAGCTCCCCATCTGGAGGTAGAAAAATGAGAAGATGAGACAGTCCCCTGACAGAGGAGAAAAGTGACTTCTCCCTGTGTGGAAGCAGAGAATAGTCCCCGTGCGGGCCACCAGATGTTAGGGTGGACAGCTTTGTAGGTGCTCCTGTAGCAAGGGGAGAAAGATTTCTCATGCAGAAATCAAGAGAGAAAGAAGAGGTTTATTTACTTTTCCCTGGGGAGGGGGAAAGGACCAGCACGGAGGGGGAAAAGGAAGAATGTGCTGGCCCTGAAAACCAGCTATTGAGGCTTTTTAAACCGCCTTGTAAAAACGGCAAGAAACTGCTGCATCCACGCCTTCCTTTCTTCTTGGCGGTAGGTAGATGACAAAAACCGTGAGGATGTCAAAGTCCAAGAGTTGGCTCTCCTGCCTTTTCTTGGAGGAGGGGTTATCACAGGAGATGTGACTCTGTCCTCGAGATATGGTGGAGGCTGTAGCTCGTTCTCCTGCTGTTCACTCAGGAACTCTGTAAAAGCAGATTCTCAAAAACAGTTTTGAAAAATAGAGATTTACAGCTCTTTTCTGTACGTTCAGCTCTTTTCAGAAGTTGTGCAAAACAGAACTCCTGCAGGGTGCCTGTTAGTGAGAGAACCCATAGGATTGACCTTTGTTGGGAAATTGTGGGATTAGTTATTTTCCTGTTGATTTTGCAAGGCCGCCCCTTTCACTGGGTGATACGATGCTTGAATAAGTCTGATCTAGCTCTTAGGTGGGCAGGAGACTCCAGTCAAATCATAAATGGTTTTTCATAGAACCTGACACATAATAAGCACTCATTCCTCATAAAACACCACTCTAGTGCTGGGTGCAGGGGTGTGTGCCTGTAATCCCACCTACGTGGGAGGCTGAAGTGGGAAGATCACTTGAGCCCAGGAGTTCCAGACCAGCCTGGACAACATAATGAGACCTCATCTCTTAAAAAAAAAAAAAAAGACCACTTTTGTCCTTCCCATACTTCTTCACCAAGGCACATATTACAATTTTAATTGAATAATTATTCTTGTCATTAATTGTTCACTATCTTCCCACTAGCCTGTAAACTTTATTTGTGTGGGAACTGTAACTTGTTCACTGTATTCCTTACATCCAGCACATGATCTAGCAAAGTAGGTGATGGATCAATAAATATTTTTTGAAGGAATCAATGAGTGAATAAATAATTAGGCAGTAATTACTTGGAAGTTAAGAACATGGGCTTTGGGGTGAGAAAGACTCCAAAAACATTAAATCAGACCCCAGGTTTAAGTCTTGGTTCTGTCACTTACTAGCTATGTTAACATGGGCATATCACCACATAAGCTCTTCTGAACCTCAGTTTTCTCAGCTTTAAAATGGGAATGACAATATGACCTATTTTATGGAATTGTGTGGAAAAAATGAACGTTTCGGGTAAATTATTAGTACACCTATTAGTACAGTTCTTCCTAGTAAGTACTGTCAAAGGACAAAATTACAACAAATTTAAAGATCTCACTTGGCTTTATTTTCAATTCTAGAATCAGGCAACACTTCATTCTGTTACCAAAATTTGGCACTTGTCCCAGAGGCCGCCTCAGAAGAACAAGGACAAGTGGTTTGAGAAGAAGGAAAGAGGAGTTTATTAATTTGCCGGCAAATGAGGAGGCTGGCAGACTCCCGTCCCCAAGTACCAATGTCCTCCTTCTGAGCAGAAGTACAGGACTTTTAAAGGTTCTGATCAATCCCATTTTTGCCTAAAACAATCTCATGACCTCCCCCCACATCCCTGCCCAGATTAATCCCATCTCCTGTAACACAAAGAACAAAGGACACTCCCCTGGCCCTCCACTGGCCTGAGACAGGGATGCAGGTCCTAGTTCTCCAAAAGGAATGGGGGATGTTTTAAAGAGACATAAAACATTTGGCCATTTTTTGAAGCCATTTCCTCTCCCCTGTCAATACTAGCCTTCCATATCTACGGGAGGAGGGGTGACGACTCATTTCCTCTGTGACAATTCCATAAAACGGAACAAGTGTTCCAATGAGCTGAGCAGAGCTTAGGCAGAGAGGGGTTGAAGAAAGCAGAAGGGAAGAACACAGTGTATTAGATACTTTTCCAAGTTACTGTTTCTTGTAAGGCAGGACAGGGAGACAGAACAATAGAGAAATAACTGATCAGTCAACATCAGGTTACTTCGGGCTACCTTTTTAATGTAAAGTCTAAAGCAGAAGGAACCTCATTATCATGCCAGTTGAGGGTTTAAACTGGCCTGTTTGGGAAATGCGTGCTCTCTCTCCCGATTTCTCAGAGCTTTGGATAACAACTTGCTATCTGTTTGGTGATAAAGAACCTTAGCACGGGTGATTCATTTTCATCTTCAGTCTGGTCGGTTGGGGCCAGGTGCAGGAGCTTAGTCCCCAACAATGGCCTCCTCTCATTGTCATGTAACATTACAAAATACATGTTAGTTAAGGGAGTGACCATAAGCCTTCCTCTTCACTTCCTGTCTCCCGACCCACCCTGCAGCGACCCTGCAAAACAAGAACAGTCACGGTCATTTCACAGAAGAGGAAACATGACCCATGCAGGGGAAGGACCTGTTGCGGGACTCGGCCGTGAGCGGCAGAGCCCTGGATCTGTAGTACTGAGGACAGGGTGGCGGGGACTGGCCGGCCGCCGGGTGGTCTGAAGCCACCAGGCCCTCAGGTGCCGCCTCTGCGCCCCCTCCTGCTGTCTCCCCCGCCTTGGACCCCCTCCTCCCGGTTTCCCCCAGAAAAGGGCCCCTCCCAGACCCCGCCGCTCCCCGCCCCCGCCTCCATCCCTGCCCCGCGCCCTCCCCGCTCCCTGGCTCAGGGCCCCTCTCCAAGCCTCCGAGTCCCCCCAACCCACAGGGTCCCGCCCCGGGCCCCGCCCCCTGTCGCCGGGCTCCGGTCCGGCCTCCAGCACCCCTTCGGTCTCCCCTAGACAGGGTCCCGCCCCCGCCCTCTCCACCCCCGCCACGCCCTTCGTTGTCCCCCCTCCCCCGGCCCGGCCCCGCACAGCCCGATCCCTCCCCGACTCCTTCCCAGAATACGGCCTCGCCCCACTGGGCACCGGACCCGGCGCGGCCCGCCCCTCTCGCCCCGCGGACTCTTTGTCCTGGAGTCCCCTGGCTCGGGGCCTGGGAGCCGCCGATTCAGCACCGTGGAGCCGGACCTGGGCGCCCCCTCCACCCCACGCTGTCCCTGGAGACCAGAGGACGGCGTCTGGGGTGGGGTGTGCGGGCGCCCTGGCCCAGCCCTTCTTTTGTTCGCTTGAACATTCCTTTGCTTCAGCCCTCCCCACCTGGAGTCTGCGGTTCCTATTTCAGGTTATGCCTTGGAGAACTGACGCCAAATATGCAGCCCTAAAACCTGGCTTCTGCCACGTCCTAGCTGTTGCTCTTGAGCGAGTCCCTGAACCTTGTAGAATGGGAGCCAAATTGCTGATATGGAAGGGTGGCTGTGAAATTGAATTAAATGCGAAAACATAAATTTGAAAGTTGCAGGCACAAAATGAATGTTAGATACTTGCCTTTGCAAGATCTCCACTGAAAAATGCTAACGATTTTGTGTTAAGTTCACCCTCCTTCCCCATCCCAGTTTGCACGGACAACTTGGAGTCCTAAACCTTTAAAATCTCACTTTCTCAATAAAGGCTTTCCATGATCTCGAAGACACACCCACACCCTCGTGGAGTCACCCTCGGGAACATTTCCATAGTGTGCTGTAACGTCCCTATTCAGATCCTTTTTTTTTTTTTTTTTTTTACTTGCAAGCACTTTTTTTTTTTTTTGAGACAGAATCTCCCTGTCTCCCTGGCTAGAGTGCAGTGGCATCACCATAGCTCACAGCAAACTCAAACTCCTGGGCTCAGGGGATGCTCCTGCCTCAGCCTCCCCAGTAGCTGGGACTACAGGCTGGCCGGCAGCTAATTTTTCTATTTTTAGTAAGGACGTGCGTCCCTTTTGCTCAGGCTGGTCTTGAACTCCTGAGCTCAAGGGATTCTCTCTATCCTCGGCCTTCTAGAGTACTAGGATTGCAGGCGTGAGCCACCGCACCCAGCCCAATTAGTTGTTTTGTTTTTTAATCGAGGTATAATTTACGCTCAATGAAATGTGCAGAACTTCAACATGCAGTTCAATGAGTTTTGGCTAACTGAAGACATTCCTATAAGTCAAAACCTTATCAAGATGCAGAAAGTTTCTAGCTCCCTAGAAAGTTCTCCTTGGTCCCTTCCGAGTGACTATCCATCTGCCTCCCAGCCCAGGCAACCACTGTTCCAATTTCTGTCACCCTAGATAAGTTTTGCCTCAATATAAATTAACATAAAAGATGCGGGTTTTTATTTCTTTTGAGTAAAGGAGCAGAGTTGGTGGGTCACAGGGTAGCTGTATTTTTAACTCCATAAGAAACTGCTAAACAGTTCTCTAAAGTTATGTCATATTACATTCTCACCAACAATGTGCAAGAATCCAGTTGCTCAACATCCTCCTGAGCATTTGGCATTGCCGATCTTTTTACTTTTCGCCATTCTAATGGTGTAGTGTATCTCATTAGAGCATTACTTTTTAAAAATGAGTAATACAAGCACACAATTCTGAAGGTACAAAAGATATTTAATGAAGAATAGTCCACTCAATTTTTCTCCCTGGAAGATAAGTTTTATGAGTGGCTTGTGTCTCTATTTAAATTGAACTTTCTTTTTGACTATCTGTCTTTTTTCCACTGGAATATAATCCCCAGGAGGAGAGAGACTGTGGGTGGTGTTCCTTTCCAATGCTAGTAAAAGCCTAATAAATATTGTTGAATGAGTGCTTGACACTGTTCTAGACAAGCCACATAACCTATTACATTATCACATTTGATTCAAGAGAATAGCAGATTCCCTTTGGACAAAGCCTGGAATTGAGTGATATCAATAAAACATTTTTAAATGAATGAATGTTGAGGAAGGAGATCCCGAGTTGTTCCTGCAGGCAGTGCAAGTTGGCTTTTTTTCTTTTTTAAACACCTCCTATATATCAGGCACTAGGCAAACACCGAAAATAGACATCTGTTATTTTTGCTGCCCACCATTATTTCACCTTTCTGGTAACAGGACCCTCATTTTTCTCTGGGGCGTTGTCCTCCTCCACTGAGCCCACACCTCCATCAGCTCCCGGGCGTGTGACTCGAACCTGACTAATCAGAGCATCTCAGCTCCCTGGCAGCAGTGATTGGTTCAGGGATGTGCCCAGCCAGCCCTGGACTTGTGTTCAAACTGTTGGGCAAGAGAGCTCTGTTTTTCCTGCTGGACTTGCAGTTGTGAGGATGGAAGCTTAGGAGAAATGAGATCAAGGTGAATTGCGTTTTGAATGACATGGTGGAGCAAGCCAGAGGGATGAGTTTCTGGCAGAGGGAACACCCCCAGCATGAGGAAGAACAGGAGGAAGGCCAGTGCAGTGAAGTGAAAGAAGAGGCGGGGAAGCAGGAATGAGTCTGGGGGGCAGATCTTGAGGGGCCTCTCGAGTCATGACAGGGGTTTGGATTCTACTCTGAGAAGCTATTGGAAGGTTTTGAGCAGAGGAGTCATATGATCTGATGCACATCTGTAAGAGATCAGTCTGTGATGAGACTGGAAGTGAGGGATGGCCGTGGAGGCAGAAGGGAGACAGGTTAGGAGCTGTTGCAGTTACTGAGGTAAAGAAGAGGGTGATTTAGACTAGGATTGTAGTTTTGGTGAAAAAAATTTTGGCATGGCCTGTTTGAGAATGGAGCCAGAGCAAAATAAAATAGAGTCTAGGGGCCAGGCGAGGTGGCTCAAGCCTGTAATCCCAGCACTCTGAGAGGCCGAGGCAGGAGGATTGCTTGAGGTCAGGAGTTAGAGACCAGCCTGAGCAAGAGCGAGACCCCGTCTCTACTAAAAATAGAAAAATTAGCCGGGTATCGTGGCGTGCGCCTGTAGTCCCAGCTACTTGGGAGGCTGAGGCAGGAGGATCGCTTGAGCCCAGGAATTTGAGGTTGCAATGAGCTATGATGATGCCACTGCATTCTACTGAGGGCAATAAAGTGAGACTCTGTCTCAAAAAAAAAAAAAATAGAGTCTAGGGAGTTGCTTCTGATGACATTGTTAGAGCCCCTGGATTCAGCTGTGCCTGAAGCTACTTCTCCTGGTCTTTATAATTATGTGAGCCAATAAATTCTTTTTTATGCTTAAAGTCAGTTTGATTTGGGATTCTGTCACTTGGAAGTGAAATGAGACTTGGCTTATGTGCATTAGCTCATTAATCCTCAAAACGAATCTATGAGGTTACTACTATTATTAGCTCAATTTTGCAATATAGAAAACTGAAGTTTAGAGAGAGGAAGTGAACTGCCCAGGGCCATGCAGAAAGTGATGGTGGGGATAGGATTCAGATGGGGTGGGAAACCTGAGGCCTGGGCCACATGTGACCTTCTGGATCCTTGAGTGTGACCTTTTGACTGAATCTGAATTTTACAGAACAAATCCTTTTAATAAACAGTAATTTACTGTTTGTAAAATACAGATGGTCCCTAAATAATATTTATTACTTCAACTTATGAATTTTCAATGTTATCATGATACCCACACAACCATTCTGTTTTTCACTTTCACTGCAATATTCAATCAATTACATGAGATATTCGACACTTCATTATAAAATACACTTTGTGTTAGATGATTTCACCCAACTGCAGGCTAATGTAAGTGATCTGAGCGTGTTTAATGTAGGCTAGGCTAAGCTATGATGTTCGGTAGGTTAGGTGTGTTAAATGCATTTTTGATTTACAATATTTTAAATTCAGGATAGGTTTATTGGCGCATAACTCCATCATAAGTCAAGGAGCATCTGTACACTCTTTACCCCTTGACTCTGCCGAATATCACCTTCCTGGCTAGCATTATTGCTTTTGCTCTGCTCTAAAAGAAGGTTCCATTGATCAGTGTGAGCCTTTGTGCTCCAAAAGAACCCTGAAGGGGTTAGAATCCCACCCACCTGTTCACATGATTCCTACAGTTCTCAAGTAAGTTCTTAGAAAAGCCCCTGAGTTACACATGGAGCGTCGTCACGTAGGTGAAAGACTCTGGGAGCACGTGTGTCAGAATCAGAGGCAGTGATATGTGTTAGGACTGATTCTCTTAAAAGTGGCAGGAACAGATCAAATGAGCTGAAGAAAAATGAGATTAGAAAACTTGAAATATAAAACGTATTGGCTTCAAGGATGGCTGGATTCAGGGGCTCAAATGACATTCAAGGTCTCCATTTTTCTTGCTTTCCAAGCTCTCTGTGTGGGAAATATGATGGCTTCCAGCAGGTTTAGCTTAGCAACTTCAAGAGAAAGAGACAATTTTCCTCAATAGCCATGGGAGAAAATATCTGAAGAGGACTCTAGTTGACTCAGTTAGAGGCAAGTACCCATTCTTTCTCTGACCCAGTCACTGAGATCAGGCAAATGGGATACCCTGTTGGGCAAGGTATGGTAATGTGCTCACCCCTATCGCCCAGAATTCGGTGAGTCAGTATAAGCATCAATCCACCCACATAAAATGGTTCATTTTTGAATGATTTTATCCCCAAAAGGATAGGGAAGGAATGCAGTGGCACAATCATATTCGCTGTAACCTGGAACTCCTATCTTCCCCCCTCAGCCTCCTGAGCACCACCATGCCTGGCTAATTTTTAAAAATTTTTTGTAGAGATGGGGAGATAGGGTCTTGCTGTGTTGCCCAGGCTGGACTCAAACTTCCCGCCTTAAGGGATCCCTTGGTCTCTCAAACTAGTGGGATTACAGGAGTGAGCCACCAGACTCAGCCAAAAGTTTTCTGTTATTTTTTATTTATTTATTTTTTTTAGAGACAAGAGACAGGGTCTCACTCTGTCACCCAGGCTGGTGTGCAGTAGCATGATTGTAGCTCACTGCAACCTCAAACTTCTGGGCTCAAGTGATCCTCACTCCTCAGCCTCCCAAGTAGCTGGGACTACAGGTGCATGGCACTATGCCTGGCTAATTTTTTTTTATTTATTGTAGAGACAGGGAGTCTCTCTATGTTGCCCAGGCTAGTCTTGAACTCCTGGCCTCAAGCGGTCCTTCCACATCAGCCTCCCAAAGTGCAGGGGAAAATTTTTCTTAAGAAAACCCTGGGCAGAGCACGAGGATCACCTGAGCCAAGGCAGGAGGATCACCTGAGCCCAGGAGTGTGAGGTTGCAGTGAGCTATGGTGGCGCCACTGCACTACAGCCAGGGTGACAAAGAGAGACTCTGTCTCAAAAAAAAAAAAAAAAAAAAAAAAGCCAGACAAACAAACAAAAAAAACCCTGGCCACAGGGGAAAAAAGAAAGAAAAGGAAACCCTGGCTGAAAAACCTGGGAAGTTGTGCCTGCAGTTTGTACTGGAAAGAGGCTAGAATTTGTAGGCAAACAGACCAGGGTTCAAGCCCAATTTCTGACATTGTTATACAGCAGCAGTTCATTCTTGACATTTTTGTGTTTGCTTCACATTCCTTTTTCCTTTTTTTGACAGCAGGAGAGAGTGAACACATTTTAATTTTAAAGAAATTTTGGTGGCAACTTTGAAAAGATTAAAAGACAGAAAAATCACACTGCACAAATTAGAAGTTGTAATTATGCAATCATGACCACAGGAACTTAACATTGCATGACGGCTACAAAATGCTCACAGGTGTCATGCTGGGTCAGGTGCCTCTAGTACTGTTTCACTGTTTGAGAGGAATAATTCTCTGCCTTTGCCATGTTCTCATATACTCAGCAGACCAAGGTCTTACGTGTTATAGTCAAGACACAATCTCTCCTGGGCACCAGCAGGAGCTGTTACACCTCTCAGCCAGCTGTCTGCCAGAGGTCATCATAACAGCATGTGTTCTCAAGTAAAGCGTGGTAAATGCATTTTACCTATTGATCCAAATTCAGCAGCACACCTGTGAACACTGTGTGAGGAGGGAAAGTAGAGACTATCTACATGAATCAGTTACAATGTATTATATTCTGTATTCTGTTGCACAGAATAGAAAACTCAATTCAAAATGGCTTAAACGATAAGGATGTTTATTATTTCACATCAAAGATGGTTCAGAGGTAGGGAAAGGCTTCTGGGTCAGCTGATGACTCCGGGTTCTGGCCATCTCTCTGCTCTGTCAGTCTCAGCGGCAGCTTCATCCTCAGGCCAGTTGAAAGACAGGGCTGCGATTCTTGGTTCACATCCAAGTACCATAAGGTTCAGGGAAAGGAGACCGTATCATCCCAGAGCTCTCTCTTAGGAAGAAACGTTTCCTAGAAGCCCTCTAGTAGATCCTACTGGGGTCCTGTTGGACAGAATTGAGTCACATGACCATTCTTGAGCCACCACCTTCAACAGGGATGGACACATCAGCTTAGATAGGTGTGGAATGGATGTGACAGATGGGGATTAACCACGACACCATGGCACTAATTTAGGTAATTGATTTAAAGGGCCTAGATGTAGGTGCTCAACTGAAAATAGTTCCCTTCCTTTCCATCTTGGCATGACCTGCCTTGATTAGTTATGTGTCTGGAGAAGGCCGATGTTAGGTAGCCGTCTGCTCCAGGAGTACAAGGGCCTTTGATAGGGGCCTGGGGAAGGCTCTTTGGTTGCAAGAAACCGAGCACCATTCAGCCTAGAACAAATAAGAAGGGGAGTGGTGGATCAGACCAATTCAGAGGAACCGCAGGAAGGAGCCCCGTCCTCCCAGGTTTCGTTCTACTGCTCTCCCAACAACTGTCGCCACTGACCACCACCTTCTTTTGCTTAGTCCACTCCAATCATCTCCTAACTCAGTTTCCCACATCCCCAGTTGTTCTGTATAACCACCTACCACACTGCAGCTACGATGGTTTTACTTTTAAAAACAAACACGTGGCCGGGTGTGGTGGCTCACGGGAAAGGAGACCATATCATCCCAGAGCTCTGGGATGGGATTACACCGGGATTATACCTGTAATCCTAGCACTTTGGGAGGCCAGAGCTGGAGGATTGCTTGAGCCTGGGAGTTCAAGAGCAGCCTGAGCAAGAGTGAAATCCTGTCTCTACTAAAAACAGAAAAATAGCCCAGCATGGTGGTCCACGCCTGTAGTCCTAGCTGCTTGGGAGGCTGAGATGGGAGGATGCTTTCTGACTGATCAGAATGCCAATGAAGCCCAGCCTCCTTGCCTCAGGGCAAGACAACGCAGAGGGAGTTTTTCCACTCCAGAATCCCCAGGTAGGGGTCCCACTGACCGTCCACCCTTCTCACCCCTCTCAGACTTCTGAGTGAAATCACGCTCTCTTCCTCTTCACCGTCCTGCTTCCCCACCCCCTTACCAGTCTCTCCTGAGCGCCCTCCTTAATGAATCACTTGTGCAGGGATCCCCATCTTAGAGTCTGTTTCTGGAAAAACTAGCCTATTTGTTTATTTGCTTTTCCTAAAACAGGACTTATTTATTTATGGGGTCATTTATTCAATTACAAAAGTAATATAGACACTTACTTTCGCTGTAACATTCAAATAAAACTGAACACAAAGCAATGTTAAATTTTACAAATTCCAAGTTCTCTGCTCCCTGAGAGGGCAAATTGGGTTACTAGTTATCTGTAAGTCCTTTTAGACCTTCAACTCTGTGTTTTCCCTCAGACTTGTATTTCGTTTGCTTGGTTTTTCATAACTGGGATAGCGCTGTGTGTTTCGTTTGGCAATCTGCCTTTCTTCTTTAAGAATCTGTCTTGAGCGTTTTTCCACGTCAGCACATATGGACCTGTCTCCAAGGTGACCTTCCTAAGCTGCCGGTGAAATCAGCCTGGTTCCCTTTCTTAGAGCCCTAAAAGTTAAGAAAAGAAAAATAGCTCAGAGCCCTCTGAGCTATGTGAGGTATGCAAAATGTAGCAGGCCCAGAGAGATATTAGTATGGGACTTCAGTCATGCTCCCCTCCCCAAACTCATGCCCGGGGAAAATTGTTTGAAGATATTTTGGGCCAGCCTGATGGCTCACGCCTGTAATCCCACTACTTTGTGAGGCTGAGGTCAGGAGGATCGCTTGAGGCCAAGAGTTTGAGACCAGCCTAGGCGACATAATGAGACCCTGTTAGGAGTAGTGTTCCCAACTACTCAGGAGGCTGAGGCAGGGGGATCCCCTGAGCCCAGGTGTTCAGGGTTGCAGTGAGCTATGATCACACCACTATACTCTAGACTGGGCAACAGAGTGAGACTCCATCTCTAAAAAAATTTAAAAATAGGCCAGGCATGATTCTCTGGGAACTGACCCCTACAATAGACAAGGGTGTGTATATGACCCCACCCCAATGACCATCCCTGATTGGTCCAGGGGTGAACACTTGACTCAAACTGGGCCAATCAGAGTCTTTGTACTGAGAATTTGGAATTCATCATGGAGCTCCAGAACCAATCCAGCAATTTATCAGCAAATGCTCAGAAAAGCAAGAAGAAGAAGAAAAAAAGTAGACTACAGAGAGCAATATTTATTCATTAAATAAATATTCAACAAATATTTATTGAAAAAGGATGTGTCAGGCACTATTCTGTGTGCTGGGGATGCATCAGTGAACCATGAAAGCAAAAATCCCTGCCTAGTGGCCGTTACACTTTACTGGAGGAAAGACAATAAGCAAAATAAATAAGAAAAATAAAAGTTAGATGGTGATGAGAACTAAGGAGGGGAAAAAAAATAAAGCTAGGAAATATATAGGATAAGAAGCCAGGCAGGAGAAAGCAAGTATAGAAGTGTTCGTCGAGGTGTCCAGGGAAGTCTTCACCGAGGGCGTGACATCCGGGTGAAGATCTGAAGGAAGAGAGGAAGCAAGGCATGTGTTCCTGGGGGAAGAACAGTCCAGGCAGAGGGAGCAGCAAGAGCGGAGGCCCTGGCCCCTGGGCACCATTGTGGCTGGCTGGAGCAAAGTGGGCAAGGGGAGGTAGAGGAGGTGGGGGAGATGAAGCCAGAAAAGCCACAGGGCCTGGGTCTACCGGGCCTTGTCGAGGACAGAGCCATTGGGAAGTTTTGAGCAGAACAGTGACGTGAACTGACGTACCCTAAGGAGTGATCATCCTGGTGGGTGTGTGTCTACTGTAGACTATTGTTGGGCAAGGCAGGAGCAAGGAGACCTGTTAGGAGGCTGCTGCAAGAGTCCAGGTCCAAGGTCATGGTGCCGTGAACCAGACAGTGCTGGAGTGGGTCAGAAGGGTCAGATTCTGAATATATATATATATATATATACACATTTTTTTTTAATTGGCGGAAAGACATAAAATTTTATTAACATATACATGGGGAGAACCACAAAGTGATTATCCCTCTGAATATATTTTGAAGGTAGAGCCAACAACTCGCTGACAGATCACAAAGAGGTCTAGTAAAAAAGAAGAATCAAGGATGACTCCATGGGTGACTCATAGAGAAAAGAGAAGGGGCCCATGAGACACCAGAGGACAAATGCAACCAGAGAGGTGCTTTGCTTGCTGAGGCTTTGCTGGACTCTGGTTTCAGGACCTCCTGCCTTCATGTCTTGCCCTGGGAATTGATAATATACACCAAGGCTGGGTGCGGTGTTGAGCACAGCAGTGTAATCCCAGCACTTTGGGAGGCTGAGGCTGGAGTATTGCTTGAGGCCAGGAGTTTGAGACCAGCCTGGGCACCATAGCAGGACCCTGTCTTTACAAAAAATACAAAAATTAGCTGGGTATGGTGGCATACACCTGTAGTCCTAGCTACTCAGGAGTTGAGGCAAGCCCAGGAGCTCGAGTGCCACCATGCTCAGCTAGTTTTTTCAATTTTTATTTTTGTAGACATGGGGTCTCATTATTTTGTCCTGGCTGGTCTCGAACTCCTAGCCACAAGCAATCCTCTAGCCTTGGCGTCCCAAAGTGCTGGGATTGCAGGCGTGTGCCACCACGCTAGCCTGAGCTGAATCTTAAACCAGACAGGGAACAATAGAGAAATCACCTAATTTCATTGCAGTGTACCCCCAAAGCTCAGGAGATGGCAGAACTAGGTAAGTCTGGCATAGGAGTGAGGGTGTGGCCTGGAACCAAAGACTTGTTGAAATTCTGCTTTAGAAGAATCAGATCCTCAGATCCCTCTCCCATTCCATACACCGCCAACACATCATTTTCATTTTTTTCCGGCATCCCTGAGTGGGCTCAAACAACATCATCTTCAATCTCTGTTTCTAAATTTGAATGTTGCCTTGAATCTATGAACATTTTTGGTACTGGTTAAATATTTTTATGCTATCTTTGCAATTTTTGATTAAGCTCAACCGAGTTCTCAAAAAAATGTCAATTGAAAAAAACTTTTCAAAAAGATAGTAGATCCTTTTGTGGCTCATAAGCATGACGATTGGGTTTTCACACTCATGTGTGAGATGTCCCTCCCTCAAACCTTGTTATGACTTCAGCACATTACCTATTTGACATGAAAAGGGAAAAAAAAGATAAAACAACATTTAGCAAACCTGAAAAGTAAGAATTATTCATAAAAAGTGTTTATTTGAGTTATAAACTTAAACTTGTCCTTTAGAAGCCATGTACTTGATATGAAAATATCTGAAGTGCTACTCTGATCCTAAACAGAAGGGATTATAGAGGCTTGTGTTACTGAGATTCCCCATTCTTGATAACCTCATTTAATGTGGAATTCAGATCTATAGGCAAACTTTTACATACTTACATGGGAAAGCTTTTCTATGAATAAGACAATGTATTATCTGTATCACCTGACTCTTGGATTTTATTATTTATTTATTTTTGTGTCCTTTAGAGACAAGGTCTCACTCTGTCACCCAGGCTGGAGTGCAGTGGCGCAATCCATAGCTCACTGCAGCTTCAAATTCCTGGGCTTCAGTGATCCTCCTGTCTCAGCCCTCCGAGTAGCTGAGACTACAGGTGCAAGCAACCATGCTCAGCTATTACTCTTGGGTTTTCTAGAAAGAATGCTTGATGTAGAGCCACACACTTCCCTGTCAGAGCCATAAGTACCCAGATTTACACAGTGTTTCCAAAATATGCAATGTATTTCAAAGTATTTTTTACCACTTTGAATATTTCATCCCTTGCAGATTGTCTTGGAACTTTGGATGTTCTTCCAGATATTTCTCTTTGGAGATTCTAGCCAATGCCACATAAATACAATAGTTAATAAGGTCTGTAGAGTCATCAATCTGCAATAAAAGCATTTTTGTATTTAACAGTTTTCTGGATTAACGCTAAGTCATCTGACATGTTGTCAATGTGCCTACTCACGGCACAGTAACAGTCTAAAGTGATACCTTTCCCATTTCCATTGCATCCAAGTGTGGTTTTCTTTGGTCCAAAATGCAGTGTTGACTAGATCCACGCAAGCCAGAAAACTCAGCACTTCGGCAATTGCACAAAGGTATACAGGTTTTAGCTATTTATTGTGTGAAGTCGAAACGACGTTCTTGAGCTAGACCTGATACTGTGAAAACCAATCTCATAAAAAAAAGTTTGTTCTTTATTTTGCATGTAGAGATGCTTTTAAAAAGTTCAAACCTTTTCTTCTGTGTAAAATGGGCTGGGTGTGGTGGCTCACACCTGTAATCCTAGCACTCTGGGGGGCTGAGGCAGGAGGATTGCTTGAGCTCAGAAGTTCAAGACCAGCCTGAGCAAGAGGGAGACCCCCGTATCTACTAAAAAAATAGAAAAATTTGCCAGGCATGGTGGTGTGTGCCTGTAGTCCCAGCTACTCAGGAGGCTGAGGCAGGAGGGTCACTTAAGCCCAGGAGTTTGAGGTTGCAGTGAGCTATGATGACGCCACTGCATTCTACCCGGGGAGAAAGAGTGAGACTCTGTCTCAAACAACAACAACAAAAAAATGATTCACACACATATAAAACAGGTCTTGAAATTACTATAGAAGGAAGGAAATCCTCAAAGAAACAATTCAATAATTCTAAAGAACACTGGTTACCATAGTGAAGTCCACTGAGTTCCCGAAAATTTGGATGAAAATCGGTCCATGTTAAGGTATATTCGCATGAAATTTCAGAGCAACAAGGTCAAAAAGAAGATGTTACAAGATTCCAGAGAGAAAACAAGTTTTCCAAACCTGTGTTCAGAGGAAGAACCCAGACAGGAATGTGCACAGCCATGTACACACTCCCAGAGTCTGGTCATTGGATGTTAAATCTTTCTAAACAAAGAACATTATTTCTGTTGCTATACAAAAAGCAGCATGTGCAAGGATGGATTTTTTTGGAAGTAAGTGAAGTTAGAATGAACTCTGTTATTTTGTCTTCCTGGGACGACACCTCACTCTTCTAGGAGTGGTCCTGTCCCCTCTCCCCCACATACACGTGTGTTTCAAATGGATGCTCCCAGTCTCATAGGCCCCCACCTCCCTGGCCACATTATATCAAAGTGCGCTTAATCCCAAGATTGTTTGAACATGGAACTGGGGAGAATGACTCTGACTTCCTGTTGGGTGGGGAGACTCTATAGCTGCTGGCCACCATGACCCCAACATAGGTTTGAAACAATAGAGTTTGGACAGAGAGAAGCAGAGACAAGAGACTTGGCAGTGTCTCAGGCCCCAGATCCAGCTATCCATGCAAGGAGTGCAATCTGGACCCTTGCACTTTCCATGGTGATGTGAGACTTCCAAAACAAAACAAAAAACATTTGTCTGATCTGAATTTCTATCACCTGAAACGAATTGTGCCAAATGTAAAAATGTTAGAGGGCAACTACTCTTGCTTATGTAATAACTAATAATGACAATGAACATTTATTGAGACTTAGAATGTGCCAGGCACTGCGCAAGTGCTTTCAGTGTGTTATCAAATTGAATCCTCCCAACAGCTCCTAGAGGAAGGTCTTATCATCCCCATTGAACAGAAGAAGAAACTGAGGACAACCCAGGTATGCTACTATGTTCATAGTCTGGGATTAAAGCCCAAGTACCTGAGTGACCACTAGAGACCTCCCCTCAGTGGGACGCTCCCACCTGCTCATTTCCGCTCCTCCTACTCCCCCCAGGCCATGTCCAACCCTGCCCTCTTGCTCACGGGTTGTCTTCTGTCCAAACATTCTTTCTCCCAGCTCTGCCTGGCAAACTCCTATTCATCCTTGAAGGCCCACTTCAGCGTTTCTCTCTGCTCCTCCCCGAACCCCTCATCCTCAAATGCAGATTATAACTTCACCTCCTCTGTGTCCTCACTGCATATGTGAAATATTATGAAATTAAGAGCACAGTCTCTGTTCAGGTGAAGTTCAAATCCTTGCTCTACTGCTTACTTGATTGAACAAGGGTCTTAACGCATTGGGCTTCAGTTTCCTCATCTGTAAAATGGGATAAACTAGTACTGCCTTATGGGGTCGTTGTGAGGATTAAATGAGTTAATGTATGCATGTAACAAGTTCTTAGAACAGTGCCTGTTATGTAGTGAGCATTCAGTGAGTGTTAGCTATTGTTATTACTGACATTTAACTCTATCTTCAAGCAAATACCTTATTTTTTCTAAGCCTTAGATTCTTTATAAAGTGGAAATAATGATAGCCCAGACTTGTCGGATTGTCATGAGGTTTACATCAGTGACTGCATGTTAAGCATGCAGCATATCATCAACGCACAGTAAACAGGAGCTGCTGGTGCCAGCAGGTGATGTCTCCAGCTATTTTAGGAGTTTTCACGGTGTGCTTGTCTGTAGCTCTGTCTCCTCCCCTGGGCTTTGGCCCTTCCAGGGCAGATATCCTACGTGGTGATTCAAGTAGCTGATCGCTCAAGACTTCTCTCCCTGGCTTGCAAGTGATTGGCTTCCCAGTTAGAAACTCAACATTTAAATCTGGCTAGGTTCTTTTAAAAATAATTCCTGACTGCATATGAAATACACAGATCCAATCTCCTTATAAAAAATGTATGCATTACGGCTAAGGCTAAAATCTCCTATGAACAGCAAACCAATCCCAACCCTTTAAGAGGTTACCACAGCTATCAGTTTGATGTGTTTGACGACTTATTTTTATTGAAACTGCTCAGTACTTGGGTACTTTCAATCTAAAGCCTCATGTCTTCCATTCTGGAAAAATCCTCATCTCTTATTCTTCAAGTATTGCCACTGCCATTTGCCCCGTTCTCAATTCCTGGAGTATGTGTTAGATGCTCTCACTCTGGCCTCCATATTTCTTAATTTCTCTCTGTTTTCCTTTGTTTTTCCTTCCTCTTTTCCTTCTGAGTCATTTTCTAGTATTATCTTTATTTTCCCTGCAATTTAATCATATTATAATAGAGCAATAAAGAATGCTTTAGAGCCCAGTGATTTGTTCATAAAGTCTAACAGTTCACTACAATTTGGAAAAGCATGATAGCAACATTTAAATGTGGCAATATAGAAAGTTTTGTAAAGAAGGAAATGTGAAAAGTAAAATGTATTATTAGTTGCAATCTTTTTATAGGCCTTGTCCATTCTTTTTATTTTAAGAGATGGAGTCTCACCATGTTGCCCAGACTGGCCTTGAACTCCTGGGCTCAAGCCATCCTCCTGCTTCAGCCTCCCGAGTAGCTGGGACTACAGGCTACAGTTTAGGCCTTGTCCGTTTTGAAAGACCAACAGTGAATTAAAATTTTTAAAGTATGGGAAAAAATGTTTTTCACAAAAAAAAAGTCACATGAAAACTGTATGCTAGCATCTGTATATATTAAATGCCTCCTGTGAAATATTAGGAGGTAGAACAAGTTTTCAAAGGCAGTTAATAACAATCCTCATATGAATATTCATTTGATTTAGTACAAAGTAAAGTCAGGGTGAAATGTGTCATTTTACACATATCGGAGTGACTCCTCCGCTCCCCACCCTGTCCTGCCGCAAGCCTGACCACTGTAAGTAGCATCCCCCTTGCCTCCCTTAGGAATCTGAGCACCGTAGTGATTACAAAATGGCCAGATTACACTCAACAGTGCTGAGAGTGAGGGCCTGAAAACTAGCCAGTATCAACGCTTTCACCAGGAACAGAGGCCTAAATGATTGTTGTGCAGCAAACTAAACTACATTTCAAGACCTCCTTAACCTGTGACCCTAACTACATAAAGGTCTTTTTATTGCTATTCCTGTTTACGAGTTGTAACTGCAAGAGATTTTATTCCAGATATGCTCAATGTATTTCTATTGCCTAATGACAAAGAATGCTTGCTGTATACAGTGCCACAGGTTATCTTTTGTTCCTTTTATTGTACTTTGGTTTGTTACCCATCAAAGCATATTTGGGCAGAAAGGAAAAACTGGGGAATGGATTGCAACACACATATTTCTTAAACTGAGGAAACTCTGAAAGCACAAGATCTAATTTAGCTTCCCCCTGGAGAAAATTCAAGCAACTTTGCTGCTTATGCAAGTATTCATATCATGGTGTCAAATTCTAAAATAAATTATAAACTTCAACACACAGGTACTTTCAAAAGAAAAATAAAAGCAATTCATTTAAAAATCGTATTTTCCTAAATGTCACTGCATGGATTTATATAGCAGATTGACTATTGAAAATTCTATCTGGGTTATTTTTAAAACAGATAAACTGAAGGTATGTTCACCAGAAGTAAATTCAGTATACCTGGCCAGTTTGGGTCCAAGTTTCCTATTTCAAAGGCAGTAGGGAATTTATATTCTGCAATATTCAATCTGCAACTTAGGTCGTTTTAATTCAAAATTGCATTATGTAGATATAGAGCAACACAAATTGCATCCTAGGGTGAGAAAATGAGCTTTTTGGCATCAGTCTGCCCAAAAACCCCTGTTGAGATACTTTTCCCAAATTAGTATCAGGTAGTTTTTTATTGCTTTTCCAGAAAAATAGGGAAACACTATAAACACATTATTCTTACAGATAAAAAGTGATAACCAATTGTTTTTTTATTTTTTATTACTGTAAAAAATTTTTTTTAAGTTGAGTATAATGAGATGCTTAGACATTTCTATATCAATTGCTCACTCACTGGAGAACTAAGTAAACCACATTAGGCTATTTTAAAAGCTACATCTTAATATCAGATTCTTTTGCACATTTTTTGGTATCAGGATTAAAATCAGTGGAAATGAAACAGGAACACAATCTGAAAGAATTTATACCTGCTGGAGTCATAGGCCAAGTATCTTCTGAATGGCAGGAAAAGGAGGTTCTGTTCATCTTACTAATTACTCATTTTTTATAGTGAAATAACTGCTGCTGGTTTATTAGTGGCACTTTTTTTTTCCCCAGCAGTAAAGGGTATAAATGGGGCAGATATTCTTGGTTTCTGTTCAGGAGAATGCCTCTGACATTTTTTTTTTTCCTGTTAGTATCACAGAACAGGTTTCCTCTGGGCTTCCTAAGCCTTTGGTCTCTTGGCAACAGTCTCCGGTCAGATCACAGTTTCCAATGGGTTGGGGAGGGTCAACTTCAGTGCAATGCAGGGGACACTGGCTGCAGGGATCCAGCAAGCAGGAAGGCGTTGCTGAATGGTCTTCAAAGGCAGGCTTGGGTCAATTACTGTGCCTGTCAGATAAACCTCGTCCATTAGCCAGCTCTACTGGGTGAGATTTTTCAGCTGAGTCACATTGTCTGGGTTGAGCACCCTACGGACAATGAAAAGTCCTGACCGAACATTGACTTCTGGTTCCCTCAGCATATTGTCTTGGAGCAGTTGCCTGCTAGAGAGATGTTTTAGCTGGTGTGTGATGATGCCCGACAACATAAAACACTTGCCCAAGCCTAGGGCCCCCAGGGTCACTGTGATCAGCAGCTGCCTGGATACCTCCATGCTCAAGAGAGATTCAGGCCACCTCCAGGCAGACCAGGAGGACAATCTTGGCCTGGCCTGGCCTGCTCACCCAGCTCTTTCTCATATTCACTTGTTAATTTGTATGCCCTTGATAAGTCTTTTTTTTTTTTTAAGAGGTAAGGTCTCCCTATGTTGCCCAGGCTGATAGGTGGGACTACAAGCACACGCCACTGCACCCAGCTGATTGATGTCTTTTACATCACTTACACGCTTGTGATCTATAATCATGCCCCCTTCCCCACTTTGTTCATTTTTTAGCGGGGGTATAATTTTCAGAGAATGAAATCCTCTCATTGTAAGTGTACAGTTAGGTGGGTTTTGACAAAAGCAAACAGCCTGTAACCCACACCCTTCTCAAGATAAAGAATATTTTCATCACCCTGCAAAGGTTCTTCACGCCCCCTCCCTGTTCATCTCCCATACCCCATCCCAGGCAACCAGTGCATCCCTGCTGATAAAGCATAGGAAGAGGTGGATGTTCTAATTTTTTAAACATAGTATCATAAGTAATATATAGAAGGAAGGAATATATATTCATGGTAATATATAGAGAAAGCCATATTGACCAATTGTCAAGTATTTTGTGAATATCATCTCATTTATCTCTCACAAGAACCTTCTCAGGTATCTTTATCCCAATTTTACAGATGAGGCAACTGACACTCTTTCTGTGGTGGGACTATTATCAGGAACTAAGCCTATTGGGCACCCAAACTTCTGTTCCACTCTGCACACATTGCCTCAACATAAATCCTTACAAGTGATGTTTTTTGAATTAGTAGGGTCCTGCCGAGGTGGGGCAGAGGCAAAACTGGCTATAGAAGGTGTCAGAACCCAGGTCTGTATGTCCTCGGGAAGGCCTTGAGCTGACCGTAGTGTGCAGGAGTCTGCTTGCCTCAACTCCCAAGAGCTGACTGTTTAATTTTCAGGTTGATGTCAAATTGGTGGCTTGAAATCAGCCACAGTGGAAGTCTTCACACCAAGGAAATCAGCAAATGCTTCAAACCAGAGCTGCCTTTGCACCCAGGAGAGCCGGTTGTTAAACACTTACCAGCACACCGCTGGCGACAGTCACCATGCTGACTACCCTTTTTTGTGCAGGATCACTCACAATCTGAGAAGCCTTCCCACATGGTTGAGTGAACAAGGCACAGGAGACCAGGGTCTGATCTGAGTTTGGTAGCCCACTGGATGTGAGACCTTGAAAATGGTGCACACTCTGGAGTTTCAGATTGGTGCTCTGTAAATAAGGACAGGGGGGTGGCCAAGGCATATGAAGTTAGGGTCCTGATAGCACGTCTGGCTTGGGTTTTTTGCTTCCTCCAGGCTGTGGGGCAGGGTCAGGGAAGGGCAGGACCGGGCAGGTTTTAATGGTCTCTTTGCCGTTAATAATGTAGAAAGCTGCCTGGAGAGACAGATCTTAATTTTTGGTTTGGCAAGAGAAGCTGATATTTAAAACTTGCTGGTTGTTTCTCAGCCCAGAAGGATGTGGAAAGTCACTAGGAGCTGAGCTGTCCAGGGAAGGATCCCTGGAGTGACCCTTCTTAGTTATGTAAATATAAGGCTGGTTTACTCCCAATTCTCTGTGTGTATGTGTGTGTGTGTGTGTGTGTTTCTGTGTGTGAGAGAGAGAGAGAGAGAGACAGAGACACAGACAGAGACAGAAAGTATCCTTTGTGGCCTAACATAGGCTGCCTCTCCAAATTGGTATTGGATGGAGACAGAAAGAAGGAAGGAAATTTGCATTCTAGGAATGACCAGATTGAAATGCCAATCCCTTCCCTTTGAAGATCGGTGTTATTAGACCATCTCTGAAGCACTAAAATGTCTTTTGCCTTTCTATTCTCTTTCTGGAATTCCTATTAGATGTTGTCCCTCCTTCTGAACTTATCTGCCTCTTATCTTTCCTCTCAGATATGAAGTTAATTTGGAAAAATTAGAAAATATATATGTAAACAAAATGAAGGTGGGGAGTGGCGTGAGGGATGACCACACTGGATCCACAAGCACAGGTACCACCATGAAATTTCTTGACCAAATCTATTCAGTCTGCCTTTTATTTACATACAAATATATAAATAGATCTTACAGTATATGGGTTGTATGTAGCCTGTTATTGTCACTTGACAGTGTGTATCTTAGACACATTCAGGTTGTAAATATACATGGGAAGAGACAGATAATCGCAAATAAATAAATATAAAATATATCAGGGGGCCAGGCAAGGTGGCTCTTGCCTGTAATCCCAGCAATTTGGGAGACCAAGGTAGGAGGATTGCTTGAGGCCAGGAGTTTGAGACCAGCCTGGGCAACATAGGGAGACCCCACTGGGAGTAGTATTCCCAACTACTCAGGTGGCTGAGACAGGAAGATCGCTTGAGCCCAGGAGTTCGAGGCTGCAGTGAGCTGTGATTCCACCAGTACACTCTAGCCTGGGTGACAGAGTGAGACCCTGTCTCAAGAAAACAAAATAAATAAAATAAAATATACCAGGGATGATAACTGCCATAACAAATTAATAAAGCAGGCTTAGGGATAGGAAGTGGCCAGAAGGGCTGTTTTCAATACACTCGTTGGGGAAGGCCACTCTGCTCAGGTGACATCTGAGCAGTGACTTGAATCATGTAAATCACTGACAGAAGAATATTTTCGGTAGAGGGAAGGTCCTGAGGTGAGCGTGTGCTTGACGTGCTTTTTGGATAAGGGATGAAGCAGAGAAGTGACAAGTTTTAAAAGGATCACTCTGGCTTCTGAGTGGAGAATAGACTATAGGGGGCAAAGGTGAAAATGGTTAGGGGCCAAATTAAATAACCCAGGAGAGAGAGGATGGTGGCTTGCACTAGGGTGGTGACTGTGGCTATAAGATATGTCCAAACTAGGGATATATTTTGAAGAGCGAGCTGACAGCATTGCTGCTGGATTGGAGAAGGGAGACGCGAGAGAAGAAGAATCCGGAAGGACTGATTCAGGTTTTGGCCTGAACAACCAGATATGAATCAAGCTGTCACCAACGAGATGGGGGAAGATAGGGAGAGGAGTGGACTTTGCAGACAATGTCAAGATTCAACTCAGGGCTCACTCTGTCTTACATCCTTGCTTCTGCCTTCCACCCTTCTGCCATGGGATGTCCCTGGCCAGATGCCAGCGCCATGTCCTTGGACTTCCCAGCCTCCAGAATTATGAGAAATAAATTCCTTTTCTTTGTAAATGTTTTTCAAAAAGTTCAATTTGCATCCTGTTAAGTTTGAGATGCCTATTGGACTGCCAAGGGGAAGAGTTCAGCAGGCAGTAGGATTATTAGTCTGGAGGTCATGGGGGAGGTCAGAGCTGGTGATATGAATCTGGGGTTGTAGAAATAGAAATGGAATTTAAAGCTGTGGAGTTGGATGATAGCACCTAGGAAGGGAATATAGGTAAGAAGAGCTCCAAGGACTGTGCCCTGGGGAACTGTACCAGTTAGAGGTGGGAAAAGCGAGGAGGAGTCAGCAAAGAAGACCGAGGAAGAGCAGCCGGGGAGGTGGGAGGACCACGAGTGTGGTGTCCAGGAAGCCAAAGGCAGCGAGGGTTTCTGGGAGGAGGAAGTGACCAGCTGGGTCAGATCCAGCAAGCGAAGGGGGCTGAGATTTGACCATTGAATTTGGCAGTGCAAAGGCAATTGGTGACCTTGTTTCAGTGGAGGAGTGGGGACAAAAGCCTGATTAGAGTAGATTCAAGAAAAAAGGGGGCAGGAGGCCGAGGCAGGAGGATCACTTGAGCCCAGGAGTTCAAGGCTGCAGTGAGCTATGGATTGCATGTACCACTCACTGCACTGCATCCTGGGTGACAGAGTGAGACCCTGTCTGTAAAAGGGAAAAAAAGAAAAAAAAACAAAAAACAAACCCCATCTCTAAAAAAAATTAATTAACAGAAATTTCAAATTTAAAAATGTGTCCATTATTTTCCAATATTTATAGATTTTCTTCCTTTTCTTATCCAATTGAATTTGATAAAAATCTCTAAAAACAATGTTGAATAGTAACATGTATAGGAGATACCTTTAACTTTTGCCAATTTTGATGGAAGTAGTTTTAGTTTTCAACCATTTAGAATGATGCTTATGTAGATTTTTGGTAAATAGCTTGTTGAGCTTTTAAAGATATCATATTTAAGTAGTTTTTATTTATCCATGCTTAAAGGAATTGAGGTATAACACAGATACAATAAAGTACAAAATTCATAAATGTGTATCTCATTAAATTTTAGAAGTCAACATACCCATGCAACCATCTCACAGATCAAGAGACAGAACTGTTTTTTTAGAATTTTTTTTTTTTTGTAGAGACAGAGTCTCGCTATGTTGTCCAGGCTGGTCTTGAACTCCAAACTCCTGGCCTCAAGTGATCCTCCCTCCTCAGCCTAACAAAGTGCTGGGATTACAGGCACGAGCCACCGTGCGCCCCCAGACAGAACATATTGAGCACTCCCCAACTATGTTATTGGGTATAGCAGGAGTTGATTGTTTTTCATTGTTCTATTGTATGCCATTATATAAATATAAACCACGTATTTTTCAGTTCTCTTGTTGCACATTTGAGTAGTTTCTGTTTTTTGGCTGTTAGTAAAACTGCTACAAACATGTCATTTTGTTTATCCATAGTTTACGTAAGAGTTTTTACTAGGAACAACTAATAATGCCTTTTCAGCCTCAATTTTTATAATCTTATGGGTTTTATTTAATTTATATTAACATATCTCCTCATATTTCACACGTTTACATTCCCCAAATTAAGCCTATTTTGCCACAGTGTGTTATTTTCTTAATATCTTGCTGGATTTGAATTGCTAAAGTTTTATTAAGAATATTTATATCTATATAATGTGAACTTGGCAAATAGTTTTGTGTGCTTCTTTACCAAGTTTACATATTATGGTTATGCTAGCTTCATACAAATAAATTGTAAGGCTTCTAATCTTGTGATTTAAAATAGCATTAGAAGCTAGACATCATGGCTCACGGCTATAATCCCAGTACTTTGGGAGGCCAAGGTGGGAAAATCGCTTGAGGCCAGGAGTTGGAGATCAGGCTGGGCAATATGGAGACCCCATCTCTACAAAAAATTTTTTTTTAATTAGCTGGGTATGGTGGTGTGCACCTGTAGTTCTAGCTATTTGGGAGGCTGAGGCAGGAGGATAGCTTCAGCCTAGAAATTTGATGTTACAATGAGCTATGATTGGGCCACTGCACTCCAGTCAGGGCGACAGAGGGAGACCTTGTCTTCAAAATGAATGAATAAATAAACGAAACAGCATTAGATGGACTTGGTTTTTAATGATTAGATGGAATTCAGTTGTGAAATTACCTGATCTGATATATTTTTAAATGATTTTAAAAGTTATTTTAACATAACCTTAGATTTACAGAAAGTTTGTAAGAGCAGTACAAGGGATTTCAGATTCAATAATTGTTTACATTTTACTCTACATAATTCTTTCATCCTTTCTCTCTTCTCCATACAAAACAAGGACCTTCTCTTATATAACCACAGTACACTTACAAAATTCAGGAATTTTTTTTTTCTTTTAGAGACGGGGTGTCACTTTGTCACCCAGGCTGGAAAGTACTGGGGTGTGATCAAGCCTGCTGCAGCCTCTAACTCCTGGGCTCAAGCCAATCGTTCCTCCTGCCTCAGCCTCCCAAATAGCTAGGAGTATAGATGCCCACCACCATGCCTGGCTAGGAAATTTAATATTAATGCATTATTATTACCTAATATATAATACATATTCAAATTTCATCAACTATCCCAATAATGCCCCATAGAGCTATTTTTCCCCAGGTCCAGGATCTAATCCAAGATCATGAATTGCATTTAGGTGCCCTGTCTCTTTAGTCTCTTAATCGGAAACAGTTCCCCAACCTTTATTTGTTTTTCTTGACCTTGGCATTTTTGAAGAGTCCAGGCCGGCTATTTTGTAGAATGTCCCTCAACTGGTTTTGTGTGATGTTTCTTCATGATTAGATTCAGGTCACGCATTTTTGGCAGGGATATCACAGAAGCGGTGTTGCGTACTTCTCAATGCATAGTGTTCTGATAAAATGTCAGCTCGTCCCTGTCGTGGTGGTATGAACTTTGAGCCTTTGGTTAAGGTGGCGTCTCCAGGTTTCTTCATGGCAGTTATCATTTTTCTGTTTTTAATTAATAATTTGTGGGCCATTACTTTGAGATAAATTCATATACTGTTCCTCATCAAATATCTGGCCTCATATTTTTAAAAAAATAATAGAACTTGAGTCACTTTCCAATCTCTTCCTGATGATTGGTCTTTTCAAGTTTTCTATTTATTCTTGGGTCAGCTCTCAAACTTTCTGCATTCTGGGAAACTTTATCACCTTTTATTTCAAACCCTTCAACCACAGCTTTTTAACTTTAAGCAATCAGACTGTTAGTTCCAAGAGATCTTTCTAGTTCTGCGTTCATTTTTCAAAGCATGCTTTTGTTGTTTAATGGATGGAATAACTTCAAATTTCCCTAGATACTAACTAGGGTCTCTCAATTCTTAAATCATCTTTGTTTTCTGCTTGTTTATATTAGTCTTCCTCTTTTGCATGGCAGGCTTTCCTCAAATGCCTGGCAGGTCTTGTTCGGTGTACACTTCTAAGAAGGAGGCAGTGTATAAACTCTCCAGGACTTGTGTGAACTTGCTAGATTTCTGACTGAAGGCTTTATTTTTGGAGGCGTGGGAGAAGCCGTTTTGGTGCAAGGGGATCTCTAAAGGAGGAATTTATCTGGGATGGTAGCTCCCACTCCAGCTGTCTGCCTTGTCTCTGGCGTTTGTTCAATTTCTTTAGAGAAGAACCCTCACGTTATTGTCTGCTTCTCTGTGTGGTGGAAGGGTGACTGGGTGGGGCATTCAACGAGCACTTACATTCATAGCCCCTTTCTGACTTGAGTCCTTTATTCCAATTTTCATTTCCCAGTCAGAAACTTCTCTAGAATTCTGCTGGAAAAGGACATCCTCTCTTTCTCCACATCCCTCTCCCCACATTTTCTAATTCGCTGCTTTCTCCAATATGCTTCGTCAGTCAACTCTTCCCCATCCATTTTCTATCACCCTGAAATTTGTTGAAACCTCTGGTTCACCAATGAATGAATTTCCTCCTCCCACCCTCTCTTTTTAGATACACCAGTGGGGTTTTTGTTTGTTTATTTGTTTGTTTTAGAGGCAGGGTTTCCCTCTGTCCCCCAGGCTGGAGTGCAGTGTCATCACTGTTGCTCACTGCAGCCTGGAACTCCTGGGCTCAAGTGATCCTCCTGCTTCAGCTTCCTGAGTAACTGGGACTACAGGCGCACACCGCCAGGCTCTGCTAATTTATAAAAATCTTTTGTGGAGAGAGGGGTCTCACTATATTGCTCAGGCTGGTCTCGAGCTCCTGGCCTCAAGGGATCCTTCCACCTTGGCCTCTCAAACTGCTGGGATTATAAATATGGGCAACCATGCCCAGCCCAGATAAACCATTTTAAAAATATTTTGGTATCATTTTAGTTGCATCTCCAGAGAGAACAACATAATGCAAGTGGTCAGGTTGCCATCTTAAACCATAGCCTCCCCAGATCTTTGTAAAAAAAACTTTATCTTTTAATTGACAAATAAAATTATAAATATTTATCATGTACAATACGATGTTTTGAAATATGTATACCTCAGTTACTTTTTTAAAAAATTTTTATTTTCAGGGGCCATGCTAATCTCCTCTGCATTTTAGTATATGTACTGTCAAAGTAAGCACAACCCCAGTTACTTTTTAATAAAGTTTTCTTAACTGCTCAATCTAGCTGAAATTTGCATCTGGTACCTGTAACCAAAATACTTCAAAAATAGAAGGGCATTGTCAATTTATATCTCTCTGCTGTAGGCTTAGGGTGCCTCACCCATTCCTGTAGCCTTTCTCCAAATAGACTCCAATGCAATTGATTAGGGTCCTGCCTTGTTACACAGGCTCACTCCCAGGTCACCGTAGGTCAAAGTTTTTGTTGCTCCCCAAATCCTCGGTCACACAGTTAATTACTCCCTGAGTCTCAGATTCAAATGCCTGGAGACAGGCAGATGTCATTAGTGAACAAAGTGGGCCAGCTAAGGACTGGGTCAAACTGAGGATTTGTGCCCCTTCTAAGAAGGGGAGCTGCCACTAGACAATTCTCAAGATCCCAGCCATGTGGATATGGGACTAGACTTGCCAGATCTTCTGATTTGTAAGAGAAGCTAGGAATCCAAAATGTATGTAAAAACTTTTGACTTTTAAATGTTGGCAACTAATTTTTAAAAATTTAAAACATTGTTCTGGTCAAAGAAAACATGGTTTAAGGCTACAGTTATTACTTCTGGTTTACTAGAAGTATCTCACATCTCACATCTGATTTATGGGTCACTTTTATTATTCCTACTACTGATAACAGTTTTACTGTGTATTTACTGTTAGGCATTGTGCTAAATGGTCCACGAACATAATTTTATTTCATGACCGTGGCAACACTGGAAAGTAGATACTATGTCTCCATTTCATAGGTGAGTGTGTTTGTGTGGCCAGAGTAATCATTTTGAAACACAGTTCTTAAATCCTCAAATCTTTTCACGGCTTTCTGTTGCCCTCAGAATAAAAATCAAACTCAAAATTGCTTAACTTGGCTTATAAGAGACTTATCACCTACCCCTATACCCCTCTGACCTCGCCTTGCACACTCTGGGCTCCAACAACATGAAAGTCTTCCCAGTTCCTTCAAACACAGTAATGCTGTTCTTGCCACGGGGGTTTCTTGACCTTAGCACTCTTCTTCTCTTCCTGCTGCCACTTCCCACTCACCCTTCAGGCTTTAGCCGCCGCATCACTGCCCTCTGAGGATGCATTCCCTCCCTGAATTAGGTTAGGCACTCACAAAATGAGTTTCCACAGCACTTGTTCCATTTCATTGTTATTGATGGTGTAACAAACATGGTAATGAAGTATTTCTTCCATCTTTACCCTCAGCCGGGTAATAGAGTCCTTAATGACATCTAGTTCAGATTCCATACCTTCCCAGTCACTTTCAGATATTAAATATGTGTCCAGTTTGACATATTACAATAGTCTACAGCAGGGCCCAGAAACTATGTCCTCTGGGCCAAATCCACTGAGCCCTGTTTTTGTAAGTAAAGTTTTATTCAAACAGTCACACTCACTCATTCTATATTGTCTATGGCTGCTAACACATTGCATCATTAGAATTGAGTAACTCCCTGTCCACTTACAGAAAAAGTTTGCAAATTCCACTAGGATGGCTATAGTCAAAACGACAAACAATAAGAAGTGTTGGCTAAGATGTGGAGAAACTAGAACCCTCATACATTGCACATAGGAATTTAAAATGATGCAGCTGCTTTGGAAAACAATTTGGCAACTCCTCGAAATGTTAAACACAGAGTTACCACATGACCCAACTATTCCACTCCTAGGAATTGTTGGGGCTTGGAAAGCGATACCCTAAAAGCAAGGCCTCAAAAGCAGCCTCAGAAGCAGACATTTTTCTCTGACCTAATCCTACCCTCCTGTCTCTCAATCCTATTCCCCCCACCGAGGCTAGCCAGACAAACTAGAATCCCCCTTCCCCAGGGCCAGTCATAGAAACTAGAACCCCTTTTCCCCAAAGCCAGCCATTAGATCTAAAAATATTACTCTAACTTTCCCCTCCACCTTTCCCTGTAAAAACTAGCCATAAAGAAATTATCTGACCTACCTTGTTTGACTGTAGGTCATAAGACCCCCATTCCAGAAAAAGTCCTGCCTCATACCCAGAAGGAAGGAATGCATGCTCAGAGAAGCTGAGAAGAATCTAAACAGACAGGCCTTTCTAGGTTTCCCCACTCAGTCTATTAGCATTAGCTTATACCTTTTTTGTCCTATCATATTTCTATACACTGTCTATATTTTGTTGAACCTATGCATAAAAGTAAACAATTTCTCCAGCATCTTTGGGTCTTTGTTCTGAAGGCTCCCATACATACATGTTAAATACATTTGTATGCTTTTTCTCCAATTAATCTTCCTCTTGTGAGTTGATTTTTCAGCAAAACTTCAGAGAGTTCCCCTTGGCCCCTCTTGGCCCCTACAGAATACACTCAAGAGAATTGAAGACATATGTCCACACAAAAAACTTGTGCACAAAAGTTTATAAATGTAGCATTAGTCATAACATCTAAAAACTAGAAACGACCCAAATGTTCATCAACTGATGAGTGGATAAATGAAATGTGGTATATCCATACGATGGAATATTATTCAGCCATAAAAAGGAATGAAGTACTGATATAGCTACAACATGGATAAAGTATAAAAACATTACACTAAAGCAGGGGTCCCTAACCTATGGTGAGTTGTATAATTATTTCATTATATATTACAATGTAATAATAATAGAAATAAAATGCACGATAAATGTAACATGCTTGAATCATCCTGAAACCATTGCCCCCCTCCCCAGTCCGTGGAAAAATTGTCTTCCATGGAAACGGTCCCTGGTGCCAAAAAGGTTGGGGACCGCTGCACTAAAGAATAGAAGCCAGTTTAAAAAAGGCTACAGATTGTAGGATTTCACTTATCAGAAATGTCCATAAATAGGCAAAATATATAGAGACATAAGTGGACTCGTGGTTGCCGAGAGGTGGGGGGAGTGGTGTTGGGGGAAAAGGGGAGTAACTCCTCATGGATATGGGGTTTCTTTTGGGGATGATGCGGTGATGGTTGAACAACTCCAAAAATAATAAAATACAATGAATTGTATACTTCAGTTATGCGAATTACGTGGTATGTGAATTATAGCTCAGTGAAGCTGTGAAAGAAAGACAAAGAAAAAGAGAAAAGCAGGAAAGGAAAAGAAAGGCAAGGGAGAGTGTTCAGTTTGAAAATCCAGTTTCAAACTTGATTTAAAAGTCTTTCTTCAAGCCAATGCACCTGTAATCTTGGGAGGTTGAGGCAGGAGAACCGCTGGAGCCCAGGAGTTGGAGGCTGCAGTGAGCTGTGAGCCACTGCACTCCAGCCCGGGTGAGACAGCAAGGCCCCATCTCTAACTAAAATTTAAAAAAAAAAATTTTTCCCGGGTGTGCAATTTCAATGCGGGGAGATAAAAAAATGTTCTGAAGATGAATAGTGGTGACAGTTGCAAAACAGTGTGAAGGTACTTAATGCCACTGAACTCTACAGTTAAATGTGGCTAAAGTGGTCAATTTTAGGTTAAGCATATTTTGCTACAATAAAATAAAATCTTAAAAAAAAAAACTTTGGTTGTTTGGTTGTTATTCTTTGTTTTTGGTTTTGGTTTGTTTGGTTTTGGTTGTTTGTTAAATACCTTGACTGATACAGAAGGGAGGAGTTCTGGGAAGGGTGTTTGGCTTTTCAAAAGAGACACAATGAAGGGAAATTTCCCTCGTTGCCTCTGAACCCCGATGCCACCATCTTTCCACCCCAGAGGGGAGGTAGCCTGCACGCCAAGGAAGACAGAGCAAAACATGGAAAGAACATGGTGTCTTGATGATGTCAACGAGCTGCTGAATTAACCAACCTTCTTACTAGACTTTTTAACATATAACAACAAATTCATTATAATTTTTTCTTCCTTAGTTCCTTCCTTCTTTCCTTCCCTCCTTCCTCCTTCCCTCCCTCTCTCTCTTTTTTCTCTCTAAGGGAAATCTGTCATGAATGGGGGTGGTAGGGAACGGCAGATGCACATGTTGTGTTTATCTCCTCTGCCCTGACATGAAACAGGAGAGCGTTAAAGCAAGCCTGGGGCCCTTCTGAGGACGGGGCCCTGTGTGACAGACAGCAGAGGTCACTCACCGTAAAGTTGGCCCTAACTGTAGGCTCCCCAATTATTGTGATTCTTTTTAGAATTTGAGGCCTTTAGCCCCTCTTCATCCCACTTTGAGGCAAAATCCCCAATTCTGGTACAACAGAAAAGACTCCACTCAATATCCTGTTTCATACGCTTGGCAGAACATGCTAGTTGTCTCCTGGTACTCATCATCCTCATCTTCTTGGATACCAAAATTCCCCATATTCAGCCCAGCACGAGGCCTACATTTCCCAGACTTCCTTGTTTCTAGTGTGGCCATAGGACAATGCTCTGGCCAGCGGGATGGAGGTGAAAGTGTGCTGTTCTTAAGAGACTCTTCTTCAGAGTCTTAAGTGTCCTTAAGTGTGAATTCCTCTTATGAGGCACTGTGTGTGGTCACACATGACCCTGCACTTCTTTTTCTGGGCCTCTTGGATCTTGAGGTTAAGACCAGGCATGATAGAACCACAAAAATAGAGGAAACCTGTTTCCCGCCAGTAGACCACCCCTCAGACACAGTTGGTTTGGATTTCACTGCATTTGCAGTTCAACAGAACTCTCATTGCAGTGAACTGAATGTTTGTGTCCCCTCAAAATTCATAAACTGAAATCCTGACCACCAATGTGATGGGATTAGGAGGCAGGGCCTTTGGGAGGTAATTAGATTATGAGGGTGAAGACTTCATAAATGGGATTAGTGCCCGTATAAAAGGGACCCCAGAAAGCCCTCTCACTCTGCTCTCTGCCATATGAGGACACAATAGGGAGTCAGCCTTCTGCAACCTGAAAGAGGGTCATCACCAGATTCCAACTGTGCTGGCACCCGGATCTTGGACTTCCAGCCTCCAGAACTGCAAGAAATAAATTTCTTTTGTTTCTAAGCCACCCAGTCTGTGGCACTTTATTATTGCAGGCTGAACTGACTAAGGCACTAATAAACATAACTTGTTTTATAGTCTCTTTCCCCATAGACTTGAAGCTCCATGAGGGTGAGAACCTATTAGGCTTGACCATCCTGTTCGCCATTGTATTAATATTATGAACACTTAACACAGTGCCCAGCACAGAGTAGGTGTTCAATGGTTGGATGGATAAAAAAATGAGGACACTGAGGGCCAGTGCCGATGATTAACCTGCCTAAGGTCAGACTGGATACCTGGTAGGAGGCAATTTGACTCCAGGTCTAGCTGCCTCAAGAGTCCATGCTCCTAACGACACACTCCAGTGACCAGGTTAACTCCCGGAGGCAGCCTTCCTTCCCATGTTTCTGCCTTCTTGGAGGGGTGGAACTGTTGAGCAACTTGCAGTTCCCCAAACACATCCTGCTGTTTCATGTCTTTGGACTTTGCCCAAGATGTTCTTTCTGCCTAGAATGCCTCGCCTTCCCCTCCCTGCCTTGGCAGCCGGGTGAACACCAACCAATCTTTCAAAACCCAGCTCGTGTGCCACCTGGTACCTCCCTGGAAGAATCGACCTTTCCCTCGTCTTTGCTCCCACTCCACTCCGCACACAGTTCTTTTTTTTTTATTGTGTAAATTTAAGGTATACAGCATGATTTTTTTGAGGGGTTATTTATTTATTTATTTATTTTTAGAGATAAACTGGTTTCACTCTGTCACCTAGGCTGGCGTGCAGTGGCACGGTCATAGCTCACTGCAACCTCGAACTCCTGGGCTCAAGTGGTCTTCCCGCCTCAGCCTCTTGAGTAGCTGGGACTACCGGTGTGTGTCACCATGCCTGGCTAATTTTTCTGTTTTTTGTAAAGACGGGGTCTCGCTATGTTGCCCAGGATGGTCTCGAACTTCTGGCCTCAAACGATCCTCCAGCCTCAGTCTCCCGAAGTGCTGGGATTATAGGCATGAGCCACCTCGCTCAGCCTGTATATATTTCTTTATATAGACTACTTCCTTTTCTCCTCTCAGGGTACCAAACTGGTAAAAAGATATTTCCAATACAGAACGATACATGCAAAGAGAGAGGGAAGCACAAGGGGTTTTAGGAGCAGAAGGTTGACACATACTGAACCATCCTCATGAAAAGAACTCTTTTCCTTACAATCCTGCCAAAAAAAAAAAAAAGCACTGCTGGCAACACTTCCAGTTTCATGTCCATCACCTCCCGAAGACCCTGCGACTCAATGAGGGCAGATTTTACAAACATAAAGTGGCAACTCATGAGGTAGAGTGACTCGCCACGGTCATCACACAGCAGGTGTGTGGCAGAGCCAGGACTAGGGCTTTAGTCTCCTGAGCCTTTTTGAGGGTGCATCCCACCATTACCTTGCTCCTTAGGCCCAGTCCAGGTCTCCAATGACCCCCTCTGCTGATGAATGCGTTAGCCAGGAGCTGGCTCTGCCAGAGAAGACCAAGTGTGATCCTGGATTATGCACCAATTCCCAGAATGTTAGAATCCCTGGAAGGTTGAAAATGGCAAGTCCGTGAGAGACATCAGAGCACCCTCCTATATCTGATAGTCCTCTGCACATCAGACACTGCTGGCAGCTTGGCACCCATTATTCCATTTAATCCCACAGGAGATCCAGGTTCCTTCATTTGCTAATCTGTGGGTGCAACAGTAGGTCTCAGTGAAAGGAGCAAAATCTCTGGGGCCAGACTGCTGTCCTGCCAATCCCGACCCAATCAACCTGTTTACCAGCTCTGTGACCCAAGTCTCATTGCTTCACCTCTCTGGGCCTCAGTTTTCTCAGCTGGAAAATGGGTATAACCGACCTTGCACAGCTCTTGTAAGAATTCAGAATAATAATCGTACATCAAATTGTTTTTAGTGGTTATTGCTAAGAAGAACTATGGGGGACAATCATGTTTCATATACTTCTATAATCATAAATATTTTATAATATTCATGTATTATTTTATAATTAGTAAAATATATATAGATGAAGATGTCATATATAAAAGCCAAGTGCATATAGTAAGCATTCAATTCACTTGTTAGTGTGGATATTTATTCAACAAACATTTATGGAGCATCTATTGGCTACCAGGTCTTGGCCACAGGAACTACCACATAGGATCCCAGCCCTGAAGAAGTTCCCAGTGTGATTCACTGGATGAGGTGGGAGGCATCTGCTATGATGGGAATGGAGGGCTCTGTGCAGGTGACAGGACCAGGCAGGGAATACGAATCTCTAATTGCTGGTTAAGGGTGATGGAAACACTGGGAGAAGCAGGCGCCCAGAACAAAGGGTGGGTTTTATGGATTAGTAGAAACTTGCCAGAGGGCAGACTGGGAAGGCACTTTCCCATAGCCAGCTGTGGGTTTTTTTACAGGATTGTAATGGAAAGAGTTCTTTGTACGAGGATGGCTCAGTATGTGTCAACCTCTGTAGCAGAGAAGTCAAGGCCACAGATATAAGGCCCCAGCAGGCCTCCCATGTTTGGGGAGGGACAATTCTCAGAGAGTCTGGGTGAAGATACGGAGACAGAGGCCAGCAAGGCCTGATTGTCTCCCATGTGGGGTCCACCTCCCTTACAGATTTAAACATTAAGCCTAAAACCATCAAGTTCAGGAAGAAACTATGTAAATAAGTTTATAATGTGTGGTTCAGGAAGGTGTTTCTACTAAATGCAAAACCAGAAGCCACAAAGTATTACTAAAAGATTGATAAATTTGATAAAGAGAAAAAGATCTAAATTTATGTAATGTAAGAGTCCAGAACCAAGTTAAAAGACAGATGACATACTGGGAGAAAACGTTTATAACATACTACATAACTGATATACATAGTGAAAGCATAGAGAACCTATAAACAACTTAACAGAAAAATAAGTAAAGAATACAAATAGGCAATTCACAGAAGAAACAGCTGAGGAACACAAAAAGATATTTAAAATCCCAACTGTGCAAAGATCCAACACAAAATCCAACAAAATAATATACTCTTTTCATTTGTCGGATTGACAACATCAAAAAGGGTTTATGACAGGTGCCGGGAGTGGAGTGTGTGTGTGTTTGTGTATCCTTATATTTTACTAGCAGATTTGAAATTGGGCAAGTCTTTCGGAGAGCAATCTGACCATGTGTATTAACACTTGAATTATTTGCTTTATCCTCTTCTCCTGACTCTCCAAGAATGTAAGAGGAGAACCTCAGCTGTCCTACCCCCTGTTGTATTCCCAGCTCCTGGAAGGGTGCCTGGTATAATAGGCTTTTGGTAAATATTTAACTTGCTCAATGAAAGCATGAATTTTACATTCACATTTCTTTAGGAGTAGAACTTCTATTCCTGGGACTCTATGGTTGAAAAATACTTTCATAAGGGAATAGAGATATTTCTACAAAAATATTTATTGAAGCATAATCTGAAATAGTGAAAAGAAAATTACAAACAAAATAAATGTCCCCCAACAAGGAGGATGCATGGGGGGGGAAATTCTATTTTGGCATACTATGCAGCTATTGAAAGGAGTGTGGTAGAGCCGAACATACCATCTGTAGTATTTTATTGAGTGAAAAAGAAGAGTTGAGCAACAACAGACGTGGGGTGAGAGGGGACTTCTGTGTTTGACTTTTTTGGTTTTGTTTAAAATTTTTATACTCAGCACCTATTAGAATTATAAAATCAATTAGCCCAATGTGGTGACACGTGCCTGTTGTCCCAGCTGCTCGGGAGGCTGAGGCAGGAGGATGGCTTGAGCCCAGGAGTTGGAGGCTGCAGTGAGCTGTGATGATGCCACTGCACTCTAGCCTGGGCAACAGAGCAAGACCCTGTCTCAAAAAAAAAGAGTTATAAAATTAAAAAGAATAATGAAAAAATAATAAAACATGAGCACTAAGAAGAAAAACTGAGCAGACTGCCTAAATCACCCTGGTCCGGTTTTGTTTTGTTTTTTTCTCTTCTCCTTTTCTTCCCTCCTCCTTTCCTACTTTTCTCTTCCTTTTTTTTTATAAATTTAGTATAATTATTTTTTTAAAAAGCACATAAGGATTCTATTATGTTTGTGCAGCCAAGGCCAAGACTGTGCCTGCTTTAGAATTCCAACCTGGTAAGACAATTGATGATGAAGTTAGAGTTGTGTTCACTGAGAGTTTATTAGGTCCCTGGCTCTGTGCAAAGCACTTTACGTTAATTATCTCCTTTAGTTAGAACAGAGATTCCCTGAGACATGTACTGATAAATGTGTGTCCCTCGTAGGGGCAGTAGAGCCTAGTGGTGCCAAGCTGCTTGTGTTCAAATCTCAGCTATGCCATTCAGTAGCTGTGTGACCTTAGTAACCTTCTTAACCTCTCTGTGCCTTAGGTTTCTTGGTAAAATGAAGATGATAATACACCTTCCTCATAGGGTTGTGGTCTGGATGAAATGAATTAGTATATATGAAGCATGAGATGTGTCTGGCATCATTTTACAGACCAGGAAATTGGGGTAATCCAGTCTGGATGCAAACCCGCATTCACTGGGTTTGCTCCAGAGCAAGAATGGTCAGCACCTGCTTGGTCCTTCCAGTCAGCCCTATTTTGGGAGCCAAGCTTTCACTCTGAGGCAGATGGGAGCCGTTCACCTTTCTTGGTCCTTCCTGTGTTTCTTCAGCTGTGGAGCACAGCAGCGGTTTTCTCAATTAAACAGTAGACAGCCATAGGAGAGTCAGGAGTAAGCCCTTGGCACTCTGAAATCCTCAGGATTTTTATGCTGGTTGTAAAATGAATTTGTGCAACTCCCTGGGAGGGTCTCAGGGCCCTGTGTTTTGCGGGGGGGAATCATTTCCTTCTTGGCCTGAGGGAAGAGCTGCTCCTTCTAACTAGGATTCCCTCGGGTGGAGGCAATCCCGACCTTCCTTCCCCCACCCCGGTACCCCAGCAGGCAGGGTCCAGGCAGGGGACCAAGGCAGAGGGAGTGCCATTCAAAAAGTTGCTTTGAAAACCATTTATTTTAAAAATAGTTTAACTGCTTTGCTTCCCAAAAAAATGTTTTAAAAGATGCTTATAGAAAAAGCACATGTAGGTTGGGCACAGTGGCTCACGCCTATAATGCAGCACTTTGGGAGGCCAAGGTGGGAGGATCACTTGAGGCCAGGAGTCGGAGGCTGCAGTGAGCTACAATGACACCATGCACTCCAGCCTGGGTGACAGAGTGGGACCTTGTCTCTAAAAAAGAAAAGAAAGAAAAAGAGCATAGGTAAAAATCATTTCTTTTTAACTTTTTTAAGAGAACCGACGTCTGAGAGAGGATGTAGGGATATGGAAGGCTGCCCCCCACCCCCTCGCTGGCTGAGGTCAAGCTCCCAGGCCTGGGGGACAGTCCAGAGGGCGCTCTGCCAGAGGACCAGCTCCTCCCCCTCCACTCCCACCCCTACCCCCTTCTCCCTTCTTATCACTTTGGATAATGACTTAGTTCCTGGGATTTATATGTGTGCTGAGTCTGTGTGTGCACGGGGAGAAAGGATCCTGTCTTCTACCCAACTGAAAAGAAAGAATAATAAACCACAAAACCAAGACATACACACAAAAAGACAACTTGGGAAGCAATATTTATTTTGGTTTTGCTTTTGCTTTAAAAGGTAATATGAGTACATGTTGTAGACAGCACATTTGCAAAACACAGAATGAAAAATATGGTTGCTCTCCCAGCCCAGGAGGTAGCTAAACTTTGCTAACTCTTTGGGTTCCAGGACACTTGTGGATATTTGGGCTTTATGTACCTCTCTGGCTGGGGAAGAGACCCCATCTGTCACCATCTGTTACCAGGGACCTTCACTCCCTCCTGCTCCAGCGTGGAGAGGGAGGAGTCAAGGGCAAAGCCCTGGGAGAGGTTAACCCTGAGGGTGGCTCAGACAGTGGACTGGGCAGGGAGGAATTCTGGGCAGGGAGAATTAATTCATCCCTCTGCTGTTGTGGGAAAGGGCTTCCAGAACAACGACTTGACTAGAGATTCCACCTGGGCTTCTCCCCACCACCCAGAGAGACCACCTTGACTCAGCAGAAAGGCCCCCAGGGGACAGAACATAGCCCCCCCCCCTCTTTCCTTCAGATCTTTTAAAATGTATTCATTCACTTATTCATTAAACATTAACTGACCCTCACCCCTGGCAGGCCATGGGGCCTCTAAGGTGGTCCCTCCCACAGCCTGTTCTGACACAGGGAAAGCAAGAGACAGTGAGTGTGCCCAAGGAACATAGGTTCTGTATGCAGCAGAACACCCAGCACATGTGTGGGCCATTTAAAAAAGAATATTATATATTATAACAGCATTTTTATTTGGAAAATGGAAAACAAAACTCTAATTTTTTTCTTAATGAAGACCATGGAGAGTAAATTGTGAGGAAACCTTGACCCTGGGGGGTTATCACAAGTCTGCAGCTAAGCCTGGTTGGGGAGGAGGACAGGAAGGGGGAAGGGCCTTGCCCCTCTCCGGAGGCTTATCAGGAATAGAGGGTGTGGCCTGTTTCTATTCACCAGAGGGGGAAGGCAGGGGTGCGGGAGGGGAAGAGGACTTTCCTGATTACAAAGCCCAGAATCTTGGTCCCGAGGGTCAAAGGGAGTCTTGGCAAATTCAGGAGCTGGAGGGGGAAGGTGGTGGGAGATGAGGCTGGGAGCTTGGCAGGGCCAGGAGGAGGAGGACCCTGAGCCCTTGCTAAGGTTTCTGACCTGTGTCCCCAGGGCAGTGGGAAGATACAGAGGCAGTGTTAGCTAGGGTTCTTTGGTTCTGTCAGAAGAAAAAATGACAACGAATTTGGTTGGAGATCTAATTGGCTTTTGTTCTACAAAATAGAATGAGAGCCTGCACTAGGCCATAGCAGAACAGTGGGTTCTGTAAGGTAAGAAAAAGGAAAGAGAACTGTAGCAAAAAAGCTTTTTCTTAAACTTTAGATTTTTTTTTGTATAGGTTAAAGCAGAGGGGACTTCCTTATTACACTGACTCAGGTAGACTGAAATCTCCTGTTTTCAGGAAAAACTGGTCTGTTTTGGGTTCTATCTGCTTCCTTAAAGTTTCAGTTTGATTATGTGGCACCGAACATGAGTGATTCCATTTTGGTGTGGTCTGGTCTACTGGGGCCTAGTACAGGAGCTCAGTCCAAAACAATGGCCTCCCATAATTTTTGTTTATCAGTCAAAAGCAACAAAATCCCACTCAAACTATTGTGAGAAAGATGAAGGGATGTCCTAAAGAGAACTGAAGAAATCAAAGAAGAATGGAACAATCAGGCCTGGGGAAGAAGAAGAGAGGAACAGCTCCAGGATCCGGGCTATGGGGATTTGTGTGCTGACCCTCCAGTTATAATGACTGCTTCCTTTACCAGGTTCCCACTGTGTGCCAAGAATTGCTCTCAGCACTTCATACATATGAGCCTATTTAATCCTAAATGGTGGGCTGGGCACAGTGGCTCATGCCTGCAATCCCAACACTGTGGGAGGCCAAGGCAGGAGGATCACTTGAGGCCAGGACTTTGAGACCAGCCTGGGCAACATAGCAAGACCCCATCTCTAGTTAAAAAAAAAATTAAATTAGAAAAAAATTCTTAAATGGTGAGGCCTCAGTAAGTGTGACTTATTATTATGATCCCCACTGCATAGGTGAGGATACTGAGGCATGGAGCACTTCCATGCCCAGAGTCACAGTTTGATGAGCAGTGGAGCTAAAATTTGAATGTAAGCAATATGGCTTCTGAGTTGCACTCTAAAACACTACCCTATGAAGCTGCCTTTTGCATCAGTCCAATCAGCATTTCTACCCTGTGCATCTTCACTTGAGATTAAAATTCCCAGGAGAGAACCTGATTGGTCCAGGGTGGACACCTGCCCACCTAGGGGTGGCCGGTGGGGCCAGATGCTGGGATTGTCAACTCCATCACACCAACACAGACAGAGGGGAGCAGAGCCAGAGGAAAGATGATGAGTGACCAGAAGACAAACATGGTGGTCCAGTTCTCTACCATGGAGGGGACAGAAGGAGAGGAATGAAGAGGTCAGATTCTAGGAATGTCACTCTGGCTATGTGGTGAAGGGGAGATAGAGGGTCCAAGAGTGGGGGCCAGGGTCCCCCCTGAGGACACTGGTCCAGCCCTCCTTTGGGAAATGCTCATGATTTCAGCCAGGGTGGTGGCTGGAGGTGTGTGGAGAAGGAGATGGATTTGGAGGATGCAAAAGCAATGATTAGTGGGATGGAGGAGCAGGGAAGGAGGTTCAAGTGGGAGGAATCAAGAAAAACTGAGCAACTGGTTTGATGGGATGGTGGAGGCAAAGGAATGGGTAGGGCCTCTCCTGAGTTCAAGTTGTCTATGGGATGTCAAGGTGAGATGCTTGGTCTAGAAGTCCAGAACTTTGCCACAATTACAGTCTCTACAGGCTGCCTTTTATTTTATTTTTTTGCGGCCCAGCAAGCTAAGAATCAGGGTGCCTTGTAGAGCAGGGGTTGGCAAATTTTTTCTGTACAAGGACAGATAGTGCACATTTGAGGCTTTGTAGGCCATATGGTCTTTGTGGCAACTATTCAACTCAGCTGTGGGAGCAGAAAAGCAGCCACAGACCCTACTTAATCAACTGGGCTGGACTATGTTCTAACAAAACTTTATTTATGGACACTGAAATTTGAATTTCATATCATGTCAAGAAATGGTACTTTTCTTTTCATTTTTTCCCCCGCCAATTTAAAAATGTTAAAATCATTCTAAGCTTGCCAGAGTCATATAAAGACAAGGAGCAGGGTTATAAATGATAAGTCAATGTAGGGTCATCAGTTGTAACAAATGTACACTCTGGTGGGGTCTGTTGATAATGGGGGAGGCTTTGCCTGTGCGGTGCCCTCCCAGCTACCTGGGAGGCTGAGGCCACGACTTTGAGACCAGCTGGGGCAACATAGTGAGACCCCATCTCGAAGAAGAAAAGAAGAATAGCAATTATGATGACAAACATTAACTCATTCTATATAAATTATACAAATCAAATATTGAACATAAAATAGTAGAAATTATGATTGTTGCAATTCTTCAATTGTTCTTATAATAGATTTTTAAAAATAATTTAAGATTTTTGGTCCTTGATAGATTAATGTCCCATCAAAATCACTTCCTTCTATGTATACAGTTGATTTTCTTTGTAAATTTTTGCAGAGTTGCAGCAGTCCATATTTATAATAATTCTTTTTTTTTTTTTGAGACAGAATCTCGCTGTGTCTCCCAGACTAGACTGCAGTGGTATCATCACAGCTCACTGCAACTCAAACTCCTGGGCTCAAGCAATCCTCCTGCCTCAGCCTCCCAAGTAGCTGGGACTAGAGGTGCACACCACCACACCTGACTAATTTTTTCTATTTTTTGTAGAGACAGGGTCTTCCTACGTTGCTCAGGCTGGTCTTGAACTCCTGGCCTCAAGCAGTCCTCCCACCTCAGCCTCCCAAAGTGCTGGGATTACAAGCGTGAGATGTCACACCCAGCCTCAAAGAGATATTTGTAAATCCATGATCATAGCAGCATTATTCACAATAGCTAAAATGTGGAAACAACCCAAGTGTCGTTTGACGGATGAATGGATAAGCAAAATACGGTACATACATACAGTGTACTGTTATTTGGCCTTAAAAAGAAAGAAAATGTTGAAATATGCTACAACAGGGATGAATCTTGAGGACATTATGCTAAATGAAATAAACCAATCACACAAAAAAATACCATATGATTCTACTTATATGAGATAGTTAGAGTAATCAAAATCATAGCTACAGAAAGTAGAATGGTGGTTGCCAGGGGCTGGAGAGAGGGCGAAGTGGAGAGCTATTGTTTAATGGGTATACAGTTTCAATTTTACAAGATGAAAAGAATTGTGGAGATGGTGGTATTACCAAAAGTTTGTCACTTGTCCCCGAGGCCGCATCATAAGAACAAGGACAAGTGGTTTGAGGAGAAGGAAAGAGGAGTTTGTTAATTGGCCAGCAAATGAGGAGGCTGGCAGACTCCTGTCTCAAAGCTCCAACGTCCTGCTTCTGAGCAGAAGTACAGAGTTTGAAAGGTGCTGATTCATCCCATCTTCAGCCAAGACAATCTTGTGACCTCTGCTGGGCAATTCCCCAGAGCCATCTCCTGTGGTGCAAAGAACAAAGGACACTCTCCTGTTCCTCCCGACCACTGGCCTGAGACAGGGATGTAGGTTTTACTTCTCAAAAAGGATGAGGGGGTTGTGAAGAGACAGAAAACATTTTTACCCTTTTTTAGGCCATTTTCTCTGTTACGGTGGTATTCATTGAACATTACAAATGTATTTAACACCACTGAACTATACACTTAGCAATAGTGAAGATGATAAATTTTGTTATATGTATTTTAACATAAAAACATTAGAAAAATTAATATCAATGTTACATGTTAATGAACTTTAGCAGTATTTAATATTTGTAGCAATGAAATTTCCATAATAACAAATAAGCAAGTGACATGATATGATTAGCAGGTCATTATATAACTATATTTAAGTTATATCTGTGTAATTCTCATTTTGTAGATTCCTTTTATTTTCTTTCTTTCTTTTTTTTTTTTTTAGACAGGGTCTTGCTCTGTCACCCAGGCTAGAGGGCTAGAGTGCAGTGGTGTCTTCATAGCTCACTGTAACCTCAAACTCCCGGGCTCAAGCGATCCTCCTGCCTCAGCCTCTTGAGTACCTGGGACTACCAGTGCATACCACCACACCCAGCTGATTCCTTTTCTTTTTATTTATTTTTGGGGTGGGGTCTTCTTATGTTGCCCAGGCTAGACTCGAACTCCTGGGCTCAAGCAATCCTCCAGCTTCAGCTTCCCGAGTATCTGGGATTACAGGTGGGAGGCACCTCACCCACCTCTGATTATCTCATTTAATCCCCACTACACATCCAGTGGTGAATTGAAGGAAGGAATGTAGGTCAAGGAAATACAATGACCTGAGATTTCTGGGCTGATTGGGTAAAACAGAGAGAGAAGTCTAGTATAATTTTCATGGCAGCTGGGTGAATGGTGGTGCCATTTGCAGACATGGGGATTAGCAGTAGGTTTGGAGAGGAGGAAGACAACGATGTGTGAAGGTCTAGACACACTGGGTGTTCAATATCTGAAGGTATATCCGTGTGGAAGAGTCTAATAAGCAGTTGGTGGCTGTGTGAGCCTGGAGCTGGGCAAAGAAGTCTGTATTAGAGATTTAAATTTGAGTATAATTATTAATAGTGTATAAATTATAGCTGTATGGATGGAATCACCTAAGGAAAGACTGATTGATAAAGAGAAGAGAATCCAGGATAAAAACATGAATAACAGCAACACATAAGATACAGGCTAGCTGGAAGTGGTGGCGTGTGCCTGTAATCCCAGCTACTCAGGAGGCTGAGGTGGGAAGATAGCTTGAGCCCAGGAGTTCGAAACTGTAGTACACTATGATCGCATCTGTGATCAATTGTAAATGATAGAAATCCAAAGGAAACTGATGTAAGCAAAAACAAAACAAAAGACTGTATTGAATCAGGAAATAGGACTAGCTTTTGGGTACGGCTAGATCCATGTCTCAGTGTCATTAGGTCACCACCAGTCACTGTGTCTTGGCTTTGTTTCGCTCTGGGTTAGCTTCTATTCAGGCAGACACTTCTCATGAGGCAGCAGATGGTAACCAGCAAATCCAGCCTTATATCCTAAAGTTTATCAATGCTCATAGGAAGAACAAGGTTCTTTCTTCACAGTCCCAGCAAAAGCCCTGGGGATAATTCTCCATGCTCTACATTGAGTCATTAGACACTTCCTGAACCATGACTAATTGGTTAGGCCTGGGCCATAAATTTATCCCTGGGTTGGTGGTGGGTTTGGCATTCCCTAATCCAAGAGGATTGTGAGGGGTAAAGAAAACGGAGACCCTTTTCGCAGTTAAAGGGGTAGTGGAGCCTGGGTACACAAAAGCCACCAGTGCGCATTACACAGACAATAGAGATAAACCCAGGAAGGAGGTGAAAAAAGAGTCGAAGGGTATAAGGTGCTCCTCACAGAAGAGCGGTATTGTTGGAAGCAAGGAAAGAGAAAGTTTGAAGTAGGACGTGTAGCAGCAGGGTCAGATGAGAGAGACTGAGGACAGAGCCATGTTCACTGGATCTAGCGCTGAGAGGTTTTATTTGGAGCAGGAAAAGCAAAGTGAGATTTCAATGGTTGAAGAGTGAGTGAAAGGCAAGGAGGCAGAAGCAGTATGTGTAGACAGTTGCTTCAAGTACTTTGGCTGTGAAGGGGAAGAAAGAGATGGTATAGTAGCCAATGGGGAGAGACTTGAGCCTGTTGAAAATAAAGAGCTAGGAATAATATTATCATATCTATCACTTACTGATCATTTACTATGCGCCCAACACTTCGCTACGTTCTAACATTACAAAACTTTGGCCCATGTGTTTTGACTTCAGAGTGGAGATTTTGTTAAAGAAATGGTCTAGCAAACAACGGGAATTTCAAAATATGTACCCACCTATAGTACGTGCATTCCTGTTAGCTACCATAGCTGAGCTTTCTTTGTTCCTATCTAGAGCCAATATCCCCTCTGAGCCACTAGACTCAAGGACATGGCCCCAGCAAATCTTCCCCTCTGTCCTATATCAACTTTTCTCTCTACTGGATCACCCCCATCAGTTTACAAACATTCTATTTCTCCCATCTTTAAAGAAACTTCTTGGCTGCGGGCAGGGGCTCACGGCTGTAATCCTAGCATTCTGGGAGGCTGAGGCTGGAGGATCGCTTGAGCCCAGGAGTTTGAGGTTGCTGTGAGCTAGGCTGACACCACCGCACTCTAGCCCGGGCGCCTCCAAAGAATTGTGTCCATTCACATCTCTAATTCCTCTCCTCTTACTCTCTTTTAATCCTGCTCTAATCTGGGTTTTGCTCCCAGGATTTCACTGAAACTGCTCTGGCCAAGTTCACCAATGACTTCTGCTTTGTTAAATTCCATGGTTAATTTTCAGTCTTCCCCTTGTTTGGCGCATTTGCTCCCCCCTCCTCCTTGATGCACTATCTTCTGTTGGTTTCTGGGACAACACATCATCAACTTCCCGTTTCTTCTCCGTCTCTCTGCGCTGCCCTTTCCTTCTCCCAGACCTCTCGGTGTAGGACTGCTCCAGGGCTCAACCTTTGCTCCTATTCTCTTCTCTATCTGCCTTTACTCCCTTGTTAATTTCATCCAATTTCATGGTTTAAATACCATTTGTGTGCCAGCAACCTCCATATTTATATTTCCAGCCCAGACCTTTTTTCTAAACTCTAGACTTACTTATTTTACCCAACAACACTGCTTGGATCTGCTTGCATATTGAATAGATATTTCAAGTTTAAGATGTTCAAAATGGAACTCCTAATCTCTCCCTCTCCCTCTGCTCCCCCAAAACCTGCTCCTACCATAGTCTTTCCCAACAAAATTAAGGGCAGTTTTCCGGTACTCCAGTCTCCAAATCCTTAACTCATTCTAGTGGCATACCAAGATTGGTGGAAGCAGGCAGTGGGAGTGGTCTGCCACAGTGTGGAGGATGTGGAGGAATATTTTATAACTTTTATTTTATTTTACTTTTTTTTTGTAGAGATGAGGTCTGGAGTACAGTGGTATGATCATAGCTCACTGCAGCCCTGAACTCCTGGCCTCAAGAGATCCTCCCGCTTCGGCCTCCCAAAGTGCTGGGATTGCAAGCATTATCCACCGTGCCTGGTCCTAACTTTTAGATATTGTTTAAAATTGCAGATACATCGTGATAACAAAATAGCAGACTAGCATTTGGTCTGTTTTATTATCATTTTTAAATTCTCTACAGAAAATGCACACCCTTATTGCTTGTTGCCTAAACCCGGACAGGGCCATCTCATCACCACAACCAGCCCCCTTCCTATGCTACTGTCTTTGGTTTCTCTCTTTTCTTTTCCCTCCCCGCTCATGTCTTCATTTAGGAAATCCTATTAACTCTACCTTCAAAAAATATCCAGAATCCAGCCTCTTCTTACTTACCTCCACTGACAGCACTTTTATCTGAGCCACCATCATCTTTTTTCCATGGGTACTGTAAACAGCCTGCAACGAGGTATCTGAGCCTCCATCCTGGACTTCCACAGTATCTTCCCAATACAACAGCCAGAGTAATTTTTTTAGAGACCTAAGTCAGATCGTGTCACAGCCCTGCTCAATATCCTGCCTGGCTCTGCATGACGTGCAGTCTCTGCAACAGCCCCCGGCCTCCCCTCCTGCTCTTCCTTCTCTTGCCTGCTCTTCCTGCTCCACCATTTCCGTCCTTCCCCCTCCACTCCCTTCAAGGACAGTCATTTAATGTGTATGTACCTGTGGAATTGTAATTAAGTATTATCGTAAACTAAAATAATACTTTAATAATAGTATTTTTGTATATTCAAGTTTAATTTATGAGAGTGGGACTGTGCTTCTTACTTTAAAATGTGTTTTCCATAACAGTGTGTTTTAAAGATCCATCTGTGGTGCTACCTATCTAGTCAATTGCTTCTAACCAATGCATGACACTCCACTGAGTGTATCCACCCCATTTTATCCTTCTGCTCCCCCAGCAGTGGACACCTCTTGTCTTATGGTCTCTGCAGCCACAAACAAGATCATGGTGAATACCCTGTACAAGCTGCTGCTGGGACCCTTGTAAGCATTTCTTTGGGATATATGCTAGGAGGCAAATTGCTGGATCATAGAATATGTTTACCTTTAATCTGATCAAGTCAGATATAGTGATCCCCAAAATGGCTGCAAGACCCCTCCCTGACAACATTCAGATTATCCGACTTTCTCTTTTTTGCTAGTCTAATAGTATGAAGTGATATCTTACCATGATTCTAATGTGCATTTTTCTGATGACTAATAAGCCTAAGCATCTCTTCAGATGCTTGTTAGCCTTTTGTTTTTCCTTTTCTGTAAATTGCCTGCTCGTTTACTCTTTGCCAATGTTGATATGCAGGAATTCATTATTTTTTAGTCCATTGTCAGTTTTAATTATTGCAAATGTCTTCTTCCACTGTCTTCTGCCTTTTTTTTTTTTTTATGAGACAGAATCTTGCTCTGTTGCCCCAGCTAGAGTGCAGTGGCATCATTATAGCTCACTGTAACTTCAAACTCTTGGGCTCAAGTTATCCCCCTGGCTCACCTCCCAAGTAGCTAGAACTACAGGCCCGTACCACCACACTTGGCTGATTTTTCCTTCTATTTTTTGTAGAGACAGGGTCTTGCTGTTGCTTAGGCTGGTCTTGAACTCCTAGTCTCAAGCAATCCTCCCGCCTCAGCCTCCCAGTGTGCTAGGATTACAGGCGTGAGCCACTGCACCTGGCCTGGGAGGCCTTAATTTAAAGTAATCTAAATGATTTGTGCTTTAGATTAAAAAAAATTTTTTTTTTTTAGAGATGAGATCTTGCTATGTAGCCCAGACTAGAGTCAAGTGGTTATTCACATGATCATCCATCTGTGCACCATCATGGTGCCCTGCAGCCCTAAACTCTTGGCCTCAAGGGATCCTCCCACCTCAGCCTCCTGAGCAGCTGAGTAGCTAGGTGCACATGACCATGCCCAGATGATTTAAATTTTATTTAAGGAATACTTAACCACTCGTAGGTCATAAATATATTCTCTTATACAGTAGTCCTCCCTTACCTGTGGATTCACCTTCCCTGATTTCAGTTACCTCACCAGATACCAAATCTGCTGGCACCTTAGTCTTAAACTTCCGAGCCTCCAGGACTGTGAGAAATAATTTTGTTATTTATAAATTACCCAGTTTGTGATATTTTGTTATAGCGGCAAAAACAGACTAGGACACCATTAGGAGTTACTCCTCCACTCTCCCCAGCCCCTGGCAACCACTAATCTACATCCTGTCTCTGTGGATTTGCCTATTCTGGACATTTGGAATAAATGGAATCATGCAATCTTTGGTCTTTTGTGGCTTCTATTTAGTGTAATGTTTTCAAGGTCATCTATAATGTATCACTACTTCATTCATTTTTATGGCTGGAAAATATAGTCCATTGTATGGATATCCCACACTCTGTTCATTCATCGATTAATGAACACTTGGGTTGTTTCCACTTTCTGGCTATTATGAATAATATTGCTATAAACATTTGTGTATAAGTTTTTGTGTGGACATATTTTTAAATTTTCTTGGGTACATACCTAGGAGTGGAATTGGTGGGCCACATGGTATGTTATGTTTAATTTTTTGAGGAACTTACCTATATCTGAGTTTGGAATCAAGATTAAACACATGGTTCCACTTCCTACTAAAATGGCAAAATGGCATGGGCTGCTGCCTCCTCCCCCCAAGTCACTTCCTGAAGAAACTCTAGCTGAAACAGATCCAGAAGATAAGAAGCCAAAACAAAAGGAAGAAAGCCCTGGGAAGACTATTTTTAACTGGTGTGTGTGTGTGTGTGTGTGTGTGTGCATACACATACACGCATCTGAGGCAGAGGGTGGCCTGCAGGACTAGGAAAGGATAAATTAGTAAAAAGCAGTTTAAATTCTGCTTTTGTCTCTCCCCCACCATTGCCTTGGTTCAGTCATTCCCTGGCTGCTCACTGCAGAAATCTGGGGTCACGGGCCAGACATTTGGGGCAGGGGTCTACAGTGGTCACAATAGGATAGTGGGAATCAGATGGTGCCTGACCAGCTGTGGGCATTGAACTTCCACCCCCACTCATCCCAAGTCCCAAGTGCGGGTTATAGTTTGTTTCCCCAGGGTTTGGAGGTAAAGCCAAAAGGGCTTCGTGGTGTTCACTGGGGCTGACTGAGCCTGGGGCTGACCTTTCCCTCTCCCCACTTCTCCAAAAAGCATTTCTGGACAGAGGAGTCAATAACCCCTTGAAAACATGAGCTGACATGCCAAATTAAGAGGACATCAGATGAGTATAACTCCCTCAAAAGGAAAACAACAAACCAGATTACCCATATTATCAGAAACAAAGGTCTTAAAAACAAAGGTCCCAAAAACTTAACATAAGAATGATAAAAATACACTAAAGAGATATGAAAAGTATTAGCAATATGAAGAATAAACAAGAAGTTATTTTATTTTATTTTATTTGCATATTTATTTTTTGAGACAAGGTCTTGCTCTGTTGCCTGGGCTACTGTGCAATGACATCATCATAGCTCACTGCAACCTCAAACTCCTGGGCTCAAGTGATCCTCCTGCCTCCGCCTCCTGAGTAACTGGGACTACAGGCATGAGCCACCACACCCAGCTAATTTTTCTATTTTTTTGTGGAGACAGGGTCTCACTCTTGTTCAGGCAGGTCTCAAACTCCTGGCCTCAAGGGATCCTCCCACCTCAGCCTCCCAAAGTGTTATACAGGCATGAGCCACCGTGCCTGGCCAAGAAATAATTTTAAAAGAACAAAGTGGAAATATTAGCCATGAAAAATATAATAGATGAAATAAAGGACACTGTAGATGGGATAAATGGTTGAATGGATACAGCGGAAGAATGAATTATAGTCATGTGTTACTTAATGAAGGATATGTTCTGAGGAATGTGTCTTTAGGCAATTTCATCATTGTGTAAACATCATAGAGTGTACTTACACAAACCTAGATGGTGTAGCTTACTATACACCCAGGCTATATGGTACAGCCTATTGCTGTTAGGCTACAGACCTGAACAGCATGTTACTGTAGCAATTGTAACACAATGGTGAGTATTTGTGTATATAAACACAAAAAAAGTATGGTATAAAAGATAAAAAGTGGTATGCCTATACAGGGCACTTAACCATAAATGGAGCTTGCAAGACTGGAAGTTGCTCTAGGTGAGTCAGTGAGTGAGTGGTGAGTGAATGGGAAGGCCTTTTATACTACTGGCTGCACAGTAGGTTTGTTTATACCAGTATCATCACAAACATGTAAGTAATACATTCCACTATGACGTTACAATGGCTACAATGTCACTAAGCGATAGGAATTTTTCAACTCCATCATAATCTTATGGGATCACTGTTGTATATACTGTTTGTTGTTGATTGAAACTTGCTTACGGGGTGCATGACTGTAATGAGGTTTAAGATCAGATTGAGGAAGTCTCTAAGAAGAAAGAAAGGAAGGATAAAGGAATGGGATATAGAAAAAAGGTGTTATGAAACATGGAGGAAAGAAGTAGAAGGGCCAATATTTTAGGAGAGTAGAGAGAAAATGTATTTTTATTTATTTGTTTGTTTGTTTTTTGAGACAGAATCTTGCTCTGTTGCCCTGGGTAGAGCGCAGTGGCATCATCGTAGCTCACTGCAACCTCCAACTCCTGGGCTCAAGTGATCCTCCTGCCTCAGCCTCCCAAGTAGCTGGGACTACAGGTGTGCACCACCATGTCCGGCTAATTTTTCTATTTTTAGTAGAGATAGGATCTCGCTCTTGCTCAGGCTGATCTCGAACTACTAAGCTCAAGCAAGGCTCCCACCTCAGCCTCCCAGAGTGTTGGGACTACAGGTGTGAGCCACAGCACCTGGCCGAAAATACATTTTTAAATGAATGAAATTGAAAATTGAGAGGGCTCATGACGTGCCAAAGAGGAATGAGAAGACAAATCCTGAACATATTTTGGTGAAATTTAAGAATATCAATGCAAAAGAGGAAATTCTAAAAGCTTTTAATCTGAAAGAATAGAGAAGTTCCAAAAGAATAAAAAAGAATGATAGAGTAGCTGCTTCTCACAAATAATTTAAAAAGAATAAAAAGTAGTATTGGAATTAGATTTCTCAATAGAAACACTAGTTAGGAGGTAGCAATGGAATATATCTTTGAAAAGACTGAAGGAAAATAATTTTGAACTGTCCAAATTATCATTTGCTATAGTTTGGTTTGTTTGATGCCTCCAAATCTCATGTTGAAATTTGATCCCCAATGTATAGATTAATGTTTTCCCTGGGGGCAGAGGTAAATGAGTTCTCACTCTGTTAGTTCCTACTACAGCTGGTTGTTAAAAAGAAACTGGCACCTGCACTCTTTCTTGCTTACTGTCTTGTCATGTGATCTTTGCACACACTGGCTCCTCTTCCCCTTCCATCACGAGTAGAAACAGTCTGAGGTCCTCACCAGAACCCAAGCTGATGTAGGCACCATGTTTCTTATGGAGCCTGCAGAACTATGAGCCAAAAAAACCATTTTTATTTATAAATTACCCATCTTCAGGTAGTCCTTTATAGCAAAACAAACAGACTAAGACATCATTCAAATGTGAAGGTGTAATAATAAAAATTGTTTCAGGCATGCAAATCCTCAGAAGTTTTGCCACACAAAGATTCACATTGAAAATGTTCTTGGAGGGGCCAGGCACGGTGGCTCACACCTGTAATCCTGGCACTCTGGGAGGCCGAGGCGGGAGGATCGCTTGAGCTCAGGAGTTCGAGACCAGCCTGAGCAAGAGTGAGTATTAAAAAAAAAAAATGTTCTTGGAGAGAATATAAAAACAGAAACAAATTCAGGAGATGCTGTAAGAGGTATGAAGTAAGGTTAATCAAAATCTTTGAGAAGGCTTGCTGTAGTCTTAAAACAACAAAACAAAAATGAGAAAAAAGGCTAATACCTCCCCCCAGAAGGAAAAAATTATATTCACAAAAACCCAATATTAAAACTTCAGACAATATCATTATGATGGTTCGGGTGACACCAATGTACATACATAAAAGCATGCTAAAGTCTTCATCTTATTAGAGGAAACATAGATATCTGATTTAAAAAGGAAGAAGGGAGAAAAAAGAAAAAGCAGACGAAATTAAATAAAAGAGATGAAAGAAATGTCTGAGTATGTTAGTAATGGTAATAAGTATAAAGGACCCAAATTCACAAAAAGTCAGGGTTTGTCAGATTGAATTAAGAAAGTAAGATTCATAAGGGCATGAAAGAGGAAAAGAAGAGAACTTCCAGGTAAACTGCAACCAACAGTAATCTTGTGTAGATATATTTATATTAGAAAAAATAAACTTTAAGACAAAAAACAACACTAGGGATAAAGAAGACCACTGATATAATGATAAAATATTCAATTCACCAAGAAACAAAAATTCTAAACATGTATGCTCCTAATAAAATAGCATGAATACACATAAAGCCACTATAAATAGAACTACATAGAGAAATTGCAAAATTCATCTTTATATGGGGGGATTTCAATACATCTTTCCTAATTAATAAGTCAGTCAGACAAAAAACTCATCAAAGTTCAAGAAGATTTGAACAACGTGATTAACCAACCCTTCCTAATGGACATATATGGAATAATGCATTCAGCTATTAAAGCATATGTATTCCTCTCAAGTTTGTGGAACACTTACAAAAATTATGTCACAACAAATGTTGGTGAGGATATGGAGAAATCTGAACTGCTGGTGGGAATATAAAATGGTTCGGCCACTATGGAAAACAATTTGGCTGTTCCTCAAACAATTAAACATATAGTTATTATATAATCAAGCAATTTTAACCAACAGACCCAAGGTATATACCCAAGAGAAATGAAAATATACGAAGGCTGTCGGGAAAGTATCCAGCCATGTACTATGAAAAATAGAGACACTTATTGAAGAAGGTACAAGATACAAGAAACATTGTACATAGGACAATGACACCTCAGTCCCCTTCAAAGTAGGCACCTTGGGACCCCACACAGTTCTCCCAGCATCTCTTAACCTAACCTGTACATGTTCAACATTCTCAGGTGTTCTGCTTGTTGCAGGCCTTCCAGAACATGGATCACTTTCAACAGATCTTGACCATCTTTGAAGTGTTTGTGCCACACTTTTATTTGCGCTGCACTCATTGCATCATCCCCAAAAGCCTTCTGAATCATCTGAATAGTTTCCAGGGAGGAATGTTGAAGTTTAACGCAAACTTTGATGCAGATTCATTGTCCTATTTGCTCAGTCATTTTGAATGCGACAGCCACACAGTGCACAGGCTCACTCAACAGTGTCTAGCGCCCTACTGACTAGTACAGCGAGGGCGTCATTGTTCACGCATGCGCACCCCAGTCCACTCTCCTTGGCTGCCAGGTTACATCTATGTTGCACAAACCATCTCATTATATTATATTATATTATATAGTAACAATGGCTGGATACTTTCTGGACATCTCTGTATGTTCATATAGAAACTTATACACGAATGTTTATAGCAGCATTATTCACAATAGCCAAAAGATGGAAACAACCCAAATGTCCATCAATGGAAGAACGGATAAACAAAATGTGGTCTATCCATATAATGAAATATTATTAGGTCATGGAAAAGAATGAAGTACTGATGTATTCTACAACTTGGATGAACCTTAAATATAGTATGCTAAGTGAAAGAAGCCAGTCACAAAACACCACATATGATTCTGGTCATATAAAAGTCCAGAATAGGAAAATTTATAGAGACAAAATAGTTTAGTGGTTGCTTAGGGCCAGGGCTGGGGAAAATGGGAGGTAGGAGGGGCTAGCTGAAGGATACAGGGCTTCTTTTTGAGATGACTGAAACGCTCAAAAATTAACTGTAATGATGTTTGCAGGTATCTGTGAATATGCTAAAAGCATTGAAATAATTGTATACTTTAAGTGAACAAATGATGTGATGTATAAATTATATCTCAATAAAGCTGTTGAAAATTAGTTAGATAATAGCCATAAAGCAAGTCTGAACAGATTTAAAAGAATAAGTATCATGAAAGCATATCACAACACTATTAACTTAGAAGTCATTAGTCAAAAGATTTTTCAAAACCTTTGTATATTTAGAGATTTTAAAAACAATTTCTAAAAAAGACATGAGTCAAAGAAATCACACTGGAAATTCAAAAATGCATAGAACTAAATTATTATAAAATACTACCTACTAACATTGTATGATGCAGAGAAAGTACAATCTCAAGGGAAATGTATGGCTTTAAATATTTATATTAGAAAATAAGAAAAGCTGAAAAAATAATAAGTTCAATATAAAAGAAAAAACCGACAGTGTAAACCCAGAAACATAGGCTTAAGGATATAATAACTAAAATAATTAAGAGTGGATATCAATGAAATAGAACCAAAGTCAAAACTGTTTCTTTGAAAATCCAACAAAATAGACAAATTTCTGGTAAGATTTAATGAGAATAAAAAGAGAAGGCACAAATATATAAGTAAAATAGGGGATGTAACCATAGATAATATATAGATTTAAAAGATTGGCCGGGTGTGGTGGCATTCTGGGAGGCCAAGGCGGGAGGATTGCTTGAGGCCAGGAGTTCAAGACTAGCCTGAGCAAGTGCAAGACCCCATTTCTACTAAAATATCAATAGAACCATTAGCCAGGCATGGTGGTACGTGTCTGTAGTCCTAGCTACTTGGGAGGCCAAGGCAGGAGGATTGCTTGAGCCCAGGAGTTTGAGGTTGCAGTGAGCTATGGTGACAGAGCAAGACTCTGTCTCAAAAAAAAAAAAAAAAAGGTAAAACTATCATAAACTTTATGCTAATAAATTTGAAAATACTTATGAAATGGACTACTTCCTGGAAAATATAACTTAAAATTTTTTCTCAAGAAAAACAAAGGCAAGTAATCTTTTTTTTTCTTTTTTAAGCACTTGGTCATGTAAACAGAGGCAAGTAATCTCATAACAATTAAAATTGCACTCTTGAACATTTATCCCAGGAAAATGAAGATTGTGTTCACATACACATACACAAAAGCCCTGTACACAATTGTTCATAGCTGTTCTATTTGTAATAGCCAATAATTGTAAACAACGAAAATGTCCTTCAGCAGTTGAATCTGATGGTACATCCACACCACTGAATACAACTTACTCAGCAGCGAAAAGGAACAAAACATTAACACACGCAGCAACTTGGATGGAACTCAAGAAAATTACACTGAGTGAACAAAGTTGGTCTTAAAAGGTTGCGTACCGTATGATTCTATTTATAAAACATTCCTGAAATAACAAAATTATAGAAATGAAGAAAACATAGGTGGTTGTCAGAGCTTACAAATGGGGGCAGGGGAGGAGGTGGGTAGGGGAGGTAGGACAGTAGTAATGGATATAAAGAGGTAGCAGGAGGGATCTTTGCAGTGTTGGTGGTTCTGTGTCTTGACTGTGATGCTGGTTACATGAATCTAACATGTGATAAAACTGCACAAAAGTATACACACATACACCCACAAATGAGTGCATGTAAAACTGGGTGAGCTGTGTAACAAGGCCAATTTTCTGGTTTTGAAATTGTACTATAGTTATGCAAGATGTTACCACTGGGGAAACTGGGTGAAGGGTACACAGGATTTTCCAGTATATTTTTTGCAACTTCGTGTGAGTCTATAATCTATAATTATTTCCTAATTAAGAGTTTTTTTTTAATTGAAGCAGTAAACAACTTCTAACAATGAAAACACCAGGACCTGATGGTTTTACAGGCAAATTCTGTCACCTTTCAAGAAACAGATCATTCTAATTTTCTATAACCTCTTTCAGAGCAAAGAAAAAGAGGGGCTACCTCCTCCACCCCAATTCCATGAGGCCAATATAACCTTGATACCAAATCCAGATAAAGAAAAAACAGAGACAGGAAATTACAGACCTATTTCACTTGTGAATATAGGTGCAAAGATCCTAAACAAATTACCAGTGAAATTAACCAATTATGAAAAAAGGAAACAATACAGTATGACCAACTTGGCATTATTGTAGGAATAATATATCTACATATTGGACTATCAATAGATGTCATTCACTATAGTAACAGATTAAGGAGGAAAAAAATAATATAATCATTTCAATAAATACAGGAAAATTATTTTACAAAATAGAAGGGTAACCCACTTACAGCATCACCAAAAAACTGCAACAAATGTTACCTTAAATGTGGAAACTTTAGAAGCACTTCCTTTAAAATCATGAACCTGATATGTGTGCCCACTATCACTATTTCCATTCAACTTTGTGGTTGCAGTCCTAGCCAGTGCATTAAGACAATAATAAATTTGAGGCATTAGTATTGAAAAGAAAGATATGAAATTGTTGTTATACTCAGATGATATTATTATTATCACTATTTTGAGATGGGGTCTTGCTATGTTGCCCAGGCTCATCTTGAATTCCTACACTCAAACAATCCTCCTGCCTCGGCCTCCTGAGTGGCCTGGACTACAGGTGTGCACCACTACCTGCTTTTTTATATGTATATATGAAATATATAAAACCACAAAGGAATCTACAGACAAGTTATTAGAGCAATAGAAGAGTGTAGCAGGGTGGCTGGTTAACAAGGTCAATACATAAAAGCAAACTGCAATTCTATATATGTGCAACAATTTTTGTGATGTAATTATACAAAGAAACCATTAAAATAGCAACAAAACTACGAAATACTCAGTAATAAATCTACCTAAAAATGTAAGAGCTAGCCCATATTTATAATAGGAATACAATATCAGAAATACGGCAATTTTCTACAAGTTGATCTATAGATTCAATTGAATTCTCTTTCTCTCTCTCTCTCTCTTTTTTTTTTTTTATTTGAGAAAGGTCTCTCTCTGTCGCCCAGGCTGAAGTTCAGTTGCATGATCATAGCTCAACACAGCTTCATAATCCTGGCCTCAAATGATCCTCCCACCTAGACCTCCCCATGTGCTGGGATTACAGGCATGAGCCACTGCACCCGGTCTAGATGCAATGTATTTCTAATCAAAATCAGACAGGATTGGATTGACAAGTGGACTCTGAAATGTATATATAAGAATAGAAGACAAGAATAGCCAAGATCAAATTTTTTAAACTTTTTAACTTATTATTACATGTATTTGAAATTTTCTACAAATAGATTTTTGTAAAATTTATTTGTAAGAATAAATAAAAAGATTAAAAAAAATCTTGTCTGTTCTTGGCCTTTTCCTCTTGGTGTATTATAATAAAGCTTCCATGTATTCAATATTCAGCTTTGACAATTATCAATTCATGGCCAATCTTGCTTAATTTAGACCCTCTTCTACTTCCCCCACTTTAGATTATCTTGAAGCAGATCCCAGACATTACATCATTTTATCCTAAACAGGGAACTTGCTTTCAATGTTTTGACAATATAGCTGCAAGAGGAATCTTTTTGCTCTCAAGTTACTCACACATTCCAATAAAATAAAACAAAAGTGGAAGTTAGATTACATTGTTTACCTTAAATGTATTTTCAAATTTCTTTTTAATCTTGCCAATTGAACAATACGTACAACTAAAATTTACAAAGAAAGAAAGAAGTTACCCTTTCTTTTTAAACAATCCAGAAGAAAATGGTTAACCCAAATACACCACGCAAATAAATGGACTATAGAACTGATTTACTTCAGACATGAATTTTAGCCTCAAATTTTGCTAATTGCTTATCATAATTATGGAAAAATTTGGCCCATATTCAATTTTGTTACAGTATATGTAGACTATTACTCTTTCTAAAAAATGACACATACACACTCCAGATAAAATTTGGCATACAAAGTGAGGTTTTCCAAGGAACTGTCTATAGGAAGTAGTCAAGGACATACCAGGTAAAATGATGCTAGGTGCTGGGTCAAATTAAAGGAAGATTTGCAGGTGTCATCTACTTCCATGATAGAAACATCATTCCTGCAATGATAACAACTATAGCAGTGATTGGATACCCTGAGAGTGGTAGTCACATTCTGATTTTGAGGTGTGTCTCCAGGTTGATGATCCCAAGAAAGCAGTATGAGACTACTGATAAGGATAAATATTTCACAAATGTCATACCCAAATGTGTGGCTATGTGGAAAAACAACTCACTTTTTAATTTGATCACCTAGAACAGACCATAAAAGCTACACATTAGCAAATAATTTCCTAAGACATTTCTATTTTTTCCTTTCTTTTCTTTTTTTTTGAGAGACAGGTTCTGGCTATGTTGCCCAGGCTGGAGTGCAGTGGCTATTCACAGGTGTGATCCCACTACTGATCAGCACAGGAGTTTTGCCCTCCTCACTTTCTGACCTGGGCCAGTTCATACCTCCTTAGGCAAGTTGGTGGTCCCCTGCTCCTGGGAGGTCACCATAGTGATGCCCAACTTAGGGTGAACACCCAATGGACACAGTACACTACAGCCCAGAACTTCTGGGCTCAAGCAATCCTCCTGCCTCAGCCTCCTGAGTAGCTGGGACTACAGACATGCACCACCATGTCTGGCCAATTTTTAAATTTTCTGTAGAGACAGGGTCTCACTATGTTGCTCAGGCTGGTCTTGAACTCCTGGCTTCAAATGATCCTTCTGTTTTGGTCTCTTAAAGTGTTAGGATTACAGGCATGAGCCACTGTAAGGCCTTAGCTGGCATTTATTTTTGTTTTAAGTATGCCTCTTATAATTTCATTCAATTGTAGAGTTCATGTCTTTTATGGGTAAGTTTAACCCTTTTATATTTATTGGAATTACTCTTAAGACTTTTTCCAGCTATATTTTATTAAAATATTTCTCATCTATTGTACTTTCTTTTTGTTCTTCCTTTCACTTCTCCTGATGAAGTTTTCTTATGCTGGCTTAAAAGTTATAAACGCTATTTTTATATTTGTGGTAATTGCCCTTAACTTAAAACCCATACTCCTGTTTATTTAATTTCTACCAATTTCTAACATTTACCCATATCTATCTATTCACTAACAAGCAAGTACTTTTTCATCCTTCTCATGTGCCATTGACAATATGACCCTTTATGGTCATATGGTCAAAAATTTTAGTTCTGGGATTTTATTAATGAAATCTCTAATTTCTCTTTTCCTTTGGTATTAGCTTTTCTTCTTTTCTGACCATCTTTCTTTAGCCAACGATATACTTTACTTTCCCTCTTTCTTGCATGTATTGAGTTTGTGTCCATCCTGTACTCATCAGTGCTTTTGCACTGCCCTGACTTGACCCCATGTCCCTGCAGGATGGGCAAAGGGACAGCCACTGTCTTCTCAACACTTACTCACATGCCAGCCTCAATTTTCCTGAGGTTTCTTGTTTAGAAATCATAGTTTCCAAACCTGTGGCTTCATTTTTTTCATTAGTTTTGGATAATTAGCCTTTTCCTGTCAAATAGATGTTCCTCATTCTTTCCTGCCTCTCCTTTTGGTTTTCCTGTGTGTTAAAATGACTCATCCTCTTTTCTATCCTTTTGTCTCTTTATGTTTCATTTTGGATATTTTCTCCACCCAATCTCTAAATTAGCTAATTCACTCTTCATCAGTGTTTAGTGCTGTCAAACCTGATTATTATATTTCCCAGTTATAAAATTTCTATTTGACTGTTTTGTATAGTTTCCACTTTTCTGCCAAAACAATCAAGCTTCTATTTATTTTCTTGAAAATAAGAAACAATCTGATGACTCCAATATCTAGGGTTTTTGTGGGTTCTTTTCAAGTGCCTATTTTTCTTGATGTTTGGGGTTTTTTTTTGTTCATGTTATCTTGTTTTCTAGTATGTGTGATTATTTTTGTTTGCAGACTGAATATTGTTTTGCATAAATATTCATAAATAATTTGAGGCCTAGGATGAAATATCTTTATCCAGAGAGGATTGTTTTCTGCCAGGTACCTGGAGAAATTGGCACTCTGGGATTACCTTAATACGATTTCAGGGTTTGAAATGGTTTGAAGCTGAGTTATGGTCGGTGTAAGGACTTGTCTGCTCTATTCACTATTACTTTTAGAGTGTGGTCCTTTGAGACCCAATCCAAAGTGAGAGCTCACTAGACACTCTCCCCCTTAGCAGGTTCTGGACTGCAGTCTCTGTTCCCCTAACTGCTCAAGGCTATTAAATACACAACTCATCCTCTTACCTATCTCTCAGGAAATGCCTCCCCTGGAAGAGTACATGTGGAGCTTACACCCCTTTCTCTCCTTTCCCAGATGCTGGTTCAGTAATTCTTCACTAACTTGTTAGATTTCTAATAATATCAAGCAGAGATTTTTTTATGTTTTTCCAGTTTTACTAGTTTTCCTCAGTGGGAGGGTTGGTCAGAATTACATAGTCGCCAATTGTGGAAGCCCAATCCTCCCTCACTCCTATCTTCCTGTGGAAAAATCACTCTAATAACGATGATCTCCCAAGAAACAAACTGACAATAGAAATGCTAACAGTGTAACCACTACCCAAGCATCAAAACAATGAACGAAAGTGCCACCCAAGGGAGATTCAACAAATATACAAAAACACAAGTGTAACATTGTTGAAAAAGTAACTCAAATTCACCATGATAACAAAATATCTTTCCAGAAAATTAGGGGAATCTAAACTTTGCTTGAGAATGCTCTACTTTCAGTTTATAAATACCACATTATAGGAACTTTTACCAGCCAAATAGTTTGTTGTAAGAGAGAATGAAAGTCTGTGGAATTGTATGGCATTTGTTTATTCTGGAATTTGTTCTCAGCCATCAGCATGGCCAGGTTGGCTGATTTACCGGTAAGTCTTAGACCATACTTTGAGAACCACTACCTTATAAAGGAAGAAGTAACATTTGACGTTCCTGAACCAAGGCTTTCTAGAATGGCCTTCAAGAAAAGTTTCTCTCTTGAGATCTCTGTAGGTCTTTTTCTGATTAGATTACAACAGAATGGATCAGTTTTCTCCTGATTAGATTAAAAATACCCTTCTCAACCATCCTTTTCTTGGGGTTGCGCTACTGTCCAATGAGCAAGTAGTGAGGATGGTACTGCTAACACCTACACAACCCGCATGCATCAACTAGAGCTTTGCTTTACTTTGGTGCAATTTTTGGAAAAAACAAGTCTCTTTTCCACAATAGAAAAAATAAAAAAAATACAAAAAAAAAACCACCCTTCTCAAATCCACCCTAATCCTCTCCCTGAGTCAGCTTGATCAGATTTTTATGCTTCACAAACTCCCAAAGATTGATGATATTATCTATTACGTATCTGTTTAACCGATGCATCGTGAAGATTCCCAAGTTTTAGGCATGATTTGGAAGTTGCCTTGCCCAGACAATTCTCAGCAAATAGCCTTAGACAACATGTTTGGATAAATGCTAATCCATTTCCTAACCTCTCCAAGCCTTCGTTTTCTCATCTTTAAATGGGAATAATAATGTCATGTCATAGATGTTTTGGGAGTTTTAAATGAAATAATGAATATAAAAGTCTTAGCACAGTGCATGGCACACAGGTAAGCCTCTGATAACAGGACAGTTTTAAGAGTTTGTTGGAGGCAAAGCTCTAAAAGGGTTATTTTGGGGCTGGGCAGAGGCCTTGGGCCCTTGAAAGCAATTCCTTAAGGGAGACCAGGGATGGGTGACAAGTATTCAGTTGGGATTGCATCATTTGGCTAGATGGGGTGGGTCCTGAAGGCTGGTACCGCATAGCTGTGGCTAAACTGACATTAGAATCTCTACTCCCAAGTAAATTAGGGAGTTAGTCATGCATCTCAGAATGAAATCATGGAGCACAGAGCCTGGGAAGAGTCTGAAAATTTTTAACTTTCTCATGTCTGCTAAGTTTTCTCCTCCTGCAGATTTTCCTATTATGGTTACCTAGCACTCTGCAGCGTCCTGGCCTCATGGGGCTAAATGCTTTATCTGCTTTATTTCATTTAGCGCTGTTATATTAGCCCCATGTTGCAGGGGAGAAAATGGAGGCTCAGAGAGGTTAGGTGAGTAATTTCTGGCCTGGCTCCAGAGCTGGATCTCTGAATATATCATATTACTTATAGGATTGTTAAATTTGAGTGTTGACACTCTAAATAGCTGTTGAATTCATTCATTTAACATTTAATGAGCAATTACTATATGCTGTGCACTAAGTTGGTCTCTGGGGATTCAGAAGTGAATATAACATCACTACAACAACAAAACAGCTACATTTATCGAGTACTAATTCTGTATGAGACACCTTACATGTGTTCATTTAACCATAATAAGCAGCCTGTGAGAAGAGAATTGATATCCTTATTTTACAGATTGGGGAGCTGAGACCCAGAGATTTGCCCAACGTCACACTGCCAATAAATAGCAGAGCTCAGGATCTTTAACTTCCAAGTCTTGTTCAGAAATGAAAAATCTCATTTTTTTTTTCCAGCAAAAGTAACATTCTTTTTTTAAAAAAATAAAGCTAATATATGCTCAATTTAAACAATATGAGTGCTGATTTTCTCACACACTTGCAGAACCATGATGTAAACAATCATTTTAATTTTGGCCAGCATGTTTAATAGGTAAAAATATTATATTTCAAAGTTGCATTTCTTTTATTAGCTATTTTTTCTCATCTTTTACAGTTTTATTTATTTATTTTTTTTTGAGACATGCAGTGGCATGATCACAGCTCCCTGCAACCTCAAACTCCTGGGCTCAAGCAATCCTCCTGCCTCAGCCTCCGAGTAGCTGGGACTACAGATGCATGCCACCAGGACCAGCTAATTTTTAAATTTTTTGTAGAGACAGGGTCTTGCTATATTGCTCAGGCTTGTCGGGAACTCTTGGCCTCAAGAAATCCACCTGGCTTGGCCTCGCAAAGTGCTGGGATTACAGGTGTGAGCCACCATGCCTTGCTTCATCTTTTACAGTTTTGAGATATATTTCACATAACCATAAAATTCACTCATTTAAAGTGTACAGTCTGGAGTGGTGGTGTGTGCCTGTAGTTCCAGCTACTCTGGAGGCTGAGGTGGGAGAAGCTTGAACCCAGGAATTGAGAGCAGACTGGGCAATCTAGTGAGACCCCATCTCTATTAAAAAAAATAAAGGAAGTATATAGTTCCGTGGTTTTTAGTATATTCACAGAGTTTGCAACCATCACCACAATCTAATTTTAAAACTTTTTCAACACTCCCAAAAGAAACCCCATATCCATTAACAGTACCTCCCCATTCCTGCTCCTCCATCCCTCAACCCTAGGCTACCTATCTTTTATGTTTTTTGGCCATATGTGATTTTTTAATGTCTTTGTCTACTTTGGATTTTTTTATTGATAAGAGAAGTTTTGTATTTATCATGATGATTAACCATTTGCCTACCATGTATGCTGCAAATATTTTTAGCCATTTTCTCATTTGTTCTACTTTGTTGATGGCATCTCTTCCTGTACAGGTTTACATTTCTTACAATCTTTGTCTTTATGATCTATTGATTTTGATTCATGATTATAAAGATTTTCCGTCCTCCAATTATAGAGTTTTGCCTGCTAACATCTTCTGGTCTTTTATAGCATCGTGGTTTGTCTAAGTTTTCAAGCTATCTTGAGTTTAGTTTGAGATAGTATACCTGTACCTTATCAAATACTAGTGATTTGAAAAGTCACTTTCATCAAATGGCCACATTTCCATTCATTTCCGAAACTGGACAGAATGACAACAGCTATCATTAAAATTCAGTGCTTACAGGCAGGGTCGGCTTCAAGTCCTTTGTTTAATGTTCTGCTGCCGCCATCTTGAAATTCGTAATAATTTTTGAACCAGGGGCCCCGCATTTTTCATTTTGCACTGGACCTCGCAAATGATGTTGTTGTATTGCTTACAGTCCCAGGCACTGTACTAAGCACTTGACATATATTATTCCACTTAATCCTTACGGCCATTTCTGTTAAGTAGGTGTCATCATTTTCCTCCTTATTTTGCAAATGGGGAAACGGAGGCAGGTAGATTAGATAAGGCCACAGAGCTAGAAAGCTGCAATAAAGGGCTTTGAACCCAGCACTCGAAGGCCAGAGCCGCGCGGTCCATCACCGCCGCAGGCTGCTATGCTGGGGGCGAGCTTGCGAGGGCGCGGAGAGCGCGCGGCGCTGCGTCCGAGCTTCCCGAGCGTCCCCGGAGCGACCCCGCGCGCCCAGCTCCGGGCTGTGCGGGCCCGGGCGCCGCGCGCACCATGCGCGCTCAGGTGCGGGCCGGCGGGACCCCGCCTTCTGCCCTGGCGGCGCGCGCTCGCCCAGCGGGCGGGCCCTCGCGCGCGCAGCGGTTGTGTTGCCTGCGAGTTTCCCGAGTTCACACAGGCCCCGGGTTGGCATGGCAACCAGGCAACCTGTTCCAGAGCCGTCAGCCTTCTCCGCACATGCCGCTGCCACCGCCGGGGCCGGGGCCAGAACCTATCCCATGATGCACCGCGCCAGCCCAGTCCCCAGTGGGCCGCCATGTTGTCGGAGTGAAAGGTAAGGGGGAGCGAGAGCGTCGGAGAGAGAAGATCGGGGGGCTGAAATCCATCTTCATCCTACCGCTCCGCCCGTGAGTATCCACACCCCGCCGGCCCCAAATGCTGCTCCGGACCCCTAGCGAGCAGATTGTCCCTTCGTATTGGTGTTTGGGAGCGGTTGGGAGGGTGAGAAGGGCTTTGGAAAAGCCGCCGGGGCCCTGGCTGAGGCTTCTCACTTGCTGTTCCTCGTACATGTTTTGGAGTCAGCAGCAAGGCCCCTATTGTTATCAAAGGAGGGAGGGGGTGGGGAGCGGGGTCGAAGCGAGGAAAATGCCGGGGGTTTAGGCCCTGGCCCAGGGCGTAGACGTGCTTCTACATTTCTGTTCGGCCTTGTTGGGAGCCCCCGAAGATTGATGTTGCTATTCGGCTTGCTTTTTTTGATGGGTTTGCGAAGCCCCGAGTGTAATGTGTGGCCATGAAGTGTAATTCTGGGCCACCCTGCATTTCTTCGACTTCTTGAGCTTCCGTGGCAGCGCCGAGGGAGGAGGAACAATAAATCGCTTTAGAAGCAGCCGTGGCCCTATGTCCACAGGCGAGACCCTCCGTGGGGGAACTTTGCGGGCCTTAAATGTGGAGAAGTGGCCGTCAGGAAGTTTCAGAATGCTTTTTAGGCTCCTGGGTGCTGTGGCCTTTTGTTTCCGTGGGAGCTTGTGTTTTTGGTGGGTTCTTCCTCTTTGAGCTTCCCTGTGTTGGTGTCTCTCTTAACTCAAAGAAGGGTTCACTCTTGCTAGTCGGAAAGCCGTCTAGATACACAATACTAGGTAGTTTTGGTCCTCACAAACATGCTTGATAAACATAGGTCATTTGTTTTTACTTGTCAGTACCACTCCCACGTCAAGTGAAGAATACGCTCCTGTAACTTTTCCCTCCCACGATAGCCCCCCCAAATAAAAACCAAAACCAAAACCCCCCACACAGCGTTACCAGAGAAGGTTTTATCCTTTCCATAACTTGAAGGATCGTTACCCTTCATTGTTCAATTAAGAAAACACTGTTCTTAGCTCTCGATATCATTTTGCTCACTTCCTTTTATTACCGGGATTGTTAAGAGTAACATTTTATAAGGCTTTTCTTGGGTTCTATTTTAAAGTCAGTAACTTCTGGAACAATAGGTTTAACATTTTGTTTATTTTATGAAAATACCTAAAAACTCACCAACACAAGCCACCCCCAAGATATGTGGATTCCGACGCAGTTTTCATAAGCAAAATAAACATTTTGACTCATTGCTAATTTTAACTTTATAAAACACTCTCAGCGGCTCTTTGGAAATACTCACGGGATTCTGAACTTTGAGTTGGTGCTTTCTTTGCCTTAGCCTCAATTGAATTCATTTTGTCCAAGGCCGCAGCTTTTTGAAGTTGGAATTTGTTTAGTTTGGTTTCAGATGAACTCCTTTAAATTTATGATCACAGAATGTTTATTCAGTGTGGTAAAAATAAACACCTTTTAAACCACTAAGCATTTTAGTAAAAGGTGAGCCATGGAGATGGATTAAACCGTGTTCCTTTGTTTGAATTCAACTCTATTGGTGATACTTAAAAAAACCCACTTTGATGTAAACAGTTTGAAAGCTGTGGAAGAGTAGCTAGAATCGGCATTTAATTCTAGTTGCTTGAAATACTTATTTTTATAATGTGTCATTTAAAAAAAATCACATTTCAATTGCTACACATAACTTTTTAGCTTTGAGAGTTCCCTGAAAGTTACCAGCAATTTGAGTATTTTCTGATATTTAGGTGATTGAGTTCTTAATTTTTGTCCTGTGGTTGCCAAAATATTACAAAACTACTCAAGACACATGTTAATTGCTTAGGTATTTGCTCACTTTCAGACTCCTTCTGCCAGGTTTTCTCTTGTTTGAGAAAATGCCTTGCCTCATTAGGTAAAGCAGGAAGTCTTAGGGCATACAGATAGCTATACAAAAGCCAATTGTTTTGTTTGAACATTTTTATAGGAATCTTCCCCTCCCCCTCCTTTTTTAGAGTGAAGTTGTGTTCAGTGTGTTTCAGTGGTAAACTTTTTTCATATGGAAATTCTTTGCTAGATAACTATTTTGACAGGTTTTTTATTTCAGAAAAGATGGTATTTGTTATTTCAGGAATTCTCTTAGGGACTGGAGCTCCATTGCTTTAACTGGTGGTAACTAAATTCCTGGGGTCTTCAGCACAATGACTTTAAATTTACCAAAACTTTTATATCTATCTTGTTTTGATTTAAACAACAAAAATGTTGTGAGGCAAAGAGGAAGGATTTCATTCATTTTCTAGATGAGGAAACAGGTTCAAAGAGGTTGTTTAGTGGTAGAACTTGGGTTTTGGAATTTCTGGCCTGTTGTAGAACAAAGATTGTTAGATTGAGATTTCCTTTTAGAAGAAAATGGGACTGTCTGATATTGGTAATAAGAGGCTAATGAGTTCTTTTAAAAACTGAACAGGAAGGCATTAGTTTGCACTTTGCAGAGACCAAGGGTGAAACAGCTGTGACTTTCTGGTTTTGGTAATTGAGCATGGACAAGATTTTATTCATGAAAGCAGAAACTGAAGTCATAAGGCTAGACTACTGCAGTACCCTGGTAAGGTTGTAATGGATTGGAATTGTTAACTAGACTAGGTGTTTCCAAATTAGGCTTTAAACAAGTTGCAAATTCCATTGTGTCTTTTTACTTCTGGCTTCAAAACATGAATTTAGTTGTGAGAAGCGATTGGTACTTTATCAGGAGGTTTAATTAGTCAATAAAGAGATAGTAGATTTCTCATAAATTTGTTTTTGAAATGTCACAGTAGGGCTTGGGAGGAGAGAAAAGGCATTTGTAGCAGTGGACTGTTGGGTTGATAACCTTGAAATTAGACTCTAGTGTCCGTGGACAGGTGTGTCCTAATTGGTAACTGATTTATTTACTTTGTAGCATTTTTTTAGCACCCGCACAAGTTGACAAGTGTTCTGTCTTATGTATAAAGGTGGTTTTTGTTTTTAAAGAACTTAAATAGTAATGTTTCTTGGTAACATTTCAGGGATTCTTTTTTGGTCTTCAGAGAAGAGTAGAGGATGTAAGTGACAGCTATTGTTGAGTTACTAGGGAGAAAGTAGCAAGGGGTTGGTGGAAGGAACTAGGCTTGGGTACAAAACATATTGTTTGAATCCTTTCTCTGCTACTCACTAGCTGAATGGCCTTGGACACATCACATAACTTTTCTGTACCTTAGTCTTTTCATCTGTAATAGGGATAATAATCCTTAGCTTTCGGTGTTTTTGTTGTAAGATAATGTCTACAATATATTTGCTACACTATTACTGTGTTGAGGCCTCTGGTTTTTATAGCGAAGCTTTCTGTACTTTCTGGTAGGGTGTTTGAATTTGGTTTGGTCTCATCCTGTTTATGGGAGCTGAAGCACTAATGGAATAATAGTGTGATTATAATTATAATTGTAAGTTATTGGTAAAAATCTTGAATTTCTTTTGCCATCAATAACAGTTGAGGTGAAGGTTTAGGCTAAGAATATTCTGTTGCTGTTCTTCGTCAGAGGGTCTTATCAATATGCTGGACATTTTAAAGGGTCCTTTTAGACGATCTGAGCTATTGCTAATTATATATGGGTTTAGGTTTTTGTTTGGTTATTGGCATGTGACTGCTTCAGCTGTAAAGTTGTGGTATTTTTTTAAAAAGCTCTTGTTCAGTTAAAAACTATCCACTGCAGTTGGCTTAGGGTGCAAATAAGTTGGGTAGAGAAGCCATTGATCAAAGTCTAATTCTGTGTTGTTACTTTTTGTTACCTTATGTAATAACATAAGCTTCCCTGAAGTTGTAATATTGAGTCCTGATCTCAATACCTTGTCAGAGTGCCTGGCACCAACTACATTTATTTCTGAACACACAGACTAGGCAACTTAAAAATGGAGGTTTCAGTTTAGGAAATTGTGTATATATTATAAAATATTTAGCTCCTTAGCAGAAACTGTGCATGATTGTATTGCAAAAGACATGGGGTTCATATTTTTATCTTAGTGTATGTTGAATTATGTTTTAAAAGATGCAAATATTAAACATTTGTCACCTGTTTGTCTTTAGGTGTTGGTGGAATGAGCGTTGCATGTGTCTTGAAGAGAAAAGCAGTGCTTTGGCAGGACTCTTTCAGCCCCCACCTGAAACATCACCCTCAAGAACCAGCTAATCCCAACATGCCTGTTGTTTTGACATCTGGAACAGGGTCGCAAGCGCAGCCACAACCAGCTGCAAATCAGGCTCTTGCAGCTGGGACACACTCCAGCCCTGTCCCAGGATCCATAGGAGTTGCAGGCCGTTCCCAGGACGACGCTATGGTGGACTACTTCTTTCAGAGGCAGCATGGTGAGCAGCTTGGGGGAGGAGGAAGTGGTGGAGGCGGCTATAATAATAGCAAACATCGATGGCCTACTGGGGATAACATTCATGCAGAACATCAGGTAAAAAAAAGTTCACTATTTCAGTTTTGAAAATCTTTTATAATCATTGAACACTTAGGATATCTGCTTTCAATGAATGTCTTTAAAAGCTTAAATTGCTGATTTAGTTTGGTGTAAACAGTCACTTGTTTTAAAGGATGATTGTTGTAATATTGTCTCTGGGTCATTTATCATTCTGGTGCTAAATATGATAGTAAATGACCAATTCATTTTAAAAAAGACTTAAGATTGTTTTAATGTGCGCAATGCATGTCTTTCTTTCTTTCTTTCTTTCTTTCTTTCTTTCTTTTTATTTATTTATTTAATCCCTATCCTTGGCTGTGATTTTTTTTGTTTGTTTTTGGGGTTTTTTTTGTTTGTTTGTTTTGGGACAGGGTCTCACTCTTTTGCCCAGGCTAGAGTGCAGTGGCATCGTGGTAGCTCACTGCAATTTCAGACACCTGGGCTTAATTGATCCTCCTGCGTCAGCCTTCCTAGTGGCTGGGACTACAGGTGTGTGCTACCACGCCCAGCTAATTTTTCTTTTCTTTTTTTTTTTTTTTTGCAGAGACAGGGTCTTGCTATGTTGCTCAGGCTGCTCTTGTACTCCTGGCCTCAAGCGATCCTCCCACCTTGGCCTCCCAAAGTGCTAGGATTACAGGCATGAGCCACCGAGCCCAGTGCAATGCATTTCTAGGAATACTTTTGTTTAAATAAAAGAATACATTTTTCCAATTTTACGTATATGCTTTTAAGAACTGTTTGGGCTGTTTATAGGACAAGTACATATTTTAGAATCTTTTCTGTGGGGTGTGACTTTTGATTTTAAGATGTTATAGTTAAAAGTTGTGGGAAGTTGATAACATCAGCTGCTGAAGTGAAATTTATTTGAAATGGGACTGATATATTGTGTCAGAGAGGAGTGATTGTGGCTTTTAGGTTTTAACCACCTTTGTCTTCTTGTTCTGAGAACTTGTTTGGTTATGGTAAATTTTAACATGTTTAATCTTAAGAATCCAAAACCATAGTCAGAATCATAGCATATTGTACTGAGAAGAGAGTTTAGCCTTGATCTGTGTTTCCTGATTTCCTGATAGCGACGAACCAAAAGATTAGATTGTTTTGATCAGGCTATTCTTTGAAATTGGGTATAGGTTGAATTTGCAAAGGTTCATTTTATATTGCTAATCTGAGTACTGATTAGCAAAAAGCACTGACATCTTTCACTAGGCCTTTAGTGCTTCTGTTCTGCTTCAGAAACAATCAAGCACAAGCACGCTTGCAAATCTGAATTTGGTTATGCTTCCTCTGACCCCTCCAAAAAGGGCAGTGTACCATAGTTTTGTTTTGTTTTTTTTAAAGAGATGGTGTCTTGCTCTGTTGCCCAGGTGGGAGTGCAGTGGCATGATCATAGCTCATTGCAGCGTTGAACTCCTGGGCTCACACAGTCGTCCTGCCTCAGCCTCCCGAGTAGCTGGGATTACAGACGTGAGCCACTGTGCCTGGCCCATAGTTTTTTACTATGGTAGAAACAAAGGTAGAATTTACCTCTTGTTCAGAAATTTGTTGAGCACATTGGTTATAGGTCTCTGTTTTACTGGTACAATCTTCAGTGTCAGGGCTGCTTCATAAACGTGTAGGTGAGGGATGCTAAGAAGTATAAGGTATAGGGAGCTTTTTCCTGTGCACTTAGGGTACTTTTTACTGTGTTCCTTTTACTTAATGCACTGTATTTGTTTCCTGTTTGCTTGGAGTCTTGAAGGTGGGGATCAAACTTTATTCATCTCAACATTCCAGTCCTTAGAATTTAGCATATAATAGAGCTTCAGAAGAAACTTATTGAATGCATGAGTTCCTAACCCTTTGTCCTTTAAATAAGGTTGGGGAAAAAGGACATGGTCACAAAGTTAAGGGCCTTGAATGCCAGGGTAAGATTTAAGTCAGCATGCAGCAGGGTTTTTGAGGGTGTGAGTATGGAGTGGCTTTTATCTAGAAGTTGAGTTGGCAGTAAGAGATTGGAGTGGGTAAGGGCTGAGACTAATTGGACCACTACTCTAACAGACCTGAGGTGAGCAGTGGAAAAGAAGGTATAGGACTGAGACATGCACAGAATTTGGTGACTGAATTAGGAATCTTAGATCTTGGGAAAATGAAGTAATAGAGGAAAAGGAGTGCAGGAGGGCTCTGGTTTGAGGATAAGGTGATTAAATTTGGTAGTACACATGTTGGGTTTGAGGTGAAGGCAGAATATCTAGATGGTATACTGTAGGCAGCTGTATATGTAGAGAGAGAGCAAGCTAGGAGGTCTTTGTTTTGGGTGGCATCTGTGTAGGGGGCAAAAACAGAAAGCCTGTAATATCTGCCTTATTTGGCTAAACATTGTTTAAAAATCATAAACATTGGTTTTTAAAATCTGTAATACAGATCTATAAAATCTTGTGTTTCCTAATGGTAGGCTGACGGGGTGAAAGCTGAAAGGAGCATTAGGGTGCTTGGTCTGTCCTTTGCTAGGTGGGCAGATCAAACTCTAGGTCAGTTCTTGGCAGAGCTCTAAGATCTAGTTGTGCTGTTCAAGCCAACAGGTGTTATTGAAAGCTTACTCTGGCCTCTGTTTTATTCTGAGCCCTATCATAAGGAACCACATCCTGACTTACTGAGCAGTTTTATCCAGGTCAGTTAGCAAATTTGAGTGAATAATATTAAATGTCAAAACCTGTTTCCTACCCAGGGGGCCTAAACCAGTGACCTGACTTGGAATTGGCAGTCATCATCACAATTCTATTGGGCTGGACACATGCGATAATGAACAACATTAGGGAACTCGGGGTATAGTTGGTATGTTGCAGTTGTGGGCCACCCACAGATTACTTCTCCTGCAGTCATTATAGTGTACTGTAATTTGCTGGTTTTGGTGTTGATCTCACCTTTTGGACTGAACTGTTCTAGGGCAGAGACTGTAATGTTTTTCATGCCCCTTTATTATGAAACTTTCGTGTTGATTGAATGAGAGAAGATCAGGAGTTTTTCAGTTTTGCACTCAGATAAAGGAGTGGATCTTACAGCTCAGCTGTCCTGCTGGGAAACACATGGCAACAGGTAGAGGCCACTTGGACAGGTAGCGGTGGTGAGTGTAGTATTTGGTGGAAGAGTGGAGGGGCATATCTCTAGGTTGAGAATCACTGCCCTTGTCAGCCACTGTTATTGATAGGAGGAGTAAGAGGGGGTCTGATCTGTCAGGTAGTTTGGAGTGGAAAAAGAGGTTCAGAACCACTGATGATAGTAGAAACATTTATTGAGCTTTCTCGTATCTAATCCTTTTCTCGTATCTAATCCTTATAGCATTTTTTTGAGAGGTGAGAAACTGAAGCTTAGTTACCAGGCAAACCTGGTTTTGAAATCAGTCTTTTTGATTCCAGTGCCCATGCTTTATATGTACTTCTGCCTCCCTAGGTAGGACAGACCAGACAAAACTAAACTTTTACAAGAAAGTAGCACATTCCAAGGTCAAGTAATTATTTTGCCATAATTTTGCTTGAAACTTAGAGCTTATAAATTTAATAATAAGGAGAATACAAATATTGTTGACTTTTCTCCTGTAATTGCAGGACTAAAGTCCATTTTTTTTTCAGTTCTGTTTTTGTCACATATGTGTTCTAAGTAATGTGGGAAACTTAATCTCTGTAGAGACAGAATGACTCAATATAAAGTGATCATATTGCCAGCTCATTCTGCCATACCACTAGGCTGCTATTCCTGCTTGGTAGGCCTATTTCCTCAGCCTTTTTTTTTTAAATGGCCTTTTGGCATAATGGAACAAAGTTTAAGATCAGATTGGCAGGATGCCTTCACCAGTGAACTGGTGAAATAAAGAATATCACAGGGTGTGATGCCAGCCAGCAGTGATGGAGGGAGTGGAACTATTTATTATGCCAGGTACTTTATATCTATTTCTGTCATAATTACTCCTAGTTATGAGCAATCACTTTTACATTTCTATTAAAAAGTTTTTTTACCTTTTGAAGTTGGGATTTTCCTGCCTGATGTAGCAAATCCTCTTAGTGGCTAAGTTTTTCCCTCTCTTAATAATGAGCTCATTAAGCTGTGCTTAAATATATATGAGTTTGATTTTTGAAATATTTAAGTTTTATTTTCTAAGTATGAAACTTGACAGGTAATTAGCAGGAGACTTTATTTTATTTTATTTTTTTATTTTTTATTTTTTGAGACAGAGTCTCACTCTGTCAACCCCGGTGGAGTGCAGTGATGTCATTGTAGCTCGCTGCAACCTCTAACTCCTGGGCTCACGTGATCCTCCTGCCTCAGCCTCCCACATGTACTTGTGGCGCCTGGCCACATGAGACTTTTTAAATAAAAGTTTAAAAACATTCAGAGAACGTGTGTTGAGGTGGTATGCAATATTTTGAAAATCTTGGCCTGGTGCAGTGGCTCCTGCCTGTACTACTAGCGCTCTGGGAAGCCGAGGCGGGAGATCCCTTGAGGTCAGGAATTCCAGACCAGCCTGAGCAAGAGTGAGACCCCGTCCGTCTCTACTAAAAACAGAAAAAATTAGCCGGGCGTGGTGGTGTGCACCTGTAGTTCCAGCTACTGGAGAGGCTGAGGCAGGAGGATCACTTGAGCCAAGGAGTTTGGGGTTGCTGTGAGCTAGGCTGATGCCACGGCACTCTAGCCCGGGTGACAGAGTGAGACTCTGTCTCAAAAAAAAAAAAAAAAAAATCTTACAAGCTGAGATATTTAAAATTAGGTGAAATTTAGAAACCATAGAATAATATTTTGGGGGTGAGGAAGAGTATTCAGATTTGTTTGTGTGTTTATTTAAAAAAGTTATATACAGCTGTTATGGTCATTCTGTAGTTTTCTTTTTTCCTACCTTAAGAATATAAACATACAGAGTATCATTTGGTTTAATACCTAAAATTGGCCGGGTGCAGTGGCTTACCCTGTCATCCACACTTTGGGAGGCGAAGTGGGAGGATTGCTTGAGGGCAGGAGTTTGAGACCAGCCTGGCCAACATAGTGAAACCCCGTCTCCACAAAAAATAAAAAAATTAGCGAGGTGTGGTGGTGCACATCTGTAGTCCTAGCTACTCTGGGGGAGGATTGTGTGAGCCCAGGAGTTGGAGCTATGATCTGCTCCACTGCACTGTAGCCTGGGCAACAGAGTGAGACACTGTCTCTAAAATAAGTAAGTAAATAAATAAATAAATAAGAAAAATTATTGTATTTGGTATAGGTAGAAACTTTAAACCCCTTGTTTTTGGGCCAGATTGAGGTCTTTGGAGGACAGTAAGGGAAAGAAGTCTCGTGAATTTTTGTTTTTTGGCCTGTAAAATTATACCCATAGTAAACAATTAACACAGTGAATATAAATCAGAATACTAGAAAATGCTAGAAACACGTTTCCACCTAAATAAGTTATGTGTTTAAAAATATTGCTTACTTATTTTAACAGTAATTTTTATAACTTAAGATTCTTTTCCTGAATAGCCGAAGGTCAAGTCTGTGACTTGTGATTGCTTTATTCTCTTATTGTGAAATCTGTTTTCTTTGTAAACTGCTGTGAGATAAAGTGAGTGATGAAATAGGGAAAAAAATTTAAGGTCGATTGGCTGAACTGTGGCCTCTGTACTGGATTATAGGAGACAGACATAGGTAAAAGCTCTGTCCTGAGGGAAAAGGAATTTGGAGGACACTTCCACAGAGCTTACTCACTTTTGCTTGCAGTCTTTTGGCACTAGGATGTATCAGTACCCACCGTAGATTGGCAGCCTATGGGCAATAATTCTGGATAGCCAGGCAAAATTCAGTGGATAAATATTCTTGGCTCTACTTGTACCTTCTTTTTCTTTCACTTGGTGTTGCCATCTTACAGTGGTATTGTGACATCCACCCCTGACATGTCTACCATTCTTATTCTCCAGTGCTGTGAGTTAATTTTTACACCTTGTGATTAATAGGAACTACTGTGTTAAACTGGGAGGGAGCTCAAGTATTTTCTAAACTTGGGGAGTCTTGTCATTTCCTGAAGATCTCTTTCTGTCATCCCTGCTGATAGACTCTGTTAGACCATGGATCTCTTGTCTTTCTGGGTAGATTGCTTGGGTGCTGTAGCATTTAGTCAACATGCATTAAAGCTGAATAATCCATCTTTCATATTTTGTTTTTTCTTATACCTGTACTCTTAGAGCCTTATTCATTATATTCAGAGTTCATAAGGTTTAGCATTGTGTCCTTTGTCAAAAGAATTCATCAGCAGGCCTTCTTTGACTATAACTTTAAGAGTTATCGTGTTCCAGTGTAAAAAAAAAAAAAGTCAGATGCCCTTCTTTAATGCTGTACAGTACTTGATTGTATGTGTCTTCTAGGTGGCAACTTGGAGAGATTTGTGATATATCTTTACCTTGTTTTATTTCAAAAGGTTTTGATGTGGAATTAGTGTAAAAAAAGGTTATGAAAGGTGTTAGTGAGATGTGACAATGGGGAAAAATGATAGGCAAATCAAGGAGGGTGAATTAACTTAGAAATAGGTACCAGAATAGTAGATTATAGAATATACTCTGATCGTCCGTGTGGCTGAAGAAAATAGGAGAACAGGATGAATCGTGAGATTCTTAATAAGAGAAAAACACAGCAGTTAGGAAGGGCTGTGTTTCAAATTTCAGTTATGGATGTGATTGAAGTGCTTTTGTAAACTGTAAGTAATAGGATGCTATTACCTGTTTTTCATCACATTTTTCTGTATTTGCAGAAGAGACACATCTTCTGTACATGCGTCCATTTTCTCTCAGGCAACAGCATTTGCTGAATACTTTCTACAGGCTAAGCCTGAGTACAGAATTAGGCTTTTGGATGTGTGGAAAGAATATTTAAAAAAATTAGAATCTATCTAGATATCCCCTCTTGTGAAATGACTTAAACACTCTAGAGGAACAAAGAACTGACAGCACAATGCCAAGAGAGTAGTTAAGTGCTGAGGGTAGCGCGAGCAATAGTTTTTTGTTTTGAGACATTTCTGATTCCCTCTTCCCGATTTTTTACGTTCAGTTTCTTTATCTTCTGGTTCTGAGTGTAGTAAAGAGCCATAAATGGGACTATGGCTTCAGCTTGGTGTGTAGTTGTGGACTGCCCTGGCATTTTTGCTTCCTGCTGTGAATAATGTGAGAAAAATGGTGGTCAGTGAGTGGCATTGGCTTGGGTGAGTTTAGTACTAGGGAATTTGGTTAAAGAACTTGGCCTTAAAGGGTGTACATGTTGTTGATAAAACCTGCAGTTGAAGAGTTATTAGACTTTCTCCAGAGGAATGTTCTTCATATTTTTTTGTGTAATATTTTTTGATAATTGTGGATTTTTGTTGGTGGCTTTACAAGATTCAGCAGACTTATATTTGTCTATTTATTGCCTTTAATAAGTGCTCTTTTATGGTTGAGGTGCCTTAGTATTTTTATGAGTCTCATCAGGAAAACTGTTTTAGGTTTCTGGAAATTAGGGGCCCTCAGGGTTTTGTTTTTTTTTTTTTTTTTAAATAATGGCTTTGTTCATATGTAATTTATCCATTTAGAGTCAATAATTCAATGGTTTTTGGTATATTCATGATTGTGCAACCATCATCACAATTTTAGAACATTTTCATTATCCCAAAAATCATTTTCCCAGTAGCAGTCACTCTCTAGTCCTAGGCACCCTATTTTCTGTCTATGGATTTGCTTATTCTGAACGTTTCATGTAAATAACCACACAACATATGGTCCTTTGCGACTGTCTCCTTTCACGTAGCATAATGTTTTAAGGGTTCATGCATGTTGTAGTATGTATCAGTGCTTCCTTTCTTGTTATTTCTGAATTGCATACATCTACCACATTTTATTTACCTGTTTATCAATTAATGGGCCTTTCACTTGTTTCCTTTTTTTTTTTTTTTTTTATGGATAATACTGCTATGAACATTTGTGTTCATGTTTTTATGGGGACATGTGCTTTCATTTCTCTTGGGTGCCTAAAGGTTTTAAAGGGTGCATAAATCTCTAATATACAGATGCAAAAATAACAGAAATTTCTTCACTTGTGCCAGTGCTCTTTAAAAATGGGGGATGGCCAGGCCGGGGTGAGCTCTGATCCTGGGAGCCCAAGCTGGCCTGGGGCTTTAAAAAAAAAAAAAGGTGTTGGGGGGGGGAATGGGAGGATTAGTTTATCTACAGCCTTACACTGTGGATTTGGAATTTTTCCAAGCTACAAGTTATACTAGGGCTAATGACAACTTTGTTTTCTCTCTATGAAGGAAGTATTTGTAGGCTAACAGTGTGAGTAAACTTGTTTACAACCCTGGGAAGAGGAATGCTTAAACTGTAGAGAACGGGTGTTTTCAGGGAGCTGCACTGTTTAGATGCCATGAATGTAGTCAGTTGATCTGCTAATGACAAATAATTTTTCTCTGTTAAAGCAAGTTCCCTAAGGACTTTAACAAGGGAACAGTTCATTAACTTACTTCTAGTTATTGTATATATTTAAAAGCATCAACCTGCTATTAATTAAAAAATGTTCTTTAATTTGTTAAGACTTTATTCACTCAAATTGTTCTCCCTGCCTTTTCCCAAATTAGGGAGATACTACTTTTAAGGGTCAGAAGCCTTATGAAATGCAGAACAATACAATCAATATATTGTTTTCTTTGAAGAAACTTAGTTTCATGAAAGGAGGAGGGAATTATAGAGAAAATTGTTTCAAAGTCTGGCAAGGTGGTGTGCACCTGTAGTCATAGCTACTTGGGAGGCTGAGGATTGCTTGGGCCCAGGAGTTAGAGGCTGCAGTGCCCTACAAAACCCCTGAGAATAGCCACTTCCCTCCAGCCTGGGGAACACAGTGAGACCTAGCCTCATAAAAACAAAAACAAAACAACAAAAAAGAAACTCGTTTCAAAATGAGAATTTCAGTGTGTATTGATATAGAGATGGGTGCTGAGGTGGGGCTACACTGTGTTTGGGTGACCCAAACAAATCACATGGAGAGTAATTGTACATCAGATACAGTTCCTTCATTTGTTAATTTATTATCTAAAATGGGCTTTAAGCTCTCTGTATTCATTAAGAGCGATGTACGTGGATTAAGGACTGGGAGGGTATACTGCAAAATATTGTTTATATTTGTGTGGGCAGGGAGATGACAGATAATTTGATTTCTTCTTGTACTTTTATATTTCCCGAATTTCAAACGGCTAACAACAACAACAACAAAAACCAACAAGCCTTTAAGTTTCCAGTGAAATTTTGGTGTTGGAAAAGACCTTGGAAATCATGTAACTTTTTTTTCCCAGTGCAGTGATCTCCTTTACATTAATTATCTCTGTTCTAATTAAAAAAAAAAAAGTTAGTAGGCCAGGCATGGTGGCTCACGCCTGTAATCCCAGCACTTCGGGAGACTGAGATGGGAGGATACATAGAGGCCAGGAGTTGGAGACCAGGCTGGGCAATATAGTGAGACTCCATCTCTGCAAAAGAAAAAAAAAGTTAGACAGGTGTGGTGATGTGCACCTGTAGTCCTAGCTGCTCGGGATGCTGAGGTAGGAGAATCACTTGAGCCCAGAAGTTCTAGGTTACAGTGAACTATGATCTCAGCACTGTACTCCAGCCTGGGTGACAGAGTGAGACTCTGTCTCTTAAAAAAAAAAAAAGTAAATGTGTTGAACTGAGGTTGCTGGAATAGGTTGGGTGTGTCCAATGAGATCTGGAGGCAATTTTATTTTAGTATTGAGTGCTTCCTTTCTGTATCTAGAAGTAATAACGACAGGTACGCATGCTGTGTGCTTGAACTGTTCTAATCTTTTTACATGATTTGAACCACCAAGAACTCTGTATGTTTTTATCATTCCTTTTTTTTTTGAAGTATAATTTCCATTTTATTTTTTTCTAAAGGATAATTTTTCTGTAGTCCTTAAGGACTCAGCTCCTTTGATGGGCTTTGGTGGAGGTGGTGGGGCAGCACCTACAGATCTAAATGGGGATGGGGGTGTTTGGTCCTTTTAGGCTTCACAAGATCGATTCCTGACTACCTTGCTGTGAATGGTACTCCTCACAGTCATGTAGCTTCACATACAGCTTGGGAAGCATGTAGACGTCGAAGACACTAAAGATCGAGTATCTTTAGTATCATGAAGATCCTAAAGTATCTTCAGAGATGGTCCCCGATGGCAGCAGCCTCTACTGTGTTTCGAATGACGAGCTTCTTAATGGCCTTGTCCTTGGGCACACATCAGATGCAGTTCCTGCAGTGAATAGGCTTCACGTGGCCGTGGCCCTTTTTGGTATGACTGTTGTTCCTTCTTTTCTTTGTCATTTTGGAAGCAAGGACCCCAGAGCCATTCCTGTTTTATGGATGAGGAAATGCAGGGTTAGAAAAATGAGGTACCATGTTTTAAGATTTCACAGTTGATGCATGATGAAGGTGACTAGTTCATGCTGTTTTCACCAGACCAGTTTGGAGATGTACTATTCTTCATCATGGATTAGTTAACTTTTCCCTAAAGCACACACAGATCTCCTAACACACATCACACATTTTAAAGCCCTACTTCCTGCTCATACCTTTATTATTTAGGGATACCAGTAAGAGTTTAGTTTGCATGTCGGATTATAGGAGCCCAGTATTTGGTGTATAATAGGTGCTCAGTGAATGGCATGATGCTGTTCAAAACTGAACTTACTAGTTTCCTTCATTTCTTATACTGTATTCTGTTTCTGCAGATGACATCTCTATAGTGGCAAATTAGGAGCTATACTAGATTTGGGGGGTGGGGGGGAAGTAAGAAAAAAGAAAAAGGAGCTATACTGGATTCCTGCCTCCTGCTCCTTCCTGCAATAGTTCCAAGGTTATATCCATGTTGCCCTACTTGATAGGCTCATATATCTTGCCTGGACAGTTATAGGAGTCTTCTCACTGGCTTCCCTGATCTCCCTTTTCCTTCCTTCTAGTTATTTTCTGTGCTGCTGCTAAATTGATGTTTCTGAAGACACAATCTGCCTCTGTCTCACCCTTGTTTTGTGTGTGTGTGTGTGTGTGTGTGTGTGTGTGTGTTGTTTCTTCCTAATGCTTTTGGGATAACTTCCAAACACCTCGTCATGGCATAGTAGGCCTTTAATGTTTTGGCCCAGCTTACCTCTTCAGTCTTCTTTACTGGCACTCCATTTCAGCTATACTGAAGTATTTGTAGCTTTGTGAACACACATGCTATTTTTACAGTTTGTGTAGTTTCTCAACACAGTTGTGCTATTTTTACTTAGTTTTCTTTACTTGGAATTCACTTTCCTCGTTATTCACCTAGCAAATGCCTCATCTTTCAAACTTCAACTAAAGTGTCTTCATCTCTGGTAAACATTCCCCTTTACTTCTTTTCTCCAAGGTTGGGTCCCCTCCTTTGGTGCCAGTGTCATACATGTCTTATCGATACATTTAGGTTCCTGTATTGGAGTAGAATATGTTTTCCTTCACCATTGGGTGCTAGGAAGCTGTTTCAATAAAGAGTTTCTTGGGCTTAAGTCCAGACAGACCTACTGAGTCAAAATCTGCACTGATGAGTTGAAGTTCATGCACTTTTCTTTTTTTTTTTTTTTTTTTAATGTTTCCTGGTAATCCTTATGTGCCTCTTGGTTAGAACCACAGTGATGGTTCCTTTTGAAGAATCTTTTAGCTTTGTATCTCCAGCACCTGGCAAATAATACGTACCTCGTAAATGATGACTGAATATATCATCAGGGTATATTGAAGAGACTTATTGAATGGAGTGTTTGATTTTGAAGAGTACTAAGATGTCATTTTGAATTGGTAAGGTGTAAAGTGTAACAGAATGTAGGGTTTTGAATACTGAGAGGGTTTGGGTTTGAAGACAAGGAGCCAGTCAGTATTCACTGAAGGGCTGTATCAAAGAACCTTTAAGATCCTTCTGTGATCTCCGGTTTAATGCTTGCTATGCATTTTTTTTTTAATTTAAAAGTTTGAATTTCCTAAAACCATATCAGAGAGAGGCAGACAGAAGAGGCTGTAGGAATAAGGTTTACTTTCCTTAATTTGTAAGATATTGGAACTTTGTTTCTATTCCCAGTTACATCACATATTGGGAAACTGCCATGCTGTTTCAACCTAATACATTTTCAGGGTTAATTTCTACTCTCAAATGTTTAAAGTTTCTATTGGGACCTAGTATAAAGTACAGGCAGTGTGAATATTTAAAGTACAACATTTTAGTTCTATATTGTGGTTATATGTTCTGTTTTAAAGTAGAATTTTAAAAAAGCTTTGTTGAGATATAATTCACGTACCATACAGTTCACGCATTTGAAGTGTACTGTTGTATTTACTGAGTGGTTTTTTAGTATATTCCCAGAGTTGTGTAACCAGTCACCACAATCAGTTTTAGAGTATTTTCATCATACCAAAAAGAAACCCTGTACCCTTTCTGCCTAGAATGGAATTTATTTTTGATAGTACATGATTGTGCTAACATAATTTTAATAATCTGTTTTTCAGCGTTAACTACTTTTATCAGTTTGGTTCATTTCCTTCCAGACTTTTTCTGTGCATACATAAACACAGATTGATGCATGTTTGTATTGTTTTAAACAAAATGGGATAATTTTCTCTACTTATATAAATGTATTATACATATATGTGTGTGTACATTGTATGGTAGTCTATTCCTCCCTAATACATTGTGACCATCCTTCCAGGTAAATAAATACCTATGTATCATGTTTAAGGGACATAATACATAGGGATGCAATACAGTAGTCCATCGGTATCTGCAGGGGATTGATTCCAGAACCCTCCCCCCCACTCTCAGGATACTCAAGTCCTTTACATAAAAATGACATGGAATTTGCATATAACCAATGCACATCATCCTGTATACTTTATCTTCAGATTACTTGTAATTAATAATGCTGTGTAAATAGTTACTATACTGTATTTTTAAAGATCTGTTTTATTTCTATTGTATTTAAAAATTTTTTTTTATTTCTGTTATTTTTGACCTGTGGTTGGTTGAGTCTGGTTACAGAACCCATGGATATGGAGGGCTGATAGTAACTCATTTTAACTGATTTATCACAGGTTGGTCGACTTTTAGGTTGTTTTCAGTTTTTGACATTCTAAACAATGCTGTAGTAAACAATTTTGTGGTCATATCTTCATATTCTAGAGTCATTTCTATAAAATAAGTTCATAGAAGTGAAATTTGCAGATCAGACAAAAATATGCATTTAAAATTTTGATACGTACTTCCGGATTGCTCTCTAGATAGGTTGTACCATTTTTAAGTTCCACCAACTTGGTATGAGTGTTTTTTTGTCCATTTTTTTCTGTTAGTGTGTACATTATTTTCTTTAGATTAATAAGAGTATGTTTATATGTCTTCTAATTTGTTTATTGTGTGTTTTGCAATTAACAGAGTTTTAAAATGTATGTAGTCAAAGTATTAGTCTTTTGCTTTTGACTTCTATAACTTGCTCTTAGGCTATCCCTCTCCCAAACTACTGTTTATTTTTAATTTTAACTTTCTTTTTTTTTTAAAGAGATAGGGTCTCGCTATCACCCAGTGCAGTGATGTGATCATAGATAGCTCTCTGTAACCTTGAACTCCTGGGCTCAAGCAATCCTGCCGCCTTAGCCTCTCGAGTAGCTAGGACTATAGGCATGTGCTACTACACCTGGCTAACTTTCTTTTTTTTTGTAGAGACATGGGGTCTCACTATGTTGTGCATGCTGGTCTTGAACTCCTGGACTCATGGGATCTTCCTGCCTCAGCTCTTGTAAATTTCCCCCCAGTAGCAACCACTGCTTTTCTGCCTAAATCCAGACTCTTGCTCTGTCGCCCCAGGGTAGAGTGCAGTGGCAGTCATCATAGCTCACTGCAACCTCAAACTTCTGGGCTCAGGTGATCCTCCTGCCTCAGCCTCCTGAGTAGCTGGGACTACAGGCACATGCCATTATATCCGGCTAATTTTTCTATTTTTAGTAGAGATGGGGTCTTGGCTCTTGCTCAGGCTGAACTCCTGGTCTCAAGCAATCCTCCCAGAATGGCCTCAGCCTCCCAGAATGTTAGTATTACAGGTGTGAGCCACCGCACCCGGCCCCAAACTTTTAATTACTGTATTTTAATGATCCTTACTGTATTTTAATGACACTTAGACAATTCTTCCTATTTCTAGAGTTACAGGCATGTCCCACTTGCCAAAGTTTTGCACGCACAGTTCCATTTGCTTGACTGGTCTTCTCTCAGATATCTATCAACATTGTCTACTCACCTCCTTCAGGTCCTTTGCCTTGGTTGCCACCTCAGGAAGAACTTCCACTCCATACTCTGTCCCCCTTCCCTGCATTAATTTTCTCAATAGTCTTTATCACCATTTGGTAATTTTTCTGTACTTTCCAAAATGTTTACGGTGAGCATTTATTATTATTAGAATTCAAAAATACCTAAAAGCCATTATTTTTAATGGGAGGAAAAAACCCACTTGTTTTATTTGACTTTTAAATCAAATTTCAAACATTGTTCCATGGCATCCATAGTCTCCAAGTTTAAAACCTGATAAAGTCGGTATACTTAAAGTCCCTTTCAACCCCAAGAGGGAAAACTATTTCCATGCTTCATGGCCTCACAGTAATACAAACTACAAGGTAAGAAACTAAAGATACTAACTGTTCTCAAAAAGGAGGAAATGAAGGCTTCCTGTTTGCTTAACAGTCAGGTGGAATTCTATAAAGAATTAAACCAACCACAAATTAATACACACCAGTGACTGAAAGATTGTTAAGCTCTGCTTTTACTATTATGTCCTATTTCTTAAGAATCACTGATATTTTGATTAGTATATTTTTTTAATTCAGGGAGGTAGAGCTCTATTAAAATAATTTCTCCCACAGGTATATTTTTGGATTTATGTATTATGTTCTCATTTAGGATCATAAAGTCCAGAATGAGCTATTTCATGTGTGCAGTAGCTGCCCTCTTAATTGTGTTGCTGTGATTTATCTGGATAGACGAACACATTGTGAGTTCCTTATTTGCTTGCATACTACAGACAATAGAATGTTGAAACAGGGGTGAGGGTTGATGTTAAGGCTGCTGAATGGAGGAAGACCTTTTCTAGGCCTCCTGACCTTTTAGATGGAGGAGGCTCCTATTTTCTGTATCAGCTGTATCGTAACAGTAATAAGGGACTGTTCAACTTGAGAAACTTTCTCTGAGAAATGTTAAGAGTATTAAAATAGACTGTCTTTGTTAACACACCAGAATTTATTCCCTTTACATCTAAAAATATATTAATCAGCTTTGCAGATAGTTAAAACAAAAATAGGGTAATTTTTACTGGCGTTGAATATAATTTTGTTTTTCAATATTATAAGTGAACTAAGGCCTCTTTCCATGGCCTAATTCCATTCTGTGTATCCTCATAAACAGCGATTAAAAAATCAGAAGCCAAGTTCGTGGTGTGTGCTTGTTGTCCCAGCCACTCGGGCAGCTGAGGTGGGAGAATTGCTTGAGCCCAGGAATTGGAGGCTGCAGTGTGTTATGATCGTGCTTGTGAACAGCCACTGTACTCCAGCGTGGGCAACATAGCAAGACCCTGTCTGTAAAAGGAAAAAAAAAAAGCAAATAAAAAAATGTGTTTTTTCCAACCATTAAAAATAATGGCTTGTAGGTATTTTTGAATTCTAAAATCAATAAATGCCCATTGCAAATATTGGAAAGTGTAGAAAATTTAAAAAATTACAAAAATAGGCCATGTGTGGTGGCTCACACCTGTAGTCCTAGCACTTTGGGAGGCTGAGGCAGGAGGATTGCTTGAGGCCAGGAGTACAATACCAGCCTGAGCAACATAGTGAGATCTTGGCTCTACAACAAATAGAAAAATTAGCTGGGCATCGGTGGTGTGTGCCTGTAGTCCCAGCTACTCAGGAGGCTGAGGAAGGAGAATCCCTTGAGCCCAGGAGTTTGAGGTTGCAGTGAGCTATGATGACACCACTGCACTCTAGCCCAGGCAGCAGAGCAAGACTCTGTCTCAAAAAAAAAAAAAAAAAAAATTACAAAACACCCAAGGAACTAACCAGTCAACCACCAACCATAATTCAGCCTTCTACCAGAATCTACCATTAGTTTACATTTGTAAAGTGTCTATCTAGTGTTTGTACTCAAAACTTAAAAAAAAAAAAAAGGATCATACTATATTTATAGACAGGAAAATGTTTTCTTTGGTCTTCATGCCAGAATAGCAGAGGTGATTGCATCTTGAGCTTTGCTTGTTTTTAATCTGTTGGGCAATGTGAGTTTTTACTGATTATTTCCCTGTTTTGGTTAACCACTGGAGAGGTTACACCTAAATTTAGCTCATTTCTAGCAAGTATATAGAACATAATTGCCTACATTTTCTAGACTAGGCTCTTCTTATTTTCCCTTTGCCTTAATTTTCTCACTAGTTGAAGTTGTTTGATTTTGTAAATCACTCTAAATCCTTTGTGGAACAAGTTGAGATAAAATAAAAACATCTTTATTTTAAAAATTATTTTATTTTATTTATTTTTTTAAATTTAAAAAATTAAAAAAAATTTTTTTGAGACAGGGTCTTGCTCTGTTGCTTGGGCTAGAGTGCAATAGCATCCCGTAGCTTACTGCAACCTCCAACTCCTGGGCTCAAGAGATCCTCCTGTCTCAGCCTCCCAAGTAGCTGGGACTATAGGTGGGTGCCACCACACCTGGCTAATTTTTCTATTTTTTGTAGAGACAGGGTCTCGCTGTGTTGCTCAGGCTGGTCTCGAACTCCTGGCCTCAAGCAGTCCTCCCACCTTGGCCTCCCAAAGTGCTGGGATTACAGGTGTGTGTGACCACGCCTGGCCAAAATAGAAACATTTCTATAATTATATAGTATTCAATCTTTCTTTGGTCTAATTAATATTAATACTTTATGACAGTATTTCCACAGACAGTTGTAAGGCTGTGTATATAAATTATTCTATTTTATTTGTAGCCTCACTCTTTTGTATATTGTTTCCTAAGATTGATCCTTTAGTTTTCTAAATATTTGCTATTATAGGTGGTGCTATAATAAATATTTTTGTTTATAAATACTTGCAGTTTGAAACATTTTCTTCGCTTAGGTTCTTAGAATGGTAAAAAAGAAGGTAGTTCTTTTATAATGCTGTCCACTTCTTGTGTATATTTTTTCCCCATTTATTATTGAGATGTAATTTACATACAGTAAAATTCATCATTATTTAGTATACAGTTTTGTAGGTTTGGATAAATGCATATAGACTTGTAAGCACCACAATCAAGATACAGAACAGAGCCGTCACTCCCCCAAACTCCCTGGTGCTGGTTTGTAGTCATCTCCTACCCCTAGTCCTAGCCATGGGTAACCACTAGTCTGTTTGCAGATTCTATAGTTTTGCCGTTTCCAAAATGTCCTATACTGTAAGTGGAATCATATATTATAGCTTTTGAATTTGGTTTCTTTCACTTAGCAAAATGCATTTGAGATTCTCTGTTGTTGTGTGTAACAGTAGATTGGTCCTTTTTGTTGCTGAGTAGTATCCCATTAAATGGTTGTTCGGCAGTTTGTTTATCCATTTTGTGTGCTAAATTTTCGTTCTCCTCTTGTTTGGCTGGAGTGCTTATTACTACAGTCATTACTTAAAAGGGGGCAAGTAGGTGGCATATTTTATTACTTTTTTATATCTTGTGTTTCTATAGCCTTCATGCACAGAAGACATTGTGTCAAGACAAAATCTTTGAGCCGTAGACTATAGGTCTTAATTCATTGTCTTCAACATATAGTGCTGTAGAGAACTGAGGATGAGCTTTGTGTTTTTTTCCTTGGCTGATATACTTATGGAATTCTCCAACTTTAGGACGGTTTGGTTAGGATGTGATTTTTGCTTCCTATATGGGTGAGACCTTTAGAGCTGCTTTGAGAAAGGTTCCTATGGTTATGTATTTGATTACTTTAGTTTTTTGTTCAGAAACTATCATTTTTAAGTTAGATCTTTATTATTTCTTCATAGCAATTGTCTTTTTTAAATTAACATTTTGAATTAGCTAATTGTTGGTTCATGCACAGTTATAAGAAATAATACAGAGTTCCCTTGAACACTTTGCCCAGTTTCCCCCAGTGATGCCATTTTGCAAAACTGTGTTATAATATCACAGCTCGGATTGTAGGCATTGATACAATATACCCAGCCTTACTCAGATTTCCCAGTTTTACTTGTACTCATTTGTGTGTGTGTATTAAGTTCAATATAATTTCATCACCTGTGTAGGTTCAATATATCCATCACCACAGTCAAGATACTGAACAGTGGCAAAATCACAAGGGACCCTTGTGTTGTCCTTTTTATAAACATACCCACCTTCTTTCTGTTGCCTCAACTGCCTCCCTTCCCCATGTCTCTAACCCCTGGCAACCCCTAATTTATCCTCCATTTCTACAGTTTTGTAATTTAAAAAATGTTATATAAGTGGAGTCATACAGTATGTACCTTTGGGGATTGGCTTACTTTGTTTAGCATGATTTCCTGGAAAGTTAGCCAAGCTGTTGCATGTATTAATAGTTCACCCCCCCCTTTTTTTGGGGTCTTGCTTTGCTGCCCAGGCTGGCCTCAAACTCCTGGACTCATGTGAACTTCTCGCTTCAGCCTCTCGAGTAGCTGGGACTACAGGTGCACACCACCTCTCCTGGCAGTTTGTTCATTTCTATTGCTGCTTAGTATTCCTTGGTATGGATGTATCACAGTTTGTTTAGCCTGTTGAAGGACATGGGCTGATTCTAGTTTTTGATTATTACAAATAAAGGTGCTGTGGACATTCATTTACAGGTCTTTCTGTGAACATAAGTTTTCATTTCTCTGGGATAAATGCCCAGAGTGCAGTTGCTGGGTGATATGTTAGTTGCCTGTTTATTTTTTTAAGGAACTGCCAAACTTTTCCAGAGTTGCTGTATCATTTTATGTTCCCATCAGCAATGTTTGAATGATCCAGTTTTTCCGTGCCCTTATCAGCATTTGGTGTTGTTACTATTTTTTATTTAAGCATTCTGATAGATGTGTAATACTTTCTCATCATGGTTGTTATTTGCATTTCCTTGATGGCTAATGATGTTAAACGTCTTTTCATATAAGCAGCATCTTTTTTTAAAATTTGTGGTTGTACTCACTTGTCTTATGTTTCATAGGACCTTAATTATTAGAGTTCTAAATTCTGCTTGATAGGTTTTCCCCTTTCCACTTTATCCTAATAATATTTGTGAAAGTTCAATTTATAAGTTTGATAAGAGATTTTTGTTTCATTTGTAGAGTAATATTAACTTAGCACATACTCACTAGAAAGTTTTAGGAATTTAAAACCAGGCTGTAGCAAACTATGGTCTGTGGGCCAAATCTGGCTTGCTGCCTGTTCATGTATGGGCCTTGAGCTAAGAATGGTTTTTTAAATTTTTTATTTATTTATTTTTTTGGAGACAGAGTCCTTGCTTTGTCGCCCTGGGTAGAGTGCATTGGCATTATTGGAGCTCACCGCAACCTCCAACTCCTGGGCACGCCGTGACATCTGGCTGATTTTTTTTTTTTTTTCCTTGAGACGAGGTCTCACTCTTGCTTAGGCTGGTCTTGAACCCCTGAGCTCAAGCAGTCCACCCTCCTTGGCCTCCCAGAGAAGCTAGGATTATAGGCGTGAGCCACTGCACCTGGCCAGAATGGTTTTTACAATTTTAAAAAGTTGAAAATAAAAACAAAAAAAAACCCCCAGAGAATATGTGACAGACCCTATGTAACCCACAAAGTCTAAATTATTTACTATCTGGCCTGCTAACAGAAAATGTTTGCAGACTCCCATGGTTTTTTTTAATGACAATTTTTTTGAGATATAATTCATGTACCGTGAAATTCACAATTCAGTGGTTTTTAATATATTCACAGTGTTGTGCAACCACCACCACTACGGATTAAGTGTCTCTAATCTGAAAATCTGAAATCTGAAAAGCTTCTAAATCTGAAACTTTTTGCACGTTGATGTGCCTCACAGGAAATGCTCATTGGAGCATTTTGGATTTTGGATTTTCAGATTGGGATGCTGAACTGGTAAGTATGATGTAAATACACCAAAATTCGATAAAATCAGAAGTGTAAAACACTTCTGGTCCCAAGCATTTTGAATAAGAGAAACTCAACCTGTATCTAACTCCAGAACATTTGTAGCACTCTCAAAAGAAACCCATGCTCGTTAGCAGTCACTGTCCATTCCACGCTTTCCTCAGTCCCTGGCAAACACTAATCTACGGTGTCTCTTTGGATTTGCTTATTTTGGACATTTCATATAAATGGAATCATATAGCTGTGTGGCCTTTTATGGCTGGCTTTTTTCACTTAGCATAATGTTTTCAAGGTTCATGCATGTTGCATTTATCAGTACTTCATTTATTTTTATGGCTGAATAATATTTCGTTGTATGGATGTACTGTGTTTTCGTTATCAATTCATCAGTTGATGGACATTTGGGTTTCCTCTTTTGAGTTATCTTTTAATCTTTGTTCTTTTCCTCTGGATTGAGTCCCTCTAAGGTTTGTTTGCATTATTTTTTTTGTTTTACTGCTCTTTATTGCCTAGTGGATTTTAATTTTGCTATGAATTTTTATATTTCCTGTGTCTTTCCCAAGCTTATCTCTTTTTATTTTTAAAATAAAATAATGTTTTACTTGTCTCAACCTGTTCTTTTGCTAATAGCTTTCTATTTCTGCCTCAGAGAAGCTCTTTCCTTATATTCTATTGAGGATTTCAAATAGTTTTCTAAATATGTCTGTGTCTGTATATCTATGTTTATTTTCTTCTCTTCTCCAATAGTAAATAATTTTCAGAAGTCTCTAAATCTTCAGGATGAGATTTCCTTTCCCTAGTTAAGCAGTTTTCTCCTGTAGTCTCATGATGATTTCTTTTTGAGCATCCATGAATTAACAGGGAAGAATCCTAGTGTTTGCCCACAGATGGGGCTGTGTGGGTTGTGTTGTTATATCTTCAGATATACAGCTGAAGTGGCAGGGTAATATGCACAGCTCCTTCTCCAGTTCTGGGTTTCTAGCAGGCTTTCATCTAGAGCAGCTTTGATGGATCTGGATGGCTTTTTTTTTTTTTTCGCTTTTATTGCCTGAGTATTTGGATAACCCCAAATATATTTTGATTCCTAATATAGGACACTGGTTAAGAGTCAAACTCAAGTCAGCCTACCTGTGTAACTTTGAACAAGTTATTTAACCTTTCTTTGCCTCAGTTTCCTCCTGTGTTAAAGAAAGAGGGAGAGTGGAGGATAATTAGGAATTATCTCATAGTTTGAGAATTAAATAATGCACATTATCTAGGAACTAGTCAATAAGTACTAGCTATTATAACAGCTGTTACAAATGGCATAGAAGGCTCATCCTGTCTCTGCTCTTTTTCATAATATTGTCCCTGTGGAAACTGCCCCGGATATGCCATAATGTAATCTTTTTATTTACTATTGGATATTCTACCCCTTCCCCATTTCTTTTTTCTTTTTTTTTTTTTTTGAGACAAAGAGTCTCGCTCTGTTGACCCCCAGCTAGAGTGCAGTGGCGTCGTCATAACTCACTGCAACCTCCAACTCCTGGGCTCAAGAGATCCTCCTGCCTCAACCTCCTGAGTAGCTGGGACTACAGGTGCAAGCTACTGTGCCTGGCTAATTTTTCTTTTTCTTTTTTTTTTTTTTTTTTGGTGTGTGTGTGTGTGTGTTTTCTTAGTAGAGAGGGGTTTCACTCTTGGTCAGGCTGATCTGGAACTCCTGAGCTCGAGAGATCCTCCCACCTCGGCCTCTCAGAGTGCTAGGATTACAGGCAGTCTCCGGGCCTCCCTATTTCTTACTGTTGAAAATAACTACACAACGAATATCTTTGCTTATAAATTTTATTCTTTATTTTTGTTATTTATGATCTGTTTCTGGAAAGGTTATTGGTTTGAAAGGTTTCAATATTTTAAAGATTTCATAGATGTTGCCAAATTTATTTTCAGATGGTGCTTTCTGATTTTTTCATAGGCATTATAGAAACTACAGAAACTACTAAAGAAGTTTTAAGTTAACACTTGAGTGCATTACCTTCTAGTATTGTTTTATATATGTCACTATGTGTAGATATGTAATACCTTTTTATATATGTAGATTTATAGTCTACTTTAGAGTCCTTAACACATACATACATTTTCCTCTGTTTAAAAAATTTAAAAACATTTTAAATACAATAGCTGCATAAAATTTTATAAATTAATATGTTATATTTAATAATTCTTGCTATATTTAGACTGTTTACCACTTTTCCCATTATAATACCAGATTGAAGATCTTTGTTAACCAATCTTTGGCCATATTTGTAATTATTTGCTTAGACTAAATTCCTAGCAGTGGAATTACCAACCAGATCAAAGGGCGTGAACATTAATCAGACTTATAATGCATATTGTCACATGTCCAGAAAAGTCAGATAAATCATGATAAAGTTTTCTTTAAGCGGGATAAGAAGCGTTTTAAAGAAGCTGGCTCTAGAAGTACTATTTCTGCTGTTTTACCACTCTTAAGACTAAGGGCAGTTTCTTAAAATTACAAATATTTGTATGTGATGCCTGTCTATTTTTTTTGAGACAGAGTCTCGCCCTGTCACCCTGGCTAGAGTTCAGTGGCATCATCATAGCTCACTGCAACCTCAATGTCCTGTGCTCAAGTGATCCTCCTGCCTCAGCCTCTGGAGTAGCTGGGACTACAGGCGCGAACCACTGCACCTAGCTAATTTTTTTTCTATTTTTAGTAGAGACGGGGTCTCGTTCTTTTTCAGGCTGGTCTCAAAGCCTGTCATGTTTTTAATACTGTGCTAGACACTGAAGGGATTACTTTTAGGGGAGATAAGACAAATTGCCATGGCACTATTAATAAGATGCAGTTTTCCTCCTTAGTGGTTACTTCAGAAGTTAAGGAGAGTGCGGAAGAAGTGTCTACCATGGGCTTTGAATCTGTATGCGTTTCTCCAACTCTTAGTCTGTCAAAAAGAGAGAGCATAGTAACTAGAGAAGTAATCTCAGGTGAAAGTTTTTTTCCTCCTTGTTTAAATAATTTCAATCCACAGGGACTAACACTGTGGCATGCCTAGTAGCTGATAGTTTCTCCTCTAAACTTATTCTTCATAATTGATAGTTTTCATGGTGGTTGTATATCTCTTAAAAATATTCATGGTCTTATAAGTGGTAGAAAATGTGTATCAATGAATGTAGAGGCCCACAAATTTTATTTCATAAACATTTTATGGAAGAAATTCTTACAGTCCTTATGCCTGTTACATGTTCATCAATGAGTACAAGGGATGACAGAGTGAACCTCATGGAATTTAATATTAGCAAACTATTGGAAAAGCCAATTCTGTGCCTTTTTCTGTGGGCAAGTATTTATAACTTTCACATTACATAGATTCTTATACTTTGCCAGTAAGATTGTTCCTTGTTTCAATGATGGCAGACATGTCAGTTTAATTTCATTTTTTTGTAAGGAGCCTGATACTTAACATTTGCCAGAATCTGATTTAAGAACTTTTGGATGGACGAACGTTCTTGATCTGTCTTTTGTTTTTTCCAGATACCATCTCTTGAGATTGGTATTTCAGAGTGAAACTTTTTTTACTGCTGGGAAGACCCTTTTATGTGTTCTCTGTTGGTAAATAACCATTTTTGGATGTAAATATAGTCTTCTATATAGTTGTATTGGAGTCTCTTACATGTGTTTGGAATTTTTTTTTTTTTGGAGACAGGGTCTCGCTTCGTTGCCTGGGCGAGAGTGCAGTGGTGTCATCATAGCTCGCTGAAACCTCAAGCTCTTGGGCTTAAGCAGTCCTCCTGCCTCAGGTTTCTGAGTAGCTGGAACTACAGGTGCACACCACCATGCCCAGCTAATTTTAAAATTTTTTGTAGAGGCAGGGTCTCACTGTGTTGCTGAGGCTGGTCTGAACTCCTGGTCTCAAGCAATCCTCCTGCCTCGGCCTTCCAAAGTGCTAGGATTACAGGTGTGAGCCACTGCACTCAGCCCATGTTTGCAATTTATTCTTTAGAAAGTCGAGAATAAGCCATTCAGATAGATGGCTACATACAGTTTCCAGACAGGCAAAAATAAAATTTATCATTACCATATTAGATTCTTGCATATCAATTAAACAGTCTCTCTCTCCAGGTAAAATGGCCTTTGCCTCCATTTTTTATTTAAGCTTGATCATGTTTGGTAAAGTTAGGAAGAAAATGACTGGCAGAACCAACAATTGTGAGGTCTTTATATTTAAAAGTCATTACTATCATAGGCTACATTAAGTGATTTTGAAAATATATTTATTCCTTTTACTTTCTGTATTGTTTTATGTTTAAGAAGTGCTGACATTTACATGAAGTGTGTATATATTCTGTTAGTCTGGCAGCACATTTGCAATAACATAATTACAGTCCATCATTTGGATCTGTTAGCTGTCTTAGCAGAATACCATCAAAGCATTAGATAATCTGTAACTTTAATATTTGCTTTAATTGCTAAGGTGCTAGCAATTTTTTAATGATAAATAATTTTAAAAAATGGGAGTTAAACCTAATTATGGCTTCTTGGGTGACTTAATTTTTCCCCCCTGTGTATCATAGAAGTAAGAATAAAAATAGTGTAGTAAACACTTGCTGGAATAAATACTATTTAACTCCAGGTATACTGGTTGCCTTTGATGAGAATAGGGAGAAGTAGTAAACGGTATAGAGACCTGAGTTTGAATTCCACTTCTCATCTTTATCAGCTACGTCACTCGGGACAAATTACTTCTCTGAAACTTGGTTTTCTTATATGTAACATGGAGTAATGTCTATTTAGCAGTACAGTGCCTGGTGTTTAGTATTGTTGTTATTGACAGTAAATAAATAATGCAAATATTTATAAATAAGATCATGTAATAGGATTTGCAGCCATTTATGTCAAAAGAGTTGGTTTTCTTTTTCTCTAGTAATTATAAAAGGATGTTGATATACCTGTATTTTATTTAAGGAATGTAATAACTTCTTGCTGTTCTTACAAAATGAGGATAATAGTATTTGTGTTTTTGGATTGTTATGACTATTAAAAGTGATGATAAAGCATATAAAGTATTTAATAGGACAGGGTCTGGCACAAAATAAGTCTCAGTAATATTGGTGGTTGTTATTGTTAATGATACAGATATAACCTGGAGCAGAAGATGCTGTAGAACAGACTTACTAGGTTTTTTTCCCCCTTAATGATTAGTTTCAGATTAGATTAAGTCTCATATTTCCACTTCCCTTTCTCATTGCTCAAGTTCTCCTGCCTTTGCCTGGCTTTTTCTCACTGGTATCTCCTTTCCATAATGGTTGTTGGCACCAACTCTTCTGCTCATAGTGTTCTGGATCTCTGTTAGTGAAATGGAGCCATCGTGATCTAGGCTTGCATGTGCAAAAAATCCTCCAGTGAAACAAAAGTAGGTATAGAGTTGAAAAGCCTACCTTTATGAGAAATAATCTAACAAAGGCGGTTTTAGTCTCAAGGTATAGAAATCTACTCTAGTTAGCAAAAATCCAGGGCATTTAATGAAAGAACACCAGGGACTCTGAAGCCCAGAGGAAGAAATATATGCATGGGTCTCCTGGACCCTGGGTGGCTTTCTGTTTCTTAGGGGCACAGAAGTCTTTTGTCTCTGCTTCTTTCAGCACATTCTTTCTCTTCTTTATGTTGACTGCTGCCTTCTGCTTATTTGTCAGGTTATACTTGACCCAGAATGAGAGGTACAACTGCCAAGACTTTGGGAAATTTCAGTTTCTCTCTCTGTAGCTATCTGGCCCGGTCTGATTTGGTCAGTTTATCATTTTTTACCAGGTTCTAAGATTCTGGTACTGTTGGTACCAGAATATCTTTGTGGCCAGAGGTGGTAGGAGCCATGAAGTTGCCCTTTCTAGGCAGGTGCCTCGAAAAATGTTTGTTACGGAAAATGTTCAAAAATTGGTGATTTGTTGGATTTTAGTTTTCTGAGTGTAGTATATATAGCTCTGGGTTAATTTATTTTAAAATAGAAATTTTCAGTGTGATTTAGTGAATACCCCAACTCAGTGATACTCTGTTTTATCTGAGTTTGGTTCCTACTAGCAACAGAGAAGTGGTCAAACTGGCTCAAGTAAAGGGACATGCACTGTAAAGACACACTGAGCAGTTAAAGGACAGTAATCCAAGGACAGAAATGCAAGCAAAGTTAGGCCAAGAATTGAACCAGAATGCTATCAAATCCTGCTTTTTTAGTGATTTTGTTCCAGATTGCATGTTCTACTATGGTTCAGTGTTCAATAATATCTGCTTGAAAAACTGATAAATTATAATTAATAAAATAATCTGTATTTCCATTTGGATCGTTAACTTCTTATGATCCGGAATTCCTTTGTGCTTAAGAGTGTTTTGCTTTATTTTCCTTGATTACAGTGTAGGCTGGCAGAAGGAAAGGCAGCAATCCCTCTGAACAAAGAATGACTAAATGTTGCCCTCTGAGGGTAGGGGAAGAAGGGCTGGATGTGTGGAGATATTTTAATAACTTACAGAGAATAATGTGTGAGATGGGTAAGGTTAAGTGCCTACTAAGTATTGGACATATTGTCTCATTTAAACATTACAACAGTGACAGAGCAAGACCTCGTCTTTCAAAAAAATATATATCATTACAACAAACTTAAATAAAATAGCTGATATTAACTTAGTTTTACAGATGAGGAAACAGTGAAGTATATGGCTTTCCATTCTGATTAGTGTAAGGCATGGGTCCCCAGCCTATGGTGTTTTGTATAATTATTTCATTTATATTACAATATAATAATAATAGAAATAAAGTGCACAATAAATGTAGTGCACTTGAATCATCCCCAAACCATATCATCCCTGCCTCCAACCCCACAATCTGTGAAGGCAGGGGAGGAGACAGTGGAAAGAAAAGGCGAGAAGACCAAGACAGCACACTCATCGAAGTCCACAGCAGAAACAGGAGGCAGTTTTATCTATATCCTTTTTTTTTTTTTATTTCAGAATATTAATACTGGGGTGGAAACTTCCTGTGGCTGCCTTGGGGCAGCTTGGAGATACAGAAAGGGCCTTGGACTTTAAATTGAAAGACCTGGATTAAGATCCTGGCAATGACATTTAAGTGCTCTGAGCCTCAGTTTCCTCCTGTGCTCTTCCCTGCTTAAGAATGGTTGGGGAAATCATTTCTCTGAGGGTCAGTTTTCTAATCTCTTAAATGGAAATAATTAGCATGAGGTTGTTGTGATGATTACATGAATATGTGTAATGCATGTTCTTTGCCTTCCCATAATCCTCCTACTTAGTTTCCTTGGGAAATATAAATAGAATTTCCAATATTCCTGGTTAAAACAATATTTGTAGATTTTTGGATTTCGAAGAAATATCTAGCTCAAATTTAAACGTATGGTTAGATTCCACAGAAAGAGCTAGATACAGAGCTTTGTGCATTTGATTTACATGCTTTGTAGGTATTATTGCTGGCCTGAAGGTCCAAAGTCGTTTCATATAACATTTGAAGAATTTCCAGCTCACATCTTGTCTTCTTCATCCTTCCTTCCCTTTATTTTTACTATGTATAGTTGAGGAACCTATTCAGTGTGTTTACCTAAGCACCTTGTAAGATAATCATAGCTCCTATTTCAAGGCCTTTTGAAACTGTTATGGCTCAGTAACAAGCCTTGTTTCTGTTTCTTTGTGCTAATATAACTGAATTTTAGCTTCATGATGAATTTTATAAATTTCCATTGTTAGCAAGCGTTCCAAAGCGGTTATATTTTAGTGACATAGGGTGTCATTTGTAGCATAGTTTCAGCTCTAAATTTTAAAAATATTGATTTAAAACAATAATGCAACTATTTTTAAGTAGTGTTGGTTCAGGTGCATTAAGATTCTTAGGTGATATAGGTAGCATGTTAATAAAATTCTTAAATTGATTCTGTTAACTATATCTTGGTTCATGCTCTCCATACTCTTCCCTCTCCTTGCTTGGCTCTAACTTGACTTACTTTGCATTTACTCACTGCTAGAAATTGTACACCAACATTGGGAGGTAGTGGTGATCAGAGGAGTGGGTTTGAGAGACTACTGCTTCAGATAATCAGCAGTCTTTTTCAGGTAGGCAGAAGAGATGACCTTTTTAATAAACAAGGGACTCTTGTTTTTTTTCTTCCTTGAGATGGTCTTGCCACGTTGCGCAGGCTGGTTTCGAACTCCTCAGCTTAAGCCGTCCTCTCGCCTCAGCCTCCTGAGTAGCAGGGACTATAGATAGGCATGTGCCACCACACTAGCTGGGACTGTACTCTTGAATCCCTTGCCCAGGGATGAGCAAGGACTCTAGCCTCGGGCAGCAGAGATGGCTTGCTGTTCGTAACTGAGAAGATTAGTGGACAACAAAGGGTTTTCGTTTACAACTGTTTTGAAAAATCTATTTCATACTTGGTCCTTGATGTTGATATTACTTTATAGTAATGATCTTGGAGATGAGTAAATTGAAGATTAAAGAGATTGTTATGCTGTGGGTAGGAGTACATTTAATGATAAGTGAGGTTTGGAGGGAATCTTGTGATAATGTGCTATTTTTTTCCTCCGGTTTTGAGGTTTGGGGAGCCCACAGGGATCTTCCAATATGGAGAAATGTTGGGACACTTCATTATATGCTTTGCAGCATGCTCCGCTGAGGTTTACTAAAGAAATAGTGGGTTGGATCAAATGAGTTCCCTAATTTATACTTAACTGTTCACAGTTGGGGAGGAACACTGTGATCTTTTGACTAATTAGCCAAGTTTAGGTCACATAATCATCTGTAAAACATTGCTCTTCAGCTTGTTGGTCTTTACATACTAAATTAAAATGTATGAAAAATAGCTAACATAATTCTCAGGTGATGGAATTTTCTTTTTCTTTTTCTGGATTGTGCGTTTTTCATTTGAAAATAAAAGGGAATGGGAGGGGGAAATCAGGGGTTATTGCTGAACCCTGATGGTCACAGGTAAGTGAATATTTAATCTCAGTCACTTGAGTGTTTTCTTTGTCAATATCTGAAAGTAAACATAGAAAAGCTTTTCAGTTGTTTGTAGTATGGATGTAAAATTCACGATGCTGACTTGAAGCCTTTTCCTTCTGTATTTTGAACAATAGGTACGTTCTATGGATGAACTGAATCATGATTTTCAAGCACTTGCTCTGGAGGGAAGAGCGATGGGAGAGGTAAGTGAACTGGTGTTTCAGAAAAGTGGGTCTGTTTTTAAGGGAAGATTGGAGTTGTCTTTCATCAAGTGTGTCTGAATCTAGTCTCCAGAAGTATGTGCTTGCTCTTCCTTGTTGCCATCCTCATGATAGGAATGGGATGCTGGAGCATTTTGCCAGAACTATATCATTATAAGAAGAATGTTAACCATAGCCTAATGTCTTTAAAAAAAAAAAAAAAAGAGCAAAACACGAGCACAAATTATTGAATATTAATAAGTCAGCTATAAATTGAGACATTAAAATTTTAAGAAATTTTAATCTTACATGCATCAGTGTTCTTCCCTTGGGCTCATTCTCCAGTGGCTAGGTTCTTTTGCAGTGGAGAAGGAGTCTTAGATTACTGCTGATGAGAATGTGTTGATAACCTGTTTTTAGAGTAGTGTCGTTTTTGAGGAAATTGTTTAGAGCTCCATTGTGAAGGGGAGATTGTTAGGCTTTTGGTGAAATAATTATGGAAGACAAACTTGAGCCATCATCCCAAAGAGAAAATTCAGAAATAAGAATTTTGCTTTCTTTGTAATGTTTAAAATTTGCAAAAACAAAATATACTTTCATTCATTATGTTCATAGGGAGGGTTGCCATAATTCTAAAAAGAAATGGGAGTATAGATAGCTAAAGTACAGCCACCTTCTGGTGATTCCAGTAGTTGACAGTAAGCATGTATTGATGCCAGAGGTAGAATATATAGTTTGAATTAAATGCTTAAAATGTCACAGGCTCACAAATGGGGGCATCTGGTCGTGGCACTCTCATTCTGGAGGGTAACCTTAGGTTTTCTCTAATGTTTTATTTTTTGTATATCGGTTATTTAACAGCTCCCAAATCTTATGTTTTAAAAGAGGGAGAATTGCTATATTCTAGATTTCTCATTTATACCGTTCATTAGATACATTTGCTCTTTCATTTAGCAAATATTTGATCTAGGCACTGTGCTAGGTTCTGAGGATTCAAAATTTAAGATAATTCCTCTTTTGAATTTGTAACATATTGATTGCCTTTGTGGTTAGGCACTGAACAATTAAAATCTTTGTGTTTTGGTCTTGAGATTCTTGCTTTCTTTGTTACAAGATTTTGTTTCCAACTTTTCTGCATCATCTTGTGGTCACAGAGTCCAGTGTCCTGTCATCTTGGGTTCACAGGTTTTTGGCCTGTTTTTGTTTTTCCCCTTGAGCTTTAGGAAATGATTGGTAGATGTCCTTATGTTTCCTGTGCCTGCCTAATGGGGTTGAAACAGTGCACATCAATGAACCCTATATGGTTATTATATAAAAGACTTTGTTACTTAATTTTTGGAGCAAAATTTGAGCAGAAAGTTAACAGATTTGTTAGATATTAAGTATAGAAACAGAAACTAAATATATCTTCTTCCCCACTCCTGTGATTCTACCCTACACCAAAAATCCAATTACAGGTTTAAAAAAAAAATCAATGATACAACATACCAGTAATGCCCTGTAATTGCAAAATGCTTAATTTTAATTGAATAGTGAACAGAATTTAAATAGAGGGTAAATTTTATTTAAATGATACGTTGACAGTGTTAAATTCTTTCATTTTTCTTCCAGAAATGCCATTTTTTGGTATATGTATATAATTTTTCAGGCATGGATATAGGCGTATATTAATAATGAAACAAAGTATATTCCAGCACTACTGCTCTGTCACTTTTCCTCCTTTCCCCATTATTCACAAAGTAACAATAACAGCTACCATTTGTTGACTACTTACTAGGCAGATGCTAAGAGGTTTGTATGTATTATCTCATCAATAACTCTGAGGACAGTTCTTTTATCCAGATAAGGAACAAGTCCGAGAGAGATGAATTAATTTGCCCAGGGTGGCACATATGGTAAGTGATGAAATTCTGACCTAGCTTCCTCTCTTTACAAAGCGTGTGCCCTTAATTAGAGTAAATGGCCGGGCATAGTGGCTTATGCCTGTAATCCTAGCATTTTGGGAGGCCGAAACGGGAGGATCACTTGAGGCCAGGAGTTCGAAGCTAGCCTGGGAACATGGCTGGACCCTGTTTCTGCAAAAATAAAAATAGAAAAATTAGCTTGGCATGGTGGTGCACACCTGTAGTCGCAGCTACTCAGGAGGCTGAGGCAGGAGGATCGTTTGAGCCCAGGAGTTTGAGGCTACAGTGAGTTATGATGATGCCACTGTACTCTAACCCAGGCAACAGGAGCAAGGCTCTGTCTCTTTAAAAAAAAAAAAAAAAAAAAAAAGTAAATTAAGCCAATACTTGTAAAATAATTGAGAGGTAAAACATTGCGTTTTAGTAAGCTTTATAAAAATCAGTATTTTAGGGGAAGATTTAAAAAATGCCTTATAATGCCCTCTCCCAAAATATAGAACACTTACTGAAGTTATTTTTTGAAAGCATAACCCAGTGTCTAGGCATGACAGGACAAACCCAAGTATGGAGTGAGGTGTCTGTACTCAAGGAAGTTGAGGAAACAATGAATATGCACATGAAAACAGAGTAAACAGGTTTTTTTTGGTATGTGGTTGGAGTTTAGAGAAGGAAGGATCATTATTGGCAGGACTAGTTGGAGATTAATGGAGGAGGTGTACATCTTCTAGTCTAGTTAGGATTTGGATAGGTATAGGTTGGGAGAATGTTTTTTGGAGCAACGGGAGAACAGCACCAAAGAAAAATGAAAATAAACTTTTATAATAAAGTAAAAACACAGCTGATGAGTAAAATTTCTTCCTTTTTAACAATAATGCATCTCAGGGAGTGTGCATAAGTATAGTATTTACCCATGTAAACACTAAAAGGTCAAGTTAATTGCATGACTTTTAGCCAGGAACAGTGTATGTTTGTTGCAGTTGTTTTATGTGTTTTTGAGTGTGCACACGCATGTGAGTCCTCATTAGCGTAAACAATACTTATGTACAAGAATGTATGAATCTTCAGAACTGGTTCCATTCAAAGTAGTTGATTTCTAGTAGTTAAAGTTAGTGCTGCTTGGCTTTTATTACATTTTTTTCTTCAAAGCCGCTACTGGACTCTTGGTGTCACTTTGAAAAGATTTAGGGCGTTTCTTACTAGAAATCTTGCTAAGAAGTGACTACTTAAAACATCACTCTCAAACCTTGCTGGTTGTCTAAAGTACAGCTGTTCTTAGCTGAATGATTCACAGTACAAGTGGTTTATGTGACTCCTGTTCATAAAAAGAAGATAGGAAAATGTCTTAGGATTAGGGCCACAAATTGTTTTAAAATATTTTATCTGCTTTCCTTGCTAGCCCCTTTTTTTCCAGCTGATAGTCCTGAAAAGTTTAAAGGCATGTACTTTAGCAGCCTATATTTAGATATGAAAAGATTAGTCTGTTAGTTGAGTATTCAAGAGGGTATCTTTGTAGTACAGAGGCAGGCTTGCTGATTCTTGGGTTTCTGGCCTCTCTTTCTACATTGCTTTGATTTATGATCTTGCATGACTTTATTTGCTCCACCTGTAGGAGGGCAGCATTGTTACTGTCCATGTCCTGTAAAGGTTGGATTTTTAAAAGAGAAGTTTTGATGGAAAAGTTCTTTGAAAGCCTTTGGCAGAAAGGTACCTTATTCCGTATAATTGGTTTTCTGACTTCTAAAAATCAGGAAACTCTTTGCTGCTTAAGATTCCTTAATGTTTTATGTGTAGTAAACTTGACAACTTCCCAGGGAAGTTAAAATAGTAGTGAATACTATCTTATTTCTGAAGTAAATGGAATGTATTTAGATATGTGGTCCTTCATGTTTATCTTACAAAACTGAAGTCTAGAAAAACCCTTGATAATAGACAAGTTTGTAAACCTGATGAAGGAAATCTGGAAAGTGTTCCTGTATATGGTGTGATAATGAATCCTCCCCTGTGCACAGGAAGTAGAATAAGGTGAGAGATATTTAAATTATAGCTGCAAATTCTCATTAGACATTATGTAGGAATTCTATCCGTAGGTGTGGGATGGTAGAATGGCTTGTAGAGGGAGGAATTTGATAATGATTTGGGGGAGCTGTTAACCCCCAAAAAAGTAAAACTTGTTGGGGTAGAGGTAGCACTGGGCCAGAACCCTGAAGCCACAGCTTCTAGCCTTGGTTCAAACATTCATCTTCTTTGGACTTTGCTTTTTTACACCAGTAAGACAAAGATGTTGGATTGAATGGTTTCCGGGGACCTTTTCAGGTCTAAGATTCTTGGAGTTTGCCCTTATTTCTGTCTTTGAAAATAGGCATACTTCTGGCTTTTTTAGGATATGCCAGAGAGCATCTAAGGGTCATTTTAGATTGACTTCCCCCTTGTGATTTAGAGATTTTGTAACTTTTCATTGGGTTCTGTAAAATGACTAATTCACCTGTCTGCAGCTGTCTACGAGACTGAATTGTCCATCAGAGTTCATGGGGTGGTAATTCTGGAATCAGGGCAAGTGTGAGCCTAAGGTAGAGGCCAAATCTGTTAAATTCTTTTCCACATCTTTACATTGTGGCAAATGGTGTCTCGTAGAATCGGAGGCTTTGGGGTAGCTGAAAGTACTTCTAGAATCCACAGCCCTGGCTACCTTATGCTGGCAATTCCTTGCCATTAGAGTCCCATAAAAGTAGCTCAGTTGACTCCAAGATGGATTGAGTTTTGGAAAGGAGATGTATTGTCTGCCAGCAAAATCATCTATCCTTTATTAGAGAGGGGAGGAAAAATTAGTAATGCTTTAAGGTGTATTAATATAAAGACATCTGGCCAAGCAGTGTAACTAACCCTCTTTTTTCCTCCCAAAATGTAGCTTTTTGAGTACAGATAGAAATGGTAAAAGGTGCCTACTAGTTTTATTAACCTTCTGGTTTTTGGGCATTTTTTGACACCTTGTTCTGAAAATGAAATGTTTGCTTTAGAGATAACAAAGCTAGCCAGGTCAGGTGGCCCGGAGGAATAAGATCTAAATAAATGGCTTACTTGTATTAGGTTAATGACTGACTCTGTGTTAGAGGTGACATGACCTTTTCATGGGTATTGTTTGGGGAAGTTCCTGGGACCTCATAATAATTTTGGGATTGGGACTGGGCATTTTGAAGAACAAGATAGGAGAAAGTGTCTTCTAACCTTGGAAATGTGGGTACATTTGACATTTGGAATCTGGTTCCCAGTTTTATCCTGTCACTTTGAGACCTTTGTGTAACCCCATTCATTCCAGTATCTGTCTTCTAGCCTGTGCTGGGAAGACTAGGCAGACCTACTACTGTGTGTGTTGAACTATCTTGGAATGTTTGAATGCAGCAAAACATACTCTTGCTGATCTACATACTGCTTAATCTGTTTTCATTTAATTTCTTCCCTTTCATCATTCTCCTTTGGCTAAAATGTTATTCTGTCATCCACATCAGTGTGCTTTATTTGAGGGTAAATCAACTAAATAAGTACAATAAATATTAATACCTTCAAATATCATTATCTGTGGTATCACTGATGATATTATCTATATGACTTTCCCAACAACTTGTCGAGAAATACTATTTCCATTTTTTTTTTTTTTTTTTTTTAGGTGAGGAAAATGAGCCCTAAGGTCAAGTGACTCCAGCTAAGGTCATAAGTGTCAAGATGTAGATTCACTTTGAATTCTGTTTTGTTAGTCTTAGAAACAATAGCTAGAAAATATCAAGCATGTACAGTCTTCCCAGTACTCTGCTAATCACTTCATATACATTATAATTTTCATAGTGGTCCTGCAGTATCTTTTATAGATGTGATGAGCAAGCGTTAGAGAGGTTAATACAGTCATGAGCCAGCTATTTGAACCCAGATCTCTCACTCCAAATCCTGAGTTTTTCTACTGTTTGTTTCTGCATGTTTGGGATCTACTCTTTCAAAATCTAGCTTCAGATATCAGCTCCTCTGTTTCTCTCCAACTAGAAGCTATGGAGGGGAATTCAAGTAGCAAGCGATTTCTGTCATTCTTATGGCCCAAATTTGTTTTATATGCAATTATTTGTGTATATATAGTGATGTTTTCTGTTTCCTCATACACAAGTTTGTTGAGGTCAGGGCCTTCAGCTAATAATGTGCTTTGTAAACAGTAGCTGCTTAATATATTGTGTTGAAAGAATCATGTGACAGTAAATATTTTTTTCCCTAAGCATGGATTCCTCTTTTTTGTCTTTTACACCAGAAGTCTGTATCCCTGTCACCCAAGGGACCTTAGTTCAATTCAAAATATTGGTTGTATTTTCTGTTCCGATGACTTTCCCACCCTCAGGGATGTGGGCGTGTGGAGGAGAGGATAAGCATGAAAGCATTTATTCAGCCTCTCTGCAAATGTGTACCTTTTGAGCTATTCATTAGTTAACTTTTGCAAGCATAAAGTTCTATAAGACAGATAATAAATTAGCAATGCTATGTTAGTATACAAGTTGAATTTGATAGAAAGGCATTTGTTATAAAGGATCTTTTGTTTAATATAGTTGTAACCAGATCAGTATGACTTTTTGGGCCATCTGCTGGGACATGGAAACATATCCTCATTATATGTCCACAACCAGACATAATGGTGTTTAGAAAACTAGATTTGCTTTTGTTATATTGTTTGCTCAAGCTTGTATTAAACTATATTGTGTGTAATTCCTTCTTGTTTACTGTAATTTTGCTGATAAGGAACCAGAACATCAAAGCTAATTCATTGTATTTTGATTAACGTATGCTGTGGTTCTCATTATAGCAAAGCATGTACAGAAAGGAGTCTATTTTCTGTATTGATATTCCCTGTATATGTAGCAGCCATATCTATGAAATATTCATTTCCTGGAATGAAGGAAAAAGGGAACCTGTCCATACTGAGATCCTGGTCTTGTCAATTCAATAATTAGAAATATCCTGAGGCTGACTGGGTGTGTGGGTGGATTAGAGTATTTGGTCCCATCTTGAGGTGAAGTATTCTTTCTTCTCTCAGTTGAGCTGTTTGCTTCCTGCTTAGGGGATGTGAGGTGGTTGGTCATGAAGCAATCTAGGTACTTTCACAGTTTTATTTGTGAAGTTTATAGTTTCCTAAGTGATTTGGGGGCTTATCTTTTACACACTGGGCTGTCAAGTACTATTGCAAGAATCATTTACGTAATTATTAAAGTATAGACCTATTATGACATGAATGTGGTATGGTGTAGATCAAACCATATAGTTTATACATAGGTAAAAAAATATGACCTTATGTATAGGTAACAGAGGTAACATAGTGCTGTTTCCTTATGTGCTGTTCCTTCCTGTATTATGCAGAAAAGCCTGATTCACCCTGGGCATTTCATCATTTTCTGAACAACCTTGTCAATCTGTCAGGTTTTATGAAGATAGTAGAGAAGTTGTTTCTTCTGGCTCTGTTCTAATAACTTGAAATGGGAAAGTATAAAGGAAGCTTTACTTTCAGATTCAGGAGGGGATGTGCAGTGAAGAAAGGATTAGAGTAGAGCTTCCTCAGGCTAATTTATGACAAAATAACATGGAGCTTGAGGTGCTAACAGTGTTTCTGAAAATATTTTGAAGGACTTGCTTTTATGTGCTTGGTTTTGAGAATGAAGTTGTTGACAGTGGTTGTGTTCTTTGGTGTGTAAAGAACATGGGAAAATCCTGTGCGTTTTGGAGTTCAACAATGGTTATCAACTGAACAGCCCAGTTTGCAATTGTGATTTGTGGTTGTCCTATTAAGAGCTGCCAAATTCTTATCTCTACTTACTTGATGGTTCTTTTTGCTCTTCATGTTCCCCAGCAACCCACAGTGGATTTTCAGGTCAACCTTAACGACTTAACAAACCTTAACTTAACTTATAAACTTATAAACCTTTGGACTTATAAAACTTAAACTTGCAATACCATGTTCCTACGTACCTGGATCCATTTTGATCTAGCTTTTGCACTCAGCTGACTCTGCAGAATAGATTCTAATTAAAAGAACTTCAATGATAGACTAGCTTATGTATACTTAGTGACCTCATTCGTGATCATCATAATGAGCTATGACTCTTAACTTTTGAAATTATATAGTTTTTTTTCTTTTTAAAATTATGTCATGAAAACTGAGAGAGTCATCTAAGCTGCAGTTCTTCCTTGCCTCCACTTCCATAGGTCCCTTCTCGTACCATTTCGTGCTGTAATTACTGTGGTGGCCTCTTTGCTTAGACTGTCAGCATCCATTTGCTTTCCCTCACCCCATTTTGTGGAGGACCATCAGATAATCTTTTAAAATTAAATTTTATGATGTTACTCCTTGTTGCTGCCTGTTGGATTAGAGCTCAACTCCTTGGTGCTCCATATAGCCACACCAGCAACTGGCAGTAGTTGTGCTTTTTCACCCTCTCCTACTGTTGCCGTGGGTTGATGGCCAGTCTCCAGCTGGGGACCTGCTCCACCTGCTTTCACTTTTACCTTTGTTCATTGTAGAAGGTTCTTTGCATGGTCTTGCCTACTCTAAATTTTGCCCCCTCCTTTAAGGCACTCTTGACCAGTCCTGCCCTAGGTTTGTTTCTTCATTGGTGGTCTGTTACTGTTCTCTCTTCATCTGTAGCAGGTTGTGAAGTTTTACAGTCTGGACCATGCTATTAGGCAGTATGCTTATCTTAAAAATACCTTCTAACAGGCCACACATGTAATTTCAGCACTTTGGGAGGTGGGAGGTAGAGGAGGGAGGATTGCTTGAGACCGGGAGTTTGAGACCAGCCTGGGCAACAAAGCAAGGCCCCATTTCTACTTAAACAACAACAACAAAAAACCTTGTAATCCTATCAATTTGATTCCCTGATTTTTGTTTTTAATCTTTAAAGTTATTTCAGGGCAAAGAATGTCTTTTACTATTTTTTGTTATTTCCAGTAGTAGCTAATACAGGCTGTGCATTTCAGGGTATGTGCAAGTAGTATTTTTGTGTACATTAGTACTTCAGATGCTGAAACTTTTATTTTTTCAATAACCAAAGAAGCAACATTGTTTTTTAAGATGTGGGAGAGAAGATCAGATTACCTCATCTTGACTAGTCTTAAGTGATTGTGTGATTTCATCCTTAGTGGGGGAAGTATTATTTAAAGGTATTAAAGGTATTAGGTACAGTGCCTAATAACCCAGGAAAACGGTTTAAAAAATCTGTTAATTCATATAATGCATATATGCATTATATGCATATAATGCATTCATATAATTCATATAATTATAATTATGTAACAGATTAAACTTACTGAAATTTTTAAACTTTTCTTTTTTAAAAAGGAGTATATTAGATTTCAGTCAAAAGAGATTTTTTTTTAGGAGACCATTACTGTGGAAATCTGTTTTCAGTAGTAACCATTTGCCACAATAGGGTAAGAATTTTAAGCAGTAATAGATGCCAGATTGTGACGATGCCTAGTAGAGAAATATTAAAAAAACTATAGCAGACGTTGATTCTTAGATAGTTTTTTGTGATTTGAATAAAATGAGAACAGAAAGGGAACAAAATTATTTTAACATTTAAAGATAATTAATACATAATTATTGAGTAACTGACTAAAGATGATGCAGGATACTTCCTTAATGAGTTAGCTATATGAGCGGGAAGTAAGAATTTGGGTGATCATATTCCTTAATTGAAAGAGAAGGTGAAAACTAAAACAAAAACATTTTTACTTTATATATTTACTTTTAATTTAAAAAATAACTGGCCTGTAATGGAACCACAGCATTTTTAATATTCCTTATTTAAACTACAGTTTTCAAAGTGAGTTAGAAGTTCGGTTATTACAGGTTGCGTATCCCTTTTCTGAAATGCTTAGGACCAGAAGTGTTTTGGACTTTGGATTTTTTTGGATTTTGCAGTATTTGTGTTACGCTTACTGGTTGACCATCCCAGTGCCGAAGTCTGAAATCCAAAGTGCTCCAATGAACATTTCCTTTGAGCGTCACATTGGTGCTCAAAAACTTTCAGATTTTGGAGCATTTCAGATTGCGGAATTTTAGATTACAGGTGCTCAACCTGTTTTGAAACTTAAGATATGAGCTCTCTCCTTAAAATTGCCACTAACTTTTCTCATTTTGAAATTATGTTGAAGTGAAATATGTCTGCTTAAGAGAAAGTGCCTTATTTATTTGTAGTGGAGTCCAGACCACCATAATCTCAATTTTTATTTATTAGAAAATAAGTTGTAAATCATAACAAAAAGTATATTTTGTAACAAGTAATTCATAATCCCACCACACCAAAAGGCACCTTTCTGTTATTTTTCTTTCCAGTCTTGATCCATAATGGAAGAGTGCATGAGGAGAAGTAGTCTTTTACATGTACAGTTTTGTATTTTACTTGTGAAATGTAATGTTATTTTATAAATATTACATATAGTCATTATGGCTGTTTTTGGTGAGCTTACATTGTACCACAGCTACTTTATTGTTGAATATTTAGTTTGCTTCCAATATTTTTGTTCTTATAAACACTTTGAATGTAGAGCTTTCTCTTGAATTTTTTTTGTTGAAATAAATGCTCAGTAATGAGCATGACTCTTTGGGGGGGGGCAGGTTCTCACTCTGTTGCCCAGGCTAGAGTGTAGTGGTGTCATCACAGCTCACTGCAACCTCAAACTCCTGGGCTCAAGCAGTCCTCCTGCCTCAGCCTCCCAAGTAGCTGGGACAACAGGCCCACGCCACCACGCCTGGCTGATTTTTCTATTTTTTGTAGAGAGGAGTTCTTGCTGTGTTGCTCAGGATACCCTCAAACTCCTGGCTGAATTCCTGGCCTCAAGCAGTCCTCCCACCTTGGCCTCCCAAGGTGCTAGGATTACAGGCATGAGACACCGTGCGGCCTAGAGGATGACTCTTGACATACACTTTCTGAGACATTTCCTAAAGAATTGTGTTAACAGTGAATGGATGAACCTGTTTTATTTTTAAGCCTTGCAAAGGGTATCAATTTATACTTTTATGTTTTTTAAACCAGATCTTTCAGAAGAGATATTTTAGTAAGGTAAACCTTTTATGTAAATGAAGTTTTAGTAATAACATATCAGTATAGTTCTTAGTATTTATGAAAGCACTTTGTGTACTATATCACTTGATTTCTCAACAGCAGTCTATGGTATGGAGAGGCTAGATAAATCCCCTAGGGCTTAAAATTTTGAGAAGGAACTTGTGAAAAATGTGTGTTTTCACGGGTCAGACTAGAAACGTGATTATCAGTGGTTACCAATCACACTTCTTCATTGCAGTCAGTTCTGAAAGGTCCTTTCTCTGAGTTGGTGTCAACTTCTCTTAATGTACTAAGTGGGATAAAAATATGTACTAAGAAATTAATACTTTTTTTATTTTTTGGCTATGTCTTACCAGCTAGTTAAATGTCAGGCATTTGACTCCTGCATTGGCTACATTGCAGTGAAACCAAGTTTGTGTTGGAAGTTTGAGTTGTCAGATAATAGGTCAAATCTGATCATGCCTGCAAGGTTGTAGCATCCCTGTGAGTAGTACTTAAGAGGCCCATTTTCTGCTGTGAGAGAGAGCTCTATGCAGCCTATGTGAGTGTGTAAGCAGTTACCTAATATTTTATTACTTACAAGTACAGAGTAGTTGTTGGAGTGCCCATTTAGTGTTGAGGCCATCAGAAGATCTCATTGATATGTCCCTATGCACATATCAGAGGTGGTATGGGCAAACAAGTGAAGGCTTTAATAATCATCTTACCTCTTTGCAGTTTCTGTAAAGCCGTAATCATGGTTCTTGTGTTTTTTTCCTTGGGGCTATTAATTTTATGGGATTTGTACTGAAGTGACCTGGGTGATGGCTGTGCTCACCATGTCTGCTAGTTGAGTACATATGAGCATTTCATTGGCAAACCATTAGTATTGTGATGCCTGTTGGCTACTACTTTGCTGTTAAAGAAGAGTAGCAGCTGACTCTTTGAGTGCTTTCTATGAGTTCAGCATTGTACTGCGTCATTACACACTTTATCTCATTTATTGTTCACAGTAGTCCATTCCATAGGTGAGAAAACTGAGGTGGATTAAATTCACACAGATGAGATTTAAAACCAGGTTTTAAAATGATTTCAGAGCGTTCATGTGTGTTTTATCACTGTATTCCTTCTTAAAATAAGCCTAGAGGTTCTTGATGTTCTCAGCTTTTTATTGTTTCCGTTGTGTTTAAACGGTTCTTAGCAGGGGTTTATGATGAGATAGACGATTGATTGTGTAAGTGTGGCTTTGTGTGTTGTCTTTTTTTATTAGATGAAAATGAAAAAAGGTGTTTTCAGACAAAATTTAGACATTCCCAAATGGCTAACATTTCTGTCTCCTTCTCCAGAGGCCTCATGAATAAGCTTACTGATTTCTTTACTTCTCTTAAGTCTTTTCTTTTACAAACCTTTGGTTCAGGATGGGATAAACTGTTTTTCTCCCAAAGATTTGAGAACAGACACAGAATTTGAGAACAGATTTGAGAACAGTGGGGCAGTTAGGAATCCCATTTAATGGGACATTGCAAATAAGAGTACAAGGTCTTTTGTATCGCTAGAGATGATAGGACCTCCCAAGTCCTGGTTCTCAGTTTGTAGGTCTTGAAATGGACTTCTATTACTAATTCAGAGATGACTAAATTATGGGATTGATACCCCCTCACCCCCCACCTCCCAACCACAACCACAACCACAACAGACTAATGTATAAAAACTAAAATACGGTCTACTAATTTATAAGGAGAAACAATAACTCTCAAGTGAACAGGATAATTGGGTTTGGTGATTGGCATGTTTGGCTGCGGGAAGAAGCCAGTTCTTCTGAGGAGGTTGCTTAGTAAGCACAGTTGAAGCCAGGGAAATTACTTGAATGTTCTTAGTGTCTCCTGTAATTAAGCTACTCTCTAACCTGATGCATCAGTTGCTTTTACAGGGATAGATGTGTTTGTGCATCTTATGCTCTCTCCCTAAATGTGCCAACGGGATAATCCTCCCTATGTCTGACTCTCTGGCTCTCCTTTGCTTTTGTTGGACCAATCCTGAATTCCTCTTATCTTCCTTTGGAATTGTCAGATCTTGTAATCTTCCTTCCTGTTGCTTAATCTTTGTTTAAATCAAACTTTGTCAATCTTTGCTGGGATTTGTTGCTTTTTGCCCTGTCCAAAAAAAACCACACAACAGTTCTTATTTCTAAGTTCTTAATGGGGTAAATAGGAAGTATCTTTTCATAGGCTAGTTGCATTTTGGTGATTGAATTTAAGTGTGGCTCAAGTGAAGTTCTTGCACCTCCTGGTGTTTATGCCAGAGGGTTGGGGAACCATGGTGTTTTAGCCAGTGCTGTGGATGGTGTCATTTCCAGAGGGGTCACTGTTGAGTTTGTAATAGCACTTGAGTAACACATCATCATTTTGTTTTATAATTCAGTAGTTTCCACCTCCTTTTAATATGATCAGATTTGAATAGTAAGATATGTTTATTTTAGTTTACTCTTGAATATAAATGATTGCTACTAATTCTCAGCGAGCTTAACATGTCAAAGTTGATTTAATTTTGCAGAGTTCAAAAAGCTACCATTTTTAATACAGAAAGGCTGTAAGACAAAGTAGCAGAGAACGTGGAATAGAGGTAATTATTTTTTCCAAATTCAAAAGCATTTTGCTCTCAGCACTTGGTTTTAAATGTTAGAAATGGAACAAGAAATGTTTCTTGAAGACAGACTCCTAAAGAAATGTTTCAGATATACAAAAACACCTCTACATATTCACAACTGTATTAATTACCCCAAAGTTTAGTGGCTTAGAACTCACAATTTATTCTAGGGCACAACAATTTATTCTACAGGTCAGGAACCCAGGCATGGCTTTGCTAGGTCTTCTATTTCAGCATTTGTCACATGCTGCAGTCGAGATTTCAGCTGTGGTTGCATTCATCTCAAACCTTGATTGGAGTAGAGTCTGTTTCCAGGCTCACTCATGTGGTTGATGTCAGGATCTGTTCTTTGTTGGACTGAGGGGCCTCAGTTCCTAATGAACTGTTGTCCAGAGATCTTTCTTGTTTCCTTGCCAGGTGGACCTGTCTATAGGGCACTCACAACATAGCAGCTGTCTTCATCAAAGTGAACAAACAGGAGGGCAAGATGGAAGTCACAGCCTTTTGTAACATAATCTGGAAAGTAACATTCCATTACTTGCCTTATGTTATTTCTTAGAGGCACTGCAGTAGGTTCAGTCCCTAGTAAAGGGAAGAGGATTACATAAAGGCACGAGGACTTGGAGGTGAAGATCCTTAGTAGTCATTTCAGATGTTGCTGGCCACAACAGTTGAGAATAGATGGATATGTTTTGGGAGGAAAGAGAGAAAGAGTAGGTTCTATGTAAATCCAAAGACTTTTAAGAATTTTGCTAAGTTTGCTTCTGTCTTTCCCAAGTCCCTTGGTTCAGTATTTTGCTTCCTTCCCAATTTGCAGAGCACTCTTGCAGTTCTCCACTCCCCTCCCATCAGCATGCTGTGGTCCTCTTCTCCCACCTCCTTTTTCTTTATCTCCTCCAAACTTGTCTTTTAATTCCTTGCTGTTTTCATTGATAACAGTTCATTGATCTTCTCAGTGCTACTTTGTAAAATCTCGTGGAGTTCCAGTACTTTTTTGGGCTGCTCCTAGCATCTATTTAGGATTTTTATTTATATTGATAATATAATACTGGGAGAAATAGTTGCCTCTTGGTGTCTGAGCTGGGGGCTTGGTTTTTGGGTGTGTATTCCTTTGAGACTTTGTTGCATCTGTTACTACTTTGAAGTAGAATCTCAACTTTTTAGCACTTTGCTTCATGATTGCTGTGTTATTGTTTCCTTTTGTGGGAATTTAGCCTGGAAACAACCTTGCTTGTGTGTTCACCTGCTTTTGCTGGCTTTGCACATCATGACAACTAGCATGCTACTGTGACAGGATCCCAGAACTGATTTTTGAAGCCTTGAGCTCAAAGGCTTTTCAGTAAGCAATTTGACAAATTACGAACAAGAGCAAGACTATACTTGCATATGGAGGCTAGTACTTTCAGAAGCTGTTTCCTGAGTTTTGAATAAATATTTACAAGTTTCTGTGGAGAGGGATGGACATTTAAAAAAATTAAAGGACAAGAATGGTTTTGATCACCTTTGCTCTCTTTCCACCATTGTGTGGAGCATAAAATTAACCAACAAGGGCAGTGACGCTTGTGCTGATATTCTCTCTTCTGATACACAAAGGAGTAGTTAATGTGGACTTCTGTTTGCTCTCATTCTCTGCAAAATACGGGAGAAAATCAGAATTTTAGTTGGAAAGAGCACAACCAATGGGGAAAGAAATTCTAGTTGTAATCTTTGGAAAGGGCATTTTTAAGACTAAAAGGACAAAAAAGAAGTTTAAAAACAGGAATTCTTGAATTGTCCCTTGCATAGTCTACATTAATTTTCAGTATTCTATTTGTGATTTGACAGCTATTTTGCTTAGGTGTGATGCCATTGAATACATTTATTGAGAACCTACTGTGCTAGGCACTCATCAGTGATATCTCTAGTAATCATAGCAATCTGAAAAATATTTCCTTCATCAGTAAAAAGAGAATGAGGCCCAGGGCAGTTTGTAATATTTCACATGGGAGCCACAAAGTTTTCTAGTCCAGTGCTTCCTGACTCTAATGCTTAACTTTGATCTGGGTGTTCTCCCATTTTACCCTGCTCCTCACCCTCCACCAAATCCCCTCAAGGTGACAGACCTGAGAGGTGCACCAGGATTCTACTGCTACTTATAACTGCTCATCATCAAGAAATTTAGGCATCAGTGCAATTAAATGCCAGACAAAGATTTGTCTTTTAACATGATCATCTTTGATTAGAACATGACAAATTAGGACCTGAAGAGAAAAGTGTGTGGGAAACTGCTTTGGTCCTGGTGGTAGCCCACATCCATGAGATAGAGCTGTTGAAAGGTAGATTAAAATTTATGCTGAGAAACCCAGAAATTAGATTTGGCAAGCTGAGATTTATTTTAGTGAGGGCAAAGTTTAGTTATTCTTCCATTATTACTGGGTTATGGGTTAAATTGGAAAGTTAAACCTTTATTGTCAAGGAGAAGAGCAAATGTTTTGTGCTTTTGGTTTTTTAGTGTGTTCCTCTGAGAAATTCACTTCTCCAGGTGTGCCCTTTTATGCTCAAAAACAGTGGTTAAATACTATCTCAGACTTCTCAGTTTCCTGAGTAATAGCAGTCAAAAAAAGGAAGTAAGAGGGGACAGTTTAGTGAGTAAAGCTGGTGACCAGAACTCAGAAAGATGGGGTTCGAGTGGAATTTTACTTTGTAACCCTGGTCACTAGTGCTTTGATCTCATGTAAAACCGCACTGTGTTTTGCTTGAAGGGTACTTGGCATTTCTTTGGATGAAGCTTGAATAAAGTTCTCATATTGGTTTAGGGCCAGGGCCTATGTTTCTATGAAGCGTGGAATGATTTGTGAAGTAATGGCATTACCAAGTATTGTTAATCGGGGAATAGTTTTTCTACCTTTCCAAAATCTTGGAATAGGTTAATGTTGTGGTTGGGGAGTGTTTTGGTTAATGGAATCTCTGTGTATAAAGAAAGTGAATTTTGCCTCTAGCATTCCATCACTGAGGTTCATAGCTGGGTTCGTGCTCCAGCTGCAGTAACTTTGGTAGGTAGTACACATATAGGCAGAAGTGTTTTAATAGTTGGAGGTACTTACTTTTTTTTTTTTTTTTTAGTAAGAGTCCACTTAGCAGTTAGCTAATTGGGCCAATATTAGTTTCCCTCCCTCCTTAAAAATCTTGGTATGGGTTGAGTGAATAATTCTAGATATTTAAACTGAGCCTTTATTGGGTGGTTTGATCAGTGTCCCCCCTTGCCTCTCTGTGACTTTTACCAAATATATAGTAGTGCTCTGACCACAGCTGTGTAGTCAGAACACCTTGATTAAAGACCTTCAGGGCACGTGAGCATCTTCAGTACTCTTGTCTAAAAGAAAGTGTTGACTGCTGTACTTTCATCCTTTATGAATTCTTTAAAAGCATCTATTATTTTTAATTTGCAGCAGCTCTTGCCAGGTAAAAAGTTTTGGGAAACAGATGAATCCAGCAAAGATGGACCAAAAGGAATATTCCTGGGTGATCAATGGCGAGACAGTGCCTGGGGAACATCAGGTAATCTAGATCTAGCATCTGTACTGTGATTTATGCTTGTCTTAGAGCTCCTTTCCTCAGCAATCGGCAAGTCATGACTTTTACATCAGTGACATGAGCATGTCAAGCAATGTCCTGTCCTGTAGTATAATTGCCATTAAGGAGCTTGTATGATGCAATTTATTAAAACATAATTGACACAAAATTAAATCTTCAACATTTTTTGAAGTGCTAGCCACAGGGGAATAGTCTTATTTGAAGTGACCATAATTTGAGTTTAACTTTTTGTTCTGTACTGCTGTCAGCATACTTGGAATTAGAAAACCCACACCTGCCATTTGAAGTTCATGTTTCTTTTTCTCCCCTTTCTCCTGTGTACCGTGTATGGGATAATCTATCTTTAAATGTGATTGGGACCAAATCAAGTCACTGGGCATGGACATTCTTTTGACAGACTACCCCTGAAGAGGGATGGGGAGAACTTGTAGAGGTAGACACACTGACAGCAGAAAGAAGTGATAGGTGATAGGGAGGAAGGACATAGAAAACCCCCAAACTTGATGTGCTGTGTTACAGTAAGTACAGTGTAAGAACAGAACCTCATGATGACAGTGAGTCATCAGAAAAGATCAAATTATATTGTTGTTTTTAAAAAGGGCAGTAAAACCATATTTTGTTTCAGTAATATTATCAATAACATATATTAAAAAGTCCTGCTACTCAAAAGGAGTAAACATTATTTTATTCACTTAGCTAGATAAACCAGTTATGTGAACTGCTGTATTTCTCTGCTTTCCTGGATATAAATGAGGGGTGTGTTCCGTTTCCTTAGCTCATGTTGAATGTTATACGCAGGGAAAGACACAATAGGAGGTTTTGGCTCAACTGATCACGGCAGGTTTCCCGATTCCCAGTCATTGGTTTATCCATGAGACATCACTCGTAATTTGTTTGAGCCTCTGGCTGCACTGTATCATGCTTGTGTATCTTTTTTGTAGATCATTCAGTTTCCCAGCCAATCATGGTGCAGAGAAGACCTGGTCAGAGTTTCCATGTGAACAGTGAGGTCAATTCTGTACTGTCCCCACGATCGGAGAGTGGGGGACTAGGCGTTAGCATGGTGGAGTATGTGTTGAGCTCATCCCCGGGCGATTCCTGTCTAAGAAAAGGAGGATTTGTAAGTTGGCTTGAGGAACTTGTTCCTATATCTCTCTCTCTTTTTTTCCCCTAAAGCAGAACATGCCTGTTTAGTTTCCTTAGATACTCACAGCACTAATTACAGGGTATTTTAAAGCACTTTTATTGTAAATAGAGCTCAGCAAACATAGTAGGAGTGTAAACTAAACTTTTTAAAAATAGAGAAATAATGCTTTTTTGGGGGCACATTCATAATAATATGAGGTAAGAACTGAAATCTAGATCAAAGTTCATTGGTCTACCAGAAAATGCCATTTTTAGTTTAAAACAAAAAAGAAAAAGAAGGCAATTTTTTTTTAAAGCTGAATTTGGGGTGTCAATAGGGAATTTCAAATTTGAGTGCAGTGATTTGCCAATACCCAAGAAACTTTAAAATGAATCTGATACATATTCGTTTGCTAGCTAGACTTTAATTGTAGAGTCATCTTTGGCCCTCCTTGAATAACTTTGTTTCTCATACCTGTCAGGAAACTAGAAATTCTGTTAATTCTTTGCCTGTATTTTTTTGAGTTCATCATCATTGGCCTCTCTGCTGCTAAACTGTAGCCAAAGCAGCCTCTGTGTCTATAGCCTCTTCCCTTTTAAGTCTTCAGCAGTCTTCCTCAAGCATCTTTGATAGCCTTTCTCAAAACTATATCATCAACTTTCTAGATCTGTAAGTCTTAAGATACATCTCCATTTGAGTCTTCCCTGTTTTGCATTCTGTGACTGATTGCATATTCCAAGTCACAGCTAGGAAGGCCATGGGAGGCACCTTGAATCTGTCTTCCCTCCTTTTGTGCTGATTCAGATCATTTGGTACCTTTTTAAAGACCTTTCTCTCTGAAGTCATTTTGGGCTAATACCACCTGTTAGTAATCATTTAAGAGACCTTCTTCCCTCAAGTAATATTAATAATTTTGCGCCATAACTGTCTTAACTTCCTTTATCTGATAGCATTTGTTACTCAGTATTTTTATTGTCATACATCTTTTGCTAAGTATCAGAGGCTAGGTCCTGTTTTGCTTATTTTGCTTTAAACTTCTTTAGAGTAACAGTAGTTCACTTTTGGTGTAGCTTACTCAAGTGTCAAGTACAGTTCTTGAGCATTAGCCATTAAAGCTGACCTGATTGCTTCTGGGTCTTTTGACCCTGCAGAGACTTAGGTCAGGTTTAATAGCCTGTGAAACAGATAAGAAATGGCTTCTTTTATTTGAACCTTCCCAAGGGGCTGCTTGGGAAGAACAAGACCTGCCCATTGGACGTCAGGAAGGGGATCAGGCCGAATCATCATTTGCCTGTTGTCTTACTGGAAGAGCAGAGCCACTTTTCTGTTTTCACCCTATCTCCAGCTCTCCTCTTTTTCTGTCCTTGCACTTGCCCTCATTTTGTGAGCACAGATTGCTCAGCAGAATTGTTGCCTTCTAAACACTGCCTGGAACTTGGCATTTATTGGAGGAAAGGAATTAGTATTGTGCTTTAGTAAGTTGCTAGTGTGGAGAACTGGAACCTGTGACTCCAGCTGTGACTTCTGTCACGTGTGACGTTTCTAATTCTTGGGCATTAGCCAGAGAGGCATGTGCCTGGTTCCTGTGAAGTTTGTGGGAGGCAGAAAAATAATTGGAATTAGGAGAAAGATAAAATGGTGGGACTGAATTATTATGATTTTTGCCTATTGTTTTCCTCTTTTTAAATGATCATTTCATTAGACAATTATTTTTATGACAGAAGCTGTTTCTTTTAGATTCAATATCTTGTATTTTGTAAAGGTGGGTTTCATCTTTAGTTGTCTTGGGAGATTGGTGATTTTTTTTTTTAGGTCTTTTACAAAAGCATTGTTACCAGAGTGGAAGTTAAGACCTCAGGATAGATAGATGAGGTCAGAAAATTGGACTGTCTTAACTATCAGATAATTTCCTGAGCTTCTGAGGTATGCATAAAGATAAATGAATATTCTCCAAATCTGTGTTCCAGCTTCTTTTCAGAAGGAAGGTTGTGGCTAATGAAATGTTATCCCATATTTGACTTGAGTTGCATCTATAGAGTGATACAGGAGGACTGATCCAGTGACACCAAGCCACATGTTGGCATGTACAGTCTTCTGGTGGATGGAGGGCTGAGAATCAGTGAACTGCTTGTCAGCTTTGTGGTTATATCCTGTTAATCTTATACGTAACCTGCCTTTGCTCTGCCTGTTGGTTAGGATGATACCTGACCAAAGCTCTGTTCATGGAAACCTGAATCACTTTGTGGTTGTCATGGTATGCATGCATCTTCTTGAAAAAGGTGAGCCTTTTCTTTTTCCTTTTTAAATCTAGTCTGTCATTCAAAGTATTGAGTTCAGAGAACAAGGAAGATATCTGCTTCTTGTAGATAATTGTTCTAAAATTGTTCTAAAAGAGTGGTACTTTACTTTTTGGGTGTCTGTACCAACATTACTTCCACTAAGCCTCATTTTAATCCCCTGAGACCTGAAAGCATCTCTCATGGCATAGTGATTGTAGACCTCAAAGCAAGTACTAACAGGTCATTCTCATATACTGACAACAGATAATCCAGACTTTAACTTTGCAGGTAAAGGTGGTTCAGACGAAAGTAATCTCTTTCTACAGTGGTTTTCCATTTTCAGTGAGGTTCCTTGGTTACAGCTTGAATGAAGCTATTTAACTCTTTGTCTAGCTTCCCTGCCTTCTTGAGTTCACTTTGTACAAATGGTTTCAGTTTAGTAGTTTTGGCTTCTGTGATAAGAATACTTTCAGCCTGACAGAATCTGACAACTGTATTTTTTCTTAGCATCCACTGTAAATTTTGATAGTATTCCACATATGAATCCCAAACTTTAGGGTAGCAGTTTTCAGAATAATAGGAAAACTCAGAAAATCAGTTAAGTCTTTTATTCTGTTTTTTTTCCCTCTATCCTTTATTTTATTTATTCCTGGAATAAGACAGGCACCCCTGCTACTCTGTACACCCCTCCTAGTTTATAGTGGTTACAAAATCAGATATTAACTGCTGACTGTATTTTTGAGGCCTGTGGGTGAAATTGCCCGTCTGAGACGCTGCTGTTGGTCTTCTGGAGTACCAGTTAATCATCTTCAAACATGTTGAAGTCCAAGCAGTCAGAAAAGTGGATCAGAATTTCTTCCTTGCTGGTTTATGGTGCCCAGGGAAATGAGAAGACCATTCTAAACTTTGATTAGGGTGAAAACCATCTTAACCTTGCAGAAGAAAGATTTTTAGGAAAAATATCTTGAGGGAAGATCTTTGTTTGTTCTGTAGAGAGTGACTGCTTCCTGACCTGGAAGATGCATACACATTTCATAGCAATTCATTTGGGCCACGAAATTTGATGACTTGCTTTTCTAGGCTTTACTGCATTTAATTTAGGTAACTAGTGCTACTTTACTTTAATTGATTTTTGTAATGCAGATAAAAGTCAAGGGTTTGAGTCTCAACCGGACCGTAATCTCCTCATCTACAAAGTGGGGATAATCAAAACTCAACAAATTCTAATTTGTGTGGCTATGTAATGTATATGAAAATTCTTTGTAAACCTTTAAAGTCTTGCCACTCAAAGTCAGTAGACTAGTAGCATTAGTGTCACTTGGGAGTTCATTAGAAATATAGAATCTCAGACCCTATGCCAGACCTACTGAATCAAAACCAGCATTTTTGACAAGACTACCCCTGGTGTGCATATTAAAGTTCGATAAGCACTGCTATAAGACATAGTTTCCTTGGAATAATAAATCATCAGGAGGCTATTATAAATTTATCTGTAGGCTAGAACCCCTTCAGATTTGGGTTTCCCTTAAGCAAGAAGTCTACATGCTCTGCTTTGTAGTATCAAGGTTTTAGACGCTAACTAGATGGCTTAAAAAAATCTTTTAGAAAATCTTATTTTTGGGGGGTTTTCACGTCTATAATAAAAACAAACACCATTCTCCATGTTTGAGATATGTTTCCCCCTTCCTTCTGGATCTGGTGGTTACCACAGCAGAAGGGAGCACTGATCTTATTTTTCTCTACGTATCAGGAATTGGGTGACGATTATCTACACAGTGCCAGGTGTATACTGTGTTATAAAATATACACGTCCCCACTTTTGTTCATTTTGAAATGGGGATGCATCTTTCAAATGATAGTATGTCATAGTTTAATTGCTAGTGTTTCTGTTTTAGTGGCACATAAAATGATGGTATGCGTTAAAATTGATGGTACTTCAGATTTGATGAAAGGTACTAGTTGGTGGTGCCTTGATTCTGTACATATATCTCAGAAAAATCAGTTGGACAAAGAGTATAATGATTAGAGCCATAACAGTTTCCTAGGGGAGGAACATGAGACGTCTTGCAATTTTTAAGCCTTGGGGAGGAAGTAGGAGTGTGAGGGGGGTTGCTGCTGTGAAAAAGGCAATGGAAAAGAAATGTGAAAATTGGATGAATCTTGAAGATTTTTAAGAATTTTTTTTTAAAAAGGAATTGTACTTTCATGAATTGCCTTTTTATTCCTTGAAACAACCCTTTGAGGTAGATACTGTTGTCTCTATTAATTCATAGATGAGAAAAAGGAGGCTTAGAGGGGAAGAGGGGAGCCTGGATTCAAATTTTGTTCAGTTCTTAGCTGTATTGCTTTCTTAGCTATATATGGCATGCTTGCTTTTTTTAATGAGCGGGGTTCCTCATAAAAGGATCATATTTGATATGTTAAATTTAAAAGAGTATTTCACATGGCTAGCAGTTTCAAACTTTTACTCTTTTTTTTTTTTTTTTTGAGACAGAGTCTTGATGGGTTGCCTCGGCTAGAGTGCTGGGGCGTCAGCCTAGCTCACAGCAACCTCAAACTCCTGGGATCAAGTGATCCTCCTGTCTCAGCCTCCCAAGTAGCTGGGTCCACGCTGGCTAATTTTTTCTATTTTTAGTAGAGACGGGGTCTCACTCTTGCTTAGGCTGGTCTCGAACTCCTGAGCCTTGGCCTCCCAGAGTGCTAGGATACAGGCATGAGCCACTGCACCCGGCCTACTCATATTTTTTAATAGCTGAAATTTTTTATTACCAGCAGAGCTATAAGTTGCTGCACTTTGAAGGAATTTGACATTTCATATTTTTGGCATTTTGTGAAAAGCCAGTAAGTGTGTGCAGGAGAAACCAATATTTTAGTTAATGTTGTTATGGTGTTTGGACTGATTATGTTAAGCAGATACACAAAATACTCCTTTTAGAAAGAAGGGAGGAAAATTCCTAATCTCATTGAATGTGACTTCTGTCATGTGGAGCTTTGTGCTAAGATGACTGCAGTAAGAGGAGGAATTAAATTCTAATTCTTCTGACTTCATTCAGAATTAATAGATGTATTTGGAAGTATTCCTCCTTTTATGTGAGACTTTTGAGGAAGCTGAGCCATAAGTGCATGGATTCTGATCTCAACAATATGTGGTTCTTCTACCTGGGTCTGTTCCTCTCCCAGTTCTTTCATGTCTAGCAGTGGAACATATTCCTTCACCTCTGTGCAGATCTGGGATCTCTCAGCACCCATCTTGGTCCTACTCTTGAGATTTTGATTGGGCTTGGCCACTTGGATTTTGAGCACGTCACTCAAGCTTGTATTTGGGCTGACAGCTTTGGGTTAACATTCATCTAAAGGAAGCCCATAATAAAAAAAGGCTGTTAATCCTTTATTTTTTTCATTCATTTAGCTAATAGGGTTTTTCACTACGATTATTTACTAGATAATATGTGAAAAAAAAAGTAAAACACAAACCCTGCCTTTCTGATGGCTTACGTTGGACTTAATTACATTAATTTTCAATTGTGGGTGCTTATCGGAGCAATTGAAGGAGAAGCTTTTTGTAACATAGGCAGGAGCCTCTACAGACCAATTAAATCAGAATCTCTAGGGCAGGGAGATTAGGGCAGGCTCAGACACCTGAACATTTGACAAAGATTGTGATGCCCAACCCTAACCATAGAACCACTGTATTGTGAAAATAACAGTGCACCTGAGAGTGCCATATTGGCTATACACTTATATTTGAGAGTTAAACCACTTAATTGGGGGCATTTTAAGATTTTAAATCTTGAATGCCCTACATAGTGTTAGATAAGAAATACCATTCCAGTGCATTTCTTTATTACTAATATTATATTGCATTTGTATAAAATGGCTTATACATTATAAAACTTTTATACATGCATGATTTCATGGATGTTCGTAATTATTGCTTTAAACAAAATTGTCCCTCTTTTATAGATGAGTAAAGCAAGACTCAGATTAAATGACCTGTCCAAAGTCCTGTGGCCAGTAAATGTTAGCAGTTGAGATAGAATGTAGGTTCTGTGCACCCTGTGTCAGTACTTTCTTAAAGCCTATGTAGCTGTGAATGAATACCTTATCTTAAATATTTTTAAAAATGTAAAAATCCCATAAAACTTAACAGTTCTTTTATTACCCCTCTTCTATTTTCTCTATGGGTCTTGACATTTCTAAGAAACCATTTTTATTATCTCCAACCTGATACTGTCTTTTAGTAACAAACTTTTGACAGGATATTTTCCCAGTTTGCTCTTGGTTTCATTCAGAAGTCAAACTTCTGCCAGCCATTTTTATTGAGGGTCAGTGTTGATTTATTGAATTTTTTTCTTTTTAAGTAAACTTTCTGGGGAAATATGACCAATGTACAGAAAAATATATGTTATAAATGTTCATCTATATGAATTATCTACAAAATGAAAACACTCATAATAGCCATCCAGTTCAGTAGAAACCTCCCTTGGGTCCCACACCCTCCAATAGAAGGAACCTACTATTCTGCTTAAGCATCAATAGTTTATTCAGAGTAGAAAACCAGGTAGCAATATTTTGGAGGAATGAACTGTTCAATATTGGTGAAAATCAGCCTGCTGTGGGGAAATATTTGAAATCTAGCCCTTAGCAGTATAGTTGAGAATGTAACTATTAGTAGCCACATTTCCAGGCCAGAGCAGCCAGCATGTAGGTGGGCTGAGCAGGTTCTCAGGAAGCCCCTGGGAAGGGTCACTGAGGAAGGACAATGGAGAGCATTGATCTGACTTAGTGAGCATCCCCTGCCACCAGTTTTCTTGCTTTTTGTTGAATCTTTCTGCTGTTGCTTTATGCTATTTTCTTTCCATTTTTGCCTGCAGACCTTCTGAATGCCTTGTAAGAAGCTGAAGCCAAACTGTTTCTCCTGAGCCAGTGATTTTATTTGTAGACTTGTGGAAGATTACTTAGGCTTGGCAGTGGGATGATCCTTGTTACACTCATTTGCTATTGACATTAATGGTTTCTGATTCAGGGAGAGTTGTTTGTCATTTAGACCATATTAGCACCTCGTAGACTCTTATTTGATGATAATAAAGGCAACAGGAAAATCTGTCTTTCTTAGCAGTTCAGATTTGTAGGATTTTTTTGCTCTTTTTAATTTTTTTCATCATATTTATTGAATTTCTGCCAGGTGCTATATTTAGTGCTAGGGATGTAAAAACCAATGTACAGCTTCTGTCAGTTTTACCTTTGCAGTGTGGAGGAAGCTGTTGCCCCTGGATATTTTGAAAGATCATTTTGCCTTTAGAACCCTGTCCTATTCCCATCTCTGCTTTGGGGAGTCTCAGTGTGGTGCTTAATTGGCTATCATTCAATCCTTTTGAATCGATAACAGCCCATACTTCAAAGATTCTGCTCTGAAGGGCTCACCTCAGTGGCTGCCAAAGCTGTGATTTACCGTCTTGATGCCACATGAAGCTAAGTTTTATATCCTTTCTCAGTTTCTTGTCATATGTGTTCCTTTTTTCATATTAGGAAATCTTTCTTTATCTGTATCACATTTGAACAGAGAATGACTTTAAAATGGGTTCTGAACTAGTAGTTGAAAGGTTTAAGAACGCCAGTCAAGGTCCGTGGGGTCACCCTTTCTGGACCAGTAATCGCTAGGAGCTACTCTGGGAACATCTGTTGGTTTTGCGTCTACAGACCTATCCACATTCAGTCTATTCACAGCCAAGTGTCTGCTGCTCTGTCCTCCATTATTGATTTCCCCCCACTGAAGTTTGGTTTTGGTGACTGGAAATGCTGTGTAGCAGCTTTCGTCTTTTATTGATTGGATCTTTCTTTGTACCAGGAACTTTATCTTGGTCCATGTGTGTTTCTCTTTCTTAAACCAGGAGTCAATGGTGGGCAAAAGCAAGGCTGCCTCCTTCTAGTTTTACAAAAACAAAGGTTAAACCCTCCCTTTGGTATAAAGTTCTACAAAGCCCTCTATACCATGTCAAGTCACCATACCAAATCTTTTCCTTTTGGAAATCAAGGTACATTTGCTTTATGTGTCTAGGGCTTAAGTTACGATGTTGGTAAGAGGAAACAGACTTAATTTCCTTAGAAGGCAGGACATAAGCACGTCTGGCACCAGATCAGTTCTTTTAGGCTCAGTTTTTCAAGCTTTGTAATTTGAAACACTTCAGAGTTAAATTCTTTTGCATCAAATGCTTCAGTTTAATATGCTGCCACTTATATCTCATGAATAATCTGCTTTGGGACAGGTGGGTGATGGAAGACAGCATATAAATAGTAAGTAGGGTACTTTTGGTGAAAGAATCTCATTGTTAGATTTAACTTGTTTTGAGGCATTAAAAAAAATTAAAGTTAAGGGTCATTGGTGAATTGTTGATACATAAGCTGTGAGGCTTATAAAGTGGAATTGGGAGGTAGTGCAAATTAGCAGGGCATATATTCCAAGATCAAGTATAGAATAATTGGAGTTAGAATGATGTCAGATCACACTTAGCTCAATAATTGGAAGTTAGGGAGGAGTTTACTTAGACAGTGGGGAAGTATGAAATTCTTTTTATGGGCTTAATACACTCATTCTATACTATGAGCCACCATACCTGGGGCTTATTAGGAGTTGTACTGTTATATAGAGTTAGATTTAAGAGTAGAGAAGCGGGACTAAGAGGCACAAAGTTGTGGCTGGGCTTTGCATAGAAAGGAAAGAAAAATGGGACGGTGGGACATTGGGTATGGTAAGACTGTCCTAAACTCTGTAACATAAATGTCTGTCTGTCTCCCCCATTTGGCAAGACTTTTCTGCAGTGTTCCTGCCTCTGTGTTGTTTGTTAATTAGATTGTAATGTCTGAAAGGGCAGAGCACTCTCCTGTTCTAATTAGTATCTAGTGTAGTCTGGTGTCCACAGCGGTTGCCCAGTCTTAATAGTTGATGATGATTAGTGAAGCTGAAGCTATTTTTTAAACAGGGCCCAAGGGATGCAGACAGTGATGAAAACGACAAAGGTGAAAAGAAGAACAAGGGTACGTTTGATGGAGATAAGCTAGGAGATTTGAAGGAGGAGGGTGATGTGATGGACAAGACCAATGGTTTACCAGTGCAGAATGGGATTGATGCAGACGTCAAAGATTTTAGGTTTGTATGTTTTACACTTCTGATTTTTGAATGTGGGCTATGGGTTTTTGTTTGTTTTACTTTGATTTTGGTCTCCCCACTGGCCCCCCCCTTTTTATTTTAAAGAATTTGATCTAGTTTAGGCCATGTCACAAAGATTGTAAATTAACTCGTGAGGTGGAATTTTCTAAAAGTTGTCAATGCCTGATGTGTTGCCAAACGGTAGATTTTGCATTTGTATAGAGCTCTAGAATTTGCAGAGTGATGCCAGAAAAGATCATTTCAGTGATTCTCAAATACCAAAATCACCTGGGGTAGATGGCTTGGGACTTTTCTTAAGATTCTCCCAAATCACTATATTAGAGAGCCATGGTTACTAATGGAAGTGTGTCATATCCCTCTGCTCTGTTAGAGGGAAAAACAGTTGAGAACTTGTGCATTATCTCATTTGAGTCTCATAAGCTCCTTTTGATGTAGGTGAGTCAGGTATCATTTTCCTCATTTTGAAGTACCAGAGATGTAGCTTAAATGACTTATTCTTAATCATATACCTTCTGTGGATGCCTCTCCTCCCATCTCTCTGGTCATGATTGATTTGCAGATTTTACCCTATAATTTAATATATACAGTATTAAAATAATGTGTATTTGTCTTCTACAGTTGGCAAGTATTCTTTGTTTATGCAGGCAATCTTTAGCTATGGTATATAGTTTAGCCGGGCGTGGTGGTGCACGCCTATAGTCCCAGCTACTTGGGAGGCTGAGATGGGAGGATTGCTTGAGCCCAGGAGTTGGAGACCAGCCTGGGCAACATAGCGAGACCCTGTCTCTTTAAAAAAAAATCTGTAAAAACCCTTGTTCAGTGATATACAAGTAGAGAATTTAATTTTGAATAATTTTAATGTCAGTCTAAAGCTTATGTGTGTACACCCACCCCACACCTATCCTCCTTATCCTCATATCTACCAACGCCAAAATTAAAATGTATTTGCATTATCATTTGTAGAACAAGTTTTGATTGTTCAGTATTCGTACCCTAATTTTTGTATCTTGCACGGGTAAGGAACTACAATCTCTGGAAAAAATTTGAGGCACAGGGTGATAAATACTTACTACCTAAGGTCTTTTCAGATGAGTTCAGGTGGCCTCTCACCCCAAATCTCCAGCAGCCTGTCACTGCATTTTGTGGCATTTTAACAGAGGGCAGGTGGTGGTGGTGTGGTGTGGTGTGTTGTTTGTGTGTGTGCATGCATGTGTGTGTGAGAGAGAGAAGTAATACGACAATACCTTTAATATGTACTAGCTACAGGATTTTAGGGATGCAGGGCATTGAGTGTAGCCACAGGCTACCCTCCCCTGTCTATAATATAATAATATACATTGGTCTCATTTTGGAGCATATAATCCTGCAATCCTTTTATATAAGGTGATGATATATTCTGGGCTACCCAGAACAGTACTTTTTTATACCTGTGTCCCAGGATAATTATCAATATTGCCCTTTTTTGCTCTTAGGAGTATCCTGGTTTAGATGATAATTACATCCTCACATTACTTTTAATTTTTAGAATTGTCTCCTTAGTAGGGGCATACCCTAATGAATTTATTTTGTACAACTTTGAAATGGTCTGCTTTTGGTTTTTTAGAAGGGGAGATAGTTTTAGCATTTGCCAGTAATACCAATAATATGTAAAAACGTTTTTATTAGAATCATTCTGAGATGGGGAATTTCCCCTGGAAACCGAATTTTTCCATTGGCTGCTATATGTAAAGAGTAGATGTTGTTTTTGGGGGGCATATTTTGCAACCTGAATTTTGGGATCTCTGTTTTCATGCATGCCAAAGGCAGTGAATTTTCCAGTTCATCCAGTGTTCCTCAACTCTGGATTCCTTGGTAAAGGGATTGTAATTAATAGCAGTTAATGTGAATTTAAGGGGTGGGTTAGGTGGAAATGCAAGCAATAGAAGAATCATTTTTAGAGGATATAATCCTGTAAGCACCATAAAGGATCTCTGGTTATTTTACAGAAATAGTTTTAAGTATATTGATAATGAGTTATGTCAAGGACGTAGTCCTTAAACTTGGGTTGCTGTAGTGTCCCTCCCCACTCAAAATAAGGTTTAATGCCCTTTACTTTCTCTGTTTAGCCGTACCCCTGGTAATTGCCAGAACTCTGCTAATGAAGTGGATCTTCTGGGTCCAAACCAGAATGGTTCTGAGGGCTTAGCCCAGCTGACCAGCACCAATGGTGCCAAGCCTGTGGAGGATTTCTCCAACATGGAGTCCCAGAGTGTCCCTTTGGACCCCATGGAACATGTGGGCATGGAGCCTCTTCAGTTTGATTATTCAGGCACGCAGGTACCTGTGGACTCAGCAGCAGCAACTGTGGGACTTTTTGACTACAATTCTCAACAACAGGTACTGTGTGTGTCTCTGTCACCCTCTCTACTCTCCCTCCAGTCAGCAGATTGTTCAAGTAACTAAGGAAGGGGGGATGGGGGAAGGGTGGCATTATTTTAGGCTATACATAGTCAGCCCTTATTAACCCCAGCAGTGATGTGGGTTTACAAAGCCTCTGTGTCTTTCCCCTCATGAAGTTGGTTCCCATGTTGAGGCAAGAGACCTCCTCTGTATGTACTTCCTTTGGCTCTACTTTCTCCCTAGCACTTGGGGAATGGGTGAGGTTGTGCTGCCTCTTATAACACAGCCCTCTTGGATGTGAAATTAATTTCTCTGAAGATATATGTGGTTGTGATGCTTTCGGTTTGTTTTGTTTTTAAAATGGTGAACTCTACTATCTACCACTGTCAGGAGTGTAGTGCCAGGTCCTCTTCTCAGTTGTGTCTTTTAATTTAATGATTTACTCCAGATAACGTGGATAAAGAAGAGTTAGAATGTGATTGGGGACACAGACACACACACACACACACACACACCCCCACCCACCCACCCACACCCCACCCCACCCCATTCACCCACCCCCCACTCAGTCCTAAATCTGCAGCGAAGTTACTTGGCTCTTTCTTTTATTCATAAGTCTCTGGAAAATTTTGTATGTGTGCCTTCTGTTTTTGAAAGCATAGTAGGACTAAATCTAGGGTTAATTGATCCTTCTGTTTATTTTTTTAAAAGGAAAATCAACTGTTTGCATTATAAAAAGAGGGGAGGTGGTTTCCCAGTCTTGTTAAGTACCACAGGTTCTCCCTTGTGGTAGAAGCAGTTTGATGGGCTATGAATTTATGTTATTTTTTTAGTTTTGGGCTGGATCATAAACATAGACTTCTAGGTTTGAAAGGTTAGAATCTCATTTTGAAGTTTAGGAATTCTGTATCTATGGGGAAATTTGTTTATGGTCTTTGCAGATTAGTTGTACCATGTTGTCCTTCAGTTATTGTTTCAGTAGTTGATATTAAATGACTTTTGATTGATAACCATAAGTAGTTTACCAAAAGAAATCCCTTTAGGAGGTGATGTGAATGTGCACATTTAAATAAGATTTAATTAACATTCTTTCTTCCAGAGAGTAAACTAAAAGTGTACACTGTTTTCCCTGTATTTCCCAGTATGTATGTCTGCTTCCCCATAAGAATTGATTTTCTGTACCTTTTCTCTTCCTTATGGGCATTTTTGGTTCTTAGCTTCCATTCCCTGTCTTCCCAATCTAACCCTTTCCATGTTATTTGAGAAGAGTTTGTTTCAAATCTCTTAAGAACAAAAATCTAGTTCTCTTTCACTTAACTGTTGATTACTTTATAATCAGAGTTGGGATTCTTTTTTGATTTATTGATCTCTGGTTTCAAAATAATTTTACCAATGTTTTTGGAGACTGGACAATTATTAGAACTTGAACGGAAATGTACTTCTGCATACCCACAAGTAGCTAGCATGATTATATCAAAGCAGTCACTTAATCAGAAATATAAAACCAAGGATGCCTTTACCCTGTATCCTATTTCAGCAATTTTTGAAAGTAAACGTTATTTTGAAAGTTAATCTGTTGTTAGGTTTGGATTTTCCATACATATCTTGGTTATTGCAACACAGTTTTACACAGATACAGCACTGTTATATGATGTAATAGTACTTTTATCCCCATGGCTTGCTTTTCTGAGTAGATTGTTTCACACATTCTTGTACCGGATGCCCTAATAGCATACCTGGGGACCATTGGCCTAAGACTTGAAGTATCTTCAAGACCCTCAACTTCCCTGAGGCTCGTGTATAAAAGCTAGTAGTTGTTAAGAAGGAAGGTTCCTTTTTCTATGGGAAATTGGTGTTTGTTTCTTAAATTTTATCCCTCCATTTTTTCTTACCCTTTTGCTTTTCATCTTGTTTTACTCCGTTTTCCATTTCTAATTTAAATCTGTCTCATTCTTCAAGGTTTAGCACTTTCACCTTCCTTTCTTTTCTTTTTTTAAAAAACTTAATTCCATGACAGATTAGCCTTCCTTTCTTGATCTTCAAACCAAAGACTTGTCATGTCTGTCACCTTTGAACTCTGTAGTACTTTGTGTCTCCTTTAAGAAAAGGAGTTATTTTGTTCTGCCTTGTGTTGTGATTACTTGTCTAATAGCCCTTGCTAAGATTGTTAGCTCATTGAGGTTGGGGACTAGACTGTATTTCCTCTGTGTCCTCTGCATTGCTTTAGCAGATGAAATTTTCAGGGGACATTTCCCTATTCCTATTATAATATCTTAGTGCATCCCCTGTGTCTAATATACTTCCCAATGTTAAAATTTGAAACTATCCTTTCAAGAGGTCTGGAGGCTAGTCTTGGAGGCCTACCATGTTTTCTAATATGTGTGTCCTTTAGATCTAGTGTACTAGCTTATTCCTCATATACAAATAACTATACTGTATAATACCCAGGAAAATTATTGGATATTGCTGGAAAGTTACAATTCTATTACTGTGTAATATCCAATAATACAATATTACTGTATAATACCCAGAAAGTTACTTCTTGGACCAGAACTTAACCTTTTTAGGGGGTCGTTCTTTCGCCATATGATCAAAAGCTGTGGTTCCTCTCATCAGAAAACTATAAATAATTCTTTTGACGCCAGGTTTTTTGGATAACTTCAGTGGGATCACAGATCTGTGGGCTGTGTATTATAACCTTCTGTTTGCATCTTTTGTTTTCATCTATAGGCAAGCACATCTTTCATGAATAGAGCAAGATTCCCTTTCTCCCCCTTCAGTTGGTCTCAGTTTAGTCATTGTCACTTAGTTTGCCATATAAATAGTGCAAGGAAGTACTCCATGACAAGTGATGAGACTATTCATGACCATGCCTTAGGAACACTAGAATAAGGGAGAATGTACTCTGGTCTCTGGGAAGGAAGGCCTTGTGGAAGAGGTGGTTCTTTAACTGTCTCTCGAAAGACTTCTTTATACAGCAAGAAAATGAAAATTCTGGTGGAGGAAGTAGTAGAACTAAAGGCTTGAATTTGGAAATTAACAGGTATGTGTTCAGTAGATAATGTAGAAGCATATCTGGCTGTTAGTTTAGGTTGAAGAAAAGTGAGTAGTGAACAGTTAGTGTTGTGTGTCTTACCAACTTTGCTATGCTGCCCATATACAATGACAAGACATTTTAAAGGAGGAGTGACTTAGTTATCACGGTTTAGGTTTTTTTGTGCGTAGTGTTAGTTTAGTAGCAGTTTTAGACATTCTCTTACCCATATCAATCGGTTAACTGTTGTGTCCTTCCAGGAACCTTGGGTTCTGCATGAAACAGTTATGGAACATTTGAGGAACCAAGTGCTAAATTGGTGGGTTCCAAGTGCTGTCAGGCCAGAGGAGGGCTCAATGAGGACCAAGGTTGTGTGCAACTGATTTAAAGGACGGGGGTGGTGGGGGGATATATTTTGTTGCAGGTCAGAGAACAGAGGTGTGGAGCTGAGAATGACTGTGATGTGGTCCTAGGCTGTTTAGAGTAAAAGGTGAAGATGGAAGAGGATAAGGAGGCAGGTGCATTTGATATTGAATCCAGGTCTCAGAGGCCTTGAGAGCCAGGTGTGAGTCACAGACAGTACTGATGATTGTGAGGGTTCTTTTTGCACGTTCTGCTCTTTTGTTTTGACTTTCTTAAATGAGCAACTACAAACGGTAGAGTAGCTTTATTTGTGACTTTTATGAGGGGAATCTGGTTTGGAAATTGACAAATAATTCCCTCTGTTGTCCTGTTTCCTTTCAGTCAGGGGTTTGATTTGCTGTAATAAGCTGGTTTCATAACTTAATATCAGCTATAGTGAGCTACATAACATGGAGCAGCCTGCAAATAGGGAAAAGGTAATTTTCATTTAGTTCATTGCAAACTTAGTTCATTGGTAATTGTGATACTTTGGATTTTGGTTAGTTGAATTACTTGTCTGGTAGTTAATGATTCTGAATTTAACCCTCCTAAGGTTTGTTTGTAAGAGCAGGAATTCTTAACCTTTTTTTGTGCCATGAACTCCTCCAGCAGTTAGGTGAATCCTGTGGACTGCTTCTCAGAATAATGTTTTAAAATGTATAGTATAAGGTGGGATTATAAGGGAAACCAGTTATATGAAAATAGCTGTCAAGATATTTAAAAATAAACTTAATGGTATAGTTGCTTCTTTATCATACAATATATGAAATAGAAGTAGGTGTACTAGCTTTCATAATGAGCATAAAGAAGATTTTGAGATGTCTGTAACAATTGTAACATGAAAATATTTATGTGTAATTTCTGTTTTTGATAAAGTCACAGGTATATCATTAATGTTAATGTGGTTTGTTGCCTACAATCATAATTGAAGAACATGCTAAATTTCAGGTAGATGTTCATGAAAATAAAGATTCAGTATTACCCACCCAAGCACAAAGATCTTCGGTTAAAAAGCCCTAATTTAGAGTATTTTGTCAGCTTGAAATGCTCTTTGATGTCTCTGGAGTATTCTCCCTTTTTTCTTTCCCCTCATTGTCTTGTTAATCCTGGAAAACAGCCTTGAACAGTTCATGCATATGTTCATACCATTTTGTGTCATGATGCTTTAGCAGCATTCTTTTTCTTTTTTTTTAATTAAAAATTTTTTTTGTAGAGACAGGTTCTTGCTATGTTGCCCAGGCTGGTTTTGAACTCCTGAGCTCAAGCTATCCTCCTGCCTTGGCCTCCCAAAGTGCTGGGATTATGGGTGTGAGCCACAGTGCCCAGCCATATTCTTTATTTTTTAATTAAGTAATTAATTTTTATTTAATTTATTAATTAATTAGAGACAGTCTCGCTCTGTCGCCCGGCGTAGAACCCAGTGGTGTCATCGTAGCTCACTGCAACCTCAAACTCCTGGACTCAAGGGATCCTCTTGCCTCAGCCTCCCGTGCAGCTAGGACTACAGGCAGTAGCCATGATGCCAGGCTAATATTTCTGTTTTTAGTAGACAGGGGTCTGGGTTTTGCTCAGGCTGGTCTCAAACTCCTGACCTCAAGCAGTCCTCCCGCCCCGGCCTCCCAGAGTGCTAGGATTACAGGTGTGAGCCGCTAGGCCCGGCCTATATTCTTTATTTTTTTATAAAGTGCTACACAATTTCCTGTTTATATTTCCCTAAATATAGTTCAGAAAATTACTGGTTTTGTTATATTACAGTCATGTAGTGAAAGCTGTGATTATTATCAGTATAAATTAATTACATTGTTGATGTTCTTTATTTAGAATTCAGTTTACCTAAAAATAGCCTAATGTGGCATGTTTTATAAAATTGTATATTGTTGTACTAAACCTCTCACCTGTTAAAGCATAAATTTTAACAAAGAAGCAATATTCTGAAAATGGTAGGTGAAGTACTATATTCATTCCTGCAGTTGTAGTCAGATGGGAGTGGAAATTAGCATACATTTTCTTTTAAAAGTGTGGTAGTGATTAAATGTCATTCTCATGAGGCCATGTGTGTGCATAATTTTAATCCCGGTATTTAATGGTCTCAGTTTTCTTTTAAATTTACAAATGATTATTCTTTCAGTGTCATGGGTATAGTTACAAAGAGCTGACTTTGGTTAGTAATTTGGTCAGTTGATGCTTACCTTTACTGTTATTTAACTTTGATCAAATTTTATTTATGGTTAAGTTTTTGTCAAAAGATATTAATATACTTGGTGGAGGAATTACGTTTTGTTTTTCCCTAAGATCTTAGTTAGAAATCATTTATTTTGGAATCAGATTCTTCATCTGCCAAAGAAATGTGAAGTTTTTTTTTAAAAGTTAGCATGGTTGATATGTGTCTGTTAAACCTAAAATTACTGTAATCATTAGGTAATCATTACAGATGTTCAAATAAACCCTGTCAAAATTGGGCTTTGATCTGGAAGCTTCAGACAGTACCATCAAGCTTTCACAAATTTGATGTACCGTGGAATGACTCCAAAATAAACCTTTTTCTTAAAATTTTATAATCCTACCATTGATGTAATGCTTTTAATGTTTTGAAGGGATTTTCCTCTGTGAATCCTAACAACAACCCCCTGAGGTAGGGCAGCTGTTTTATTTTTACACATAGGAAAATTAAGACACAGTGAAGTTTACAGACTTGCTGAAGGTCGTATAGTACAAGCTATGCAAATATCTATTATTTTGGTTTCTAGCTCCAGCCTGTTCCCTTTGGACCTTGTACTAGAAACACAGAGCCTTTCTGATATGTGGAGTTGTCTCACCTTCAAATTCAATTGTATTTAATAGCTCTTTTCTGAAAGCAGTATAATGTAAAAAACACACACCAACAACAAAAACAAAAATGGTTTTCTTCCTTGTCTGTTATCTTTGTGACCTGGTGATAGCAGTTAGTCCTCCTGGTACAGTGAGGTTTTGGCTCCTAACACAGACTAGGAAGAGTCCTGCCCTCTGCTTTTGGTGTTCTTGGGCTGCCTTGCTCTGGGGGAGGGCTGTGGGGGTGACTCACAGAAGGGGCTGTGTCTATTTGAGGGCGCTTTTCCCATTCCTCAGAAAGAACATCTCATAAAGGACTGTTCTAAGTGCTTTATGTGTATTAATTTTAATCCCCACAACAACTTTGTGTTTCATATATTTTTATTGTCCTATTGGAGCGAAGAGGAAAATGAGGCACAGAGAGATTATTGTCACTTGCCTGAGGTCACATAGCAAGTCAGCGGTAGCACTAAGATTTGAACCAAAGCAGCCTGGTTCCAGAGTCTGTGCTCTTAACCCCTAACTACTATGTATATTGCCTAAACTGGTGAAAAGCAGTATATTTTATGGAGGGGAAGCGGGAGGGATAGTCATTCACATCTGCTAACTTCATGTTTAGACATTATTCCTCCAGATTCAGGAAACTTTACAACAGTGTTTTTATGCCAGCAGTTGTTACTGATAACAGTAATAACAGTAATAGATCTTTTATAAGATATCAGCTGCATGTCAGTCACTGTGTTGGGAGCTTTTGGCCGCCCAAATTCCTTTCTGGAAAAAGACTCCTGTAGGGCAGCGGTCCCTGACCTTTTTGGCACCAGGGACTGGTTTCATGGAAGACCATTTTTCCACTGACTAGGGGTGAGTGTGGTGGGGTGTTGGGGGTTGAGGGCGGGTAGTGTGGAGCTCAGGAGCTCAGGAGGTGAGGGCGACTGAGGCCATTTCCTACTGTGGACCGGGCTGTGGCCTGGGGGTTGGGGACCGCAGCTGTAGGGTATCTTTTATATGGTCATATAGTAAGTGACAGAAAAGGGAGTCAAATAGCTTGTTAGTCTACTTGTAATTATGATTTCAGTTTTTATTAGAAACCTTGGTATGCTTGAAGTAGTTGATATATTTCCTCCTCATTCAGACTTTTGAACAATTTTTCTACCCAAGTGAATTGTAATCAACAGTAGCACATTTATCATTATACCAACCTTTAAATAATCATTTCCCCCAACTCACAGTATTTTGTTTCTCAGTTATGGAGTATTGGCTTGTTTTGTGAAAACCGTGAAAATGTTAACAGAGCTCAGTACTTTGCCCAGCAGATGGCATTTGTGTGAGTTTTTCAGTATTCTTTGGAATCTGTCACTTGCCAATTACCCAATTTTGTTTTGAATACTCTGTATTTCCAGTTAATATTGCACCATTTACATAAAGAGAATGTGTCAGAATTGCTGTAATCTGTCCTATAATCAAATCTCCCTGCTGTAGATGCATAATTTACTTAAATTGTTTACTGCAGAATGTTCTCAAGAAAATCCTTTTTTATTCACCATAACCACTAAGATATTAATCAGCTCTCACATATAGGCTATATGTGGGCTCTTATAGGGCTTGTATGCTTTTAGTTAGAAGTAAAAAAGTGTGTAACTTTTAGTTTAAAAGTGTGGTAACATGATGGTGAGAACCACAAGCTAATGTTAGATGGAATGATTACTTTTATGGTATTCGCACATACTGTGTCTATATATTTAATATATTTATAGATACAGTACACATACATATAATGAAAGTCAGATGGAATGGCATTGGACTATTGTTTTTGGTTAATAAATCAAGATATCCTCAAGAGTTGTATTCTGAACACACCATCTTTATTTCCCCAGCTCCATGTCACAGTGCCTACCTCATAATAGGGGCTCAAAAAGTGTTTGTTGAATCAAATAAGTTATTTTATTTGCAGCAGGGCAAAGAAGGGTAGGGAGAAGAAGCTCCCTACAAGCAATGTCTGAGATGTTAAATGTTTCAAAAGGTTTTATGCCAGGAAAATTCCAGAGACCCATTGAAGAGACCATAGATACTTAGTGGAACTATGAGTTGTTTTTACAACCTTGGAAATAATTTAAAGACAACTTTCTACTGTTTTACTTGTTTTCTGCCTCCTGGCTATACCTGTTGGGTGGACTGTCTCCTGTTGGTAGGCATACTGTGAGACACTTTTTTTAGGTAAAACAGAAATGTGAAACCAACTTAACAAAAACCTCAAGGCCATAGTTACCAAGTTGTAGTGACTGGAGTGGACGTGTGTTCTGATATGTTTGTCAGTTAGATTCAGTTTCTCTATTTCTTTTTAAGACTTGATATTTTATGAATACCTATAAAGTAGTATTATCTTTTCCCTTTCTACCATCATCATAATGAAGTTTTTCTTTAACCTTTGAAAATAAAAAACTGAAGTATTTTTGAAATCTGTACATGATTACTTTTGACATTAGTACTATAAGAGCAAGGACTAATTTTACTCTGGTTTTTAGAAAGATGAATGTATATAGAAAGAGAGCTCATAGGTAGAGTCAGCCAATACACTCTCAGCATTCACTTTTTAGTATTTAAGATTAGCCTCCTGACATGTTGAGGTATAGAGGTAGCCAGATCACAGGATAAGTCTCTCCACCGCCTTAGGATAACAGTAAATCCAGTCATGACAATAATTAAGCTGAGTTGGTGGAATGACATTATCTCCTAATGTCTGAAACAATCAGGTCTCTTTATGAGGACATCTGTAATTCAAGATCCATGGTGTCTGTTATACATCATCCAGTGATGTCAGCTGAGCTGTTGAAAAATCCTGTAGAAAGAGCAGGTAGGTGGAAGGTCCTGTCCAGGGAGGTTCCTTCAGTAAGTGCTCTCGGTCTGATTTCAGCAAATGTTGAAGTCATCAGTACAACTCCTTAGAAGGAGGCCCATCAAGGCGATTTAAAATCAGGTTACTAGCATCCCCCTTCTTTGTACCGATACTGTTCATACTAAAGTATAATCTCCTTAAGGGCAGGAGTTATGTATTGTTTTATTCACTGTTGTATCCCTAGTTCCTTGCACAGTGCCTACCAAGTATCATTTGTTTCATAAATATTTGTTGAATGAATGAATGAGTGATTGACTTTGTATTAAGATAGAATCTTGAGACATTCTTAGTTTGAAGGCTTTTGAATTTTTTCCTTTTCTTGGGAACTAAGAAATGTGCTAGGTGTGAGCTCACAATCCAGCTTTTGTTAGTAGCAGCTATATTTGTTTTATTTTCTGCGTGTAAAGAATAGGTATCCTAGGAGACTCTGAAAGTTGGGCAATTGTCTCATTTACTCATTAGGATAAGCCGCTAGTTGAGGAGGGTATCCAATACTGTTTTCCCAGGAAGAGTTAGCCTAGAGGATGACGTGAACACTTTTCATATTCTCTAACATGTGAGTAGGTGAGGATTAATTCAAAGTATTTGTGGAGTCTTGAAAGAATTGAAGGGAGATTTAGCACTGGGAGCAGTGTGGCAAATCATTTTGTAGTACATTTGTTTAATTTTTAAGTGTGCCTTGCATCAGGCAGGACCTGTAGACCTGTTGATAACCATTAGGGATTTTGCATATAAATGTGTATGCTTGTGGTTCAGGGGACATACCACCTGTGAAACGTTCCGCCCATGGGAACCCGGCACACAGTTGAGGTAGAGAGAGAGGGAAAGCAGAAGAACTGTGAAGCATTGTGATGCCGTGGGGATGAGTGGAGTATGAGAACACTCACTTGTATTAAAGGGTCATGCCTAAACAAGGGTTTGTTGAAATTTTTAGTCAGAGAGGTTTTAAAGTTATTTCAGGAGACAGTTTTCCTAACCACACCGTGTCTTTCCTCTTACCTCAGCTGTTCCAAAGACCTAACGCGCTTGCTGTCCAGCAGTTGACAGCTGCCCAGCAGCAGCAGTATGCACTAGCAGCTGCTCACCAGCCGCACATCGGTAAGTCCTTAAGCCTGTAGCTCTTTTGTGATAGGTGTGGCCACCATTTTAGGATAACTGGATGCTGTAAAACCCAATAATTTAGACTGATTATAAAAGTCCAGACAAATCCCTCAGACGGAGTAAATAGCCTCTGCCTCTTGTCCAGTTGTCTCTAGCTACATTCTTTATTTTTGGCATACCTTCTAGACCTGAACTCATATGATTTCCTTAGTATCCAGCCATTGCCCTATCTCAGCTGTTTCAGGATTTAAAGTATTTATGACAGTAGTAACTAGTGACTAGCTGCTCTTTGGGTAAGATTTGGATGAAATTGATTAAATAATTTGGGGTTGTATAGACTGAATACATCAATTTCTCATCTTATAACGAGCAAGTAGTACCTATGAATCTATTTTCCAAGCAGTATGCATTAAAAAATTTAAAAAGTGTTCTCATATAATTACTGGTTTTTAAGTAGCTTTGCTCTTTTCCTGTAGCAGTTGTTAAAGTTTTGACAGACATTTTAGCCTTTCTGCCTAGAACTTTCTCCCCCTGGACCTTCTTAAGGTCTCTTTGAAAGAAAATGCATTTAGATGTAAAGAAGTAGAAGTAGAATTTTTTTTTTAATGTACCTAAATGGTGTGATTGAATAGAAAGGAGATTGCCAATCTTGGAAGTGGTATGCTGTGGAAGAGAAAACTTGCTTCCAACCTGATAAATTAAGGCCAGGCATAAGGGCCTTTGCCTGGATCTGATATTGTATAGTTGTAGATGGTAGTCTATAAATACTCATAGATTTTATTTGAGGAAAACTGTTTGGAAAATTGTTTTAAATGGAAATAGATAACTTCCTTTCATTCCATTTTGCAAAAATGTCTTAAATTGCTCTATTTTAGCCTATTATAATTTTAATCTTTTAGAAATTGTGCTGAATTTAAAACTGTATAAACAGTTTTAAGTGTTTCTTTAGCAGTGGTTAAAAAAAGACTATAATATAAATTTCACCATAATCTTTAGTACAGGGATTATTTATCTTTTTAAAATTCCTCTTTGCTCTCAACCTATCCTATCTTCTCTTTTTTCTTTTTTTCTTCATCTACAGCCTGGAATAAATAGCTAAACTGTGTAGGTATTTGGTGTAGGGCTGCAGTTTTAGTCAAGTTTGTTTTTACTGACAGGTATGTTTTCAGCAGGTTTAGCTCCCGCTGCATTTGTCCCCAATCCATACATCATCAGCGCTGCTCCCCCAGGGACGGACCCCTACACAGCTGGATTGGCTGCAGCAGCGACACTAGGTGAGACATTTCTGCTGCATGAGGGATTTTCTTACCTGCTAAAAAGTTATTCAAGATGGGCATGCATTCTTTATACTCTTTCCCAAATCCTTGTTTCCAGTAGAGATTTCCACTGAGTGGATACAGTACTAGAATAGATATCTCTACTTACCTGTAACACAGGCCCTTCAGACTTGAACATGTTCAAAGGCAAATTAGTCACCTACGCCTTGCACATAGGTGTTTTTGATCCATGGAGCCACCAGTTGCTCATTTATATTTTGGGAATTTCTCCTCTTGCCCAGGTCTCCTACTGCCTCTAGTCTACCATAGTTCAGGTTCTTACACTGGTGTCCCTCACATATTTCTAATTTCCTTGCCTCTTTCCCCTCCTCTACTCCTCTAAATTGTTCAAGAAAATGGTTTCAAAAACAAATCTTACCCTTTCAACCTTCTGCTTAAACCCTTTATTGGTTTCTCTTTCTTCCATTCTAATAATGGCATACTACCGTTGCTATCAAACATGGCTGATCATTACAACCTGTTTTCGGGTGGTGGTGGTGGTGGTGGTGTGCTGTTCCTTGGAATTAGTATTTTTAAGTAGCTGCCAGGTAATTCTGAGGTTTAGCTAGGGTTGGGACCCACTTATACATACGAGCTTTCTCTTCATGACTCAAAGAGGTCTCTATGTATGCACCACATTAGTCCCTTCCTAACTGACTAAGATAGGCTCACAGCATACATTGTAGCAATACTGATCTGATTTTAGTTTGCTGCAGATACTACATTGGTTTAATCTATTGTCTTTGGACACTATGGTCTCTAGTCTTCTGTAGTAAAACCGTTTTTCCCATTCTTTGCCTGTGATGCTCCTTAGCTGGCATTGTCACCTCTAGGAAGCCTTCCTTGCTAACTATTCCCTGTTGTTTCTCTGTCACTAATTACTGCATTGTTTTTATTTGCTTTTGGATGTATACATGACTCTGTGTGTGTGTGTGTGTGTGTGTGTGTGTGTGTGTGTGTTTGTGTGTGTGTTTTCTTCCCCTTTGAGGCTGAATCTTTCGAAGGCAGGCACCTTTGTTACTTGATTCTGTGTGGCACAGTTGCTGTCACCATAGTGGGTCCATAAATGTATGGGGAATTGAATTCAACAATAGGACAAACAAAATGTCTTTCAATGTAAATATTCTTTTGGGACAGATCCCGGCAAGTTAAGTTAATCATGACTAAATATTGCTGTGAGATTTCACCACTTCTTATATAGCCTATAGTTTGCAATTATGACCTCAGATTCCAAATTCAGCATAACTTTTCTTAGATTCTTAGAATTGTTTACATTTTGGCATTGTTGTGATGGGAACATACTTAATATGCTGTCTCCCTCCCACCTCCCTTTGGGAAAATAGAAAGCTCTTCCTAGGAGAATGATCTCTGCTAACCACCATTAATATTTATTGAACACTTAACTATTTGTCAGGCGTTGTCCTGAGTGCTTTTCTTTCATATGAGTTGTCAAATGATGATTTTACAGATTAGACATTTAGGGCTCAGATAGCTGTCTTATTTGAGATCACACAATTTAAATGTTGTGGAGTTGGGATTTGAACCAGATTTAACTCTAACACCCACGCATGCACTACACTACATTATATAGAATGCCTATTTTTTCTTGAATTGTCATTTTCTGTACTTTGTTTAGAAGTCCTTTCCTCTACTAACTTAATATATGTTACTTGAAACAAAGAACTCGTGTTAGGGATGACACACTTGCCATCACTGAGATGAGAGTTTGATGCTAAGAATCTTGTTTTTTATACACATCAGCTGAGTCAGACTGAAAATGACTCAGGTACTTTCACACATGACAGGAAATGTTAACTATCCAAACTGTGGATCTTGTATATTCTTATAAGGTGTTAATCACACAGGAATTGAAGTAGGCATCCTATGAACCGAGCTCAGTTGGTCACTTTGGGTTGTTTTTCTAAATTCAATCTTAGGCCACATGACCAGGGGTAAAGCAGTAGAAATGCCAGTTAAGGAAATTTAAAGTAATGTAAATGTTTATAATAGTAGCAGCCTGTGCCCAGTAGAGGTTCTCTTTGTTGGCTTTTGGGGGAGCCTTTGGGGACTATCATTGCAGGTTGCAACGCATCGTTTCAAGGTAGGTATGGCCACACTCCTAATACCTATTACAGGTTGGGTATCTGTAATCTGAAAATCCAAAGTATGAAATGCTCCAAGATCTGAAACGTTTTGAGCACAAACATGATGCACAAGTGGAAAATTTCACACCTGACCTCATGTGATAAGTGCTAGATCACAGGATGGCAAGTGCCCAACAGGCAATTTATTTAGTGCCCCCAAGGGAAAGATACAGTTACCCCCAGGCTATGGGTATAAGGTGTATATGGAACATAAATGAATTTTGTGTTTAGACTTGGGTCCCATCCCCAAGATCTCATCATGTATCTGCAAATATTCCAAAATCCAAAATCTGAAACACTCTGGTCCCAAGATTTTCAGATAAGGGATACTCAACCTGTATACCTATTTTACTCAGCAAGTGAAGGTGTTGTATTTTTTGTTTTTTTGTGTGTGTTCAACTTTGACTTATTTAAAATTTCATACATCAATGTCTGAATGTAGTTGGGTTGACTGACTTGTGAAATAGGAAAACCAAGCCTCTTTGAAATTGAGCATTTGAAGTTCAGTTGAGTGTCTGGGTTTTGTTGTAAGAATTCAGATAGATTTTCATAGGTTCTGGAGTTAATGAAATGAAGCACCAGGATTCCAGTACCTGTTAATTACCTCAGGTGTCATTCTTACCGTTGAAAGCAGGATATATCTGAACTTTTTGTTCTGTTCCATCACATTAAGCACACAAACCTTCCACTTATGTCCCTTCTAGCAAAAGTTTTGTCTATATCTACCGTACATCCTTTTTTTCTCAGGGGAAAACCATGTGCTTTTCCAAGGCTAATTCCTCCATCTGTTCTTCAGTCCAACCCCTTCCAACTTCTGTGAGCTATTCTCCTTTTGAGTATCTCTAACAGGCTTCTTCCTCTAGGCCTAGAGTATATTACTGACTTTAGATGAGTTTGGTGTAAGGATCTTATATAACATTGTCTATTTTAAAAAAAAGAGAATTAATGATTAGCTAGCATCAATTAGTATATATTCCTAAGTCAGTATTTTACAGTAGGATCTGCTGAGCCAGGTGTAGTCTTTGGGAGCCCTGAGATGATTCCTAGTAGTCTAAGCTTTCTTTACCTTTCTCCTGCTGTTTTTAGGCCCAGCTGTGGTCCCTCACCAGTATTATGGAGTTACTCCCTGGGGAGTCTACCCTGCCAGTCTTTTCCAGCAGCAAGCTGCCGCTGCTGCCGCAGCAACTAATTCTGCTAATCAACAGACCACCCCACAGGCTCAGCAAGGACAGCAGCAGGTAAATGTAAACAAAATCTGCGTCATCTAAGTGTGAATTTTAGTCATGGTATGTAATTAATAGGTGATGTTGTTCCTAGTAGAAAAACAGCATGAATGTGTGAGTTCCCTTTTGTGTGTGTGTGTGTATCTGAGTTCAGGCTGAGAGTTAACTCTGCTTATGGAATGCCTTTTATGTGTCAGGCACTTGGTCAGTGTAACTAGGTGAGGTAATGATACTAATTCAATTTATATATGAGAAAACTGCTTAGAGAGTTGTCCAATTAGGATTACACAGCTAGCAGGTGGCAAAGTGGGTCTTCAAACTGATAGTAAATGTTTTGTTTTGTCATACTATAGTTGCCTGCTAGGCACCATTTCCAGGTCACTTCAGAGTTTTGCAAGTGGCTTGCCACTGAAGGGGAGGAACTAGTTTTTTAGGCTACTTATTCACAATGCCTACTGCATTAGATACAAATTTTAAACCTATCATATCTGTGTTAGTTTTTTAATTGAGTTGGGAAAGGATAATAAACTGTAAAACTACATATATCTTTTTAAAAATGATTTTCTTGGCAACAGATGCAATTCTTGTACTGCATATGTAAGGAAATTCAGTAAATAATTTGTTGATAGAATGAGTGCTTTCTATTAAATAAATTTCTTAACATCTGCTCTTTGTGGATAAGTCTGTATTTCTTTGTGTGATGAACTTTTGTTTAAATGGCTGCCAAGTCATTGTGCATTTGGAAGACTGAATTTATTGCTGTGTTTTAAAATTAGCTCTAACACAGTGAACAAGAATAATGGTAATAACTACCATTTATTGAACATATTCTGTATAAAGCTTAGTGCTCTACATATAATTTCTGTTCCTTTTTCTAATTCTGATAAATAGATACACAACTTCTCATTTTATGATTGTAGAAATGGAATTTATATGCCCAGGGTCACACAAATATTAAATTGTTAAGAATTGAACACAAGTTTTCATCTTCACAACTTGTTTTCTGACCTTATTGTGATGTCTGGAATTAAAGAAAATCTGAGATCTGGTCTGTCTTCTACCATTAACAGGTTACAGCTAGGGCAAGTTGCATGACTTCTCTGAGTGCATATTCCTTTGTTATAAAATGGACATAAAAAGCATTTGCTTATCAGAGTTTTCTGTCATCCATAATTTAATCCATAATTACAAACCCTACTAAGAAAAAGTTTTTAGCATTCGTTTGGGTTTTTTTTGTTTGTTTGTTTTTGTTTTTGTTTTTTGAGACAGGGTCTCACTCTGTTGTGCAGTGGCACAATCACAGCTCACTGCAATCTCCAACTCTGGCGTTCAAGTGATCCTCCTGGCTCAGTCTCCTGAGTAGCTAGGACTATAGGCACACATTACCCGTGCCTGGCTAATTTTTTAAAATAGAGGCAGGGCCTCACCGTGCTGCCCAAGCTGGTCTCGAACTCCTGGCCTCAAGTGATCCTCCTGCCTCACCCTCCCAAAGTGCTAGGATTACAGGCATGAGCCTCTGTGCCTGGCTAGCATTAGTTTTTAATAAGCAGCCATTGCTTTTTTTTGTTTTGTTTTGTTTTTTTGCCAGTTTCTGGTTTCGATACGATTTTCTTGCTGAACTGCTGTGTAATAGTAATTAAAATGAGAGACTCTTGTTATACTTTAATTTTGGCCTTTAAATTTTTTCAGAAAGCTTATGTTGTCTTCTAGGCAAGCTAACTATTCTAATTCTAATTGCTGGAGCTTAAAGGGAAGCCAGTGACCTTCTAGCCATTCCATCTTCTGATTTCTTTTTCATCCTTGTTTAAGGTTCCTTTGATACCTGATAAATTTTTTTTCTTCTTTTGTGTTTTTAAAATTAAAAAAAGTTTTTTTCTTCTGTAAATGTTCTAAGAGTTTTTTTAAAAGTCCTTACCATTTTACCAAATACAGGTGGTAAACTTGGTGGGGATTTGGTGTTGGATATTGCATTTTGAGAAGGAGTAGTTTAGGATGGCCTCTGAACTTTCTAGATTGAAGGAGAGTGCCGATGATGATTCTAGGGAACACAAGGGAGAACCGCTAAGAAAGATGAATGATTATTAATTAGAATATCTCCATTGAGCAGCTACTTGCTTATAGTATATTGGTGGCTTTTAAATGTTGTGTTTGAATCAGTACCCTTGAATAGAAATTTGAATTTAACAGTTCATGCATTGTCAAGATAGGTAGTAAACTAACTCCTAGGATAGTGTGCGAATTCAGTCGTAAAAGAGATTTTATTTGACTTTAAAATGTTACTTGTGAAATTTTATATATTTTCATAAAATCCATAGACTTGACAGCTACTGATGAAATTAAAATATATGAACATTGGCAGATGACCTAAGAACTTTGATTTATAGTTCAGGGTGTACTGCATAGATTTCTAGAGCGTGGACAAAAAGCTAACTCATTAGTAGTCTTGACTACCTCTTTCTTCAGGCACCTTGTTCACTCCACCTCCCCTGCCCTTTCATACAACTCTACGTTTACAACTATCCAAACGTAAAACCTACTTCTTTATGCCCTATGAAAACAATGCTTCCATTGTTTTTTTCAATTCTTAAGCAGTTTGAACTATTAGTATTTGCCATATTTCTGTACATGCTGTTTACTTTTCCTAGAGTGAGATCTCGTCTGGATTATTGTGTAGGTATCTTCTAGGCCTTGGCCCAAACACTTATCTGTGCGGTCCTCCTTTTACACTTCTATCTATGTAGTTTGAAATACTTTCTTTCTTTTTTTTTTTTTTTTTCTGAGACAGAGTCTCACTCAAACTCCCGGGCTCAAGCAGTCCTCCTGCCTCAGCCTCCCAAGTAGCTGGGACTACAGGCGCCGGCCACACGCCCAGCTGATTTTTTTCCTTTTTTTGGTAGAGACATGGTCTCGCTCTTGCTCAGGCTGGTCTTGAACTCCTGACCTCAAGCGATCCTCCTGCCTCAGCCTCCCAGAGTGCTAGGATTACAGGCGTGGGCTATTTCAAGTATTTCTAACAAATCTGCAAGATCACTTGTTAATTCTCACTACTTACAGATAAGGAAGTAAGAGACTTTGGGTAAATTAAGTGTTCACATGTCTCTTCTTGCCAGTATGGACAGTGTTCACCTTACATTCATTTAATAAATATTTAATTGATTATTAGTGTTTTTTCTCTTTTTTGTTTTTTACCAGTGGTGCCAAGAATAATCTGTTCTTGACCACATCTAACTTTTATAAATAGCAGAGTGAAATTGAAAGTCATCTGATAAGAACTTTGTACTTGAAAATATTGCAAAAAGTCATTGTTAGAAACTTTTTAGTAATTTTAGCCTTGGTCTGTGGGTTTTGCACTTTTACTGGCTGGTGTTTTTTATAGATTTGTGAAAAAGATTCTTCAGATCATATAATAATGATTGACATCTCCCTATTTATGTTTCATTAATAAAAAGGTAGTGGCAAAATTGGTATTCTGCACTGAACTTGACTAATATTCATCTCCATTTAGATGAGCCTGTTTCTGGAGAGGAGAAATAGAAACAGGTCAGAAGCCTGTTACATCAAATCTGTTGAGCTCATTTGGGCCCTGATAAATAGGAATAGTGTTAAAGGATAGAGAAAAGGTTGTCATATTCTGTTCTGTGTGTGTGTCTTTAAGACATGATTATATTTAATAACTTAAATATGTGGGTAAGTTACCCCGTTCATCTTAGCTAAACCTCTCTCCCCCTTGTCATAGCCTTCTTTTCTTCACCCACTTTTTGTCAGAGACATTATATATTGTTTATTATCTGCCTTATTTATTAGAATAAAAGCTTCGTGAGGGCTGGGGCTTTGTCTTTCTTGTTCATTGCTCTGTCCCACCTGCCTGTCTGTCACATGGTAGGCATTAAATATTTAATAACACCACCCCTTACTGTGCACTTAATATGTGCCAGACATCATTCTAGATCTTCTGATTCATCTTTTAACATAATCTTCACAAGAACTTTATGAGGAAGGTGGGATAAAATATTTGATTGATGAATGAATCATCACTCTTTTATGCTTTTTGCTGCTTATGAAGGTAATATGTTTAAACTAAGAATGGTAGAATGAAATTTCGCTGTATGAAATGTTACTAATTGAATTTCTATCCTAATAGTCATGCCATATGAAACCATTATAGAGAAAATGTTTTATGACGATTAATTTTTTTTAATTTTTGTTTTTCTTACATAGCCCAAGTCATAGAAACTTATACAGCTATTAATTTTAAAAGTCAGCTGAACTTGAGCACATATGGTAGGTCTTAGATACTCCCACTGAGGAGAAAGTAGTTGGTTTATTTCTATCTCCCTTTCCTAGGTTCTCCGTGGAGGAGCCAGTCAGCGCCCTTTGACTCCAAATCAGAACCAGCAGGGACAGCAAACAGATCCACTTGTGGCAGCTGCAGCAGTGAATTCTGCGCTTGCATTTGGACAAGGTCTGGCTGCAGGCATGCCAGGTGAGGCTGCATTGTTGTTCCCAATACTTTGAGGGGGAAAAAGTCTTCATGTTTGGGGTGATAGAGAGGAGAATGGGCAGTGCTTTGATCTCTGTTAGGCTTGTCATGATTTGGGGACTGGCAAGGATGGTATATGCTTGCCCTCACTTAGACCATAGTTTGTTGATGAGAGCATTGTTCTGAGCCAGTCTGAAGTCTAATTTGTTGGAGATTTGTGATTGTCCACGTAGCTTGGAATATGTGGTTTTTCCATGGCCATGATCTGTTTTTTCCATCGGGGTTAGTGATAGATAGAGTAGCTGGCTACTTTAGTGTCATTCCAAGGCTTAGTTTTTATGCAATATTTTTGAGCAGCATGATTAGGAAGAAATTGCTGGTATTCCTCGAATGTAAGGGTCATCCCTTATATTTCTAGGATTTCTCTCAAACCAAGTAGAGGTCCTTTTTAGCTGTCTACCTCTGAAATACATATCTATATAAATATATCTTGAGTATGTGTTATTCTTGGTTCATTGTCATCTGATCCTGTGCTTTGTATGGGATTGGATGTAATTTGATGTTCTTCATTTGAAGGTCCTTGCAAGATCTTAGCTTAATTTTATGGACCTTTATTAACTGTGGAGCATAGGCAGATTAACCAGTCCATTTATGAATTCAGTGAATAACTTCTTTTGTTTTGTTAGTTATTACTAAGCGTTTATGTCTTAATAGGAAATCACCTGCAGTTTCTCATACGGCTCAAACTAGGATTTGGGAATTCCATCTCATATAATATTGAAAGATCCTGTTAATTGAAGCCTGTCTAGGTTTTTCCTGCTAACTTGCAGGATATTTGTGCTTATATTATTATGTGGTATGGAAGTGCTATGATTTTTATAATCATTTGTAGCCTCTGTTATTTGTTTAGTCAAGAAAACATAGAAAAATTGTCAGTGTGTGATTGTTGGTGATAACCTTGGCTAGCATTTTGAAGAGCACAGAGGTATTCTCTATCCCACCAAATTACCTTTCTTACACTAGCAGATGATAAATAATACTACCCCTTACTCTGCACTTAATACGTGCCAGAAATCATGTTGGATCCTTCACATGTATCTTTTAATCTTCACACGAGCTTTATGAGGCAGGTGGTAATGCTCTTATCCTTATTTTACAGATAGGGAAATGGATGCCCAGAGATTCAGGGTCATTCAACTATTTATGTGGTGGAGCAGGATATAAATCTAGGTCTATCTGATCCCAGAGCTGAGTTTGTGATTATTTGCAATATGCTGGTGCCCAGGAGATGTTTGCTTCATATATGTGTTGGCTTGCTTTTCCCAGGTTATCCGGTCTTGGCTCCTGCCGCTTATTATGACCAAACTGGTGCCCTTGTGGTGAATGCAGGAGCGAGAAATGGTCTTGGAGCTCCTGTTCGACTTGTAGCTCCTGCCCCAGTCATCATTAGTTCCTCAGCTGCACAAGCAGGTGAGCTTATGTCTTAGTGGACTCCTGTCGTAGATCTAAAAGAGATGATTGATGATATTCTTAGAGTATGTTGGAATACGCTTTATTTGTCAATTCTCAGTATAGCAGTTCTACCCTATAATATTTCAAAGAGTTGTCAGAAGCAATAAGTGACGTTTACGGGTAGATTCTGATTTTTCTTGAGGGACATGTGCCATCTGGTTAGAAGCAAGCCTGGCTGTACTGAGAACATAGGAAGTTGGATTACTCACACAAAATGGCTCTGTTGGCAAAAGTCCAAGTCTGATTTCACAGAAATCAAAGTCATTATTTTAAGATAATTTGGGGAGGGGGTTGTTTTTTGGCATAGGGGCAGGGGTGGAGTAAGTGGGACAGAATAGTGAGACGTGCCCAGACCAGTACATTTAGTTGAGGGGAGTATTAGTTTTTTTTTGTTTTGTTTTGTTTTTTACCTTAAGCTTTATATGGTGGTGTTTTTTTTTTTTTTTTTTTTTTTATTAGGAACAATAGAGGGAACATTTTAGAAGAGAGCAGCATGCTAAAATAGGAATTTGAGCGACTTTAGAATATGGATTACATGGTTCTGGAAAAAAACCCTCAACATAGATATTTATGGAATTTGAGATTTTAGGAAGTAGTTGTATTTAGTGGGTACATTTGATGTTTGTACTCCTTTTAAGCTACAGTCTCTTTGAAGCTACCAATATAGTGAGTGTGGTCCAGCAGTATGTTGACTTCAAATTGCAAGTAGAAATAGAAAATAGAAGCTTCACATGCAGGGATCAAAGACAGATTTATATAGTTTTTTTTTTTTTTAAACAAGGTTTATATGTCTGTTTTGAAAAGATAGGCAACATTAAAAAGGGTTTTTAAAAAAGGATAAAAATGTAGTTGGAAATGTGGCCAATCCCTTTCACAAACAGTTTGCTTTCTTCTTCATAGCTGTTGCAGCAGCCGCAGCTTCAGCAAATGGAGCAGCTAGTGGTCTTGCTGGAACAACAAATGGAGCATTTCGCCCTTTAGGAACCCAGCAGCCTCAGCCCCAGCCCCAGCAGCAGCCCAGTAACAACCTGGCATCCAGTTCTTTCTATGGCAACAATTCTCTGAACAGCAGTTCACAGAGCAGCTCCCTCTTCTCCCAGGGCTCTGCCCAGCCTGCCAACACGTCCTTGGGATTTGGAAGTAGCAGTTCTCTCGGCGCCACCCTGGGATCAGCCCTTGGAGGGTTTGGAACAGCAGGTAGAAATCAGACTGATGTGGTGTTAAAACTGAATTTTAATTATTTTTACAATCTTCCTGGAACACTGACAATGCACGGAACCCTGGACAGATACCACAGGCAGAGCTGCACTGAGCCCTGTGGGAATCCAGCCATCCCACATAATCTTTGAGATGATGGACTATTGAAATCAAATTATATAGTTGGAACCTCTTTCAGGTCCATGCTCATGTTGCTACTTATTTATACTCACATAGTCAATTTGTTTCAGTGATTTGAAAAGCAGGGGAGATTTTTGCAGTTGTTGGAAGAATGTGGAGGGAACTATAGAAATACGAATATTAAAAAGTGAGGGAGGAGGACTTACCAAAGAAAACAGGGCTGAGTACTCCACAACTAAAACTGAGCTGAGTGTTTGGCCTGAAGGCCTTAAAGAAGTATGAGTTTTCTCTAGTCTTGAGCAGAATTAAGGTGGAAATTGGGAGGAAGGATATTAGAACAGGATATTTTTAAAGTTTTGATGGGAGGAAAAAAAACAGGAATGTAGTAAGGTGTACAATGGGATAATTATACAGATTGTAAGACAATGTGATCCCCAAACAGAAGGGCATGTTTGAAAGAAAGTTCAATTGGAATTGGGGTAGTAGTAATTCTTGATTGAACCCACTGAGAAAACAGGCTTTCATATATAAGTCTTGTGTAGTGGGGTGGCACCCCATTTACAAATCTTTTTTCTGTATTCCATTTTTCTACTAGAACCTTTTCGGTTGATGAAAGGCATTCTTTGTAGTCCATTTTCTTTCACCTTTTTCATAGCTCATGTGGCCGTCAGAGCTTTTTAACCCTCCCCATCCCATAATATATGACACCAAAGGAAGGTAAATTTGGCATACGTGTGATGGTTTGAACCAAAGTTTCTTGTTTACCTGAGCCATGTCCTCTTTATTACTTTATCTGCCCCTAGAACTGCTACATTAACAGTTAGGCTGTCTCTGCTGACAAATTTGCAGTGGTAAGGAGTCTGGATCAAGCGTTAGGAACAGGTCACTGGGCTTGTTCTTCGAAGAACAGGCCTGTTCTTATCTGCATTGTTTTAATTCCATTTTAGTTGCAAACTCCAACACTGGCAGTGGCTCCCGCCGTGACTCCCTGACTGGCAGCAGTGACCTTTATAAGAGGACATCGAGCAGCTTGACCCCCATTGGACACAGTTTTTATAACGGCCTTAGCTTTTCCTCCTCTCCTGGACCCGTGGGCATGCCTCTCCCTAGTCAGGGACCAGGACATTCACAGACACCACCTCCTTCCCTCTCTTCACACGGATCCTCTTCAAGCTTAAACCTGGGTAAGAACCATTACTCTACCACCACCTTGAACTCTAGAAGTCTTTTGCCACCAATGACATTACAAGTACTTTGCATAAGCAAAGGACAATCCCTTTATCCTAGAAGTGTCCTGGGTGTTCTGTGCCTTCCATAAATACCTCATATTATTCAGGTTGTACCTGTAGATAGTATAGCAGTATAATAATTTTGGATTTATTAGAGTTTGGGTACATTTCCCTGTATTTTCACTTCAGCTTTAGTATGAACATTTTGTGCTTTGGCTACTTGTGTCTTTCATTATAAACACAGTACAGGTTCATTTTAGTGAAGCTGGAAAACACAGAGACAAAAAATTTATTCACCTAGTATGACCACCTAAATTACCCCCATGATTAATATTTTGCCTTATTTCTTTTTGGATTTTCCCCTCCCCTATGTATACATTTAATATCTTGTTTTTTCACATAAAACATTTTATTTAAAAGTTTTTGCCATATTCTTAAAAAGTATTTGTAAATATAAACTCTTAAACCACACAGTATGCTAATGAGTAGATGTATATTTTCCTATTATATATTTAGGTTGTTTTATGTATGGGATTTTTAAAATGTTACCATCTAGATCCTAGAAACTGAGGAGGGAAATGAGGATGTAAGAATGAAAAAAAAATTATGTTACCATTTTGGGTGACATTTCCTAAATCTTTCAGGACATAGGAGACGTTTTCTTATCTCAGAAACATGATGCACACTCCTCTCCCTTAGTTATTTATCAAATTTGAAATGCTGGTTGTTTCCTAGATGGGGAAAGCTGAGTCTTAGAAGCAGAGTGATCATATAATGTATCATGCAAGCCAGGACAATTTTGTGAGTGAATACGGGTGCTATTAATAATTACTCCGTGATGATAGGCCTAAATCAGGACTGTCCTGGGTAAATCAGCATGTATGGTCACTTTTCCTAGAAGAGTTCTATTTTTAACCAGCAGGATGAAAAGCGGCTTCGTGGACTCAGAAGTGAAGACTGACTAAAAACAAGTAGGATGCTTCTGTTTGGAAAGACAGAGTGGGAAGTGATTTTTAAAAAATCAAAAAAAGTTTGAAGTGGGTGGGGTAATAGAGTTATTCTAGAAGCAAGAATAGTATTTCTGAGTTTGAAAGAGGTGAGTTTCAAGGCAAAACTATGTAAATATGTTTATATATACATTCATGAATGTGTGTGTATCCTCACGTTTTTATATGGACATTACTTTAGAAAAGTTGTAGGGACATTTCTGATTGGTAGGTCTATGATAGATGGATAAGGGAATGGGGTATATTGCACAACAGTGTTTCCTAGTGACAGAATGCCTGGCACAAAAGACTAGGGGTTAATGCAAAATCAGGAGGGGGATGGGTGTGAAAGTCCCAGTTTGATACACAGATAGAAGGAACTAACATTCATTGACCTAGCCTTTACCTGCTAGTATTAATGGTTTTGGGCCAACTCTGAAAGGTATAGCTATTATCCCTATGTCTCAGGACTTAAATGTCTTGCCTAGGTCATCTCAGATTTGAACAGATTTCCAGTCAAGCCTTTTTGACTCCAGAGCATGCAGTTTCAGTGTATGTCCTGTCACATGATATGCCCAGGATATCTTGAACCAGTGCCTTATCAGATCCAGAAATATATTATGTTTTAACTTCTTAGTTTAAACATTTGAACTATGTCATCCCATACTGAGTACTAAATAAACGAAACCTGGAAAATTTTTTTGTAAAGAGTCAGACAGTATATGTTTTAGGTTTTGTGGGCCAGATGGTGTCTGTAGTAAATGTTCAACTCTGCTGTGGAAATGTGAAAGCAACCACAGACAAAATGTAAGTGAATGAGTTTGTAGCCATCTTCTAATAAAACTATTTACAAAAATAGGTGGTAGGCCAGATTTATTCTGTGGGCTATAGTTTTTCAACTCCTGAACTAAATGCTATGGCCCTTGGTATGTCAAAATGGAGCTGGAATAGTACTTTTGTGCATGGTGCCTTTGCTCTTTCCAGTATATCGCAATTTAATGTTAATAGTTCTTCTTAATTCATGTTTTCCCTGTGAGGTGTGAGTTATTTCTTGTTTGCTGCCTGCCTAGTTTTATGTATAACATATCTTCCCTTTTAAAAAAATTCACCTGTTTAAGCAATTTTATTTGTGTGCATTTGCATTGGACTTCTGTTGCTCTATGTAGTGCACACATCATATATGCCATTCCTAAGGAACTTTGTGTCTTGATTGGTAGAGCTGCACCCCAGCTCAGTCTGTTTCCTTGAGAAGAGGTTGTTCCATGCCTTAGTCCCAACCTAGAGAAAATAGGCACTTGGTTTCTAGCAAGTGTTCATACAAAGGCCCTAAAGACATTTTGGTGCAAGAAGCTTTACCAAGTATATATTGGGCCACAGCTAATACATTTTCTATTATTAATATTACTTCACTGTTGCCACCAGTCATCAGTTATTTGATCACGAGCAGCCATACTAAGCATTTTTATATTCATTATGTCAAATATTTAAAAGAACTCTTCTACACATGGAAACCTAAACTCAGTGTGGTTTAATGAATTTCCTAATACGGCACTGCTAGTAAGTGTTTGAATGTACACACCAGCCTCTATCTCTGTTGTATCCGTGTGGATCCTTTCTCCATCTCATCATTTTTATGCTTTCTCCCAGTAGCCAGATGTGTGTTAGGGTATTCTAAAAAAAAAAAAAAAAATCAGTGACCCACTCAGTAATTTTCCCCACTTATTTAAAAATCACTTATTGACTGCCTATTTAAGAGTCTTCAATGGTTTTCCATTAACAGTTGTTTAAAGTCCAGACTTTAAAAAAACTTTATTGAGTTATATTTCACATATTATAAAATTCACCTGTTTCTAGTATACCATTCAATGAATTTTAGTAACTTTATGAATTGTGCAGTCATAAATCCATTTTAGAATATCATCCCATCAGTAAGATCCCTCATGTCCATTTGTAGTTAATCCCCATTGCTGCCCTCAGCCTCAGTCAGCCACTCATCTACTTTCTGTCTCTAGATTTTTCTTTTCTTTTTTTTTTTTTTTTCTTTGAGACAGAGTCTTGCTCTGTCTCCTTGGGTGGAGTGCAGTGGCGTCATCGTAGCTCACTGCAACCTCAAACTCCTGGGCTCAAATGACCTCTTGCCTGAGCCTCCAGAGTAGCTGGGACCACAGGTGTGTGCCACCACGCTTGGCTAATTTTTCTATTTTTAGTAGAGACAGGGTCTCACTCTTGCTCGGGCTGTTCTTGAACTTCTGAGCTCAAGCGATCCTCCCGTCTCGGCCTCCCAGAGTGCTAGGATTACAGGTGTGAGCCACTGTACCCAAGCCTACTTTCTGTCTCTAAATCTGTATTTTCTGGACATGTCATGTAAGTGGAACCCTATAACGTGTGGTCTTTTCTGCCTGGCTTTTGTCCCTTTGCATGTTTTTGAGATTTATCCACCATGTAGCGTGTGTTAGTAGTTTGTTCCTTTTTATTGTTGAATCATCTTCCATTTTATGGATAATACCACCTTTTGTCTTCCCACTCACAGCTGACAGACATTTATTGGTTCCAGTTTTGGCTGTTAGAATTAATGCTGCCATGAACATTTGCATGCAAGTCTTTTTGTGGACAAGCTTCATTTCTCTAGAAGTAGAATTGTTGGATTGTATGTTCGTTTTGTGTTAAATTTTTTGAGAAACTGCCAAACTATTTTACATATTGGTGCACCATTTTATATTCCCACCAGCAGTGTATAAGGTTTCCAGTTTTTCTCCTTCTTCACCAACATTTGTTGTTGTCTGTCTTACTTACTATGACTACTCTAGTGAGCGTGAAATGGTAACTCATTGGGGTTTTACTTTCAATTTCCCTGATAACTAAGGATGTAGAGCATCTTTTCATGTGCTTATTAGCCATTTGTTAATCTTTGAAATGGCTGCTCATATTTTTTGCCCATTTTTAAATTTGTTTTTTTGGTCATCTTATTATTGAGTTATGAGAGTTCTTTGTATATTCTGTATACAAATCCTTTATCTCCTGGTCTTTTGCTTTTTTTTCATTTTTAAAATTGTGTCTTTTAAAGTACAATGTTTTTTTAATTTTGATTTATTATCATGCTTTTGTTATAGGATCTAAGAAATTTTTGCCAAACTCAAGGTCTTGGAAGATTTTTTTCTTATGTTTTGTTCTAAAAATTGTTATTTTAGCTCTTACATTTAAGTCTGTGATCCATTTTGAGTTAATTTTGTGTATTGTGTGAAGTGAGAGTTCATCATTTTATATGTGAATATCTAGTTGTTTCAGCACCATTTGCCTTAGCAAAGTTTTATAACTTTCAGTGTTCCAGGTCTTGCACCTCTTTTGTTAAATTTATTCCTGATTGTGTATTTTTTGGATGCTATTGTGAATGGAATTGTGTTCTAATTCTTTTTTTGGATTGATGTTTGCTTATAGAATATAGTTGATTTTTGCATATTGATCTTGTGACCTTGCTATAGTTGTTTATTAAGTAGTTCTAAAGGTTTTGGGTGGATTCCTTAGGGTTTTCTATATGTAGCATTATATCACCTGAGAATAAAAAATTTTTCTAATCTGGATGCGTTTTATTTCCTTTCCTTGCCTGATTGCACTGGGTAGAACCTCCAGTATAGGTTGAGCGTCCCAAATCTGAGAATCGGGAATCTGAAATGCTATAAAATCCGAAACTTTTTGAGTGTCGACATTATGCTGAAAGGAAACAGTCATTGGAGCATTTCCTATTTTCAGATTTTGAGATTTGGGATGCTCAACTGGTAAGCATAATACAAATATTCCAAAATCTGAAAAAATTAGAAATCTGAAACTTTTCTGGTCCCAAGCATCTCCAATAAGGGATACTCAGCCTGTATCATGTTGAATAGAATAGATGACAGCACATACATCCTTGCCTCGTTCCTGATATTGGGAATAAAGTGTTCATCTTTTACCTTTAAGTATTACTGTTAGTTTTTAGTAGATGCTTTTTTTTAGGTTGAGAATGTTTCCTTCTATCCCAAGTTTCTTAAGCATTTTTGTTGTTTTATTGTGAATGGTTTGGGCTTTTGTCAAATGATTTTTCTGCATTTACTGTTGATCATGTGGTTTTTAATCCTTTATTCTGTGAATGTAGTGTGTTATTTTAATTGATTTTTAGATGTTAATCGAACTTTGCATTCCAGGGATAAATCCCAGTTGGTACTCTTGGATTCAGTTTGCTAATATTTTTGTTGAGGATATTTGCATCTGTATTCGTGAAGGGTATGTGTTGTTTTCCTTTCGTGTGATTTGTTTATGTAGCTTGGTATCAGGGTGGTATTGACCTTATAGCATGAATTTGGAAGTGCACTACACCCCTCTATTTTCTGGAAGAGTTAGTGGAGTATTAACATTATTTCTTCTTTAATCATTTGATAGAATTCACCAGGTAATCCATCTTGGCCTGGGTGTTTATTTGTGGTAAGATTTTTACTTACTAATTCAGTCTCTTCACATTTTATGGATCTCGTAGGTTCAGATTTTGTATTTCTTCTTGAGTCAATTTTGGTAATTTGTGACTTCCTAGGAATTTGTTCATTTCATCTAAGCTGCCAGATTTGTTCATATAAAACTGTAATATTTAATAAGTGAAATCCTTTCTCTCTCAATCTTTCCATTTTCCCCACACATGAATGTGTACGTATAAAATTTTTGTGTCCCTGAGCTAGGCAGATGTTGCAAGTATTTATTTCGTTGGGCTTAAGTGTGTGTTATATTTCTCAATTTAATAGTATTTTTTCCATAATTGTTAATAATAGTTAATTAATGTATTATTAACAACTAGATCTGTAACTCTCATTTATGGTTTATATGTGGGTTAGATGAAGCACTTAGGCTCTTACCTATGACTAAAACATTCATCTCTAGTAAATTCTTTCTCCCATCTCAAGGAGAAGAGTAAGGGATGTATATGTGAGTGTCCCAAAAGTCCGATTCTTAATGGTTTCATGTTCTACCTACCCATAGATCTCTCTTTATCCTACACCCATCCCCTCCCCATTTCTTGGAATGCTCCTCCATGCTTATGGTTTTCTGCACAGTCCCCAGGTTGTGCCATTTAAAAACTCTTAAGCATCAAGAGGTAGCACATATGATTTTTTAAGTGCATGGTTGACAACCCTCAGGCTTTTTATGTGCCCTGGAAAGAAAAATGTTGTGCTTGTTGATTCCTACAGGAATGAAATACATTAAAAATGAGTTCAAAGGTTTATTAATCTGTTCAGGGCAAAAGAATGTAAGCATTTAGGGTTTTTAAAAATCATGATAGAATTCTTACCTTCTTAAAATTTATTCTTTCTGTCTTTTATGTTCAAGGTTTTGTGTCTTTAGTCTTTTAGGAAAAGCAAAACTCAAACACAAAATGCCTTTCTCTGTCCTTGTTTGAACTGAAGTAGAAGTTTCTAAGTTATTGGTCAGTAACCTGTACTAATTTCAGGTTGTTTACCAACCATGTATGTGACTTTAGGTACTTCCTTATTCTTAATCAAAATGCAGTATTTTGTGATTTCTAACCTGGTTCTCTGAAAGAGACTTATCATCTGTAAAACTAACCATTTGAAAATTAATGTACTTCAAACGCATTATCATGCACTAAAGATAATCTGCATTAGGTTTATTTTAATTTAGGGCTACCCTGGTGTGATGTTGGGGAGGACTTATTTTTAAAGTATTTTGATGAACACTGTTGCCTCTACCTGTATTAAATACAGAGCCAGGTGTTGGGGGCCTTGGGAGTTTTTCTTTGAAGGTGGGAGGGCAGGGTTTTGCTCATCAGGCATCTATTAGATCTATGAGTACAAAAAGCAAATAAACGAGAACATTCCACATAGCGAGAGGATGAAATACTAGATGGCTGCTGGCAGAAAACCCTTTTACAGAATTATGTAAAACAACTGAAGCACACAATAATTTAAATAAAACATTTAAGCCCTTACTTTCTATGGAAAGTTGACAGCCCTGTGAAATCCACCGCTGACAAATACTGTAGAAAACAGTGAGGTCAGTAAGGGGCTCCCTTTGAAGCTTTATGAGATGTTCCTTTTAAAACAGGTGTTGTAAATTTAAACACTTCCAGGGACCACCCCCAGTGCCATAGTGGTTTGGGTACAAGTACATGTGGGTGTTCAGACTATCATGAATTGGAAAATACATTTCTGCGCATTCTCCATCTAAATGAGATTCATTCAGTGGATTATTTACCGATGGTCTACTATTAGCCACACATCTTTTCAAAAACAACTAGAGAACAATATTAAGAAACTTTAAGCATTGGCTTAATGTTTAAAGAAATATTGCTTGGCCCAAGCAAAAAATATGTCTGTGAACTGTCAGTTTGCTATTTATAATTTAGTACCTGGGGAAATTTCTTTTCTCTTTCAGAGATTTGTATATTTCTTCCTTTCTTAATAATAAAAGCTGTGCGTGTATGTATATGTGTGCATTTGTGCTTGTGTAGTATATATCTGTCTGGCATCCAAGGAGACAAGAGCGGAAAATCAAAACTTCAGGGTAAATGTATAAATCTTTATTGTAGGCATATTAACCGTTGTTCATTCTAGCCCTTTGTGTTATGGATTAGTCAGCTTGCTTTTGGCCACAATAACAGAAAACCCGACTAATAGTGGCTTAAACAATAAGTGCATTTATTGGCTCATGTAACTGGAAGTATTAGTGGTAGGGCAGTGTTCAGGATTGGTTTGTCCTGTCATTAAACATTATCACCAAGGACCCAGCCACCTTTTAATATACCTTCTGCTTTGGTCAGTGACCAGGTTCTTAAAATCCCTTTAAATTGTTTTCAAAACTTGTGTGTTCGTGCCACTCCTTCTTAGGCGTGTTTGTTGCTATTGTCACACTGTCCTCGCACCTGCTGACCTACCTTATTACCGCCTCTTTGCCCATTTCTCCCCAGTCTCAGACAGGTAAGAAAGAATTGTTTCTGAAATAAACAACATTCATAGCTACTGTTTCTTTTCATATAAATCTCCTTTCTTCCTTTCCTTTAAAACATGTTTTCCGTTTGGATTAAGAGATACTATGGAATTTGACAAGAATAGCAATGTGTCCCTTAGAACAAGAAAACTTGATGTAAAGGAGTCTGGAAATGAGTCTGGTGTAATTGCAAGGGCTCTGACCCTGGAGTCAAGAGCCCTGTTTGGAATTCTTGCCATGACAATTTTGGGTTTTATGTCTTTGGATGAACATTTAATCTCTCTGGGACTTAATTTCCTCCTCCATAAATGGGAACTAAAAACTCCTTTTTCAAAATGCTAGTGAGAATTCAGTAGAAAGTGTATGTGAAAAACTTCTAGTATAGAACTAGGCTTAGGATAAATGATCCGTAAATATTTTTCAAGTTCTAACATGGAGCCATTTCCTTTTGGTTCCATCACTTTCATTGAGACCCAAACTTTTGAAGCTGGGCCCTGGAATTCTGTGAAGTCCAAGCCAGGTATCTTTTTGTTGCTACCATTAAACTCCAAACCAGACATTCATTAAAACTTGTGAGGAAGTTTAGTAAGCAGTTCATGTAGGTTGACTTTTCTCACGGATTCTGAATTGTTATTCATCTGAGCTCTTTGTGGTTTATGTGATATTTATTACCTACTTTGCTTTTTTGTTTAAGAGGGAAAAAACCAACCCAAAAAAAGGTTGTATAGTGCAATCTAAAGTTTAATAACAAAGGAACCAGTGTTAAAAAAATTCAAACTATACTCATATAATTTATTATGCTGCTTCACATTTTGATAAGCCTCTGGTCATACGTCTGTTTTATCTGTCTAGGGAATCACAATTACTCCCTTGTCAAGAGTCAGAACAGCAGTGTAAGTGGCATGAAGATTGTTGCTACTGCAGTCATTTTAGTCTGTGTCCCAATAGAAATTGTTAAGAGCTGCCCATTTGTGATGAAGAACTCAAAAATCTTCCATTTCCAAGTGGAAGGTTTTTCTGCCCCTTTGTGTTTCATCCTTGGCCTGGGATGTCTTAGTGATTTTCACACTTTTATTTAGCAACAAAATCATTCCTTCAAAGAATGCTTTCTCAGGGGTCGCCTTTAATAAAACAGACTAATATGGATACCTTGACATTTTAGGGTGGGTTTCATATGGGAGAGTGGGGATTATTCAAGAATGGAGGGAATCTCCATAGAGCTCACAGTGGAAAACCACTGAAATCTCGGTGTGTTTTGTGTTTTCTGGGTCCTTCCTGCTGGTGCTCAGGTGCTGGGTTCACATGGTAGGCATGTTTCTTTCTCTTTTTATTTATTAAGGGCTGTGCTAACTATTGCTCCGTTCTTGCCAGCAGTCTGCTATCAGTGGTAAAGGGATTCCCCTCTCCATCTTTGTGTAAAAGTTTCCTTCCAGGTTGGTGAGTTGGCTTTATAAAAGTCATGACACTAATAGAATTATCTTAACGCAAAAGCAACAGAATTGAAGAAATCAGAGATGATGCAGGCTTTCATGTGTGGGATGCCTTTTCCTCTCTTGAATGAAGTTCCTTAAGAGTGGTCTTAAGTTCTTCTGTTCTGTAACCAACAGGAGGACTCACAAACGGCAGTGGAAGATACATTTCTGCTGCTCCAGGCGCTGAAGCCAAGTACCGCAGCGCAAGCAGCGCCTCCAGCCTCTTCAGCCCCAGCAGCACCCTTTTTTCTTCCTCTCGTTTGCGATATGGAATGTCCGATGTCATGCCCTCTGGCAGGAGCAGGCTTTTGGAAGATTTTCGAAACAACCGGTACCCCAATTTACAACTTCGTGAGATTGCTGGACATATAATGGAATTTTCTCAAGACCAGCATGGGTCCAGGTGAGGACTTGGCTTTGGCACTTAAGGTAACTGAAATCTTAATGCCTTCAATTCTTTGCCACAGATAGATAGATACTAAAATAAATTGCCATAAAGTAATTTAAATAAAGCATGCCTCTTGGTATGCTTCCCATTATTTATTTCAGAGGTATGTGATATGAGGGTCGCCAGAAAAACAAGCGTTTGAAAAGAGCCTTTAGCAGTCTGGATCACATGCTTAACCTTTTACCTTATTGAAAGAGTTAGCCCAGTGTTTCTAGTTCGTACTAATCTCCAAAAAAGTCTACAACATAAGAAACAGAAACACTAACACAAAGCCGTACACACACTTTTGCTATCGTAAACATTATATGAAGAATCTTTTGCTCTGAAAAAGACATTATTTAAATATAAGTTTGGACCTGGGGTACCTAAGACAACTCTACCACTTTTTTGTTGGTCCGCTCTGTGGAAGTGACAGTCTGTGTAGAAATGAGAAAAGAAGCTGTTGTAGAAGACAGAATTCAGCTTGGGCTACCCTTCCTGTCTGGCTGTGCCAGTGGGCTTCACAGAAAGGGAACCTGATCCTGGGAATAAAGCAGAATTATGGTGACATCACCCATCCTTCCTTCCCATTTCTCTTTGTTTCCGTTTCTGTTTCTTTCTCTGTGTCCAGTGAAGCAACTTCTAAAGAACCTACCACCTCTTTAAGTTCTGCCAGCTTGCTTCTGGGCAAGGATTTCTCATATTTGGATCCTGCAGGCCAGATTCAGAGGCAACACGATTTTCCTGAACTAAGAAAACCAAACTGAGTAGCTCCTACTTCAGAAGATAATGAATACTGCTTTATATGAAAATGAGTTAAAGAATAGTAAGGGCCATAATCTTTGAGTTCATTGATACAGGACTGGTTTCTAAAGACAAAGAAAAGTCAAGTAGGGTATAGCCTGTGCTGTGCCTGCCCCCACTCCCTCCTCTGCACCTTCCCACCCCCGCCACCCCACATATAAATACAGGTTAGTACATATGCCCTATTGGAATGAAATGTACTAAAATTTAAATATACCTTTAAAAGTTCAGTTAAGTTACAGAATACTTTCTCTTATTAGGAAATTCTTCCTTTAAGTGAGCTCAAGTGATTAATTTAACATTCAGTTTATTACGTACATGTGTATACACACATGCAAAATTCATACATAGTTTCAGAACTGATACATTATATAAATTGGATTGCCCTTTTTACTTTGTATTTCAGATTCATTCAGCTGAAACTAGAGCGTGCCACACCAGCTGAGCGCCAGCTTGTCTTCAATGAAATCCTCCAGGCTGCTTACCAACTAATGGTGGATGTGTTTGGAAATTACGTCATTCAGAAGTTCTTTGAAGTAAGCCTTTGTTCTTTCTATCCTTTGACTTTAGAGAATCTCCAGAGCATTTTGATTTTCATTAGCCCTTTTAAGAATAGGAGTCCCATTCCAGTCCTCAAAATGAAGTGTGTGTGGTCTTTTTGAAGAGCTTTTTAGTGTTTTTCCAGTTCATAAGCAGCAACCTGTCTATTCTATATGGTTTAAATACCCAAGCAGATGATGCCAGTCTATTTTTTAAAAGGGTTTTAAAAACTGTTGTCCCCATTTAGGACCCAGCACATTATTTCTGATTGTTACAATAGTTTCACTAAGCATGTTACTTTTGAAGGAATAATCCATGTAAGGTAATTTTAGCAGGATCACAATGAAATATTCAGAAAAGTGAATTTTTTAAAAACGTTTCCTAGAGAATTGTCTATGAACACCAACTCCAGTATTTTTCATCATAAATTAGGGTCACAAGAATTGTTAGATGCTTCTTTTTGGATGATTGTTTGGCCTTGGTTCCTTATTTTACCTGTTAATTTGAATAATATCCACTCTTGTTATTATTGTCTTTGGAAAGGATTAATGAGATTGTTGGATTAATGTCCATTTCCTCTAATAAAGTAAAATTTCAGAGAGGTAGGGATTTTTTGCTTACCATTGTAGTCCTGGTTCTCTGGTATCGGCAACCCCAAGTTATAAATCTAGAATGGCGTGAAACATTGTATGAAAAGTCTGGTTTGGGGAGGGAAATGCTAGAACTCTGTATCTTACCTGCCACATAACAAATTTGTAAATGTCTTACATATCATTTTGTTTGATTTATATGACGATTAAAAAAAAATGGTGTACAGCCTTTACCTTCCCAACTTTTTTTCATGAAGACTTAATGTTCTTTGACCCTGAATTCTCCAGCTATAGACTAAGAAACCAATCTAAACGTGACTCTTGTATTTTTGATTTTAGAATATCTTTGCACTGCCATTTTGTCACAAATGTAAAAATACAGAGCTCTCTAGCTCTGGAGCTTGATGCAGCATGGGGTGGCAGAATGTACACTGTGTTATAGCCATGTGATTTAGGGCAAGCTGGAGAACTTCCCTGGACCTTAGTGCCCTTGTGTGGAAAAAGAGAAGATTGGAGGGGCTAATAATTCATAAAGTCTCCTCTGGTCTCATTATGCTACTCAAAAGTAAAAAGCCAAGAATGGAAAATCATTTGAAGTAGAATTTTAACATTGATTATACTAACTTTTCCCCTTCAGAGTCTGTTGCCCCGATAAATGGACAATATCAATTCTTGGAATGGTGTAGAACACTAATTCAAAACAGAGTGTCCGTGTGTACTTTGGCTTAAACTTCATGTACTCGAAAGAACTTTTCAAACCATGGGCCTCAGACGTCTGAAGTGTAGTAGATACGCTGTAAGAAGTCCTTGCGTCTTTGCCATTGTCTAAAGCCCCAAAAAAACAGTGTCTCCCACACATGTAATTCATTTTAGAATAATTATAAGCATTCTTGTAATTAATGGAGCATACATTCATTTAATAGTATTAATGAATTAGGACTGCTTTGAGGGATTATATATTTGCTTAGCAGATACTAGTAGTGAACCTACTACTGTTGGGGATCTGAGGAATTTTTTAACATTAAAAAGCATTCCTCATTATTAGAGGCTGCAAACTACTGGCTTAAAACAAAGGCTCTTTAAAAAGGTTTAGTTAATCATAGGTAACAGGGCTAAAAGAGGTTATGTCAGTGATTGTTACAGAATAATGAATGCTTTACTTTGTCTGGTTTCTTTCCTTCTACCTAAGTAATGGTGTTCACCCACACATTGTGTCTAGTTTGGCAGCCTTGAACAGAAGCTGGCTTTGGCAGAACGAATTCGAGGCCATGTCCTGTCATTGGCATTACAGATGTATGGCTGCCGTGTTATCCAGAAAGCTCTTGAATTTATTCCCTCAGACCAGCAGGTAATTGTAAGTTTCCCCTTTAACTTTTCTCTTGGTGTTTGGTGTTTCTCCATGGTACATGCAGTGCACCCTGTATATCTGTCAGTCTTCAGTTTTCTTTTACAATTTTACTTTGGTGCTTATGGCTGCCTTTCTGTGCATGGCAAGTGTGAACTGTGCAATTAATTTTGTAATTTTATAGTGGATCAAGTGTTTTGTGTTACAACCACTAGTTTTCAACATTGTTCCCTTTGACCAGAACTTAGCCTTTAGTAGGTGCAATTTTATAGGTGGAGTTTTTGTTTGCCAAGAATTAAAGCAGATAAAATGCTAGTAAGTTATCATTTTCTTCAACCTGAACTGAGCATTCCAACAAACCAAACTTTCTTCCAATGTACCTTCCATTTTCCTTCACTCCCTCTCGTTCTTTCAACAACACTTACTGAACAAGGGCCTGCCTAGTGCAGAGGTTGCCTGGCACATGCCTGAAGCCCACTCTGCCACACAGGCAGCAGACGAGTGACTAAGATCGATCCTGCCCACAGATTACAGTCTGGTGGGAAAAGCAGGGAAAGGCAGCGGGAAGCACTGAGAGGGGACCTCACCCTGCCCAGAGTCCCTGAGGGACAGCTTTGCAGGAAAAAGACACGGCAAAAAAGGGGTTATACAGACAAAGGGACAGAATCAGACCATTAGGCTTTCATGGGAGGCTGATACAGAAATCACCAGAGAGGCCCACGGTCGCCAGTAGTCGTCATGGAGCTGTTGCAACCAGCACCGCCACAGACCACAGAGCCAGGAAGCACAACAAACCACAGGCAGGATGCTGCAGCTGGTTTGTGCTAGGCAGTGCCCCAGCCTCGAGGTGCTTCATCTGAACCCTCAGCCTTTGGGCTTCTGAGCTCACTCAGCCCTTCTCCCTGGAGGGGTGGTTGGCCATTGTTGGCAGTGATGACCCTTGCCTCTATGAGAACAAAGTCGATAATGAGGATCCTTGTTATGGACTCTAAGTTCTGAGCCAGACAAGACACCCACCACCTCCGATTCAAACTAACCAAACCAAGCCCATGGTGTTGGCTGGCGATGGCAGTTGAAGGCTGGGGAAGTCCAAAGTCCTTCAAGTTGTGAGTTTCATAGATATGGGTCAAGATGATGCTAAAGAGGGAATGTTGGGGAGACAGAGTAGGTTTCATGTTCATTCAGTGCTTAGTACTATTAGAAATGCAGCATTAATAAGAAAGTGTTGTTTGTAAGTAATTATAAGCAGGTGTGAAGGTATTTTTATTTTTCTTGTAATGTTTAGAACATTATCAATTTAAATTTTTCCTGGGATTTTCATATATAGTTGACTCTTTCCTCTTTAATTTTCTTTGTTCTTCTCAATATGGACATTTCTGCCTCTTTCTTGACCATAATGCCCACTTGCCCGAAGAAAGCAAAAGTATGACAGATTTTTCACAGATTTTCCCCATCTTTGCCTTTTCCCATGAAGGTGGTAAATTGTTGATTTTTGTCTTTGGCTTTTCAAATTGTACTGTTTTCTAATTGGATGGCTACATCATGATACAATTTTTTTTTTTTTTTAATTAACCTCTCTTTCTTTCCTACAAGCTCTGTTGTTTTCTATCTTATATTTCTGTGTATCTTTTTTTGTGGTCATGTGTCTCTGTGGTGTCTTGTTCTAGACCTGGACTACTCTTCCTGCTATGGGTAATTTACTGTTTTCTAGATGCACATTTATTATTTAAGGTGCAGTTAACTTATCTTCAGTGGAATTTTTACTTCTTTTGGATCAAGAAAATATTTAGGAAAGCCATCTACCCCTTTGTTTTCTTTATAGTGTTCCTTGCCTTTATATAAGCATCATTGTCTATTTATCATTCCCATAATTATATTTCCAGAGAAAGCTATCCTCTTCTGTCATCTGATTGATTGCTTTAGGAAACTTTACTAAAGTCTCTTACCTTTTGCTTCTTTAGTTTCTGGCATTGTAATCTTTACGTTCTTTAATTAGATGATATCTTAGTTATATCTTAGTTACTTTGACATGCTCGTGGATTTAAGACATTACATTCATTAACATCACTATTTTAAAGTGACTTGTGGTCTTCTAACATAAATACAGAGTCAGCACAGTGGAGCTAATACACAGAGAGTGGAAACAGCAAGGAAATTGGGCAGCAGGTACTAGGGGCACAGCCATGGTGCAGGCATTAACTTTGAGATATCCAAGAGCTGAGGCAGTGAGTTTTGGGGAAGGGCTCTGGTCAGAATCCCAGTGTTTCTCATTCTATATATCCTGTCGTCTTCACCCATTTCCTACACACACAAACCCTCAGTTTCTGGCTGTTTGCTGTACTCCCTGAGTTTGGGCACTTCTCGTTAATTAAGAGAACCATTCCTGCCAACTTTGCGGGGTCACTGTGTCTTTGTGGAAAGAGAATAGATGGTGGAGTCACAGCTGGGCTAGAATTCTGATTCTGTCACTTTCTATCTATAGTTTTAAATATGTGACTTAACCCCTCTCAGTCTCAGTTTCTTCATATATATAAGTAGAGGAAGTATCCAGGAAGATACATAGTTGGCAGTTTGGTTTATTGACACACTGATTTACTATACAGTGGAGACAGATTGCTTGGATTTGAATCTAGGTCTGTGATTTTGAAAAAGTGTTGGTTTCCCTGTCTATAACAGTATCCACTCCTTAGGATTGTTAGGAGAATTCAGTGAATTAAAACATGTTAAACACTTTAGAGATATGCCTGACTTAGGGTAAACTCTAGCTTTTGTTTTTTTTTTAAATTTGGAGACAGAGTCTCACTCTGTCGCCCTGGGTAGAGTGCAGTGGCATCATCATAGCTCACTGTAGCCTTAAAATTGTGGGCTCAAACGATCCTCCTGCCTCAGCCTCCTGAGTAGCTGTGACTACAGATGTGTGCCATGATGCCTGGCTAATTTTTTTCTATTTTTAGTAGAGATGGGGTCTCACTCTTGCTCAGGCTTGTCTCAAACTCCTAAGATCAAGCAATCCTCCCGCCTCAGCCTCCCAGAGTGCTAGGATTACAGGTGTGAGCCACTGCACCTGGCCTAAACTCTAGATTAACTACTGTCATTATTAATAATACATACTGCACAGGGTTGTCACAATAAAAACATGATGAATTATATGTGAAATTCTTTTTGTGTGTGTGTGAAATTCATTAATACAGTGTACAGATAGTATCCAACATGATTATTTTAACTTTACAGTGGTTTGAAAGTGATATACATTCAGCAGAAACTGTACTTTGAATTTTGCATTTTGATCTTATATTTTTTTTATTATAAAATAGGCTGTGTGTTGGGTGATTTTGTCCAACTGTAGGCTAATGTAAGTGTTCTGAGCACGTTAAAGTAGGCTAGGCTAAGCTATGATTTTTGATAGGTTAGGTGTATTAAATGTATTTTTGACTTACAGTATTTTCAATTTATGGTGGGTTTATTGGGATGTAATCCCATCGTAAGTTGAGGAGCATCTGCACTTGATAATGGGCTCCTTTCTATTATATTTGAAGATGTCTACAATATTTTAAAGCTCCAAGAGGTCTTTTGCAAGTTAGAGATCCTTTTGGGCACTGCTTACTGTTGTGGTTGTTGTAAATTTTACTGTATAGTATTAATAAATTGCTAACACATGAAAAAACTCAGGTCTTCACTTGTTGCCACGTTGTCATTGTGCCACATTTCAGTTGTTGCGCTTTCATTATAACAGATTCCCTGTGCAGTGCTTTGTGTCTGGTAAGGAGAATATCAACTATCCAGGTGTTTGCTTGCTGTGATTCTGGTGGTGCTTGCTTTCTTTGTTTCCCATAGAATGAGATGGTTCGGGAACTAGATGGCCACGTCTTGAAGTGTGTGAAAGACCAGAATGGCAATCACGTGGTTCAGAAATGTATTGAATGTGTACAGCCCCAGTCTTTGCAGTTTATCATCGATGCGTTTAAGGGGCAGGTAAGTGTCTTAGAAAAGAAATAATGGAAATAAATTGATGATTGTTTCCTTTGTCAGGAGAGAACAGGATGAGATTTGTGGCATGTTCTCAACATGCTTAATATATTTTAAACTACAGTAAGAAGCAATCCCCTATAGTGGTGTCAGGTACCTAGCTCTGTGTTGTCAAGTTCCCTTAACCATCTGTGGGCCTTCTCTCCATCATTAATGCAGATATCTGCTCATGTTGGCATGAAACACTGTCATCAGGGTTGTTAAGATGAAACTTCATGTTTGAAGAATAAATTTTTCCCATGGTTAAGTACTATTTATTCTGATAATTTAAAATTTTTATCACTTCTTAAAATTCATGTCTTTCACAGGTCATATGTGAATATACCTTTAAAATAACAAGGCACTTTTTGCTTAAAATTTTTTGGAGGGGATGTGGGTCAGGTTGGTTTGAACTGTATTAAGTGGCCACATAACCAGAGATAGCTTCTAATTTCTTCTGTTTACCTGTATGTCCTAAGTCTTGTCTTAGCTCCAGCTTCCAAGCAGAGTTGTTACTTTTGTATACGTTGGTTTCTCCAGAATTTCCTCTGAATTGGCTATAGTTTTTAATCTCTTTTGTCAAAAAAAAACAGTGTCCTCACACCTTCCTAAACTGGGTGGGACAGGTGATTAAAACATACCCCCTTTTTGGGTGTCTGAAATTGGTCTTTTTTTAGAAAGGGAGAAAAAAGGGAAAAAGCAGATTTTCAGGTGTAGTTGTGTATACTGTTAAGCCTAGATTAAAATGTGTGATTTAGAGTTCTTTAGGTTTTGCCATTTCCTCAGTTACCGAAGTGGTTAAATAGATTACAGACAGCAGCCCCAGGTGATTATTGGGAGTTTCTGAGTTTATTTAAAAAAAAAAAAAAAAAAAAGGGTAGGTCTGTTTACTTTAAAATTAAGGTGTAATGTTTATAGATATATATAACCAAAAAAGGTAAAATGATTACGCCACCAGGAGAGAATATTTGCAAGATGAAACTGTCAAAGAATTGATAACTAGAATATATAAAGAACCTCTGTAATCAAAGAGAACAATACAACATGATGCAAAAATGGGACCCATAACACGAGTTGACATTTCAGAAAAGAAACACAAATTGCCAGTAGACATATGAAAAAAATACTGAATTCCATTAGTAACAAGGAAAATGCAAAACAAAGCCACAAATGATAGACCATTTTCTACCCATTGATTGCTGTGTGCTGGCAGGAATGTGGGGTCTGGTACACTGCTGGTGGGAATGTATGTTGGCACAGCCATTTTTGAAAATAATTTAGTATTGTCTTTCAAATTTCAACCTTTATATTTTTTGTGATATAGCATTCCTGTCCTAGGTTTATACCTGATGAAACATCTGTACATGTATACCATGAGACCTATTTAGACATGTTTAAAACAGCATTATTCCTCTAATAGGAAAAGACTAAGCATTTCAGATGACCGTAAGCAGGGGATTGGATTTTTAAAAAATCTTGTATATTCAGCCAACAGCTTCCTATACACCTATACAGAATAAACTGCAGAAACCAACAGTATTGCAGGTGAATATTGGAAACATAATGTTGGGTAAAATAAATCACGTTGCTCTGGACTATGAGTGTAGCATTTTTATAAAGCTGAACTCAAGTAGAACCATATAGTATACTGTTAAAGTATACAGTTGTAAACGTAAAGCTACATATATAAAATCATATGTAAAGCACTCAGTATAGTGACTAACACTTGGTAAGCATCCACTAAGTGTTAGCTGTTGTTACTGCTCTTATTGTCATTATTCTTCTTAAGTACAGATCTGAGGTGTGTTGTCATTCAGCTAGGAAGGTCAGTGTCAAGATGGGGCAGTCTGGATGTAAAGCGTATGTGCTTTTCTGTTGCTCCAAAGCCTACAAAAGAGGAAGCTTTTCTTATTGCTGAAAAACACCACAGTTAAATTCAGAACATATCATTGTTCTGCATTATGTTATTGTGGCCATGTGAAAGCATTCAGGATTTGATTCCAGTCTTTGGAGAGGCTGTCAGTTGACACTCTTACCTAAGTATGTTTTTCATGACCTTGACCAATTCTCTGTTCCTTTTTAGGCTTTTTAGAAAAGTCCTTTTCAGCTGTGAATTTATGCACATCTATGAATTCCTAGAATAGCTAAGCAGTGGGTTTATTTATACATAACCCCCTCTTACTATTTGTAGAGAGAACTTAAATGCCATTAAGTTCATTTTTGAAGACCAGTGGGATTATATATATATATAAACAATACTGAGGCATTGAAAGTGGCAACTGTCATTTTTGCCTTTCTTTGTTGTATTTGTCTGCCCTAGGTATTTGCTTTGTCCACGCATCCTTATGGCTGCCGAGTGATTCAGAGAATCCTGGAGCACTGTCTCCCTGACCAGACACTCCCTATTTTAGAGGAGCTTCACCAGCACACAGAGCAACTTGTACAGGTAGTGGAGTTGCCAGTAGGTGAACAGCAAACACTTGTGGGCTCGCGCAGGCCCAGAGTTGGTGGATTTTGTCGGCATAGATTCCAGAAGAGGTTAATGTGTTTAAAATGCCCATTGAATCTTCTGGGCATGATTTCATTCATAGCAGCCTTGTTTATGTTTTATAAATATGAATAACAAATAGAGCCCTGGCCTTGGAGTCAGTAGATCTGGCTTCCAGAACTGTCAGAGCACCATTGTCATGGACTAGCTGTGTCATCTTAGGTAGGCCATTTAGTCCCTCTGGGTCTCAGTTTCTTCATTGTCAAATGAACTAAGTGGATTGGTTGTTCTTGTTTTATATTTCCTTCCCCCTTTCTGGCTTTAATACTTTCTCTGCTTCTACCACTGATTAAATAATTAGGTGTGCCTATTGTGTTGGACATAAATGTTTCTAGTTTTTCTCTGCTATTGATAGATACAGTGAATCATTTGTACATATGTTTGCAAAAAATAACTTTATTCCCATAATTCCCCCCTTTAAATAAAACAGGCCTACTTTTTTTGTATTACTTTTTTAATAGTAATTTATGAAGAACCCAACTAAAATTTTTGGGTGTAAACATATATAGAAATATTCCATTGTCTAGTAGTAATAAAGTGTTCCTGTTTTGTAATAAGGAATTGTTACTACCTATCCATTTAAAAAATTGTTGTGTTCGTTAGTATTCACATAAGCTGTCGTGGTACTAAAAGAAAGATAAGTGTTAATTAGATGCAAGTTCTTAGGCAACCCACAGAATTGGTTTTTACAAAAATTTTATTTCTATTGTTGCTTCTTAAACAGGATCAATATGGAAATTATGTCATCCAACATGTACTGGAGCATGGTCGTCCTGAGGACAAAAGCAAAATTGTATCAGAAATCCGAGGCAATGTACTTGTATTGAGTCAGCACAAATTTGCAAGGTATGTCTTTTGAATTACACGGACTTTTTCCCAGAAGAGAGGATTAGTAGTATTTCAGCTATAGAGAGAAAGATTGAGTTATCATTCTTTTCTTTTTTTTAAATGTTTACTGTTCTCAAGGTATATATAACTTATAAAGTCAAATAGTTCTACTACAAAACATAAACCATTAGAAGTCCCTTAATGGCTTCTCATTCCTCTGGAGTTGGTCACTTTGAAATCTGGGGAATATATTTCTAAAGAATATAAGTATTGTACTCTGGCAAACTGAATTTTTTATTATTAACTTATTTATTTGAAATTGTAAAGTGTTATTTACTCAGATTCCTTTTTGGTGCCCAAAGGAGAGGCGGTTTATCATATCCATAATAGGCCTTAGTATTCTTAGAATCTCTTTTCCAGTCTTCATACTGTGTTAAGCTCAAGAATGAAATGCACTAGTTATTCACAGGCTGTGGTGGTAGGTATTTTAGATAACTTACAAGTAGCAGAGGTTGGAGAAGAAATTGATGGCCCTTCATGGCATTAGTAGTATTGTCCATTGTCCTCTAAGGGAAGATTCTGTATATCCTACTGTCCACACAACGTATAGTACTTTCTATTTTGGGAATATTTTTTTCCCTGGCTTTTAGAATAAATTGCAAGGCAGGTAGGACTCACATAACCTTGATGTTTTAAAATTGTTCATTTTTAGTTTGTGAAATCTTATAACATTGCAGCATAGAAAACAAAGAAAAGAAATAAAAGTACCTGTAGATCTAGTATCTTAAATGCCTAACCACATCAGGGTCATCTCTTAAGACCTTGTATTGTTTTTTTGTTTTGTTGGGTTTTTTGTTTGTTTTGTTTTTTGTGACCAGTTGCCAGGACCAGGGACGCAGGGTCAGAATCTCTTGGGTTGCTTCCTTGGGTCACTCTTCTGTTTACTTTTTGTTCAGAGTATTTAATTTCTCGCCCTTGGGTACAGCAAGACTATTAATTAATATTATGACAGATTTGTGATCTGGTAATGACTGTGGGTCTCACCCTCCCATTGATAACACCTGTAAACTGTGGACAAAAATACAAGAACTATCTGAAGGCACTATTGAGTGACCAAAAAGCAGGTGGATACCAAGAGAGGCGGGGGTAGATATTTGGAAAAAGAGAATTGCGCTAGGGAAATTGCCTATTTTTAATGGCTTTTAGCTTGTGGGCACTTCCCAGTCTGCTCCATACTGGGCAGCTAAAACTGGGATAGAAAGTAAGGCTGAGGCAGGAGAATCACTTGAGGTCAGGAGTTCAAGACCATCCTGGGCAACAGAGCAAGACCCCCATCTCTACAAAAAAAATAAAAAATTAACTGGACGTGGTGGCATGTGCCTGTAGTTCTAGCTATTCGGGAGGTTGAGGCAGGAGGATTGCTTGAGCCTGGGAGTTTGAGGTTACAGTGAGCTGTGATTGCACCATTGAGCCCCAGCCTTGGTGACAGAGCAAGACCCTGTCTCTAAAAGAAAAGAAGAAAGTTCTCAGTGTTACCAGAGGGCAGAGTTTAGGGCAACCGTGACCGAGAGAAATCCTTGAAAAGAAGGGGGGCAGGGAAGGCCCACTTTTAAACCTCCAACTCTCTGGCTGACCCCTGAGCCACATTTACATGGGGTAAGCTCAGAGAGCCACCCTCAGGCTAAAGGACTTGAACTGAGATTTCATCTGCTGCCTGGTGCCTGGGGGAAGTTGGCAGTTTGCCTACATCCAGGTTAACTACAATAAAAAGGGGTGGGGAGTACTTCTCTTTACAGAAACATAACAGAACTCTGAGTTCTACAGTGTGTTATTCACAATGTCTGGATAACAGGAAAATGTGACCTATACTCAAGAAAAAAAGAAATAAAAATCAGTGAATAGTTCTGAGATGACCCAGATGTTGGAATTAGTAGAGGATTATAAAGCAGCTATTTTAGTATACTCAAGGTTATAAAGGAAAATATGCCTATAGTGAATGAAAAGATAGATGTTAGAGAATTATGAACTTTATTATTTAAAAAATGGAAATTTTAGGATAGAAAAATAAAACATCTGAAATAAAATTCACTATATGGCCTTAATAGCAGATTAGAGATGACAGAAGAAAGAGCCAGTGAACTTGAAAATAGATCAGTAGAAGTAAACCAATAAAATAGATCAGTGGCTTTCAGTCATTTTTGCTGGTGACCCAGAGTACAAAATAAGTTTTTCATTATTGACTTTGTATGCACAGGTACACACACACACACACATACAGACACACGCACGCATGCACAACTGAAATGGTATTACCCATGATCAACTCTTGATACTTAGCTGTTCTGTTTCATTTATAATAAGAAAGCTGGTCACAAATCACTATTTTGATTTCAAATGGGTTGGGAACCAGTTTTAGAAACCCTAGAATAAAGACTGAAACTATATATGGGTTGTGTATTAAGGTGGAAGCCTTTGGCCAGGTGGGATCCTATAGCTGATCTACCTGTTTGCTTTCTTAGGAGGAAAATCAGGACTGAGGATTGAGTCCTCCACCCACAAGAATGAGTGTCCTGTCCCTACCCCAGTTTAGCAGACAGTCCTGTGTAATTCTGACCACTTTGTAGGGGAGGCTGGCCTGAAGTAGATTAAGGCACAACTCAGCTGAGCAGTCCTAAAAAGTGATGAGTTCTTTGCCTAAGCATTTGGAGATGGTGATTAGCTTCATGCTCTCTGAACCAGCTCAGCAATATCTTAACTCCCATTTCTGCTAAGGAAGAAGCCAGTGGCTCCTAGGAGATTTGTTTCCACAGTGCCACACCTTTATCGTGTGCTTAAATTGTGTAGTATTCTGGAAGGAAGGTGGGAAGAAATGTTTTCCCATATTGCTCTTATCAGAGGGGAGAAGCTGTTGTCTTAATCAGACTTGATAAATTCGCATACTAGATTTTATATACAGCACGTATCTATCATAAGGAAGAGTGAAGAAATGTCTGGTAGGATGGTAGTTCTTAAATATTTTCGCCTGAGAATTTTGTGTTGTTTTCTAAATAAAAGCATATGTATAAGCCCAGTGTGCAAAACGAGATAACACTGAGAGAGTCCTTTCAGTGCACCATTGAACGATACCTTCTCTTGGTTTGAAAACCTCTGGAGTAGGGAATTATTTTGGTGATGGCTATTTGTGATGACTATTCAAATTTCCAAAGGGCTGGCCTTTGGAAGAAGGAGTAAGATGCTATCCCTGCCTTCAGGTACTCCCTGAGTAGGTATATATGTCCTTTTTCAGCCCAGAAGGCAAAATTAAGATATGTGGGTGGAATTTCAGGAAAGCATGTTTTTGCTTCAGAATATAAGAAAGAATGTTTAACAGAGTCCTGGGTAGGTAGGTTGCCCTAGAAAGTAGTTACATCAAATCATTAGAAGTTTTGAGCAGAAGTTGAATGGCCATTTTCCAGGATTGTCATAAAGGGTATTCTGCATTAGCTAGATATAGACTCTTAAGTTCCTTTTCTACTTTAAGGTTCTGTGGTCCAGAGCAGCTCTTTCCCCAGTCATGAACTCTTTGCAGAGTCTTCAGCCACCATGCCATCCGCCCACCAGATGTTCTCTCTGCCAGATATTAGGCTTAACTCCAGCAATATGAATACAAATTACATATATTGTTCTTTGACACCACACAGCTTCACTCCCACAGAGTCACAGATGCAAGGTAGTATTGTCTTATAAAACCAAACATCAATGAGTAGCCACTCTCAGGCGGTAAACACCTGTTAGCATAGTGGCCCATAATTTAATCAGCCCCCACAGCCCCTGTGGATTGCAGAAACACTCTGATTTAATGTAATCACATTCCTTTCTTCCTTTCCCAAGGTGATAATATTTGTGAAGTGTTTAGAAATGCTGACAGGCCTTAGGGGTTCTTCCTATTCTTATACTCCTTAGAGGCAGCATGTAGTAGTTGACCAAGTGCTGTGGTCCTGGGCTTAACTAAGTGTGTAGGACTTCTAAGAAGTGCCAAGCTCTATGCTTGGCAGCAGGGAGCTAGGCGTAAGAAAGATTTGTTCCTGGGCTCAGTAAGCTCACAGAGGCAAGGAAGGAATTTATAGATTTTGTTAAAATAATGCTCATTAACCAATTGGGCTGTTAACCAGTCCTCTGAAGCTTGTGTTTAAGTCTCTTCACTTACCCAGGCTCGTTACCCTCACCTGTTAGAGGGTTGTATCCCATATGCTTGAAAACCTGATCTCAGATATGATCTACAGTCTTACGCCTCAGATGGCACAGGTGGAGAGTTTTACAGAGTCAAATAGTCGACACATTAATTTTCCACAAATGTTAGTGCTCTTTTGCTGCTGATCCTGAGGTCAGGGCAGAGGCTAGACAAGCATAGCTTAACAGGAAACCCTCTTCTGAGAGTCGGCTCAGATTTGTCTCATTACAGCAATGTTGTGGAGAAGTGTGTCACTCACGCCTCACGTACAGAGCGTGCTGTGCTCATCGATGAGGTATGCACCATGAACGATGGTCCCCACAGTGCCTTATACACCATGATGAAGGACCAGTATGCCAACTATGTGGTCCAGAAGATGATTGACGTGGCAGAGCCAGGCCAGCGGAAGATTGTCATGCATAAGGTAGGTGGGCTTGGACAAGATCTCAATCAGAGAATGTGTCCAAAACACAAAGGAGGGTGTACAGCTTGCTTTGGGGGGAGTTTGTCAAGGGACTCTGCCCCATGCTGTGTTCCAGTTTCCTTTTATGTGGAGTCACCATTGTCCCCACGTTTGCCCACCCCTCCCCTGTCAGTAACGCACTGTGTGAAAGTCTTAAGCCCAGTTTTTGTGACGTATTTTCCTCCCTGATCTCTAAGGGATCAGCGTGTCAGTCCAGCAAATCAACCTGTTTGCCTTATTTCCTTTTGTCCCTCCTCCCTCTCGTTCTTTCACCAACATTTACTGAACAAGGGCCTGCCTAGTGCAGAGCGTTGCCTGGCACATGGACCTGAAGCCCACTCTGTGCCAGACACCAGCAGCAGCACAGAGGTGACTAAGACCTGATCCTGCCCACAGATTACAGTCTGGTGGGGAAAAGCAGGGAAAGGCAGCGGGAAGCACTGAGAGGGGACCTCACCCTGCCCAGAATCCCTGAGGGACAGCTTTGCAGGAAAAGACACGGCAAAAAAGGGGTTATACAGAGCAAAGGGGACAGAAATCAGACCACTTAGGTGCTTTTCATGGGGAGCTGATACAGAAATCACCAGAAGAGGCCCACGGCTGCAGTAGTCGTCATGGAGCTGTTGCAACCAGCACCGCACAGACCACAGAGCCCAGGAAGCACAACAAACCCACAGGCAGGGAATGCTGCAGCTGTGTTTGTGCTAGGCAGTGCCACGAGCCTCGAGGTGCTTCTTATCTGAACCCTCAGCCTTTGGGCTTCTGAGCTCACTCAGCCCTTCTCCCTGGAGGGGTTGGTTGGCCATTGTCTGGCAGTGATGACCCACTTGCCCTCACTGAGAACAAAGTTCGATAATGAGGATCTTTGTTATGGACTCTAAGTTCTGAGCCAGACAAGACACCCACCACCTCCGATTCAAACTAAACCAAACCACTGCACTGGTGTTGGCTGGCGATGGCAGTTGAAGGCTGGGGAAGTCCAAAGTCCTTCAAGTTGTGAGTTTCATAGATATGTGGGTCAAGATGCTGCTGAAGCAGAGGGAATGTTGGAGATATGTAGGAATTTAAACTTGTCCATTCATTCATTCATTCAGCAAATACTGAACATATATTCTGTAGCACCTGCTCCTCTTAGCAGCATTGTGTTGGTGAACATGGCAGTATTGTGCACAAATGGTTACATTGATGCTGGGGAATATGGGGGTCATGCAAGAATGTGGCAGGGTACCTCTAGTAACATTGGATACAGAGAATGTTCCCAGGGGAGTGTCATTTGAATAAAGCATTGAACCTGTCCAGGAGAGGGAACACGGTGTATAAAGACTTGAAAGCAGGAGACAAGACTCCATATTTGAAGCAAAGCAAGTTCAGTAGGGCAGAAGTGTGGTTACAAAATTACATTTCCATTTTACATAGTTGTCATGGCTGCAAAGTAGACATTGTAATGGGGCAGGGGGTGGGGGGAGGCTGTTAAAATTCGAAGCCAGCACATGATGATGGACAGAAGTGGGCAGGGTGGGGAGCTGCTGGAGTCAGCAGGGTGTGGCAGTTCTTTGACTGAGGGAATTGAAGGAGGAAGAGTTCTAAGAGAATCCCTCTTAGTTTTTCCAGCTATTTTATCACGTGATGGTGTCCTTTTCAACAAAAGGGAACATTGGGAGAGGAGCAGGGTGATTACCTTTCGCCTCTTATTAAATCAAATAAAAATTAGAGCTCAACAGTATTTTTTGAGTGTGTGTGTATGTGTGGCTTGTTAGGTTTTTTGTTTTATTTTGTTGAGTCTGTTATTTTTTGTTTTATTGTGTTGAGTCTAGGCACTTAAGAGAATTAAGTGCCTAGACTCATCAGCCAGCCAGTCCCAGGGGAATGAATGAATTGGATTTCCCTTTGTGTTTCAGGAGAGCTACCAAAAGTAAGGGGATCCTCAACCTCAAGTTCTACTGATAAAAGCATTAGCCATGTGCATGGTCCGTCCTTACTACAACCCAAGTGGAAAGTGTAGTGTTACTGCATTCTTTTCTACAGACGCGTTTAAGGGAGGTCAGGCAAGTTACCTGGTTCTCACAACTCAGAATTAGAACCAAGGGCTATTTGTTATGTCAGTTTCTTGTGTAGGCTCTTAGGTGGGGATGTCATAGCTGATACGGATCTCTGTCCTGTGTGGGGTACATAAGTGGTTTCTAGGTCTGTTGACCCTTCGTGCTTTGCGGTTATAACTACACAGACAAAAGATTATTGCTCTTAGGGAGCTCTTAATCTAGAGAGTATCTGTGTACCCTGGCACTTCTGTGCAGTGTGTTTGAGTATGCGAGTGTAAGTTTGGATGGGGAAACAGGTTGATAGACATGGTCCTTTACTGTCTATGTGGAAAGATTGATAGTTAAGCAAAACACTGCAAACATAGTTGTATGTGAAATGCTCCATGAGCTCAGAGGAGAGGAAAGGGACTTCAGGAGAGGAAGCACCTCCTTGAGTTTTCTGGGATGCACAGGACTTCTTGATGTGAGTCAGCTCAGGTAGGGGAACGTGGAAGAGAATGCTTGCAGAGGTGAGCCAGAGCATGGGTTGGCGAGGGTGAGGGATGAGACTGGTGTGGCAGACGTGCCATGAGGGCCACAGCACAGGGAGATACAGTTTCTGGAGGAGCCAGTCAGTTTGGGCTCAAACACCTGTGCTGTCCCTTATTAGCCATTTTACCTTGGCTGAGTGACTTAACTACTCTGTGCCTTCATGTTTTCATTAGTAAAATGGGGATAATTACACCTGACTCGTAATGTTCATCATGTTTATTGTTGTCATTATTAGCTTTCTGTGATCCACTGTGACCTGGGGAGACAGGGTTAGGTGATGAGCTTAGGATTCAAGGTGCCCAGAAATAAGCCCCCACTGCTCAGGAGAGCCTGGGTGTTGTGCATAGGGCCAGAGGGACCTGTACGGGTGCTTACAGGGAAACGCTGTGCAGTTAGCAGGTGGTGGGCAATGTGTTTTGTCAGTCAGGATACACTTTTTCCATGCTGCCCAGCTTCCAGAGCCCTCATATCCTGTGTCAGCACTCAGAGTAGGAGCTACTCTCCTCATCCAGTGGGTCACTACAGTCCTAGAATTCCGGGGACTTGGCTGAACCAGTTGAAAGGGATTGCTCTGGAGTGTGTATGTATGTGCAACGCAGTGTCTGGGAGCCTGCCCAAGTCTCCTCTCAGGCCAGAGTAACACAGACTGTCTTTCCTCCCCAGATCCGGCCCCACATTGCAACTCTTCGGAAGTACACCTATGGCAAGCACATTCTGGCCAAGCTGGAGAAATACTACATGAAGAATGGTGTTGACTTAGGGCCCATCTGTGGCCCCCCTAATGGTATTATCTGAGGCAGTGCCACCCTGTTCCTTCATTCCCGCTGACCTCACTGGCCCACTGGCAAATCCAACCAGCAACCAGAAATGTTCTAGTATAGAATCTGAAATGGGCAAGTGGTTGCTCCAGGATTACTCCCTTCTCCCAAAAAGGAATCAAATCCATGAGTGGAAAAGCCTTTGTAAATTTAATTTTATTACACATAACATGTACTAATTATTTTTTTTAATTGACTAATTACCCTGCTGTTTTACTGGTGTATAGGATACTTGTACATAGGTAACCAATGTACATGGAAGGCCACATATTTTGTTCAATGTTGTATCTATATTCCACGTGTGGAAACTTTCAGGGTGGTTGGTTTAACAAAAAAAGTTTAAAAAAAAAAAAAAAAGGTTTTTAACTCATTTGCCTGGCCGGCAAGTTTTGCAAATAGCTCTTCCCCACCTCCTCATTTTAGTAAAAAACAAAAACAAAAAAAACCTGAGAAGTTTGAATTTTAGTTAAATGACCCCAAACTGGCATTTAATGCTGTTTATATAAATATATATATATAATGAAAAACGTTTCAGAGTTGCTAAAGCTTCAGTTTACGACATTAAGTTTATGAAACTTCTAAAAATTGCTTTTTTGGGAGACTGAATTCTGCTGAAGAAGATAGTGCAGTCTGTTTTGTGAGGAGGAGATGTGAGCACCCAGAATGCATTTCAAGGCCGGGCGGGTGTGATTGTTTACTGCCTACTGGATTTTTTTCTATTAACATGGAAAGGCAAAATCTGATTATTTAGCATGAGAAAAAAAATCCAACTCTGCTTTTGGTCTTGCTTCTATAAATATATAGTGTATACTTGGTGTAGACTTTGCATATATACAAATTTGTAGTATTTTCTTGTTTTGATGTCTAATCTGTATCTATAATGTACCCTAGTAGTCGAACATACTTTTGATTGTACAATTGTACATTTGTATACCTGTAATGTAAATGTGGAGAAGTTTGAATCAACATAAACACGTTTTTTGGTAAGAAAAGAGAATTAGCCAGCCCTGTGCATTCAGTGTATATTCTCACCTTTTATGGTCGTAGCATATAGTGTTGTATATTGTAAATTGTAATTTCAACCAGAAGTAAATTTTTTTCTTTTGAAGGAATAAATGTTCTTTATACAGCCTAGTTAATGTTTAAAAAGAAAAAAATAGCTTGGTTTTATTTGTCATCTAGTCAGAGTATAGCGAGATTCTTTCTAAATGTTATATTCAAGATTCGGTTCAAACTAGTGTTTTTTTTTTTTAATCCTAAAAAAGTAATGTTTTGCTTATTTTGTGACAGTCAAAAGGATGTGCAAAAGTTCAGCCCTGCCCGAGCTTTCCTTACAATCAGAGCCCCTCACCTGTAAAGTGTGAATTGCCCTTCCTTTTTGTACAGAAGATGAACTGTATTTTGCATTTTGTCTACTTGTAAGTGAATGTAACATACTGTCAATTTTCCTTGTTTGAATATAGAATTGTAACACTACACGGTGTACATTTCCAGAGCCTTGTGTATATTTCCAATGAACTTTTTTGCAAGCACACTTGTAACCATATGTGTATAATTAACAAACCTGTGTATGCTTATGCCTGGGCAACTATTTTTTGTAACTCTTGTGTAGATTGTCTCTAAACAATGTGTGATCTTTATTTTGAAAAATACAGAACTTTGGAATCTGTGTTTGTGCTGTATTTTAACACCCCAACTCCCCCATATAGTGTCCCTGGACAGCCCTACCCTTGCTTGTTTCTCTTTCTTTCTCATGCTTTGTTGTGGGAGGGGAAGAAACTTGGAATAGGGCAGGGGTGTCAAACTGATGGGTCTTAAGCCCAATTTGACTTCAAAGATGTTGGGTTCAGCCTGCCCAGTGCTTTCAAAATCAAGATATTTCACATAAAAGCCCAGATTTAAACTTTGAAAAACCAGAATATTCACCTCCTTGGGCCCTGCATCTGTGCACCAGTCCTCCAAAATGTGCCCTGTGGTCCAACCTGTCCTTCACTGGTGCTCTTCGTTCGTTTGCTCTCACTTGTCTGATCTCTGCAGCATTTGTGAGCCCTGGGGTTTAGGTTCAAATCCTCTGAACTACAGATGTCTCGCATCTGCTTTGCCAAGGGGAGGAGGCAGGTGAGGTGTCTGGGTTGCGGTGCCATCTTTCCTTTCCTCTCTCGGGCCGCTTCTGTCCACACCCTGCCAACCCCCTCACACACTGAAGCTGCCCCCGTATCCTAGTTCGCCTATCTCCTCAGACTGGGGGGCCTCTTCCAGTTTGGAGTACAGGAGGCTGGAGCTCGCCACGGTGCCTGTCGCCCAGGCCTGAGGTTGCCCACCTGCCCTTTACCGCCTCTGTTCCAGGGGCAGCTTTGGCAAAAACTGCCACTGAAACTCTGCTCAGTGTTGGCAAGTACAGGATGGGCCTGGCCGGGAAGGCCAGGTGGGAGCCCACACCAGCTCAGAATGGTTCCTAAAGGAGCTTCACACAGTCCCCTTATGGGTAGGAGTCCGTCACTAGCAGGTCCTATGGGCCCAGGAGTAAAGGGAGGAAAAGGAAGCTGAGGAAATGCAGATTTCCCAGTCCAGGTCCTGACTTTGCTTCTGCGACTGTAATCAGGGCCTTTGCCCAGCATTGTCCCACTAGGGTAACTGTCAGGGCACCTGCAGAGGTGGCACCCAGCAGGTGTTGTGAACTGCAGCACTGTGTGAGTATCATGGCTCGAGTCAAATGTGTGTCCCACCACTCAGTGTGTGCGCTTGGGTAAGTTCAACCTCATCTTTCACCAAATTCCTTGCTGGAAATTGATGAAAGGTGGTAGGTAACACATCTATGTGAAGTGGTTCTCCCGTCATGTTATGAGAAGTTACGGCTATAAAGCGTTTTGCCAGTCCCTTGCCGGGACCTGCTGGAATGCAGAGTCAGGCGTGGAGGTGTGGGTTTGTTTTTCCTGTTTGCCTACTGCCTGTGCCCTGGGAAGAGTGAAAGCCTCAAAAGCCTATTTGAGCCCTCACTACTCCTGTAAGGTTGGGGTGGCCCTTCATAGAGCTTTGGTAAAACAAAAGTTAATCAACAAGTGTCATGTGCCTGGCACTTACACAGTTTTGTTGTTCCCTCCTGGCCTATTTATACTTGTACTTTGTACTCTGGGTTTTTTTCTTTCCTTTCTTTGTATTCAGTGAAATATTTTGTTCTTGTGTTTTTTAGTGGTAGCAAAGCAAGGAACTAGGCTAGAAATGTGATTACCCCCCCCCCCCGGCCCCTCTTTGAGGCCTGGGGAGGCTTCTGAGTTGGGCAAATTTGGGGTTTAATTTAATCCCAACTTCTTTTTTGTTTTTTCCTTAACCTGGATGATCTCTGAGACCTAGTTTCTTTCTCTGTAAAATGGGGGAAATAGTACTACCTACATCCAGTGTTTGTTGTGAGGAAATTATGTAGCTTCAAACAAATGATATCTATCAATTTTCCCTTTAACATCACTCATCAACTGCTGTGCACAGATTTTGGTAAACAAAACAGCCCTTGCTCATTATGTAAAGAAATTTACATAATGTCACTTACTGTGAACTGACTCTGTGCCAGCCACCCAAGAGATGGTTTTTACACGTTCTCTTGACAACTGTTCTTGCAACAGCCCTGCAGAGAATGTGGTTATCCCCATCTCATAGATAGGGAAACTGAGGTTCTGGGTCCTGACGCAAGTCTTTGGATCAGACCAGGTCTGGGCAGGCGGCTTTTACCCCTAGCTCATCGTACCTGGGGCAGACCCCTCCCTCTGCAGGATTGAGTTTCCTGGAGCAGACTGGACCCTGGGCTCTGCATCCACCCCCTCATCTGGCCACCATTGCTCACGGCTACCACATCTGCCCCAAGGATGTGATGTCCCGGGTTGCCAGTGACTGGGTACCTGCATTTCTGATCTCTCTTTCAGACTCCCTGCAACGTGTGTTCCTCACACGGTTTTTATATAACCCTTTACCTGGTCACAGTGCTTTACGGTCTACAGAGCACTTTCATATTTGTGATTCCTTTGGTCCTTGGGAAAGCCTTAGACAGTTAAGGTGGGGTAGATGTTTCAGCCCTTTATACAGATGAGGAGTTTGAGACCCAAGCCACACAGTGAGTCAAAAACTGAGTGAGGAGTTTATCTGAGGTTTCCTGACTCCCAATCCAGTGCTCAGTCCATGCCATCCTGCTCTTGCCACCTCTTGTCAGCCCCAGGAATGGCCCTCTTCTCTATTTGGGCCTCCAAGTAGGGTTGCAGAGGGGTGAGGCACTGGAGAGTGGAGCATGCTTTTGAGGGAGGCAACCTGTATCTTTATGCAGTTGCCAGCTGTGGCCACACGAGGGTGCTGCTGCCGAAAGCAAGCATGATGGAGGCTTAGGGGCTCCAGGGTCCAAGGTCAGGGCTGGGATGGATTTCCCCTGCCTTGAGGGGCTCAGGAGTGGAGTTTGTAGTCCCGCCCAGAGACCGGAGGTCTGGCATTTGCCCTGAAACTAAGCTTTCCCCCTTCGTCATGCCTCCTCCTCCTGCTCCCCCAGTCCCCAATGTGTAGGGCTCGGCCCTCACCCAGGCTGGAGTGGGAGGCTGTGGTCACTCTCGGGCCCCAGCTTTACCTTGACTCACTGTGTGACATCTGGCAAATCACTGACTTCTCTGGACCTTGGTTTCCCCAACTGTCACCTGGAGCCCAGGGCTGGTATGAGGTCACATGGGAGGGGCTGAGGGGTGCAGCCCCACACCTCTGTGAATGCAATCCAGGGCCCTGATGTTTCCTTCTGGGTCACATCCCCGCTTGTGCACCAAGCTTTCAAACAACCCAAACCTCCAGGTCTTTTTATGACTGATAGCTTCAAATCCCAGCTGCACCTGGCCCTGCGTGGCCTTTGTAAGTCAGCTGTTCTCTGATTCCTTCCTCTCCTTCCTCATCTGTAAAATGGGGATAATGATAGCTCTACTTCACAGGGTACATTGGAAGCCCTTGGCACTGGGCTGGGCATACCGTAAACCATAAATAGGAGTTATTATTACCTCTGAGTTTTTCCTGCTATGTTGGGGCCCTTAGAGTTTTTACTAGGGTGAAACTGGGTGTTCAACAGGAACTGAACTAGGTCCAGTCTAGGGTACTGGCTTCTAGACTTCGCCTTGAATCCAGATTGGGATCCGGAGGTTGAGCTGGGTGTTTGACAGGAAATGGACAGGGTATACTAGGAGGCCTCAAGTAAAATTTTAGAAGGTCAGGGTGTTCTGTGCTCATCAGAATCTGAGGAGCCGGGTACTCCTTCGTCTGGACCTCCAGTTAATTTTATGTTCAGAAACCGTGGACCCAGAACCTGTGCTTTTCTAGAGAAATGGGTGCACCTCAGGAAAACAACTTAGAGTTATAGTGGCCACAATGGGGAAGTTTTGTCTCTAGATGAAATTATTCATCTATTAGTGCATTTAAAAAAGGGATCCTGAATGCCTGAAAAATAATGAGATACATTCTTTGGATTGGTACACAGAGGCTTCCAAAGGACAGAATGACTCAAAAAATAGCCTCTTTACAGGAGTCTCTACAGCACACTGAGAAAAATTATTTTGCATCTGCTAACCTCTTTGATCTCTTGCCTTTTCCATCTGAATATCCTCAACATCAACTTCCTTTAAAAATTAGGGCCTCATCAGCCACGCACATTGGCTCACGCCTGTAATCCCAGCACTTTGGGAGGCCAAGGCAGGAGGATCACTTGGGGTCAGGAGTTTGAGACCAGCTTGAGCAAGAGCAAGACCCCATCTCTACAAAAAATAGAAAAATTAATTGGGCGTGGTCCCAGCTACTTAAGAGGCTAAGGCAGGAGGATCACTTGAGCCCAGGAGTTCCAGGCTACAGTGAGCTGTGATGACACCACCGCACTCTAACCCAGGCAACAGAGGGAGATCCTGTCCCAAAAAAAAGAAAAAATTAAATCCTCAGAAAAAGTGGTGTGTGTATACACACACACACACACACACACACACACCCCCGAGGAATACTACTCAGCCATAAAAAAGAATGAAATCATGTCTTGCAGCAGAATGGATGCAACTGGAGGCCATTATCTTAAGTGAAATAACTCAGAATCAGACAATCAACTACCTTATATTCTCACTTATAAGTGGGAGCTAAATCATGTGTACACATGGACATAGGGGAAGAATAGACTCTGGAGGGTCCAAAGGGTGGAAGGGCGGGAGGGTGGGAGGGGGCTGTGGGGTGAGAAAGTACCTAATGGGTACTATGTACACTAACCAGCTGAGGGTTACACAAAAAGCCCAGATTTCACCACTACACAATATATCCATGTAACAAATCTGCACATGTACCCTATAAATCTATAAAAATAATAAAAATAAATAAATAAAAGTTAGATCCTCAAGTGAGCCAGGAGTATCCGCAACAACTAAATTCAAATCTTGATCTTGCACACAACCCCAAGCTATTATAAAAGCAAACACCTGAGACTAATTGGAAAGAGATTGGATTTCTTCTCAGTTATTCACCTAAAATTTAGTCCACAGTCTCAACAAGATTGACTCCTGATAATAGGCAAATATGCCCCAAAACTCCTTCTTGGAGAAAACAGCCTTTCTCTCTGACTTAGAGATGTTTGTATCTTTAAAATGCAGGCTTCAGGGAAATGACTCACCAGAAGAAAAAAATAAGAGGGAATTTTTAAAGAAATAAACTGGCAAATGAAAAAATCTTTTCCACAAATACTAATAAAAGGTTTTAGCCATCTGAACAAGTAACTTTAACTGTCAAGAACACAATTTAGATCCAGCTAGCAAGTTTTCCGTTATTATGCCTGACACATGGCTAAAATTTCAGATCAGAAGCCATGAATCTGTTTGTGTCCACGTCTGTATGTTTATGCATGTCTATATATGTGCATGTTATTTATATGTAGTATTACTCTGCCTCCAGATGGTATTATTAGAAATAATACTGAAAGGGCACTATTAATTGACCTAGAGAAAAAGAAGTGCTTACATAAATTATTTTCTCAAAAAAGAAAGGAATTAACACAAGTAATTTTCAAGTTCACATGACTTGTGTTATCTTTAATAAATAAGAATATTCGGTGATATAGTAAAAGTGGATGTTCTACTTAGCTTTACTAGTTAAATACACTCATGTTATCTCTGTTACAAAATTTGTCAACAACAAAAATAACCTGAAATGACAAATAGTTTTGTTTTATGTTATGTCTGCCTGAAAACAGTTTCCAAAATTTAAAATTATTTTTAAAATAAATTTTAAAATTATTTTTTATTGAAATACAATCTTTTTTATAGTCACTCCCATTTTTACTAAAAATAATCATCGTTTATTTTTTGATATTCATTTGATTGATATTCATTAGATAGCTGGATCATGTCCAAATAAGATAATCTACTAAAACATTAATTCCTGAACATAAGATTTAAGCTTATATATTTTTGGTTTCTTATTAAAAAAGAACTATACATAGTTGAGCCCACTGGTAAGCATGTCCTGTGCTATAGCATAGGGAAACGTACGCTATTTAAAAACTGTGAAATCATGTATTTCTTAATTTTTACTTAAAATTAAGGTTACTAAGGGCTAAGAATTTTAGTTAATATATGTAATTTAAACTAGTGGAAATAATGAGGATGAAAGGAGACAACTACATATGAAAAATGTACAAAGAATAGGTTTTTTTTTTTTTTGGGACAGGGTCTCGCTCTGTCACCCAGGCTGAAGTGCAGCGGTGCAGTCACACCTCACTGCACCACGCCCAGCTAATTTTTAGATTTTTTGTAGAGATGGGGTCTTGCTCTGTTGCCCCGGCTAAGATATGTTTTTAATAAGGAAAAGTGTTAAAAGATACATGTTTTCATTAAGGGAAAAAGAGAATACTTTTGTCTTAAAGCAAGACGACAGATTGTTCCAGAAGAAAAAAGAAGAAAAAGACTAAGACAAAAACTGAACATATATAGAAAGTTGTAGAAGGCCTGTGAAAGAGGAATTTTATGTGTGGTCCAACTACTAAGATTTGCTAGATTTTTTTATATATATATATATATATATATATATATATATATATATATATATCTTTTTTTTTTTAAAGGTCAATAATGTCCTGATGTAAAGTTAGAATTGAGTTTTCTCTCTGTTAAAAAGACAAAGTTTCCTTGGAGTATTGGTCTGCTCTTGAGAATGAAAGTTTTTCTCTTTACCTTTGAAGTAATTGGCCCAGAAAACAAAGATTTTGTGTCTTACCAAGATAATTTCTTATGCTTCATGCTGTCTCTTATTAGGTCTCTGATTTTTAAGAAAAATGAGTCTTTTCAATACGAAAAAAGCTAAGGTTTTTTTTTACAACTATGTAACTTTCAGTATTTGCCTTTAAAATCTTTTGTCACTTTGGTGTTGTTTCTCAGTGACCTGTGATGCTATTTAATCAAGCGTTTTAAACTTTTTGACCTTTTTGACAGCTTCCCCAAATTGAATTCTGACTTAGTCATTTTGACCTCATATTAACTTTGGGAGTTTCCAGAAGCATCCCTGGAGTATCTCATAAGAATTTATTTTCTTTCCTTATAAAAAGAGAGATGTTCAACTAACTAGGCTGATTTGAGACGTTAAATTGCGTGGGAGGCATTGTCAAATAATAAGTGATGCTAAACCTTCTTTAAGTTATATTTGTTACTGATACGAGTGTTCCAGAAAATGTATGGAATTCTTAGAAATCTCATATATCTTGGTATCAGTCACAAATCTAATTATTATCTTAAAATGCTGTATGCCACAAAAACAACCAAATTTCCTTCCTGAAAGCATTTAAAATCAACTATGATAAAAAATTATAAGACATACATTTAAAAAAAAAGACTCTGACAAGTACAGGTTTCCAATAACTTTAAGATCATACTATTGGATTGGGTAAGAATTTTCAAAACTATAATGGGAAATTGATGGATTCATAAAACTGCTAACCCAGGATCAAGCAAAACAAAAAATTAATTATATAAGACTGAATTAACTGATGAAAATAATTATAATTTTTATGACTTTTTGTTTGAAGCCTTGCTGGTTCTTTAATGTCTTGTTTTCTAGATTTGAGGAGCCTGTTTTTTTTTCTTTTCTCTTAAGCTATCTATAACTTTGAACAATTTGATAAGATATACTTTTGTAAACAAAAATAGAACATTTATCTTTTTCTTCCTACCTGATCACTCCAGAATTTGGAAACTCTTCTTAAATATTTTTATTTGCAATATGGGTATTTGCATAGGTTCAATAAGAATCTGTTCTTGTAACAGAACATAATTAGGCAAGTCCTTGGCTTGGCTTCTTAGCCTAGAGAAGTTTTTAAAGGTCTAATCTGAGATTTCTCATTATCAGATAGTTTTAAAAAACTAAGGGTGACTGATAAAAAGTCAGTAAAGCCCCTTGGATATTACCAAAACTCTGACTAAAATATCATATTTTAAAATATACATAGAAATTACTTTGTTACACTTATGTAAATAATCAGATCAAGTTTAATGAAATAACTTATTTTGTAAAAAATAATAACTATGATAATTTTGGGTAAAAATAGGAGTGACTATAAAAAAGATTGTGTTTCAGTAAAAAACTATAGTGCACCCACGATCAAATTTTAGTCCTGTCCATTTTCCTTGAGATTTTATCTATCTGTAAACTGAATTAAATCCTGAAATTTTCTAGTTTCACTAAAAACTAAAACTGTCCTTTTCTCAAGTCCTGCAAGCTGAAAGTGGATGACTTTAAGCTTCAGAAAAATCACTACAACAGATCAAGTATGGACAACCTTCATGGCTGCTGCTCTATGGGTCACTTGGAGAGTTCAGGAGAACACTACCTGATGACATAACCAGAGACATCCAGTGCAATTTTCATTCCACCATCCAAAGATGCTTCAAACTCAAATCTAGAAATCTTAACTAGCTGACCTCCGGACCCAAAAACTAAGATCATAATTTGCTCCAAATATTAACCTTTGTTTTTCTTTTGATTTCATGGAACAATACTTGAATTCCCTTCAAGCGATACAACCTGAAATGAACAATGCGGCCTCCCTAGTACTCTAAAATAGTTCTTGATACCGTCACAGCTTAAAAAGGAGGAACTTGTGCTCTTATTGATTTTAAAAAAATGTTGTTTCTATGTTAATAAGAAATTGTTGCCCCCAATTTAAAGGCTCTTAAGAAACAAATATAAGCCTCTCATCAGAGAGGTGCTGCCTCCCCCATTGACTTATTTAGTTGGTTGAATCTTAGCCCCAGGGAATTTTTCAATCCTTGGCTGTTACTCTCTTTGTAGTCATTGGATTCACCTCCCTAGCACTTTGTAGCCTCTCAAGGGTTTTAATGCTTTCCTTAACCATTGTCACATCAGACGATTGCCATCAGGATTAGACAACCTGGAGAACTGAACAACAGGGCCGTTGGAGCCTATGATGACTATGTAATTTTGGATAATGTGGACGACTACGTGACCTTACATCCAACGCAACTGTTCATGATAATAAGGTCTACATGGCTCTCCATTCCAATGACTACATTAATAGTGGCAACTGAGAGTAATGCTGCACTGTGTGGTCACACTGTCAGCTTGCTGAAAGGATGACCAAAACGGGGGAATTGTTAAAGTGAATTAAAATGGGAACCAGGCCTGAAGAATCCCTAAGCACACAAAACTAGTTAGGCCTCATAAGTGACCCCAACCTTGCGTGATTTGCAAACATAAGCAAAACTTGTCTTGAGCTATTTCTTGTAAATGCCTATATTAAAGAAAAACAGAACTTAAGCCCAACCAGTCAGAAGTAGCCAACCAATTTATAACTACGTAACTGGGGACTTTCCGGTGGGATAGGCCAAAGGAGGAAACTATAATTACAGCCAATCAAATAATTTCTTTATTTTGCTTCCACATTTACCCCATAAATACTTGCCCCCAGTGGTTCATCATCGGACATTAAATCTCTTTTGGTTTAGTGTTTTCCAAGTATGAACTGCTTCTTACTCAAATAAACTCTTTAAAATTTTATTGTGCCTCAGATTTTTCTTTAACACTCCAAACCACAACCACCTATCTAAGCTACTCCCAAATTCCTAATCTACAGAAACTGTGCAAGATAATAAACGTTTGTTGTTGTTTTAAGCCCCTGTGTTTTGGGATAATTTGTTATGCAGCAATAGGTAACATACATAGCACAAAAACTGGTGCAGCTCAGGACTGTTCTGGGCAAATCAGAAGGCCCACTTCTCACATTACACTTGCCCCTGCAAGGCACATCCTGCCCCTGCCCTGGGAGGGTCTCCGGGATCCTGTTTATTCCTCCCACTTCCCCCCACAAGCTGCCCATCGCCAGGACTCCAGGGACTTCCTGGGGCTCCTCAGAGCCCAGGGTGGAAACATGTCCTTGGGCAGGGCTGGACCAGCAACTCCCAGGGGCCTCGGCCATCCTGTTCCTGCAGCCCCCCAGAGAAGCCTCAGTTTCCCTCTCTCAGTTCCAGTTGGGAGTCCCTCAGCCCTCCCACCCCAGGCCAGGGGCGTACCAAACAGCGAATGGCTTAAACATAGTGGCCAGCACAGTTGTGACTGTGGGTCTTGCCCTGTGCTGGCACTGCCTTGCATTAGCTTGTTTACAACCTTCAAGCCCCAGGAGCCACCCCTGGCTCTAACTCACATGGGAGGAAACTGGCCCCAGGTCACCAGCCAGGAAGTGGCAGACTCAGGATTTGACTTCAGAGTGCTCCAGAGCCAGTGCTGCCAGAGTCCCCCACTCTTCTCCTCTACGATGGCCAGTGGCAGGGCCACGTGCAGTGTGCTGGGAATTAGCTTTGGCCCAGATCTGATCCATTTACAGAGAAGGAGACTGAGGCCCAGGGCAAGGGAAGTGCCTGTCAGGGGCATACAGGTAGCAAGGGGCAGAGCAGGGACATCCCACCTGAACGCAGTTACCTTCTATTGCCTGCCTCACCCTTGGGTGTTAGCTCCCTCGGTGCCGAGATCTGCGCCTGGCCCTAGCCGAGCCTCCATAACTACAGGTTGAAGTTTGAGTGCTAGTCCCCAGGAATCTTAACAATCCAAACAACAAAACCCACCAGACATGTTCAATATCTCGGTGACAGTTGTGCTCAGAGTGGCTCAGAGGTCAGGGTCTACACCCTCAGGGCAGGGGGTCTCTCCCTGCTCTCCCCCACTCTGTGCTCGGGTGGCATGCAGCTGGGCTGTTCTCGTCGCAGGATGAGATGAGAAAGAAAAAATATTTTTAGGGAGGTTTTTTTTCTTCCAGGAAAATGACTGCAAATGTGCAATGTATTCCCAGGCACGGGGGTGTGTTGGTGGAATGGCTTCTGGGGTAGTGCCCTCCTCTCTCTCCCTCCTCCCCCTCCCTCCTCCCCTTCCCTCCTCCCCCCACCCCACCTTCCCGCTCCCCCCACCCTCAAGCAGGGAAGAAGGCAGATGTGTGCGCCCCTGCTCCTGGGCCTGGGCTCGCCCCACAGGTCCCAGTTCTGTGACAGTCTGACTGTATGACCTCGGGTCAATTACTTCTCCCTTTTGGGCTCCGGTTTTCTCACTTGTGAAATGGGCAGATAAAGTAGGGTGGGTCAGGGGAGCAGGACAAGGCCCTGCGTGCTCTGTCTATTCTAGGTCACAGTGCACAAGGCCTGGGAATGTGCTAGGCCTCATCCACCCACTTGCGAGCAGGATGAAGCAGGATGAAGCTAGAGCTCAAGGCCGCGGAGGCTGTCCTCCCAGGTGGGGCTCAGCCTCTATGGGACCACTTCAGAGCACCTACTTATCCAAGGCCTGCGTGCTATGGCCCAGTGGAGACATCACCACCACCAAGAAGCCTTCCTAGATTCCCTCCCAGTGGTGGTAGCCCCTCCCTTCCCAGGCCCCCTTTCTGGCTGGGCTGGGGGCTTCCATTCAGAGGCAGATTTGCTGTAAGATGAATGAAGCTGAAGCTTCAGGACCCCTTACTTGCACAGCCCCCTTCTTAGGACTTGTTCCTAATTTTGTACTCATGATTTCCTCAAATTATATAAGCTTCAGGCCCCACAGAGGCAGGACCCACCCTGTCTCCACCCCTACCCATCTTGGGGTCCCAGAGCTCTCCTCTCCCCTCAAGCAGCTCCCCTCACTTCCACCACTGGCCTGGCACCAGGCCACCTGACCCAGAGATGGAAGTTTCGCAGCCATGGTCCCTGCTGGGGTCTACACAGCCTCGCCCTTCCTGCAAGGCCAGCCTGGGCCTTGCTCCTGAGCTGAAATGAAACCTGATTACTCCCTCCCCTCCCACACACACCAGCCCTCAGCCACCTCTGGGAACCCTGTGGGCTCCACAGTTTGCAAACCCTCAGCTAACAGACCTAGGAGAGGCCTGGGTTCAGATCCTGCCCCATGTCTGACAGTGTCTGCCCCAGGGTGTCACCCACCCTTCATCTTGAAAGGGCTTGCCCAGCACACAGGGCAGTCAGGCAAAGCTCACCCTGCCCTGCTTGGTACTTAGGCCTGGGGCATGACCCTGCAAGATGCTCACACAGGCCAGATCCCTTGGGTGGGCCTGGGGCTCCCCATGGATGGAACCCCCCATGGAGGGAGGCCCCCTGCGGGGAGGCCAAGACTACCGACCCCAGGCCCCCGAAGGCCCTTCTACTCACTGGTGCAGCAGATGGTCTCTGAATCTCCCCAAGTTCCTCAAGGAGGACTTTTGGGTCCTCCTGATCTGGGGCCCTTTTGCCAGAATCCTGTTTTGGCTCCTGAGTTTTGGGGGTCACTGACCTCCGGGAATGCTGTCACTCAGACTTTTTCAGAAGCAAACCTGGGATCTGGCCTCCGTCCTGATGCTTGGGCAGGCAAGACAGGAAGTTGTGATGGGAGAAGGTTGGGGTGGGGATGGAGTAGGATGGAGATGGGGGAGTTGTTGTGGGGGAGGCAGGGACTTATTTTCCAAGCCCCGTGATTGCCTTGAGCTGAGAAGGCACTTATGTTTGGGAGGCCTAGCTAGGATCGCAGAGTCCCCCTGTGCCCACGGGGACAACATAGCACAGTGCTCAAAATGTCGTCATGCTGCCTGGTTCAAATTCTGGCTTGCCCACTTCCTGGCTGTGTGACCTGGGGCAAGTTACTGAACTTCTCTGAACCCCAGATTGCCCAACTGTAAAATGAGGACAAAGTAAAGAGCAAACACACAGAGAGTGCTTACTGTGCGTCAGGCTCCATTTGAAGTGTTAGCTCGTTTTGTCCTCACAGCAATAACCCTGGGGCACAAGTGTGCTTCTTGTACCCGGATCACAGGACTGTGGGGGGAAGTAAATGAGAGCGTGTCTGGCAAGTGCTCAGAACAGTTCCCAGCACAGAGTAAGCCCTCAGTAAATCTTGGCTCTAGTTATTACATGGGAATGTTGAGTTCCAAAGAGCTAGTGTGTTCCGCCAAACCTCTGGGGGGCAGATGGAGTCAGGTAATCATTCCTGAGCACCCACTATGTGCTAGGCCTGGGGATGCAACTCTGAATAAGGTGTCTCAGGCCCACCTGAGTGGCACTCAGAGATGCTGGCTGAGGCATCCTCCTCCCCCTTTGCTACCTTATTAGAGCCAGAAGGTCCAGCCAAGGGCAGAGAAAGGTCTGACCAAGGCAGGGGTAGGTGGGTGGGGGTGAGACACAGCCTCTCAGGTGTGCTTGTGAGGGTTACCTGGGTGCCAGACTGCACCTGAGTCTGTCTGCAGGTTGGTGTATACCTGTGTGACTGTGTGGACCCCCTCAGTGACTCTCAAATTCATTCATCAAATGCTTCCCAATACACCTTGGCACTTGGCATTACAGCATAACTGTTAGTCTGGGTCAGGATCTCTTGCCAGCTTTGGGGCTTTGGGCATGTCTCCTGACTTCTCTGTGCCTTGGTTTCTCATCTGGAAAATGGGGATAATGTCAGTGTGCAAGCCTGCACATTGAGCTCCACTTGAGCTCTGTGGCTGCCGTACATGGGAGATACTGAGGTGCTCCCACTTCAGGGTGAAACAGACAGCAGAGACTGAAAGCGGGGTGTGGAGTGCAGGATGGGCATGATCAGGGTGTGAGGCAGGACCCGCAATGACCAGAGGAGACAGTGTGCATTCTAAGGGCCCAGGTGGGCTGTGAGGGTTGTGCCAGGGGTCTGTGGGGTGGTTATGGCACAGTGAAGGGAGACCCTGAGTGTGCTGGAATGTGGCTAGGACACACAGGTAGGCCTGTGGGAGGGTGACTATGAACGCATCGTGTGCTCAAGGGGAGGTGAACGTGCACATATGGGAGCTCCAGGGAGGCCCTGGGCAGGGGGTGGGGAGCCGGATGGGCCCCTCAGGGATCCAGACCTGTCTCAGTTCTGGCTGTCACCGTTGTCTTTGAGGAACAGCAGGTGGCGCTCCTGGCCTGTCCAGACCCAAAATTTCCCACTGCCCCGCCCCTCCACATTCTTCCCGGAGTGGCAGGGATTGGGGGGCTGCTGCTTCCACAGGTCTCAGCGCTCGCAGGAACCTCTGAACATGGGCCGTGCTCCCTGCCTGCCTTATGCATGGAAACCATCCTAATGGTCCCCCTGCTAGATAGTTCTCTGAGCTTTGTGTACCTCCTAAGATTGGGTAGTCACTCTTAGAACAGCTGCTGCCATCTGTGGCCAGCTCCAACTGTTGAAAGTCCTTCCTTACACCAAGCTGACATCTGGCTCCTCGTAAGTCCCACCCTAACGCTGTTGGCCGTTTGGGTCTGTTTCCTGAGTCTGCTCAGCCCCTTTGGAAGATCATGTTGTCCCTACATCTGGGTCCCTTCCTTTATAAGCTTCATCCCAGCCACCTTTGTGGAACCCCCATTACAACAGCAGGGACAAGCTCATGTAATCCTCACCACCTGGCACCTGGCCTGGCACACAGTAGGCACTCAGTTTACACTTGCTGACTGAATGAATGAACCCTGCACGATACTTATCCCCGTATTATAGTTGGGGAACTGAGACTCAGAGAGGTTAAGTCACACATCTGACATAACACAGCCCCTAACTGGCAGAACTGGGGTTTGGACCCAGATACTTGCCCAACGCAGAGCCAGAGCTCTCCAACTCCAAGCTGGGCCAGCGCAGCTAAAGCCACCTCCCCATTTGCTGAGACCCACCAGCCTCTCCCTGCCCATCTCCCCACGGTGCCCACAGGCCAGAATTCCAATAGATTTGGGAATGGGATTTTCAGAGGCTGGGACCTCAGAATTCCTAGAGTTTTTGACTCTCAGAGTTGGAAATTCTCCCTCCCTCCTTCTCCGGGAGCTCTGCCAAAGAGCAGCCAGCCTGGCCTTACGTGCTTTTTAGGGACTGGACTCACTCCTTCTCAGGGAAGCCCTTGTAAGTCACTCTATCTTATGTTGAGCTGACCTTTGTTACCCAAAACACATGGCAGCTCCCCCAGAGTCTCTTCCTCCAGGCCCACCCCTCCTTAGCCCCTCTCCTATCTGCTCCATTCATCCTGCTCCCCTTTCCTTGGGGGAATTGTTCCTGTTTCAACTCAATCCAATTCCTATTACTATTTCCTGATGGCGGGCCCCGCAGTGGGTGCCTGGACACAGGGACCAGAGAGAAGAGTGGCTGAGGGCCACAACGTCCAGCCCACCGTCATTAGCAAATAACCTCTTCTCTGTGGCCCTCAGTTTCTCCATCAAAGAAGTGGAGATATTGAGTGCACTGAGAGAGTGAGGACACATGGAAAGTGCTTGGCCCCTGGCTTGTGGTCAGGGCTCAATAAATGTTTATACCACCATGTCGCCCCAATGCACCTGGGCGGGGGTGAGCCCAGGTAAATGGCAAACACAATTCATTGATTCAACAAGTTTGTACTGAGCACACACTATGTGCCAGGCCCTGTGCTAGTGTTGGGGACATAGCAGTGAAGAAGGCAGACCCAAACTCCCGCTGCCCTGGAGCTAACATGCTGGCAGAGACTTGGATCATTAAGTGAAGCATGGGGTACCAGCTGGGGATAAAGGCAAAGGGAGGAAGGCACAATGACCACACAGGGTAAAAAGGCCATCAGGGCTAGGTGCTGCTACCGGAGCTGTACTTTTCACACCACCCTGCATTGAAGCCGGTAGTCACATTCTACCAGGAGGAATCTGAGTCGCAGTGAACTGGGGGGTTTGGTGGAAGTCACACAGTTGGTGGGGAGGCCGTGCGACCCCAGGTCTGCATGTCTTCTCCTCTACAGATCCACAGTGACAGCGCTCAGAAGTCAACAGCCCCATGGTGCCTCGGGAAGACTGAGGCCCAGAGAGGGCCAGGCCTGGTCTGAGGCCACACAGCCCATCGGTGTCCTGGAGACATCAAAGCCCGTGGTCTTGAATGACCTCTGGCCCACTCTGTAGACTGGCTGGGCGTGTGTGTATGTGTGTGTGTGTGTGTATTGCGGGTGGTGGTGATGGGAGTCCGGGAAGAGACCTGTGAGTGGAACCTACAGGGGGAGGCTGCTGATGACAGCGCACATGCGACCCATCCACTCGGAGCCTAAAATGAGCCGGGCCGGTGCCCTGGCATCCTACGCAGGGCCCTTCCCTTCTAACCCTCAGGAGAGCGACGAGGGGCGTCCCGCGGGCTCCCGGTTCTCCAGACCGAGGCTGGTGAGGCAGGCCACTCGTCCCGGTCGCGGGGTCGCAGGGCCGCACGCCCCCGAGGGGCGGGCCGGGGGCTCGGGCCCGGGGGCGGGGCGAGGACGGGGGCGGTGCTCCTGCCCGCCCCGCCCCGGCCCCGCCTCCCGCTCCGCCCGCGCTGGGGGCGGCCCGGCGGCGGCTGAGGCGGCGGCGGCGGCGCAGGCTTCCTGCGGGCGCGGCCGCTGTGGGCGCGGAGCTGCGAGGCGGAGCCGGGCCGCCGAGCCGGAGCCCGCGAGCCGAGCCGAGCCGCGTCGGTGCCGCCGCCGAGCAGCCGCCCGCGCGCCGCGCCTCGGGAACAAAGGCGCCCGCCGCCGCCGCCATGAAGCCCGGGCCGCCGCGCCGCGCCGGGGCCGCCCACGGGCAGGCGCCGGGGCCGGGGCCGCGGCCGCGCCCGGGCCCGCGGGCTGCTCCTGCCGCCGCTGCTGCTGCTGCTGCTGGCGGGGCGCGCCGCGGGGGTGAGTGACGCGCGCCCCGACCCCCGGCCCGGCGCGCCCGGGACCCCCGCTCGGTCCCCCGGCCGCCTCCCCGCCCCTCCCCCACGGCCGCCCGCCCCCTCCCCGCGCGCTCCCCGCGCGCCCCCCGCGCTCCCCCCCCCCGCCGCAGCCGCCGCGGCAGGCCAGCCCGCCGCCGGTCACCTTTTGGGGGGCTCACTTCTCCTTCCTCTGGGACCCCCCTCCCCCGAGGGAAGCCCGGCGGCCCCCGGGCGCGGGTCGTCCTCACTGCTGTCCCCCCCCCAAGTGGCTCCCCGAACCGCGGGCGGAGCGGGGACCCCTGCCCTGGCCTGACAAGCGCGGGGAGGGCCTGGCGGCGGGCTGGGGGCTCCGGGCGCGGGGCCCGGGCTGGGTGTGTCTTGGGGCTGGAGTGAGCGCGGCTCCTGCCTCGTGGGTGTGCCCAGATCTCGGCCACCTTTTGGGAATCCGGTGGATTCCCCCAGCTGGGGGAGGGTGTGCGTTTGGTTCCTCCCTGGGTCGCTGCCGGGGACTCCGTCTGCCAGGACAGTGGGGGCCTGAGATGGGGAGGTAGAGGGTGACTTACTTGGTGAAGGTGACCTGAGGGGGCGAGTGAGGGTGACCCTGTGCAGGGTGTGTGCAGCCACCTCAGTGAGGGGCGCTGGGTCCTGTGGGGTGTGTGTGGGTGAAGGATGTGTGCGCCACATGGGTGGGTGCCACCCATGCGCTCCCTCGCGTGGGGTTGTGTGAGGGTGACCCATCGCACACGATGTGTGCCAGTGCCTGGCTGGGCCACTGTTGGCCATGGCCGCCTGCGGCTGCAGGGGGTGAGAGTGTGTGTGTGGGAAAGACCTCTGTGGTGGGCGTGTGCTTGGACCCATGGGAGTGTGTGTGTGTGTGAGTGCACACACGAGCATGTGCATGAGGGTGCATGGGTGACCCTGGCCATGGGGCATGGACCCTCAGGGGGTTCAAGTGTGTGCACGTAGAGGTGAATGTATATATGAGGTGACCCCTGAGTGTCCCTTTGAGTGACCACAGTGGCCATGCTCCGTCCCAGCTCCATCAGGAGAGCCGGATGTAGAGGGAAGAAGGACCACATCTCCTTCTGAGAGACCCAGGTCCCAAGTGAGTTTGTCCATGGGCACAGGTCCAGATCCTGGGCTGAGGGTGAGTTGGGGACTTCTAAGTCCAGCCTCCTTGGTTGGTTCCAGGGGCTGTGCTGTCCCACATTCCCCAGGCTGAAAGGGACCCAGCCTGCCCTGCAGCACCCTTCCCGCTGTGGGCCCCAGTTGGCCAATTTGTAAATGGGAAGGAGGGCGGGCAGGGGCTCCCAGGATGCTTTTGGACTCACAGGGCCCTGGTCAGCCTTTCCTATCTGGGGGCTGTCAGCTGGGGGGAGGCAGGTGTTGAGTGCCCACCTGTGTGAGGTGCCTAGTGGCCTGGGAGCCTCATCCCCAGTTCTCCCAAAGTGGGGTAAGGGGAAGAGATCCCTGGGAGGGATAGGGACCAAGCCTGTCCTAGCAGCTGGGGTCCCTTTCTCAGGTACATTTCTGAAAGATCATCCTTAAAATCAAAGACTTGGAAATTATGCAGCCCTGGGTTCAAATTCTCCTGCCACTGATTCATGGTGTGATTTGGGCAAGTCATTTCATTCCTCTGAGCCTCGGTTTACCCTCTGCAGAATGGGGCTAATAACACCCTCCTCAGAGGACGGCGATTAAGTGAGATGATGTGTGTCCTCGTACACGGACCTCAGTAAATGTCTGGAATATAAATGAATGAAAAGGGGCTCAGGACAAAATGCTTTAGACTCGGAGGCCAGGCGGGAGTCCAGAGCTGTGTGACCCTGTGCAAGTCACTTCCTTTGCTGAACATGTTTAAAAGAACATGTTTCAAAAGCTAAAATTTCCAGGATCCCCACATTCAAAGCAGTTCTGGGTGGTGACTTAAGTACAGCAGCTAAGGTAGCCCTGAAGGCAGATGTCCCTCAGAGTCCTGGTCACTTGCTTTGTCAGGAGAGGAAATCCGCAAAGGAGATGCCAGGATACACACATACACCCCCCGACTCACCATCTGCAGCATGAATGAGACCTGACATCCCCACCCTGAAAGCTACATACACCCCCCACTCCCTTGAAGGCTGGCAGGCAGATCAGGCATCCTCTTGTCCCTGCATTCCCTGAGCAGCCTCTGCTCATCTACTGAGGCCACTCCTGGAGCCTTCCTGGCCGGGGCTTTTCTGGTCTAACCTCAGTCCTTCCTACTGCAGGCGGAAGGTGTGACATCCTGGCAACCATATACCACCCATCAACTCTTTTCCTCCCAGGCCAGATTAGGACAAGAGGGGTGATGCCCCTCCTCAACTGCCTGATCCCTGGGAAGGTGTGAGGCCAGGAGAGGGACATCCACCTCTACCACCTCTCTGGAGCCCCAGCCCCTTCTCTCCCCTGAGCCAAGCCCACCATCCAGGCCCAGACCCTGGAGGTCTGCTTGATCTGCCACCCAACACTGGGTCTGAGCCACACCCCTAAGATTCAGGGCAACCTGCCTCGTTGAGGCCCTATTGTGCACCAGGTCCTTTAATGCTCATTTAATTCCTTCCACTATGGGGCATGAATTATTAGCCTTGTTTTATGGATGAGGAACAGTATGGAAATGATCTTAGGTGTCACTTAGTCTTGTTTGAATACTCCCAGTGACGGGAACTCACTACTTTGTGGCTGTATGACCTTGTGAAAGTTACTTAACCTCTCTGTGCCTTAGTTACCACTGCTGTAAAATGGGGAGAATAGAATGAAAGGGGTTAATTTTTAAAGCTTTTAGTGCAGCACCTGGCATATACTAAGTGCTCAACAAACATTGATTTCTTGTTCTTTCACAAAGTTGCCATTCTATGGTTGGGAAGGTGGTAGGGGTGCAGAGTGGAAGGGTGGGAGGCTGTGTGTGTGGGGGCGGGGATCAGTCCGGGAACTCTTTTGAAGCCCCACCCCCAGGCCGGGTGGTTCCTGCTTCCTCCCCACCCCCACCATTTCCAGCACGGGGCTCTCTGCTCTTCTCCCCTCCAGGCTGTTCGGAGCCTTGGGTTGCCAGAGTGAGGTTGCCCTCACTGTAAAAATGAAAAGCTGGGGACCCCCTGGGCCATTCTGGGTCAGGCTCTAAAGTTAACGCACTCCGCTTCCAGCAGCTGGGGAACAGACACAGGGATACAACAGGGGTCTGCTGCCTCTTAGCTCCCAAGGTGGCAGGGGCTCTGAGGACAGACAGAAGCTATGTGATTTCGGGTAAGGGATTTCTCTCTTTGTCTCGAGATCATCTTCTGTAAAATGGGGACAATGGCAGTGGCAGCCTCACAGGGGTGTTATGATGAGGAAATGCTCTCCTTGAGCAGACTGTGCACAGCCTGTCCTGTAGTGAGTTCTCGGGAGGTGAGGCCTCTCCAGGAGGGAGCCTGGAGGGGGTCAGGGAGGGCTTCCTGGAGGAGGAGAGTTTGAGCTAAGCTATGAAAGTGGTCACCACATGGCATTGAGGAAGCTGTAGCCTGTCTGGACCCTCAGCTTTTTTACCTGTCAGCCGGGGACAAATACTTGGCTTACAGGATCATTACTGTAAATATGTGACGATACACTAATGGCAGAGTTGGGATTTGAACCCGGAGCCTTCTGCTCTCTAGGGAGCAGCATAGTGCCTCCAGCTGCAAATTCAGTGTGTTTCTTCTTGTTTGGGGGGTTGGTGTGAGGTGAGCTCTGCTGGAGACAAAAGCAGTTTGGCCTTTTGAAAGGACCCCGGGGTCCTTTCAACCCAGGGTCTCCAGGGACCCCAGGCCCAACCAGTGCTGTGGGACAGCTCTGTGCTTGGGCTCTGGAAAAAGCTGGGGCAGCAGTGGTGTGGGTGAGAGGGTTATGCTAAGGGAGAGAAAGAGGTCAAGACAGAGCTGCCCCCAGCAGCCATTGGAGCTGGGGTGCTCCCCCAAGGCGGCTTGTGGGAGAGGATGGTTCATTCTAACAGGGGCTGCAGTAGGATTCCTGAGGTGGAGCAGATGAGCCAGCTGGGGGTGAAATGCCATAAAATCTCCATCCCCCCCCCCCCAGTTGGGCAGGGGCTGAGGGCATGATTTGGTGGGCAGGCTCTGCATCTCTAAGGGTTTAATAGTAGAGACAGCAGCTAATGTTTACTGAGAGCCTGGCCCACCAAGCACTTTATAGGTATTGGTTTATTTAATCCTTATAATCTTTTGAGGTAGGAATTATTAGAACCCCAATTTTACAGATGAGGAAACTGAGGCACAGAGAGGTGATCTGCTGAAGGTCACGCAGCCAGAAAGTGACAGAGCTGGATCGATCCTATCTGGCAGGCTGATAGAACTGTGCTGCAGTCCTAATTCCACTCCCCTTTGCTGTGTGATCTTGGGCAAGTTACTTCACCTCTCTGAGGCCTCCCTCCTCCGAACATTATGCCTGCATTAGCTACTGTTTAATAAGTGCCTGCTCTTGCCAGGGGTGTCCCATGTCGTATCTCATTTAATTCTCCCATAGCCTTGGAGGTGAGTGATGCAGATGGGGGAGGAGGCTCACCCAGGGCCCTTCCTCCTTTATCTCCTGCCTCCTTGCAAGGCTCTGTCATCTGTAAAAGGGGCTACTCTGAGGGCCACTGGGGATGGATGGGGTGGGGGAGGGGGAGAGAGCTTTACAAACTGTGAAGGGCTGTCAACAAGATGTTGGGTGTGTGCATGTGTGTGTGTGCTCATGGGGGCTCATGTGCTCTTGTGTGTGTATGTGCACGCGCTCATGAGGGGCCTCACATCTGGGTCATGTGGTCGGGGCATGAGAAAGGGGAAATGTTTGGAACCTCGGGATAAGTGGGGTCTGAAAAGCCACCACTCCCCTTGATATGCACGGGATGCCTGCAGTGTTGGGGGCTCACTTTCTGCAAAGCTGTCTAGGCCTGCCTTTAATTTCCTCTTACCCTTGGAAAGTTGTGTGGAGCCCAAATCTATGTCCCTGCTGCCCCACCCCTGAGTCTTGGCCCCAAGGCACCTAAGATTCTCTCTGGCCTAACAGTGATTGGGGCTCAGAGTGGGGGGTGACTTGGTGGGGGTCACCCAGCAGTCAGGCCTGGTGTCAGAGTGCTTTCTCTGAAGACCGTGAGCTCCCTGGGGTAGGCTCTGTGGCTATCTTGTTTCTCGCTGAACCCCCAGGGACCGCTTCGTGCCTGGCCCGAATTGGGTTCAAGTGAGTGAGTGAGTGAATGAATAAATGAAGGAAGGAAGGAAGGAAGCCAGGACTGAGCTCTGGAACCTGGGCTGGGGCTTGCGTCCTTTCCTGTATAGGTGGGTTGGGGAACAGTGAGGGTGGCAGAGTCCTGCTGTGCCCAAGGCGTGTGCCCGTGGGCTGAGAGGCGCCAGGGGGGCGCATGGGGCGGGCCTGCGGTCTGAGGGTCTGAGCACCAAGATGCTGCCACCACCGTGCCTGGGCGGGACAGGGGGCTGTGGCTCTGGGCTCCAGCCCAGCTGCCTGGAGCCCTGTGATTTTGTGTCTGTGGGGGCAGGGAGGGTGGCCAGAGCTGGGAGCTGCCCAGGATCCAGCCCCTTGCTCCCATGCCCTCCCCCAACTCCCATCCCAGCAGGGAGCAGGGTCTGGGCTGGTCCTGGACCACCTGGCTCATCTCGGTGGCCCCTCCAGGCCTCTGTCCCCTATAGCATCACATCCTGTGAACATCATGCTGGCTCCCAGTAAATATTTGTTGGCTGCACCCCCCCACCCTCACTCGCCTTGGCTCCCAGCCTCCCAAGATTCCAGGAGGCCGGGTAGCCTTCACTTCGTTTCCTCCACCCCCTCCTTCGGAGTAGGCTTTGGCCAGAGGGGCAGCCGCTCCCCTCCCCCACCGACCAAGCCCAGTCTCAGCGCCAAACAGGAAGCCGTGATTACAGGGGGAGTCTGAGCAGTGGCTGCGGGCCCAGCAGTGGGGGTGGGGGTGGCCTGGACAAATGATCTGCCCTCCTCCTACCTGGCCGCTGAGGGTGGAGGGCAGGGAACACCTCAGCTGGCCTTTCACACCAGGTGGAGAGGGATCCACAACCCCCATTGACCCAGCTGGCTGAGGCCTGCATTCTTCCCACCCCTGGGGCCCCACCCAGGCCTTGGTGCTGTGTCTGTTTTGGGATCTCCAAGCCTGAGGGTGCAGCTTGAAGTAGTAGAAGCAGGGACCCTGGAGCCAACTGGTCCAGGGTTGAAATACTGGCTCTGCCAGTTTCTTGCTGTGTGACCTTGGCAAGTTCACTTAACCTCCCTGAGCCTCAGTCTCCTCTTCTTTAAAATGGGGCCTCAGGGCTGTTTGAGAATAAATAATATGAAGTACATAAAATAATAAAGTAAATAGTTGTGGGCTGCTTCTGCAGATGTTGGTTTCTTCCATTTACCTGCCTTGGCTTTTGCTCTTTTCCTTTTCCTCTCTTGGGGGTGGAGGGTAGGCTTTTCCCTTGGAGAGTGTGGGAATTCAGTTTGAATGATCATGGGTGACCTGAAGGAGAACCCTTGGGTTGAAGACTACCCTTAGAGGCAGAATGTGGGCTGGAACTCCCAACTGGAGCAGGCAGGATTTAAGTCAGATTAGAGGAAGCACTTTCCAGTGCCTCATGGTGCTGAGTTTTAGGGAATTTGGTTCCCCAGAGCTGTTGGGCAGCCTGTGGTCTAGTCTGGAGGCAGAGGATAGGACTTGACCATTCTTTAGTTCTTTCCAGTTCTGGAACTCTAGGGAGACCTTGTTATTTGCAGCATGAGCCCAGAACATGGTAACACTGGTGGCTTCCACTTTCCTCCCATCAGGGAGCACCTCAGCTTTGTTCCCTTCCTCACCCTGGCCCTGGCTGGAGTAGGTGACTGCTGACATTTACACAGGACCTCAGGGGTGGGAGAGCCCTAGGGAGATGGTCCACGCCATAGCCTGACATCCCACAGGTGATGGCCCAGAGACAGCCTGGGGCTTTGCGCATGGATTGGGGCTGGTTCTCCAGCCTTAGGTGGTCTCATTGAGCCTTCCAACTACTCCAGAGGGGGGTGACATTCTCCCCATGCAGAAGGCTCAGAGATGTTAAGCCACCTGCCAAAGCTCAAAGCAGCCAGGAGCTGGTGGAACCTGGTGTTCATTTGCCATCTTCTACTCGGGGCTCTGCCCCATTGCTGATCTTGTCATTGCACCCCTGCAGGGCCAGTGTTTTCTGGGGTGGGGGTGGGGCTGGGGGTAATGCTGATTAGGACCTTCATCCTGGTTCTGGGATGGGCCATGCTAGTGTTGATTCACCCTGGGGTCAGCCTTGGCCCAAGCTCCCCTAGAACTTCCTGTACCCCCTGTGTTGCCAGAGAGACCCCCCATCCATCCTGCCTTCCCCCATTCCTGCCCGCCAGCCCAGACTTTAATGAGGGTAATTTAGAATCAATCACCAGCGGGATCTGGGAAATCTAATTGCAGCAAACTGATTGCCAATTCGATTGTGGGCATCAGGGGCTGTGGGTGGCTTATTAGACCTGTCCTCTCCCTGGGCTTGGGCTTGGGGGGATGCTGTGGAGAACGCGTAGGCAAGGCTTTTGGAGAGCTGGGGGTGGGGGAGGGTATTTTTGCTTTGGGGTGCCTGGCAGAACCCATACACTGCTCTTGTCTCGGGCCCAGCAGGGGTGTGGGTGCCTGGGTTAGTCTTTACCCTGTGTTGCCCACCCCATGCTCACTGCCTCCTCCTCAGGGCCTGGCTGCCGTTGGGGTGGGGCGGGGTGTCTGCAGCTGCATCCCACCTGGTTCCTGCCCTCAAGATGCTCCCTGTGTCAGGGACATGGACACGGGCATGGACAATGATGGTGACAATGGCCACCAACACTTACAGAGTGTGGGCTAGGTACCAGGCACGGTTCTCATGCTTGCTATGCTTTACCTCAGTTAATCCTCACCGTGACCCTCCTATGAGGCAGGTAGCGTTACCCCATTTTACAGATGGGGACACAGAGGCACCAGAAGTTGAGCAGCTTGCCCTGGGTGAGGCAGTTAGGAGGACCCTGTCCCTGGAGTCTGGGGGCTTACCAAGGTGCTTGTTGAGGGACATTGGCAGGCCAAGGTAAGTGCGCAGTTCTGTGGCCTTGTGCATGGGAGCCTTTTGATTGCTTTGTTCATTCAGCAGACATTTATTGAGCACTTGCTGTATGCACGCCCTGTGCTGGGGGCTGTCATTGTTCAGTCGTATCACGTGTGTGTTTCCTGTGCTTGTCTGGCTGTGCCTTGCCTGGGGGTGGTGTATCTGTGGCAGGTGTGTCGTGCCTGTGCCAGGTTTCGGGGAGGCGTTGAAGAGAAGCAGTGAGGAAACCCTCCTCCCCTCACCCCCCCATGACAGGTTGCGTCCCTGCTCTGCCATTAGAAGTGGAGTGAACTTGGCCAAGTGACTCCTGACTCGGTCTCAGTCTCCTGTCAAATGGGGCCGGTGATTCCTCACCCATTAGCTGTGGTGAGGAGTAGCGTTGGGACGTGCAGCTAGTTCAAAGGACGCTGCTGCTAGATGGTTACTTTTGTTATAATTATCACACTTTTCTCGAGATTGTTATGCCTCACAGGTTAATCTGCCACTAGCTTGTCGAGTGACAGTGGGCAGCTTTTCCTTTCCTTTCGCCTCTACTTCCGCTTCTGTGAAATGGGGAAATTGGGTGGGTGACCCAGGAGCCCTCCCAGTCTTCACATTTGAGGAACTATTAGAATGACCTGAGGCCAGAGAGGACAAGGCCCAACCTAGGGTGGCCCAGTGGGGAAGGGAGGGCAGGACGGCTGGGCTGCTCCCTTCACGTGGCCTGTGTATGGTTCCTCTTGGGCCGGGGTGGGAATTGTCTGTCTCCCAGACCACTGGGGCATGGTCAGGCAAATCCAGGCCAACTGGGCACTGGGCAGTGAGGCTGGTTTTCTGGGCAAAGAAGGAGCACTGGACAGGGAGTCCAGTACCGTGTCCTTGGCCCCACTCTGCTGCTGACCTGCCAGACACTTTGGCCACGGTTTACAGATGCCCCTCTGTGTCTGACCTCTGCTGAGAACTAGGGACCCCCAGGGGGCTCAGCTTGGTCCCTGACCTCAGGAAGCTCTCAGCTGAGGGAGCTGGCACGTGAGATGGGCTAAGGGAATGAGGCAGGGGAATAAGGTTGATGTTGACTTTGGAGACTCAGGGAAGGCTCCATGGGAGAGGTGTCTTTTGTACTAGCCCTCGAAGGGTGGTAGCACATTGATAGGCAGAGAGACCAGGGGGGACAAAAGCTCAGGAGTGGGGAAGGTCATGGTATATTAGGGAACTAAAGTTGGTTAAAGCAGCAGCTCCCAACTTGGGGAGGGGGGCCATATGTGGAGAGGGGAACACACCTCCCTTTGGGGTGGAGGAATTACTGCTGTTTCTGATAAGAGTATGTTTCATGCATTTAACAGACACTGGGTACCTCCTGGGTGCCCGGCCCTGTGCCCCAGGTGTTCTGGTGCTGAACCCCACAAAGCCTCAACGTGGAAGACCCCAGTGGACTGGGAAGCCCCCATTGGCTCACAAGGTGGACTTTGAGTCCAAACCAAGGCATTTGGGCTCTGTCCTGCAGGTAGAGAGTGTGGTCTGTAAATTGGATGCAGCCCTACTGCCCTGAGGAAGTGGCATGAGATGCCAAGAACATGGATGTGACAATATTGAGTTTTGCCTGTTGAGTGCCTGCCACATGCAAGACATTCTGCCAAATGTCTCAGATATAAAAACTCATTCCATACGATAACCTTATGAGGGAGATACCGTTACTATCTCAATTGTACAAGAGAGGAAATCAAGGCACAGAGAAAGGTTAAGTAACTTATCCAAGGTCACAGAGTTTGTACATGGCCCAGTTGGGATTTGAACACAAGCAGTCTGGCTCCAGAGTCCTATCTAGTGTGTAAGCACTGTTCTGTGATGCCTCGTGCATTGCAAACTGTGAAGTGTGGTGCCCCTGACAGGATGAATTCAAGGTCAGTCAGGCCTTGCTAGGTACTTGAACTTGTGTGGCTGTTGCCAGGAAGGCCTTTACCCAGGCCTGGGGGCTCTTAACTTCCACATGCTTCTGTTTTCTGCCACATGTTTTCTGTCCCTATTGGGCCATAGACTGAGGCTAGTCCAGACTGTGGGAAGATCAGAGGACTGGAGATAATTTCAGCTGGAAGGGCCCTTGAAAATACTTTTGTCCAAGTTGCTCATTGTCCCAAAGGGGAAACTGAGGCCAAAGCTTTGATCTCAAGTTAGAGTGAATATCTTCTGAGATCCTGTAGTTCAACTTACTTATTTTACATTTGGGAAAATTGAAGCTCAGTGAGGTATACTGGCCTGCCCAAGTAATACAGCGAGTTGGTGGCTGAACTGGAACTAAGAACTAGTAATAGGAGTTCTTCTCTTTACCTGTCTCTATTCTGCCCAGAATGCAGGCCCAGCTCCCATGCCCCTCTTCCAGGAAGCCTTCCCTGACCACTCCACCTGCCCTTATGCCCAGTACGCTGTGTGCCAAATCAGTTCCTGTCAGTGCAGTCCACGTTCTTCTCCAGCATCATCCTTTTGCCTTGTGCACCTCACATTCTACCGTCCAAGACCCCTGGCTGTTCCCTGAGCACAGAACATACCATTGTCTCTCTTTTCTTCATGTCTACCCTTGTGCTTTTCCCTCTTCATGGACTGTTTCCCTTCTTCAGTGAACTCCTACTCATCCTCCAAAACCCACACAGATGTTCCATCCTCTGGGAATCCTTTACTGACCCCTCCTTCCAGCTCCCAAGCCTAGGTGAGCCCTTCCTCAGCCCCTTTTCTCCTGCCTCCCTCTTCTAGATTCTCAGGCACTGCTCCTCTTCAGCATGTTAGGATTCTTTGCCAAGCCCAATTCTGTTACATCGCTTCATAGTATCTGGTTCCCCAGGGCTACATTGTTACCACCTTGGAGCCCTCAGATACATTGTTGCAGCTGCTCATCCCCCATTACATCATTTCCCTGCTCAAACCTCACACATGATACTTTGTTTCTTTTCCACAAATCCTGGCATTGCTACATTGTTTCTTTTCCCTGCTGTCACACATCCTCAATCTGTTTTTCTTCTAGTTCTCCCCTGTTGTCACACCTTGTCCTTTCTCCCTGGTCTCCTGCTCATGTGACCCCCAAGCTTGGGAGAAGAAGAGTGGAGTGTGGCAGCAGGAGCAGTGGGCATGAGGGGACATAGCTTTCCAGCCTCAGTTAGCGAGGAGGTGCAGGGCGGGGAGGGTGTCCTGGGTCCTTTTGGACTCTGTCTTTCTGGAGAGTGGACATACTGTGGGCTTCTAGAGGCTCAGGCTTGGTTATGGAGAGATCTTCCCCCTGCCCTCCTCCTCCCTCCGCCATCTGCCTCCTGCCCGCCTTCTCCTCATCTGTCTTTGCTCACAGCCCCTCTCCCTCCCTCCCTGCCTCCACCCTCCTCTTTCTCTCTCCCTCCCCTGCCCTGCTTCCCTGGAGGCCCCTGTCTCACTGGTGCCCTGGCTGATTGGAACCTCTCATCTCCCTGGCTGTGACTCAGGGGCCAGGACCTGAGGATTCCCTGGGGGACAAGGATCTCGAGGGCCAGGGGTAGTTAGGGCCGGGGCTAGCGGGAGTCTTCTTTAGTTCCTCACCCTCCTGGGCCCAGAACTCACAGTTCCCTTCCTCTGTCCCTCCAGAAGTGGAGTTTTGAGAGCAAAGAGCCACAGGAACCCATCCCTTGTCGCTGTACGGGGTCACTCAGGAGTGAGGGGCAGAACAGCTTCCCCAGGGCAGTGGCCCCTGTGTGGCCTCTGGGAACTGACCCCTGGCTTGGCTGAATCCTGTTTTCATGTGAGGTGGGGAGCTGGGGATTTGTGGGGATAATCTCAGATCCAGAAGGGGTTCCAGCTGTGTTTGAGGGGTGGTCTGCAAGGCTGTGGGTGAGGGGCTGGGTTTGTGTGTGCATGCGTGTGTGTGATGGTGTGTTGCTGTGTATCTGTATATCGGCATCTGATGCGTGGGGGCCCTGGTGTCTGTGTAGGAAAGGGTGTTTGTGGCCTATACTGGGGGAATCAGGAGTCCCTCAACTGCCATCCCTCCCCCTTGCTCAGCTGCAGCACTGTGGGAGGCTGTGGGTATTAGCAGCTCCTGGGAGATGGTAGAGGAAGTTGGGAGATACTTTGTACACATAAAAATGTGCATACATACAGACCTATTTGTGTATGTGAAAGTACACTCAGACTTGCACACATGTCCTTGTCTTGTGCATACAACTCAGAGACACAGAGATGTACACAGTCCCCCATGTACACACGTTCCACTCAGAGATGCAACCCAGCATGCTCACATGAACATACCCAGACCCACACGGGCATCCAAGCCCACCCTGGACAACCCCAGGTATACACACATGGATGTACCTAGACACATGCCCAGAAACACCCCTGAATGTGCTTGGATGTGTGTATGTACATACCTGTGTACACACACACACACACACACACACACACACACTGCTGGGGCTCTGAGCTACCAGGAGTGTGTCTGTCCTTAATCCCAGCTCTTAATCCCAGGGTCTAGGAGCCCAGGCCAGAAGGGCAGCTGGTCATCTGGCCTTGTTACAGGTGATTAAGGCAAGGCAGGATGCAGAGGACAGAGGGCCTCAGAGCTTTGTCTTTTGCCTGACCTCCAGGGACATTTCTCCACCGAAAAAAAAAACCCAACCTTGGGTCCCTCCAGAGATTCAGTTATATGTAATTTACCAAATCTCAGGTGCAGACATGCTGGCGGGGGATGGGGGGGAGGGTGTGGCTGTGTGTCCCTGAGGAAAGTGACAGCTGGGTCAGAGAGGCAGATCTGTTCATTTAACCACCTGCCTGATGGGGACCCCGAGTCAGAATCTTTAGCACTGAAGCATCCTGGGGATTCTGGTTTCTGGGGACCCTGTTTTTGGACAGAGCATTTCTGACTAAATGGGAAAATGATGCCCAACCAGGAGATGCTGAATTTGGGGCCCCGAGCAGGGAGGCGGGGTGATTGCCAGGGACTAACGAAGGATTCGGAAGCTTCCATGAGGAGGCGAGGCCTGAGTGGGGCAGTGAAGGTGTTAGCTCCTGGGGAGATGCATGGGGACATTTTTGGTTGTCACAGTAATGGGGGTGAAGCTGGCATTTACCAGGCGGGGGTCAGGGATGCTAAATGGTTGCAGGGTCCAGAACAGCCCCACTGGTGCAAAATTGCCCTGCCCAGATGTTAACAGTGCTGCTGTTGACAAATGCTGTTTGGTCTTGAGGTGTAGTCGAGGGTGCTCCTGGTGGGAGGGGGTCAGTGTGACTGTGGCTCAGAGGTGAGACTGTCCCTGGCATGCTGTGGGAGGGAATAACATCCTGCACTACCCAGGGCACTGTGGCGGTGCACTGAGATTGCGCACCCCTTCCCCAGCCTCAGCAACCCCTCTTCTGTGATCAGATGGACGTGTGTGTCTGAGGCGATGGCTGCAACACATGGTAGATGTGACCGTCGTGTGGCAGGGTTCTGCAAGGATTAGGGCTGGCTTGGCCCAGGGTCCAGCACACTGTGGTGCCCATAAGCCGCTGACCAGTAGTGGTCAGCCGTGGTGGGGAGGAGTGGTAGTCAGAGCTCCCTATCACCACAGAGGTGGCAGTCACCACCCTTGTCCTTGTCCTGGGGTTTGGGGAATGAGACTATGTTCTGGCAACAGCCCCTTCCTTGCCTTATGTCCACATTTGAGCCATCTTTTCCAACCCAGGTCCTTCTCCCACAAGTACTGTCTGCTACAGAGCTTTGGTTCCTGGGCTAGACCACTTGGGACTCACTCACTGATTCATTAATTCATTCATTCCCTAGGGGGGGTGGGGCTGGTGGACAACCAGGCCCCCTGGGCTAGCCTTGACCTGCTGGAATTCCAGGGAAGGGGTTCTTGGGAGGGCACCGAGCAGGTGTGATTGGGGCCCCGATGGCAGAAGCTGGGGCTTCTGACCCTGCCCGGGGAGGCTCAGGGAGGGATTCCTAGTGGACAGGGTGGGTCAGCTGAGACCCGAGGGAGCTCTGGGTGAGGGAAGTCACGTTCAAGGGACATGTGAGGAGTGGCGGGCAGGCCTCGTCCCTGGGCTGCAGGGTGGGTAGGGCAGGGCACACAGAGGCCTCATGTCCTGGCAGGTGCTCGGGCTCCATCTGAGCTCAATGGGGAGAGCTGTGCCCTCAGGGCCCGAGGAGGGGCTGGCAGGACTCATGGGATGCACTGGACCCTCAGGAGGCTTGTGGAGGATGCCAGGGACAGGAATTGGAGCACTGGGGTTTTCTCTGGCTCCCACTGCCCCATCACTGGGACTGTCAGGCAGGGAGTCCTTGTGGAGTCCTTTGTGGCCCCTGCCCGCAGTCTGAGCTGTCAGGCTCTTCGAGGTCTTCTCCTCCCTTCCTCATGGCCAGATGGGGGTCGGGGGCCAGGGAGGGGGACACCCAGGAGCTGGAGGCAGGCTGAGGGGCTTTAGGCTTCATACCACAGTCCAGCCAGGTGAGGGTGCAAGGGAGGGGCTACCAAGCAACTGCCAGACAAAGGCCTGATGTCCCTAGCACAGGCCCAGCCCTCAGGACAGACCAGCCTCCGCCTCTGCTCTGTGAAGACAGCCTTGGTGGCTGCCAGCTACCCTGGGCAGAGGTTGGTGCCTGGGAGCCAGGTGGAGGTGGGACGGGGCTGAGGGGTGGGCCCTGGAGGCCGTGCAGGGATGTCTGTCCTCAAGGCTGCCCTAGACAGCCACAGAGGGCAGAGGACTGAAGGACTTGCCTTCAAATTCAGATGCGCCTCACTGCTGGGGCTCTGACACACTTCTGCCCCTTCCCTGGCAGTGCCATATCCTCATGCCTCTTCCTGAGGGCAGCCAGGGGCCAGCCACATGGACAGAGGGCTGGGTGGGGTGTCCCAGAACCGCTGAGGGCTGCAGCTGGGAACCTGAGGTCCAGGCATGGAGATGGCAGCCAGCCTGGGTCTGGAGCTGTCTCCCTTCCCTTGGGTCCCTCTCAAGACTCTGCACTGAGCCTGCCCCCCTTCCAATGGCCCCACCTGACAAAGTGGCCTTTGATGAGAGCAAAAGAGGCAGTTGCTGAGCTGGGCCTCTCCCACTTGTGGTCTGCAGAGTAAATGTTTGCCTGTCCACAGGTAGGGGCTGTGGAGGCTTCACCTGGGGCTTGGTTGGGGATGCTCAAATTCGAGAGGAGGTGAGCAGGGACAAGGCAAGGGTGTTGTCAGGATAAGGAACACTGAACCCTGGGCTTCTCTGGAGGATCTGAATTTGTGTCGGGGCTCTGCTGTGTGACCCTGGGTAAGTTTCTCACCCTCTCTGAGCCTCAGTCTTACATTCATTTTTTTTAAACAACAGCTTCATTGAGATATAACTCACATATGGTACAATTCACCAATCTAAAGTGTTTAACTCAGTGGTTTTTGGTATCTTTACATAGTTGTGCAGCCATCACCAATTTTAGAACATTTTTATCATCCCAAAAGGAAATGCTGCATCCATTAGCAGTCACTCCTGATTTCTCCCTAACTCCCCAGTCCTAGGTAATCACTCATCTACTTTCTGTCTCTATGGATTTGCCTATCATGGGTGTTTTATATAAATGTGATCGTACAATGTGTGGTCTTCTGTGACCAGTTTCTTTCACTTAACATATGTTTTCAAGGTTCATCCACATTGCAGTGTTCATCAGTACTGCATTACTTTTTTTGCTGAATAATATCCTGTTGTATGGACATACCACATTTTATTTATCCATCCATCGGTTGACGGACATTTGAGTGGTTTTAACTTTTTGATTATTATGAATAATGCTGCTATATATTTTTTCGTATGTAGACATATGTTTCCTTGAATATATACCCTAGGAGTAGAATTACTGAGTCATATGGCAACTCTGTTTAACATTTCCAGGAACTGCCAGCCTGTTTTCTAAAGCAGCTATACTGTTTTACGTGCCCACCAGTGGTGCACGAGGGTTCCAGTTTCTCCACGTCCTCGCCAATGCTTGTTATTATCTGACTTTTTGATCACATTCATTCTTGTATCCATCCATCCATCCATCACTCAGGTATTCATAGAACATCTACTTTCAACAAGGCAGGGTGCTCACTGCAAAACTGGGAAGAGAGTCTGGCCTTTGAAGAGGGGTTTTAGAAGATTCAATGGCACAATATCTAGAAAAATTCCCCTTGGGCCTGGCACAGAGGGGGTGCTCAGTGATGGGAGATAGAGATTATCAAGGAGAGAAGCTGGGGTGGTCAGAAACCATGGGGCCCCCTGGGAGTGGAGGGAGAGAGGACAGAATCTGTGTATGCTGGCCACCTACTGTGTGTGAGAACTGGTGCTTCAGACCTCGTGACCCTCTGGGCCACATCATTGTCCCACTTGCAGGTGGGGAACTGAAGCTCAGGCCAAGCTTGCCCTGGGTCACCAGGCCGAGAAGTAGTCAGGCTCTGGGCTGAGAGCCTTGTTTGGATCATCTTATTTAATCCTCCCAACACTTTGTGGTCAGTACTATTATTATACCCACTTAGTAGGTGAGGAATCTGAGGCTCAGAGAGGTAGACTTACTTGCCCAGAGTCACACAGCTGCTGAAGGCTGGTGCTGGGATTTGGAACCAAGTAGTCTAGCTTCAGAGTTCCTGATCATTGCAAGGCCCTGCCTGACTCCCAGGACTCAGGAGATGAGGGTGAGGGCTTGGACATCCGTCTGCCCTCTCCCTTTCCCAGCCCCACCCCCCACGCAGATCCTCATCTTGGGTCGGAGGCAGCCCTGGGGCAAGTATGGCCCTAGGCAGGACTCTGGGGGCTCTGCCAGCCCTTCCTCTGGCCTTTTTGTCTGACTTCTTGCTCCGTGCCTCAGTTTCTATCTGAGCAATAGTGGTGGTGACCCCTAAGGCCCCCATGGCTCACACCATCTGAGTCTGTCTTGTTCTGCCCCTCAAAGTGGAGCAGACCAGAAGCCAGTGGGACAGCTCCAGGCTGGGGGTGGGGAGTCACATCTCCACTGGGTGTGAGTTTGTGCTGGTTATAAATAACCCAGCAAACGGGAGGGTGAGGGAAACCATAGCCCGACTTTTTGGGAGGCTAGGCCTGGACACACACGTGCACATATAGACAGGGACAATTCAGTTACGTGAGTGTGTGCTGTGTGTCCTCAGGGTGTATGCTTGCCCTGTGCCTGGGGTGGGCTTTAGGGAGGGTGTCAGAGACATGCAGTCTTCCAGGACAGCTGAAAGGGTGCGGCCTGCCTCGGTGGGACTCTTGCAGGGTCTGCTCAGTTTCCTGGGGGAGGCTGGGTCAGCCCAGCACAGCCCGAGGGCTGGGGAGGTCCCTGGAGCCCCTTCACCTGGCTCCAGGTGGCCCCATTATCAGGCTGAGGATCCCTCTGCCCTTAGGGGCCTCTTTCTGCTTTCCCAGCCCCTTCCCACCACCAGGCTCCCCCTCCCTTCCCCAGTGCTGAACTTGACCTGACTCTCCAGCTGAGTACATTGACCTCTAGCAAGTTGCCTGGCCTTTCTGAGTCTACACAGTAAGGAGGCCTATTTCACCTGGCTCCTGAGATGAAATAATGTCAGTGGGGGCCTGGCACTTAGTGGGTACTCAGTGAATGCTGCTTTTCTCCCAGCCCAGGTCTGGTGGAGAAATGGCCAGAATTGCAGGCTTCACTTGGAACCTGCTGATCTGCATGTCTTTTGCATATAATTTGCATGAACATTTTATGACAAAATACGCTAGGATCAGTCTCAGTTTCTCTTCCCTCCTCCCAGCTCACTTGGAATCCTCCTGGCTTGGCTGGATTTTGGAATGGCCAGAGAGAACACTTGTCCACTCCCTTGGTTTTACTCACAGGGAAGCCAAGGCCCAGAGAAGAGCAGGGCCTGGCTCAGGATCCCATAGTGATTGGGGGCAAGAAGTAGGTGATGTGGGTCTGCAGGGGGTGACCCAATCCACATAATCATTGAACAATTATTTATGGAGGCTGACTATGTTGCAGAAATATTCTGGGCCCTGGAGATAGAAAAGTGACCATACAGACACAGTCACTGCCCCTAGGAGGGGTGGGAGGGGAACACAGACATTCCTGTTAAACCAGAAAACAAACAAATAAGCTAATTTCAGGCAGTGGTGAGCTATGAGGACAAGCCCCAGTGTTGACAGACTAGCAGGGCATGTGGAGAGATCATTTGGGTGGATTTGGTGGTCAGGGAGGTAAAGCTTTGAGTAGGGACACATTGTCGTGTCCTGGCACCTACTGAATGCCTATTCACTACTGGGCACCTGGTAGCTGGTATGTCCATGTGTTGGGGATCATTACTCCCATTTCTCAGGAGGGCAAAGTGAGGCCCAGTGAGGTGAAGGGACTTGACCAGGTACCCAGTTTGGAAGTGGAGAGCCAGGGCTGGAACATTTAACTCCACACTGGCTTGTTCCTTGGAGGCTTTTGGGCCCCAGGGATGGGCAACCCTTGCTGCATTTGTTGGCAAAGATAGTCGTGGAGCCTGGAGACTGAATCCTAGAGGCACCTGCTGGTTAGTCACTGGGGCGGTGAGTGAGGCGGCTCACCTGAGCTGGGCCACCTGTCATGTGAATGTGCCTTGTCTTCCATTTCTACTCGTTCCCAGACATTCAGTCAATCTGTCTGTCTCTGTGCGGGCTGCTGTGTGGGGGTGTGGTCTCTGACACTTGCTGTGCCCTTGAGGAGCCTTTTGGTGGGGGAGACTGATAAGGGCTGGAAGTAGGTGTGCACTACAGTGCAAAGAGCATAGTCCTTGGGGTTCAGGTAATTCTGGGTTCAAATCCTGGCCACAGTGCTGTGTGACCTTGGGCCAGTTGCTTCACCTCTCTGAACTTCGGTTTGCCCACAATAATCCCTTATGGTAAGGTATCTGTGAAGAGAAGCGAGGCAGTATGCATGTAAAGAGCCTGGCACAGAGTGAGGGCTCCCTCTGCGGGAGTTGTAACCATTGTTCATGGTAAGGGACAGAATGGCCCCGGCCTCCTCCGGAAAAACGCCCCTTGGAGTGAGTGTCCTATCACAAACTTGGATCCCTGCGTGTATTCTCAGGGGTTCAGGAGTTCACTGAGCACAGGATTTAGAGTCAGTGAGGCCGGAGTTCAAATCCTGCTGTGCCCCTATTGGTGGCTTAACAGCCTCAGTCTCATCTGTAAATGGGGACAGTAGTATCTGCTTCCCAGGGTGGCCAAGTGGGTTCAAAGACATCTGGTGGAACGGGCCCATTGGAGTGATGGGAGCATGGTTGGTGGGCCCTTCCTTCCTCGGTAAATGACAGCACAGTGGAGGGACAGAGTCCTCAAGAAAGGACTTCCTAATTTGGACCAGGGAAGTGGTTGGCGTGTGTATGTGACATTCAAGCAGGCTCACAAAGGAGGCATTGTGTGAACCCCCTGAGCTTCATGAGGACATAGCTTGTGCCTAGAATAGAGCTTGGCACACAGTAGGTGCTTAATAAATATTGGTTGTACTGATTAACTAGTCGAGTGGGTGCTGGCCAGGCAGAGAGGGTGGGGAAAGGTTTTCCAGCAACAGGAGCAGGCCTGCAGAGCCCCGTGTTCCCAGAGCCATAAATGGTTTCGTGTGGGAGGAGCGTGGGGGAGTGGGCAGCTGGGAGCTGGGGGGCTGCTGGGTCTGGAAACAGGGCCTCAGTGGGTGGTCCTGCTCTCACACATGAGCTCGGGGACAGGAATCAACGAGCAGCGTGAGTCGGGGTGGCGGAGAGTGACGCGACAGGGCAGCTGGCTGGGACTGATGGGGCCATGACAGAGGCGTCCCAGCCCCGGGTCGAGGAGGGGGCCTGGTCTTCCCAGGGTTGGGCTGTCTGCTCCGCCGGGCGCGGGGGAGAGGGTGGGCAGCTGTAGGTGGCCAGCCTGCCTCCCGACGCCGAGCCAGGAACTGGGCTGGTGGGAGAAGGTGGGTGGGTGTCTGGGTATTGTGGGCCAATGTGGCTGATGCCAGGGGAGGGAGCCAGGGCCTGCCCCGCCAGGCCATCTGCAGTGAGGCTCTGGGAGGCTTGGCTGGGCCGCTGGGCCCTGCTGGCTCCCTCAGAGGCTTTTGTGTTTGTTTCCTTTCTGCCCCTCAGCACCCCTCCACCCCGCCCCATTTCCTCGTAAGTTTCCTCATGAACAGTTTGTGCAGAATGAAGGGGCCCAGGAGTTTCACAGACCATAGAATGCCAGGGATGGGGCCTCAGGAAGAATGTGCTCTTTTTAATAATAAAAGTGCCATAAGTATATTGCAGAAAATTTGGAAAATACAGAAAGGTCCTGAGAAGAAATTAAAGCTGTCTGTGATCCTACCACCCAGAGAGAGCCCCTGGCAACCTTTAGTATAGTTCAGTGTTTAGAAATGCACTTTGGCGGTGAGTTCATTAAAACAGGATCAAGTTCTACATATTTTTTGTAACCTATTTTTAAACTTAGTGATGATACCAGAATTAATAGCCAGCATTTACTGAGCAATTGGATAACGTGCAGGCATGCTCAGCCTCCTCCGGTGAGGTGGGGGTTCTTATCTTTGCTTTGCCAGTTAAAGCAGGCTGAGAGAGTTAAACATCTGCCCAATGTCACGTAGGTATTGAGAGACAGAACCGTCCACACATTCCTGTCAACAGCCCATAGTGTATTGCCACCTAACAATCAATGTGTACATTTCCCATATCCTTGAATATTCTTTGAAACCAGTAAAAAGCCTTCTATGATACATTTACGCCTTTTAATAACCTAATTAGACAGTGTGGATTTGTGAAAGCTCAGTTGTTGAGAGCTACGTAATGTTCCATGTTACGGTTGTGCACTAACTTATTTAACTAGTCCCCTGCTGTTTGGTACGTAGGTTCTTCCCACTTTTTCCTTCTTATGAATGACGCTGCCCTGGATCTCCTTGACCTGAGGGCTGAATTCTTGGAAGCCCAGAGTGTGAGAATCAGAAATGGCCTTAGATCACTAAGCTTGATTTTTCATTTTACAAATGGGGCCAAGGAAGTGCACAAAAGGGGGAAGAGGATTTGCCCTTGGTCTTGGAGCTGTGGCCTCCTGAGCCAGGGATGCTTTCTGCTCTCCTGTTGGGCCCGGGGTGGGGGCGTGCATGGGGGAGGTGCTGCAGTGGGGCAGTGGGGGGGGGGTCTGGGGAGCACAGGGCTGGTGGTGGAGGCAGTGATGGAGGGAGGGCTGGAGGTGGTGGGGGAAGTACAGGCATGGGGCAGAGAGGCCTCTGCTGCCAGATTTCCTCTGCAAAGAAGTCGGCTGGGGTGGGATGGGCCCCAAGGGGTGTTTGCTGCCCTTTGAACTGCCCTTGTGGATGGGGGGGCAGGAACAGGGTGGCGAGAGGGCTTGAGCGTGTGGGTGTAGGAGTGTGGGCAAGTGGGAGGGTGTGTGTCTGGGCTTTGCTGATTTGGGGGGGTCCTGTTGAGTTCAGCTCGGGCCTTCTGTGCCCCTCCTCACTTTGCTGCTCCCCCAGGCCCTGTGCTCTTGGGGACCGGGCTCTGTGGCCCCTTCCTCAGCAGGTGCAATCTTCATGCCCCTCATCTCCAGCAACAGGTGGATGCGGGGGGTGCTGCGTCCCCAGCCCGGGCAGCTGTGGATGGGGGCAGTGGGCACCGACGCATCCCCCTCCCAGTCCAGGCTCTGCATTGTGTAGCCCCCTGGCTGTCCTGCTGCCCAGAGCCTGGCCTCGGCCCACATTCCTGCGGTGACGCTCTGGGTCTCCGGGGTGGAGCTGGTGAGCGTGAGGGGCACTGCGTTCTCACAGGACTGAGCGCCTTTTGGGGACGGAGCCTGCAAGAATCCAGAGGGCTCTGCTGAGACCCTTGCCTTCACTAGCCCTGCTTCCAGGGGCTCATTACCCCGCTGTGTGCCTTTGGGCAAATCACTTTACCTCTCTGAGTGCCGCTTGGCGGGCTAAGCACCCCCTATCCCCTTCTCATGGGGTGGGATGATGCAAGGTTTCCCCTCTCTGTGCCTCAATTTCCACATCTGTAGGAGGAGGGAGTTAAACTCAGTGATCTCTCAGGCCTAGTTTAGCCTTCAAGTTGAGGCCTGAGGTGGGAAATACATGCTACGGGAATACCAGCAAGTGATTATTGAGCACTGACTGTGTGCCGGGCAGCATGAGCACTTCCGGTGCATTGTTGGGCTTGATTCCACACAGCTCTATGAAGCATGTATTATTATTGTCCACATTTAGCCGGAGGTTCAGTAACTTGCCTAAAGTCACCCAGCAAGTAAGCAGGGCTGGATTTGAACCCAAGACTGTCTGAACCTAGGACTGGGCTTCCAACCCTTGCTCACTCCCCTCTCATCACCAGGAGAGCAGAGCCAGAGCCTGGCTAATTAGGGGAAGGGAGCTTGGGCAGAGCTAATTAACTTGATTTTATTCTTAGCTTTTGCAACATGATTAGTGCTGCGCAGGGGTGCGGGGCTGCGGGGCTGCTGGCCCCAGCCAGCTGACCTAATTTGTGTGTCTGTGTCTGTTTCTGTAACTTGCCCTTTCTCCTCCTCATCCAGCCTCTCTCTTTTTTTCTCTCTCTGCCCTCTCCCCTGCTGTGTGGCCTTGGCAATGCCACTTAACCTCTCTGGGCATTAATAGTCTCATCTACGGCATGGGTGTCGTCATCCCAGTGCTACTTTCCTCTTGAGAAGGTTGAGGCTTAAATGAGATAAAGTCTCTGAAGTAATAATAGAAATATTAACAAGGCAACAATTATCATGGCTACATTTGTTTATACAGCTCTCGCTTGGTGTTGGATCCTGTGCTCCATCTGTTACCTACATATTCTTATCACCATCCCCATTTTACAGATGAGAAAACTGAGGTGTGGAGAGATTAAGTGGCTTGCCTGACAGCCTATGGGTAATGAAAAGAGATGCTGCTTCATTCTGCTTCTGCCTCTGTGCTGTCCTATTTGTCTGGGAAGGCTCATGGTCGGGGGGCCATGAGATCTGGGCAGGAGGGACATCAGTCTTCTCCAGGGGGTGAGTGGGCTCCGGAGGAGGAGGGATGGGAGGGAGGAGCTGGCTTTCCTAAGCATGTCCCCGCACTCGATGAGATGGTGGGATGGAAGCAAGGGGACTTATCTGACATCCATTTTGGTCCCTCACTCCCTGCCCCCAGCCCTGGCAGGGTGCTCCAGGGTGGGAGCAGGCAGCCAGCCCAGCTGCTCTAAATCCCTATGGAGAGGGTCTATTGGGGGTGGGTGGCAATTGAGGGGGCCCTGCGGGCTGCTGGGTCTGGTCCCTTCTGGGTTGGGAACCTGAGGTGCCTCTGTGGGGCCAGGCTGTGGGTCAGCTGAAGACAGGGTAGTGATAAGGGGGCTGCGAGGAAAAATGGCAGGGGGGTGTCAGTCATTGGGAAGGGTGCCACATCTCATCTTGGTGTTATGTGTGCACTTGTATGTGCCTGGAAGGGAAAGTGTGCATGTGTGTGTGTGTGTGTAGGAGCCTGGTGGTGGGCATGTGAGACTGCAGGTATGTCTGTTGGGGTGGGTGTCTATTCTGGGAGGGACATGTAGGCTGCACACGTGGGGAGCATAAGTGGGTATTTGGGAACAGACGTGTGCTGGGGTGTGAGTGTGTGTGTGTGTGCATGCTGGGGTGTGTGTGCAGATACTCGGTGGGTGTGTATGGCTCTGGGGACTGTGGGTCACAGGTGTACGAACTCTGGGTGGGTCTGGGGGCAGCCTGGAGTTTCAGAGACTGAGGACCCAGGCTCATGTTTCAATTCTAAACCCCAGCCTCCATGTCTGCATCTGTGGAATGGGGATGGTAAAACCCCGAGAGGTTGTGACGATTAAAGGAGGCAGTGCAGGTAATGTGCTTCCAGCGCCTGGCCTGGGGCAGGCCCTCCGCAGGGCGGGCAGAGGTCTCTGGAACCCCCTGGGAACCCTCAGCAACTCCCCTGGGGCCCCAAGCCTCGGACCTTCACCACTTGCTCGAGGGAGCCTCTGCCGGGTGCCTGCTCCCGGGATTGGTGGGGGCAGGAAGTGGAAGGTTCGGTGCCTCTGCAGTGGGCGTGCTCGTGGTGTGTGGGGTTGTGTGGGGCTGTGTAGGGGCTGCGAGCCTGAGAAAAGCTTGTATCCGAGTTGTTTATGTTAGAGCCCCTACTGGGGGCTACGTGTAGGAGCAATGTGTGGTTTAGGGAACATACGTGTACATGGGGGTGGGTTGGTGTGGGCCTCAGGTGAGGTGAGTGTGTGATGCATGTGGTAATGAGACTTTGCTGAGGTTTGAGTGGGGCATCCTGGGGTGTGTGAGGTGAGGAGAGGGGTGTGTGTGTGTGTGTTGGTGTGTGCCGGGCTGAATTTCCATAGGTTGTCATGGGTCTTGTGTGGGGGTGTGTATGTATGCTTGGGTGTGCAGGGTGTGAGTGAGGATGGTGGGCTGTGCTGTCTGTCCATTGTAGTGTGTGTGTGTGTGTGTGTGTGTGTGTGTGTGTGTGTATGTGTATGTATGTGCTGGGGTGTGGATGCCTCCTGTCAGGCACAGGAGGGTGTGGGTCTACCTGGAGGGGCACTGTGTGGGTCAGGGGGAGGCCGGCAGGGTCCCGGGGATTTTGGATTCAGTTCTCTTTTAAGGGAATGGCATGGATAATTATGCTCATTATGCATGGATTATGCAAATGCAGGGGTCGTTTGGGGGTCAAAGGCTGTTTGTTACCCCCCCTCCTCAGGCGCTTTGTGCCCCACCCCTGTCCTCTCTCCTCTCTGTCCCCCTGGGAGCTGCAGCTGTCAGCACCCCCATAGCATTCCTGCGGGGGCCCTGCTAAGCCCCCACAGGTCCCAGGTGTCCCCTCACTAAGTTTCTGCTGACCTTCCCTGGGTGAGCTCAGGGGTGGCTGGGTTATTGGCACCCTCCACCTGGCCACCCCATCTGGGGACTGCTTACTGCTTGGACAGAATGTTCTCTTGAATGCAGGTTTGGAAAATCACTGAGGTGGCCCCTTCCCCAGCTTCCTTTGATCAGCATGAGGCTAAATTAAGATGTGAGAGAATCTCTCCCTCCACCTCCCACTCTGGCCTCTCTCCCTCTCACTCCCCCAGCCCACCTGCCCCGGCCCCCTGCCCCCTAGCCTCCCTCTGTCCCCTGCCTCTGTCCCCTGCCTCCCTCTGTCTTCTGCATTTCTGTCCCTGGCTCCGCCCCCCCCTCCCTATCATCCTCTCTGTTCCTCCATGATCTCCCCCTTTCCTGCACCCCCATCTCTGTGGGGAGCTGGAGTTCTTGGTCCTTAGCATGGAGAAGATGGTCGTCATGGTAACGGTTGTCATGTCGATGGCTACTGAGCTGGGGATGAATATTATCTAGGTGATAGCTACCTGAGTGGAGGCTGGTGGATTCACAGGGGGCTTGGTGCTTGTCTCTGTGCCCCTGTACTGCACAGCAGCCCCCTCCCCTCACATGCATGCGCCTATCTGTACCCGAAGGCACGCCAACGCCCCGTGCCTCTCTGTGGCTGCCTTTAGGTGAGTGTGTGTCAGGGTGTGGCTATGCATGTTCTCTCTGCATCTCTGGGTGTGTCTTTCAAAGATCTGTCTAGCTTTGGGAAAGGGTCTTTGGATGTGTGCAGGCCTTTCTGGGAGCAGCAAGTCAGGGGCTGGTGCGTGGCACTGGTTGCTGAGGGAGCTTGAGGACTCCCTGTTCTGGCTCCTGTGTTTACCCCAGTTTGGGGTCTCAGACACTAGAGACCTCTTAGAATCCCTCCCCCCAGCTGAAGGCCTGCCTGGAAGCAGGAGCTGGAGCCCTGGTCCCTGCTTAGTCCCCATTCTGCTGTGGGACTTCAGGCTGCTTGCCAAGAAACTGGAGGGGACAGAAGCAGAAAGTCCCCAAGGGACTCCAGCTTGGCTAGCCTCTGCAACCTGTGTCCTGGGCATCTGCCCCTTTGGGCAGAGGTGAGAGCTGAGGAAGGTTGGACAGAGCTGCGCTGTGCTCCTGGGATGTCTAAAAAGGAGGAAGACCCAGCGATTAGTCACGGGGGCAATTACACTAATTGTTCCACTCCATGACTCACTGGTAGAAAGTAAATACTGATTAATTCATTACTTCGAGACTGTGTGTGTGTTTGGTGAGGGGGGCATCTCCTGGCTCCCTGCCCTGGCTGGGCTGGGGAGGGCTTTGGAGCAGGTGGCAGAGGCTGGTGGTGGGAAGCCAGGATTGGGATCCTCTCTTTGGCTCTGTGTGAACTGCAGAGGGGGGCCCGTCAGTGGCAGGACTGTGAGAGACTAAGCCCCAAATGCAGTGCCGACCCAGCCCTCTCATGCTCACACACCTGCCAGGGCTCCCCGCTGCCAGTCAGACCTGGCAGATGCTGAGACCTACTGAACCACTGAGTTCAGCTTTCATGATATTCTCGTGTCACGATGAAAAATGACCAATTTCCAAGAGGAAGTCATGCCCCAGACCCTGAAAGCCTTCTGTGATGGGGCCCCAGCCGACTTCCTCACCCTCAACTCCAGCCTGCCCCTTTCCCACCCCTGCCCTGTGATGATTCACAACTCCCAACTCCAGCTCCGTTCCTTAACAGATATTTCCTGAATACCTACTCTGTGCCAGGCACCTGCTAGATGCTGGACACTGTCCTGCCGTCACTGGGGGTGGTCACAGCTATTGAACAAATACACACCCAAGCAAACACAGCTCACAGGTAGTGATAGATGTTGTGAATTAGGAGCATGGGACACTCTTAAAGTTCAAAGTAAGAGGGCTTCTCAAAAGAAGTGACATGAGAGCGGGAGTCAGCCAGCAAGTGGGAGGATGAGGGGATGGAAGGAAAAATATTCTAGGCAGAGGGAACAGCAGGAGTGAAAGAGGCAGGAGACCAGGCGTGTTCCAGGAACAGAAAGGGCCCGGGTGCTGGAGTCCAGTGTCTGGGGGTGTGGAGGGAGGCTGGGTGAGGCTGGAGCTCAGGCAGGGCCAGTGCCAAGGATACAGGCTGTACTTCCCCACCTTGGAGACTTTGCTTATTTTGTTCCCTCTGCCTGAGGTACGTTTTTCTCTTGAGTTCAGTTGTTTAAACCCAAAAGCCATGTTCTTCATATCCTAGTGTCAAGAGTTCATCTCTCCTTCTTCCTGAAAGCTCCCAGGGGGCAGGAGCTGTGGCTGGGCTCAGTCTGGAACCAAGGTTGAAGGTGTGGCCAGGGTAGGGCCAAGGAGCAAGGCCAAGCCTGTCCCTCTTTGGGGGTGTGCACTCCTGCCTTTGAGGTCCTTAGCTTTGAGGCTCCCAATCCAGGGTTGTAGGAGTAGGGGACAGTCAGACCCGGGGGCCCAGCTTTCAGCCTTCCCAGGTTCAGGCCCTGAGAGGAGTCTTGGGCCTAGTGAGCTGGACCCTTGGAAAAGCCCCTCTCACCCCTCCTAACCCCCCACAGACCCTCACAACAGCAGTGGAAGTAGCATACAGGCTCTGAGCTGACTCTGGGCTTTGAGCTATTTTGGGGTAGGTAGGGGGAGGGGGGATGACTGCTTGTTTTGCTGGAGCCTGCACTTCCTTCTCCCTCCCTCATGCAGGGCACTTCCCCCCATCCCCCAACCCCCAACCTCCCCAACACCCATGTCTATCTGATAGTACTAATTGCCCTGCCTTTGGGAATTTGAAGTGGGAGACTTTGGGTCCCAAGTAGAGGTTGGCTGTCATCATATCACCTGCTCTCTGGTGACCTGGGGCAAGCGGGCCTCAGTTCTTTCATCTGTGGAATGGGCTGATGACCTCCACTTCCCCCTCCCATGACACCTGTCCTGAGGACTCAGTGGGATCTTGTCTGTGAAAGGCACTTGTGAGTGGGGCCCATGACACTGGTCACATGGAGAGCGACAGTAAGGGTTTAGCACCTGCTGCATACCAGGGTGCGATCAGTACTGCATGTGAATTTGCACACTGCACGCTCACAGCCCAACAAGGCGGGTGTTCTTCACTTGTTTTACAAATGAGTAAACTGAGGCATGACGAGATTAAATAACTTGCCCCGGGTCCCACATTTAGTAAGTGACAGAGCCAGGACTCAAATCCAGCACTCCAGCCACTCTAAACCCAGTTCCACCACTCAGTGGTTTCGATAAAGGGCTGAGGGAGCAACCAGGGGTCCCCAGTGGTGGCTGTCAGGTGGTCCTGGAGTGGGTGGGCAGTAGTCATCTGGCTGGCACCCGGCCGTCTGTGGCCCATGAGCACGTCTGTTGTCTCTCTGGATGAGTCCAGGCTGCTGGCCTGGGGCTGATCCCTGTGCCTCTACCCTCCCCAGGCGCAGCGCTGGCGCAGCGAGAACTTCGAGAGGCCTGTGGACCTGGAGGGCTCTGGGGATGACGACTCCTTTCCCGACGATGAGCTGGATGACCTCTACTCGGGGTCGGGCTCAGGCTGTAAGTACCCGCACCCTGTCCCTGCCTGTGGGCAGCGACTAGTCTGCATGCAGCCCCTGCCCCGAGGAGCCCTCAGGCTCGCTTCAGCGAGGCAGGGGGTTGTTGCGTGGCAGTCAGGCAGGGCATCTCGGGGACCCCACAGACAAGAAGGGCAAGACATCCTCCCAGGTGTGGAACCAGGCCTGGGTGGCCAGAGCCTGGGACCCCCAGTTCCCCAGGGTCCCCTGTCTCTGCGTCTTGGCGGGTACTGCTTGGCTCTCTACCCTCTGGCCTCTGTCGGGAAAGGCAGACGCCCCTCAGTACCCCAGCAGAACTTAGCAGCCCCCTCTGAGCGGCAAAGGCACAGCCTCAGCGGAGATTATTGATTGGCCCAGCTTGGGTCAGCTGGTCCCCTCCAGTCCAGTCAGCTGTGGCCAAGGGTAGGGCAACACTCACCCACCCCAACCTGCATCCCATGACAGCCGGTAGGCAGCGCAGCCCCGCACACACCAGCACACACCCAGCTGCCTCACCTCATCTGTTCCCGGGAAAGTCGGGCAAAGAGAGGGGTTGGGAGCCCCCTGCCCTTTGATGGCCGTTGCTTACCAGGGATCCTCCTGCCCCTCACAACCACCCAGCTCCCTAGCTCTCTCCCTCTCCCCCACCCCCTCAGACTTCGAGCAGGAGTCGGGCATTGAGACAGCCATGCGGTTCAGCCCGGATGTGGCCCTGGCAGTGCCTACCACGCCTGCTGTACTGCCCACCACGGACATCCAGCCTGTGGGCACTCCATTTGAAGAGCTCCCCTCTGAGCACCCCACCCCGGAGCCAGCCACCAGCCCCCTGCTGGTGACAGACTTCCCTGAAGAGCCCAGCCAGAGAGCCACCACCATCGCCACTACCATGGCCACTACTACTGCCACGACCACAGGGGCCATGACCACAGGTGCCCCGACTGTGGCCACAGTGCCTGCCACAGTGGTCACTGCCACCCTTAGCACTCCTGCAGCACCCCCTTCCACGGCCACCACTGCCATCCTAAGGACCACCGGCATACAGAGGCTTCTGCCTCTTCCACTGACCACGGCAGCCACAGCCCGGGCCACCACCCCCGCGGCACCCTCCCCTCCCACCACAGTGGCTGTCTTGGACACCGAAGCCCCCACGCCCAGGCTGGTCAGCACAGCTACCTCCCGGCCAAGAGCTCTTCCCAAGCCGGCTGCGACGCAGGAGCCTGACACCCCTGAGAGGGGTACCCTGCCCCTGGGGACCACTGCCCCTGGACCCACGGAGGTGGCTCAGGTGAGGGTGTGGGGAGGGGCAGGGAGGGAGGGAAACGAGGGAGGCCCAGGGGCTGGGGGTATGGAGCAGGGCAGGGGTGAGGACCAGGAGGTTCTAGAGATGAGCCAGACAGGGGTGGGGGCGAGAGGGGATGTGGCCAGAGGAGCAAGCCTGGGTGTGAGTCACAGGGTGGGGACAGAGATCGAGATGGGTGGGGAGGGAAGAGGGATAGAAAGGCAGGGCTGGGGTGGTTGGGTCTTAATGTCAGGACAGGACATCGTGGGGAAGCGATTGGGTGAATGTGGGCGTTGGTGATGGGGAGGGGCCCGGGCCTGCGTGTTCTTGTTAAGAGCATGGACTCAGAATCCTGGCAGCTGGATTTGAATCCTTCTGCCGCCACTTCCTAGCCGTGTGACTTCAGGTCGGTCACTGATCCTTTCTATGCCTCCATTTCCTTACCTGTGAAAAGGAGAAAATAATAGGTTGTGTACCATAGTGTCATGAGAATTACGTTTCCTGACCTATCCCAAGTGCTTAGAACAGTGACTGGCGATAGTAAAAATCCCAACGCTCAGCTGTTGTTATTGGTGTCATTGTTGTCATCCCTGTTGTTATTACTATTGGTCTGAGGGTAATTAGGAGCGGGGTGTATGAGAAGACTACTTTGGCTCCCCTGTGGTGCGCCGCCTGGGTGCTGCTCCGTGCCCAGCACTTTACGTGCATCGTCTACGGCCCTCACATAAGCCTCGGCACTGTGGTCATCTCATTTTACAGATGAGGCCCCTGGTGCACAGGGAGGTGAAGCCACTTCCCAAGGCTTCAGAACAGTCATGGCCGTCAGGAGTTGAACCCAGGCAGTTGGCGCTGCCAGAGGCCGAGGCAGTCTTGTAGGGCTAGGGCGTGTGTGTGTGTTTGGGATATTGTGGAAGGGGGGCGTGCCCAGGATGCGGATCGAAGGGAAGAGGATGAAGATGTCAGCAGTACTGGGGACAAATGGGTCTCAGGAATGGGAGCGGTGGTCTGGCCCCTGCTGGGTGCACCAGGCAAGGAGGGGAGGTGGTAACGTTGACTGGGGTATCAGAGCCCTTGGCAGCTGGCCTCGTTGGGGAGGCCCTCAGGTCTCGGAGCTGCCTGCGGGGTAGTGTCAGTCCCTCTGACTCCCCAGCCAGCCCTGGCAGGACATGGGCCCTTCCCTTGGCTCCTCAAGCAGCTGGGGCAGCCTGGTGTTGTCACAGAGACTTGGCCAAGCAGGAAGAGGACACAATGACAGGGCAGGGAGCCCAGGTCGCTGGTGCAGTCTCTTCTCAGCCGGGACTCTAGGCCCACCCTTTCCATGCCCACCTGTGAAGTAGCCACACCCCTACCCTGAGGGCTCCTACAGCTCTGGTCCTGCCTCCTTGTGGCACGAGTGCAGTTGGGATTTGCAGTCACTGGGCTGGTTCCAGGGACTCCTGCCCCCACGGCGCAGAGTGGGCACATTGCACTCTGCCCGTTGTGCTCTTGGACAGGCCTCCAGGCTCCGAGACTCATCTCTGCCTCAGGCGTGAGGGCCGGGCCAGGCCCAATGCCATAACAGCTGCACCCAGCTGGGCCTCTGACAGGAATCCCCTGAGGATTGTTACTAAGGCAGCGGGAAGGGATGTGATGGGTACAGGATGTGGCCAGAGTGGGAACAGAGGCAGCGTAGTAGAATGGTTAGAAACACAGACTCTGGAGTCAGATAGATCTGGATTTTAGTTCTGCTTCTACCACTTACTAGCTGTGCATCCTTGGGCAGGTCTCATATCTTCTGAGCCTACTTCTGCTCTGTAATTTAGGGGTGATGCTACCTCCTTCATGGGGATGATGCTTAGCACAGTGTCTGGCACATAGTGCTTAGTAAGTGTTAGTGCCCCTGGGGTGGTGGGATGGTGGTAGTGGGCTTGTGTGTGTGTGCTGCTTCCCAGTGCCAGGGGGTGCTGGGCTCTGACTCTTGAGTTCATGCCACACTCTCTGCAGACCCCAACTCCGGAGTCCTTCCTGACGACGATCCAGGATGAGCCCGAGGTGCCAGTGAGCGGGGGGCCCAGTGGAGACTTTGAGCTGCCAGAAGAAGAGACCACACAGCCAGACACAGCCAATGAGGTGGTGGCCATAGGAGGGGCTGCAGCCAAGCCGTCACCTCCACCCGGGACGCTGCCCAAGGGTGCCCGCCCAGGCCCTGGTCTCCTGGACAATGCCATTGACTCGGGCAGCTCAGCTGCTCAGCTGCCACAGAAGAGTATCCTGGAGCGGAAGGAGGTGCTTGTAGGTAAGGCCTGGGTCTGGGCCACACGGAGACAGGGGGAGCCCAGAGTGAGGCGGCTGGCTGGGCCTCAGAGGGGGGTCAGGGTGCGGCTTTCCTAGGAGCCAGCTAGGAAGGAGCAGCTGGGGACTCGACCCCAAGGACCTACCCTCTGGTTCCTCCTCTGCCCTTTCCCCTTCCCAAAGTGTGACGCTGCTTCATCTCCATCTCCAGCACTTTCCTCTGTGCCCTCTGACCCTTCCTTGGGCTCTGACTTTGACCCCTGCTTTCCTGGGCCACGCCAACCCCCAGGACTGCACTTCCTGGATACTAATCTCTGATCCATCCTTTAGCTTGACCTCCCCGACCCTTGACCCCAGTCCCTGTGGACCTGCTCTGCCCACATCTCCTAAAGAGGCTCTGGACTCTTGGTCCAAATCCTGTCTCCCCACTTAGGAACAGTGTGACCTCAGGCAAGGAACTTCACCTCTCCAGGCTTCCTCCTCTTCATCTGTAGAATGGGCATAGTCGTTTTGCACTTAATCAGTTCTAAGTTGCACATCTGTTTATATGTTAACTCTTCTGTAATTGGGACATGTCATAGTTTAGTTGGTGGAGTTTTTTCTTTCCTAGTAATTATAAAATACTGGAGCATCTTACAACTGATGGCATCTAAAATTTGACAAAGACCGTGTCACCTCCCTTATAGGGTTGGTGTGAGGATTCAGTGAGCTGGAGTGTGTTAGGTGATCAGAACAGAGCCAGTGAGGGCCTGTTAATGGTAGCCAGTGCTGGTGGTAGTGGTACTGACTCTAACATAGATTCAGGACTCCCAGCCTGCTCTTTATCCCGGCCCCCAAGCCCCAGAGCCCTCTGCCCTGGTTCCACCCTGCCTCTCGGCCCTGACCTCTGCCCTCTTCCTCCACAGCTGTCATTGTGGGCGGGGTGGTGGGCGCCCTCTTCGCCGCCTTCTTGGTCACACTGCTCATCTACCGCATGAAGAAGAAGGACGAGGGAAGCTACACGCTGGAGGAGCCCAAGCAGGCGAGCGTCACGTACCAGAAGCCTGACAAGCAGGAGGAGTTCTATGCCTAGCGGAGCCACAGTGCCTCCCTGCAGCCTCAACATTGCCCTCTGTCCAGTCCCCAGCCTGGCCCCACCAGCCCAGGCCTGGGACTGGGTCTGGGAGAGAGCCTGGCCCCAGCTCTTCTCTGTCCTCCCTCCCAATGCCTGCCCAGGCTGACACAGATCTTCCTCGAGGAACAAGGGGTGCTGCCGGCTGCCCTAGACTGTGCCCTTATGAGCTCATCTCTTGTCTCCTCCACACCAGCCTGGGGCTTCAGGACCTCATGTCAGATGGATAGGAGGAAGAAAGCTCCTGATTGGCTGGTGGAAGAAAGTATGGGGCTTGAGATGGGCCTCAGCCCCAACCTGGCCCTTTTTGGGGCAGAGGGGCACTCAGGCTGGTTTCCAGGACAAACGTTTGGGAAACTCAGCCCTTGAAATCATCTAGACACTGCAACCTCTCACTCCTGTCCCAGGGCCTCTCTCTGCCTGGGTGAGAGGATGTCCCTTGTTGCCAGCCTGTTTTGTCCTGGCCTCTCTGGGGTTGTTGAATAATTCTCCCTCTCCCCCGCCAAGTGCACACGTGCCCCAGGCTTCACCTCTTTCTGCATCTTCCTCTGAGGAAACAGCTTCCTGAGAGTGCTAGGGTAGCCACTGTTGAGAAGGGGCTGTTCTAATGTCCCTCCTATGAGGGGACTCTGCACAGACACCATTGCCCACACTGTCACACATATAGTCACAGTCATACACAACAGAAAAGCATAAAATGACAAAATCATACACAATCCCGACCACTCAGCCAGTCAAGACGTAACACAAACACACATTCTTCCAAAGATGATTATCCTCGTTTATTGCCTACACCCCTGGACACTTACTACAATGCAAGTCAGTAGTCATGGTCATCTCATAGTGGTGACTGTGTAGCCTCTCTCCACCCCCAGTACACACACACTCCGGTACCACACATGTTGTCCCCAGCTTTCAGGCTCACTGGGAGGATGGAATCAAGCCAGAACAATCAGCCCATATTGGGTCACCCTGAGTTGCCCCGTCACAATTAGTCCCATGCCATGGCACCCACACCAACCACATAGCCACTAACCCTGCCCTGTGTCACACACAATCCCATGTGGATGCACCCCACAGGACCCCATTCTCGACACTGTAGGAAAGCAGGTGGGCCCTTGCTTTTCCTGGAGTAAAGTGTGGGGCCACAAGCCCTCTCAGGGCAGTGCACATTGGGTGGGCCTGGCCACACCCCTGCCTGCTTCCCTCCCCTCTGTAGCTCACAAAAGGGGAGGCTCAGAGCCAGCCCCCACCAGCGGGGAGCCTGGGGCCTCTCTGAGCCTGGGGAAAGAAGAGGTTGGTTCCTGAAATTTGGCTCCAGGCTGTGGAGGGTGTTTGGGCCTCCCAGGACCAAAGGCCCTGTGTGGGGAGGGGGCATGTGGTCAGGCTTCTAGTGTCCCTGTGTCCCCTTCCTGCTCTGAGCTAGGGGGCTGACTCTGCCTCCCAGGACACAAGTCCCCAAAGTGCCTGTGAGGGTGGGCCCTTTGCCCATGCCCTCTGCACCCTCTGCCTGGCCAGGCCAACTTCAGCACCCCCCCACCCTGGGGCCCACCCTGTGGACAGCTACCCACCATTTGGCCAAACAACTCTGGTAGTTCTGGCTGCAGCTGGAGGGGTCCGAGCAGGGTTTGAGGGATTAAACCAGGTGACAGTGGGGGAGGTGTCACTGGCCCAGCCTTCCCCTCCTTTGTTACCTTGGCAAGTGGGGCCATTTCCATAGATACTTTAAATATGGGGCCACAGATCTCCTTTTGGGGAGGGTGTGCTTGGCAGGGCTCTTGAAGCCAAAGGGATGTGGTGTGAGTTGTGATTGGCTGGTGCTCACACCCACCCCTCAACCGCAGCCCAGATTCAAGTCAGGAAGGCAGGTTTTATTTCTGTTCACTTTTCAAGAGTCCTTGGCAGTGGGCTTCCGCAGGGTGGGAGTGGGGGTGCTGAGAAAGTGAGGGCCAGGTTTTGGGGGGCTGTCCCACAAACTAGGAGTCCTACTTCCAGGCTGGGCTCCATCTTCCAGACCCAAAGCTCCCCTTGGCAGTGCCTGGAGCCTTGCGAGGAAGCCAGCTGGTCCCACCTTGGAGGATGGGCATGAGTTGGGGGGCATCCCGGGCCCCGAGATGTGCAGGGGGGTGCTCGGCCTCAGTCATCCCTGGGGAGCAGGGTACAGCGGCTCTGGTGAGGAGGCCTGGGCAGGCCGAGGCTGAGAAACCAGGGAGGTGGAGAAGAGAGGGTCTGGGCTCCTGGCCACAGGGGATGCTGGCACTGGGGTGGGAGACCTAGCAGTAGGTGCAGCGTCTGCACAGGGCTAGAGCCTGGGGTGGGGTGGCCCCAGCAGACTGACTCCTCCCAGCCTCGGGCTGGCTTCTTGCTTGGGGCTTGGGGCTTAGCCTCCTGCCACTGGCCTCTCTTCTCTGCATCCTTAGCATTTGAGGGAAGAGGCCGAGGGCCTTGTTCATGGAGCTCTGGACCCAAGGCTTTATCCAGGCTGTATCTTCATGAAGTTTAACAGTCTGACTAGCCCAAATCCAATTCGGCCAGCCTGGCTGGGGCAAGGCAATCTGAGAGAGAGTTGGGCTAAAAGGACAGGCTGGCTCTTACCCCCTCCTGGTCCCCTGCATGTGGTGGGATGTGTGCAGGGTCTGCGCAGATGGGTCCGCACATACCCCAGTGCTCCTCGGGAGGGTATGCTGTGGGCCCTGGCATCTTCTGGAAGCACGACGAATTCCAAATGAGAGGGAGCTTATGTGGCTTGAGGACCTCCCCGGGGCCTTGGCTGCCAGAGAGCACGTGGCAGGCTGAGGCCCAGAGAGTTGGGGGATAGGCCTACCCCTTGGCTGGGGTGTCTAGAGTCCAGGCTCTGTCTCCAGGGGTGCAGATGGGGATCTTGCCTGAAAGGCTGGTCCCTTTAGTTGCTGGAGGAATATGGGTGGCAGCCAGGGTGGGGCTGGGCAGGCCTGCAGGCAGGGCTTAGGGTGCTTAGGCCAGACCCCCTGGGGGTGGCCAAGCCACCTGTCAGGCCTCCAGGTGGGGCCGTTGGGCACAGGGAGCAGACCCATCTTGGCCTCACAGGGCAGGAGTAGCTTCTTCCTCGTCCTCCTGGATCCCTTCTCCTGACAGCCACAACCCTGGACTTGCCTCCCCAGGCCTCCTGCCTGTAAATAGAAGCCCACAGACTGTGTACAGATTTAGAGACGTCAAGACTGGGCCCCGGGAGTCGCCATCTGAGGGCCAATGGCCCCAGCATCCCCCAGGTGCCCGCCAGACGCCTCAGTGCATCTGGCCTCAGCGTGGTGAGTGCATGTACATATTTCTCGTAGGCAGCGTGGCTCCAGAGAGCCCCTGAAGACAGTGTCCCCCCTCTGGTGAGTCCTCTCCTGTACAGAGCCCTCCGAGAACCGGCCTGGGGCGGTGGGAGTCTGTCCTTCCCTCCTCCCAGGCCTCCCTGCCCTTTCCCTCCCCCTAACCTGTTTGTTAACCCTACCTGTCCTGAGTTCACGGCCAAAACTTTAAATAAGGAAAAGCGGAGGAAAATGACAGTGGGGGAGAGACCGCGGCGCCTGCCCCGTGCTGGGTGCTCGGCTGTCCCGGCCTTGAGAAGGAACTGGGTTTTTTGGTTTTGTCGTTTTTTGTTTGTTTTTTTAACATTTCCTGTGCTGTGCCCATTTATAAGAGGAAATAAAATGAAGCTGAAATGATGTGCTGTGGCCAGCGTGTGAGATAAATACAGCCATGTGGGGAGGCGCAGCCTGTGGTCCCACCTTGGGCCCCAGCCACCTTCCCCTTTTCAAAGAACCGCACAGGGAAAGTCGACACCAGCCCCTCAGGGAGCCATTGCGGTAACCACTGCTGCTGGTTGAGAGTGTTTGGGAAACCACGGAGCTGGCTGTGGTAAGGCCAGGATGGGGCCGTGGTTGGGTGGGGCCAGGCGGTGGTGGGAGGGGGCCTGTGGTTCACCCCCAGGGGAAGAACTCTGGTCTTAAGCCACAAAGAGAGAATCTTGGGACCACAGGAGATCAGAATCAGACTGGCTGAGACCCAGTGGCTTTGAGGGCTGACAGGCCTGTTTGCACGTCCAGGTGTTGACATCTCCTAGCGCTGACTCTGGACAAGCCACGAGGCCTCTCTGAGCCTCAGTTTCCCCACCTGTCAAATGGGATAACATCCCCTACGTGGGACGTGGTGAGGATGGTGTGAGGAAAAACACTTAGCACAGTGCCTGGTGCAGTTGACACAGCTCACAGGGTCCTTGATGATGGTGTCGGAACAGAATAGAACTATGGGATGGGAGAGGTTTGATGGCCCGGGATCACAGGTCACAGAGCTGGAGAGGCCTCAGAGCCAACCCTGGACCCTTCCTTGGTGTAGAAATCCCTTTCCGCGGCCTTCATTTGGCACACTCCTGTGCCAGGGAGCTGCGTGCATCCGGAGGGCCAGGGGCCACTGCCTGTTTTGAAGTCCTTCCTGACTGCAGCTGAAACCTGTCTCTCCAGAGCTGCCCATCTCTGGTGCTTATGCTGTGCTGGGGGCACGCGGGGTTGTTCTGCCCCTGCAGTGGGACAGCCTTTAGGCATGGATGTCGTGGTCACAGACTCTCCTCCAAGGGAAACCTCTCATGTCCCACAAATATTCCTTCTAGAAATTTCTTCCTCTTAAAATGTGGTACTCACACAGGGTCACGATGGTCCTGGGGCAGGTTGGAGCCTAAGGCCTGTGGACTTGCTGCATGATCCTACCCAGCCCTCCCTCCTTCCTTCCAATAAAGTTTCTTGAGTGTCCACTCTGTGCCTGGCCCTGTGCTTGGAACTGGGAGAGGGGGGTCACCAGGACAGACGCAGCCCCTATCTGCAGAGCACTGATGGTCTATTGAAGTGATAGACAATAACTAGTTTCCTGGCTGTTATGACACTGGTCTTGGGGGGGGTCTTTCTTCCTCAGCCGCCACCTCCAAACTCCGCCCCCAGGGGTCCCCTTACCACTAGGCAGCCCAGGGACAGAGCCCTGAGGCCTGGGGCCCCAACTGTGGGACCGCAGACAGCTTGACACCTGGGAGCCTCGATCTGCACAGCTATAAAATGGGGTGAAGTGGCCAGACCTGCCACTGGGCGATCCTGACGGAGGAGTAGGTCATAGTTAGAAGCCTGCTGTGACGTGAGGGGTTAGTTTACCAAGATTCAAAGCCAACCGCACATGGCTGTTCGCCCAGGAAGCTTTCAGAACGTCATCCTATCACCTTCTCTCTCTCTCTTTTTTTTTTTTTTTGAGACAGGGTCTCACTCTGTCGCCTGGGCTAGAGTGCAGTGGACTCGTCGTAGCTCATTGCAGTCTCAAAATCCTGGGCTCAAGGGATCCTCCGGCCCTGGCCTCCCAAAGTGCTGGGACTACAGGCGTGCGCCACCGCGCCCCGCCTCACTTTCTCTCTTGAGTCCTAGTGCTGTGATTTTGTTCTCAGCTCGGAAGAGTAGAAAGAGACTTGGGCTGGGGCAGACTCGGCTGTGTGTGCTTGGGCATATTATTCCCCCCTCTGAGCCTCAGTTTCCTCAAATGCAAATGGCATGATAAGGTGGATGTTTGGGGGCTACTGTGAGGACTCACTGAGATAATATATGGAAAGCAGCTAGCGTCACGTTTGGCATAGGTGGCCATTGGCAGCTGGATTTAATTCCTCTTTTGCAGTGTCCACTTTTTACCAGGCAAACCTTTATTCAAACCCCAGCTCTGCCACTGACTAGCTGTGTGGCCTTGGGTGAGTTATTCAAACTCTCAGCGCTCAGTTTCCTCACCTGTAAAATGGGGACAGTGATAGTACCTGCCTCACCCACCGTGGCCGGCGTAGAGTAGGAGCTGTGTAAATGTGGGCAATTATTGCTGTTGTTGCTGTCACTATTATTGTCATTATGATTTGCAGGCCCAGCGTGCTGTTTCGAATGAATAAATGACACTGGATCTGGGTAGAAATTAGACTATCAGTGTCAGCTCTATGTGAACAGTGACTTAGGCTTAGCCTTGTGAGAGCCGAGGCTGGTGCCTGAAAACCATACATTTGGGCCACACAGATAGGCTGGGCACTGCTGGGAGTTGGAGCATTTCCCTCTGGGTCCCTTCGCCCAGGGGCTGAGCAAGAAAATGGAAGGGGACAGAGGAAGAATAGCTGATTGTTTCCTGCAGCCCAAGAGGTCACAGCTGCCGGTCCAAGCTGCCCTGAGAACAGAGTGTGCTCAGCTTCCTGCCGCCCACCCTGTCTCTGCCGGCCTGAGGGTGGGCTGGGGCAGACCCGGGATCCAGGTTTATCACTGCCACAGCTGCCAGTCTCGTCCCCACTGTGCAGGGAAGGAGGCTGGGCCTGGTGCGGGGACAGAGGTATTGGCGCCGGAGAGCGGACAGCAACAGGGACAGGGGAGACGCTGTGCCCGGTGCCCCGAGAGAGCGCTTCTCACCTTAGCTCATTTCAGCCCCGCACAGGTCTGGCCTCCTGGCCTGTTTTTACACATGAAGAAACTGAGGCTCAAAGAGCAGAAACCCAAGGCCCTGGAAAAATGGGATTCAAGCTGGGTCTGCCTGAACTCCTGGTTCCCTCCCGTCCCCGCTGGGGTCCCCCCACCCTACCGTCAGCTGGCTGTGTGAGTGTGGGCTTCTCCGAACCCCAACTGTATCATCAGAACAACAGAGGCACTCGGGCATTGCTGAAAGGTCAGAAGATGTATTAACACAGGGCATCTGTTGGGTGCTTCCCATCGTCAGTGCTCATTCATAGATATTAGCTCGTTTAATTCTTGGGGACAATTATTACCCCCATTTTACAGATAAAGACGTTGATCCTGCCTGCAAAATCCACACCATGGGACAGACACTCTATAGGGCAAATTTCTTTAATAAACAAATTCTGAGGAAGAAGAAAAGAGACAGGGATGAAGAATGTGTACCTAAGCTTAAAAGACAGGTGAACTCGTCAGTGTGGGACCTGATTCGGATCCTGATTCAAACAAATTATATTTTTAAAATGTCAGATATGAGGCAAGTGGAAATCTGAACACCGAGAATATCTGTTACTAAGGAATCATTGTCGATGCTCTCAGATGTGATAAGAGCCCTGAAGTTATGTTTTTGTAGAAAAGAGTCTTTATCTTTTAGAGATACAAACTGAAGCATCCGCAGGCGCGGTGACAGGATGTCCGGGAGTGGCTTCGGAATCGCATGGGGAGGAATGAGCGAGGGAACACAGGACGTCAGTGGGCTTGACTTGAGAATTGTAGAAGCTGAGTAATGGGCGCATAGGGGCTTCATTATATTATTCTGTCTCTCTAAGTTTATATTTTAAATTCTCCACAATAAAGTATTATAAAACAAAAGAAATTGATTCCCAGAGGGGCACGGGAGCTACCTGAGGTTGCACCCCCAGGAAATGCAGAGCTGGGTCCTCTGGCTCCAAGTCCGGGGCCCTTGCCACTCCCCCAGCCCCTGCCCCTACTGTGAGCTCCTGAAATACCATCTCTTCCTTGGCTTTATGTCATCCGCTTCCACATGGTCAGCACCTTCATGGACCTTTTCTGTCCCCCACGCCCGTTATGAAAAGTGACTCTCATGAATGGCTCTGCTGAAACAATTCACATGAAATCGTAATGACCGACGTGGCTTCAGGTATTCCCCTCCTCCAGAGGTGTTTGCCTTTGGCCAGAGAGAGTGACAAAAGTGGCTCTTGCCGAGTGAGCGGTGTGTTACAGCTCCCAGGGAAGCCTTGACCTTGCTTGCCATTTGCATCGGTCCTGGGACATGGGCTACTTAGGATCACTCCTCCCACTTTGAAGGACGTTGGGTTTGTTCATCACCCGCCAGCAACCCCCCCATTTTCAAGGCTCTGGCCGAGTCTAGACCTTACCTTGTCTTGCTGGAAATATTGAAATTGACTCTTCCCAGCCACGGCGTGCTGCAAGGAAAGAGCGTGGGTTTGGGGCATCCCAGCTGTTGGTTCTCCATCAGCTGCAGCAAGTTCTTCCTGGGCCGTCCTGGGGAAGCTGCCTCAACCCCTGAGCCTTGGCTTCCTCCTCTGTTATCATGGGCATGGTGACAACTACTGCAGAGAAGATTTGTAGGGACCCAAAGAGCAAGCAGATCTAAGTGTCCAACCCAATGACTGTGACAACAGGTGCACAACACTAACAACAAAGATATGTATAATACGGTCTTGCGTCGCTTAACAATGGGGATACATTCTGAGAAATGTGTCTTTAGGCAATTTTGTCATGTGAATGTCATAGAGTGTACTCACACAAACCTAGATGGTTGCTCCTAGGCTACAAACCTATACAGCACGTTACTGTACTGAATACTGCAGGCAATTGTAACACAATGGTAAATATTTGTGTATCTAACGTATCTAAACATAGAAAAGGTACAGTAAAAACATGTTATAAAAGATAAAATATGGCACACCTGTATAGGACACTTACTGTGTATGGAGCTTGCAGGACTGGAAGTTGCTGTGGCTGAGTCAGTGAGTGGGTGGTGAGTGAATGTGAAGGCCTAGGACGTTCCTGAACACTGCTGTAGACTTTATAAACACTGTACACTTAGGCTGTACTACATTTATAAAAAACATTTTTTTCAGCAGTGCCTTCTTCTGGAGTATCTTCTGAAGGACCTGCCAGAGACTGTTTTACAGTTAACTTTCTTCTTTTATAAGTAGAAGGAATATACTCTAAAATAAATGATAAAAAGTGTAGTAAATACATAAACCAGTAACATAGTTGTTTATCATTATCAAATATTATGTACTGTACATAATTGTATGTGCTGGACTTTTATACAACTGGCAGCACAGTAGGTTTGCTTACACCAGCATCACCACAAACATGTGACTAGTGCCTTGCACCACGACGTTATGACGGCAACGGTGTCACCAGGCGATAGGAATTTTTCAGCTCCATTATAATCTTATGGGACCCCCATCGTACACGTACTGTGTGGTTGACTCAAGTGTTACGTGACACGTGGCTGTAATAACAACATAAAACACATGTATGGACTTGTCATGTGCTGGGCATTTCTAAACAGGTTTTAATATGTGTGAGGTGTTTAGAACAGTGCCTGGCATAGGGTAAATCCATGCCATATGTAGTATTTAACAAATGCTACATGAGTGTTTATTAAATAAAATTATTTTACGTGTAGTAGCTTATTTACTCTTTACAAAAACCCCGAGAAATAGTAGGTCCTCGTTACTCTCATGTTTATGGATGAGGAAACTGAGGCACAGAGACTCCCAGAAGGCTGAGTATAGATGAGACAACTGTACAGTCAACCTTGACTTCCCCTCTACCCTTCTTCTCCTGGCAAACTCCTATGGGTCCTTCAAAGCCCTATTCCAACATTGCCCCCTCTGGGAACTCCCAGGCAGGGTTAGTCATTGGCCAGGATGAGCCCTGAGACCTGAGGAAGAGGGGGATGGAGGGAAGGGAGGGCCGGAGGGGGGCTGGCTGGGTGGGCGAGGTTGCAGTGAGAGAAAGCAGGGTGGAAGCAGAGTGAGGCCCAAGAGAGGGATGCGGGCCTTCGGGCCAGCCCTGAGTTGGCTGTTGGGAAGGGCGTGAGGGGAAGTCCTCGCTCCTTCTTCCGACACAGGCGCTCTGCCTCGCGCCCTGTCCTTCAAGTCCGGCTCAGCTTCCAGCTCTCTCGAGGCTGGCCTGTGCTGTGCGAGTGCGGAGCTCCACTCCGGGGCCAACTGCCCCAGTTGAGTCCTGGTTCTGCTACTTACTGGCAAGGCGATTTCAGGCCAGTTATTTGACCTCTTGTGCCGGGCTTCTTCTGGAAATATAATGGGCATAATCATAGTTCCCATCTCACAGAGTCGTCATGGGGTTTAATTAAGTTAATACGAAGTACATGGGAAGTGCTCAGTAAATACTGCCTTGGATGATCCGAATCTTCCTGGAGTACCGCATTTCAGGTGCTCTCTTTTCTCTGAATTCCCGTCATGCTTAAGTCTAAACCGCGCAATTCAACCCAACAGTAACGAACATGACAATGAACTTGTATGGGGTATTTAATACTATCGGCCAGGCGCTATACCTGGCCCTTTTTATGCAGTGTTCCATTTAGATGTCGTAATAACCCCATGAGGAAGATATTATTAATATACCCATTTTATAGATGAGAAAAAAGAGATCTCTTTGAAATGTGAAAAATGTGACTAAAATGACATAGCTAGTACATGGTGGAACGAGGACTTGGACCAGGCAATCTGACCTGGAGCCCATGGGATTTGTTTTCGTTTGTTAGTCATTCACCCAGTATTGACAAATGCCTACTGGGACTAGGCACCGTGCTAGGTGCTAGGGGTTTGGAAATAAAAGACACACAGCCTTGCCCTCAGGGAACTCACAGCCAGGTGTGGGGAACATAGACATGGAATCAGACACCTGAGAATGTTGGTAACATTGAAGGAAAGGGCTGTGCCTTATGTCTGCATTGATCTGCTAGAGGCTGTGTTTTTTTAATCGTAGTCTAACAACTATTGGGCATATGGTCTACACAACAAATAATGTTCTCTCTTCCCAAAGATAAAACAGACAGGCTTCTAGAGTGCAAAGTGATACAGAAAGCACAGCTTTGACATTATTTTTAGGCTTCCAAGTAAATCTGAAGTTGTCAAATACAGCATTACTGACATTGTAATCAATCCGTTACAATTCTTAGAAAGCGCCTGCACTTCTGCTAACCACCACTCCTGTCCTAACAGGCCCACACAAATTTAGCTAATTTCTGTTTGACGTGAGGAATGCATGGTAATTCAGGATTCAATATGTGAGGTGATATAGAGGCATGGACAAAGTCTCTTGGAGTACACAGGAGGTTATAATTAACTTTGGGGCTTCCTGGAAGAGGAAATATTTGATTTGAGTTTTGAAGGCTATGTAAGAGTTCTCTGAAAAGAGGAGGGGCAAAATACTCCCCAGATGAGGGGAGAAAAATGAGGAAAGCATCCTTGCATGCATGTTTGGGGAAGGATGGAAGTCAAGTGGGCCTGGAGCATTGGGTTCACGGAGGGGTGATGAGGTCAGGAGAGTGGCTGGGCCTGGGTCAGAGAGGGCCTTGAATATCATGCTGAATGGCTTGGAGTTTACCTTACAAGCAATTATTGGGGTGTGTGTATGTGTGTGTCCTGTGGAACTTTTTAGGGAGAGATATGGTCAGATTTGTGGTTTGTAAAAATGGCAGTCTGCAGGCAAATAGGTGAGAGGTTGGTGGCAGGGCCATCAGTTCCCCAACCAGACTATAAGACAAGCAATGTCTTTCCCTCTGGTATTTCCCATAACACCTAGCAGGGGTGGGGCATGCAGCTGGTGCTCAACAAATGCCTGCTGTATGAAATGTTTGCATGCCTCAGGGTCAGTGTATTTCAGTAGCACTTAGAGCCTGCCCCTCCCTGGCACTATCCACATCCACAGTACTAATGCACACTCAAAGGTTGCAACCCAAGTGGGCTCCCTGGAGGCAGCTTAGGGTTCATGTGTGTGTGTGTGTGTGTGTGTGTGTGTGTGTGTGTAGAGTGAGGTGGGAGAGGGGACCCTCAGTGTATGTGTCTTTGGACTGAGGCAAGGTCCCAGCGGCTCCAGTCTCAGGTGGGCTTCCCGGGTGCCCATGTTGTCTGGAAGGCAGATCCCATGGCACCCGGCCAGGCCTTAGTGTATGGATTTGAGACAGGAATTGAAGACCGACAGAAACCATGGGCCCTGAGTTGGAAACAGGTTCGAATACCACGTTTGAGAGTCTAGATCTATAGAAAGAGAGTGACAAGGTCACATTTGTGTTCCAGAAAGATCATTCTGGTGGCAGGGAGGACAGACAGGAGAGGAAAGGAGACACTGGCATCTGTGAGCCACACATTAGTATCCAACGGCATGCAACAGGACTCTGGAGAAACAGGAAGTTGGGGAGGGGAGGAGTAACCAGGGAGGTCTCCCTGAAGGAGGTGGCACTTGAGCTGACCCTTGGAGGATTCACAGAGGGAGAGGGTGTGCCAGGCAGGGGAACAGCTTGGGCAGAGGTAGAGCGGTTGGAACAGTTGGCAGCCATGAGAGAGTGGAGAGCCCCCGGCCGTTCTACTTTCCGCCCTCCCTACCTCCTTTCTGTGGGCCTTCTGGACAGGGAGGGGGCTGGCTGTGGGACTGAACTGCTGCATTTCTGGGTGTTTCTGGCTGAGGGAAGAGGGGGGTGGGTGCAGCGTCGAAAGGTCCTTGCATTGTGTGTGAGGCCTGGCCAGCGCAGCGGAGGCGGGTCCACAGAGCCCTTTGTCTGCAGAGTCACCCACCAAGCACTCTGGCAGTCCTCGCTGGCCTTGGACTCAAGGCCTTGTCATAGAGACAGGTTGTTCCACTTCGACTAGCCCTGATGTCATAACCGAGGGAGGGGTCAGGGCAGGGGGCAGACAGTGGTGGCCTTCAAGGCTGACACGGGCTGACAAATTACCTCTTGCCCTTGAGGCTCAGCGAATCACCATTCATTGACTCCTTTAACCCTGTGGTCTATAGACTGATAGAATCTTCCACTACCTGAGAATCCCAGACTAATGGAATCCTTCTAAGATCATGGAAACTTTCACAACAGACCCTGTGGGAATCATAGAGTTTTACAGAATAACAAAATCTTAAAAATCATAGACTCTCTTAATATATTCCTTCTAGGATTGTGGTGAGATTAAAATGAAATATTACACACATAGAATAGTCCTGGAACATTGTCAATGCTCCCTAGGTGTCAGATCTTGTGCCTGTTTTGAGGACACCCAGGCCCAGAGAGGTGATGTGACTTGCCCAGGGACACGCAGCTGGGTGGCGGCTGCACAGAATGTCAGTGGCTGAGGCCCTCTGAAGCCGACGCCCCTGTGGCCCAGCAGCTGGTCTGCACTGGGATTAAGGCCTCTGAGGCTCCTTGGCGGGGGAGGGGATAGGAGGCAGGAACAGCGGGCTGAGGGTCCTGGCTCTGTCCTTCAATCCCTGAAGATCTTGGGCAAGTCTTTAATTTCCATGGGCCTCCGTTCCTCCATTTTAAAGAGAGGAATAGTATTCCCCACCCTGCTTCCATCCCTGGGGAGTGCTATGGCAGGCTCTGAGGTCAGGCAGCCCTGACCGTGTCTTCCTAGGCAAATGGCATTACTTCTCTGAGCCCATTTCCTCACTGAGCTAGTGGAGAGAACCAGGCCCCAGAATCCCCATGGTATTGACTTGGGGAGCTAATCACTCCATGGATCAGTGACTCAGGGCCAGTCCCATAACCTTTAGGTGCCTCAGTTTCCTTAGCTGCAAAATGGACACAACAGGAACACCCATTTAGATTAAATGGGTTAATACAAGTGGGGCACTTAGAACAGTGCCCGGCAAGTGGCAAGCACACAATAAGTGCCCATGATCATTGATACAGCATAAGGCTTAATCAGCATGAGGGATTATTATTAATGGTCAGCAAAGACCTTGCAAAGCGCTGCACAATTGTGTGTGTGAGCACCTGTGAGTGAGCGCGAGCGTGTGTGTGCGTGCTCGAGTGTGTGCGATGGTGCTTATTAAAAGCAGAGCCTGCAGCCTGGAGTTGAGCTGTGTGCCCAGAATAGCTGCTTCTCCTGGCGGCCTCCCCGGGGACGGGAGTGTAATGAGTGTTTGCAGTGCCCCCCACCAGGCAGAGATGAGACTCGCTGCAGAGCCGGCATTGGAGCCAGGCAGTGGCTGGGAGCCCAGCGTTATTATATTAACGAGCATCAGGGTGATGATTACCATTAATGAGATTAGTCACCAGGGGGTCTCCCCCCTTGGCCAGGCTTGTGCCTACGGCAGGCAGACAGGCGGGCATTCTCTGCACCCACTCCTCTCCTCTCTGTATTGGGGGAAGGAGAGAGGATTCCCTGACGCCAGGCACAGTGCCAAGCTCCCTATGTCCTCATCTCACTGCATCGTTCTGAGCCCCTGGGATTAAGTATGCGTGCCCCCACTTTACAGATGAAGAAAACTGAGGCTCAGCAAAGCATCTACCTGACCCTGAAGCATAAGTATTTTCATTGGCCCCTTAATGTTATCTGCAAACATTTACAGTGGACCAAGCCCTGGCACTTTACGTGGATTAACCCTTTAATCTTCACAACCATCCCATGGGGGAAGGTACTCTTGTTATCTCCTTCCATGTGGGGAAATCAAGGCATAGAGTAGTTACATAACTTGCCTTCCAGCAAGCCCCCCTCTCCCCAGCAGTCTAGATGAAGGTATGGTTCCCAACCCTTTGTTATTCTCCATATATAGACTGTGACCAGGGCTCTGTGATCAGAGGCTTGTGGGTAGTTTTCTGCTTGTCCCTTGTCCCCACCGGCCCCTCAGTCAGGCCTCCCTCTGGGCACAGACTCTTGGTGCCACCTGCCATGCAGAGCTGAGGCTGTCACCTAGCCACTTATGCTGCAAATATTATCCTAGCCCTCCTCTGGACCAAAAGTGAACCCTTTTAGGTGCGCTCCAAGAAGTCAGGTTCTCATTTAACTTTGAATGAGAACTGTGTGTCCAGCACTGGACCAGGCTCTAGAGACACGATGATTAGAGACACAGACCCGTCCCTGTCTTCATGGAGCTTCCAGTCTCATGGACACGCCAGTGCATGGCATATCACTTGGTTACAGTTGCTCTGAGTGCTCCAGAGGGGGCACGGGGGCCTGCGTAATGGGAGACAGTGCTGTTGGAGTGGGGAGAGAGCCAGGGAAGGCCTCTCTCAGGAGGTGACATTTAAGATGAGACACAAAGGCTGAGCAGGAGCTAGAGGGTCCCAGAAGGGGAAGAGCATTTCCAGCAGAGGCAACAGCGTATGTGGAGGTGAGACCCCCAGGGGAGTCTTGCCTGCCTAATCAGTCCACCATTAACGCACAGGTGCCTCCCTAGGCTCAGAATCATTTATTCAATCAATAATCATTTATCAGTTAATTTAAATAGTTCATTTTCTCATTTGTTTGTCATTCAGTCATTCTGTATTTGCTGATGCCTACGCCATTTCAGGCTTGGTGTCGGGCAGGGGAATACAAAATTGAATCAGTTGCAGCCCCTGCCCTGGGGTTCCTTCCCAAATCTAGGGTGGGAGATGGACCCTTACACGCAGCACCGTGTGATCAGTGGACACTGAGACCCTTAATCAGGCTGGGGTGGTGGTGGTCAAGGAAGGCTTCCCAGAACTGGGGCCATCTGAGCTGAGTCTTTATAAGTGAACAGGCCCTCAGGAGCTAGAAAGGGGGAGGTGGGTGAAGGTGCACAGAGATGAAGGGCCCCAAATGCCAGGCTGTGGCAGAGCCTGTTGTCTGTGCGGTAATATCGGCCCTCCCTTCCTTCCACAGCAATAAGACATGGCTGCTCTGAAGAAAGACTACATTTCCCAGCCTCCTTTGCAACCGGGTGGGGCCATGAGACCAACGTGGCCCATAGGATGCAAGCAGAAGTCCTGCAGGCAGTTTCAGGGTTGTTCACTCAAAGGCTGGTGGCGTGCTCTCCCCTCTGCCTTTTCCCCTTGCCACTGGTGGGAAGGTGAACGTGTTGCATCTTTCACAACTGAATAAGGGCAACAGCTTGGGAATGATGAGCAAAAAGACAGAAGGAACCTGGGCTCCCCATACCCAGGAGCCCCAGCCACTGAATGGTTTATGTGTGAATTATTATATGAGGGATAAATAAACTTCTCTCTTCTTTAAGCCAGGGTTATTTTGGGTCTCTGCTTTAGAAGCTCAACCTATATCCTAGCTAATAGCCAGACTAAAGGCTATTATCTCCTAGGGCACAGAGAGCTGCGGGAGTTCTATGCGGACGGGAGTGACACTGTCAGATTTGCATTTTTGGAAGCTCTCTTTGGCTGCAGAGTACAGGATGGGTTGGAGGGGAGAGGCTGGAGACAGAGAGACCAGAAAGGGGGTTGATGTTTTGGGATGAGGCAGAGATACCCAGTCCTGACCCAGGACTGGCCTGTTCCCTCCAACCCTGCTAACAGAGGAGGACCGGGTTCCTCACCCAGGCCTGGAAGTCAGGCCTTGCCAGCTGTTCCACAGCTGCTGTCCCCACCCCCCTTTTCCCCCGCTTTACTTCCAGGGCTTCCTGCCTTGAATACAACCCAGAGGTGCCTCTCATGAAACCTGGCCTTCAGCTGCCATGGAGCCCCAGGACAGCCCCTTTGGGAGGGGGGTGTTGGCCATGCAGGGCTGAGGGCAGGAGTCAGGGGCACAGGAGGATGCACATGGTGGGGGGTGGGGAGTGAGGGGCAGGCGGGGCAGCGCCTATGGGGGGCAGGGTGGGAGATGGTGAAGGGGCAAGGTCAGACGGGAGGAACAGTGAGGAAGGGGACTGTGCTGGTCAGGTCTCCTCTAGTTGCAGGTGACAGAAACCCAGCCAGAACATGTGAAGAGGGGAACTCTTGGCTCTCATCTCTGGCAAGCACAGGATGGTGTCAGCTCAGGGGCACCTGGATCAGAGACTTGAGCAGTGTCTTTGGGACTGTCGTCCTCTGTCCTCTGCCTCTCTGGCTGTCAGGCTTGTCCTCTTCTATTCCAGGCGGCCCTTCTCTGTGCTGGGGGTGGGAGGCAGACATGGCCACAGACAGTCTGGAGTCACATCCTTTTAGTTTGGGAGGCAGGGGACCAAAAGCCTCTCTCCCAGCAGCCACATGCAGAATCCCAGGGGGCCTGGGATTGTGCCACCCACATGGAGTAAGGGAGGAGAAATTCCCCTAAGGCAGGAAGCATTTTCTGTTACCTGGAATAGCGACAGGGTTTCTGGGTGGTCCACAGCAGTCAGTGACAACTGCAGACATGGGGGAGGAGAGGCCACTGATGGCAGATGGCAGACAATGGCTGGAGATGGGGAGGGGTGAGGGGTATTTGAGGTGTGACCTTTTGGGGCCTCTCTCCCCCGTGGTGAGCACACTCCAAAATGCACCCCCCCATCCTGTCCTCCTCTCTCTGGACTCCTGGTATCTTATTTAATTGTTAGGAAAGAACACATTGAATCCATTCCTATGAGAGTGGATGGACTGAGAAATACCAGGCTCCTCTTTCTAAAGCACAGTGTCACTGCCTCTGGGAAGCCCTCCCTGATCTCACCCCAGTTTAGCAGGGCTGGTGGCTCCCTCCTCTGGGCCTATGCTCCTGCTATGGTCCTCTGTCCAGGCACATGTCACCCTGTGCTCCAGTGAGGGACCCACATATCTGTGTCCTCCTTGGCTGGAGCCTGTTGTGGCCCTTCTCTGCCTACTCTGTCGTCACCACCCTCCGGCCTCCACGGGCTTTGGTCCTGCCAACTCTTGGGAGTTTGCATGTGTTTCTGTGGATGTACTTGTGTGAAGGTATGCTTGTGTGTGTGTGTATGTGTGTGGTTATGGGTGCGTGCCTGTGTATATATCTGTGTCTATGTACATAGAAGGCTGTGATGTGTGGTATGTCTGTGACTGTAGACGTGTCTGGGTGTTTGAGTATCCATGTATGTGTGTCTGTCTGCCTGTGTGTCTGTGTGTCTGGGTGGGGTTTTTATCTGGGGATTTTGTGTGTTTGCCTCAGTACGACTGTGTGTATAGGATGGTCTGGGGCATCCCTCCCCTTTGGGACTTGGTAATCTTGAGGTGTGCACACATAAACACACACACAGACCCACACAGAGATACAGATCCACACACATGCGCGCGCACACACACACACACACACATGCTTGCCTCCTGTGGCCCTGAAAAGGGCTGGTCCTGGATGGGGCTTCCCTCCGGATGGCAGGCTGGGAGTTCTTGTCCCAGGCAGCCTGGCTGGGGCGGCTTCCTGGGGCTTCCCCTCCCGGATGGGAATGCTTTCCTGTGCCAAAGCAGCAGCTGAGAACCAGCCGTGCCCGAGACTTCCGTTTCCCTCCTGTGGCCACACCTCTGACAGCAGGACAGCAGGCTGGCCCCGTGGACCAACAGTTCTGGAAAACACAGAGGTACTGGGGCCTCACCCAGCTGTCTCCCCTCTCAGGCAGCACTCCACGAGCACCACCGCCTCCCAGTCAGGGCATCTTAGTAGCGGCATGGTAGGTACTTAGATTATTATACCCTGCGGGCCCTATGGCCAGGTGCTGTGGGGGAGTGAAGAAGGGAGATCGGCCCATCACTTATTAGGTGGATCCTGACATACCCCAGAAGGTTTATTCATTGCTAGGTCCCCAGTTCCTGGCACAGTGCCTGGCACATAGTAGATGCTCAATAAATGTATGTGGAACGAATTAATGAAAGATATTACTAGCTCTATTTTATAGACATGGAGACTGAGGATCAGAGAGGCCATTTGTTCCAAGTTGAACAGGAACCAAGTGACAGAGACAGGATTTGATCCTAGATAGGATTTGAACTGTCAGAGCATCCAGCCCCAGCGTGTCCCACCGTACGTCAGGTTTACTCCAACAGAACTGAGTAAACTGTGAGCTCATGGCCCGGGACCCTGGAGGCCGTCCATGCTCATCTTCACTACTTCTTCTAAGCCTCAGTCTCCTCATCTGTACAATGGCTTTGCTCATAGAATATGAGGTATGAAGTCACAAAATTAGTGATAGGAAATGTAACTTTCCTTTTTATCACTGACCTGGGTTTCTATTTTGAACCCTCATTTCATTGAGTGTAGCAGAAACATAACCTCAGTCATTTGGGGAACCGCTAGCTGGGAGCTGTGTATAGATTGGGGAGATTGGGCAGAGGAGCCTTTGTAGTGGCAGGTTCACGGGAGGGGACTTGCCCTCTCAGTTGTCTGGTCCCTGCTGGGAGGTGCTCTTTCCTGCCCGGACTTCGGGGCCAGCTCTCAGTCATGGCTATGTTGCCTCAAGTTCCTGTCCCCAATCCATATGGCCCTGGCTCTCTCTCAGCCCCTCCTGGGTGCACAGGGATTATTCTGGACCTGGGTATGTGCTCCAAGTCCACCTCCAGTGATTTCCTAGCATGTGTGACACCTTAGCAATTCTCCTAACCTCAGTTTTCTTATCTACAGAATGGGCATAATAACAGCACCTGCCTCACAGAGTTGCTCATCAGAATAAATAAATTAATCCACATCCAATGCTGAAAACAGCATCGGGCATATCATAACTGCCCAATAAATGTGATTTTAGCTATTACTGTCTTGGGAGGCTTGGCTCAGGATGGGGTAGGGGCAGGGCCCTCTGCTCTCAGGTCATCTCCAGCCCTGCCCCATCCTTCTAGCTAACGAGGACTGTCCTTGTGACAAGGCAGCACATGGGGAGTCTGCACACGTGCAGGGGTGGAGGCACCACATCAGGACCTCGGCCCAGCCACATCCGGGAAACATCGGCCCACATGCCCTTCATCTGCAGCCAAGTTCGTGAGAGCTTTCTCTCTGGAGACCTCCAGCCCCCTCTGCCACCCCACCCCGCACAGCCTGTGCTGCTCAAGGGGGTGTTTCTTTAGTACTTGCCTGACCCTGTCCCTGCCTGCTTCACCCCTTTCCCCGGAGCCCCGTCCCCTGCTGGGACCCATCCCGACGACACCTTAGTGTGGCCTTTAAGGCCCCTAACAGGCCCCACCTGACCTCCTACATCATCTCCTTCTGTCCTTTGCTCAGTGTCCCCTTCCTGTGGTTCCACTCGCTCGCTCCTTCTAGACCCCGTACCCAGACTGTCCTCTCCTCTGGCTAAAATGCAGCTGCACCTTGGAACCCAGCTGCATGGCTGAGCCCTGGGCCTGAAGTGCTGTGTGCAGCCAGGACCAGGCCAGCTCCGCAATGGGAGGCACATGGACAAATGTCAGGCAGACCCCCCACCCCACTGGAAAGATGCCTGGGGAACGCTGCAGGCAGGTGTGTGGGTCAGTGCGCTGGGCACAGGGGCTGCTGTTTGAAGGCAGGAAGCTATTGAGTTAAGAGCTCCAAGTCAGAGTCATTAGATTTGAGGACAGCTTCTTTCTAGCTGATGACCTCAAGCAAGTTACTTAACCTCTCTGAACCTGTTTTCTCCTTTGTAAAACAGGGTATGAACAGTTGCTACCTCACGAGACTGTCATAAGGACAGAATGACATGATATTTGTTTAGCACATAAACAGTTCCTGGCATACAGTAAGTGCTCAGTAGATATTGGCTCTTATTAGTGCAGCCTTTGGGAGCTTGAGGGTCACAACTCAGGGTTTCAGATGCAAAGGAGCTGGGCAGACAGTAGAAGCTGGTTGCTGTGATGGGAGAACCAAAGTGGGAGAACAGCCTGTACTGTGTGAGGACTTCCCATGAGTTTGACTCAGGGTTGGGCATTTTGTAAGAATTACTTATATTATCTGTACCACAACCCAGCAATGCAAGAATTATCTCGTGGCTCCTTTGTGGATCGAATTGTGTCCCCCCTCCCAAAAGACATGTTCATATCCTAATACCTGCTACGTGTGAATGTGGCTTTATTTGGAAATAGGGTCTTTGCAGATGTAATCAAGTTAAAATGAAGTCACATCAGATTAGAGTGGGCCCTAATTCAATGACCGATGTCCTTATAAGAAGAGGGAAATTTGGATACACACACATAGAGGGAAGACAAGGATGGAAGCAGAGACTAGAGTTATGCTGCCACAAGCCAAGGAACATCAAGGACTTCTGGCCCCCATCAGCAGCCAGGAGAGCAGAGAAGCATGGGCCAGATTCTCTCTCAGAGCCCCCGAGAAGGAACCAACCCTGCCAGCACCTTGATTTCACACTTTTGGCCTCCAGAACTGTGAGAGAATAAATATCTGTTTTCTTAAGCTACTGAGTTTGTGGTAATTTGTTTACAGCAGTCCTAGGGAACCAATTCGACCTCATTTTGTGGATGAGGAAATGCAAGCTCAGAGAGGTTAAGTCACCAGCCCAAGGCACACAGCTGGATTTGCCCCTGGGGCTGCCTTGCTCCAAAGCCTCTGATTCTAGCTAGTGGCATGTCAGACTGGCCACCTCGTTGTGTGGTTATTGGCACCCACGTTCCATGATGAGGCCACTGGTCTCTGTGTCCTCGTATTAAAGGCAGACAAATGGGTCCAGCAGGAGACCCCCAGCCTGGGAGGCAATGGTGGCTGAGAGTCACATCCTAGGTCATCAGGCCACTGAAGGGTCAAGCTCCAGGCTCTTTCAGTGTCTTGGGGGCCCTGAAGGAGAGTCCATTCGGCGCCGAGGATCCTGGATGAGGCTGGCCCATGTTTTCAGAAGACTCAGGTTCTAATCCCAGCCTTACCTGTCATCAGCCGTGTGACCCGTGGCCTGGGGCTGGGGACCTCACCTCCTTGGGTCACAGTTTCCTCACCTGGAAAATGGGCATGAGACTCTCTGGGCTGACAAGGGGGTGAGTGGGAAAGTATTTTTGGGAGCCGCAGAGCCAGAGACAAAGGGCAATTGTTGCTGGTTCTTCTCTCCCTTGAACAAGGCCGCCTGGGAGATGACGCAGGGAAGGTTGCCCCAGCGACAGTTTCCACAATTAAAGAAGAGAGCTGCGGGGAGGGGCGGGGAGGGGCGGGGAGGGCTGGACACAGCGGCCCCGGATTCCCTCTGGGAAACAGGAAGTCCACGCTGCCCAGGTCACTGCCCTAGCCGCAGGAAACCAGCCGACCCCCTCCTCTTCTGTCCTCGCTCCCAGCCCAGGAAGGGACTCACGGTCCTGTCACAGCACAGCCCAGCTTCTAAAAGCAACTCTCAGAGCTGCTGGGGCTCAGAGAGGGGAAGGCACCTGCCTCAGGTCACACAGCACACAGGGGCAGGCAGAAGTAGAACTCAGGACTCATGGCTCTCAGAAGCTTAGCAGCAGCAGTGTCACTGATGGATGTTGTCTCTGACTTCCTGTCAGACTGTGCTGAGTGCCTGACACATAATGGTTCATTCAATCCTCAGAACCTTATGGTGCAAGCTCCCCTTACCCCTATTTTATAGACAAGGAAACTGAGGCAGAGGGTTGTCAAACAGCCTGCCTCAGCTCACACAGCTAGTAGGCAGTAGAGTCAGGACTTAACCAGGCAATTGGAGCTCGATAAAGTCCCATAGCATCTGGCCCAACTCTCCCATTTTGAAATGGGGAAATTGAGGCTAGAGAGGGGAAGGGACGTGCCCCAAACCATGAGACGTGTTAAAGGCAGGGTGGGACCGGCCTCTGGACACCTGTGGCTGACACAGTTACTTGCCACCCTCTTCTTCATCTTTCATCACAGAACCCAGGCTTCCTTTCATGGTGGCAACATGCCCAGATTAAAAAACCACAACTATTTTTCCCATTCTGCCTAGTATGTTGGATGCCATGCGACACATTCTAGCCCATGGAATCTAAGCAGACTCACTGAGTGGGGCCTCCAGGAGAGTCTTCAAAGGGACGTCACCCAACTGGTCTGGGCTTTGCCAGTCCCCTTCCTCCTTCCCAGCACACAGAGAAGATGCTGGAGCCAGAGCTGCCATTTTGTGATCCTGAGGCCACGAACCAGAGGAGGAAGCAACAGGGGGTGGTGGCTGAGTGGCGAGAGGGAAGGAGCTCCGTGGCACTGGAGTGTGCCTCTCCCAGCCCGGCCTGCCTTCTTCTGGGCTTCTTGTTGGGTGAGAACAAGAACACCCCTGTTGGATTTAAGCCCCAGTTCAGTTTTTCTTTTCTTTTTAATTTTGTTACTTGTAGCTAACGTAGTTCTGATTTATTTTTTGTCTAGACTCTCTGAGTCTTACATTCTAATCAAGCTGGTGTTGTAAGGACCCTAAGGAAATATCCAGTTCAGTGATTTTCAAATTCTGTGCATCTGTGCTTTAGGGCAGCTGCAAAACCAAAACCATTGATTCGAATGACACATATATGTGTGCCTACCTCTCAATTTTCCAGGCGCTATGGAAGGACTGCATCTCCTTGCTCAACAAAGAGCAGCTGTTTTTCCACTGCTAAAAAGTGTCTAAAAGCCACTGTCTGGTCAAAGTGTTATGTATAAGGTGGGGAAACTGAGGCTCAGAGAGACATGGCGGACTCAAGCTGAGGACAGCAGGGGTGGGGGTAAAGAGGCCCCCAGCACCTATATTGAGGAGGGGACTAGTGGGGGGAAAATTCCATCTCAGGGAGCAACCAGCCCCATGAATGCAGGTGTAGGCAGGGAGCGCTAAGATGCGCCTGGATAGAGGAATTCCCTACCACTGGGATGGAAAATGGAGCAGCGAAGTATCACTGTGTTCTAGACCCTGTGATGCGGATGAGCTGGTGAGCAGGACAGACCCGATCCCTGCTTCACACAGTTCAGAAAAGTGCTCAGACACGGGATGCTCAACAGATGAAAGGCCCCGGCTGCCCCTTCCCTAATGGAGACGTATCCTGGGAAGAGCCTTTGACGGAGAGTGTCAGGGAACACAGCTTCCAGCGCCTGCTCAGCCACTGCCTTGCTGTGTGGCCTGGAGCCAGCCTTTGCCCTCTCTGGGCCTCTCCAGTGGGTGGGGGAAGAGTGTGGGTGAGGTTCTCTGCAAGGGCTTTTTTCACTCTGACACCAGAGAGTCTGGAGTAACAGGAATGAGAGAGAGAGATATATATATTTAATGTACCTACGTGTTTCTGAACTGCTTTTATGCGACTCTCTTCCTTTTCAGCCGGAGGCATTCAGGATCTCATAGAGGAACAGGACAGGGGATCAGGAGGACAAAAGGAGAGAATTGATGTTCAGCTTTGGCTGAAAAGGATCCTGCAGTCTTTAGCCAGATAATGGTCCTGAAAGCCCGGCTTTGTAGAGAGAGGGGAAAGGTTTTCTAGGTCCCCAAAGTCCTCTTTGCATATCAAGAGCCCAGCCTGCTGACTGGGACATCACAAGAGCAGTGTGGAGAGGATGAAGGGGACAGGAGAGGAAACGTCCCATCCCGCCAGACTAGAAGAAGAAGGGGAGGGTCTGCTGCCACGGGGAGCCGAGGTGCTGGTGAGGAGGGCAGGGTGAGGATGTGCGTGTGTCCCAAGGAGACAGCCATGGGCCCGCCCTCCTGGGCCTCAGCCTATGATGGGGCTGAGACCACAGATGCTAGAAACCCCAGACAGTGCCCTAGAACACCCACTTTGCCACTTACCCAGCATGGGGAGGGCGGTGGAGTTGTGAGGGTGGAACACGACCTGGGTAGAAGAAAGGATCCAGTTAGATGAGGTTGACTGAGCACTTCTGGGTCCCCATGACCTGTGCAGGGTGCACAGGGGGTCCTGAATTCCAGCATGCACCTCAGATCAAGAGCCCAGCAGAGGGACACAGACCAGGGGTAACGAGGGGCCCCCTGGGCACAGCAGGGGAGGCTGGCCCAGGCCCCCGTCTGTGAGGCCAGTCCCACCACCAGTGGAGCCAGTGTGGACTGCAGCCAGTGCCAAGAGAAGCGGGAACAGGTGCCTTGGATGGGTGCCGGTATGGACCAGGTGGGCAACACAGAGATGGGAGCCCCAGCCCCACTGCTCCCAGGAGGGTCTGTCGGCTTCCTCCTCCTGCCTCTACCCATGCTGCCATATCGGGAAGAAGTGGGAAGAAGGGAAATCCTGAAACACTGAGCATCTTCCCCAAGGCAACTGAGCTGACTTCAGAGAGACCACATTAAACTGGAGGGGGACAGAGTTCTATTTAATTGGTAATGAACTTGTCAATTAAGAGTCTCCTTCTCCCCCCACCCCCACTGTAAGCAAGACGGGGATTTGCGCATGAGATTGGGTCATTTGTAAGACGTGTGAGAGAGCTATGTCTCCTTTCCTTCGTGCATCTGAATCCTCCTGTGTAATTCTGAGCTCCCTAAACCAAGAGAAGCCCTGCTGATCTTGTCTTTGCCTCCTCTGCGGTCAGGTCTTGCATTGCCAGTTATGTGGGTAGAGGCTGACAGAGGGTAGGCAGCACACAGGTGATATTTGCCCAGTCCTTTAGGCAGTGTTGTCGTATGTGGTTGCCAACTATTTGATAGTGTTAAGGCTGATCACCCCTATTTGGGCAACTGAGGCTCAGAGAGGGTAAGTAATTTGTCCAAGGTCACACAGCAAGTTGGTAACAGGGCTGGGATTTGAAATTGGGTCCTCAGATTCCAAATGTCACATGCTTCTCATTTGTGCAGGCACTCTGGGGGGTGCCAAGACCATGTGATGAATGATAGTGGTTACAAGGCCATGCTCTACTTGGGGACCCTCCCAGCATGTGACAGGAGGCGTCCACAGTGATTAGTTGGGGACTGCGTGGAGACTGCCTGCTGGCTTCCTGGTGTGTCACAGCAGTGGCTTCTGAGCCATTACTCTTCCTGCACTGCATGAGGAGACCAAGATGAAAAGCCCCAAATGTGCCTGGCAAAATGACGTGCAAAGAAGGATCATGCATCTTGCTCCAATTAAGATGTTGGAAGAGAAGAGAGTCTAATTGTCCTACAACTACCTTTATTTATCAAACTCAGAGTGAAGTATGATTATGAAGTGTCTCAGGAGAGCTGTCTGGGGTTGGGGTGGTCCAGGCTCGGGTGGGCATCCCAGCCCCCACAGAAGGGGAGGCCAGCCTGTGTGGGCATCTGGGGAGGGTCTCCCAGGCCCCGTGGGTAGGCAGGGCCTTGGGAGGGAGAGCAGGGTGAGGTCAGAACCCCACTCTGTGGCTGCTTGGCAGGGGGCTTTGAGTCTGTCACCTCTCGGTCCTGGGTTGCAGCTTCTTTCTATGGAGAGTGGGGAAGATCTCCGCCCTGCTCATTCCACGGGGAAGCGCAAGGGAAGCTGAGCCTCAGCGCACATCTACCCATGCTTGATGCTGTGCAGGGACTTTTCACACACCCTGTGGAGTCCCTTTCATGGATCACAAATGAGCTAGCATTTAATCCTCCAAACAGGGCTTGACCAAGGTGTCACTTTCCCCAGGAAGCCTTCCTGGAGCCATCAGATGGCTCTGTATACCCCCTCTCCCCAGCCCTTGGTGGGGTCTTTACTGTCCTGGTTGTTCAACTGCTCATCTCTTTGCTTGGACTGTGAGCTCTGCAAAGGCCAAGATAATTTTTGACTCATGCTGGTATCCCCAGCACCTGGGACAGAGCCTCCAGTAGCGTCTCCATAAATGTTTGTTGAATCAATGAATGACAGACAGGGAGACTAAGGCTCATGGGAGGTTCAGTAACTTGCCCAAGGACATACAGTTAATAACTTTCAGAGCCAAGAATCAATCTGTTTGAGAGCTTCGTACTAATGGGAGGAGAGAGTTCAAGTGCTTTGAAAAGTATACAGGACCAAGGATAAGCCGAAGCCATTGTCATTATCATTGCACGGCCACACGACCACAATAGAGAGAGGACCACTTGGATGCATCAGAATAAACACTCAGCGAGTGGAAGAGTGAGCGAGGCTCTGTTTTACACGCCGCTGCAGAGACCCACAAGACGTGATCTCTAAGGTTGAGGAACGCTCATTCTAGTGGGGGAGTCGGATCCAGAAAGGCCACGTGACACATGCAGTAAGTGCAGAATTTCAGGGTCCTGTGTGTGGTCTGACCCAGGTGGGCACCCAGAAAGTTTTCCTGGAGCACTTGACGCTTTGGGTGAGTCTTATAGGATGAGGGACAGGGAAGGGAGGGGTGGATGAATGCAGAATAGCCTGTGCAGAGGCATGGGTGGGGGAGGGGAGGCCTGGCACAGTAGGTGGCACAGTGAGTGCCGAGTGCAGTAGACAGCGCAGCAGCTGGAGCCACAGGTGAGTGTGGGGAAAGGAGGGGACAAGAGGACAGATCACAAAGAACTTTGAGGGCCAAGAGCACAGAAGGCGAAAGGGCATGGTGGCTGTCTCAGGCACCAGGGAATGCTCCAAGGAGAAGCAGAGTTGAATTCAGATGCTGGGATCACTTGTCTCTGTCCAGGAGGGCATTGGAAGCTGCAGGACAGGAGTTTGTAGCCCTGACCTGGCCCAGGCCCAGCCTGCTGAGCCATCTGTCCACCCTGTCAGCTATGAACCTGCAAGCTCCTGAGGCTCCCAGCTGCTGTACCATCCTGCCAGACCTAGTGGCACAAGAAAGGAGGAAGCAATTGAGGTTTGCTCAGTTTCCTCTAGTCCTTCCGTAATTCCTGTGGCTGGCTCCAGGGAGCAATGCCTCAAGACAGAGTTTCACAGCAGGATGTCCGGACAGGGCATAGACTGTTCTTCTGTCCTGGGGCTCCTTTGTATTCACATGCTGGCTGCGGCCTGGCCACAGCCCACACAGGCCCAGCTGTGGCTGAGCTGGCTAAAAAAACTCAGGAGGGTGGGGTGCAGTGGCTCACTCCTGTGATCCTAGCACTCTGGGAAGCTGAGGCAGGAGGATCGCTTGAGCTCAGGAGTTGAGACCAGCCTGAGCAAGAGTGAGACCCCCATCTCTACAAAAAATAGAAAAATTAGCTGGGTGTCATGGCACGTGCCTGTAGTCTCAGCTACTCGGGAGGCTGAGGCAGGAGGATTGCTTGAGCCCAGGAGTTTGAGGTTGCAGTGAGCTATGATGATGTCACTGCACTCTAACCTGGGCGACAGAGTGAGACTCTGTCTCAAAAAAACAAACAAACAAAATCTCAGGAGGCCTCAGCATTTGTGGAAGACTTCCTGGGGGTTCTGCATGGCGCTGGCTGCTTTCACACATGATCTCTGGGGACCCTCATAGTGGCCCTCACACTGTCACCCTCATTGTTGATGAGGAGGTGGATGCTCAGGTGAGTGAGTGAGGAGACTGACCGCGGCCATGGAGCTTCTGAGGGGCAGGGCTGGGATTTGGACTCAGGACTCAGCCCACAGTGCCGGGCTGTCTCACCTGAGCTGCTTTACAGACCAAACATCTCTCTGGCAGGGCAAGGCCCTGCACAAAAAGATCAGGTGGGCACAAGCCCTTCTGGGCAGATGAGGAACACTGAAGACAAGTATTGGCCTTGACAGGTGGGCCCAGGACACATGAGCAGGGAGGAGGCGTGAGGGCTTAGAGGAAAGTACTGGGAAAGCCCGATTCTCCTCAGCTGGTTCTGACCTTGAGTGCCCTGGAATGAGTACTCTTCAGAGGGAGACCATAATACTACTGAGAGTCTTTTACATTTAATACACACACATAGATCCATACATTCATCCCCAACCATGCACCGCCCGCATCTCCCACAAACCTCCACCCACCCATCCACCCATCCATATACCCACCCACACACACTGGTTAATTCAGTGGTTCAATGACAAGCTTCGAGGACCCAGGTTCCTTCTCTATTTTTGCTTTGTGGTGCTGAGACTGTCAGGCTTCTGTCCTCTGTCTCATCTCCTCATGGTTGCAAGATGGCTGCAGCGTCTCTATGCATGTCATCCTCACACATCAGTGTTCAAAGGCCAGAAGAGGGAATGTCCCCTGTTTGTGTTCCTTTAATGAGAAAAATATTCCTGGAGGGTCCCCAGTAGACTTCCCCTCATGGCTGTTCCTAAACAACTCTCCAGCAAGTGCAAAGACATCATCGCGATGGCCTTAAAGTAAACAAGATGAGTTGCCTGGGGAGGGGGCCCAGTCTCCTCCTAAGCTGTTAGAGACTTGACTAAAACCGGGATTCATTCAGCAAGGAAGAAGGGGGGGAAGAGGGAGGTGGCTGTTGAGTGGCAAATGTGTCAGCTGCTCCATCCACCTTCCCATTCACTCATCATCCACACAGCGATTCATCCATCCACATAGCCCTCATTTACCCATCCGTGCGTCCGTTCATCTAGCAGACGCCCGCTGATGCCCACTGTGAACCATGCCCTATGCTCCAGGTCTGATGAGAACTCACAAGAAAAAGATCTCGTTAGGGAGAAATATGGAGTTTCCCATAATACCCCTGATAACTGCTTTATTTAGTCACAGTAAGAATAATATCTGAGGATCGTGCTGTGCATTGCAGTTTGCAAAGATCTCCCAGGACCACTCCTTCATTCCACACACGTTTATTGAGCATCTGCCGCATGCCAGGCAGAGCTTTTTAGTTTTACAAAGTGCTTTTTCCTACATTTGTCAGAAGGAGCCCTCCAAAGTCAGAGACCACATGTTTTCCAGAGGCAGGAATGAAGCATCCGTTGGGTCCTCCTCAGAGGCAAGAGAGTCCTCTGGGGCGGGGATTGTCAGGAGGCTCCTCCTGGGGTGAGGCAGAAGGTGTTTTCCAGAGACAGGGCTAGACTCTAGACTTTCTGGAACAGTGATAGGGCATTGTTCAGAGCCGGGGTGGGGGTTTCACAGGCCATACACAGGGTGCCTTCTGAGCCAGGTATGATGGAATTGTCGCTTTGCTCAGCAAGTAGGGGGCATCTCCACCAGTCCCCAGAGCACAGGTCTCTTCTCTGCCAAACCAGGCTGTGTCCCAGCCAGCCCTCCACTGTGAAGTTGATAGATGTAAATTCATCCTTGACATAGATGCCTCCATCTTAGTTAGACCCACTAGCCTGTTACTGGTCTGTACAACCTCTTAGGACCTCCACATTTGCCCTGATGTCCCACCAAAATTACTATCACCTGCTATTCCATCTCTTGGAGCCCTCTCTGCTCAGACACAGGGTGTCAGTATGCCTGTAATAACAACCATTTGACTCATGTGTCAGCTAGAAAATGGCCTTACCTCCCAGGTGATCAAATTCTAGGCCTCCCAGATGGGAGAAAATGTCTCAAATATATACACGCTATTGAAGCCATTAGGATATTGTCAGGACATATTAGCACATTAGGAGTGTCAGTTTTTCAAAACATTCTTGCCTTTCATGTCCCCTTAAGTCTTTGAATTGGCATTATTGATTTGGAAAGGGATGCTGTATATTAAGTGACAAGGGGTTACCCACATGCGTGGCTTGGAGTCCTCTACACCCAGGGACTGGGAGTCCTTCAGATGCCTGGGTTGTGACTTCTCCAGACTGAGGGCCTCAGAGTCTTCCATATCCAGGGGTTCAGAATCTACCACACTCATGGGTCAGAGTGCTCCACTCTCAGGGCCTCAAATGGTAGGATGATGGAGCCGGCTCATTCTGGAGATTGTAGGAGGCAAGTGTGTGCATCCTCTTCCAAATCTGCTTTCAGCGATGTCACATTGGTAACTTAAAGTCAACCATGGTGGGAGTATTTACACCATGGAAATTGGCAAATCCTATCAATAAACATCTTCCCTCCTTCTGCCAAGAGCCCATTGTTAAACACTTACCAGCACATCACTGGGTTCAGACACTTCTAGATTTAGGGGTGGAGAATTTGCTATAGCCAAGGGCAATGGGTTTTCTGGATCTCATGGTGAAAGATTTTCTAGATTTTTGGACATTGTATTCTCTAAACCCTGGGTAGAGTGTTTTTCATAGCCATAAGAGGGAATTTCCTACAGCTTGGGTGGGAGGTTTTCAAAAGCCATGTGTAGGATTTTTCCAGACCTAGGAATAGAATTTTCTAGAGCTGGGATTGAGAGTTTTCTTGAGCCAGAAACAGATTTTTTTCCCAATTTGTAGTCAGACTTTTCCAGAGGTAGAGTAGACAAGGAAAAATTTCAAGATGGAGGACCATCTCTCAGTCCAGAGTGGAGACTGGCATGTCCTTCAGAGGGAAAAGGTGTTGGTGTCTGGGCTGCTCGATGTTTCAGGGTCTCCGTTCACACTGAGACCCCATCAAACCCCACTCTCCTTGGTTGCAGAGAGGGTGACAAATCTCATCTGTGTCTCAGCCACATAAATCAACCCCAAAAGATGGCCAAGTTCTAGGCCTTCAGGTCAGAGTGAAAACTCATTGAGTTGTTTTACTGTTGTGAAGAAAAAAGTCTAAAATCAAGTTATCCGTATTAATTCCATGTATGCAAAGGACCTCAGGGCCTCTTTTACCAACAACTGTTAATCTCTTCTTTCATCATTATGTTGGTAACTTCTTGGTAACTTGCTCACATGCCCTAAATGAAAAGCAAGGACTAGACCTAGACCTGAGAACAAATAAGGACTTGGCATTGTCAGAACCATGTTAGGATCCTTGGGCAAGTTATTTACCCAGTCTGGGCTTTAGTTTTCTCATTTGACATATGGCAATAATACAGTCCTGTGTGTGACGCTCCCCAGCATGGTACCTAGGAGGTAGAAGCCCTCTAATAAATGTTAGAAAAGATAGAGGCAGTGAGGAGGAACAAGCTGACACTACTCAATGGGGTGTCTCAGGAAGGTCTGGCTTCCTCCTCTGGCCCTCAAGTTTCCACACTGGAAAATCAAGGGTTAAAAGACATGACACAACTGATATCCACATCAGCTCTGACATGTCTTAACATTCTATGAACTGAACCTTGGCCTTTGGAAAGCTGACCCAAAGCCAGTGCTTTGAGCAGAGAGAGATGAATCATCTGTAATGACATCCAGCAAGATCTTGTTGAGGGAGGTTAGGGGAGGTTCTGATCTTGGCCAAGGACCCAGGAATGGGGGACATCTCTTGGTGAATCAATCATCCTCCCTCGAGATTTCCCTGGCAAAGATGAAAAACAAATGGGAAATTAAAGTGTCCCAGTGACAAGAGAGAAGTGAAGGCTTCCTTCTCTTTCCGAGAAGGGCTCTGTGCCCAAGAGGGAAGTGCAAGCATTTCCATCACATGAACCCAATCTGTTCCTGGAGATGTGCTGGAAGGCAACATTTTGGAGTCTATATGGTTTTCTGGGCCCATCCAAACTCCTAACCAATGAACTCAAATATCTCAAGAACATTGTTAAACACCTATGTAGCAAACTTTCAAGGATTTCTGCCTAAAATAAAGCACTTTAAACTGAAAAAAAATTATTTATAATTATTTAAAAATCATCCAGTTATTTAACCCCGAATGAACAATCGGTGGGTAGGTTTTTGTGTGCATTGATATTCTACAGTATAGGATATGAAGGGAGTTTTCTTTCTGTACCACAAAGAACACATGCCACAGTGTAAATAACCAAGTAGATCAATGGTTTCAAGATGCCAAAGAATCCATCTGAATTGGACCTGGGCTTGGAGGGCCCCCAGGTGTCTGGCAGGAGCAAGGAAAATGTATGGAAAATAATTAAGCAAAAAACCAGATCCTCATGGGAGAACAGCCGAGACTTACCTGTAGTACACGCTATATCATCCCACCTGGACTTCTGTGCAATATAAATGCTTCCAGCGGTGAGCATGTTCATATTAATCACCACATATTTTTATGTGTTTAGTAGGTTTGAAGCAACATTTTTTTTGGTAAGCCATTCAGATATGAGAATTCAGCTAGTGAGGGCTAATTACAATTACTTACATTTCAATCAATATTTAATTTCTTTAAACTTACAGATCTTAGAGTCTAGCTCTTGCCTTAGTTTTTCCTTTCAACTTGTGGACCTTGATATTTTATTTATGAACTTAATAATTCGTATATAAAAGCAAGATCACATTTACTTGTTCATTGATTCATATCCAATTAACTCATAAATTTGATAGATTAAATTCCCATAAACTTTTAACATCATTTAAACATTTAATCAAGCAAATTCCTTTAGATATTTCAAACTACAATTACAAATTTAATTTAGCCAATTCAAACACTTTCAAACACCTGACAAGGGAGACTTACAACTATGATGAACAAATTATTCCTAAGCACTTAAGCAACTTCCATAAATCTAATCAGATATAAAATTAGTTGCTTAGATTTTGTTTTAAACATCATGATAAGCAAGTAGAAAATACATAAAACAAAACAATGATTATAAAATTTCTGACTATACCTGTAAACACAACTTATACAAAAGTATCGATATTATGGATTTATTTCTTTGTCATCTTGTTATGGTAAAAGAAATATGTGTGCATGGACCTGTAAATTTCTCACTCCAATCAAGATGAACAACATTACTATCTTCCATCAATGCTAAGGGTACTCAGTAGAAAACTCGGGTCCATGACATGGGTGGGATGACTTTATTTGGCTGAATCCTGAAGATTGGGCCACTGGACATCAGTCCAAGATACTTGACCAACAGAGGCCCAGTGTTGGGGGGGCTTTCCAAGCTCCTGATGCGTTGATTCCATCTCATGATGAGATTCTGTTGGCCACATCATCGGTACTTTCTAAACTCTTGCCTTTTGGCAGAGACTTAACCAATAACGTATGTTTCAATTTCTTGCATCCTAGGTCTTTTCCTGGAAATGGCCAGTCTCTAAAATCAATGAGGGGGATTCCATGCCACTAGGTTTCACTTCATTCCCACAAAATGACCCAATTGTGTAATTTCTTACATTAAAACTTAGTGCGTTCAAACTCTCACCCATTTTTCTTCAAGGTTGTCTGTCTTTTGTGTATTTATTTGTAGGGCTTCTTTATATATTCTGGAGGTGAGTTCTTTATCAGGTATGTCTGTTGTAAATATCTTCCTCCACTCAGTTGAGAGGGAGAGTCTGGGTCTCTCCTCTGAAACCCTGTACTCGATGACATACTCAAGATCTTTTCTTGAACGTTCTACAGGCATGCCAAACTTTGTATGGCAAAAATGGATCTCTCACTTATGAATTTTCCACCTTCCCACTTCACATCCTTCTTCTGAAACTACCTCCAAATCAGAAATTGGCACCATTATTCATCCAGTTGCCTAGCCCCGTTCTTTGAAATCCTTTTTATATTGTAAAATAGAAATGATATAAAGTACATGAAAATAAATGCATAACTTAACAAATAAAGATAAACACTTCTGTTATCACTGTCTAGGTAAAGAAATAACTTTGCCTACACTTAAATTTATTTTTCTTTTTTATTTCTCCAGATCCCATAGGATGTAAAAAGTTTCTTGTAAATTAAAAAAAATATATATATGTACATACACACACACATATATAGATATGTTTTGCCTATATATTGAACTTTATATTGATGGAGTCACATAGAATATATACTTTATGTGTCTTCATCCTTATTTTAAATATTATGTTTGCAATACTGATCCTACTATGTATAACTATATTTCATGCATTTTCATAGTTGCATATTATTACAGTATAATGTATGTGCCACATTCTACTCTTGTTGGGTATTTAGTTTATTCCAATTTTCTGCTACTATTAACAGTGTTTCTGTAATTCTAAGAATATTTTTATACATTTTTATGATACACATATATGCATGGATTTGTTTAAGGCATATACCTAGGACTATAATTGTTGGTCACAGAAAGTTTCCAACTTTCCTAGAAAAAACCAAACTCTTTTCCAAAGTGGTGGTAACATTTTTTTTTCCCTTGAGTTAGTGTTGGTAACCTATATTTTTCTAGGGATTTACCCATCTCATCTAAATTTCAAATTTATTGGCATGAATTTTTCATCCTGTTCTCTTCTTTTGATGTCTGTAGCATTGGTGGAGATGCCCCCCCTTTATTTTTGATATTGTTTGTTTGCGCCTGTTGTCTATTACTCTTGGCCAAGGTCTTCAGGGTAAAAGTGGCTTCTATGATCACTTTCCTCTCTAGGTTCTGATATATTTCCTTCCAACTTACCCTGGTTATTTCTTACTATCTTGTCAGCCCTTCATTTCTTTGAAGAAGAAGTTTCAAAAATTTTATCAAGGTCTCAAAAACCAAGCACTCTGTTTCTGGAAGTCCGTGGTCTTTCCCTCACGTCCAACATGCAGGGCATCCATCCTAAGTCTCATTAGCTCTACCTCTAAAGCAGGTACTGGTCACACCCATGCTCTCTAGCTGTCATCCTGCCATACAATATTTCACAAGTGCTGTCTTGACCCAGTTTTGAGATCCTGGCTGAAAACTCTCAATTCCTTTTTGTGGGCACTTAGCTCAGCCTGTATGTCAATTGTCTTCCTTTTTGAGCTCTAACACTCCTGGGTTACAACAATACACCGACGCTGAGAGGCCCTTATGCTAAACACTGAGGGACCCCTTCTGCCTTGGGTCTGTGGAATCATTCAAAATTCCCAATCCACAGGAAGCCCCAAAGCCTAACTAACCTTACTCTGCTTGCCATCCACATGCCACCTTCTACATGCCAGCTTACCATTGCCCTTCCCCTGGGTGCGGCTCCTTATGTGGCCCTGTATGTCAACCTTCTCCCATTTGAAGTTGTAAGTAATAAAGAGTTCTGCTTTTCATCTAGCTGGAGGTCATTGTGTTATGTCCTGCCGTCATCAGAACCTAACATTAAAACAATAAGTCCCTCCCTGCCAGCTTCAGTCTCTGTCATCTCTAGCTTGAAGTCCTCAAATAGCCCCCTAACTCTCTCCCTGCCCACCCTTCCATCTTGCTAGAGGTCATTTGTCATAAATCTGTTATAGAGTCCAAGTCATAAATCAGATTCCTTCCCTTCCCTGCATAAGATGCTCTTATCATTGAAATCAGACTCAAACCCAAACTTTTTCCTATGGCTTAAAAGGCCCTGTATGGCATTGCCCCTGCCAACCTCTCTGACTGCATCCACTATTCCACTCTTGCTCAATCTCATATTCCTAGTTCTTAGAACACCCGGCACATAGTGGGCACTCATAAATCCTTGGTAAGTGTCAGGAAAACAAAAACCACTCTAGGTACTTCAAACAGAGTGATTTAATTCAGGGAATTGGTTACAAAAATGTTGGAAGGACCAGTGGAGTATAAAAGGAATGTGGTGTCATGCTGAGCTCATGAGTCTGTACAAACCACCAGTGCTTCTGGACTATTGTCATTGCTGTTGATCAGGAGACAGGAGCTTGGACTCCCTCTGATGCTACTTCCAGAAGTGGAATGACTTTTACCTCTTTCCTGCCACCTAATCTCACATGGATACATCTGATTGGCAGAATCCAGTCAAAACCCAACTCTAAGGGTGTCTAGGAAATGTAATTTTTAAGCTTCTAGCCCTGGTGATTCCAGGAAGAATATAAAAGGGCAGGGATAGGGCCTTGGTGTTTGGCACAGTAAGGAAGGCCTTTAAAGGGCCATGACTGCAAACCTCATGGGACTTCTGCCATGTGCTTCCTTTTCGGCCTGGCTCCACTTGTCCACGCCTGTTGTCCATGAAGAGGCTTGGCGAGGGCCCATCATTCTGCACATCTTGGCCAGGCTATCTCATCTTCAGAATCCCTGAGCCTCAGGGAGTGTCAATAGCTGGGGCTGGGGGAGAACAGCCTCCTTTCCCCCACTCTCTGTGTCATGCATTGCAGGACCCCAAAGCAGTTCTGCATGTTGTGCCCGGAACCTCACCAAGCTGCTCATGCAAATGAAATCTGGACAATTCTAGACCTATAACTTTTGACCATGGTAGCTCAAATCCAGCCCAAGTTGCTGGTCAGAACAGATGGTACAGCAGCCATTCCATGACTCCTCTTACCTCCCTCTCCCTCCAACCCATCCAAACTTCCCCCTCCTACTCCAGAGGCCAGGAATGAAGATTATTCCAAAGAGTCAGCCAGGTTCAGGAGCACATGCATCTCCAGACCTAGAGTTGCTGGGCCCTCCAGACCCCTGGATGGTCAACCCTGTTAAGCCAGGGATGTCAAGTCCAGGGGCTGGATGAAGAATATGGACTGTCAATCTCCCCGACCAGTCACAGTGTCCTCCAGATCATGGAGGGTCAGCCCTTCAGAGCCAGGTATGGAGAGTTCTTTGGTTTCATAGTTGGAGTGTCTTTCAGAATTGGGATTGGATAATCTGCTGGAGCCAGGAAGGCAGGACAGTGCAAAATGAGGGAGGAAGGGTCCTCCAGACCCAGGCCAGAGAATTCCAAAAGTAGGAGCAGAAAGTCCTCTGGAGCTGTGGAGTTTCCCTAGGTCAACAATCTTGTGGGGCTATAAATGTCTCTGGAATATTTTCCAGAGCCAAGGACAGAGATATTTCCAGAGCCAGATGCAGCAATTTTTTTCTCTCTGATTCAGTTATAGTGTTTTCTAGAGCTAGAAATAGAACCTCTTGAAGATTTAGAACAAGTCATTTTTTCCTGAGTAAAAGATGGCATATCTCTTCCAGTGCTGAGGGACACTGCCTATCCGCTGTCGTGATGGAAGAAGCTGTAGGGTACTGTGCTGTGGGAGCCGCCCATGACAATGACACTAACACAGTTAATTTGTCACTGGAACTGTTTTGCTTATCTCACCTGCTTGACCCTTCCCCCAGGATGCCCTGAACCTACAACCACTTCAAGGCACACAAACTCACCCAGAGACCTCAGTAAAAGTTACTCTCCTGTGTTTCGCCCTGAAGACCCTCTACTCAGAGAACATGAGTGATGGTGCCTCAGCCAGAAAATGTGCCCAAGCCTTTAAATCAGCCTCTCAGGTGGCGCCATTCTTTTTTTTTCCCTTGAGACAGGCTCTTGCTCTCTTAGCCTGGCTAGAGGTCAGTGGCATCATCGTAGCTCACTGCAACCTCAAACTCCTGGGCTCAAGGGATCCTCCTGCCTCAGCCTCCCGAGTAGCTGGGATTACAGGTGTGCCCCACCATGCCCTGCTAATTTTTCATATTTTTCGTAGAGATGGGGTCTCGCTATGTTGCTCAGGCTGGTCTTGAACTCCTGGCCGCAAGTGATCCTCCCACCTTGGCCTCCCAAAATGCTGGGATTACAGGTGTGAGCTACCACACCCAGCCTCAGGTGGTCCCATTCTTGACCCTCAGGTCAGGAACAACTCTTTAACTCATATTATTCCTTTAGAGGAATGCTTCCATACAACAGAGTAGACATGTAAAACACAGATGTGCAAAAGACTCTAGGCCCTCTTTTGTCTTCATTAAGTGGAGGATTTACCTCTTTTCCTCTCAGTGATGATGTTGGTAACCCTCCCTAACGCCCACAAGCCCCAAATAAACCATACTGAGCAGTCCCAGAGTTAACATACTGCTATGCCAAGAACATGGCTTTAGAATCTGACAGACCTGGGTTTCATCCAGTAACACCGAGGAGTCACTTTATCTCTCTGGGCCTTTCAGATGGGAATAACAATATCTACCTTGCAGGGCTGTGATGGATGCTTAAAGTAATAATGGATGTAAAGGCCCCTGCCTTGGCTGGAGGAGATTCTAGCCACAGCTAATTGCAAGACAGACTAGAGTTGGAAAAGTACAGTGAAGTGGAAGCTGTGTGCATGAAAAGTCTGGTTCTGCTGGTTGACCCAACAGTGTGACTCTGAGCAGTCACTTGCCTTCTCTGGTCCTCGATTTCCTCATCTATAAGACCAAAGATTGAATAAGAAGATTCTAAGGACACTGCCAGTTCTGACATGCTGGAGGTTTCTTGATCAGAAGATCTCGATCGAGTATCTTGACATTTAAGAAGCCACAAGATTGTCCTCAATTTGTGCCTTGGGAGAGGATATCTCCCAAGAGGATAACCCTTGTTTCAAGGATTTAGGTGAGATTTTGATGGTATTGATGTGGCATTATGGCAAAAATCCAGGATCCTTTATTCACCATCATACTTTGTCTTGTGTTTTTCCTCAGGAGAGCGTATAACAAGTATGTGTGACAAATGAGAAGTCAAAACACCACTTTATGATGAGCTAAGCAAACATCCCATCTCCCAATGCAGGGCTGTGCCATACTGGGGTCCTAGCCAGGCCTCTCCATCCTCCTCTCACACCCAGTAATAATAATGTCATCACTATAGCTGATTGATTGGATGGTTATATGTGCCAGGCAACAAACCTTATTTAATTCTCATAACAACTCTGTGATTGTATGATAATGACCCTGCTAACCAGAAAATAGGCCCCATCAGTCTTCAGAAATCTGACCCAACAGATAGGCAACTTTTCCTTCTTGCTGGGGGGGGTGATAGGAAGGAGAGACATGGTGGTGGGGGGGACCAGCTCCTAGGTGGTGACCACAACATGACTAACGAGATGGGAGAGTGCTGCATGGAGGCTGGGATGTGGGGGTAGAGGCTGGGGCTGGGGGCAGACCATGGAGTGGGGGCTGCAGGGGGTTCAGCATGGAGACTGGGAAGGGAGGGTAGAGGCTAGGGCTGGGGGCAGGCCATGGAGTGGGAGCTGCAGGGGGTTCAGCATGGAGACTGGGAAGGGAGGGTAGAGGCTGGGGCTGGGGGCAGGCCATGGAGTGGGGGCTCATGGGGGTTTGGATCAGCTAAACATTTGTGCGATTATACTTGGGATGAAGCTCTGTGCCAAGTTCTGGGAATAGAGATGAAATAACAGTCTGGGTGTGTGTTGCAGCAGATGTGGAAAGAGATAGACATCTAAAATGCAGCATGACTCTTGAGACAAAAGTTGCATATACTAGGTGACACTGATATTGCATGGAAGGGGAGTGATGATCCTGTCTGGTTGGGGAAAGCGTCTCAGGTGAGGTGGTGGCATCCTGTGGCTCCACGTCCTTTGTACCGCCTCCTGAGTTTGGTTCTCCTGTCTCTCCTCTCGTTAGAGTAGTCCCCCCCCATCTCTCACCAGTCCCTGCAATGACTGGTCTCCTAGCCCCCTCCAGCCCATCCTCCAGCAGCCAAAAGAGGAGATCTTCCTAAAATGCAAACCTAATCACAGTCTCCTCCCCTTCCATCCCTCCAGTTGCCTGAGAATATGGTCCAAGATCCCTCTTTCAAGCCCTGTGGGGTCTTTCAGCTTTACTTCCAACTCCTCCTCCTTTTCAGCCCCTCCCCCAACACCCAATTTCCTGCCACAGTGCCCCAAGTGCTCCTTGCTTTCTCTTGCCTCCAGTCTTTGCACAGGCTGTCCCCTGCCTTCGGTGTCTTCCCCCCTTTCCTCAGCTGGCTAACTCCTTCAGGTCCTGGCTCTGCACCCCTCTCTCCCAAAGCCTTCCCGATCTGGTGGGTTGAGTAGGGCCCCTCCTCTGTGTTCTCACAGGCCTTGTGCTTGCGCGTTTTCAGTCCTTAACACAGTGCCTTGTAATTTTCTCCTGGACTGTTTGCTTGCCCAGACTGGGGGTGCTCCGCGAGGGCTGGGATGGAGGTGCACTCACGGCTGTGTCTGCAGAACCCAGAGTGGCACCTGGACGGTGGGTGCTGCTCGTTGCAGTTTGTAGGATGCACGGATGGATGGGTGTGTGGTTCCAGGGTTGGGGGGGCGGGGTGGTCTTGGCGTGGGACTGTGGGCCAGGTTGTGGCAGGGAGTTAAGTGGGCATCTTTAGAAGAGTTCTGATGCCTGGGGCAGCAGGAGCTCGGCTTTCCCCTCAGGGCCTGAGTAGGGGTCCCTGGGGCTGAGTGGGGGTGTCTCTGGGCCCCACCATAGGCTGGAAAGAGGTGAGGACGTGGCTCTCCCTCCCAGAGCTTCCTCCTATCACCCCTCAGCAACGCCAGCCTGGGCTGTCATAGCAACAGCCTGCACCCGCGCCTGGGCCAACCAATGGCAGCCAGCTCTGGTGAGGTAATGTCCTGGTCTGGCAGCTCATTGGCTCTGCTTTTGGCCACGTCCAGGTCCAGGCTGGTGGGAGCCACGCCGGGGAGGACCGACGTGCGCAGGGAGCCCTGAGCCCATCTCTGCTGCCCGGTGTGGTGCAGCTCCCTCCGCTCTCCCTCTCTCTGTCTTGGGCCTGGCTGAGACTGTCGTTCTCATCTCTGGTGCCGTCCTGTCTCTGGTTGTCTTGGTCCTTCTCTCTGTGTGTCTGCCTCCCTGTCTCTCGTGGGGTCTCAATGACGCCTTCTTCTTGCCCCTCCGTCTCCGTGCTGGGGTCTGTGTCCCTGTGTGCGTCTCTCTGGCTTATCCAAACAAGGGTGCAGTGAGAGCTCCTTGACTTGCCGCCAGAAGGTGACTCACTGCTTCAAACTGCAAGGCCCGCGGGACCGTTTCAGGGGCACCTTCTTCCCGAGTTCATTGGAAAGTTCTGGCACACAGGCAAGGTCTTGAGACCCTGAGCTGGGCCTCTCCCTGGTTGGCCTCGCCAGATGTTTGTTCTGTTGACTTGTCACCCAGTCAAGGGAAAGGCAGGATGGTTCATGCTTTGGGGAAAAGAAGGGCCCAGAGGACAGAATTAGAGAAGGAAAAGGCATGAACCTCCCTAATTACAGCAGAGGAGGCTAGACAACTGGAGGAATTTCCAGAAAACTACAAAGAGGAGTGAATGAAAAAGGTAGTTGGACTTTTGCTCTACCTTCCCATCTGCTGGTCTACCCATCAACACGACATATTGATGCCTCTCGGTGCCAGGTTCTGTGCTTGACATTGGCTCAGTCCCCTGGCTCCTGGAATCACATCCCAGGCTGGGAGACACACACACAAATCCTGGGCTTCTAGGGGAAGGCAAAACTCACTCTGCCAGGTGGGTGTTTGACTCAGGCTTTGTGGAGGAGGTGGCTTTTGAGCTGGTATGTTTGGGAGAATGGCCAGTAGCTGGTCTGGATCAGCCTCGGTGGGGCAGAATGGCAGGAGACCAGTCAGGATGGATCAATGGGGAGTAGAAGGTCCAGGAATGTGAATACCTGGATGGGGAGTTTGCATCTGATCCTGGGGCAGTGGGGAGCCATGCAGGGGTCTGAGCTGGGGAGAGGCGTGGTCAAGTGTGGGTTTCATGCAATCACGATGGCGACAGGATCTTGGCTCTCTTGGTCAACCCTGCATCCCAGCACACAGCATAGTGCCAGGCCCATAGTTAGTGTTCAGGCATTTGTTGAGGGAAAATGTGAACTGGAGGGGAGTGGTTGTTTTGATGCATGAAGGGTGAAATGATGAGGTTGGCCTTCTTGTGGCAGTGGAGTGGATGGGAAAGTGATAGGTTCAAGAGGTGGAAAAGACAGGTAGAATGGACAGGCCATGCTGGTTTACTAGTGGCTGTGGGGTGAGAGGGAGGGAGGTGCCCAGGGCAACATCCATGTTTCTGGCTTGAGCAGCTGAGGGTGGGGGGAGAGGGAACACAGGTGGGGGCAGATTTCAAGGGAAAGGTGATTAGTTCAGAGTTGGACCCTCAGTGTTTGAGGTGCTTGTGGGATATCTGGGTGGGGCTGTCTGTGGGAGAGGTCTAGGCTGGGGTGATCTGCATAAAGGTGGTGGCTGAAGCCATGAGTTGACATGAGGCCACTTAAAGACTGGGACATTTAAGAACAGGTTTCTCAGGTGAAGGTGTTCTTTGTAACCCCGAGGAGACCTGCCTAGGGGTCAGAAGTCCTTGATTTTGGTCTGGACCTTGGGCAGGTCATTCTTCTTCTCTGGGCTGCTGTCCCCTGATCTGTCAACAGAGCCTCTCAGAGCTGGAGAGGGGCCTGGGCCACTTCTATTTATTTTTTTTAATCCTCTGGATATGGTTAAAAAAAATGTGCCCTAAACAGGATAACAAAAATTGTGCTTATTTACCATGTTCACATTTACAAATAGACATGAACAAAGATACAAGGATTGTGTGTATAATGTCATTGGGAGATAAAAGTTCAGATCAGAGCCATGTTTGGAAGTGAGACCCCTGGTTATGACCTTGCTGGTTGCCTGGAGTAATTGCCCCCTTTGGTAGGAAAGCTGCCTGGCTGGGGGCAGAGCAGGGGTGAGGGCATGTGGAGGCCGGAAGGAGCTGAGCCAAGACTTCCGTCTGAGCAGGAGCTGCTTCTTGCTCTGAGCCCGGCATTCGTGCTGCTCTCCTGACTCCTGCCAGCCTCCAACTCTAAGGCTTTTTTCCAGGAGCCATCAGAGGCCATGCCAATTCCCAGCCTGTGGTTTTCCCAAGCAGGGCAGAGCACACTTGCAGTTCCTGCACTGCCACCTTCCTCCCCTTGTTCATCCCTCGGTTCCTCAAAGACCAGAGCCTTAGATGAGCTGACCCAGGCTCTGCCTTTAACTTGCCCTTGGGCAGGTCATTGCCTCTCTGTGTCTCAGACCTCAGCATCTCTACGACCTCAGGCTGTAACCTGGTGACTGGCACAGAGTATGCATTTAATAAATGTTGGTTGAATTGAATTGAAAAATAGTTTATTTGACTGGAACATGGTTTGGGGGAAGGGTAGTAGAGAGAGATCATGCCATTGGGGCCTCAAAATAAGATCACGTCTGCAAATATGCTTTGGAAAAGGTAAGTCAACAAATATTTATAAGTCAGCATCATATTGTATTTGGCCCAATGCCCCTGAAAGCCTTCCAGAGCAAAGAGTAGACACAAAAGGGGATTCACTCCTACCCCCAACTAAAATATATCTTTATTTCACAAGAAGTAATCATAAATACATTCTGCTTAGCACAGTGGTCAAAAGCAAGGGCATGGAGGCAGGTGGCCTGTTTTCAAATCCCAGCTCCATCACTTTCTGGCTGTGTGATTCTTGATAAGTGACCCAACTTTCTTGTGTATCACATTCAAATGTAAGTTTCAAATAATACTATTACTCACCTCATGGGGTTGTTATGAGGATTTGATGAATTATTTGATGTAAAGTATTTAAGATAGTGCTTGGCATGTGTGAGTGCCCCAGAAATGTTAGCTTTATTGTTGTTAGCAATGATAGAACTTTCTCGACCCCCTCCCCAGAGCTGACTGCTCTTAGTGGCCGGTGGGTGTGGCAGGTGCGACAGGTGGGCTTATTGAACATCCCTTGAGCTCGCCTTCCTCTACTTAGGGCAGCGGCCCTCAATTTTGGGTACATTAGAATCATCTGGGGAGCTTTTAAAACTCTCAGTGCCAGAGCTGTGCTCTTGAGCAATTCCCTTGGAATCTCTGAGGGTGGAAGCCTGCCTGGGTCGGTGGCTGCTAGCTGGTTACCCCAGGTCTGGGTTCCTCCAAGCTTTGGCTGAACAAGGAAAGAGTCTCAGATTCTGTTTGAGACCCTGAACTCTGGTCTTATCAGCCGAGGGGCTGTAGGTCTTGCCCTTCCTCTGGGAGCCCAACTGCTCCTCCATCCAGATGTTGTAAGGAATAAAAGAGGCACAGGGAAGGGAAAGCTCTTTGAGAACATTGGTCCTTTAATTTAAATCATCCCAAGAAATATCTGAGAGTTGCAGATTCAAAGGTCAGAATATGAGGGGAGATGGTCACCTAGGTGTCCCCTGCCCTACAGATCAATAAGGAGATGTACAGTACGTGTCACAGTAGTCAGCACTCCCAAACATTAGCCACCATCATTATGAATTGCACAGGATTATTGATAAATGGGTACTATTTTATATTTACTAGTCTTTATTATTGCTTTATTTATATTTTTATCATGGTAACATGCACATACCTTATTATTTTTAATACTTTCATCTTGTAGGTTTTCATATACAACTTCCAAATATAGACGGTGCTGCAGGCTCAGCTGAAATGCTAACACTCCCCCAGTTACTAGGGTACGGGGCAGAGCCACCAGCTACAGGGTGAGACAGACCTGGGTTCAAATTTCAGCTCAAATTTTATCTCTGAGGCTACGGGCCTCAGTTTCCCCTCCTTAAAATGGGAAGCACATTACAGAATGTATACTTCTCTACAGATATGAGGGGTTGTTATTCCTGTTGAGGGAGTTGACAGCCATGCTACATGAATGAGGAATCAGAGCCTGTGTGTGCCTCACTGTCAGATGCCTGGGCCAGATTCATTTCCTGCCTTTTCATAACCAAATGCAGAAAGGTGTTCACCAGTAACATCCCTAGTCTCTCTCTGCTTCTCCCTGGCTCCTGCCCAGGGAGCTGATGGGTGAGCCTGGGGCCAGGGACTGGGCATGCTCTCTCCAGCTCAGTTGGCCTGCAGTTGGGCCACGTTCTGGTTGTTTCTCTGATAGTAGCCAGCCTCAGCAGGCTGACTTTGCCCCTCTGGAGAGGTCTGTGGTTGCCCAGTGCTGCCAGAGACAAGGAGGATAAGTCAAATCCTGGGGTGTAGTATCTGCTAAAGCCTCCTCCTTGGGGCAGCTTTATCTGTTATATCATGTCACATCACTGACTTTCCAACTCACCCGCGCATAAGGCAATTCCTCGTGGAAGCCCACAGAACTCTCAGCATCTAGGGCTGGGTCCCCTCTGGCCTCATCCAACCTTGCTGCAGCCTCTCCCCTCCCGCTCACTTCATTCCAGTACACTGGCCATGCTGATGCTGTACTCCCTGGGCATACTCCTGCCCCGGGGCCCTTGCATGCACTGGAGGCTGGAATGCTCTTCTCCCAGCTGAATGTATGGCCTTACTTACTCACCTTGTGTCTTAACTCAAGTATCACCCTCTCGGCTTCTTGAAATCACAATGCCCCCCACACCTCTTGACTCTTCATATTGCTCTCCCTTTCCTGCTTTTTCTCCTTAGCACTTACCACCAACACACTATTTATTTCATTTATTTACCTTGTTTATTTTGTCTCCTCCACTAGAATGACCACTCCGTGGGATCAAGGATTTTTGTTTGCTTTTTTCATTGTGATATCCCCAGTGTTTAGTGTAGGCACACAGTAGGTGCTCAGTAAATGTTTGTTGGATGAATGTTCAGCGCTGGCATTCTGCTCACCATCGACTGTCACCTGTGTGTATCTCACGTTGGTCCTAAACTCAGGAGTGGAACTGGGATGTCACTTTTTGAGTCCCTTTGTATTCCAGCTGTGCTCAGTTCATTGTGGCTAAGAAGACTCAGAAGGACTCAGGAGTACTCAGGAGTTTGGGCTCTTCATCCAGAATGCCTGAATTTAAATTCCCATTGGAACACCCTCCTAGCTGTGCTTCTGAACCTCTCTGTGGCTCAGTCTCCCCGTCTATAAAATGGGGATTATAAGATCATCTCCCTTATGGGGTTATTGTAAGCATCAAAGAAAAAGTACAGGTACAGTGCTTAGCATGGTGAAGGGCATCAAACAAGTGCTTAATAAATGTCAACTGATGTGTATTGGCTTCGTGGCTTCAGGGAGGTGACCACCTGCTCTGCCTGCCTCTCAGGGTGGTTGTGGAGACCAAGGAAGCAGGGCATGTGGCCTGGCCTTGTGGACTCTGATGCCCAGGATGGAACAAAGGGGCAAGGGGTCTGAGACCCAAGCCCGGGCCAGGGAACTCAAAGGGAGGTGGCAGCAGGAGTGGGGGCAGGGGTGCTGTCTGCATGATCTCAGGTATCCAAGCACTTCTAAAGGTAGAGGCCTATGGACAGGTAGACCAGGTGCCTGGATAGGACCTGCCTTTCACTTCCCTCAGTTGAATCCCAATCGATGAGACCAGGAAGGGTCATTCCTTCTTCTGCTCCAGAAACAGCAGAAAGCCTCGGGGTTGAGCTCCAGAGGGGGCAGTTTGGGAAGAAATGAGGTCATGGGGTGGTCTCTGGGACACTGACCTTAGTAGCCAGGGATGTCTTGCACTTCCCTTGTCAGTTTTGTGTGTGGTACGTGTGTGAGAGATCTTGTGAGAATGTAGGCACACATGTGTGTCTGTGTGTGTGTGCTGTAACACCTGCTGACAACATTTCACGCCCCCCCCCCCCCCCGCAAAAGGCTGGCCCTGCTGTCAGGAAGCTCAAGGGGAATCTATTTTCCTTCACAATGTTTGCTTTCAGGCGTTGGGCAGGAAATGTCAGCTCTGTGCTGTGTGTCAGGCCCTGCTCTGGGCGGGGAAAGCTTCGTGCCTATCAGAGACCCTGCTCTGAAAGGCGTGGACGGTGCCAGGCCAGGACTTCTGGCAGAAGGGAGAGCTTAGGTCAGGTGTGGGGAGGCTGGTGTGAGTGTGGGGAAAAAACAGGCCCAGCGGGGGTCTGGAAGTCCAGTCCCCAGGGGACAGAGAGGCAGCGCTCACTACAAATGACAACAATCATTTATTACATGCTAACTGTGCACCTGACACCTTAGGGGCATCACCCAGTTTGTCAGCTGAAGAAATGGAGCCTCAGAGAGGTTTGGAAACCTGCCCAAGATCACACAGCTGCAAATGGCAGATGAGGAAGCCGTGGCTCAGAGAGGATATGTGGCTGACTTAGGGTCACCAAACATGTTCATGGCAGAGCTGGGACTTCACTCAGGTCTCCAATTCCAGAGCCTGTGCTGTTACCACCACCATCCTCCCCAAGCTCATGGTGAGCCAGCCATACTGGGGATGTGTGTGAGAGGACAGCCTTTGGGTGGCCGGAGAAGGGAAGGGCTGAGCTGCCTGGAAGGGTCAGTGAGGCACATGACAGCTGGAGCGCTCTGTTGGGGGATGAGCGGTGGGGGAGGGCATTCCAGGGGAGGGAAGAGCGTGAGCAAAGGCACAGAGGCGTGAAATAGGGTGCCCCATCCTGGTAGTTTGTGGCTGAGCCATCAAGCATGAAGACAACCTCCACTTCTCCCTGCCCCCACCCCATCCTGGTTCAGAAAGCTCGATTGTCCCCACTTCCCTCTGCCCCCCGCCCCCTGCAGGCTCCTGGGATGTGGACAAGAAAGGAGCTTGTCTTCCCTGGCTCTGCTGGAGTCCTGCCTCGGAGGTTTGGTTGCCATGGTGACGGGCGCCATGGAAACTCGGAGCCGGCCTTTTCCAGGATGGGCCTGGACCCCGGCCCACCTGCTGGTGCTTTGCCTCCCCTGGCTGCATTGTCCCAAGGGGATGCCTGGGTGGTCACTCTGCTGCCTCAAGGCCCCACCCCTCCAGGGAGGGTCCTGAAGGTCAGCAAGGTGGAATTCTGGCATGCAGGGTCGGGTGGCATCAGGATCCCATATCAAACCCAGGACATAGAGACCCAAATTCTCTTATGTTTAGGCAAATTGGGGGCAAGTCTTTACATGGCCACTGCTTGATGTCCTCCTGCCCGTTCTATCTCTGTGTCCTAGTCTGTTTCAGTCCTGGCACTTGCTGCATTCTCTTCACTGTGTTTCTTCACCGGCCCAGCTGTTCTCTGGGTTCTGACCTATTCACCCCACCATCTGTGCACTGCGGCCCCTACACACACCCTGTCTTGGAGAATCAACACCCTGTGGAGCTTGCTCTTGGACAGTCCTGGGAAGGGGCCCTAACTCGACACTTACTAGCCATGTGACCTTGAACAAGTCACTTCCCCTTCCTGAGCCTTGGACTCCACATCTCTAAATACATGCTTTACAGGGCTACTTATTCACCCAACAGACGTGCTTAATAATGTCTGCATTTATTGAGCACTTATTTATTTATTTGCTTTTAATATGCTAAGAACTGCACTTACATATCTCGTTTTCTCCTTATGACAACCCTATAAGACAGGATTCTTATTCCCAATTTGTCACTGAAGACACTGAGATGACGAGGGTGGAGGACCCTGTCCAGGCTCACGCAGCTGCCATGTAGCAGAGCAGGAAGGAGAACGCAGGTGTGTCTGACACCAAAGTTGCACCTTAGTCTCTTCATTCTTTGGTCAGTTAATTTTTATTAAGCACCAACTATGCAATGACCTAGTTTCTGCCCGTATGGAGCCTATACTGGGGGAGATGGGAAAAAAAAGAGCAAATAAAAATTATACAAATTGTTACAGGTAATGAGTTGAGATAGAAGGTGATGGGTGGGGGATGTTCTTAAAGGGCTCTTGCCTTTAAGGGGGATGAGCAGTCAGGGACGAAATCTCTGACCACAAGGACGAGAGAGTTGCAATATGAGAAGAGCCAGCCACGAGAGGGAGGAGGGACCCAGGCAGGGGCACAGCAGGGACGAAGGCCTTGAGGTGGGAATGGGTTTGGTGTCTCCTCAGAGCCGGGAGGGGTTAGAGGAGCTTGGAGGTGGTGAGCGAGCGGGGAGAGGCCTGGGGTGAGCTGGAGAGGCAGGCAAGAGCCAGATTGAGCAGAGCCTCATGGGCTTGGGTGCGAGCATGGTTTATTCTAAGGGCAGTGGAAACCACTAGCAGGTTCTCAGCGGGAGAGTGAGCCAACCTGGTTTATGGAAGAAGCAGCTCCCTCTGGCTGCTGCGTGGGGAGTGGGTAGCAGAGGGGCAAGGCAGGGATCAGAGGACGCTGCAGTCGTCTGGGTTGGAGATGGTGCTGGCCTGGGCTGTGGCAAGGGAGGGAAGCTGCTGAGCTTGACGGGTTTGGGTGTGGAAGAGACAGGACTCGCTGACGGGCTGTGATAGGGAGTGAGGAGCAGGACAACGTGGAGGATAACTCCTTGTCTCTGCCTTGAGCGACTCGGTGGATGGCGATGTTGCTTACTGAGCTGGGGAAGACCCGGGTGGTGCTGGGGCTGGGACGCCGGAGAACCGGCTTTAGGGGAGGAATTGCAGAGCTTGGTTCTGGATGTGTTATGTTGGAGCTGTCTGGGGGGCATCTGAGTGGAGACTCTCAGGTCTGGAGCTCACAGAAGAGGTCTGGGCTGTGGATACAAATCTGGGAGTTGATAGTGTACACGTGGTATCTAAAGCCACGGGGCTTGACGAGGCGGGAAGAGAAAGTATAGACAGATGGCAGGAGAAGGGAGAGGAGAGGAGGGGACAGAAAGGGTGAGGGGACAAGAAGAAAAGAGGAGAAGCGGGGGACGAGGGCAGCAGCGCCCAGGAGGCACCTGCGCGCACCTCTCGCGGGTGTGGGCTGTGCGCGGAGGGCAGATGGTGGGCCCAGCCCGTGCCCTGAGTCCAGGGGCAGCAGCAGGGACTCGGGCCACTTTGGCCGCTGGATGCTGGGTGAGCGCGTCAGGCCAGGGGTCAGAAGAGGGTGCCGCGAGAGGATGAGGAGGGCAGCCAACCCGGACTCAGGGTGCGGGGTGGGCATGGCTTCCCAGAGAGGCCGAGGCCTGACAGACAGGTTCTCTGATGAAGAGCAGGTGAGAAGGCAGGAGGGTGGAGGTGCTGGGTGCCAGGTGCCGGGACGTGGAAGGTGAGAATGTGGAGGGAGCAGCGGGCATTCAAGATGGTGGATGCAGACTGTGGCCCAGAGCGGGAGGTAAGAGCTGTGTGGGTCCCCGCAGCTTCCTCCCCTGGCCCCAGGTCTCACCCCAGGTGGCACCTTTGGCTTCCTGGAGACAGCCAGGGCTACGTGGAGCCCTTGCTTGAGTTCAGCGGCCTGACCTTGCGGCTGCAGGGCCCCTAGGACAACAGCACATGCGGGCGCACATGGATGTGCGTGGGGGTCACGTGTGTGTACGTGCGTGTGTGTGCGTGTGTGTGTGTGTGTGTGTGTGGTCTCCGAAAGTGGTGGGGACAGCTCGGAGCCTTGAGAGTCCTGGACCTGGGGACATTTTTGAGTTGTGGGCCTTGGGCAAGGAACAACCGGCCACTTGGAGCCTCAGAGTCCCACCTGGAAAAGGGTGGTAATAACATGTGAAAACGCTTTGCCGGCGCCCACGCTCTGCCCAGGAGTGAGGAATTATTGGTGCTGCCCCGGCCGTGGACCTGTGCGCGAGGGCCACCCTCAGTTTTCTTGAGAGAGAGACAGAGCGAGACACACACACACACACACACGAAGCCAGATGGTGGGGGCAGGGATAGAGACAGAGACACAGGCGACAGAGAGTCAGAGAGAGACAAAAAAGAGGCTGAGAGCAAGAGAGAGGGAGAGAGGCAGGGACGGGGAAAGGCAGTGGTAACAAACATTATACCTGGGCAGTAAGATTGCCAGTGATTTTGACTTTCATATTTTTGCTCAAATTATTTTCTGATTTTTCTCTATGTATACTTAAATAATTATCTTTTTAAAGAAATGGTTTCTAGATGTAAATTGGATTTTAAAAATTTTCCGCAATTTGGAAATATCTATGAAAAGCTTTACAATTTGCATACAAATTGACCCAGAAATTTCACTTCTCAGAATTTATTCAAAGGAAATAATCATGGGTGTGCTGATGATTTAATCACAAGGATGTTTTGAAGTTTATAATAGCATCTCCCCCAAAACCCCAAAAAACCCAAGGAAAAACCTCCTACCTAAATGTACACAAATAGGCGAATACACAAATAAAAGATGGTCCATTCATAGAAGGAATTTCTAGATAGCCTTTAAAATGACGTAGAAGGTAACTTACTGGTGTAGATATTTATGACATATTAAGTAAATAAAAACACAAGTTTCAAAAAGGTATGATAGATATAACTCAATTTTTTTTTGAAAAAATATACTTGTATGTGTGCACAGAGAAATGCCTAGAATTTTTATCACTCAGGTGATAAACTTAGTTGTGCAACAATAAAAACAAAGTTATTTAAACTGTTAAATTAAGAATTCTTACACATAGCCACTGCTGGTTGCCTTCCTATTTTTGCTGTCCTCAGAGGAGATGGAGGACAGCTGCTCACAGTCCAACGTGTGATAATCCAGCATGATTTTGATGGTCATAATTAAATTGCACCTCATCCATGTCAATTCACACGGATATATCCCAGCTCTTTTTTGTTAACCATCCCACAGAGGCTATAGCCAGATGACACCCATTCAGAAAAACAACCTCTCAAATTTTTACAGGCTTTGTGACAGTTTCACTCCCCTGGTAGTAGCAAATAGAGGCCTAATATCTTTTTAGATATTAACTCTGGGGTTCTATTCATTGCAACCAGGTGAACACTGTAACAGTTGCATCAGGAATGCCTACTCCAGGCAGGGGCTAACTAAGAGGTGGTATATAAACCTCAGGACTTGGTCTCTTCAATTTTTCTATTAAAAATTTATGTGTCATCATTACAACACCTTACAGAAATTACAGATTTAATTTATTTATACTTTTGTCTCATTCTGAAAAGAATTTGAGGTGGCTTATCAAACCATTTAACTGCATTAGGGTAAAAATAATTGAGGAAATCAGGGTGAAGGGAAGCTAAGGATATATAAATAAGACAAAAAGAATAAAGTTAGTGAAGAGAACACATGCCTCAAAATACTGAATATTTGCTGGATCGGGACGTTGGTTTTGCTCCGATCTTTCTAGAAGCCTATTTTCAGCATTTAATATGTCAAATATGGAGCAAAATGTAAAGAAATATAAACCTTAGGTACAAACTGTCACCTTTCTCCTAAGCTCAACCGTTATCAATGTCTATGCAAATTAATCTTAGCTTTTCTTTTAAACCTCAAGAAAATGGTTTATTTTCTACTATTTCTAGCCAGTGGAAAGTTGATAGTCTGCTCGCTGACCACAGAGAGGTGCCCCAGGTTTCTCTCCTGCATCCTGTGTACATTTGATCCAGTGAAGAGAGGCTCTGCTCTCAGGCTTGTGTGTGGCCATCTTCTTGGTAGAAAGGAAATAGCTTTGGTTGCGTCAGGGAAGACTTTAAATTTCCCTTCTCTAGTACTTTGCAACATTTTCATGTTTCATACTCTTGGTCTCCCAACAAGAAAGATTCTGCTGCATCTCTGGTTCCAATCCAGGTCCCGTTTGTGCCCACTGTGGTGATGATTTTATTCCAAGTGAGATGTTACCTTGGCAACCAACTTACCAACTCACTCAATTAACCAATTTCCTCTCTGTAATCAATACTCATTAGCGCCAAATCACTTCTTTGCTTTGCCTGGCAGTTTTAACCACTCATTCAGGACAAGCTGTTTTTTTTTTTTTTTTTTAAAGGTAACAGTCATTTCTCCCTCAGAACATGGAAACTCATTTGAACCCAACAGAACCCCTCTCCTGGGGGCCTCTGAGGCTGTCATCGTAACTCAGGCTCAGTCAAGGAAGTACCAGCTGGTGATCTCACTGGAGTTGGCAGCAGAGCCTCCCTGGTGGCTTTCAGCAGGTTACTAGGGCTTTGCCCACAGGGGAACTGCAAGGAGGAAGGTGGCACCTGCTATTTGAATATAGAGAGATGGTTCCTGTGCACCCAAGAGGCTCCTTTGAGCCTCCAAGGGAGAAATACTATTATATGGTAGTTATTGTAGACTGACATGGTTTGAGAACAGAGAGAAAACTATTATTACTAAAGACCAAAACAATCTGTTCCACTTTCCACTCCACTTCTAAGGCAGGGGATGGGTGGTAATTCATGTCTTGGGGAGATAAAATTCTAGACAACTTCCTTCCCTGTGCAGAGCCCAGTGGGGGAGGGAGATGGGGACAATGGACATTCCAAGGTCTTTGCCAGTCTTCCTGAGCTGCCGCTCCACAGGGGACCTGGAATGGGTGGCCTTTTGTGGAGCAGGGATATTAGTGGGTCTCCAAAGGCTGGTCAGAGAGGACAGTAAGATTGTTCTGACAGAATGAGGGGAATTGAACTCTGAGGCACAGTCCTAAGGAAGGGAAGCCCTGACCCCGGGGAAGCAGAGTACTGAGGGGGAGTGGGGCTGAACAACATGGTGGTGTAAAGACTCCTTGTTGGCCGGGTGTAGTGGCTGACACTTGTAATCCCAGCACTTTGGGAGGCCAAGGTGGGAGGATTGTTTGAGGCCAGGAGTTTGAGAACAGCTTGAGCAGCACAGCAAGACCCTTGTCTCTACAAGAAATAATTAAAAAAATAAGCCGGACATGGTGGTGCACACTTGTAGTCCTAGCTACTTGGGAGGCTGTGGTGGGAGGATCATTTGAACTCAGGAGTTGGAGGCTGCAGTGAGCTATGATCAAGCCGCTGCACTCCAGCCTGGGCAACAGAACAAGACCCTGTCTCAAAAAAAAAAAAAAATTCTTGTTGCCCTAAACTTCATGAAAGTCAGCTATGTATACAAATGACTTGGGTAAGCGGTGTTGGGGGCAGATTTGGGGGATGCAAGAAAAGGGGCCGGCCCTGCCTCTGGGCAACGTGATGCAGGCAGGAATAGCACTGCCAGATGATAAGATGACCCACAAATGGAAACAATTAATTAATGAACAGCATTGTTCCAGGCACTGGCAATCATTAGAAGACGAAGATCCCAGTTCTCGAGGGGCTCACATTCTAGAGGCAGAGGCAGAAAATGGGCCAGGAAATGAATGAAGAGGTGCTTCGGGTGTGCTGAGGGCTGTGAAGAGAATTACCCTGAGCGAGGGCCAGGAGAGCGGCCCCTTTACACAGTGGGGGCCAGGGAGGGCCTCTCTCGGGAGCTGTTTGAGCCAAGAGCCGGAGGAGAAGCAGCGGTCAGCTCACGGGGAGCCAGGGGAGACTGCGCCAGGAAGAGAAAAGAGCAAGTACAAGAGCCTTGTCCCCAAGTTCCTAAACCCCCCACCTGTCCTCCTGGCCCAGCATGCTCTACTCTGGGCGCCCTCACAGACCCTTGTAAGTTTCCAGCCCTTACAAACTCAACTTCATTAGTTTACAAAAAAAGCCAACACAACTATGTGATCCCATTTTTCATCTTAGACATTTGGGGGATTAAAAACAATAACTGGTGAGAACCTGGTGAAAACATTTCTCTTAGATGTTGCAGGTGGGACTTTTGGAGGCAAATGGAAAATATTTATCAAAAGCCATGAAAATGTTCTTATCTCTGGAACCAGTAAGCTAATTTGAGGACCCGTCCCAGGGAAATAATGTAAACTACGGAAAAGGGCTGTGCACAAAGATGCCCAGTGGAACATTACTTATATGGGTACAAAACAGAAAACTGCTTCCGTGGGCAGCTACAGGGAAAAGGTTAATTGTGACAGGTCCCCCCACTGGGAGATGGGTGGCCAGGGAAACTGATACGGGAAACAGTGCTGGTCGTTGCAGTCAGGTGATCTCGGCTCAAATCCTGACTCTTCCAGTTTCTGCTATGTGATCCTGGGCAAGTTCTTTAACCTCACTGGGCCACTGGGCCTTAGTTTCCTCACTGGTAGAACGAAGATATCATTTATCTCTGTTTTCATGAGCAGAGAAGCTAATAAGCCCTCCGGGCAGCGGATGGTCAGCGCTCCAGCTACCTTCCTCCTTCCCCCAGTGACAACTGACCAAGCACTTTTACTTCCATGATCTCACTCAGTCTTGACAACCTCAGGACTACTATTTCCATTTTGCAGATGAAGAAACTGAGGCTCAGAGAGGTAGAGAGACTTGGCAAAAGTCACCCAGCAATTAAGAGGGATAATCAGGACTTGTCCTCAGGACTTCTGACCTGCTGTTGCACCCCTCCACTCCAACTCCTACTCATCCTTCAAGACCCAGTCCAAATATCACCAAATATCACCTCTTCTAAGGGAGCTTCTCCTGATACTTCCCTGTTTGTGCACCCATGGCCTCCTGCAAAGACCTCCAGCTCAGGGAGGCACACGGTCTGGAGGCAAGCACCAGGCTTTGGTGTCAAGTCCAGCTCCAGATTCAAAGCCCAGCTTCCCCCTATCCCCACCACCTGAGAAGACCAGTGGCATATGCCGGTTGTATCTACCTCCTGATTTAACAAGCAAAAAATAGGATTTAACTTTCTTTGACACTTGGGGTGGTGAGATTTAAAATGAAGTGGGTGCTCCATAAATGAGAGCTGCTCTCCTTCTCCAGCACGGAGGACTGTGGAATTGGAGCCCCCACCCCATGCCATTTAGTAGTGCATGGCCTTGGGCCTCCGTTTCCTCTGCTGTCCGATGGGGCACGTCCTCAGAGGGTTGTGTGTGCGGGGAGGCCGCACGAGTTAATTTATGTAAAGCTTTCTCAACAGTGACTGCTGGAAGCGAGGCGCGAATGTGAGCTGTTATTTTCATTAATCTTATTACCGGAGGGCGCACTGCGCGCGTGGTAATTGTTTACCGAGCGGCCTCCGGGTGGCCGAGCGGCCGAGTCCTCGGGCGGGCAGGGGCTGGCACGGAGCCCGGAGCCGGGGCGGCTCGCAGAGCTCGGGGAGGGCAGGGAGCAATGAAGACGCATCCCGGGGGAGGTGATATTTGAGCGCCGAGAAGACGGAGAGGCTCTGGGAAGGGCCCCGCGGCCACGGCCAAGGCACTAATGAAATGCGGGGCTTCCGGGGCACGCCCGGGGGAGCCCTTGGGACCCGCTAAGCGCCGCTTAACCTCGGCAAGGGGCGTCCCTGGCCTGCCGTTGGGGACAGGCCGGGGTTATTTACCCATAACCCGACCTCACTCCCAACCTGCGGCTAAGACGCCTGGCCCAGCCTGTCACCAGCTGTGTGACCTTAAGCTTAAGCGCTCCCTGCCTCAGTTCCCCGCTATGTAAACTGGGGATAATCATAGCATCCACATTAGGGTTGTTGCGAAATTAAACGAGTTGGTTCAAGTAAAGGGCTTAGAACAGGCACACAGTAAGTGCTTAACAAATGTTGGCTATTGTTACTTGGACTGGCCCCTTGAGGACTAGTTTGAGAGTCCTTTGGGGGAAGATACTAGGTGTGATGCTGAATCCTGCTCTGTCACTACCTGTGTGACCTCGGGCAGGTCGCTTCTGCTTTTGGAGCCTCAGCGTCCTCATCTGTAAAGTGGGGGGAATGTCCATCTTAGACAATCATGCAGATCGGTAATAAAACATCAGCTCCCATCTGGGGAGCCAGGCACAGTGCCACCTGCTCTGTGTACACAACTTAATTCTCACAATAACCCTGGGCACAATGACCCCTTGGCCATTCCTCTTACTTCCCACTGTGGAAACTGAGGCTTAGGGGGTTTGCTCATAACCTGCTCAGGGTCCCCCAGCCAGGACACAGGGCAGTGAAGTGAAGTCTCTTAGGTGCTATGTGGCTTCTCCCAGCAAAGGAGAGAATGAGAGCCCACATGTTTTGTCAGCTCCAGAGCTGGGCAGGGTTTCAGGGAGAGTCAGGTGAGCCCAAGGCCCACCTGGGCTGGAGTGAGGCAGGACAGGCAGCAGCTATGACCTTGGCCCAGGGCAGGTCCGCCCTGAGTTCTCATCTCTGCTTCCTGCCTCAGTGGCATTGGATATCATTGAGCCTCGACTTCTTCATCTGTAAGGTGGACATTACAGTACTCTGTGCTTCCTGGGGCAGCTGTAAGGATGGAATGAGGTGCCTCGTGCACAGCACTTGGCACAGAGCCTGGCTCGTGGTAGGGGCTTGTGTCAGGAGCTGTGTGTGCCCGTGTGTTCATTTAGTCTGTCAACATAAGCTGATGCCTGAAGATGTGCTGGGCCCTGGAATTTGGGCACAACCCCCACCCTCAGAGGGTCCCTAGTCTTGTAAAGGAGCAAACATCAACCATAGATGGCAAATGTTAGCCTAGTGCTCTGCGTGGGAGATGGGGGGAGGGCACCATTCCTGACCGGGTGGAGGGGCCAGGAATGCATCTCAAACCAGAGGACAGACTGTCTTAGCTGAGGCCCAGTGTAGAAACAAGAAGGAATTTATCAGAGAGACAAGGGGACTAGGTGAGGTTAGTCCTGGCAGAAAGGGCAGCCTGGGAAAAGGTGTAAGGTGGGAACATCACAATTGCATGAAGGACTGCTTGGAGTTCACAATGACAGGAGCAGGGGTAGGCTGGAGAGGGGGACAGGGGCTCATGTGAACAGCCTGGATGCCAAGCAAGGAGCTTAGATTTTATCTTGGGGAGCTTTTGAAGGCTGGGGGCTGAGTTAGGGTCCAAGGGCACTAGGTAACCCCACCCTTAACACTAACAGTAGCACCCACCTCCCACTGCAGCATGCCCAGCGCTTGGCAGGTTTCACTTAATAATCCTCAGAACAACTCTCTGTCTCAGGTAGGCACGACAGTGATCCCCATTTGAGGCACAGAGAGGTTAAGGAAGTGGCCCCAGGTCACACAGACATTAAAGGTGGAGTTGGGATTTGAAGCAGGTAGGCTGGCTCCAGTGTCCTCGCCCCTAACACTCCACCTCCTCCCTCCCTGTGTGGGCAGCCCTGAGCAGCCCTTTTGGGCCTGACTTGGAGAAGTCCCAGGGTCATGGACCTCTCTCCTCTGTGCCCAGCTGATTCCTGCTCAGTACCTGGGTTCTTGCTCCTGGGCTGACCGACAACGCAGCTTTAATGGAGTAGCCTTGGCTGCTGAGACAAGGGGGAGGGGAACAATTTCTCAGAAATCCAATAAGCTGAGTGCCTCAGTGTGTGGGCAGCCCCCTCCCCTCCCCCAGCCTCCGCTCTGGTCCTGGCTGACTGGGGTCATGGTCACCCCCTGCCCTACCCTACCCTGTCTCAGCCCCTGCTTCCTGGCAGAGGTCTTGGGGGCTTAGTCTGAATACTGTCCCCTCCTTCATTGCCCGGGTCCCATCTCAGGCGCAGCCTCCTCAGTCTTTGCCTCCTGTCCTGCCCCTGTGCCATCCTCCTGGACTCTGCCACCTGGACCATCTTTCCCAAAGGCAAATTGGATCTTGTCTCTCTTTTGCTCCGTGTTGCCCCAGGAGAGGGTCCCAATCCCCCAGACAGGCCAACAAGGCAGTTTGCCATCATCTCCCGCCCACCTTTTCAGTTCTGTGTCCCGGAACTTCCCCAGACACAACCTGTGAGCATGTCCTTGTGCCTCCGAGAGTCTCTGAACTTCTGTAACTTTTGTTCCCCCTGCCAGGAATGCCCTTCCTCTCTCATCCTCATGGTGAAATCCTACTTAGCTTCCAAATGGCACCCCCTCCAGGCAGCCTTCCCCGATTTCCTGAGGCAGGCCTAGTTACTCCTTCCCCTGTGTACCCTCAGTGCCTCGTTTGCCCTGGTATTAGCTGTGATCTCATTGTATGACAAATATTTGATTAGCTGTCCCCTCTCCCCCTCAGACTTTGAACACACCTCGATAATATCCAAATAGCTGCCACCACTGAGCTCTTACTAAGTGCTAGGTACTGTGCTAAGACTTCACCTGCCTGATTTTCAGTTCTCCCAGCAACCCTGGAGGCAGACGCCACATTTATCCCTATTTTACGATGATAGATGGAAACACAGATAGGTGAAATGACTTGCCTGAGGTCCTATAGCACTTAAGCGGCACAGCTGGCCTCTCTGCCTCTCTGCAGAGTTAGCTTCTTAACCAGCCCTCTCTGCTGCCTCCTTCCAAGCTCAGGGCCCAGCACAGGTCGGCTTTGCAGAGGTTTGCTGAACGCATGAAAGAATGAGTGAACGGGGCATCCCATGGCCACGTCTCCAGATTAGGAGGTTTAAGAGAAGGGAACTAGAATAGGGTAAGCCCCTGAGTGTGCCAGGAGGCCCCCCAAGCCCTGGGACCCTGATACTATTATAGGTTGAGTATCCCTAATAGGAAAATCTGAAGTAATCTGATACTTTTTGAGAGCTGACATGATGCTGAAAAGAAATGCTTACTGGAACAATTTGGATTTTGGATTTTCAGATTAGGGATGCTCAACCAGTACTAATGCAAATATTCCAAAATCTGAAAAAATTCAAAATCTGAAACACTTCTGGTCTCAAGCATTTTGTATAAGGGATACTCAACCTGTGTCTCATTTTACAGATGAGGAAACTGAGGCTCAGAGCTATTAAAGGACTCTCCCAAGCCCAGAGAAAGTGGGTCTCAGAAGCAGGATCTGTGTGGTTCAGAGCCCAGGTTAAGACAAGGGTCTAGGCACTCCTGTGCTTCCGGGGAAGGGAGATGGCTCATTTTTATTTCACCAAAGCTCCCCCTCCAGAGCCTGGGGTCATGGCCTGGACTTCCTTGTCAGGGGGCTGAGCAGGGGCACAGGCATCACATTTTCAGAATGAGTGTCCAGCTGAGGCTTGGCCAGGAGAGGCTGTCTGGATCATCTGCTGGATGGGAGGGGATGTGTGTAAGAGCTTGGGCTTTGGAAGTGGAGAGTCCCGGGTTTGAATCCTGCCTCTGCTACTGATTAGCTGTGTGGCCTTGGCCAATGGTTTAACCTCTTGGAATCTCACTTTCCTCATCTATAAAATGGGGATAATAATATGCCTCATATCAGGTTTTGTCGAGGATCACATATGTTGCATCCAAAGTACTTGGCACATAGTCAGCACTCTGTAAATATTAGCTTTTATTAGTAAAGTCAAGTCAGAATTAGGCTAGAGTTTAAGCTAGGTTGGGAGTTAGGATAGAATTAAGGAAAAATGAGGACTAGAGCTGCCGGTCCTTTTGCGACCTGTCTGTGTGCGTCTCCTTCTTGGGATCACCCAGAGGGCTTTGCTGGGAGGTCAGGAGGGGCCTAGCTCAGAGCTGGGGCTTGGGTAATAGCAGAAGGAAGAGTGAAACAGACTGGAGTCAGAATCCTGCTTCTCCTGCATAATTTCTGGGTGACCTTGAACAATTTACCTGCTCTCTTTATGCCTCAGTTTCCCCCTCTGTAAAATGGGGGTAATATCTAATGTCACCTAGCCCAAAAGAGTTTGGTTAGCCCTTAGACCTCAGTGAATGTTTTATTTTTTAGAAATGACTTTCCTCCCCATCTGTTTTCTACGTCAAATTATTTGTTTCGGGGGAACTGCTATGTAGCTGCTTGTAGCTGGCTTTCTTCCGTCCATGCCTCCATCCACCAATGCGTAGCTCCCTGCTCAGGGGCAGACCTGCAGCGGGCACTGTGGATCTCTCTCTCTTCTCTCTCTCTCTCTCTCTCTGCCCATCTCTCTCTCTCTCTCTCTCTCTCTCTCTGTCTCTCTCTCTGTCCCTCCCTCGGTGGTGCCCCAGAGGAGAGGGCTAGGAGAGGCTTCCCCAGAGGTGAGATGCCTCACTCAGTTCTGTAGCCCGTCAGGGGCACTGCACGTGCAAAGGCACAGAGGCACGACGGCAGAACTGTGCGGAGCTCTAGGAAAACTGGCGCGCGAAGCAGGTACAAAAGGGGACCCGGTGTTTCCAGAGTCTCTCTGGACCCTGTCTCCTGGGGCCCTGGACGCGGGCTTCCCGCAAACGCAGCGTGGGCGCTCCCTGCTGGCCTCCCTGCACACTGCACCTTTGGCTTCGGAGACTCCCAGCCGCTGGGTCTTTGGGAAACAAATGTCCACAAAAGGTGGAGCTGGAGCATCTAAACCGGGAGGACCCTCAGCGATCAGCCACCTCCGACTTATTGATGGAGACGTGAGGTCATGAGTGGGGCAGGAGGCTTGCAGAGGGCAGGAATTCGGGGCCCTGAATCCAAGTCTGGGCTCTGTCAGTGCCTGGGGTGGGCTGGTACCCAGGGAGGGTCCCGGCAGCTGAGACCCTGCTTGCAGGAGGTGGGGATGTGGGGAGGGCAATCGGGTTTTGGATTCTCAGCCCCTCGCCCCATCTGGCTGGCTCAGTTGTGAGATTTCCTGTTTTATCTTGGAGCAGCAGCACTGCAACCTGATAGCCATGACACGGGAGCTGAAGGGGCGGGGGGGTGTGTGTGTGTCTGGAAGAGTGATGTCCTCGTCCATCAGCAGGTGTCCTGGGCTGGTGACATCATCCCACCAGTGCTCTGATCTTCCTTTAAGCAAGTTTCCCCCACCCCAGGTCCCCAGGAGCTGCCACCCCCGACTTGCCCTGGGTTGTCCAGCATAAGGTGGTGGTGAGTGAGGGGACATGAAGGCAGGAAAGATTCTTCCTGGGCAGGAGACAGGGGTGGGTCCCAGAGCCAGGATGGGCTCAGAATGGATGGGCTTCATAGGAGACTGGAAGTGGGGAGCGTGGGAGAGACACTGATTGAGGGTGCTGCCCAAGCTTCCAGCCTGGGTGATGGGTCATGCCCCTCGATGGGATGAAGAGTGTGGGGAGACCACAGCTACCTGGTGCCTGGGAGCTGTCACCTGTGGAGAGCACTGTTTCCTCCTGATTGCTCTCTTGCCCCTTCCCCTTCTGTCTTCCTGGCTGGGCTACTGTGTACGAGTGTGTGCGTGTGTGTGCGCGCGCGTGTGTGCATAGGCATCCATCTGCATGTGCTGTGTGTGTCCATGCCCATGAACTGGAAGCCTGGGTTTACCCAGGACGGGCGCTGTAGGAGCCTTACTGCCTCAGGGAGAGGCCTGCCTGGGCTGGGAAATGACCCTTTGATCTCTGTTCTGATCTCACCAAGGCTAGTGCATCTGCGGTCTGTCCCCCAGTCGATGGTGGGTGGGGAAAGCCTGGCTTAGCCTGGCTTAGAGTGCAGATGGCAGTTCCAGGCCTGCACCCATATTTCCTGGCAGGGTGGCTTCAGGCAAGTATCTGCCTCTCTCTGAGCCTCAGTGCCCTGACAAGCAGGGACCGTGTGCTGTGGCTCAAGCTACATGGGGAGGGTGGACGAGGCGCTGTGGGCGAGTGCTCAGTGTGGCATCTGGCACACCTCGTGCCCAGGTGGACAGTGGAGAGCACTATTGTTTTTAAACTGGGTGCTCTGGTATTTGGTAATCACTCCCCCGCATCCCCCTCTGACTCCTCTCCTGTTGGCCTTTCTCCTCACTCTGCTCCAGCCACACCGGCCTCCTCCCGTGCCTGGAAAACACCAGGCTCCTTCCAGCTGGGAGGCTTTGCAAGGGCTCTCCTTCTGTTTCCGATGCTTTGCGTAGTTGTTGCATGGCTGGTTCCTTCTCAGCCCTCAGGTCCCTGTCCAATGTCACCTTCCTAGGGCAGCATCCCCGACTGCTCTAGCCGAAGCATCTGCCTCCCTTCAGACAATTCCTAAGACCCTCCTGCAGTGCCACTGCCAGACCCTGGGGTTTTTGTTGATTGTCACACCACCCCATCTCTCAGATGGTGAGCCCCTTGAGGCTGGGGACCTTGTCTGTTGTGTTCACTGCCATATCCCTATTGGCTGCAACAGTGTCTAGCACACAGTAGTCCACAGTACTCATGTGTGCACTGTGCAAGGCTTCTGGTGCATGGTGTTTTGGAGCCAGACAGTCCTGGCTTGCATTTGGGTTGGAATCCCAAATCCTGGCTCTATCAACTCAGTGGCTGTGTGAATCTCACTTTCCCCCTCTGGGCCTCAGTTTCCTCATCGGTCAGATGGAGTTAAGTAGAGTGACATCCCAGCTGGTTGTGAGGAATCAGTGAGGTCATGTGCACACGTCATGCATGCCAGGAGTTACTGAGAACAAAGAATGACGGCTGGTGTTATCAAGCCATTGCTGTGTGCCGGGTGCTGCTCCAAGATCTCTCCATCTTTTACCTCAAATTCATCCTCACATCCCCCTGTGATGGAGGGACTATTGTTATTCCATTTTGCAGATGAAGACACTGAGGCTCAGAGAAGGGAATCCCATGCCCAGTGATGACCTTGACTCCCCAGCAAGGGCTGTAGATGCAGGAGCTTCTGGGGGCACGGCCAGTTTCTTTCTCTGTTATCTCACTGGTGCTCAGGAGGGACTGGGAACAAGATGACCTGAGTCCTACTGCCAGCTCCACACTGACTTGCTGTGACTCCAGGGGGTTCCATGCCCCCTCTGGAGCCCCGTCCCTCCATGTGCATCGTGAAGGCATGGGACCAGGTCGGGGATACAAGCGATGCCTGGGACCAGGCGGGGAATGCGGAAGGCAGGCGGGCCTGGGAGGGGCTGGGGTGAGCTGGGCAGCGGCTGCTCAGCTCCGGCTGGTGGTTGCCAGGGGTTAGGCAGGCCCAATGTTGCCAAATCTTTGAACTTTTCAAGAGAAGCAGAAAATTTGGATTTTTTAATGTGAAATCTGATTTTTAAATGTTGGCAACAATTAAAAAAGAAAGAAAGAAAGAAAGATGCTGTGTGGGCCAAACAAAGCCCATTTGTGGGCTGCATTTGGGCTTGTGGGCTGTCACTTTGCAATCCATGGGACACCCAATATCTAGAGGCCACTTCCTGTGCTTGGGCCTTTGATAAAAATGACTCACACTGTTGCGTACTCATTAATACTATGTCCAGGGGCATACATGATGTCACCTGACTCCCTCCACACCTCCTTACTCACCATGTAATATCATACTACCAGATAATATTATCATCTCCATTTGCTAGGGGGGCCGACTGAGGCCTAGAGAGGTTAAGTAACTTGTGCAGGGTCACACAGCTAATAAATGGCCTTGCTGGGGGACAAAGCAGGGCTCTCCTGCTCTAAAGCGCGTTTGTGTAAATATTATCCCATCCTGCCATGATGACCCTGGCCTCCTGCCCCCCAGGGCTCTGTCATCCTGGCCTCCTGGAGACTCACGTGCTCACTGGCTGGCCTCATGGTTGATTTGGCACAGTCTCAGCCCAGAAAGAGGGTGAGCCAGGCAGGAGGCCCCCAATCCTCCTGGGACTCTGCTTTCTCCTCTCCGCAGATCCCCTAGTGCGGCAGGCTGTGCGGGAGACCTGCTGGTCTGATGACAGACCTGCTGAAACAACACCAAGGCCATGGCTTCCTCTAACAGCCCAACCACGGATGTGAGGAAATATCTCCTACCTTTGGGATTCCTGATGGGGAGCTGGCCAGTGCCCATGTCAGCCAAGCTGCCATTGACTTTCTGTATTTTTCCAGCAACTCCTGCTGCAAGCTAAGGCTTAATATCCCCCGGGTGCCTCCCAGACTGCATGTGCATGTGCCCAGGTGGGCACGTGGCTCTGGTAGGGTCACCATGTGTGAGGGCGAGTTTGCCCAGGTGTCTGTGTCTGAGCAGATGAGGGAAAGCACATTGCCTGTGTCTGTGTGGGGGTCTGCAGTGTCCACTGTGGGGTACATGTCTGGGGCCACTGTTGTCTGGGCAGGCATTTCCAGAGAGTACAAGGCGTACATGTGTGTTCATGTATGTGCCCACACCTGTGCCTGGATATTTGGGGAAACTTGAGGGTTTAAAAAAAACTGCGGTATAATTTACAAACAGGAAAGTATGCAAATCTTAGATGTATATCTTGATGGATTTTTGCATATGTATACAAGTGTGTGACCATCATCTGGGTCCAGGGGCTCCCTTGTGACCTTCCCAGGTGATACCCCCAAAGTGACCACTATTCTAACCTCTATCTCATGCATCAGGACTTAAGTTCTCCTTGAATTTTGATCTTGATCCTGTCACAGATGTTCATTGCTTCTGTGAATTCAAGTAGCAGCAGGAGCAGCAGCAGAAAGGATTGTGGTCTGATGTTTAGAAGAAATTCCAAGTGGATGTCCCTGGAATCTGGGGACTCAGAACCTTGGGGAAGCAGCATGAGTGCCACTTCTGATAGTGAAGGTGGGAATTAGTAATTAAAGTAGCCACCATTTATTATTTACAGGTGCTTTATAGAAATGACTTTATTTAAGTGCTACACACCCTTTAAAGCTAGTGGGATTGTCTCCATTCTGTGGATGAAGAGACTGAGGCCCAGAGACAGGCAGTGAGATGCCCAGGCTCCCAGAGCTAGCAAGTAGCACAGCAGGATTTAAATCTGGATCTGCTGTCTTTCAAGGTGGTGTTCTTTTCTTCCTCCAGGCTTCCTGTTTGGATGGGTGGTGACCCCTTGCTGGGGCCGGGACCTCACTCCAGTGGGCTGTCCTTGGGATACCCCCTAAGTACCTTCAAAGACCCCATCCCACCTGGAGTTGGGTGTCACCTGCATCCCAGGCATTCCCAGCACCTTGGAAACTAAGATGGTCTGAGCTGAACAGAACTTTGCAGGTCATCTTGTCCAACCCCCTTAGCTCATGGCTGGGTGTGGGGGTCTCAACTAGTGGGGACCTGCCTACGGTCACACACCCTGATGCTATTGCAGTTTTGAATGCAGACTCTGGTGACTGTGTTGGTTGGACCTTGGTAGAAGAGCAGGCCTGGTCATTCTGATACTTAGAAGAAATCCCAAGTGGATGTCCCTGGAATTTGGGGACTCAGACCCTTGGGGAAGCTGCATGAAAGCCACTTCTGATAGTGAAGGTGGGAATTGTAATTAGAGACCTGTTGGGGTGGGGGGCCTACCCCTGTTCAAGGTCTCTGTCTTCCGTGCTGTACTGGTTTTCAAAGTGGCAGAGCCCAAGGTCCAGAGAGGAGACTCCTGATCGGACCTCGGCCACACCAGCCTGGCCAGACCTTGGCTTCCTTCGGCTCTAACTGTAATTGAGTGGGCTCTGAGGGAATTTTGATCGTGCCTTCCCATCTTAGAATCCCTGCTGCACCCGTCACTGCGCAGGCAGGAAGCAATGTGGTGCCACAGAGTAAGAGTTGGCTTTGCAGTTGTACAGGGGACTTGAGGTCAAATCCTGGCTCTGCCATTTATTTGCTATAAATCTCGGGCAAATCGTTTAGCCTCTTGGAGCCTCAGTTTCCTTATCTGTCAAATGGGGACAATAATAAGACCTGCTTCATAAGAGCATTATGAGGATTAATAGTAATAACGGTGCTAACGACAGCTGCCAGGCTTAGAGCGTTTATTATGAGCTGGATGCTGTTACCTCATTTAATCCTCCCAGCAGCATTATAAGGAGGTTACTGCTGTTACCCCATTTTACGGAAGAGACAATGGAGGCTCAGAGAGGTTAAATGGTTTGCTCAAGGGCTTCCTCTAGTCAATGGTAGTGACTGGATTTCAGCCCAGATCTGTCTGCCTCCAAAGCCCAGAATGCTTAACCCAGGAGTGTCATTCAAGATAGTTAACAATTGGCCTGGCCTGGGCCCCGAGCCACCAGAATAGATGCCTGCCATAAATAAACAAGCTGTATGTTCTCCCGGCCGGTCTTATCCATTACACCCTCGACTGTGTTAAATGGGATTAATCCAGGAAATGAGATTACAGACGTCAAGCAGTTTGCAGGACCATGAAACACTCCGCAAGCGTTGGTTTCTATTTCTTCTTACGCTGCCTCTTACGAGTCTTGCTGCCTCCACCCACCTCCTTGTCCTGTAGGGACTTGGGGTCCTGGGTGATTTCCTCTCCCTCTCCATCGTGGGTGAATCTCCTTCCTCAGCGGAAGCAGATCTGGCCTGTGAACCAGGAGACCTGGGCTGAAGTCCTGGCTCTGCCACTGACTTGCTGAATGACCTTTGGTAAGTATTGAAGGAAGGCTCCGGACTCCTAAATCAACAAGGTCAAAACCTGCCAAGGAGATGGTGCTCAGTCAGTGTCGTCCAGGCCAGTCCACGTGTGCAAACGGCTCATCAGAGCAGACCCAGGAGGCCTTCGGTTTGGCCACAGTTTGTCATGTCATTCAATTAAGGGATTGCATGTTAGAGTTTCTAGAAACAACCTAAAATACATTGTACATTTTTAATATGTACAACATGTACAACGTGATCACATTTCAAGGGTACAATCTGGTGAGCTTTGACAGATGTACACACCTGCGAAAGGACCCTCCCTGTCCCTACGCCTGACGTTTCTGTTACCTCCAAAAGGTTCTCATTCCCCTCAGCAGCGCCCCCTCCCTCCACCCTCATTCCCAGGCTAACACGGATCTGTTCTCTGTTCCTTCTCTAGGAGTTTCTAGAAACGAAATCACACAGTATGTCGACGTTCGTGTCTTGCTTCCTTCATAGGAAGTTCCTTTTGGGACTTATCTCTATTTTTGTGTGTTCCTTTTCATCGCCGAGTCACTGCTGTTGTATGGATATGCCACAATTTTTCCATTCGCTTGTGGATGGACACTTGTGTTGTTTCCAGTTTTTGGCTGTTGTAAATAAAGGTGCTAGAACATTCATGTGTGCATGTCTTTTTGTGGCTGTATATTTTCATTTCTCTTGGGTAAATACCCAGCGGTGGAAGGGGTGGGTTGCATGTTCCCACCAGCAGTGTGTGAGAGTTCCTGTTGCTCCACATCTCACCCATGCTTGGCATGGCCGGTCTTTTTAATTTTAACCATTCCAAGGTTAAAATTCCAAGGTGCAGTGCTATTCAGCATGGCTCATGTTGTACTTTGGGAGAACAAATGGTTTCTGATGGCCTGCCACGTGCCAGGAGGAGCTGACCTGAACAACCAAGAGGACGCCCACTGGGACCTCGGGGGAGCGGGGGCTGGTTTGTTTATGAAGCATCAGTGGGACCCATAGGAAGACAGATTTTGTCTGAAATTTCAGAAGGAACTTTCTGTCAGTCGGCACTGTCCAATCATGGGATGAATTTCCCCATGGAGGAGTGAACTCACCGTTGCAGGGAGTGGTCAGGTCTGAGTAGCTGGTTGTAAATGTGGGGTTTGGATTAGATTTCTGACAAGGGTCCTCCAGGCCTGCTTTTTCTGGTCTGTGGTTCTAAGAATCATCAGGTGTTGGAAGTCTCATGAGTAGCATCAGCATCAACATCCGAGTCTTGCTGCCTCCACCCACCTCCTTGTCCTGTAGGGACTCGGGGTCCTGGGTGATTTCCTCTCCCTCTCCATCGTGGGTGAATCTCCTTCCTCAGCGGCTGCTGCTGCCACCTCCTGCGTCTCCGTCAGCGCCCTGCCCTGGAGGGTCCTGCCTCTCCCCACCCCGTGTTCTCAGTCCTCTGATGCTGCGGGGGTGCACTGTGTGCTGGTAAATGAGGGGAAGGACGCATCTCGAGGGTGGGGCAGCTTGGACTACCTTATAAGACAGTTCTCTCTGCTCACACTCAGCTTCCTCTCCCTGGGTTGTTGCTGCTGCTGAGGTGACTGGGCTGGAGCTTGTCCTGGGACCAGGTGTCGAGATGTATCCAGAACCAAGACCCCCTCCATCCAGGGCCCCTGCAGCTGAGTCTCCCTTGCCACCCCTCTCTCTGCTTTCTCTTGTGAAGACTTTCTTCCTCTAGTCTGCCAGACACGACTTCCATGTGTCTGAACCCCAGCCATGGCAGGGTGCAAGTGCCCTTTGCCCTGCTGACGTCGTGTGACCTGGAGTTTGCACATGGATACGTGTGTGCTGAGTATCACTCAACCCACATACTACCTATGTCCAGATCTCAGATCTTGCCCAGTTAGCTCCTCTACTACCCAGTAGAAGTAATCAAAGGCAATTTCTTTTAAAAGAAGGCTTTCCTTGGGATTGTGTTGACTCCACTTGATACTTTTATTTAAAAAATAGGTATAACATGTGCACTTTTGAAGGCTTTTTATTTTTACTTTTTATTTTTTTTTTTAGAGACAGGGTCTTACTCTGTTGCCCAGGCTGGAGTCCAGTGGCACCATCATAGCTCACTGCAGCCTTGAACTCCTGTGCTTAAGCGATCCTCCTGCCTCAGCCTCCTGAGCAGCTGGGACTACAAGCACGTGCCACAATGTCTGGCTTATTTACATTTTTTTTTTTGTTTCATAGAGACAGGGTCTTGCTATATTGCCCAGTCTGGTCTTGAACTCCTGGCCTTAAGCGATGTTCCTGCCTTAGCCTCCTAAAGTGCTGGGATTACAGGTGTGAGCCACTGCACCTGCCTTCAAACCATTTTATAGAACAAGTGTTTTCCATGTGTGTTACCCTCTGAAGTGGCTCCCAATGGTCACTCCTCCTGGTTGGCATGCCCGTGTGTAATCCCTTCCAACACTGTGCCAGGGTGCGTCTGTGTTACTGATAAAATATGGAAGAACCGATGGGGTGTCCCTTCCGAGATGAGTTTATGGAAGACACTGCAGCTTCAGTCTTGGTTGTTTTTTCTCTCAAATCATTTGCTCTGGGAAAGGCCAGCTGTCCCGTCATGAACAGCCTTATGGGGAGACCCATGTGGTGAGACTGAAGCCTCCAGCCGACGGCCAACAAGAAACCGAACCCTGCTGCCAACGGCTCTGTGGGTGAGTTTGGAAGTGGCTCCCCCAGCCCCGCCAAGCCCTCAGGAGGCTCCTGGTTGATGTTCTGCCTGCAACCGTGTGAGAAACCCTGCATCAGAATCACTGGGATGCACCGCTCCTCAGTTGCTAACTCTCAGAAACTGTGAGATACTAAACACTGCTTTAAAGCACCAAGCGTTGAGATCATTTGTTATGCGGCAATAAGTGACTAATACACCCTGTGATTATGTACTAGTATCTTTGCTGTCGGTCACTTCCTCCTGCCTTACCTCACCCAGAACAACCGAAACGGAAGGCTGACGTCCTAGGGGTGGCCCTCCTGGTCCCGCACAGCTGATCGGACCAGCAGAGTGGCCTGACCAAAGCTGAGCCGATTCGACTGTTCCTTCCAGGAAATCCCTTTTTCTTTCTCTTTCTCCTCCCCCTCCTTCACTTCTTCTTTCCTCCCTCTGTTTCTCCCTCCCTCCTTTTCTCCCTCCTCCCTCTGTCATTTTCCTTCAACAGGAAGAGAAGATTGAATCCGGTAGCTGTGGGATTAAGCTAGAGTAGCAGGGAAACTCTGCGGCCGGAGCCGTCGAACTGGTGTGCAGGGAGAGAACACTGCAGCCAGAGAGAAGCAGGGATAGGAGATTTGGTGGCGTCGGGGGAGATGCGTATTATACCCACACTCGGCCACTGAGAGCTCTGCAGACCCACGGCCAAGGATTGCCTGAGGGGTGGCCTGCGTCCCAAGCTGAGCCTGGATCCAACTGTACCTGAAGTTCACTCTTTAACATCCTAGTTATGTGAGTCAAATCCCTCCTCCTTTTTAAAAGAAGTCAGTCTGAATTGTCGCTTGTAAACAAAAGAGTTGTGACTGTTATGCAGTGTGACCTCGAATAAGTCCTTTCTCTTTGGTGGGCCTCGCTTGCCCAATGTGGAACCTGAGGACCTGGCAGGTTTCGTGTGTCTCAGTTGTGCTTCTGGTTGGTGAACTCTAGGAAATTCCTCTGATGCTTACAATCATCCTCCTTTTGATTTGAGCTTCCTTAAATTTCTGCTTTTTCCAATCAAATGATCTTAAGATCATAATTTTTGTAGGCAACTTTTTGAACAGAGAGTGGGCTTACTCCTCTGGTTGGACATTGAGGTTATTTTCAACTTCTCTCTACTGTAAACAACGCCACGATGAACATCTTCGGCACTCAAAGCTTTATTCACATCTCCGATTATATCTTTAGGAGGTCTTCCCAGAGGGGGGATGAGCTGACCACAGAGTATGGACCCCTTTAGGCAATACAAATACCCTGTCATTTCCAGAGAAATGGCCCTGACACTCCCACCAGCGGTAGATGAAGTTATACATCCCGCCGCCCTCACCAGCACTAGGTTTCTCTCACTTGGGTGCATTCTATTGCCATTTGTCATGATACTGTGAGCCTGGCCTTGGGCGACTTGCTGGGGGAATGCCCAGATGTCACCCTGTTCAGGCAGCAGCCGTGTTTTGCCAGGCCTCTAGGGTCCAAACAAGTCAGGAAAGATCTATGCCATTTTATTTAAAATGAAGTGGATTCTAAACACCACTTAAAAATACATTAATAATGGTGTTGGTGTGCTATTCATCTTGAAGAAGTGACGGATGTTTCCCGCAGCAAAATGCTGAGGTGGGAAAGTGAGTTGGGGGTTGGGAGATTGATTGGTTTCTGTCAAGGGCTCATTACCTCTTGCCTGGACGACCTCCCACTGGTCCCCTGCCTCCAGCTCCCCCGTCCTGGCCCAATCCGTCCTCCATGCTGACATCTGGTTAATCCTCCCAAAGCCGGTTAGGGAAGTGGGACGGGTGATGGGCTAAGAGTCAGGTGGTGCAGGTTCTATCCCTGACTTCCTGGGTGTGGGGACATCTGCTTCCTTTTTCCCCTTTTCTTGGACCTGCACTCTGATTTTCCTTTAGGGTCCCACCCTGCCCCTTTCTCAGTCCTGGGGTATCACGTGGGGCTGACACTACCCCCACCTCACCCCCACTCCAGGGGTAGACGTATTATACCCAGACTTGGCTGCTGAGAGCTCTGCAGATCTATGGCCAAAGACTGTCCGAGGGGTGGCATGTGTCCCAAGTTGAACCTGGATCCAGCTGTACCTGAAGCTCACTCTTCAACATCCTAGTTATAGGAATCAAATCCCTTCTCCTTTTTAAAAAAAAGTCGGTCTGAATTGGGTGCTTGTCACTTGTAAATGAAAGAGTTGTGACTGATACACAGTGTGGCCTTGAATAAGTACTCTCTCTTCGGTGGGCCTCAGTTGCCCCATCTGGAAAACGAAAGGGTTGGATTTTTGGTTCTTCCAACTCAGGAGGTTTATATCCTCCATCTGGGCTGTGGGACTCATGCATTGGGAGGGTCACAGATGGACAGGCTGGCTCTTGTGGAGACTCAGTGGCTCTGTGGCCTTGCCAGGAGAAACCTCAGAGGACACGCTCTCCCCAGATGTCCAAAAGGCTGCCCTGGAGTGAAGTCAGTGGTAGAGCAGGCCCCCTGAGGGTCAGGGGACGACCTGGGGCATATTGGGGTTTCATCCCATGACCAGAAGTGATATGTGCTGCCGTTGCTCTGTATCTCTCAATGGTTCCCAAGTACCTTTGGGATTAAGGCCCATCCCTTTAGACGGGCAGAGGGCCAGCCTCCTCACAGGGCTTAAAAAGTTTTGAATGAATGAATTCATGAACAAATTCCCTTTATGACCAGGCTCCTTGCCTGACTCCCAGCCCTACAATCAGACCCTCTGTACACTACTCCCTGCCTCCTCTGACACATGCACGTGGCCTTTTGTGCCTCAGCCTTGTACATGCTGTTCCCACCGCCTGGAATGTCTCTTCCTGCCGACAGGCTCACACTCAGCCTTCAGCACAGCTAGGCTCACCCATTCACTCATTCAGCTGATGTTTCCGGAGCCCCTACTACATGCCAGGTGCTGGGTGCTGGGTGCTTGCATCGAACACAACAGGTGCAGTCCCTGTTCCCACGGAGCTTTCTCCTTGTCGGGGCAGCAGCCAGGGCAGAGGACATCAGAGGCGAGTGGTGCTAAGGAGGAAGTTAAGCAGGGGGAGGAGGTGGGGAGTGCTGGGGGGGCAGTTTTTGGGGTATGTGGGTGGCCAGGGAGGGCTCCCCTGATCCGGTGACATTAACTGAGACATGCAAAAGAGGTGAGAGGGAGTGAGCTGTGCAGATCTGCGAGAAGGGTGGCCGCACAGAGGGAATAGCAAGTGCACAGGCTCTGAGCTGGGAGAGAAGCTGGAAGGTTGGAGAAACAGGGAGGAGACCCCCGTGGCTGGAGTGAGGGGCAGGAGGTGGGGGGCGAGGGGTGGGGGTGGAGGTCTGAGGGGTCACGGCAGAGGTCGGGGAGGGGTGGCTGTGCAGGCCACTCACTGGCCTTTTACCCTGGGCGAGGAGGCCACGGGAGCATTTTGAAAGGGACAGGGATGGAAGTTGGGGGGCTCTGGCAAAAATCCAGGCTGGTCGCGATGGGAGTGGCAGAAGTGGTCAGATGCAGGATCTGCCAACGTGGGGGTCAGAGGGACAGGGTGGAGGCTGAGTGAGGGGGTCACCGCCTGCAGAGTTGGGAAGCAGGTTTGGGCAGGTGGCCTTGGAGATGGCTGTCACTCAGCATGCAGACCCCTGGAAATGAGGGTGGACACAGGGGTCCAGGGTTCTGGGGACAGTTAGGGCTGGAGATATGAGTCTGGGAGACAAGGTGCTGAAAGCCAGGGTCTGTGGGTCCCGCAGGGAGGGAGTGAGGGTGGGGGACAGGGCCAGGGCCTCAGCCCGGAGGTCAGGGAGCAGGGAGCACTGGCAGAGGGGCCAGTGAGAAGCTGCCCACAGGTCACAAGGAGATAGACACATCCCCTGTGTCAAAGGCTGCTGACCGGTCACCTAAACCCAGGACAGGGACTTGGCCATTAGACCCAGTGACAGCAGGTTGTCGGTGACCTTGACAAGAGCAGTGGTGACAAAAGCCTCATGGGAGAGGGAAGGGAGGGGTTGGAGGGAGTGGCAGAGGGGTCAGGGGTCATTGAGCATCTCTAGAGCAAAGCCCCAGTGAGAGGAGAGAGCCAGGGATGTGGACACCTTGGAGGAAAGTTCTACAGGCAGAGGGGACAGTTGTGGCAACGTCCCCAAGGGAGGGCAGGGCTGGTGTCTGGAGAACAAAGAGAGGGTGGGAGGGGAAGGGGTGGGCTGCCAGGGGCTCTGTGGGTGGGGGGCAGGCTGGGGTTGAGCCTGCCTGGAGGCTGATGGAAGCTACTAGAGGACTTTGAATGCTTATTTATTTAATAAAAATGCCCTCTGGTTCCTAAAAGGGGCACGTTGGGAGTCTGATTCTGAGCACCCCGCTGGGTCCCTTCCGACTGCCCCCGCCACGCCTCTGATCTCAGCCAGGCTGTGTGGAAGCTGGGGGACAGTGGCACCTCCTGGAGCCTGTCTGGCCAGTGTGAGGGCCCTTTGTTTCTGGTCGGCGCTGCAGTTTGATCAGGTCCAAGTGGGGCCGGAAGTGGCTTCTGATACCCCCCAGACAAAGGGCTTTTCTGAGAGGCCAGGATGTCACCAGCTGGGATTTGTCTGTCCAGGGATGCGTGGGCCTGTCCGAGGGCCAAAGAGCAGGAGCCCTGGCTCCCAGACCTGTGCCACTATCATGGATGCTATGCTGCTGGGTGACGAGCACGTCCTTCCTCTGCCTCACTGCCCAGCTCTCCCCAGGCCCCCAGCCCCTTCCTCCCCCGCCACTCCAAGGGGCCTGTGATGACAGCAGCTCTCACTGGGTGCCAGACACAGCACATCCAATACCCTGTGAAGGGGAGACTGCTATTGGCTCCATTTTACAGATGAGCATACAAAGGCACAGCAGGGTTAAGTAACTGGCCCGAGTTCACATGCAAGCGGTGGGCTGGGGTGGTCCAGGCAGTCCTCCAGAGCCCACTCTCCTAAGCTCCCTGCTGCATGCCAGTGTCTGACTTGGTGGGGTCATGCAAGATCATGTCTTTTGACAGCCACATTTTACAGAAGGCCTGAAAGGGGAGGGAGTTGTTCTAATCATAGCTAGCTAGTGACAGAGCAGGGACCAAGCCCAGGGCCAGCTGTGGCATGGAGAGGCCTGGGTTTGGGTCCTGGTTCTGTGATGTTACTTGTGTGACTCTGGGCCAGTCCCTTCCCTCTTCTGAGGAGCATTTTTCTCTTCTTGAGGACAATAATCCACCGCCACCCCCGCAGGACTGCTGTGTCAACTGGACCAGGTGAGGGGCGCCTGTGCTCAGTGCAGTGTCTGGTGCAGGCACATCCTGGAGGCGTGAGCTCCTTTCCTTCCCTTCCCTGCTCGCAGGGCCAGAGCTGACTACAGCTGAGGGGGTGACATATTCCAAGGCACTTACAGCTCAACAGCGGCCTCTGCAGCATTCCATAAAGCCATAGCTTTTCGTCAGGGTGCTGGCCCCAATCACCCAGGGAGCTCCTTCAAGCCTTCTTAGCCAAAGGAGTGAATCCCTAATAGTGGAATGCCCAGCCAGCCCCGTGGTGGAGGAGGGAGGAGAGACTTAGAAGGCTGGAGTGTGTGGGGTCCCTTCCCACATCCCCCCTGTGTTCAGCCAGCCCTGACTGGGAAGCAGCACGCCTGCTGGGTGGGCCAGCTAACTGAGCCTGCTGAGCCTTGCACTTAATGAAAGGGGAGGGGAGTCGAAGGTCTGGGGGCTCAGGTGACTCGCTGTTCATTTTCCCCATCAGACCTCATTCCCAAATATCCTTTCCCAGTGGGGAGGATCTGGGGCAGGGCCTGTGTCTTGTCCTCACCGCCTTCCCCTCTTTCCCAGTAACAGCTGACTTCCACTATTAGGGATTCATTCCTTTGGATATGAAGGCTTGAAGGAGCTCCCTGGGCAATTAGGGCCGGCACCTTCATGTGTGTGCTTTGTCCTGGGCTGAGCCCATGCAGTGGGCACACTGTGCTGTTCAAGATGAGGACGTGCAGGCTCTTCAACAACAAACCCCTTGCTCAAGGTCATGCAGCAACTAATCCGTACACTAAGATCTTGTGGCTGCTTTCCTAACCCTGCCTCAGTGCTCCTTTGTATCAGATGGGAAGGCAAATCCAGGCAGGCAGCAACCAACAAGAAAACCATTCCACGGCATTCAGAGAACTAGGGGTCTATCATTCTTGCATGACGGGAAATGTAGGCTGGGGCAGCAGGTCAGGAGCTTGCCAGGGAACAGACTCCCCACTCTGCTGCTGTCTCTAAATTGGGGCTTTTGCCCTCATATTTCCAAAGTGCCTGCTGTACCTCCAGCACACTTGTTTGTATTCCAGGCAGAAAGGCAGTGGAAAGGTCAAAAGTCTACTCCTTGGGAGGCTTTGCCTTTTTATTTGGGAAGGGAAGGCCTTTCTAGCACATTCCACCTACATCTCCTTGCGCAGAAGGTGCCCCTGGCTTCCATTAGGAAAGTGTGATATTAGCCCTGGCCCTTAGAGTTGAGGAAGGCAATGGAGGGATGGCTGGGAAAGGTGTTGCGGGGGCAGGATCCACGTCCCTGCATGGCTGTTGTGGTCTCTCTGCCTGTTCAATGTCCCCCCATTTACGTGCCTCTTCCACGCAAGGTCTGGGCAGTGACAGGAAGCTAGGAGAGCTCAAGCAGCAGGACAATGTGTCCTCTGGGCCTCATTTTCCCCATCTGTAAAATGGGGGCTTTGACCTACCTGCCTGGCAGGTGGCCAGGAGGATTCAAAGAGACAGGGTTAAGGTGCCTGGGCCATAGCGGCTGAGTGGTGGACCACCGTGTGGCATGTGGTGTTTCTGGAGTGCTGCTGCCAGGAACTCACCATCTTCGTCCGACTTCAGGCTCCCCAGCTACAAAATGGGAATGAATTAATCCTAATCTATGCCATAGGGTTGTTCTGAGGATTAAATAAAATTAGCACCAAAGTGCCTCAGTGACTGTCTCCATCTGCTTCTGATGATTTCCTAAAGGTGGATTCGTAGAAGGCTGAGGCGCTCTTGAAGGTTCTTGTTCCACAGAGGGGAGGTGCCGTTTTCAGCCCCAACATGAAGAGGGAGGTGGTGGAGGGCAGGGAGGCCCTGCAGAGGCTGGGAGCTCCCGGACACCTCCTGCTCAGGCCCCAGGGACCCATCAGAGAGTCTGCCCTCCAAGGGCCCACAATGGGCTGACCCCAGCGCCCTCCCCACCGCAGTCTCCACCGATCAATGGCTCCCTGCTGGGCTTTGAGCCATCGACCACAATGGCCTGGCCTGCCTGGCCAGTCATAGCTACTGTCCCCAAACCTGCCTCCTGGAGGGGCAGAGGGGGCTCCCTGGGACACGCCTTGGGGCCCTGACCTGCTCAGGAGGCATGCAGGCAACCTCTGCCTCTTCATCTCTCTGTGCCTCAGTTTCCCTGTCACTCAGCATCCCGGAAGAACAGGGGCCAGGGGTGGATGTTGTAGCCCCTCCCACAATTCAGCTTTGCCTTGGCCGCTGGTCTCCTCTTTGCCGAGCTCTCCGGGGCCTGGCTAGAAGGAGCAGGTGTGGGTGTGGGTGTGCTTGGGGATGTGGGTCGGGGGGGTTCCAGTCCCTGCTCTGCCCTGACCTGCCGTGTGACCCTGGGCAGGTGCCTTCTACTCCCTGGGCCTCACCTCTGTATAAAGGTCCTATTCTAAACCCCTTCCAACTCGACCTCTCTATGGCTGTGAATCCATGGCTCAGGGTGTCCTCCGCCCAGGGCAGCCTTCAACTCGACAGCCTGGAGGCCCGGCCGGGGAAGGCCCCAGGACGACCGCCCGCCTCCTCGTCCCGCCCTCCGTCCTGCGGGAGGCAGGCTGGGCTGGCGGCGCCGTGCGCCCTCTGGTGGCTTCTCGGGAACACTGCTCTGTCCGGGCGCCAGGTGCCCAGTTCCCTCCGCTGGGCTGGGGGCTGCAGGGGAAGCAGATTTCTTTCCTTTTGGGGGGATGGGTGGAGGCAGGGCTGCTATAGTTCCCGGGAAGCTTTATGGCCCAAAATGTAAACCTGCCACCAACATCTGATCCTCAGAGAAACTAAGGCGCTGGCTGAGATTTTTTCCTGCTTGTTTTGCAGATCCCCGTCTGGTGAGTTGATGTGGCACCTTGTCTCTGTGGGGTGAGTGGCATCCTCCCTGTATTGTCATCCCCCAATCGGTCACTGCTGACCTCTCAGGCCTCAGCCCCTGCCTCTTCCTGGGACACTCCAGGGACTCTGGCCTCCCAAGCTGGTCTCACACTGTTCCCTCTGCTCAGAAGACCTTTCCCTTCTTTGGGTGAATGTCCACCCCTCAGGCATTAACTTGAATCCTCTTTTATTTATTTAGTTTTTAAAAATTGTGGTAACATATTAGTCTGTTTTCTGTTGCTTATAACATGATACCTGAAACTGGGTAATTTATAAGAAAAGGAATTTATTTCTTATGGTTATGGAGGCTGAGAAGTCCAAGGTCAAGGGGCCACATCTGGTGAGGGCCTTCTTGTTGGTGGGGACTCTCTGCAGAATCTCGAGAGAGTATCACATGGTGAGTGGACTGGGTGCTAGCTCAAGTCTCTCTTCCTCTTCTTATAAAGCCACCAGTCCCACTGCCATGACCGCCCGTTAATCCATTAACCCACTATCCCGTTGATCCTTAAATGAATTAACACATTCATTAGGACCCCCATGACCTAATCACCTCTTAAAGGCCCCACCTCTCAGTACTGCTGCATTGGCGATTATGTTTCACCATGAGTTTTTGAGGGGACAGATATTCAAACTATAGCACATATATATAACATAAATTTTACCATTTTAACCATCTTTAGCATGCAGTTCAGTGGCATTAAGTACATTCACATTGTTGTGCAACCATCATCCCCATCCATCTCCAGGACTTTTTCATCTTCCCAAACTCAAACTCTACCCATGAAATAGCATCTATTTCTTCCCTCTCCCCAGCCCCAGGCAACCAGCATCCTACTTTCTGTTTCTATGAATTTGACTGCTCTAGGTACCTCATATAAGTAGATTCATACAATATTTGTCCTTTTGCATCTGGCTTATTTCACTTAGCTTATCGTCTTCAAGGTTCATCCATGTTGTAGCATGTGTCAGAATTTCCCTGTTTTTGAGGCTGAGTAATATCCCCTTGCACGGATACACCACATATTGTTTACACCGTCATCCCTCGATGGACACTGGCTTGCTTCCATGTTTTGGTTATTGTGAATGATGACGCTATGAACATGGGGGTTGACCAAATATCTGTTCAAGTTCCCGATTTTAGTTCTTTTGGGTGGGTACCCAGAGGTGGAAATGCTGGGTATATGGTGATTCTGTGTTTGATTTTTGGGGAACTGCCAAACTGTATTCCACAGTGGCTGCAGCATTTTACATTCCTGACAGCAATGTACAAGGGTTCCGATTTTTCCTCATTTTCACCAACACTTGGTATTTTGTCGTTTTTTTTTTTTATAAATAATAGCTATCCTAAGGGCTGTGAAGTGGCATCTTACTGTGTTTTGTATTTGTGTTTCCCCAATTATTAGTGATGTCGAATGTCTTTTCATGTGCTTTTTGGTCCTTTTAAAAACTATCGTTTATGTCCCCCCTTCCTCCCAGCAACCTCAGCATTATCTGGGAGCTTGTTAGAAATACAAATCCTCACCCCCCACCAAAGACTGACTGAATTAGGAGCTCTGGACCTGAGGCCCAACGATCTGGGTTTTATCACCCCTTGGGTGATTCTGATGCACTCAGGTGTGAGAACCACTGGTCTGGGCATGCCAGGCACTTTGCAGCATTATTGCACTTACAACATTATGATTATCCCCATTTGGCGATGAGGAAACTGAGGCTCAGAGAGATAGCATCACTTGCCCAAAGTCACACGGACTCTGAGGTCTAAGCTCCTGCCCTGCCTGTGTACCTTCCCTAGGATTTATCAGGGGCCTGGGATGGGGTTCCCCCCATGGCCAGCAGGGGGAGCCCGTGACCAAGGACCCAGTGTCTAAGCTGTGCTTGGCGGGTGTGGGGAGCAGAGACTCCCAGGGCTCAGGCCTCATCAGTTCACACTGCTCACCCTATCCCTGTCTCTCCCACTTGGGATCCCAGCCCCCGACTGCAAAGAACTCTGGGGCAGGGACTCGGGACCACTGGATAGAAGTTTGAGAAGTCTCGTCAGCAAGCTGTGTGACCTTGGGCATGTTGCCGAACCACTCTCAGCCTCAGTCTTCCCATCTCTAAAACGGGGGTTACCATTGCTGCCATGAAGACCCATTGACAGCATGCTCTAGAATGGCCCTTCAAATCAGGCACTGTGGCTTCTGGAGGGCTGAGATGAACGAAGCTCTGTTTTGGGGAATGGAAAAGTGAACATTCACTGGGTGCTAATTATGTGCTGGGTGCTTCCAATGTGATATTTTGTTTTATGCCAACATAGTGAAATAAGGAATATGACCCCTATCTTACAGATGAGGAAAATGGGTTCAGAGAAGAGAAGCGAGTTGCTCAAAGCTCACATCACCAGAAAATGGCAGAGCTGGAGTTCAAACCCAGATTCCCTCTCTTCTTCCAGGTGGCCATCCAAACAAAGGGCTAATGTGCAGTCCAAGGAGGGGCAGGTGAGACGAGGAGGCAGGCTTGCCTGCCCGCCCCCCTCCCTCCTCGGATTCTGAGGCCAGGCTCCTGCCTTTGGCTCTACCTCCTGCTAGCTTTGCCCACGCGGGCAGATTACTCCACCTCCTTGAGCCTCTGTTTTCTCGTGTGTACAATAGAGATAATAAACCTTGGGGTATTCAGGATTTTAACAATGAGAAGGAATGTCCTGACTCATAGTATGGGAAGCCCCAGGATACAGCTGGTCTCAAGGATGGAAATGATGGGGGTATAGCCTTCTGTACCAATTATTTACTCTGGCAGTCTCTGTTTCTCTTGCTTTCTCAACCTGCCTCTTGATCTCTCTTGGCTCTGCTTGTCTCTGGGTAGTGGCCTCACCTTCTACTGCAGACAGGCTTCCCCCATGTGGCAGGTGAGGACAGGAGGGCAGGACTATAGACACCATTGGGCTTACATCTTTCCAGCTTAGCCATCCCAGGGAAAGAGAGAGCTTCTCTAATGACATCCAAATATAAAATCCCAGGAAAAGAGTCTGATTGGCCGGGCTTGTCTATTCCTGGGCCAATCCCCGTGGTCAATTAGAGATGAGACATTCTAATTGGCTGGATCTAAGTCACATGTCCTAGTTGGAAGTGGTTGGAGTGGGGTCCTGTGATTAGCAGCCTTAGCAGAACCACTAGGAGTGGGTCAGGGCAACACTCAGTAACAGCTGATACATCACTCACCCGGGCCAGTGCTGCCCTAAGCACCTTAAAGGCACCAGTTCATTTAATTCCCACAACCAGGACCCCATGTTACAGGTGAGGCAGTTGAGGCAGAAAGGCATACCGCTGGTAAGCAGTGGGGCTGGGATTTGAACCTGGTCTGGTTTGAGAGCTCATGCTCTTGGTTTACCTGAAGGAAGGTTGTAGAGTTGTTAGAAGCAGGAGGGAAGGCTGTTTGGCAGATAAAACCCCTGTCCCCACTACCACCCATGGAAAGTCACCCAATCCAGGGCTTGGCACGAGTAGGCCTTGTGGAATAGACAGACGGTCCTCTTCCCTTTCCTTGGAAAATCAGGGCAGACCAGCTTTATTCCCAAAGAACTGGGTTGGTGCTGCCCAGCCGATAGGTCTCTGCGGACATAGCCCCAGCCAGGGAAGCTCCCCAGCTGGGGAAACTGGACGTGGCCATTCAGCCATCATCCCTCACGGCCCTGGAGAGAGGGCTGTCAGTGAGGGGTGTGGGGTGGGAGGAGGGTGGGGAGCCTGGCCCTGTGCCCCCTCCTGAGCACCACTGTGCTCCTTAGCTCTGTGTTATCTTTGGAGCGGGGCTGGGGGCCTGGGGGCCATGGGCTCACCATGGGCTGGGGTGGCCTCTGCTGGGTACACAAACACCAGTTCGCCATCCAGAGGCTGGTGAACAAGGCGAGCCCTCAGCAGAACTCATAACGTTTCCAAAAACAAGGCTAGGCCTTTGGAATGCTGCATTCGTCCCTCCTGCTGACAGCTGCTAATTTATGCTAATCAGATGCATGAAAACCCCAAGTCCCCAGTGGGTCCCCCGGGACAGGGAGGCTCCAGCTGGCTAAGCAGGAGGATGAAGAGGACCTGTGTTCCCGTGGCTGCCCTGTCCCTGCCCTTATTGGGGGCCCTGGAGTGGCCCCACTTCTCCTGCTCTGCTGCCCTGCTGGGCCAGAGGGACTGGGGGCTTAGTCCTGGGTGTCAAGGACCCTGTGGAAAGTTAAGAGGGTGGGGGCTTGGAGACCAGTCTGCTGCCTGGCTGGAAAGGGCAGGGTGGCCTACTGTGGGCTACGCACTAGGCCAGGTCCTGATGGGTGGTAATTTGTTGTCTCCCCTCCCAACTCTCCATGGAAGGAGTCACTGTGGCCAGGAGGAGACTGAAGCTTGGGGTAGTTCAGTGACTTGATCACTGTTGTCTGGAAATGGAAGCATTCGGTGACAACTCTGGTGTCAGACAACCTGGGCTGAGCTTCTGGATTGTCCATGGAATACCCGTGTGACCTTGGGCAAGTAGCTTGACCTCTGTGCCTGAGTCCCCTCATCTGTAAAGTGGGGATGACACTAGTAGGTTCCTGCAGGATGTTTGGAACATTAAACGAGATGCTGCACGTGGCGGGTGTGAGCTCAGCGGCCTCGGCCGTGATCATGAGCCCCTGTGGAGTGGGGCTGGAGCCCCAGCTCTTCCAGAGGCCCCAGGCTCTTTCCTCCTTGAGGAGTTTGGGGACAAGAAAATTCCCAGGGCCCAGACCTTCTCCAGCGAGGCCCCCACCCCACATTGCATGAGCAAGTGCTGAGCGGGGTAGAGTGCCTGGGCCTGCTCTATATGGGTAGCCTCGGGCATGGACAGGGCCTGGGTTAAGGACCAGGGATGTGGTCCTGTTGGTCCATTCCATGCTCACCCATTCCCCCTTCCCTCCCTCCCCCGCTGGCTCCCTGCCTCCCCCGCAACCATCTCGGTCACTCTCCTCATCCTCATCGTGCGTTTGCAACCTCTCTGTTAGCGGTGGCTCAGACGCCCATTCAGGGCGGGATGGCCTGATGGCTTGGCAAACTGGCTTCCACCTGCCTGTGTCCTCGCACGAGGAGGTGCGTGCTCAGCCTCAGCGTCCCCAGGTGCATGAGGAGGACACGCACAGAAGAGCTGACGGAGGAGCTACTCGAGAGCCCTGGCAAGCTCTTAGTCCAGAGCCCGGTGCCCACCAAGACTGGGCTGGGAGGGGGGGCCGTTCCGGCACCTGCATCCTGACAGTCTGGGCACTTGGCAACTGGGTAACCCTTCTCTGGGTGTATTGTGACCTTGGGGTACATGAGACAGCCCAGAGATAGGGACATGGCTTCCTGGGGCTTCTGGAACCTTTAAGGCCACAGCGATCAGGTGATTCTGTGCGGGCCATCTGGGGCCTAGACCTTGCAGCCATGAAGAATTAATTTAAATTTTCCATGGAAGGATCTGCTCCCAGCCCTGGCCATGGGAGTTATTTTGAGACACTCCGGCCAGCGCTCCTTGCCCTTGTCCAAATAAACTAGCCCCAATAAGCAGGCCTGAAACCCCCCACCCACACTTGTTTTATGGCCCTGCTGGGCTCTGCGGCTGGTCAGTGGCCGGAACCCGGCAGAGGCCCTGGATCCCCTAACCCCAGGCTGGGTGGGGCAGGCACAGGATCGTAAAATGTCCCCACCTATTAATGGCAATGTGGTCTCTGGGCCAGGCAGGGGCATCCTGAACTGAATAAAAATAAAAATAAAAATAAAATAAATATAAACAATCCAGCATCACCTCTCTGTGAGGCCTCTGTAGCTTGGGACAGGGTACCTGCTACAGGAAGAAAACCATTTTCCTGTCAGCTGACCACAGACACACAGCCCACAGATGGAGCAAAACAGCTCTGTCATTTTCCCACTGAGCAGCTTTGGCCCATTCACGGCTGGCTACGGCTGAGTGTCTGGGGTCTAGGGGTGCTGCCCCCTTCCCACTACTTTGTCCCCCCAACCAGAGGCTCCTACCTAGCTGCCAGCTCTCTCTGAGGTCCTCTCCAGGGACTGATGTTCTTGGCTGGCCTGGGAGGGCCAGAGAAGGTCCAGCTGTCTCCCTCAGGGCAGGCCTGGGTTTGTTTGAATCTTCTAGCAAATGGAGCATCCTCGAGACAAGGCTTTCTCAGGGCACGGTGGGTCCCCCACATAGAACAGCCTTGGTGGCTCACAGGGCTAAGACATCCCCCACCCCGGCAGTGAGAGGCGAAGGGACGAGGCTCTGAGGATGACAGCAGAGGCAGCTGCCACCATTTCTCGAGCACCTACTACATGCCAGGCATGGTGCCAAACACTCTCCATACTCCCAATTAACGTCCATGGCAACCCTGCAGGGTAGAGTCTATTCAGGGTGTGCTAGTGAATAGGATCTCTGAAAAAACAACAAACAAACCCCAAACACAACAACTACAGATTTGTAGTATTTGTCAATTCCCACGCTTCCACTGAGGCCCATGATAGCCCAGAGTTAAGCCAGTGGGAGCCCCTCCTGCATGCCACCAGGCTGATTCTCGTTCCCACCATGTGCGGGAGCGGGGAGCAGCCTTCCTCCCACTTCCTGGACTGACCTTAATTCCTATTTCATATCCTCATCCCATTAAGTGGTGGAAGCATTGGCATCTAGTCATTGTGGTGTGCGCTGGCTCCTGACCAAGGCTTGTTGAGGGGGTGCTGAGGCTCTGGTGGGAGGGGCACGCTGGACCCTTCGAGTTGGCACCTCCGGCTTCCCCTATGATGTCCACATCCACGTGTAGACTGCTGAGCCCTCCGTTCCTGACCACAATGTGGCTTCAGAGCCACCAGCCCCCTAGGGCCATGGCAGTGCCGTGTTTGTGCCACCATGGGTGCAGGCAAGGCATTTGGCTGCACCTGCCTTCTGAGGGGAGAGCTCTTTGCCCTGCCCAGGCGTCTGGCTCCCGCCAGGCAGCCCCTGTGCCTCGCCATGGGAGGCTCTGGCTGCTGTGTCAGACCCAAAGGAGGGCCATGTCCTGGCCCTGCTTCACCACATCCAGCCTTTCCCTGGGTCTGGGAGAATTCTCACCTCTGGGAGGGCGCAGGGCCCCCCAGCACCCAGCTTTCTCTATTGCCCTTTGCATCCCTCTTCCTGAATTCCCAGAATCTACCTGGTCTCAAGGGTGGGGAGGATTTCTGTGGTTCATCACATGAGCTTCCAAATGTTCTGTAGTGTAGAGGGGTGGGGAACCTGCGGGCTTAAGGCCACATGTGGCCTTCTAGGTCCTTAAGTGCAGCCTTTTGACTGAATCCAAATTTTGCAGAACAAATCCTTTTATTTTTATTAATACATTTTTTGCTCATCTTTTATATTTTTATTTTATTTTAAAAATGAAAGTATTTAAAATGCCAAAGAATAAAATAAGTTTCAACAAAATAATCCTCCCAGATTGACTGGCACAATTATTATAGAACATTAGTAAGCCATAAGGGCTAAATTGATGGCTATTATGCTCATGATTTAGTTCTAACTTCCCTCGCCTGACTGGTGCCACTACAGCACGAGGCTGGTTGGCGGGAGTTTATGGGGGTCGAGTATGCCAGTTTGTTATCAGCTTATGACAATGGTGCACTATGTTTCTGTTTGAAGTGGAATTTGTGAATAGTTGCACAGATCGACAGTATTTTTTAATTCTGTCTGCTTAACAGCCCATCATGTTCAAAGAAGACCAAGAGAACGCTGAAGGGAGAAAACATTTTTCGATGAGGATTGGGAATTGCAATATTATCTTGTTTCTGTTAAAGATAAGATGATTTGCTTGCTTTGTGATACTGCAGTATCAACGTTAAAGGAATTCAATGCTCATCAGCATTATAATCTTCATAAGGACCACAAATATTTTAAATTAGAGGGAGAGGCACAAAAGTTCATAGGTCAGAAATTAAAAGATGAAAAGCAAAAGCAAAGGCAATTCTTTCAAGCAGCAATAAGACCTGGAAATAATGCCACTGAAGCAACTTATAAAGTAGCTTATATACTCGGGAAAAAAAGGAAGCCATTCAGTGATGTAGAAATTGTGAAAGAATGCATTGTCAAAGTTGTAGGATGCTTAGACCCTGATAATGTTTCAAAGTACAAACAACTGCCTCTTTCAAGGAGAACCATAACTGATCAGCAGCATGAATCAGCCTTCAACTTAACAGAACAACTTCATGCAATACTTCAAAAGGAAAATATGTATTATTCAATTGTTTTGGATGAATCAACTGATACTACTGACTTGGCCCAGGTTTTATACTTTATTCGGGTCATAACAGATTTTCTTTGCTATGAAGAGTTACTCACTTTGGGCACTTTTGCAAACAGCACATGGGGAATAAATATCTTCAACAACTTTCAAGATCAGTGTCATGAAGTTGGATTGAATTTATTAGATTTAGTGAGTGTATGTACAGATGGTGCACCTTCCATGACAGGAAAACATGAAGGGTTTATTGTACAGATAAAAAAAAGTATTAACAGATCTAGATGCTCTCATTTCTTTCCATTGTATCTTGCATCAGTAAAATATCTGTGGTAAAGCTATTTTAAGTGACACTTTGCAACAAGTTATACGTATTGTTAACTATATTTGTGCAAATATAGCATCGTCAATTTTGTAACATACCAAAGTTGAACCATGAGGTATTCAGTGTGGATTTGCCCTATATTCTAAAGTGCATTGGCTATTGCAGGGACAGGTATTAACCAAAATTTTATCTCTGTGAGAACAGATAGTCAAATTTTATGAAGAACAGAATCAGCAATGTGAATTATTGAAAGAAGGTTTCTATAGGAATGTAGCATTTCTGTGTGATATCATGTCAAATCAAAATGACTTGAATATTTCTTTGCAAGGTAAAATTAAGGCTATATATGATATGTGGCAAAAAACCAAGCATTTCAAAAAAAGCTATCTTTTTTCAAAACACTTCTTCTTCAAAAGGAAAATTCAATGAACATTTTCCCCAGTTAGCGAAGGTCACTGATGAGCAGGATGATATATGCGAATCATTTGAAGAATACACAGCTGTTATAGACCTATTAATTGGAGAATACAATGAAAGATTCACTGACTTTGAGAATCATGACATCACACTCAAAGTAGAATTTCAACCTCACCTGGTTGATATCACCAAGGCACCTAAACAATTACAGATGGAATTGATTGAGCTCTCAGTAGATGACATTTTAAAGTCACTGTTTGATGCTAAGAAAGATCCAACTGAAATATGGAAAAATGCAGTAGAATCCCCACGCCTTCAGCAACATGCCCGAAAAATGCTTTCTTGCTTTTCAACCACTTATTGCTGCAAATCTACATTCTCCCACCTAACCCAAATCAAGATGTCCTTAAGGTCACAAATGACTGATACCCACCTAAAGGATCAATAGACCTCCATGCTGCAACCAAACATTCAAACGCTTTCCAACAAAAAGCAGACACAACAAAGTCATTAAAAGGTTAGTTAACTTTAAAATTAACACACAGTTTTCATTTTCTGAAATTATTAAGTACATAGTAGGTAGATTTTTAGAAAATAATGTACATTTTTAAGTATATCTCATTGAAGTTTCTTGTATGCAACCTTATTTGGTTACAGGTAAATTAATGTGGCCTCCCAACATGAAAAGCTTCCCCAGCCCTGAGAAAGAGCATCAGAGACTGAGCTTGTTGTCCTCTTTGAGCAGATGGGGGATAAAGGCCCAGGGCAGAGAGACACTTACCCATGTGGATGCAGCAAATACAGGCAGCGTGAGGGCTGGAACTCGGGGGCTCCTGCCTTTGGCTGGTACTGGCCCCGAGGGACCAGTTGCTGCCCGACCCTGGGAGGCCTCAGAGAGCCTGAGGGAGGAGGAAAGAAATGAAGTGGGGGAGCCACTGGGGCCTGGCCTCTCGCTCTGCTCATGCGTGGCCCCAGGCAGGGCGCCGTCCTCTCCGGAGGTCTGTTTCTCATCTCCTTTGCTGGGGTGCTTTGAAAGCGGAGGGCCATGCGGATGCAGGGGGAGCCTACTTCAAGGCAGCCCTCCTCCGTGCCTCTTGTCTGAGCATCTTGGCTCTAGCCTTAGATTCCTGAAGCCCCCACCCCTCTCTTATTTTCTAATAATCTCAAATATATAGTAAAGTTGCAAGCACAGTAGGAAAAACTATTTTTTCCCTGGCCATTTGCAAATAAGTTGCTGCCATAGTTCTCTGCCCCCCCCGCCCCCCGAACACTTTAGTGTCTATTTCCTACTAACGAGGATATTCTCCTACACAAACACAATGCAACGTGGGAATAACAACGCTGACGTTGCCACATCACTACGCCGATCCTCAAACTGCATCCTGGGCCCCCCTGTTGTCCCAGGAATGTCCCTGCATGGAGTTGTCCTGTCTCTTCAGCCTGGAACAATCCCTCGCCGCTTCCTAACTTTCGTGTCCTTTGCCCTGTTGGGGATCCCAGGCCAGTTGTTTTGTAGGCTGCTCCTCCTGTGGGCTTTGTTTCCTCGTGGCTCTGTTTGGGCTGCGCACCTTCAGCTGGACAGTGACAGGGCCACACTGGTTCTCCTGCTTCCTCTAGGTGCCTTGTGGTTTTGATTTGCCCTATTACTGGAGAAGTCCACGTGGATCCCTTGGGTGGGGTCCCACCTGCAGGCTTCCCCACTGTCACATCACTCCTTTCCCTTTGTAATGAAAAAGGTTTGTGGGACAATGTAAATAGCCCATTCCTCGCCAAGCTTTTGGCACTTGTTCCTTTATTCGCATCAGTATGAACTTACAGTTTCCTGTTTTTTTAATGGATGATAGTATGTTACTATCATTATTTATTTTGAGGCTCGAAAGGGTCTGGAGTGAGGGTTTTCCTGCTGATTCCTTGTCCCATCATTCTTTGAGTACTTCCTTAGTTTCTGGCACAAAAATATCGTCGAGGCTTGTCAGGTTCTTCCCTGGCCCAAGCCTGGAGTCAGGCTTTCTCCAGGGTAGCTAACTTTCAGCTTTCCATCTGATTCCCAAATGAGGCTGAATATACAGTTCAGTTTTTGCATCGTGTGTGTGTGTGTGTGTGTGTGTGTGTATGTGTGCATGTTGCATGTGTGTTAAAAGTGTTTATTTATGGAACACAACATTAAAAAAAAAAAGACCAGAAATTTCATAACTGTGGTTGGGCAGTTCTTATTTTTTTAAGACACACCAGAAGCTTTAAAGCGGGGGAGGCACGGGATAGCGTCCTGGGTCTCTGTGGCTTCTACCTTGCCCCTCAGTCTACGAGGGGCACGCCCTGACCTGGACTTTCCCACCGTGGCCAGCACAGCTGAGGCCCAGAGGGGCCCAGGTGAGACTGAGGGTCCCGCCAGAGCAAACATAGCCTCTGCACATGGCCAAAGGCAACAGCCCTGGGTCAACATTAGCTCCTGCGGAACAGGTCTTAAGAATGTGTGGCTTGTCCCCCGTGGCCTCTGGGAGGGAGAGGTGGAACTCAGGCGCTCATAGGAGCACTTGTCGTTGGTTCGACCTTCTTCTGTGTGGATGGGGAAACTGAGGCCCTGAGGTGGCAGGGACTTGCCTTGGGTCACAGTGTGCATGGTGGCCATCAGAAACACGCTCTTCTGTATTCTCCATTCTTTTCTTTCAGTTGTTTCTGCTTTTCTCCCCATGGCTTCTGGGAGGCAGCAGAAGGCAGGTCAGCAGGCACTGGACTGGGAGTCAGATCCTGAGTCCTGGTCCCGTTTTGCTCTAGTCCTTGCAAACTACAAACTTCGACCTTCAGTGCATCTGCCCAACTAATTCAGGTCCTCATGATCAAAATTCTTTAGGGGCCAGGTACAGAAGGTAAATGAGTGATGCATCCAGTTGCGGGACGATAGGGAGAGGTGGGGTCTGTGGAGAGCTGGAGAGTGTGAGCCTTGCACGAAGGCACTCAGAGAAAAATGATGACAATGACAGCAACAAGGTGAAAGGGCTGTGTTGGTCCTGGGGATCCCTGAGTGTCTGCAACCCTGTGGATTGCTTTCACATGCAGCTGACACGAGGCAGAGGGCAGACCCGCTGTGTCTCACCTTGTCACATCGTCTCCCACACCAGACCCTGGTAGAGAGGGAGGCCTGGCTGGGGCTGCAGAGTGCAGGCCCAGGGAAGCGTCCTGATGGGGGCTGTGAGATGTGGCCTCGAGAAGCACGGGGTGGGTCCAGCCAGGCCTGGGAACTACACGGTCCCTGTTCTAGCCTTGGTGCTGGGCTATCTGAGATTTCATCTAGACACCAGCTGCCGGGATATGCACACCCTCTCCCGCCGCCTCCTGCCTTATCTGTGGGCCCTTTTGCCTCAGCCCCCTATCTCCCCACTCCAGCTGCTGCCCCCACCCCTCCCTCTGACCATGGGGGAGGGGAGGGTCCTAACCACTGACCACTGTCCGCGCCCTGACCCGGCCTCCCCAGCCCCCTCCAGCCCTCGAAGAAGCTGAGAACTGGCATCTGCTCATCCCAGGCCAGCATTTGAACCCCAGTCTGCCACTTAGGATCTGAGCTGTAGGATCCTGGGCAAATTTCTCTCAAAGCTTTGGTTTTCTCATCTATAAAGTAGGAGGTAATCTAGTCTTGCTGGATCACGGGGCTGTTGTGAGGATTGAACCAGGAAAGGTAAGAGAGTGTGGAACAGAACAGCTGCTCAACACACACCCTGTCATCCTTGGTTCCCAGAAACTCAGATCTCAGCACGTCAGGACCTGACTAGAGGCCCGCCTTCTCCTGGAAGCCTTCCCTGCTTGCCCAAGTCCAGGCTGAACTCCAACCTCCATACGCAAAGAATAAATAGCTCCACAGTGGGAGGGAGATGGACGAGCAGGAAGAGGCCTTAATGAGCATCTGTACTTCTCATTCTGAAGTTCATGAGGGAAGGCTTTCTTATTAATACAAAGGGATAAACTGAGGTACAGAGAGTAAGTCTGGACAGAAAGAAAGTAAAACAGAGCTGACTTCTAGTTTGGTGCTCTTCCCAGTACAACACCTGGCCATGTGATCTACACCCCTTCCCTTCCAGTAACCCAGGGCAGAAGCATGGGTCACTCTAGTGGATAAACACTTGTGGACACTCACTCTGTGCCCAGCCTCAGACCTGCCTGCTGGAACCTCTACTTCAGACTAACACACAAACAGGATGAAGAGACAGCATGTCAGGACCTGAAAAATGGCACAAATCGGGACACACAAGTAACTCAGAAGAGAGACTGATACAAAAACAGCAGCATAAAAGTATTTTAAAAAACATGGAGGAATGTTTTTATAATCAGACACTTTAACAGACACTATAAACTATCAACAAATTCAAGTACCTTTTTAAAGTGGTGAAAAAACCTATAAGCAAATACAAAGATTCTTGCACTTATATTACAGGCAAAAGATGAATTTCCTTAATATATAAAGAACATCTTTGAAAAAAAAACCAAAAAAAAAAATGGGCAAAAGATCTGGCAGTTTCTAGAAAAGAAAATACAAATGATTCCTAAATATAAAAATATTCTTAACCCTACTTATAAAAAGAACCGAACAGCAATGCAAACTGTTTTTCATCTATCATATTGGCAAAGATTAAAAAGTTTGATAACTCAGTGTTGGTGAGGATTATGGGAGACAGACACTCTTTTACATTGCTGGTGGGAGGATAAATTGGTACAACCTCTATGGAGAGCAATTTGCCAATATTGATCAAAATTGGAATGCTGGCACACTTCAGCCTAGTAATAACACTTCTCGGAATCTAACTTACACATGTACTGTACTCAAACATGTGAAAACGATGCATAAACAATGATGTTTATTGCTATCATGTTTGCAATTGCAAAAGGTTGGAAACAATCTAATCTTCACTGGTTAAAGCTTATTTAATTACGAGATAGCCACTCAAAGGAATACTATGTAGCTGTAATAAAGAATGGGCACATTCTTTATGTAATTACATGGCACAATCTCCAAACACATTAGGTAAAAAGCACATAGTTTATAACATGTGTAAGGTATACTACCATTTGTGATAATGGTATATATGTGAACATGCTTGTATGTGCTTATAAATCTCTGGAAGTAAAGATCAGAAAACAGGTAATAGTGTTTGCCCAGGGTAGAATAACAAGGCAGCTGTTAGCGGCCGGACGGATACTCATTTTTCATTGTATATATATATATACATCCTTTTGTATTTTTTCAACTTTGTACCATGTGCATTTGTTCAAAAAATCAATTTTTAAAAGTGGGCATCAAGGGTATTACTTTCCCCATAGAGAGAAGAGCTAATGGGCTAACTGGGCATCACTGAGGGCTTGATGAAGAGGCAGAGAAGGAAGGCAGAGAAGATCTACACCCCGTGCGTATCTCAGGATTCTTTTCAGTCCTGAGCAGCATCAAGAGGTCATGTGGTTTGGTGGAAAGTTTACAGGCTTTCATGCCTGAACTCCAATTCTAAACATACTTCCAGTTAACTCATTCTCTGCTGCTATGCTCAGTTTCTCAGTCTGTGATACAGGGGCAGAACAGCACCTCATTCTCAGGGCTCAGATGAGACGGTGCATACCGAAGGCCAGCTCTCTGGGTGTGCTGCCATGCTGCCCCTCAGTCTCCCTGGACACCGTCACTACCACCCTTGGGACCTCCCTCTGGGGCAGGGCCCAGCTCCTCCCCTCCCCTCCTGCGTAGCAAAGCAGCCAGGGGGTGGGGTGGAAAATGTCAACATCAGATAGCACAATGGGAAATGGCGTGCTTCTCCAACCACAAACGCCCCCTCGTTTCCCTCCAGTACAAGGGGTTTGGGGGGGTGGTGTGGGGCTGAGACTGTTGCGCTGGTGACATCTTCAGGCCTCACATCCCTGAGCCCTCTTGGCCAAGGCAGCCTTGGTGGGTGGAGAGTGTACCTGCGGGGGCCCTGGGCCTCAAGGCTGCCTGCTGTGTGGCACCTGGGAGAGGGGCTGCCTGTAGGCTCTGCCTCAGAGAAGACCTTGGCTTCTCCGGGAAGCCGCAGACAGTGGCAACTCTCGATTAGCAGGAATAACCCAAGCCTCAGTTGTCTAACTGTGAAAGAATGGACCCTGTAGGACATAGGGAGCCACTGAAAATTCTTGAGCCAGGCAGGGTTAGTTCTGAATCAGCCTTTAGGAAGTATGGCTGGCAGAGGGGAAGGTGACAAGCTGGGGGAGGGACGGGGCCTCAGAGGCCACCCACCTAGTCCAACTTCCTCATCATTATCTTAATCTTCACAGTAATTCCGCAAGGAGGGCCGACCTAAGGTTACCTCCATTTTACAGTTGAGAAAACTGGGGCCATAGAGAGGTGGTGAGACTAGCCCTTGGTCACACAACTTGCCAAGGCAAAACTGGGCTGTGAACCCAGGTTTGCCCCCTCCAGGGTCTGCGGACTTCCCCTACACCTGATACCTCTCTAACGAGGTTATTATTTTTAGCTCACCAGTGTCATCTCCAGTATGCCTTTTACTAAGAGGTGGTATTGCTACCCGTCCTGTGATGCTATCACTAATGTTGTGACTGTTCCTGGCCTCCACCTCCCCCACTTGGGTTTTGGCTGGAGTCACTGGGGCTGCCACCTGCGGCCCCAGCCTTGCCCAGCCTCACCCAGCCTCGGGGCAGCCCTGACTCTGCAGGGAGCATGATTGGGGGCCCTTCCCCAACTTTTATGAGTGGGGCTGGGATCTGGTGGGCACCTCGTGCAGATGGCAGCCCTTGCAGACAGGGCCTTGTTTTTGTTTGTTTGTTTTTTTAGAAATGAGGGTGGAGGGGGGTGTCTTGTTACATTGCCCAGGCTGGACTTGAACTCCTGGTTTCAAGTGATCCTCCTGCCTCAGCCTCCTGAGGACGTGAGGACTATAGGCGCATGCCACCACGCCTGGCTTAGGGCCTTGCCTTGTTCACTGTGCTACTCCCAGGGCCAAGCACAGTGCCTGGCACTTAGTAGGAACTCAAATAAATATTTGATGTTAAATGAATAACTGAATGATGCAGTCACCTACCAGATTAGGTTATCCACACTGTCCCCCTGTAGGAGGCCGCTGGAACAGACCCAAGTTCCCTTGACAGTAAGGCCAGTGTGTGTGGAGCTGCAGGGTCTCCACATATGTGCTGTAATAGGGACACCCTCCCAAGTGCCAGTGCGAGGTATATTGCAGGGTAGTGTGACCTCTTAGTGGGACACATATCCTCCCTAGTTGGCTTCACCTTTGTCAAAGGTTTTAATTGTTAAAGAATGTGTATATATTCTTTAACAATTAAAAGAGGGCGGTGAGGGTGAGCAGAGAGGAGGCTGGGCAACGGTGACACTGAAGGGTCCACGTCCAGAGGGGCCAGTTTGCAGTGTGTAGAGTACGGGTGGGTGCAGGTGTGTGTGTGTCTGTGTTCACATGCACATGTATGCCATGCATGGGGGCTGAGGCTCAGTGGCTGACCTGGGCAGGGGCTAGCAGCAGCTGGGGTACCCAGAGCAGAGATGGTGTCCCTAGGACAGTGGTAGGGGTGAGCCCCTCATGGCCTGCCCTCCCAACCTGCCCTGTGTCCAGCAGGAGAGGCCTGGGTCACAATGGGGCTCTTCAGCCCACAGCTGGCTGGGGGTAGCTCTCTCAGCAGTTGTTTGAGATTTACTGGTGTCCCTGAAAGTGTTGCAGTCAGGAGGCCTGGCTGGCCGACTGGGACCTCCAGCTGTTTACCCAGCATGGAGGAATTTGAGGGCAGCAACAGTCCAGGCAGGTTGGAGGGGGTCCAGCCGCAGGGTGTAGCTGCCCAGAGTAACCTGCCTGGCCCCAGGGCCTGGCTGAGGGGGGCCAGGCCTCACAGAACATAGACTTGGACCCTTCCCTGATGTTACAGACAGGAAAATGGAGGTTAGGGGGGCAATTGTTCATCCCAAGCCCCACAGCAAGTATGTGCTCCAGTCAAGACTAGAAGCCAGGCTAGGGAGGTGGCACAGCAAAGCGACAGAGAATTATCGCTTGTTGGGATGATCTCCTTTATGTGAGTCCTTGTGTACTGCTTCCCCCACCAGCACGTTCACTCTGTGAGAGCAGGGACCTTGTCTTTCCTGCACACTGATGTGTCCTGAGTACCACCAGCAAGCCTCGTATTGAATGGATGAAGTCAGGGGCCTGGGCAGGGTTTCTCTTTCCCGCATTACAAGCTGTCCAGAGGAAGGAGGTTCAGGACTATGCAGAGGCTTCACGATGCTGTCAGAGACCTGGGCTTTTTCTGTCCCCCGCTGCAGTAGCCTTAGGGTATAGTTTTTGTCCTCATTCTCCCCAAATGGCTGCTGTTCCTCCAGGCATTGCACCTGCATTTCCAGCAGGAGGAAGGGAGTTAGGACAATGGGTAGAAGGCATGTGTTTATGAAGTCTGTCCCTAAATTTCCCTAAATCAGGAAAACTGCAGGTTTCCTAACACACTGGCAAAACCATAAATAGTAGTTCCTTGTCTTGCTTTTTCTTTTTTTTTTTAAACGTCTCGTAGGGCCTGGCCCCAGACTTGGCCCTCAGCAGGGCCTATCACTTTTTTGTTTGGTGGTGGTTATTTTATTTTTTAAAATAAAAAGCCCCTATTTGGGGGAGATACCCTAATGAGGTAATTCTTACTGTGGTGTTAATGGCAGGTGTGCTAGTTTAGCCCCCAACTTCTTAGGGGACCTGGATCTCTGAGGTTCTTTCATGAGGGCGGGGTTAACAGCTGGGAGGAGAGGGCCACTGCCAGAGACTGACTGGTTTACCAGGGATTGTCCTCTAGTCCTTGCAGCAATCCTGGACATAGTGTGACAATTCCCACCCTATAGCCTACAGTGGGGCAGAGGCTGGCAGAGACCAGAGCCAGGAGGGGAGCCTGTGCTCTGCTCCCCGTGGACAGTACTGGCTGCACCCGCGGTCCCAAATGCTGGATGCTGGGGAATGTCTAGAGCTGACATTCAGCCTAAGGGCCCCGGGTTGTTGACAGCCTTTGCCCCTTCTGACTGCCAGTGCCATTGGCTCGGAGAGCCTGTGGCAGCATCCACAGACTAGTATATGGTGTCACCGTGCCCTGGGTACAGCCAGGGACCTCTGGGTGGCCTGGCTCAGGGGCAGCCTCCTTGGAGTGTCTGACAGACAGCCTTGGGTCAGGGTTCCCTGCCTGCCCACTAGACGGACCAGCTGGTCGTTGGAAGGCCTGGCTCTCCCCAGGCCCCAGGCCCGTGGGCTGTTCTTGCCAGGCTGACCCTCCACAGAACAGGGGAGTAGGGGAGGGACCTGTGGTTGCACGTGTAGGCCCCGGGCCCTGGTGGGCACGCTGGGTTGGGGGACAGGAGACAGGAGGGAGTGCTGTGTCGGTTCTCATGTTTTCAGGCCTTTGGTCTTGGCCCTCCAGGTCCCAGCCCCAAACCTCAAAGGCAGCAGTGAGGTGAGGAGGGAATTCAGACCAGTGGCCTGGCAGGAAGCTGACCTCCAGCCTGGGCAAGCTGCACAGGGCACCCAGGAGCGCCTCGGGAGAAGAGATCCCTGGAGCCACCATTGGCTGTCGCCTGCCTCCCCAGCAGCTGTCCCTGAGGAGGACCCACGTTCTGGTTCTGCTGCGGACCAGCTGTGTGTCTTGCGGCGGACCACTGCCCCCTTGGGTCTGCCGGGAGCAGATCAACACTTCTCTGCTGCCTTCCTCTCCCGGCTGGGGCTGGGGAGGCTTAGCTGAGAAAGGGCTTAACTAACTAGAGAAATAATAGCAGCAATAATCATAATCAAAACAGCTCCCACGGCGGGGTCCTTACGATGACCCACACCCTCCTAAGTGCTTTATCTGGGTTAATTGAAAGGACGCAATGCTCCCAAGCTCTTTGTGTAAATATGCAACCTGGCAGAATTGTGGGTTTTATTTTTACCTCCAGGCATGTGGTAAAGAGGGAAGTCCCCATAATGTTCTTCTGACTTAACAAAGATGCTCACAAGTAATTCTGCCTTTGAGGAAACAGAGATGTCTGTTTAAATATTAATATACTATGGCAACAAATTATTAAACAGGACAGCCAACCAGAATTACAGACTTTTTTCAGAATTAAAGATGACTTTCTAGGATACGGGAAGCGTCTTTGAAGTCAGGGATTCTTAGAAGGCTCCTTTGTCAGAAACGACATTTACAATGGCAGCTTTACAAGCAGATTTGTATCTGCCCTGCTTTGGCTGTGGAAACATGGAACATTCCCTCCTCCTTATCTCGATGAGTTCAGGGGGTCAACTTGGAGAAGTTTTCCGGTGTTCCACCAGTCAGCGAAGAGGGTATGAAAAGTACTCAGGAGACGCTCACAGCCTATCAGAAAAGAGCAGAACATAAATAAGGGGCCTGTGGGTTGTTTCCACCTGCACATGCATTTTCTTGTTTAATCCTCACAGACAATGAAAGGGGTGTTGTCATTATCCTCACTTTGTGCAGGAGGAAACTGAGGCTCAGAGAAGTTCATAACTTGCCTGGGGTCACACAGCAAGGAAGTCAAGGGCTGTACTGGTGTGGATGGGACTGCAGTCTCTGTGGAGTGGGTTCCAGCGGCAGGGGGTGCAGGCTCCGCTGTGAACTCTGCTGAGTAGAGTAGCTGCATTAGCTGTATTTGTGGCTTAAAATAACACAAATTTAGTATGTTACAGTTCTGGAGGCCAGAAGTCCGAAATGGGTCTCACTGGGCTAAAATCAAGGTGTTGGTAGGGCTGCCTTCCTTTCGGAGCCTCTAGAGGAAAATTTGCTCCCTGGCCTTTTCCGGTTTCTGGAAGCCACCTGCATTCCCTGGCTCATGGCCCCTTCCTCTGCCTTCAGAACCAGCAGTGTGGCTTCTTCCACTCTCTCTTTGACTCTGATGTTCCTGCCTCCCTCTGTCACTTATGGGATCCTACTGATTACATTGGGCCCACCCAGATAATCCAGGATAATCTCCGCATCTCAAAACCCTTAATTTCATTACACCTGCTTTGCCACATAAGGTAATGTATGCACAGGTTCCGGGGATTAGGATGTGGGTATTTTTTGGGGGGCGTTATTCTGCCTACCACAGTGGCCTTAGCCGACATTTGGGAAAACAGCCTTTCCCTCCTGAGGAAGTTTGGTGGGGATGGACACTCTCCATAGGGAAGGCCCCTGCCAAGGGACCAGCATGTGCTGGAGGCTGGTGACCCAGTGAGGAACAAATGCCTCCATCAGGGCTCTGGTGCTTCTGGGAGGAGACAGTGCCTGGGGGGATGCCACTTGCCCGTGAAGAGGCTGCCACTTGTGATCGGCCCAGGACTCAGGATCAGACAGGCCAGGGTCCAAAGCCCGGCTCTGCCTCCTGCCAGCAGCTTGAGTGTGGCTGAGGTAGAGGAGCAGGGAGGGGCTGGAAGGGAGGAAACAAACAGATGCATCCACGTGACCTCATTTTACTTTTACTGCAGCCCTGCTGGGCAAACTTCTGCTCCCCCGTTTTGCAGAGGTGGAAACAACAGCTCAGAGAGATCAAGTGCCTTCTCTGAGATCACACAGCTGCTAAGCAGGAGCTGGGATTTCCCAGGCCCCAGGCTTCCCAAACCAACGCTGCCCACTCCGCCTCCATGGCTGTCTGCCACACCCTTGTGCCTCCTAGGCTGTGGCTTCCTTAGTATTTTCTTTAAATAGACTTACTGCTTTTTTTATTTAAATGCATCTGTTTTAAAATGAGACTATATTACTCCTATAAATGGAAAATCACAGAATTCATGACCTAGTTATGTATATTTTTATAATACACACTAAAATGAATTTATTACTATAAAAATGAAAAATGTTCATCCATAGACCATGTAAAATTATCCCATATGCCATCAGTGCATTTCATCCCTCTTTGGGAATTGGCTCCACACCTGCTCTGCTTCCTCCAAATCACAGTGTTATTAATGACGATCACTTATTATGGCATGAAATCTTCAAATGGCTTCCCGGCACAATCCAATGCAGACTCCCCAGCATGGCCTCAGTCTTCTGCTGGCCCCTGCTTTCCTAATCTCCAGACCCTCTGCTCTGGCCATGCTGATCTTGGGCAAGGCAGGGCTTCTCTTATTGCTCTGGCTACACAGCCAGAAGGTACCAGGATTTGAACCCAGGCCATGAGCCCGTGTAGCTCCAGTTCTTAACCACTGCACTATGTCACCTTTCTGTGATGTCAGGACAAAGCAAGGCCTATGAAGGAAAAGAAACAGGCTTGAAAATGAAGTGGGGAAGGGATTGGGTGGGCTCCCCAGGAGCCCCAAGCTTGCAGAGTCCCCTTGGTCTCATTGGCAAATGAAGAAGGGTTTGATCAAATCCAGCAGCCAAGTTTTGTGGGTCCAGCAGAGCAACTCCTGCCAAGGGAGTTGCAGGAGCTTAGAGACTTTTTATAACCTCTCCAGGGGCTGGAAATGATGGGCTGCGGCAGTGTCCAATCCTAATCCACGATCTTGCGGGAGGGCGGGGCTTCTCCACAGGTCCTGTCTGCTCTCCCTTGGAAGCTTGGCATTGCAAGGGCGCTCAGCTTCCAGACAAAGCAGGGCTTCTTCCAGGAATTTTGCAAGTGCTTCATCTTCCCTTTCTTTATTGCAATATATTTAATAGTTAATTTATCATCTGAGAAGGGAGTATAGATCCCCGGGTAGCTTGCTTAATAGTTGTGGTTTATTAATTCCAGCTTTTCCCAAGAGTGAGGGGAAAAAAAATCTCTGATTTTGTGTGAGTATCAGGGACTCTTGAGGCCCACAAAGTGGGTTTTGACTGAGGGTATCCCGGATTGCTGTGCCCAGCCCAGGGCCTGGCACATGATTGATGGATTTGCTTAGTATTTATTCTTCTGTCCTGGTTTGGAGCCCTGCACGCCTCTTCAGAGCTCAGGAAGAACACGCTTCTCCCTGAGGCTGAGGATGGGGGAGGTTAGATGAAGAACAACAGCTCCAGGGGTGACTTCTAGAACCAGCCTTCATTCAAATCCCCACTCCTTCATTGGCTAGCTGTGTGACCTTGGACAAGTCATTTTCCCCCTCTGTGCCTCAGTTTCTTCACCTGTAAAATGGAGACAATAATAGTACCTTTCTCAAAGGGTCGAGGTGAGGATTAGAGGAGTTAATCCAGGAGCATGCTAGAGCATGTGGGAAATGCTTACTAGATAATAGCTATTCTTGCAGCCAGAGCGAGCTGGGTTTGAATCCTGCCACCAGCACTAAACTACTGTGTGATTTTGGATGAGTGCCTTGATCCCTCTGGACCTCTGTTTCCTCATCGGGAAATGGATTTGGTTACAGTCCCGGCTTCCAAGGGTGGTGGTATACGTCCAGGACATGTGAAACCACCAGCCTGAGCCCTGGCGTGGGGTAGGTACTGACCGCGTGAGGGTTCCCGCCCTCCAGGAAGCCCCTCCTGGGAGTGGCAGAGGGCGCAGGGGCTCTCTGAGGCAGACTGGGGCCCTTCCCCCGCACCCCCTCCCAGCTGCCCCGCCCCCACTGTGACGACTGTGCCCCTGCCTGTCTAAGGGGCAGGAAGGAAGTGAGGAGGGCAGCTGGCAGCTTCCCCTTTCTGATCTGCTCCCAGCTCCAGGCTCCTTCCCCCTCAGAGCCTCAGAGGAGAGGACAGGCAACACCATGGCCCCCCACATGGCCACCATCCGCCAGACCTGCTGCTGCTTCAACGTCCGCATCGCCACCACTGCCCTGGCTATCTACCATGTGGTGAGTGTGCAGGCAGGCCCATGGACTGGATGCGTGTGTGCATGTGTGTGTGTGTGTGTGTGTGTGTGTGGTAGCTCCTGAGCCCCTCGGATGGGAGGACTGCTGCTTACCACCTCTCTGTGGGACCCTCAACAAATCCCTTTCCTGCTCCGGGCCTCAGTTCCCCCCTCTGTAAAACAAGGGGTGGGGACTCTGCAGCTGCCTCAGAGCAAGGAGCGGGGGAGCAGGAGTCTTCTTTCCGAGCAAATGTAATGTAACTGACGTTTGCTCTGGGGCTCAGTTTCTGCCTCTGTAAAATGGGACAAAATAGCAGACGTAAGGTTATCTGTGTGCAGACGCGGCAGCAGATGTGAAAGGGCTTTGGAGTGGGAGTCTGGGGAGATCGTGAGCTGGGATTGTCGCCAGGATGGGGGGTTGGCCACAGACACAGCCCCGATTCTTCCCATGGGGCCTGGACAGGGCCGGGGCCTCTTGAGGGGACTAGAAGTGGGAGTCTCCCCTTTGTGTTTCCAGAGGGGAGGAGGGAGCCCAGTCCTTAAGAGGACTTAGCTTACAGCTCGGTCAAACCACCACCTTCTCCCCACCAAAGAAAAGCTGAGATCTGCACTAGTGAGTAGGGTGATCTGCCTGGCCTGACCTCAGATGATGGCCCCCGCGGTTCCTCTGTGGAAGCTGGTGTGCACAGCCCAGGAGGGAAGCCTTTGTCTCCCGTTAACTCACAGTGTGGCTCTGGGCAAGTCACAACCCCCAGGGCCTCTGTCTGGGGAAGCTGAAGGCCGGGGTCCCTGTTCTGTTCTGTCCAGATTCACCCCCACCGCCCAACTCCTGGCCACACCCAGCTCCCCCAGACCCAGGCGACTTCCTCCTGGGGTGACTCAGGGCCTGTGGTTAACAGTTCTCCCGTGGGCCTGGAAGGGCTTCCTCAATACTAGCCTATATCCACATGCTGCAGTGGGCTGCTGTCAACTGTTCAGACCTGGCTGCATCTGCTTCCTGTGGCAGGCAGGGTGGACAGGGCTGTGGCAAAAGCATAGCCTTTGGAGGGGTGGTGCTGCCCAGTGGTTAGCACACAGCCCCTGGATCCAGACTCCTGCCTGCAAATTCTGGCTTCCCTGCTTCCTAGCTGTGCAGCCTTGGGCAACTTACTTAACCTCTCTGAGTCCTGGTTTCTTCATCCAAAAACACAGGGATGAGAATAATAATACTTCTCTGATAGGGTTTTTGTGAGGATCAGGGAGTTAATATCTACCAAGCACACAAATCAGTGCCTGACATGTAAGTGAGTGCTTTATTATTAGTTGCATCAGACACAGCACCTACTGTCAGCACACATGGAGTCAAGCTGTCAGATCCCAGGACTCTGGTTTTGGGAGAAGCTGCCTGGCTCCTGCCAACACAAGAGCTGAGAGAAGCAAATGATCCCTTGGCTGTCCCTGCACCCAGTCTTTAGGGCCTTCAATCTCTGAGACTGCGCAACCATCTTGGAAGGACAGAGTGGTGTGCAGAGGCATCCCTGGGTCCTTACCCCAGCTCTGCCACTAACTGGCTGTGTGGCCTTGGGTAAGCCTCTCTCTGGGCCTCAGTTTCCCCTTTATAAAGTCAGGGCTAAGGGGATGTGGACTGGCCCAGAGCTCTCAAACTCTGATGCCTCCAGGGTCCAGCAGTCCGTAGGCCCTGGCTGCCCACCCGATGGTGCGGTGATCTGGTGCTGTGCAGGCCAAGCCGAATCCATCTGCAGGCTGCCTGGGCCCGGAGGCTGCCCCACAAACCCTGGACTGTGTGGCTCTTGAGCTTCTTCTTGACCATGCCTTCTGAGGCCCTTACCTGTAAGTGGTTATGTGATAACCAGCCCCTGCCCACAGAGCTGGAAAGTGTGGGCCTGAGTGATCAGGGAAGGCTTCTTGTAGGTGGTGCCATGGGCAGGAGATGCAGAGTTTGGTTGTGGGCAGTATGGAAGGGGAGGAGAAACAGAGGAGTAAAGGGGTGTGTGTGTGTGGCTTGTACAGGGACACTACAGAGACCAACCTGGAAGTTGGGGAGGAGAAGATGATAAGGGTTTTAAGTGACAAGCTAAGAATTTGGGCCTTCCATATAGTGCACTCACTATTGATGTTTTGGGCTGGATAATTCTTTGTCATGGGGGAACTGAACTGTGCATTGTAAGACATTTAATAGTATCCCTGGCCCCTACCTGCTAGATGCCAGTAGTGCCGCCTCCCCTGGCCTGCCAGTTGTGCTAACCAAAAATGTCTCTAGATATGGGGCACAATTGCTCCCAATGGAGAACCACTCCTATAACATGAATCACGGGGCACCATGGGATGGTGTAGACCAGGAGAAGGTGTAAGAAAAGCAGAATAGCCTGGAAGCTGTATGCTAGGCCCAGGCAGTTGTCTCTGGGCTGCAGTCCTCAGTTGACTCCGAGGGGGTGAGGATTATCTTCCTGCCCCCTTGGAGAGAGTCCTCTCTTCTTCCCAGAAAGGGCAGGCGCTGGGGGCTTTCCTGTCACCTATCGGTCAGGTAGCAGGTGTGCTGACGGGACCTTGAACATCTGGATGGAAAAAGAGAAGCTGTGGTCCAGATGTGCCAACAGCCCATGCTGGTTGTCATCTGGAGCCAGCCATGGGTGACAACTGTGTACATTGTGAGCTATTTGTGGATTTGGCCCCTCAGGGGAGGGTTAAATCGGGGCTCTTGCCGTCCTGAGACAGCATCATGCTTTATGAAATCATGGGGGCGTTATTATGGGAGGACCCTTTCATGTCCAATGGGGGAAGCTGGGTCCTCAGGTTCTGGCTGAGGGGCCCTTCCTCTCTATTTCTCTACTTTTCTGTATTTTCCATGTTTGGCACAATGAGCATGTACTTAGAACAGTATTAGATTTACAGAAAAATTATGGACATGGTTTAGAGAGTTCCTGTGTACCCAGTGCCTAGAGTGGGCAGTTATGCTCCACCTTCTTGAGGACAGAGTAACTATATAAATTATTTGGAATGCCTCATAGATTTGTCTGTTCTCCCTATTTATTATATAAATAAATGTTTTGTTTATTTATATCAGCAGGGACTCATGGATCTTTATTGTATACTTTGGGTTACATTCTAGTGCTACTTTATTTTGTGGCTCAAGTGTACTACTTTTAAATTAGGTGGGGGGTATAAAGGTAAAGCAGCCTCTATTATTCAAAGAAGAAGTCTCTGTTGCCCTGACCTGAATGCTGACAAGTTCTCTAATATGACTTTATGTGCCTGGCCCCAGGCCAGGGTGCAGTCGAGGGGTTCTGATCTGCCAAGGAACAACTGTGACAGTGACAGTGGATAACACTGCTGGCTGTTATGGGGGCGCAGAGGAGGGGCCTCAGCCCCGCCCTGGGGAGGAGGTTGGGATGCAGAAAAGGCTTCTTAAAGGAGGCCTGAGTCCTAAGGGTGAGTAGGACTCTGCTTGGGCATGCTGGGAAGTCGGGCCAGGCGGCGGGAGCAGCATGAGTGAAGGCTTGGTGGCGGGACAGACTGTGTGGTGCTTTGGAGATGCTAGAGGCTCGTGACACTGGGTTAGAGGGACAGCCATGAGGTGTGATCAAGCAGGAGGGCGGAGGGGTCCCCAGAGGTGAGATTGGCCCAAGTCTTCTGCTTCTTTCAGGCTTCATAGCTAAAAGGACGGACCTCTGCTTGGCCCATCCACTCACTTCACAGATAAGGAAACAGAGATCCAGCAGGACCCCTGACTTGCTCCAGGTCTCTGCTGCCCACACACAGGTGCATGGAATGAGCCAGGGAGTGGACAAATGAATTCCTGACCTGGCCCATGTTGGGGGTGTTGTGTCTGTCTGGGAGGCCCTCTCCTCACCTGGCCTTTCACGATTCATTTCTTCTTTATGGTCCAGCTCATGGGAAGCTTCCTCTTCCAGGAAACCCTCCTGATTTGTTCTCCTCAGAACTCCTGGGGCTCCTTTCTCAGCTCCAAGTTGGGGGCAGTGATTTGTGATTGAAAAGAACGCAGGCCTATCTCCATCACCCACTGGCAATGTGACCTTGAGCAGGCAGGTGCCTTTGTTGTCTGGGCCTCAGTTTCCTCATCTGTTAAATGGAGCTGGTGGTCCCTGCCTCAAAAGTGACCATGTGGAGGTGTTGAGTTGATGTGGCCCTGGGGCGTGGGGGGCTGGCAGGGGGCTGCCGGGGTGGGATGTGGGAGCAGACCACAGGGGCCCCTCCCCTTTGGAAAGCTCTCTGTTGGAGCCTAAAAATAGGCCCCAACTGTCAGGTGGGGAAAACCCCAGGGTGAGAATCTGTTAGAACTTGTCACCTTCATGCCTAATGCCCCCGGGCTGGACAGAAAGGCCTTGTTCTCTGCCACCGCAGCGCTGTGCCCTTCCTGGAGGTGTGGGGAAGACAGCGGTGTAGGGCAGGAGTTGTGGCCCCCCCTCAGGGTCTTGGCCGAGGAATTGCTCCAGGTCTCTGGAGTTGTTCTCATCTCTGCAGTGGGAACCTCACCCTCTAGCTTGTAAATGGTAGGAGGCCCCAATGGCCCATCGAGGGGGTGGGGTAGCTGGGGGGGCAGAGCCTAGCCTGGGCCGAGGCATCTGCACCACCACCCCGGCCCTGAGCCCCCCAGGAAGTGAGGCTTTTATTTTGAGCCTAGAGCAGTGGCCTGGAACCAGGACTTCGAGCTGAGCTCACTGCGAGGCCTGCATCGGTCTCCCGGGGGACCCAGCCTGCCCGGGAAGGGGGGCACAGGACCCCCTCATGAGACAGGAGGTGGAACCAGGAGCTGCACAGCCTTGGCCCCGCTCAGAGGCTGCCCAGGGCAAGGCACCCCTCTTCCAGCCTCAGTTTCCTCCCTGGTCAGGTGCGGGTAAGCCGTAAAACCCAGAGCCTTGTTCTTAGAAACACAGAGCCAATGTGTTAAGACTTGGTTTCAGTTTCACCTGCAAAATGGGGTAACAGTGGGATGATAAGAGAACCTGTGTCACAGGTTGAGGCGAGGATGACATGAGACAGTGTATGGTCATCCTTGGTATCCGCAGCATCTGTATCCTCGGATCACAGGTGGAAAATACGTGGACACAGGAGCTGCAGATATGGAGGGCTGTTTGTACATAAGTGTTCAGAGGAGGACCTGGTGTCTAATAAATGCACAATAATAATACTAATAATACTTATCATTATTGTGGGTCTTTGCTCTGAAGATAAATAGGGAAGTGATGGTTTTGGGGAATAGTTTGGGGCATGGAGGGTGCTTCCCTGGATATTCAGGAAGTGGAGGATGTCAGGGCCCTGGCCAAGCCTAGAGGCCAGCTCTGAGCCCCCAAATGGCTGCCCATAAATGCAGAGTTGATGGGATACTCTCCAGCCAGAATTTCTCTGCCGCTGGGAGTCACCGGGCCAAGAATTTCATTGTCAGCACCCTGTTCCTTTGGGCAGAGCCTTGCTTCCCTGTCTTCTCTTCTGGGGGCAAGGCTGGAAGGGCAGCGGGTGGGCCTTGGTGGGGTCGGGGGAGCTCTGAGGACGCCCTGGGCTGGAGCCAGCTGCTGGTGCTCCAGTCATTATACTTCCTGTGCTGCAGGTGACATCTCATCAAGTGCATCTGAACCGCTGTGCTCCCTGGGCCTGGGCACGAGCTGTCCCTTCCCCTGGAGTGCTCTCCTTGCTCCTCTGCCAGCTCCTAAGTCCCCATCCCTGTAAAACCAGGGGTCCGTGTGTTCTCCCGGCCAACTGCTGCCATTGACTGGGGCCTACTGTGTGCTTGGCACGTGGATGGCCCTACATCACAGCTCACTAAGAGGAGCATTGTGCAGTTTCCTGAGTGCGTCTCACACACACTTGACTCTGCTCATGCCATCCCCTCCTCCTGAAGCACCTTCCCCATTGCCCTTCGGCTGAAATCTTTAAGACTTACTTTTCTGAGAAGTCTGCCTTGAGCCGCCATGGTTGGACCCTGAACTCCTGGAGCTTCCCAGGAGCCCTGTGTGCCGGGTACCTCTGTGTCATGTCCTCTGACCTGGACGTTCATCCAGGGCTTGGTCGGGCCTGATTCATCTTTGTGATCCCACAGAGCCTGGCATATAGTAGGTGCCAGCCAGTCTCTATTTTATCTTGTTTTTGTGGACCTTTTAATGGTGAATAATTTACCTATAGAAACACGTGGCTATCATAAGCTGATGTCTTGATGAATTTGTGCAACATGAACACAAGCGTGTAAACTCCACCCAGACTGAGAAATCGGACAGGACCAGCACCCAGAGGCCCCTGGAAGCCCCTCTTTGTCACTCCCTCCCCCACTGACTTCTCCCCATGCGTGTGGTTCCACGAATATGTGTAGTTCTAGAAGGGCACAGAGATGAAATCTATAGCACGTGTTCTCTGTGTGTGGCATCTTTTTCTCAACGTTATGTTTGTGGGCTTTGTGCGTGTTGTTGTGGGTAGCGAGCTCAGCTTTTCCATTGCCGTAGAGCATTTCATCGTATGAATCCACCACGATGTATTTGCCTGTTTTCCTGCAGGAGGACGTTTGGGTTGTTTCCAGCCTGGGGCTATTACAAATAGGGTGGCCGTGGCCCCTGGGCTCCGAGTCTGGGGTCCACATGCAAGCACCTGTGCTGCTCAGTCTCTCTAACTCACCATCTCCGGCAGTAGCTGTGTGTCACCTCATTTAGTTCTCACAACCACTCCGTGAGGTGGGTGGATTCTTCTCTCTTTTCTACAGAAGAGGAAACCAAGGCACAGAAAAGTAAAGTGGCCAGGCCAGGGTCACACAGGGATGGGTGGCTGTACTGGGCTTTCACGGAGGTCAGGGAGCACCAGAGCCCAGCAGGGGGAGGAGGGAGGGCGGGGGGGGGGAGGCAGAGGAAGAGGAGGTGGAGGGAGGACAGAAGGGCTTGCAGAGAAGAGAGAGAAGACAGGCTCTGGGGAGGGGGAGGCAGCCGGGCAGGCAGGGTGGCCGCTGAGTGTGTGGCCCTGGGATGGGGGCGTCTCGGTGGTATCTGGGCTGGCTGGAAAGGTGGCTGGGGGAGATAGTGCTCTGGGAGGACTGGCCCCCACAAGCCGCCCCCTGATAAGCTGCGACTGGAAGCACAGGGTGGGGGAGGGGAGCTTCCCCTGGCCACCGACGCATCTGACTGCCTCTGCCACCCTCTTGCCAGACCACCGGGGACCCCCAGGAAAACAGGGGGTGCAGGTGAGGTTGAGGGGGCTGAGCTTCAGGGACGGGGGTGATAACAGTAATAATAATAAGAGTAGCCTGGGTGTGGTCCGTGTGCAGCAGCCCCGGGAGGAGGAGGAGAGAGGGGCGTGGCACTTGAGACTCACTTTGCAAACCGCATTATCTGATGGGGAAGGGCTGAGATCAAGTCGGGCCTGACTCCTTGTGCAACCTCTGCCAAGTCACCTACAGAGCCTGCTGTCCCCACATGGAAAGCCGAAGCAGGGAACAGCCCTGAGCTGGCATATTTGTTAGGAGGAGCAACGTAAGGGAACAGACAGGAAGGTGGCACAGAGCGGAGTGCTCACTTATGGCTGGTCCTTTCTCTGTTGACTTTTACCCCCGAAGCTCCCAGAGAGTGGGTCTCTCCCTGCCTGCTTCTGGGATAGTGGGTCCTGAGCCTCAAGGATGGGGACAGAGTGGGGCCACTCCCCTGCAGAGGGAACTGGTCTTTGAACCCCAGAATCGGGAGATCTGGTGTCACCATCCTATCATGATGCCCCCACTGTCATCACCCCCATCTGTGTCATCAGTGTCAGCAGCGGCATCTCCACTGCATGGCTGTTGCAGTTAATCCCCACCTCCCCGCGTGCCCACTGGTGTTACCTCCATCCCCAGCACCCCTGCCACGCCCACGGTCATCCCCACCCCCACATGCCCGTGAGCCTCACTGTCACCACCTCACCAACTCCAACAACATCATGATAGCCATGCCTGCCCGGCATGGTCCCACTGCGGTCCCTCCTGAGCAGCACCTGCCCCCCCCCAGTCCAGCTCGGCACCCCTCTGGCATCGCTGCTGTGATCACCGGCCGTGTCGATACTGCCCCCACCACCCCACGTTCCCTGACCTCCCTTCTCCTTGACCCCGGCCCCCCTTCTCTTAGCTCAAGCTCTTGGTTGCTCCTCAGAGACACCAGGAAAAGACACGGAAATTCCCCTGCCCTTCTGGCCACTGTCCCCACTGCCCAGTGCAGTTTGTTACCGACAAAGAAGGGCTGGGTGGGGATGGGAGTGGGGAGAGGCGAAGGGCAGAGGGGAAGAGGGGAAGGCAGAGTGAGGTGGGAAGGGGCGGCTGAGCGGGCCTGGCCAGCAGCCTGAGCCTGGCACAGAGCTGGTCTGACTCTGCAGCTGTTGTGCTGTGTGACCTTGGGCTGGTCACCGTCTCTCTCTGGGCCTCACTTCCCCACTAGTAACGCCCCTCCTCTCTGGGAAGAGACATCAACTCTCCCTCGGAGCTCCCCTGGAGGGACACAAACACACCTGCACTGCCAGGCCTCCGGGCCCTTGCACATGGCGCTCCTCCCTCCTGGAGTGCCTGCCTCTCTGCTCTGTTGGAAAACTGCTTGTCCTTCAAAGCCACGCTCAAGGGTTTCTTGTTGGCGATGCCCTCCCCGAGTCTTTCCAGTGCTCTCTCCCTCATCGAGGACCCCGAACCCCACCCCACCCCCGCCACTGTGTCCTCTGTCATGGCTCTGAACACACCATTCACCTGTTGGGTCTCCCCGGAGACTGACGCCTGCAGGCCGGGGGCAGTGCCATGTCGGGACAGAGGCTGGAGGTGGGAGGCACTCAGAGAGCATTCACTGGGCTGGAATGAATGCCACACGGATCACTGCCCGACAGTGCTTGCTTCTGGAGCACCTGCCGTGTGCTTGGCTCGTGCCCAGCACGCCCTTTGGCCCCAGCAGCCCTGTGAGGCAGGTCCAGCGGTTGTCCCTTTCCTCAGATGAGGAGCCGAGGCGCAGAGGTCAGTGGCTTGCTCGGGGGCACAGAGCTCCGTGGAGCCCTGCATCAGACCACAGCACCGCCGCCCTTAACTTCACGACCTCGACAGTGTAGCATTAAGACACTGTCGTGGAGGGACAGGTGGGCCAGCGGATCTGCCTGCCTGGGCATCGTGGGAGGAGATAGCCCTGTGCCTGTCACAGGCCAGCTGGGCTCTCAGAGCGCAGGGAGAGGACAGCGCTGTGTCCAGGTGGAAACGGGGGAGGGGGGCACGAGGGGAAGGTGAGGGCTGGGGGCCTGGAAATCTAGACTCTCGGGGATTCTGGGCCTCTCCCAGTGTACGCTGTAGGTAAGCCAGGTGCTTCCTGTGAATTTCCGGCGGCTCTTGGTTAGGGACTTTGGTGGGGCAGTGAGGGCCTTCTGGGGGCAGGGTGCAGGCCCTGGGGCAGCCAGGGCCAGGAGACCCTGGGCAGCCTGGGTGTGATATCCTACAGTGTGTAGGGTTCCACTCCCCTGACCCTTCTGTATTCAGCCACCCCCATGGCCCCAAGTGCAAATGGGGGTGACTCTCCTCATTGCCCAGAGGGGGAAACTGAGGCCAGGGAGAAGCCAGGACCTCGCCAGGGCCACGCAGCAGTGAGGCAGTGGCAGAGGCCTCCGGTGCCCCAGCTGTTGTCTCCTGAGTGCTGGGCTGCAGGGGGCGGGGGGCGGGGGCGGATGGCTGGAGAGATCGGGAGCTGAGCCCCAGAGCAGCCAGCCCAGCCCCTAGGGGACCCTGGGTCCTGGGAGCAGAGGCAGCAGGGTTCACCGCCCAGCTGGGCCACGTGACACAGGACATGTGAGTTCTCCTCTCTCAGCCTCTATTTCCTCATCTGTAAAATGGGGAAATGTTGCCTTCTTGCAGGGTTTTGGGAGACTGCCATGCAAGCTTGTGTGTACAGGTCTGAGCACACAGTAGGTGCCCAATGGAGTTCCTCTCCATCTCATGTCCTGTGGAGCCACTCAGGTTCTGGGAGCTGAGCCTTCTCCCTTTCTCCTGGGTCAGGGCCTGCCATCTTCTGGCATCTTCTGTGGAAGGTTGGGGCCCTACAGAGGGTCTGGTCAAGCTCTGAGGTTGCCTCAGTCCGTGACCTTGGGCTGGTCCTGGCCCTCTGTGAGCCTCAGGGCTCTCATCTGGCAAATGGGGACAAAATCTCATCTCCTCAACCGCGGAAGGGTTGTTGAGAAGGTGAGATGGGGTGGGGTGAGTCAGGTGGTTTTTACAAAAGTAGCAACACTCTGGTGCCTGCTGCTGCTTGGTGCTCCAGCTGAGGGGAGGAGAGGAGGCTGTGGGGGGAAGAGGAAATGGGGTGCCTCTGACCTCACCGGGGCACCCACATGGGTGCAGGCCTCAGGCAGGGCCGGGAGGCCAGGAGATGGAGGTGGTGGAGGGACTTGGCCAGGATTTGAATCCTGGACCTAGAGATGACCAGCTGGGAGGCCTTGGACAAAGCACTGGACCTCTCTGAGCCTCACTTTCTTCTTCTGTGAAATGGGGGTGAAGGTATTAAGAATAGCCTCTTTGCTGGGTTGTGGGAAGTATCACCTGGCACGGAGTTGGGCTGTGCCAGTGTCCCTGTCTTCCCCTTCCTGGGGTCCCCAGCCATTTGGAAGGGGTGGTTGGAGGGGGTAGTTGGGATGCTAATGGCAGGATTGCGTATGGAGGCAGGGCACTGAGAAATGCTTAGGCCCAGAATCAAGGAGTTGGGGCTGGGTGAGTTGTGGGTTAGCAGGGATCTCCAAAGTGGGGTAATGTCCAAGGTGACCTCAAGGTCTCAGGATGACAATGTTAGAATTTCTAAATTTTTCAATTTTATTCTTTATAATTTCTGGACCTTTTTTGGGAGTATGTTTTACGATGTTCATGATACACTAGGGCAGTAACACATGCACATAATTTAGAAATAAAGAAATATAGAGGAGGGTGTTCAGAAGTTTTTAGTGACATAGGTGAATAGTCAAAATATCTGAGCCCTCCAGGGTTCAGGCTGGCAGGGCTCTGAGGTGTTTTGTGGGGCAGGGAATGGGAAGGCACCAGGACAGCACTGGGAGACTTGGACTCCAGTTTCCATCTGTACCCAACTTGCTGTGTGTCCTTGGGTAAGCCACCTAACCTCTCTGAGCTTATAAACCAAGCAGAGGGAATGTATAAAACAAGTGGATGGAGGCCCCTTCTAGCAACTGGAGGTTGGGATTGCCTGATTCTGAGCTTTGTTCCAAATCTCAGATAATTCCGGACTCTTGGGATTTTAAAAGTCTTCTCGTGCCACACCTGGTAGATGTTCATGTGCCCTTTCTAAGCCCAGCTATGACGCATGGAGATCTGCTCACATAACCCCAGGGACGGGGAGCTCATCCCTCACAGGGCACCCTGTCGTGTCCCGGACTGAGCTGTCACCTACCTCCCCTTTCTCTTTCCCTCACCAGAGGCGAAACCATAAAGACAGGTGCTGTGGCTCTGGCCTCCAGAGGCCGAGGAAGCAGCTCCTCTCTCAGAGCTGTTTCCTGTGGCTGCCAGGCACAGCCCCCACCACACCTGCCTTCCACTCCGGGCTGCTCTTAACTTTCCTGGTGAGACAAAGCCTTTTTGGTTCACTCTGCACTAGGTGGAGGGGCAGCTAGAGCAAGCTGCTCAAATACTCCATGTAAGCTCTCCCCAGCCAAAGGCAGATTCTGTTTGCTAAGCACCCCCTGCCAGGCCTGGAGCTTGGTGCTTTGCAAATACAATGCAATTTAATCCTCACTAAATCCAGTGATTGCCAATTTCCAGATGAGAAAACTCAGAGAGGTGAATTGACTTGTGCAAGGTCAGATAGTGACTTGGATTCAAACCCAACTCCATCTGACTCCAGGGCCCAGTTCTTCATCAGTCTTCTGTTCTGACTGTTTCCACCCCCCTGAACATGATGTAATATGGCAGGAAGACAAGTTGAGACCTGTGTCTGAACTTAAAAAACCCACACAGTCAGCAAGGGGGAAACAGATGGTGGGTGTCTGGTTGCCTGTCAGCTGAGCATGAGTTACCAGTGCAGGGCTGCCTAGAAAGCCAATGTAAATTTAGGCCATATTAATAGAGATAAGGCACCCACTACAAGGGAGGGGACAGTCTTGTTCTCAGTGTGGGCAGATGGTGCCTAGAGAATTCTATCTATGTGTTGGGGGAAGGGTGGAGGGCCTGCTGCAAGGACACGGACACGCAGAAGTTTGTGAGTTCCCATGGCTGGGAGCATTTAAGTAGAGGCTGTGTGGCACAGGATTCCTGCATTGGATGGTGGTGATGGTGGTGGGGCATGGACAAAGGGACCTCCAAGTTCCTTTTGAACCGCAGTTTGGTGGGCTGGACTTCAACTCTTGCTAGGGCCGCCCCAACACTCAGCCCTATCAAATGTCCCTTTTCCATCGTAGTTAGCAAGGGTCCCCTGAGGGTGTGGGGTTTGTTCATTCATTCATTCAACAAATACAACAAGTAGAGCAGTGGAACAAGAGAGACACAGGCCTTCCCTGCCTGGAGCCTACAGCCCCGTGGGGATAATGGTAATAATAATAGCTTGCATAGATAGAGTGCTTACTATCCGCCAGCTACTTTAAGTAAATCATACCATCTGGCCCCACTACAACCCTATGAAGCAGACATCATTATCCCCACTTTAAAGATGGGGAAATTGAGGGGCTGTGGGGATAGGGTTGACAAGGCCAGGGGATTCAGGGGTCAGATGTTCTCCAGGCCTCTCCCAGGCCTATGCTGATGATTCTAAGAACTTTCAGCTCTGTGGCGCTCGGGTTCTGTGACTAAGATCCCACGATGCCCAGAGCCTGTCGTTATAAAAGGGGGTGCAGAGGAGGAGCCCTCAGCTCTTACCCTCTTCCTCAAGCCTGACCTTCAGTAGAAACAGGCAGCACTTACTGAGAACCGGGCGTGGTTCTGAGGGCTCTCCTGGGACAGTGTCATTTACTCCTCACAGTAGCCTCCAAAGGCAGCTACTAGTATTTTCCCCATTTTGCAGATGGGGAAACCAAAGCACAGAGGAGTCAAGTAGTGTGCCCAAGGTCACACAACTAGGAGGAGGAATCCCCAGGCTTAGGTGCCTGAGCCGTCTGTCTATAAAGGCCACCCTCCTATCCAGGGTGCCCTACTAACCTGGCATTCCAGCTGCTCTAGGACCCCCACTCCCATGGCCCCCAGCCGCACACCATGGGGTGGGAGGGGGCTGCTGGTGGAGCTACGCAGGCCTGGCTGACTGACACTCTGTTCTGCCCCCAGATCATGAGCGTCTTGTTGTTCATCGAGCACTCGGTGGAAGTGGCCCACGGCAAGGCCTCTTGCAAGTTCTCTAAGATGGGCTACCTCAGGATAGGTAGGTCCAGGGGATACTGATGGGGTTGTTGGGGGAGGAGGGTGGGGAGGGCCCTGGCCAGGGGTAGACGGGCTGGGGTTTGAGCCCTGCCACTTCCCTGCTGGTCGACCTCTGGCAAGTCCCTTCCCTTCCTGGAGCCTCAGATGTTTCACGTGCAAATGGGGATATTCCACCTGGCGCTACCCAAGTCTCCAGGTGGTGAGAGCAGATGGGATAGTGCTTTGCAAGCCCAACTGGCTTGTAAAAGTGACAGTCCCAGTGTTCTGCTTACACCTGTCAACAGCTGCCCATCACACTAAAGTCAAATGAAAACTCCTCACCGTGAGATCCAACCACTGCTCACCTCTCTGTCCGCATCTCCCTGCGGTGCGGACTCCCCCTCACATACCTCGCTCCAGCCACACTGCCCACACCTTGCCTGTCCCTGTCTCGGGACCTGCCTGGAACACCCTGCCCCAGTGGCTGGTTGCCAACTCCTCAGAGACGCATTCCCTGACCTCACCCTGGCTAAAGTAGACCCCAGCATGGTACCCTGTTACATCATCCTGTGCTACCTGAAATGTGCTGTTTGTTGTCTTTGTGCCCCCTCTAGATTGAGGGCTGCACGAGGGCAGGGCCTGGGCTTCCTTGTTCACTCTCATGTCCCCACTACAGTGTGTCCCAAAGTGTGGTCCTTGGAGTCCAGCTGGGGTCCCCGGGGCACATCTGGGCCCCTCATGGCTCTCCTTTGCCTTTCAGCCGACCTGATCTCCAGCTTCCTGCTCATCGTCATGCTCTTTGTCATCAGCCTGAGCCTGCTGGTCGGCGTGGTCAAGGTGAGGGCCTAGGTCAGGGAGAAGGAAGGGGGTCCCTTCTTCCCCCTCCTCTCCCTCTCACATCTGCTGGTGGGCAGCGCTGGGAGGGTGGGAGGTGGGTATTTTAGGAGGCCCCATCTGCACTGCAGATATGTTCACACTTACCTTTTGGAGGGCCTCGTTTCCCCCGGAACTCCCTGGGCTGGTGGCCTCAGTTCCCTGTTAAAATACGGCCACCACGGGGCCATGTATGGGGCCACACTGATCACTGGCACTTTGGTGAGAACTAGCTGGTGACCCACAGCGTTTTAAGCTGCAGATGGAGGCAGGGAATTTTGATAGAGAAAAGAGGAAGTGTTTTGAGGCGTGGGGAGAGGGGAGAAAGTACAGGGTTTTGAAATCAGCAAGAGGGGCCCAAGCTGAGCAGACACATCCAGCTCAACTCCATGCAGCACATGCCAGTGCCCGAGGGGACACATACCCTGGAAGTCCCTGGGGAGCTCCTGGTCTGGTTGGGGAAGACAGACCCTCAGAGAGACAGGACAGTCCAGTGTGATGACTAAGGGGCTCCTAGGTCTGAGGGCAAGCTGGTGGGAGAGTTGAGACAGGCTGTGGCCCAACCTCCTGCGAAAGAGGAATCTGCTGTCCCTTAGCCCCGGAGAGCAGGAAGCCAGGGCCTCACCACACAGCTACGGCAGCAGGACCCAGAAAGAGGGTCCTTCCCGTGACGGCAGGATCCTGGCACTTGCAGAGCCAGCAGAGGGGGACAATGATTGGTGCAGGTTTGGAATGTCTTCACCCGCCAGCAACGCCACCATCCACCCCCCTCGCTAGCACACACTCTCTCGGAACCCATGCTCCCTGGAGAAGAGTTCACATTGTGCTGGGTGGTTCCGGGTGCTCGTGTAGAAACTCAAAGGGTCCAGCTAGAGAAACGGAGCAGTTTGTCCCTCCAGACTCTGAGATCAGTCTGGGTTGTTCCTCCCGAGTGACTTTAGACAACCACGTGAGACACCAGGAAACCACCCTTTCTGTGATTTTTCCCCAACTATGGGTGCATATACATGAATACTGGTCACTATGGTCATTTGCTTTCAGTTGAAGGAGAGAGACTTCAGCCTCGGCCTCCCAGAGCCTCTTACCACGATTTAACGCCCCAGGGAGTGGCCGGCTGGGAGGAAGGTCCGACTGTTTGTGCAGGACAGGCTCTGTCCCGCCGCCAGGCCTCTGCTCATACCTGTCCTTCTGCCTCCAGTACCTGCCACTTCCCTCCTGCTCTCCCCTAATCACCTCTCCAGGTCTAGCCTAGCGTCCCCCGCTCCAGGAAGCCCTCTCTGATCCTTCTGTAAAATGGATACAAAGTCCTTCCTCGTTGGGTTCTTTTGAGCCAGTTGAGTCAGGTCCTGCTCTCTGAGCCCCTCTAGGCGGGACAGTTCCCTTATGTCTCCTGCAACACCAAGGCTTTTCTTGCACAGGGCCTGGGTCTTACCCTCTCTCTGTCCCCAGAGCGTCACTCGGAGGAAGGCATGAGGATCCGTGTGGGGCACCCTTGGCTGAGCCGGGAGATGGGGGGAAGGGGATGCATGGGGACATCAGACTGGGTGGGGGAGCATTGGCTGCGTGCGAAGGACACCCTGGCAGTGCTGGGCCTGCCTTTCAGAACCGGGAGAAGTACCTGCTGCCCTTCCTGTCTCTGCAAATCATGGACTTCCTCCTGTGCCTGCTCACACTGCTGGGCTCCTACATCGAGCTGCCTGCCTACCTCAAGCTGGCCTCCCGAAGCCGCGCCGTGAGTACACAGCCCTGTCCCTCCCCTCGCCAGCTGCGCCCAGGCTGGGTCTGGGGACGCGGGAGGAACCAGACATGGGCCCTGGGCTCAGGCAGGCGGGGGTGGGACCCTCCTTCCTAGTTGCTGTCCTTGAGCAAGTCCCTGAGCCCCTCCAAATCACCCCAAGTTTTTTCCTCTGTAATCACATCTCCTCACACTTCTTATGAGGATTAAGTGAGGAAAATGTATACAGAGGGCTCAGCACATGGTGAGCACTCAGTAAATGCCGGCCCCGTGGGGATTTATACCACCGGAAAGGGCATGTTCCCTTTTCGGTCCCCAGCCCCAGCGTGGTCCCTCCTTGGAGCCAAGTTGAAGAAAGTAAGAGAAAGATGATTACAGCCAGTGACAAGCACCCACGTGGCCATGCGTGAGGGCTGCTGCCAATCAAGGATGCGGTCCCCCAAAAGTTGCTTTTCACATGTCCCCTGACTGTTGTCCTTGAAGAGACCGAGGTGCTGCATTGTGGAAGCACCCTGGCCTGGGAGTCAGGTGGCCCTGGTTCTAGTCCCAGGCTGGCCACCAGCTCTTGCTGTGAATATAGAGGTGTCTGCTTCTCTCTCTGTGTACAGGGACTAAGGAGGCACTGAAGTCTCTAGCCGAGGCAGTCTCTCAACCAAGGGCCTGCTATGTGCCCCATGGGAACTGGGTCTTTAATCGCTGGTCTTTATTCTTCCTTCTCGCCTTTGTCCTCTGAAGGGCCCCTCCAAGGTCCCACTGATGACCCTGCAGCTGCTGGACTTCTGCCTGAGCATCCTGACCCTCTGCAGCTCCTACATGGAAGTGCCCACCTATCTCAACTTCAAGTCCATGAACCACATGGTGGGTCTGGGGCAGGGGTCCACACCCATTTGCTGGCTATGTGGCCTTGAACAAGTTACTGCACCTCTCTGTGACTCAGTATTTTAGGCTGGTTCCCTAGAGGTGGAGCCTGGGAGGAGGTGATTTATTGAGGGAACTCTCTCAGGAAAAATCTCATAAGGAGGGAGGGAAGCAGGTTTGAGAAAGAGAGGAAACTAGGCCATGACTGGCTTTAGGAGCAGCCCTGTCTGATCCTAGAGGGAGCTCTGGAGTGTGAATTGCACCGCAGAAATCATATTAGTTTTTTATTGCTGTTTAACATATTATCTCCAAACATTGTGGCTTAAAACAATAAACATCTATTGTTTCTGAGGATCAGGAATTTGGGAGTGGCTTAGCTGGGTTGTTCTGACCCAGGGTCTGTTGTGAGGTTGCACCCAAGATGCTGACTGGGGATGTGGACATCTGAGGGCTTGATTAGGTCTAAGGGATCTACTCCCAAGGTGGCTCAGTCACATGGCTGTTGGCTCTTTGCCTCGATTCCTCACCATGTGGCCCCGTAACAGCGCTGCTTGAGTGGCCTCCTGACATGGCTGCCGGCTTCCCCTGAGAGAGAGAAAGCAAGGAGGAAACTGCAATGCCTTTTATGACCTCATCTTGGGTGTTGCACACGCAATTCTGCCACATTCTATTCGTTGGAGGCGAGTCACTAAGTCCAGCCCACGCTCAAGGGGAGAGGAAATAATCTCCACATTTTGAAGGGAAGAGTCTTAAAGAATGAGTAGACCTATTTGCAAAGTGCCAGAGATTGTCTCACCTAGGGCAAGATCCCCCGAATAAGTCAGTCATTGGTTGCAGCTGCGCCTAGGGAGGGGACGTAACTTCCCAGGTATTATAGGATTAGGGGGCTACTATCAGCTGAGGCAACGCTCTAGAGAAGGGCATGGGTGTGGCCCATGGGCTGGGAGTGGGTGCACCAGTCTGGGCAGGGGGTCTGGAAGGCAGCAGCCACATCTAGCCCACCTAGCAGATGGGGCTGATGGCGGCACCTGCTTCCTAAGGCTGTTGTGGCAACTGACCAGGGTAACTGGTGTGCCACACAGTGCTCCTGTGTGTGTGGAGAGTGGGCTTGTTATTCCTGGACGTGTGGGTGCTGTCAGACTTCCTTATGGCCAGAGGTGTTGATGTGGCCCCCACATCTGTTGCAGAATTACCTCCCCAGCCAGGACAATATGACTCATAACCAGTTCATCAAGATGATGATCATCTTTTCCATTGCCTTCATCACCGTCCTCGTCCTAAAGGTGAGTGGTCCTCGCCCAGGGGCAGCTGAGGCCATGTGGCTGGGCCCACCCACCTCGGAGAGTTGGAAAGCAGGGGTGTGTGTCCTTGCCTGCCTCCTCCTTGCCACCAACTCCTGTCTCTAGCCTGCCCAGGCCAGCCCCTCTGACTCGACTTGGGATCCTCAGGGACGGCCCGTTAGAGGGCGTGGATCTTCGAAGACAGCCTGCGTTTGGGTGTCGGGGTCTAACGAGTAACCCCGAGTGAAGCTGCCCTGTCTGGAGGTTTCAGACCGACCTGGGTTTGGATCCCAGCCGCAGCCCCGTGGTTGATCCTCAGCAAGTCACTCTTCTCTGGGCCTCAGGTCTCATCTGTAAAAGGGGTGTAATGAGTCTTGCTTTACCCATGTTACAGTTTCATGAGGTTCAAGCACCAAAATATAGATAGGATCTGTGGTTATATTAATGGAGGTTTGGTACTGAGAAGGAGGGAGGGGAGTATTCTTCTACTCTGGGGTGGTCAGAACCAGAGGATAGGGTCCGGCTTCAGGTCCCAGGTCTGAGAGACGGTGACACATTGGAGTGTGTTTGCAGTGGCACAGCCAGCAGAATGAAGGGGTGAGAAAACCCTGCCATCACGGGAAGTCAAGGACACTAGCAGCCGCTGGGAGCTGCCCTCTGGAGCGAGCTGTAGCTCCGTCCTGGCACCTGTCCCAGGCCTGATGGAGTGGTGGGAAGGGGGATGCGCAAGCATAGCCTGACCTGGGCCTCTTTCCAGGTCTACATGTTCAAGTGTGTGTGGAGATGCTACAGAGTCACGAAGTTCATGAACTCGGTCGAGGAGAGGAGAGACTCCAAGGTGCTCCAGAAGGTGAGCTTGACCAAGGGTCAGGTCCCAGCTCTGCCACTCACTCCCTGTGCCATTTGGGTCAAATCCACGTCCCTCTCTGGGCTTCAGTTTCTCCACTTGTAAGATGAGGTTCAGACCAGAAGAAACGTGATCTCCCTTTCCGCTCTGATAGTCTAAATTCCATTCATTCATTCAGTATTTACTGCCTCTCACTCTTTCTTAATCTCACATCCAATCCTGGGGGTGCAGGGAAAACCAAGATGCCACCCCTGCCTTAGGGGAGTGTATAGTCCAGAGTGAATCCAGACACGGACATACAGTTACAACCCGGTGTGAAGCGCAAGGACAACGAGCACAGAGGAAGTACCTGGCCTCATCTGGTGGGCCAGAGAGGGCTTCCTGAAGGAGGCGACACTTGGCCTAATCTTGGAGAGTCCATGGATATGAGACAGCTGGGGAAGGGGAAGGAGGCTTTCCAGGCAGAGAGGACAGGGTGCACTTAGAAGCAGCTTACCGCAGAAGTGATGGGAAAAGTGCAACTGGTTTAAATTATTGGTGGTTCACGTTCTTCATCTGTAAAGTGGAGATTGTATCAGGCAAGACATTTTTGGTTGCAAGTGGCAGAAACCCAACTCAATCTGACTTAAGTAACAAAAGGAATTTACTCGTTCAGAGAACTTCCAAGTCCAGTGTAGGTCTGCCCCAGGCCCGGTTGAGTCCTGACGCCAGGATATGATCTCATCCTCGCCATCCCTTGACTCTGCTTTCCTCAGTGTTGGCTTTGTTTTCAGGAAGCCCTTCCCTTGTGGTGGCAAAATGGCTGCCAAACCCCAGAGACTAACATCCCCCCTTCTCAGTAACCCCAACAGGAAAAAAAAGTCCCAGGATTATGTCTCATTGGACCAGCTTGGGTCACATGCTTATCCCTAAACCAATGAATGTAGCCAGGGTGATGGAATTCTACTTTGAGTGGCCAAGCCCCAGCACGTGTCCACCCCCAGGGATGGGACCAGTTCTTCTGAAGGCACGTGAACCAAGAATGTCTTCCTAAAGAGAATTGTGCACTGTTGTTAAAACAAGGGGACCTTGAGATGCTGAATGGGCAAGGGCAAGTATGTCCACTGCAGGAACAGAAATTGTACCTATCTCATGTAGGCAATGGCCAGCACATAGCAAGCACCCAAGACATGCTAGTCATTTTCCATCATCATCATTTTGCCAGAGGTAGGGGTTTAGGTCCCTTGACCCCAGGTTGGAATTGCGGGTCTTCTTGCCAATACTCAGCCCTCATCTCTGTCTCTCTCAGGTGGTCCTGCCGTCCTACGAGGAAGCTCTGTCTCTGCCATCCAAGTCTCCAGACGGGGGCCCAGCGCCACCCCCATACTCAGAGGTGTGACCCTCGCCAGGCCACAGCCCTAGTGCTGGGAGGGGCGGAGCTGCTTTGTAATCCGCTTCTTTGCTTTGGTGGCCTCTGTGGCCTGGGTGGACCCCCCGGCTGACTTCAGGACAATCTGCTGTGTCCCCCTCGCTGGCCTGCTCCCCCTGCAGGGCCTGTGAGATGCTCACAATTGGGTCAACCCTTTAGGCTGAATCACTTCTTGGATCTCTCAAAAATTCAGCCCAAAAATGCTCGGACTACTTTGATCAGCTCCAACACTTGTTTAGATGATTGGTCATTCTAAATTCGGTGAGTTTGTGCAACAGCTAACAACTTGATCAGTTCAACCAAGCAACTGACAAGTCAAAAACTCACTCGTCAGTTCAGTAAAATAATTTGGTCCATTGTATCGGTTTGTAAACAGTTCAGTTCACACAGCAATTTAGTTGTCATCAATTGGCCGGCCCCCGCCAAATATATATATACACACACATATATAATCAATTTCTTCAAACAGCTTGCTTAAGCAGTTGTCAATTAGCTAACCATAAGCCATTTAGAACAGTGATAAATAGAATAGTGATAAAATTCAATAAAAAAATCAAGTTACTCCCCAAATCATTTAATTCAAATTAACCCAACAACTGGCTGCCCACTCTGGTCAATTTAGTACCTCTGAGTGGCTGTATAATTGTTAATTCAAATGAACATTCAGTTAAACAGTTGTTACACTATCATTCAACAATCGGCTGCAGGAAATAACTTTAGTTTCAATATAAAACAGTCCTTCAAGCACACCACCGTCTGGCTGCGGAGTTGTCATCACCAGCAGTCAAATACTTGCTGATCCAGTCCCTCTGTGGTCAGTGTGGTCACATAGCCGTGGATGCCGTGAGGTCACCTCCATCCCAGTCACCTTTACTAACCAGTTGTCAGTCCATCCCACAGACAGGCCATCGATTGCCATCAGTTCAGTTACAGGCGAGTCATTTCTGCCCAAGGCTTGTGGTCAAGCAGAAACTCAGCCCTGCAATCAGGCATGTCCGTTTGTTGGACTAAATCCAGAGGTTAGTTCGGTCAAAACAGGCAAACCCCCTGTAGGCGCAGACCCTGCCACTGGGGTCGTGGTGGTGGTCGTGGTCACTAAGGTTTGGCCCCGGCACGCCCCTTTTGCCTACTTCCTTGTGGGCCAGGCTCCTGAGGGAGCTGACCTAGAAGCGGCGACAGGGCTGTGGAGGCATGGTGTCTGGGGTCCGTGGGGGGTGCAGAGGGAGAGGGCTGTGCAGGAGACTCCCCGCTGACACCCCTTTGTGTAATTGCTTTGTGTGTGACTGGGAAGAATTTTCAATAAAGCAGCACCAAGCTTCTCTCTGGCTGACATGTTTCCTGAAATACGGTGTAGGAGGGCTGGACACCTGCCTTCTGCATCCATCACCCCCAACACACACACACACACACACCACACCCCTGTTGGTTAGTCCAGAAGCTCCCATGGCCCATGCCCAGCTTGTGAGTATGACTCAGATCATGAGTCACAGTCCATGATTAAGTGCCCTGATGTCTCCCAAGTCAGGCGTGAACGCCACTCACTTGGAGAGCACTGACCTAGAGCCAGGTCCTGCCCTGGACACTAGGGATGACCTCCATGGGTCAGACTTGCCTCCAATTACCCACAGTCTTGGGGAGGGGAACAGAACCATAAATAGTTATAAAGGCCCATGGCCAATACCACAATAGGGAAAGTCTGAGGGACCTCAGACTTGGCCTGGGGCCCAGAGAAGGCTTCTTGGAGGAGATGTCACCAAATTGAATCTGAAGTAGGAGGCAGCAGTAAGTAAAGTGGGAAGGATGTTCTAGGCCTAAGTAGCAGGATGTGCAAGGGCTCCAGGGCAGTGGGGGGCTGAGCTTGAGCTCAGGCTGCAAGTGGTGGGTGGGGCAGAGGAAGCTGGCCAGGTGTTGGGCCTGGATCAGGAAGAGCCTTTGCATACAGTAGGGCTCTTTGGCTGCGAGCTCACCCTGGCTAACCTCAGTGACCAAGGGCATTTATGGGAAGGAGATGGTTGCAAGTAACAGAAACCTTAGTGAGCCAAGTTTATTATAAAATAAAAGGTGGTCATGGTATTTCTTGGCTCACATATAAATAAAAAATCCAGGGATTTTTGGCTTCAGGCATGGCTGGATCCAGGACTCCATTCTTCAATAACTCTCTTTCTCTTTCTCCATCTCTTACTTTTTCTGTCCTGGGGTTGCTGAGCTGCTGAGGGCCTGGCTGAGTGAAGTCCATGGCGAAAGCTCAGGGCGGTTTGGGTTGGGATCTGTCACCACTTCCAAAAGAGACCTCATAGAGCCTTGAATGTCATCCAAATAAACATGGCCTAATCCTGGGACGGTGTCTTTGAAGAGTTTTGGGTAAGGAAGTTGCAGGGTCAGGTTTGGGTTTTAGAAAGGAAGAGACCAAATCCAGGGACCCATAAGAAGGCTGGTGAAGTCGTCCTGTGGGGAGCAGGGAAGGAGATGGGTTTGAGAGGTGCTGTCAGCTTTTCTTGGGGATGGCAGATTTCTTCACGGATTTTATCTGCTCTTTATTAGACCCCCAAGCAATTGATAAAGTGTGACTCTAACAGAGATGGAAAGTGAGCTCCCATTCACACATGAGGGAACTGTGGCCCAGAGACATCAGGTTACTTTCCTGAGGTCACACAGCAGTCAGAGATTGGACCAAATGCCTTCTTGTCCCCCTCTACTCCAAGTGGAGGCTGTTGAGAGGGGCTGGGGCCCCAGTCTATGTGAGCTGTTGCTTCCTGTGCAGAACCGTGTGAAAAGGGCCCCCTGAGAAGCCCCCACCAAGTGTGGATTGGGAGCAGAGGTCATGGGAGGAGGGGCATTGGCCTTGTCCCCAGCCTTGCATACCCCAGCCTACAAGAGGGGACGAAAGGTGCATGGCTGTGTGCCCCAAGGGCCAGAAGACCCTGAACTTGCTGATGTGACTATCCTGTCCGTTCCCCTTGCCCCACCCCCCACCCCTGGCCCAGAGCCCAGGAACAGGCTGAGATGTATAGTGGCATTGTGCCCTGTGGCCAGGCAGCTGGGAGGGGGCTGCCCGAGGAACAGGAAATAGCTGGGTTTGGGGACGTCCGAGTGGCCAGCCAAGCCAAGCGAGCCCACGATTGCCTGACCAGCCCTCGCCAAGGCCCTATCAATGCCCCGTTTGAGGCTCATACAGGGGTCCTTTGACAGGCTGGGACAGTTTGGACGCACTGAGAAGTTCTGTTTGAGCTCCGTGCTCGGAAGGGAGCTGGCCCCAGGGAGGAGGGGCTGCTTCAGGGCTGGGCAGGTGAGGGCAGCCAGGACCGTCTTTCAGAGGGGAAGGGGAGTTGGTAAAATTAAACCTGGGTTGCTGAGCAGGGAAACCTCAGGTTTCTTGGGGGCTGTGATGGTAGTAGGGAGGGTCTCCATAACTGAGTGGGCCCTTCGGAGTGTCGGCTCCATGAGTCTCCCAACAGCCGCATGCAGCAGGTGCTGTGCCACCATCATTCCTGAGGTTGAGGGAGGGGAAGGCATCTGCCCAAAGTCATGCATCGGTCAAGGGCAGAGCTGGGCTTGGGCTCCAGTCAGCCTGGCTGGACCTGAGCTTCTCTGTCTGGTCCTTTCTGGCCCACCTCATCCTTCCTTTTGGGACCCTCCGCCTCACAAGGCCCTCTTCTAACTCCCATCCCAGGCTCTGAGCCCTCGGGAGGGCTCTGGCGTCTCAGGGAGGCCTCAGGGGCAGCAGGAAGCTTGGACATTGCAGGCCGCTGGAGCTGGACCAGAGCATAGGATCTTGGGCCAGAAGGGAGCTTGGGGTCTGCTGGTCCCAGCCCGTCTAGGCACAGCCTCCTGCCTGGGCTCGCACCCCGCACTGGTGGGGAACTCCTTCCTTTCGAGGCCATGCCCTCCATTCTGGGAGAGCTGCATCAATTAGCAAGTATGTCCTACTACTACTGTTTTAAAAAATGGGTTCTTGCTCTCTGGTCTTAACTTCTGGCTTTGAGGACTCCAAAGGACACATCTACTCCCTGTGCCCCATGGTGGCCTCTTGAGAATGTGAAAGTGGCTATCCCAAGCCCCAAGCCTGCTTCTACACAGAGCATCTCCCCTGTGGTACCCACCCTCACCGCCAGCCCCCACTCCCTTCATCCCCCCCCCCCCCAATGCACACACACAAGTTCTTCAGCTTTTAGTTATGTGATGTGGATTTGGGACCCGTGACAGGATCTCCATTCATTCATACATTAATTCACTTATTCCAGAATATTCCTAGGGGCCTACTCTGTGCCTGGTACTGGAGCTGGGCATGCAGGGAACACAAAGACGAGCAAGGCTCTGCCTGTCCTTGCCCTTGTGGGTATGGCAAGTGCAATGCAGAATGATCAGTGGTGAGACGGGGGAGCCTGGGGGTGGGGAGACACAGCTGCTTCCAGGCTGCTAGGTCAGGCAGACTTCCTGGAGGAGGTGATTCCTGAGCTGAAGTGTGAGTTGGCCAGGTGAAGGAGAGGGGAGGGGATTCCAGGTGGGAGGGTGTCCTCTCCAGAGGGGCGGTCGCCTGAAAGAGCTGGGGGTGGAATACAACAGGGCAGTGTGGTGCAGGGAGGGACTTTGGGGCTGGACTGCTTGGGTTTGAATCCAAGTTCCACTATGAGAGGCCACATGATCTGAACTTTGGTTTTCTCGTCTATAAAATGGAGCTAAATAATAACCTCCATTTCATGGGACGGTTGAGAAGCAAATGAGTTAAGCATCTAAAATGCTAAGGACATTGAGTGTGTTCAGTTGGGAGTGTGTTCGGCTATAAGAAGCAGAAAGCTCAACCTTGCTGGCTTAGGCAATTGGGGGTATGGTATATTTTTCATATATAACACGAAATCCAGATATAGGCAGTTGCTGGCATTGTTTCAGCAGCTTAAAAAAATTAGGGCTGAAGTCTCTTAATTTCTCTTCGTTTTCCCCTCATGCTCATAAGATGGCTGCTGCCACTCCTGCCAACACACCAGTCTTCAGAGCTTTCTGAGAAACAGCTGCCCTTTCATGCACCAGAAGTTCCCTCACATCTCACTGGTCAGGGCTGGTCACGTGGTGCCCCTTGGAAAGGAGAATATTTTGCAAGGGAATTTGGGACAACCCACCCAGCAATGCCTTCCACAAACCTTGACCAGCACTCGGCAAATGCAGCTGGCATCAGGCCCATGGGGCTGGGGCTGAGGGTACATTTGGGGAAGAGGGAAGAGGCCAACCTGGGAGCAGATCCCGTGGGGTCATAATGGCCAGGATGGAGAGTTTGGACATGGCTGTTGGGGACTGAAGGATGTGAGGTGAGGGAGGGCATGATTTCAGAACCTTGGCAAGCTCCTTGAGGAGAGGGAATAAGGCATAATCTCTGTTGTACTGAGGACACTGAGGACAGGCTGGCCCAATAAACGCACGTAGGTAGTGAGCAAGCGACTGCCCATGAGGGCCCCGGGGCTGTCTTGTGATGGGGGACTGGGATGCACTGTGGGTGCAGGGGCCCAGACAGAAAGCTGATGGTGGAAGTGGTCCAGGTGAGACATGATGGGAGCAGGAACTCAGGCAGTGGCTGCGGGGCTGGGGAGATTCAAGAGGCACCTGGGAAGCAGGACCCACGGGGCCTGGACACAGAAGTGAGAAAGAGGAGGGTCCAGGATGGTGCCCAGGTTTGGAGAGGCTTTGGGACAGTGGTGCCCAGCTCTGAGTTGAGGGCACAGGACAAGGGATGAAAGAGGATGCGGTGTTTTGGCGGTGTTGGATTAGAGCTACCTTGGGGGATGTGTGATGCGGGGTGCTCAGGAGGCAGCTGTGTCTCTAGTTCAGGCATTCAGGAGAGTGAGGAGGGAGGGAAGTCGAGACATGAATGTCATCTGTGGACATGTGGGTGGGTTGTCAGGTGGGTGTCACCCAGGTTCACAGAGGTGTTAACCCATCAGCGAGGCATGATGCTGAGCTGTGGCCTTCCTGGACGTGCCCTCAGATGAAAGCACACGCCTGCCTGCCCCGGCCAGACTCTGGCTGCCAGCTTGCCTAGCCACTTGTGGGGCCTGCGACCAAGAGGCACGTGCGAGGTGTCATGAACCACATGTGACACCTCAGACCACAGAGGCTGTGGCCCAAATGGGGTGTGGGCAGGATGAGTGACTTGGCTACACTGTAGCACCCTGGAGTGGTGGGGGATGCCCACTATGCAGACAAGGAAACCTTGACCTGTGGCTGTGGGCAAGCTGCTCTACTTCCTTGGAGCCTGGCTTTGGGGGAGACCAGAGAGTCATGTCCAATCAGGCACCCTGGCAATGTCTCCAATTTGCCATGAACTTAAGCATCAAGAAAAGCAGCTCCCTGGTTAAAAAGTTAAGGGGAGGGCCCACCCCTTGGCCCCCTGGGTCTCTGGGTGGCAGCAGAGCCTCTGCTGTGGGTGTCTGTGCAGCCACAGGTCCTGCCCACTGCCCGCCCGATGGGCTCTCTGGGAACCGGTGCTCACATTCCAGTCTCTCTCCTGGGCCTCCAGGAGGAAGCTCCCTAATTAGCCACCAAGACTGTTCCGATGGGCAGGGGTGCAGCACAGAGCGGCCAGCACCAGGGAGCCGCAGTTCTAAATTAATAGAGTCCACCTGGGAAACAGTTTTGCTGCCACTCGATGATCCAGATGGTCGAACAGGACACTCACTCGAGCTCCCTCTGCCCTGCCTGCTGGGGGGACATTCCAGGCAGGGAAAGAGCTGGACGAAGGCTAGAGATGTGATGGCGTGTCAGGGGGCGCCTGCACTCTGGGAGCTCCACAGTCTCACCTCTGATAACTCACCGCCCAGAAGATCACAAATACACTCAGCCTTGACCTTGGCAGGGCCAAGTTGCTGGTGTTGTGTATGTGGGTGGAGCTGGACTCCCATCAGAGGCTTTGGGAAGAGCTGAGGTCCTCTAAAACACCTCAGGTGGGACGGGGGCAAGAACAAGGGACACGGTAGGAAAGTCACTGTGTGACTGCTCAGCTCCTCTGGCCCGGGATGATGCTGGGCATCCCGGGGAGAATGTGAGAGGGAAGGATTTAAACTTTGCTGGGGTCGGACATCCTCATGAAGGCTGTAGGTGGGACAATGTCGATAGGATAACATGCCTCTGTTGCCCGCGGTCACATCACCTGCTGAGTCAGAACAGGCCAGGCCTCGCTCCCAGGCCGCCAAGTGCACAGGGGCCTCCCTCACTGTCCCTCATCACGGCAGGAGGCTCCGCCACCAGCAGGGCCTGGAGGGTGTGCTTCTCTAAATGCTGGGGGAGGTAGGCTGCAAGCTCGACCCCTGGGCTGTCCTTTTGGTATTTCCATTAGCACTAGGCCTTCCTATACTGACCATACCAAAGCAATTTTCCCCAAATGGAAAAATGCTGTATTTCCTTGTCAATAACCTGCCTGCCCTCCCTCCTTCTATACCCAAATACACCACGTGAGGTAGGCAGAGTTCCAAGATGGCCCAAGTGACTTATGACTTTGTAAAATTCTCTCCCCTTGGGTGTGGGAGGAGCCTGTGAATCTCATGGGATAGTCCCTCCTGCAATTAGGTTATGTTATGAGGCACAGTTGACCTTAAGAAAGGGAGATTCTCCTGGGTGAGCCTGACTGAATCAGGTGATCCCTTAAAAGCAACTGGGCTCCTCCTAAGAGAAGAGAGATTTGAAGCATGAGAAGGCCTTGGAGGGGCCACCTGGTGAGGAACTGCCCTGGTTAACAACCAGCCAGAGAACAGTGGGGGTGGGGGCTCAGTCCTACAACCACAAGGAACTGAATTCTGCCAACCAACATGTAAGCTTGAAAGAGGACCCTGAGCTCCAGAAAGAAACTCAGCCCAGCTGACATGATTTCAGATTTGGGGGGCACTGAGCAGAGGACCCAGTTTAATTGTGCCTGGACTTCTGGCCTACAGAAACCATGAGGCAATACATTTGTGCTGTTTTAAGCCACCAAGTTTGTGGTAAATTGTTACATAGCAATAGAAAATGGATATACTGCCCCTTCCCAATTTGGAAGAAGTTTTGTTTTCCTCTCCTTAAACTTCTAGGTGGTAGCAACAACAATCCTGAATGTCTGAGGTCTTGGTTAGTACAGATCAAGAGTTTTGAAACTGAAGGATGAAACAGGAGAGCTAGCCACTGTTTGCACATCTTCATGTGCTCTTAGGTCTCCAGAGGCTCTGTTTTGAGGTTACAGAGAAAGCAGCAGGCATTTCAGGCAGCCTGAATAGAGGTTCAGTACCTTGGAAAATAGGGAAGAAAATATATTCTATTCTGCTAGCTGGAGGATTATACTAAATTCAGAGCTCAAATCTTTAAGAGGGAAAGAGACAACTTGAAATGCCACTGAGAACAGGTACCAGGGGTGGTATGGGTGTGAATTATACAAGTATGATAAAGGATGGTTATAGGAAATGAGGATGTTTTCATCAAGGGTAGCTGACTCAGTGGGGACATGGCCATGCTCTTCAGGTCACTGAACATGGTATACCAGAGGACAATAGCTTTCCAGAGATAGAGAATTTGTGCTTCATATGGAAGGTTGGATGAAGGCTGGTGGTTTAGTTACATCTCCAGGTTTAGAACTACCTGGACAGCTTAGAAATATAGATTCACTGGGTCTGGAATGGAGGCTAGGAGTCCGTATTTTCCTTTTGAAAAATCTTATCCAAACTTTGTTAACACTTTGGGGGTAACAGAGGAAGTCTAAATGGGATAACTTGCAAATGCATTGAGATGAGGATTCTGCTCAGAGCCCGCAGATCCCAGCGGCTCCAGGGTCCTGTACAGGCACCTCCCTCCCTTCCCTCACCTGCCTCACCTGTCAGGGCCCTGTCCTCCCTGCCTCCCCATCCCCAAACATGTCCTTGTCTTGGACGTCCACAGGTGAGAAAGCTTTGTCTTAGCTGTGTTAGAGTCCTCCCAAAGCAGTCTTGAGACGAGGACTTGGGTGTAGGTAGTTTATTTGGGATGATCCCAGTAAAGGTAGTTTATTTGGGATGATCCCAACACAGTGACAGGGTAAGTGAGGCAGGGAAGGGGCAAAAGCCAATGGAAAGAGCAGGTCACCTCTGTGGGCAACTGGGGCTCACTGCTGCTGGGGACCTTCTAAGGAACCGCAAGGAGCACATCTGAGGACTGTCCTGTGGGGCGTGGGGAAGCTGGGTGTTTATCCACAGCTCCTGGCCCTGTTGGTGGCGGGTTGCCCCTGAGAATGTTAAATCCTCAGGCCGCCTTGCTCACTGCCAGCGTCCCTGGGAACTGTCTGCTGAGCTGTCGTGAGCTGAACCCACGGTGGGCTGAGGGGCGCTGAGACAGGGCGTCAACTGGGCCAGCTGTAACCCCAGTGCTGACCGTAAGGCTGCTTCTCGAAATGCTTGTTCCTCTTCCAGAGATTGAGCCCGTGGAAAGCTCTCTCAGCTGCCCCTGGGTGTGAGGGCTGACCCTCCGGCCCCAGCATGGGTAGAATCCGTATTTGTAGCAGCCTCTCCAGGTGAGCGGGATGGAGGGCCAGGTTCAGATATGCAGGTGTAGATGACCTCTGAGTGTCAGAGCCTGAGATTTAAGGCTTTACACTTCCCCCCAAATAAACCATTTATTGGGCACAAACTCTGATAATGTGCTTGTGCGAAGGGTGGGGTGTGCCTTTGGAGTGTGCCTTCGAGGTGCTCCCAGTCTGAAGACTGAGGAGTGAGTGACTCATCCTGTGGCAGAGAAGAGAGGGGATGTGGGGAGCGAGGGAGGGAGGGAGAGGGAGACGGACAATGGCCTGGGAAAGGCGGAAGGAAATGGACTGTGAAGAGCCTTAGATGCCCAGCTAAGTCGGAATTTTGAGCTAAAGGTGATACAAGGCTAACAGAAGTTTTTTCACCTGGGAAGGGTGACAGAGACTGTCACTGCTACTAAATACCCACATCCCACCCTTGGGCACCCAAGTGGAGTCAGGTGACGTGTACTTCTTGTCTGAAGCAGGTAGGGAGACACTTGCTGTCTCTCTCTTGTCCATGTGGCTGGGGACAAAGGACTCGGAAATGGCGGGACAGTGAGATGGTGGCAGCTCTGGAGGGGCCTGGGCAGGGGGGCACCTGCCTGGTGCTGGACAGTGCCGTGAGAGAGAGCGAGAAACAAACCCTGTGTTAAGCCATTGTGACTTGGGGGCTTGTCTGTTACCACAACGTAGCTTATCCTGTCCCGAATAATCCAGGGAGGCGTAAAAGAAGCATCAATGTGGCATTCATTGCGTGTCTTCCTCACAGCCTCCCCGGGACATTAGCATTAAGATTCCATCTTTACAGACACGAAACAGACGAGCCGAAAAGTGGGTGACTGACTGTCACCACAGCTGGCCCGTGATAGAACAGGGACTCAAACCCAGCTCTGTCTGATCCTAAAGCTGTTTCACTTCACAGGATTCCTCAAAGTCTGGCATGCATGTCACTGGCAGAGCACAAGATAATTTGGGGGGATATGTGGCTGAAAAAATTAAATTTAGTTTTGAATTTATCTGAATTAATTTGAATTTTTAAGAATTTTATATTGAATGAATATTTATTGGAATAAATATATAAACTGCACACCAAATCAGTGATTTCATGGCTATTATTTCTTAGCAGGAGGAGAAATTGAACAAAGTGAGTTAGTTTAGAGTTACTTAAAGAGAAAGATTAAATAAGTAATAGAAAAGGTACACGTGGATACGGCAAAACTGAGGGTGGTGAGCAAAGGACACAGAGACATGCAGTCCTGGATGACGCTGCATCTCCCGTCAGAGGGCCGAGAGATAACCAGGTTTGCTCCTTAGGGAAAAAACCGTGCCTGGGAGCACTGGAGGGGGAGTCCTGCGTGGTTCCCATTGAACCATACTGCCCAGGGGCCTTTCAATGGATCACAAATGTTGTCTCTTGCATGAAACACTCAAGGCTTTAAGTTCCTGGAAACCCGAGGGCTGTGAAAACGGGAAGAGGGAACAGTGGGAGCCCTTCACTGCTGCTGGTCTGACTTGGGAGCAGCCTTGAAGACGCCTTTCCACGAATTTTTTTTCTCTGGACAATCCCAGGCACACTGTTCCTGATTTTGAGTCCTGGGGGAAAATGTTTCACATTCTAAAAACACAACTATTTATTGTCTTTCCTCAAGGTATTAGCTGAACTTCCAGGCCTCCTCTCCACCCCCCACCCCTGCCAGCCCTCGGCCCTGCTATGGAATGTTAAAGTCGCTCTTTTCTTGGGGGACCCATCTCTGTTCCTGAAAACTTACCTGCAGCATGTTTCTGTGGCTCTGCTAATGAGCGGAGAAGGGACACAGAAGGTGCCTGTGCTCCTCCGAGGAGTCCATAGAACTGCCATTCAGAGATGAAGCTGAAAGAGCCATTTCATGGGACCAGCTGCTGCCCGGCTAACAGAGCCTTGTCCCCCGAGCCCTGGACGCAGCCCTGCCCACCAGGGAGGGGGCAGTTGGCGAGGAGACTCCGGCTCACGCTTTCCTCGTTCACCTGGAGCAGGGCACAGGGAGAGCACTGTGCCCTCCTCACCACTGGTCACCGCTGCTAACTCACGTGTGACTCTTGACAGTTGACAGGGAAATGGAACTGGTTCGCGGTTCGTTCCTGCTTTTCATTGATTCCTTCATTTGCTCACCAGATACCCTGTGCCAGGCACCACACTGGGTCGCAGGGATTCAGTGGTGCCCGAGACAGGCAAGACCCCTGCTCGGAGGGAGTGGATGTTCTCCCTCCTTTATAAGGGGCCTTTATAACACAGTTGTGGGAAGGGATATGCACCGTCATCACCACTCTGCACATCTCTGCAGGAGAGAATTAGACTTCAAAGTTGTAGAGGGGAAAGGGCTCAGCAGCCTCAAGTGGCATCTGGAATTGGGGAGGGCCGTGCATTAGGCACAGATGACACTGAGTCAGGAAAAGTCCGAGGGAAACGCTTTTAACTTCCTTCTTCTCTGACACTGGCCTGAGTTTCCAGGCCTGGCTGTGCCCCTAAACTGACCAGGTGGCTTCAGGCAAGTCAGTGAACCTCTCCGGCCCTCAGTTTCTCTGACAAATGGGCTAATATACTGCAACCTGCTGACCTCCCAGGTTTGTTGGGAGAACAAAGGAGATACAGTAGTAGAGTGAGTGACTTTGCCATGTCAAGTGTGGAAGGGATTGTTATAAATATTGCTGAAGTCTGTGGGAACTGTGGGTTGGGTCTGCTGCTCCCCACAACCACATTTTCAAAACTGTCTGTATATTTCCTTTTATTGAGGTGCAATTTACATGGAATGAAGTGCACAGGTCCTAAGTGTTCTGATTCTGCCCCCTGGAACGATGGTAACCTTTTGACTCCATCTCCACTTCTGTCCTCTTATTGTCCCTCACATGGTCTCAGGGAGGCAGGCAGGCCAAGAGCTACCATTCCCACTGCACAGTGAGAGGCTGAGGCTCAGAGAGGTTAAGCCACCAGCTCCAGGTCACACAGCAAGCAGCATGGCTGAGAGCTCAGGCCTGGTGCCCTATCCTGACAATAACACCTCTTAGCTGTGTGACTTTAGAAAAGTTACCTCAGTTCTCTGTTCTTTGGTTCCCCATCTGGGAAATGAGGGTAATAATAGTAGCTGCCTCACAGGGTTGTCCTGAGGGTCGGCTGAGACACTTCACCTAACTCCTCTGCTGCCTGCATCAAGCCTAGGAGGTAGGCACAGTTATCATCCCTAGTTTCCAGATGAGGTATTGTGGCACAGAGAGGTGAAATAACTTGCCCACGGTCACACAGACAGTTTGCTGGTATAGCAAACCCAGGTAACCTGGCTCCCAAGTCTGTGCTCTTAATGACTTTCTCTACTGCTTTGCACATACTAAGAGCGAATGCACATTTTAGCCTCAATTATGATCTTGAAAGATTCTGCTGGGCAGAGAGTTGGCGAGAGGAAAGAGCATGCTGGGCAGGCAGTCCTGCACGTGCAAAGGCCCGGAGGCCTCTGGGGAGAATCCAGGGGCAGCTGGAGAGCAGGGTGTACGTGCAGAGGCAGGGACAGTGAGGCTGGAGAAGGGGAAGCAGCTAATGAGGAAACTGTGGCTAGAATTGCAGGTGGGGGAGGGATTTGGGGTGAGGCTCGGAGGGGCAGGGTGGGGCTGGGGCGTGAGGCCACTGGACTCAGGTATCCCTGGCTTGGGGTGGAGCTTCAAGTCAGTGCGGGCTCCAGCCCCTGGAGGAACCATCTCCACCCACCTGAGATTTCCCGAATTTCAGCTGTGGCTCCAGTTGCTTCTGCAGGAAAAGGAGGCCTTGTGGTCCGAGGGGCCTCTGGAGCCCAAGCCAGGCGCTCCCTCCCTCTTCAGGCACACACACCTCCATTCAGCCCCAGCCCCGCCCCCGGGCTGCCCCCACGTCAGTGGGGGGCCGCCTGGCCAGGAGGCTGGGCGGGCATCGGGGTTGATAAGGCCTGGACCCCCAGCCCCCACAACTGTGTCTGCTGCTGCCTGCGCTGCCAGAACCATGAGGGTCCCCTCTGGCACCAGCCTTGTGCTCAGTGGCCTGTTGCTGCTGCTGCTCCAGGCCCCGCGAAGTCTTGGCTTTACCCCACAGTCCAGAGGTGAGGGGGCCTGTGTGAGCTGGGGATACTGGGCGGGTGGGTTCTGACCATCAGCCTGGGGGCAGAGACTAAATGGGATCCCGGATGGGGAGAGTGGCAGGGAGGCAGGGGTGGCCTGCAGTGCATAGGAGCACACAGAGGTGGTGATGCTGATAAGGGTTGGGGCAGGCATGATCCTCAGTCCTTGGGGACCACGCATGCTGCAGGGACCATGGTCTTCCAGGTCTTTGGGGGGCAGAAGCCACTTGGAGAGCTGGCTGACGCCTGGAGCTGCTCCAAGCCCAGGGCTGAGCTCACAGCTCTTTGGTGAGGGCAGCTCTTGGGGTGCCAAGAGCCCACCCCCCTTTGCCAGTCCTTCCAGCATTGGGTCCCTGAGGGGCAATACCACCCCCAGAGTTTCAACTTTGGGCACTGAGTCCTAGAAGGCCTACTCTTCCTGTACATATGGGGAAACTGAGGCCAGAGAGGGGAGGACCTGTCTAAGATCACACAGTGAGACAGCCCCTGAGCCTCCCGGCTCTTGATCTATTGCTCCATGGAGTGGCCAATGCTTTGCCTCTCTGGACCTCAGTTTACCCATTTGTAGCCTTAGCTAGCAGGGACAAGGGAGCCCGCGGCAAGGTGATTTCTAAGGTCATTTGAGGAACTCTGATGCCCAGGGTCCCAGTCTAGGGCACTGTGAGTTGGGGGTTGGGACAGCCCTGCACATCTTCCCTTTCCCAATTCTCCTGCATCCTCATTTGGGATCAGCTCTGCATGGTTCAGACTTGCGTGGGACGGGGAGGGAAGGGCCTTTGTGCCAAGCCCCACCTGGCTGCAGGTCCAGCAACAGTGTCATGCAGAGCTCTTAGCCTCCCCACTGAACAGATGAGAAAACTGTGGCTCAGAAAGGTGCAAGAACCTGCCCAGAGTCACAGAGTGGCTGAGCCAGGATTTGAACCCATGCCTGTCTCACTCCAACTCTGTGCACTTCCCAGCACATGGTGCTGCCTCTCTGGGTGTCCTTGGGGGTGCATCTTGGGGCCCACCCGGTCAGGCTGCCAAGGTGGCCACCAGGAATTCCTGCTCCTTTTCCCTGTCCTCAGCAACTAGCCAGCAGTCCCCGCTGGGCCGAGGGAAACTGGTTCCACTTGGTGATTTGCTCTGATGCTTAGGTGCAAGAGGCCATGTTGATGGGCACTGCTTGGCTCAAGACTGTGCCCATGCCTGGGGGGCCACCCTCAGTGTCCTCCTGCCCAGATAGGAGAAATAGCTGCCCTTGTTTCTGGCAGCAAGTTTGGGCTACAACCTGAGAAGTGTGTTTTCAAGGGCACAGTGTCCTTTGCCACCCCACACACCCCAGCCCTTGCTCATCCCTAAGGCATCCTGTAAGGAAGGATTGCCAGCTCATTGAACAGAGGAGGAAACTGAAGCACAGAGAGGTGAAGTGGGTTGCCCAAGGCCAGGATTTGGCCCTCTGCCTTTCCCACGGGCTGCGCTGGGGGGCGTTTGGCAAGTCGCCTGCCTGAGTGTCCATACACTGACAAAAAGGCCCGGCCGGCCCAGCTGAAGTCTGTAGTCTACTCTGCCTGCGGCCTCATGTCCAAATCTAAGTGGCCCTGATGCTGTGCTCCTTTGCCTCCGAGTGTCTCAGGGCCAGCCTGACCTTGGCCCCTGCTCTCTGGCTTCTTCCTCCTGCCCCTCCCAGGGCACCTCTGCCGGACCCGGCCCACGGACCTGGTGTTTGTTGTCGACAGCTCTCGCAGCGTGCGGCCTGTAGAATTTGAGAAAGTGAAGGTGTTCCTGTCCCAGGTCATTGAGTCGCTGGACGTGGGGCCCAATGCCACCCGGGTGGGTGTGGTCAACTACGCCAGTGCTGTGAAGCAGGAGTTCCCGCTGCGGGCCTACGGCTCCAAGATCGCGCTGCTGCAGGCCGTGCGCCGCATACAGCCACTGTCCACAGGCACCATGACAGGTCTGGCCATCCAGTTTGCCATCACCAAGGCCTTCAGTGATGCTGAGGGTGGTCGCGCCAGGTCCCCCCACATCAGCAAGGTATGTGCACCCCGCCCCGCTGGGCTGCTGCTGTTTGGAGGCTCCCAGTCTGTGCTACGAGGTTTGCCTGCATACACTTCAATTCTCACGATACCCTTATAAGGTGGCCATGGCACTGCTGGGGAAACCGAGGGCCAGAGACGGAGGTCATTAGACAGAGGTCACCAGCTGTAAGTGGCAGAGCTGGGATTTGAACCCACTTTTACCCAGCTTTCTGACCCCAGGAGCTCACAATCTGGTGAGCATGCATCATTCAGTTCAGTTGACCTTGGCTTCCCAGTCAGGCTGAGCCCCTTGAAGACAGCAAAGGACAAGCCAGATGCTTACGTGATAGGTAAGGGTGTGGACTCTGCCACCAGCCTGTCCATGTTCAAGGCCCACTCTACCCTGCTGGCTGTGCCACCTACTTCTTCTCCGCATGCCTCAGTTTCCTCACCCATAAAATGGGAGTAATGACAACACCTTCTCAGAGTGCTGCTATGAGGACTGAATTCATATGCATAAAGTGCTCAGAACAGTGCCTGGGACTGCATGAGCCCCACATTGGCATTAGCTAATTTTTTTACTTAATAATCCTTTGAGGGCTTGGGCTCAGAGACATGAAGTGATGCACCACAGTCGCACAGTCAGCGAGGGCTCCAGGCAGGGTGCTGAGCGTGTTGCAGGCCTCATTCCCACATTGCCACGTTTTCAGGGTTCAGCACAGGGCCTGTGAGGCCAAGTCAGGTGTCCTCTCCCTCCCTGGTCCCCTGACAGGCTCCAGCACTTCCCCATCACAGCCCTGGTTGGCCCGAGGAGTCACCGTGTATCTGCCCAGGGCTCCAGCCCAGGGGAGCCCCACTCTCTAGCACACAGCAGATGAATGAACATGACCCTGCTTGGGGGTGGTGTCCCTCTCTTACCCAGCTAATGAGCGGTAAAAGCGTTCACACAGATGACGGTGTATAAGCCCTGCCATCACCTCCCCTCACAGAAATGTCAGATCAGGCAGCCTGTCAGTCTTATTTTGTGGGGCCACCTATAAGTCCCAACATGAGGTGTGCAGATGAGGTTGACGGTCATACTGGCTGAGAGGACGTGGTGGCCCAAGGTGGCCCTAATGGAGACAGGTGGTGAAGGCGGTAGCACTGATAGCAGTAGCTGGCACATCTCCAGAGTTCACCAGTTCACCCCAGATCAGACCAGTGGCCTCAGGTGGGCAGGTCCTCCAGCAGGTGACACAGAGGGTCTGGGGGGAGCTGGCCCCAGGCATCAGGCGTTCAGCCTGGAATTCGCCTGTGGAAAGTCTGGAAGCTGGGTTGCAGGGGAACAGCAGGTACTCATGGAGACAGTGGGCCTCAGGGAATGTGGCAGCATGTGGCAGTGAACAGTCATACTAGGTTTTCCGTGCCAGGCACCCAGGCCCCAGGGGGAAGACATCATGCAAGATCACTCCCCAGGGAGTCCAGGGTAATGATGCTGAAAATAATAGTTGCCCCTTCCTGGCTTCTCACCAAGAGTCATCTCTCTCAACCTCACCACAGCCCCTTCTTACAGATGAGGACACTGAGGCTCAGGAAGGTGAGCTGTAACATACGGAGCTGCACTTCTGACCTAGGCCTGTCTTACCTGGGGCCACCAGGACAGGGGTCAGGCCGTGGGGCTAAGGACGGGGACCCAAGTCAGAAGCAGAGAAGCAGCAGAGGGGGCTGAGTGCCCAGCCCAGACTGGGCAGAGCCGGGAGGACCCTGGCCGCAGGGCAGGTGCAGACAGCGGGTGGTGAGGCCAGAGCTCAGCGCCAGGGTCCCCTCTCTCCCTCTTTCTGGGGTACAGACCAGAGGAGCCAGGTGGGAGGGGAGCAGGCATATTCTTTCTCTCCCTGGAAGGGACTTGCATCATCCTGGAGAGCGGAGGAAGAGAGGGGCGGCATCTGCCTTCGGTTGGTCCCCTGGGCTCCCACGTGGGAGTGGCGCTCCACCCAGGGCGTGGAGCAGGACCGACCGCCAGACGGGAGGCAGAGGCCCCATTTGTTAGCCTCGGCCGCCCCCTGGTGGCCAAAGTGCAGACCGGCACGGCGCTGGGCCGGAGAAGGAGGCCCTGGGCCCGGCGGCCTGGGGGACCTCCGCCCGGGCGAGCCCCCCGCCTCACCCGGGGCACGAGGGGCGGCTCCCACAGCCCCCAGTGTGCGGGGCATGGCCCTGTCCTCCGGCCACCGCAGAGCCGCCTGCCTGAGGGAGGGCACCCAGGGGCCCGAGTCGGATGGGGCACCTCAGCCAGGTCTCTTTCAGTCAGAGGACACCTGTCTGCCCTCCGGCTAGCCCGGTGCCCCTCCCTGGGCCCAAACCCTGGCGGGGGGACAGGTCTGCCCGCGCCCGACCATCTGTGGGACCCTGGCCAAGTCCCTCTGCCTCTCCGGGCCTCAGCCTCCTCTTCCGCCGGTCCCGGGGGCTTCCTGGAGTGGGCAGGGCCGGGCCTTACAGGCCCCCGCGCGTCGTGTCGCAGGTGGTCATCGTGGTGACGGACGGCAGGCCCCAGGACAGCGTGCGGGACGTGTCTGCGCGGGCCCGGGACAGCGGCATCGAGCTGTTCGCCATCGGCGTGGGCCGCGTGGACAAGGCCACGCTGCGGCAGATCGCCAGCGAGCCGCAGGACGAGCACATCGACTACGTGGAGAGTTACAGCGTCATCCAGAAGCTGTCCAGGAAGTTCCAGGAGGCCTTCTGCGGTGCGCGGGCTGGGGCGGGGCCGGGGCGGGGCCTGGCAGCCAGCATCGGGGCGGGGCCGCGGCTGGGGCGGGGCCGGGGCTGGGGGCGGGGCTGGGGCGGAGACTAAAAGTCAGCCTCGGGACAGGGCGGGGTGGGGGCGGGGTCAGGGCTGGCTCAGAGATAGAAAGAGTCATCGTCGGGGGCGGGGCAGGGCCGAAACGGGGCGGGGCCACACAGGGCCGGGCCGAGAGAATCAGCGACTGGGCGAGGCCGGGGCGGGCGCGAAGACAGGGAGTCAGCGTCGGGGGCGGGGCAAGGCTGAGGCGAAGACACAAAGTCAGAGTCGGGGCGGGGCCAGACCAGAGGGCGGGGCCAAGCCGAGGCGGTGGCCTATAAAGGGCGGGGACTGCGCGCGCGCCAACATCAGGGGCAGGGCCAGGGCTGGGGCAGGGCCCCGGTGGGTTGGGGGTGGAACCTACATCAGACTGAGGCGGGACCAGTACCAGGGGCGGGGCCATAGCTGGGGCGGAGCCTGATTCGGAGGAGGTTCCCCAGCCCCGGGTCAAGGGTTAAGGGAGTTGGGGAGCGGTATACCCTGTTATGTGGCAAAATCCTAGCAGAGACCAAGGAGGGGCCGGACCCAGTGAGGGGAGCGCCTAAAAAACCTATACGTGTTTCTATGTCGGGGGTTTTGGGTGCCAAAGTTTTCTGTGATGCAGGAGGGGTGTGAGGGGCCTGGGCACTGGCAGGAGAGGGTTCAGCGTCCTACGCAGAGGGGAGGTGGGCCTGTGCGGGGGTCTTTGGCTTGTGACCAGCCAGAAGGGGTGGGGTCTTGAATAGGGCAGGAGCCGGGCCAGGGCAGGGACTTTTCCCCCTTTGTGAAATGGATCTAAGAAGACCATGTACCTTATTGTGAGGCTTCAGCAAGATATTCAATACATGGTATTTGACAAGTATTTATTGAGCGTCTTCTGTGTGCTATGTTCATTGCTGCGGGCACTACTCTAGACACTTAGGGATACAGCAGTGAACAAAGCCTTTACCTTTTTAGTGGGACTTTAAAATTTTTATCATCAGCATTGTCACCGGGGATCTAGGCCCTGGTGCAGTGATTGCAGCCCTGGGCTGAGAGTCTGGGGCCTGGACTCTACCCCATTGGGGGCCTCAGTTTCCTGAGTGTGCGAGGGGGCCTGGGCTCTGTGGTCAGTGAGGGCATCCTGACTGAGATGTCCAGGGCCCTGTGATTGTGAGATCTGAGCCTTCCCTTGTCCCTGCAGTGGTGTCAGACCTGTGTGCCACAGGAGACCACGACTGTGAGCAGGTGTGCATCAGCTCCCCGGGCTCCTACACCTGTGCCTGCCGCGAGGGCTTCACCCTCAACAGTGATGGCAAGACCTGCAATGGTCAGTGGGCTGGACATGGGCAAGCCCCGGGAGGGTGGGGGCAGGTGACGGGGCTTGGCTCTTCCCCAGGAAACCCACTGTATCCTCTCTGCACTTGGTCTCTGGACCAGTCTTCAAAGTAGATAGTTGCCTTTTAGAGTTCGTGTCTGCAGAAGGTTCTCTCCTGACTTCTGTCCCTCTTTTTAATACAATGGGTGTTGGGATTAGTGTGGTTTAGTCTCAAACTCAAATCCTGGTCCCACCACTTCTGCGCTGTATGATTTAACAGCCGGTGGAGCTTCAGTTTCCAATGCCATAGAATGTGGCTGGTAACCTTGGCTTATAGAGGCAGTTCTGAGGGCAAAACAGAATGATCCCCAGCACAGAGCTTGGTGTGTGGTGGGTGCCCAGCCAGCGGTCAGGATGGATGACTATGTCCTTAAGCATCATCCCCTCTTCTTCCTGCCCTTCCCAGTCTGCAGTGGTGGTGGTGGCAGCTCGGCCACTGACCTGGTCTTCCTCATTGATGGATCCAAGAGTGTGCGGCCAGAGAACTTTGAGCTGGTGAAGAAGTTCATCAACCAGATTGTGGACACCCTGGACGTGTCAGACAAGCTGGCCCAGGTGGGGCTGGTGCAGTATTCGAGCTCTGTGCGCCAGGAGTTCCCACTGGGCCGCTTCCACACCAAAAAGGACATCAAGGCGGCTGTGCGGAATATGTCCTACATGGAGAAGGGCACCATGACGGGGGCTGCCCTCAAGTACCTCATCGACAATTCCTTCACTGTGTCCAGCGGGGCTAGGCCTGGTGCCCAGAAGGTGGGCATTGTCTTCACTGATGGCCGGAGCCAGGACTACATTAATGATGCTGCCAAGAAGGCCAAGGACCTCGGTAGGTGCTGCCTGCCTGGACCCTGGACACCACTGATGGCCAGGGGTAAACACAGGTACAGCCTGACTGTAGTTTATGTTGGTGTCTTCTGATTAGCACCTTAAACCCAGGTGAACTTGAATGAGGAGGATTGGTTAGTCCAACTGAGTCCCCAGAAAAATAAGTGGCTTGTTTTTATGGTCTTTTTGTAGATGAGGCTTGGAAATTTTCCAGTTGAATGTTCACAAGAACACACCAACTTTTGGAAGGCAACCCCAGTTTGGGACAATCCTGAGCCTCAGTTTTGTCACTTACTAAAAAGGAAGATAATAACCACCAGATGGATGATTATGAGGGTTAAATAAAGCTCCCAGAACAAAGATTCCAATACAGGGAGTTGCTACGGGGTCTAACACAGAGAACTTCAGTAAATTTCCACATTGTCATTGTTCCTGGTATTGTGCTTGCAATTCCAGCAGCTGCCACCAGGAGGTGTCTGGTGTTGGCTGTCTAGGTATTCCCCAGGAGGCTTGGCCGTAGGGCTGCCTGTCCCCATGGCCAGCCAGCCTTGTCTTGCTCCTCCTGGCAGGCTTTAAGATGTTTGCCGTGGGTGTGGGCAATGCCGTGGAGGATGAACTGAGGGAAATTGCCTCAGAGCCCGTGGCAGAGCACTACTTCTACACAGCTGACTTCAAGACCATCAACCAGATAGGCAAGAAGTTGCAGGAGAAGATCTGTGTAGGTGAGTGAGGCCAGGGCTGTCATCCTGGAAGTGGGTGTGGGTGGGGAAAAGCAGTGGGCAGAACCGGGAGGTGGGCTGGCCAATTTAGCTCTTACTGCCAGCAAACATATACTGAATACTCATTATGTGGATGACACTGTTCTCAGTGCTCTCCAAGTATTAAATCATTCAATCCCATTTGGTAGGAATGCCATTATCCCCATTTTACAGACAGGAAAGCCAAGGACAGGAGGGTGGAACAGCTATTAGTAACTGGGGGAGCCAGGATTTGAATGCTGCTACCTCCTCTGGTCCTTCTTGGTGACCTCACCAGCTGGCTCCTCATGGTAAAGAGTGTGGGCTGCAGAGCCAGATGTACCTGGCTTTGCAACTTTGCTCTGACACTGTTGGCCACGGGCAAGTTGTTTCACTTCTTGGATTCTTCATTTGTAAAAAATCCAAGAATCACTTCTTGGATTCTTCATTTGGATTAATGACTTCAAACCCAAAGAGTTGGGGTGAGGACTCACCAAGATGACATAGAGGCCCCTAACGGTGTCCTGCATGTGGTGGGTGCCTGGCACAGGGATGCTATTATTATAGTTCATTACTGGGGCTCTGGGGGAGCAGGAAGATGTTCAGGGGTCTCCCTTCCATCACTCCTAGGGGCTCTGTCTCAGGGACTTAGCCTAACTCTCTGCTTTCTCAGACCCCTGGGGCCCCTCACTCTCCCAGGACTCCCCATTCCTGGCCCTGGGCAGTGACTCTTCCCCCTCCCCTTGGCGACCACTCAACAGCTCCTTTCTCTTCCCTGCCTTCTTGTCCACTGCAGAGGAAGACCCATGTGCCTGCGAGTCCGTGGTGAAATTCCAGGCCGAAGTGCAGGGGCTGCTGCAGGCCCTGGCCAGGAAACATATCCTTTCCCAGAGGTGGCTGCGGGCCAGGAAGGGCTGGCAGTGTGGGGAGGAGGGGGCACGGCCCACGTGCAGGCGGGTGGGGGCAGGTCCTCCTGCCTGCCTCCTGCTGAATGTGGGCTGCATTTTGGCCAGATAGGCTACTGCCAGCTTTGGTACAGACCCTGTGAAAAGCAGAGGCTCCTAGAGGGTAAACAGGGAAACTGAGGCAGAAGCATAGATCTAGGGACTGGACACACACAGGAGAACATGCTCAGGAGAACATGGTGCCTGTGGATTCTCCATTTCCCAGGCTCTTGGTGACATGGCTGACACCAGCCCCCACTCAGGGGGTGGCTGGGCCCCTGACAGCTCCCCTGGCTCAGTGAGGACGGCGTGTGGGACCCAGCAGGGCTCAACCTGCAACTGAGTAGGGCTGGGCACTTGGGGCTCACAGTAACTGGCTGTGTTTTTTGGAAAGCACTATTCTGAGGACAGTGGATGGATAAATTTTGGCAGATGGGGGAACACATGCTGTGGAGGGGGTGAGAGGGGCCCCCTGGTGGCAACAGGAAGGGGGGGCTGGCCACACCTGCCACTGCTCTACCCTGGCCAACCTGCACCCCTCCTTAACTCTGAGTCCACTGGAAGCTGTGAGTAAGCGGCTGGCCATCCTGGAGAACAGGATCGACTAAGGCCACCTGTTCCTCCTGTGGCCTCCCCATCTCCCCACCCCAGGCGCAGTCGGAGTCCTGCATGTGCCCCCAAGAGCCCCGAGTTTAGTCCAGCTTTGCCATTTTAGTGAGGGAGGCCAGCCTGGGAGTGGGAGGGAGTGTGTTTGAGTGTGCCTGTTGGCAGTGTGTGATGGCGTTTGGCAGCACGTGTGTGTGCGCGCGTCCGTGCGAGCCTGTGCCCGTATGTATGTGTGCGTGCGCATGTGCATGTGTGTGTGTGCACACCTGAGGGCGGGCGTGAGTCTGGTAGCTGGAACAGGGGTGCGAGAGTCAGAACGTAGGTGTGAGTGTGAGAGGGACTGTGTTTGCATTTTTTCCAATTAAAAGCTTAATATATTCCTATTTTTTTTAGTTAACCCTTTCTTGACTCCAAGTGCTGTGAATCTCTTTTCTGATTTCTCTATTCCCTGATGAGAAACAATTAAATGTGATTAACTTAAGCACTGAATGGGGCTGGCAGCAGTGTGGTTATTTGGGGACGAGGAGAAAGGATTGATAAGGGTGGTAGGTGGTGGAGGGTTGCTGGGATGGCAACGGTGGTGTTGACAGTGATGACAGTGACCACACCAAAACCAGCTCACCTTTGTCCTGCCTTTTCAGTTACAAATTCATTCACATGGCCTCATTTCATCCTCCCAGAAATCATACCCAGAAAAGGCTTGAGCCGTCTCCACTTTACGGACGGGAAAGCTGAGCGTCTGAGTGATGACATGACTTCCCAGCAGTGGTCAGTCAGAGAGACATGCCCTGGACCCAGGACTGCAGGACATCAAATGAAAAAGTCCACTGGAAGCTGTAAGCGCTGGCCGTCCTGACAGCAGGATCGACTAAGGCCACCTGTCGATCCTGTTGGTGAGAAGGCGCAATGGCACCAGATCGGACTCATGAGTTCATTCACTGATTCATTCACACATCAAATCCTTACAGAGTGTACCTCAATGCCAGACAGTGGGGAGATGGTGGCATATGAGACAGACATAGTCCCTGCCCTTAAGGTACTTACAGTTGAGCGGAATGCTCATGTCACCCTCACCCAGCTGGAGGAAGAGAGTGGGTTTAGGTTGTACCAGGGGTTTGTGCCTCCTCTGGATATCTGGGAGCCACGGGGCGAGTGTACGTGAGTGGGTGTGAGAGATGAAGGGAAGGCTTCCAGCCTGCGCCCGGGCTGGCTCTAGGTGCCTCTCCACGCTCCCACCCTTGTCCTCTTTGTTGTTTCCTGTACATCAGTGGCTTCACCCCCCACCTCCCACCTCAGGACTGCACAGGGAAAGACTCCTGATCCTCATGTCCCCTTTCCCCCACCCCCTCCTGAAGTCTACCAGCCACACCCTGAGATCCCACCCACCTCTCCCAGGCTCGAGTGGGCACTTCAGTGATTTTTGTGAACCCATTCTTGTTTAATGGAGCATTTGTAGTGTTACTACTGGAGTCACACTTGAGAGCATGTTTAAAAGGCTTTTACAAGAAGCTCAGACCATACTGCAAGATCTTCCTCAGGGGCGGTTCAAGGAGGCAGAATAACAACACTAGAACCACAATAGCCAATAGCCAAGAGCCACATCAGTATGACAGCACAACTACATAAGAGCAACTTAGCCATGGCACGGCCACCCATGCCCCTGTGACCTGATGACCACATTGAACACCGTTCACTGGGCCTGTTCTCTGTGCCAGGCCCTGGGGTAGGGGTTTTCTGCTGTCTAAGGAGGGTCCTTGTCACAGCTCCCAGCTCCCATGTAGTGATAGCTCAGCCCTTACTTCCTTTGTTCTGAGATTGTCCTCTCCCTGCCCCTCCGTACACACGGGGTGGGGGAGTTATAGCCATGTTGATGCAGTGTAACCTGGCCTCCTGGCCTCAGCTGATTGGTCGAGGGGTGGACACTTGACCTATGTTGGGCCAATCAGCCTCTTTCTTCTGGGAACGTGAACATGGGGACCCTGCTTACCGGGCTGCTGGTGCTGGAGCTGGGAAGGTCTCTATTTTCTTCCAAGTGTGCTAAAAGTTAAAGATTGGAGGCCACCATCCTCAGGAAAGAGGAAAACAGCATTTGCTGGGTTGCTAATGGCGTTCCAGTTCAAGGGTGTTTCAGTCATCTATTGCTGTGTAACAAACTGCCTCCAAACTTAGTGGCTCAAAACAACCACCTGTTATCATCATGATTCTGTGAGTTGACTAGGCTCAGCTGGGTGGTTCTTCTGCTCCAAGTGGTGTTGGCTGGGACTGCAGTCATCTGGGTCTCAACCAGGCTGGAACATCTAGCACGGCTCACTCGTCTGAGCCTTGGCAGAACTAGCTGGAAGCCTGGGCCTTTCCCTCTCTCTCTGTCTGTGGTCTCAGGGCCTTATCTTCTCCACATGGCTCTCCAGGAGGGGAACCAGATGTCTTAACTCAGGGTTTTCAAAAGCTTCTTAGGGCTGAGGCCCAAAATTGTCATGACATTACTTTCACTGCATTTTATTGGTCATAACAGTTGTAGGCCAGCCCAAATTCAAGAATTGGGGAGATAAACTCTGCCTCTCCATGGAGGAGAGTGACAAAGAATTTGTGGCCATCTTTAATCTACCACATGGGGTTATTCACTGGTCTCCCTCATTGGACCTGGCTATCCTCCCTGCCTTTGACATTTATAAGATACCCAGGAAACGTTCTCAGCAAAGTTAAACTTGCTTAAGTTTCTGTTTCGTGCAAGAGGCCTGACTCAGCTGTCCTCTTTCAACTCCAATTCCTTCCACCTGTGTGGGGTCCTAGGCATCCCAGTTCTCATCCTTTAATTCGGGACTGTCCTGGGTCCCAGCCCCTGCGCTGCTCCTCTGCTACCTGGTGACTTGGCAAGGCCCTTCACCTCTCTGAGTCCCACAGTCTACATCCATGGAAAGGAAATGCTAGCACCATCTCCCAGGAGTGAAGGATAAAATGAGTGGGGAGTGCTAAGCACAGTGCCCACCCACGCTTTGCATCCAGAGTGGAGTTGGCACCACTGCCAACTGTGCCATTGCCACTGTGGGGGGTGGCCACATTTGTCAGCTCCTCAACAGCTCCCTTGCTCCCATCTGGCACCCATGTCCCTTGAGATGCTGTGGTCACCTGGCCTCCAGTGGCTGGGCCACCAAGTACCCATTACCAGCTGGGAGATCACCCCAGAGTATGCACCATGGCTCTCTGCAAGTCTTCTATTCCTCAGCAGGGAGCCCAGTCCTCCTGTGTCTTGTTAATGGATATCACCCCCAACCCCCAATTTCACCAGGAGGCAAAGATGAGGACAGCTTTGTCTCTGCTTCAAGCAGCACCAGCCTGGGTGTACCAGGGCACAGGCAGGCAAGGCTGGAGGGTGGTATGAGCATGCAAGCTTCTGGGGACAGCAGCTGTGTCCATCACTCAGTCATGCAACAAATGTTTGTAGTGCACCTCTGCCAGGCCCTGTTCTAGGCACTAGGGATGGAACAGAGAGCAAAACCAGACAAAGTCCCCGTCTTTATGGGCTCACACTCCAGCCTCACTTTACTTCTTGCTGTGTGAGCCTGGACAAGTCATCTCATCTCCTGTGAGCCTCAGTTTCTCATCTGTTAAATGGAAAGATGATCCAGAAATGAGAAGTTAATAAGGCAAGATCTCCAAAGGGGCATATGATATCTTCTCAAGGACCAAACCTGTCAATGCTTCCTCTAGGAAGTAAAATGAAGTAGAGGGAGCTCCCGGGAGCATCTGTCTATCTGGGCCTGGTAGAGACCAAGCACCAGGCTCTGAGTTTCCGGGAAACATCCCAGGGGGAATTGTTAGCAGAGGGGTTAGGAACCTTCTCTGGAGTCACACAGCCCTGGGTGGGAATCCCCTGTGGCCCCTCACCTTGGACAACTCCTCACCCTCTGACCTCAGCTTCCCCAACAGCAAATTGGGAAGACAGTCCTGTCCCCCCAGAGTAGGCCTGCTGAGGGCACCCAGAGAAGGGAAGGGCCTGGCATGGGTGTGGCCTGTCCTGCTGGGCTCCCTGGAGGGGACAGTGGAGGCAGATTTGTGGGGAGAGGGCTGAGGGGTCCTGATGGTTGAGCAAAGCCCTGCAGGGGAAACCTGAACATCAATGTGTATGTGTGTGGGGGGGTGAGGGGGCAAAGGTGGGAACCAAAAAGGGCGTGAGACTGGGAGGGAGGGAGGGAGGAGGGAGCAGAGATGTTAGCGCTGTGGAGCTCCAGGGACAGTTCCAGTCTTGTTTCTCTGTTAGTTCAGTCATTCAACGTTTAGTAAGCGTTGCCAGACGCTGAGAGTACACCAAGGATCTGGGGATAAAACAGAAAATGCCCCGATGGTCTCTGGCCTCATGGTATACTCAGTCTAGTGGGGGAACACAGACATTAGACGGAAATCCAGCTGTGATAGCGGGACCGGGGAGTTGGGTGCACGGCAGGGCGTATAACAGAGGGTCTAATCAAGTTGCTCGGAGGCAGGAGGCGTCCTGGAGGAGACATAGACCTGAAGGCCGTTTAGAAGGGGCAGAGGGTGGTCGGGCAAGCATGCCAAGCAAGGGAGCAGCCCACGTGAGGGCCCTGAGGCAGGAGGGAGTGCAGCCTAAGCTCCACGTCCGGGGGCTCAGACAGGAGCAGGGAGGGTACCAAGGCCATACTTTGCAGGGGCTGCTGTGCTGGCCTTTGGTTCTTTTAAGGCATCTGGGCTCGGTCTGGAGGGTAGCACAGAGCCACTGAAGGGGTTAAGTAAAGAGGCAATGTGACCAGAGTCTGCTGCTAAAAGACTAGTTTTCCCCTCAAGCACCCAGGTGGGGTGTGAGGCAGACTGGGAAGCGGCTGAGGCTGGGCTGGGCAGGGACCATCCAGGGGAGTGAATGCGGTGACCTTGAGGCTGGCCCTGCTGGGTCATGTGCAGGGCAGCTGACCCACCTGTTGGGGCAAGGCAGCGAGACTCTCAGGCTGGGTTTAAATCCTTACCTGCAGGGAGAGGTGAGGAACTGCTTGTGAATGGTGGCCCTGGGGACCCCGAATAAGCCTTCTAGTAACCTGATGCCCTGTTTCCCGCATTCCTGCCTGAGGAATTCCCCACAGGATGGAGGGTGTAAGAAGCAGCTGGCAGGAGAAGCAGTGAGGTCAATAGCCCGGGAGGCTGGGCCACAGGTGCCTGGGTCAGAATGGAGGTAAGTTAGGGCCCTTGGCTGCAGGTGACAGAAACTGCATGCTGCACACCAACCAGCTTAAGCACAAGAATTCGCTGATGGAATCCCATGACTGACGTCCTGGGCTCAGTGACATCGTCAGGCCTTGGTTTCTCTCCATTCTTGGCTCTGGTTTCCATAACAGCCAGGCAGGCCTCTCCCCGTGACAGCCCCCCGCTCCACGCCACACTCTCCAGGCTCCGAGTACACAGAATTCAGCCTCATTGGCTTGAATCAGGTCCCGTGCCCATCCTTGGGCTATTGCTATGGCTGGGGGATGCGGGGCTCTGACTGGTGAAACCTTGGGCTCTGCCCATCCCTAGAGCTGGGGGTATCAGCTGCATGAGGCCCCCCAGGACTGAGCGTGCCAAGCAGTAGTTCTTCGAGGACAAGGGGGTTGTTGTCAGACACCAGGGCCTGGGAGCTGGGTGGGCAGCACCAATAGATGTCCCCAGTGGGTGGGGTCAGAGATGGGCAAGCCTTGTCTGGGAATAGACCCCGTGGAGCCCGTTCTTCCCGGCGTGGTGGGTGGAGGAGCTGGTTCCCTGTATCAGGCTGCGAGGAAGGCAGGGCCAGCTTCTTACGGTCTTTCAAATCCAAACTCCTGCTCTTCAAGCATCATAGTTCTCCCCACAGCTACTCCAGATCCTCATGAAATCCATCCTCTCCCTGTAATTTCCACGACTCTCTGCTCTGGGTTTGTTTAACAGAAGGTTATAAACAAATCCCAGAAAGAAAGAAAACCAGAGTCTCCCCAGGGCAGCCATGGTCTATTGGCAGATGGCAAGTTACTTTGTAACCTATAATTTTGTTTTTTTTTTTTGAATTTGGTATAGATAAACAGGACTAAACTAATTAGGATTTTAAAAATTTCTTTCCTCAGGCCTTGGACTACAATGGGAGTCTCTTGGCCCCACAGTGAATTGGTTACCAGGTTTCAATAAGGGTTTGTCTTTGCAATTACAGTTCGTTAATGTGCTTACAAGGAAAAGAAGATGGCAGAGTCTGCTAAGGGGATTGTTTTGCATTTCTCCTCTCTTAATTGCATGGTTTTCTCCCGGACCAGTGCTCTTTGAAAAAAGGGGTGGGAGGTGGAGAGATCCAATACCCCGTCTGTTCCAGATGTGAACACAGTTAATCTGGGAGAAGACGGGAGCTGCTCGGGGCTTCCCCGTACCCGAGGGGGGACCTGCCTCCTCTTCAGAGCTGCCTCGTGGCTGGGAGCTCAGCCACTGGACCCTGGTTGGCACCAGAGTATGTTGACGAGGGGAGGGAACTGCTCTGCTCATGGGAGCATGGCAACCGTGGAGGATTTGGAGTCAGAATCAGATTTGGGTCACCTACTGAGTTACCACTTTTGGATCACCACTATTTGCCAGGTGATATACACACAATTTCCAATTCAAACGTTTCAGAGATCCTTTTAATCAACTTGTTTCACCGACAGGGAAACCAAGGCTGTCAGATGTAAAGTGTCACACACCCAGGAAATGGCCAGGCTGGAATTTGAACCCTGAAATCTCTATCTCCAAAATCAGGGCTCTTTGTAGAACACATCCTCTCTGAGGTTCAGACTCACTACGATGAAGGGGACTTCTAGTCCTTTCTCTACCCACTGGGACCATCACAGGTTAACTGGCCTCCCTGCTTTTGGGATCTTGTTCTTTAGTCTGTTCTGCATACTGATATCAGAGTGATGGTCCTACAGTGCCCATCTGATCAGGTCACACCTCTGCTCAAGAACCTCCTCTGGCTCCCTACTGCCCCCCCTGGATAAAATTCAAACTGAACCTGACAATTCAGGTGCTGTATGGTCTGGCTGTTACCTAGCTCTCTGTCTTACTTCTTATCACTGTGATCTCACAGAGGTCACACTCTGGAGACACAGAACTGAATGAGGTTGCCACTGACATCCCTATTGGAGAGAGACAGGCACAGAGAGCTGAGGTTACTTGTGCAAGATTGAACTCTCGGGGCTGGAGGTCCTGAAAGGCAGGCACTTACCAAGCTGCGAAACAGGGCCAGGGCCAGGGTGATGGTGTGTGGAGACCCCCCCACCTGGGTCTCGCTTACCCCACGGTGCTCCACGAGTCCCAGACGTTACCGTGGAAGTCCAACTGAGAAGCCTCAGGTGGTCTTTTCATTCTTCGTATGTTTGCTGAGAACCTGCTGTGTGCAGGGCACAAGCTAGGCGCTGAAGGGGACAAAATGAGCAACAAGATACTTTTCCTGATCTCAGTAAGCTTCGAGTCTATTTAATAACAACAGATGGGACAGGAACACACGAAGCAAGGACAGTAATAAGATGACAGTCGCCTTTTATTGACAGCATATAGTTGCTCACTGAAGGTAACAAGTTCTGAGAGGTCAGATAACTTTTCCAAAACTGCACAGTAAGAAGCTGCTCAAACAGGATTTGAACTCATGATTTTTGGGCTCCAGAGGCGGGACTCTGTCCCCTGCAGTGGGCTCCTGCTGTTCTGTGATTACTCCAGAGGAGGGGTCAGAGGGCAGGGGAGGGGGGCAAGACACAAATGGGGGAACATGTGGGAAAGTGTTGGAAATGTGGAAGCCAAATGCAGTTACCAATAATACGGGCTGGCATTTATTGAGTACCTACTATATGCCAGTCACTGCTTTGGGTACTTTTCGTGGACTAGGCTTCAATTTGGTTACTTCTCCCCACCACCTTATGAGAGAACTTACTCTTTATCATTCCATTTCACAGATGAGGAAACTGAGGCCTGGAGGGTTTCAGTAGCATGCCAGCGTGCCCTATCTAGTGAGCGAGGGAGCTGGGACTGAACCCGAGCTCTCAGACTGCTGAATCAGGTGCTCTCAGCCACAGTGCTAACTGAGCTGATCTAATGCAGCTGGTGCATTGACAAGTGGGTACAACGTTGAAAAGGAATAATGTAGTGATGACACAGTCTTGGTCAAGTAACGGTGCTTAAGCACTGGCTGTGAGACTTGGGGCCAAAAGTTGCATTCATTCATTGATTTATTCATCAATAAATCATTTGTGATTTGCTGAGTACCTGCTCTGTGCTGGGTGCTGGCCCTGGCCCTGGGGCCACAGCAATGAGCAGGTTGTGTCTGACTCGGCCCTCCTGGCCTTAGCTTCTCACAGGAGCCTGATGACAAATGAGGGGTCAAAGTATGGGAGCACTTCAGGCAGGGAAGTGCTGAGAAACATTAGATGAAGCAGTGCGTGGGGTGGGTGGTGGAGGACCCTGGCTTTGCCCTTGGGACAAGCGTGAACACAGCCCAGGTCTGTCATTTCAGACTTGATTCTGTGCTCGTGCAGTGGGGGGTGTGGCCTGGTGTCAGACAGATGGCCACTCCTACAAAATCGTGAGGGCTGAAATTTGTATGTTACTTAGCAGTTTCCAAGCTCCTGGTGAAGTTGGTGTGGTTATCAGTCCCATTTTACAGATGACAAACTGAGGCTTGGGGATGTGAAGGGACCCACTCACCTGGGCCATCCTGTAATGGAGCTGGGATTTGAGGCCTGCTGGACTCCAAAGTCCCTGCTGTTCCCGCTCACCCTTTGCTGTGGCCTGGGTGATGATTTCTGAACCTGCCTTGCCATCTGTGAAATGGACCCCTGGCACCGGGCAAGATGATCTCAAGGACCTCTTTGGACCTTGGAATTATGTGATTTAAAATTTTTTAAAAAATTTATTTTTATTGTCTATATTGAAAGTGTACAATGTGATGTTTTGATGTACATATACATAGGGAAGTGATTACTGCAGTGTGATTTTGTGATCTTAATGGGGCCAGAGTCACAGGCCTTGAGGTGGCTATGGAGGAATCTGACCACATGATGGCACTGTTGGCCCAGGAATGGGGTGACCAGGCCCAGCTGGGGGATGGGTTCAGCCTTGTCTCTGTGAGCTGGGCTAGTTCCTGCCACTTGTGGCACCTGTAACCTAATCCCTTTAACCCCCTCCTCCCCAAGGCCCTCAACGGCTCCTGAGCGGGATGGTGACTTCTCTTATGGGGAAAGACCACAGCTCAGAGCTGGTTTTATCCCCCCAACTCCGACTGGGCTGCACTCTCCTGTCCCTCACTCTGAGATGTCCTGTGAGGGGCTGTCTGGAGGCTCGGGTGGACCCGGGTGGTGGCAGCTCAGATACACATGCTGGGGTGGGGTACACGCCAAGTAGGGCACCCCAAGGAAGTATCTTCTTGTGCCCTACTCTCTTGTTCCTATGGGTAAATTGCTGAGTCCTTTGTCCCCAAATCAGAATGTAAGTGTCTTCAAGTCAAAAATAGCTACAGTCTGGTGGAGGGAGGGGGGTATTAGAGATACCCAAGCAGAGGTGTCTGAGGGACCCCAACACAGGTACCGTGGAGAGACCACAGACTCTGCAATCCGAAACCCTGGTGTGGGCTCTCTGTCCCTGTGTGCCACGTGGCTGTGGGCATGTGGCTGCAGCTCTGGGCTCAGTTTGCTTACCTGGGAAATGGGGAGAATAGTTCCCCCCTTGCTGGGGTGGAGACTATGAAATGAGGTGACAGGTGTCAAGTGCAGAGCCCTCGGTGTTCAAGACAAAACTGTACCTTCACGGCTGCGGCAGCGCTGGGTCTGGGCCCAGGGGCCGAGGCTTAGGTCATAGGTTGCCACCAAGGCTTCACGGAGGAGGCAGTGTCTCCTCCAAATGGAGCTGTCCTGTCCTCCCTCGTGGAAAACCTACAACAGGTGGAACATCTCCCTTCCTGTTGCCCCTCCAGGATTTGGTGCCTTTAGTGGCTCCTTTCTGTCCCCACCCCGCTGCAGTCCTTGTGACATGCAAATGGCTGCCCTATTCTGTGACGGTAATGGGGAGTCTGGGGCCCACAGGGGACAGTCCAGAGAGTGTCTGGAGAGTGGTCGGCTGGGAGGATGCACCAGCACCCAGACCAGGGGACCAAGGGCAGCGGGGGGCGCTCAGGGGGCTGAGGGGCTTATTCAGCACAGGGCATGGGGCCTGATTATCACCGAGTCACTGTGTGGTCAGCAAGCCAGGCCATCCACGGGGCTGGGCTCGGTGCCTGGCTCCACTATGGATGCCTGATTTACAGAGACCCTGGGAAGGCTGAAGTCACCCAGCTGATCCCTCTTGGAGACTTGAGTTCCTGCTGGTTTCCCCATCACAGACTGATGCCCTGAGGAGGCGTTAAAAGCAGAGTCCCAGGCATCCTGAATCATTGTGTGGATGGGGGCCCCTGAAATCTGCATTTTAAGGAGTCTCTGGGAATTCTGAGTGTTTACCCTCAGGTGTGTGAGATGGGGCTCTGCACTCAGGTGCTGTGTGCCCTTGGCAAATCCCTTCCCCTCTCTGAGCCCATCTTGCTGAGGGCACCTTGGGCAGTGTCAGGCTCACAGGAGGAAGCACTTTATCCGTGTGGACTGCACTGGCAACTCCAGAGCCGGCTGCAGAGCTCCGCGAGTGGGTGCAGGTGTGACTGCTCAGTGATTCCCCAGACTGAGGCCGGCTCTGCTTGCCGGGGGCTTGATAAATGCTGAACGAAACAGGGGAGGAATGAACCTGCCCCTCTGTTTCCACAGCCCTTCAGTGGTGATAACAGTCAATGATTTATAAATAGGAATTTGTAGTATATTATAGGATCTATACAGTTTATTATATATGCTTACATATAATATATATTACAAAATATATAAATATAAACAAAAGAAATATATAAATAAATAAAAGCAGAAAATATAAATAAATATAATGTGTATTATATAATAATATACTATATTTCTGTAAATGGTAATTAGTAAATACAAATTTATAAACAGCTGACATACATGACTGCTTACTACAAGCTAAGCCTTGTTCTAAGAAAGCGCTAACTTCATTCATCCCTCACACCTGCTGTGGGACATTCACAGGTGGGGGGAGTGAGGCCGAGAGGGCAGAAGGTCACAGCAGCAGACAGAGGTGCTGTCACCAGGTCCCGGGCCAGTCTGCCCTGCACGGCCCTGGGGCTTCCTTCCTCTGGGGGAAACCCCTTTGTTGCCCCAGGCACTCTTTGGGGGTTCACAAGTTGGGGTCTCGCCCCTGCAGGCTGAGTCCACAGAACAGGCTGGAACAGACCCCTTGCCTGGCCCCCTGCAGCCCCCACTCCTGCCTGGAGGCCTCTCTGCCTGCTGCCTTCCTCCCCCTACGGCTGGCAGCTGCTGCTTGGGCAGGAAGCCACAATTCAAGAAGGACTTTTTCCTCTTCTTGGTATCAGATTTTCCCTCGCAGTTTCCTGCCTTCATTCCTGGCAGGATTCCTCTGCCCGAGGACAGCAAGGGCCTCCCGGCCTCTCTCCTGTGAGTGGTACAGGGGGGATTCTGTCCAATGCCCCAGGGGCTTCCTCCAGGAGCCGGCAGTATTGGGGTGTGCATGTGGCGAGCATCCCCACACGCATCCCACTCTCGGGGCCATTGGGGCATCACAGGCTCAACCGCGGGAATGGTATGCGTGTTGGGGTGCTCACCACCTCCCCCACCCCCTCCCACCCCCTCCCTCCTCCTCCACCCCCCCACCTCCTCCCAGCCTCCCCTCAGCAGGTCATGCTCACCGGGGGTATGGGGTGACTATGGGTTGTGCATGGAAAAACATTTTATATTTTACCGGTCACATATTTATTTTCATGAGTATCAGGAAAAAACCCCATAAGTAATTAGCGCATTGAACCCTTGATTTCATGGATATTATTGCTCAGGGTGAGGCAAATTGAAAACAGGGAGCCCATTTCAAGCCAGTTTTAAGGGACGATGAGTCAATATTTTCCTGTGAAAAGCACGAAAGTGCTGGAGAAGCTGCTCCGGTTGGGAGATGCTGGCGAGGTCCGTGAGCCCCAGAGTCAGATGCTGGGGCTGCCTGGCTCTGCCTGAGGCCGCGGGGCCTGGGCAGGTAGCTGCACCTTTGTGAACCTCAGTTTCCTCATCTGTGACATGCGGTGAGCGGCAGCAGCTCACAGGGTCGTTGTGAGGGTGGATAAGACGAGGGTGGAGAGCTGGCAGGAGCTCGGCACAGGGTCGCCCATCCAGGGTAGCAGGGATTGGTGGTATTATTAATACTATTATTAGCACTGGTGTCACTGTTGTCCTCGAGGGCTTTATTCTGGGTGAGGTGACTGGTGGCTTTTGGGGGGAAGGGGCTGAGATCCCCAATCCTCAGCAGAGCTGCATGAGGGCTGTCCCCGCCAGAGGCGTCCTCCTCACACCTCACAGCCCCGGGCCAGGCAGGCCTGGGTGTGGGCCCCACTCAGCTACCCACTGGGTGGTGACACAGCTTCTTGGAGCCTCCGTGTACTTGATTGTAGGCTGAGACCACAAGGCCCACTTTCCAGAGGCGACTTTGAGGAGCAGCAAGAAAACCAGCTCAAGTCTCTGGAATGTAGTAGAGCTTTCTCCTGTGTGGGAGCTGCCCTCCCATGGGGTGAAGGTTTGCTGGTCTGCTGGGGACTGGTTTGGTGTAATCTCTGGGGGTCTGAACCAGCTCTGAGTGTTGGATATGTAGTTCCTGTGTCATACCCATCCATCCGTCCATCCATCCATCATCCATTTATCTATCTGCCCAACCATCCATCCATCCATCCATCATCTTTCTATCCATCCATCCATCCATCCATCCCTCCTTCATCCATCATCTACCCACCCACCATCCACCCACCCATCTCTTCATCATCCATCCATCCATCCATCCATCCATCATCCACCCAGCATTCATTATCCATCCACCCATCCATCCATCATCTTTCTATCCATCCGTCCATCCATCCATCCATCCATCCCTCCTTCATCCATCATCTACCCACCCACAATCCACCCACCCATCTCTTCATCATCCATTCATCCATCCATCTATTCATTATCCACCCAAGCATCCATCCATCCATCTACACATTCATTCATAGTCTGTCCATCCATCCATTCATAATCCACCCATCCATTCATCCATCCATCATCTATCCATCCATCCATCCATCCACTAAATGGTAATTGAGCACCAACTATGTGCCAGGTATGGTGGTATAGACAGTGCTGAACAAGACACCCAAGGTCCCTGCTTTTGTGGTGCTTCAGTTGAGCGGAGAAACTGGTGCTGAGCACACGTCATCATGAAGTGTGCATGAGGTTGGCTGTGGAGGGGAGCACAGGCTGCTGTGGGCACCCCAGTAAGGGTCAGAGGATTCTGCCTGGAGGAAGGGGCATCTGAGCCAAGAGCTGCAGGACCAGGAGGAGTTCATGGGTGAAGGGGGGTGGGTGGGACAGTCCAGGTGGAGGCTTAGCCTCCCCTGGGAGGTGGGGTGGGCCCGAAGATCAGTCACGTGGCCACTGTGGTTGGGGTGGGGTGAGATCAGGGAAGAAGCCAGTCGGGAGGTGGAGGTTGCGATGCAGGCTGGAGGCCTCGGGGCTTTGGCTGGGATGGTGGCTGGAGGCTGGGAGAGATGGGTGTGCGTGGGGAAATTTGGGGGCTCCGTTCTCAGTCTCAGTGATGAGGGGGTGAGCTGAGTGAGGGGCTGGAGGGTCGAGGTGGGCTCCCAGGGTTCTGACTTGAGTGACCGGCAGCCTGGGGCACACACATCGAGGTACCCGTGTAGAGAAGCAGGTTTGGGGTGGGGGAGATGCTGGGTCTGGCTGTGTCTGTGGACTTGAGGCAACCGTGGGTGTTCAAGGGGACGCCTACACTTAAGGGACAGCAAGAGGAACCAGCAAGGGAGGTCGAAGAGGGGCCCAAGGAGTCAGGAGAATGAGGCGGGTCCCCGGTGTCCAGTGGAGAGTGGGAGGAGGGGGAGAAAGGTCTGGAGTTGCCCAAAGGCCAAGCGTGGGCTGGAGGTGCCACTGCCTGGACCAGCGAGGAGGCCAGTGCGGGACCCGTGGGGACTGCAGAGTGTGTGGGGGAGACGGCCGGGATGACCAGCTGGTTTAGGACATCGGGCTGCGAGGGAAAGTGAGGGGGTCATGGCTGGGGGAGACACCAAGTTCAGATTTGCTGCTTACGTGGTGAGATAGACTTGGGTAGAATTCAGTGCTGAAGGGGACGGGGAGGGGCACAGGGACGGGGCCAAGATGGAGGCATGGGAAGGGCCGGGCAGAGCAGGTTTGGCCCAGACAGCAGGGGTGTGCAGTCTCGGTCTTCAGGAGGAGGAAGGGGAGGCCCTGTGGATGCCGGGAGTTTGGGATATTTGGTATCAGGAAATCTGGGGACTTCCTGTTTGGAGGCTGGGATTTCCCCTGAGCATCAGGAGACCAAGGCACCTGCTGAGAAAGACCGGAGAGTGGAGAGGGGTGGCATTTTCCCCTGGGGACCTGCCGAGTGGGAGGCAGAGCACGATGTCCTGGTGATGAGGCCTCGGGGGCTGGTGGGGACCTGGGGGTGCCTCCAGGAATCCCGTGGGCGGTGGGAGGTATATGAGGGGTGTGCTGTGTGCTGGGTCCTGGGCTGTTCTCTGGCTGGACTGAACCTGGGCCACTGTCCAGCCTGGCCCCTGCCTAATGCTTAAGCCTGGGTTATCTAACCCTGCGGGTGTCCTGTATGCCAGGAAACCTGCTGTGAGAAGAGGGCCCTAAAGTCCTGGGCCCAGGAGATGCACCCGCTTCCCAGCTGGACCCCAATCCTATGTCCCCTCAACTATTCCTGCTTACTGCTGCCAGGGGGTGCATTCTAATATGAGAATTTTATCCTGTCATGCCCCAGCTCAAGAATCTTCTATGGTTCCTAACTTTCTGTGGGATCAAATTCAACCTCCTTGGCCTGGAACTGAAGGCTACCTCACCTGGCCCTGCTCCCTCTCTCGATCCCCAGAAACACCACGTACAGGCTGTACCTGGGGTCCAGCCATGTGGAGCTGCCTGCTCTGCCTCAAATAAGCCAGGCTCTCCTGCACCCCCATTCTTTTGCGTGTGCTGGGCCTGGAACGCCCTTCCCTGTCTGCTGAGGCTGGTGCTCGACTTAGCAACACTCCACTGCAGTCCTCCCTGATTACCCCGATGAGTCGGCTCCCTCCCCGTTCTCCCTCAGGACTCCTCCAGAAGGGAAAGAGATGGGGTGACAGCTCCCCAGACCTCCTTGCAGGCCTGGGCCCCCAGCCATCCCCCTGCCTGCAGCTGCTCCTGCTGGAAGGGCCTTGGGATGTCAGCGACAGTGTCTGGTTCCTTGAGGGGTCCCCACTCCAGTGCCTGGCTCAGAGCAGGTCTAGCTTCATGCTGAATAAATCAGCAAGAGAATGATCAGGTGGGTGGAGGGATGGATGGATGGATGGATGGACACAAAGCAGCCGGGAATCAGGAACCAGGACGTACCCAGATGAGGAAGAGGCCGCAGTGGGGATCTCAGATCCTGCCCCAGCTTGTGTTTGTTGATGGCACACAGGTCTCATATTAACCCTCACACCATCCCACAGATGGGGTCATCCTTCCCATTGCACAGACGAGGAAATCGAGGCTGAGAGAGGCACAAGGCCATGCATCTGGAAAGTGTAACACCCTGGTTTGAGCCTGTTTCCCCACTTTCAGCCCGGGGCCCTTCCTGGAACTGACACTCATGGCCACAAACCCCCTACTCTGTGCCCAAAGGAGCCTGTAACTGTTGGTGACTTCATGTCTGTCTTAATTGAGGCACAAGGAAAATCATGTGCTTTGGAGCTGGACAGGCTTGGATGGGAGTCTTCCCCTGCCCCAGAACAGGTGTCTTGGGCATGCTGCATCCCCTCAGACACTTGGTTTTCTCATCTGAGATTTGGGGACATTAACAGAAGATCCCAAGGATGTTGTGAGGGTTGCATGAGACAGTGTGCGGGGTGGGGAGTGGGCCCCCCTTCCCCTTTCTCTCCTAGGGCATCCCTCCCTCAGGCTCTCAAGGCCCTAGTTTCTCTCTCCAAGTCCCCCAGGGCTGCACAGGCTCAGGGGTCTGAGATGCCCCCTCGGCCACGTCAGGAGCTGCCTCTGCCACCTCGTCTGTGCGGTCACCACAGCAGCCACCTCAGCTCAGGGAGGGGAAGTGGAAAACAGGCCAGAGTGGTAATGAGGCTGCATGTTCTGATCTGTCCCCTGATGGCTCTGGCTTCACCAGGCATCTCCCCGCGTTGAGGTGTCAGCTGCTCCCTGGGCCTGAGCTGGCTGGAAGTGTCTGAGCCGAGCGCCTGGGTCTGCACAGCCTGTGGGAGCCCCTGCCCCTCCTCCCTGAGTGAGGTCAGAGCCCCCCCCACCCCCTGCCAGCTCACAGGGCCCAGCCAGGCCAGCTCGGGGCTGTTTCAGGGGAGGCTCCTGAGGCCGAAGGTGGGAGCAGCTTGTCTCCTCCCCACGGCCAAGTCTGCCAGGCTCTGGGCTCTGGTTCCCTCTCTGTGGCAGACACCCTGGGACCCCAACCTTCCTGCTGAGGTTGGGGGTGGGGAGGGGCCGCCCTGGGGTGTCCTGGAGGACCCAGTGCAGTCTGGCCTCCTCCAGGTTTCCAGCCCCTCCCTGCCTGTTCTCCCGCTTCCCTCCTGCCCAGGAATCAAATTCCTTCCCAGAGAAACCCAGACTGGCCCTGGCAGGACAGCACTGCTGAGAGTCACCGAGAACACAGCAGATTAAACAATGAGATGAGACCTCCAGGGGGAGCAGGGAGAGTCCATCAGAAGAGCAAACAGACGCGACATGAAAGCGGACTGCAGCTACTCCCTTCCTAAGCTGTTTATTCTGAGTGAAACACACTGGAAAAATTCCACTTGACCTCCAAAGGCTGCATCCCTACCATCCTCATAATTAATACTAGAGGAGAAAAAACCCTGAAGTGTTCAGCTGGGACCACATCTGCCCAGGAGTTTTCTAATGGGTTTTGTTGCCTGGGGCTTCAAGACCAATTTAACCCACTCAGCACTTGGGCGTGGGTGCAGGTGTCCCTGAGATGAGGTTACCATAACAGGTGACAACTCCACCAAGAAGATCCCAGCAATAGTAGGGATATGACCCACACTCGCCAGCCTGGGTCTCAGGGCTGGGGAGGACAGAGGAGAGGAGTAAGGAGGTCTCCAGGCTGGGGGAGGTCCCCTGGAGAGGGCTGTCTGGAAGAATCCCAAAAGCAGTTTGTAGACTAGTGTCCGGGACCAAGGCCTTCCAGGAGGGCCCATCCCTGCTGGCAGGTAGACCAGGCCTAGGTGGAGATGGGGACTTCTGGGCTGTGTCCTTGAACACTGAGGGCTCTGGGTCCTTGACAGGAGAGACTAGGGCTAGGATGAGAGAGGGGGGAGAATGGAATCAGAACCCCCAGGGACCCCACTTTTTAATGCTGAGACATCCCTGGAGATAAACAACCTCCTTCCAAAGATGCTGGGTCTTCCAACCTTCACTTCCCTCACACAGTTGGAGCATTTTCAGATGTCAGTACCATTCATAGCATCTGAGATGTGGAGTCTTGGAATTAGAGCATCTTTCAAACACACAAAGATGCTTTTATAGCCTCTGTGAATTGCAGGATCTAAGCATCTTGCCTTTATGCAGAATCCTGGAATTACAGGATCACAGGTGCCTTCATGGACTCACAGGCCCACAGAATCTTAGGATTTAGGAATCTCTATACAAGGCTTGGACAACATGGAATCATTCTGAGAAACTTAGAGTTGAAATAGAAATCTTGGAATCAGGAAATAACCTTAGTCCAACCCCTTCTTGTAATACAGGAACTCCCTCTCTTCACTGTCCTGTAATAATTTGAACACTTCTAGGGACGGGGAGCTCATTATCTGACAGGACAACCTGTCTCACTTTTGAACAGATTTGGCTGCTGATGCTGGGCCTTAATCTGTCCCCATGTGACCCCCCGACCCCTTTCTCCCTGGCCCCACTCCCTGCCATCCCCCATCCACCTTGAAGAGCCAGATGTAAAGAAAAGCAACACAGACACCAAGGCAGAGACTAAACTATCTCTTGGCCAAATACAATGGCTTCTGAGAGCTAAGGGGCTATGGAAAGTGTAGGCCATGACATCTCCTGCCAACGACATTCATCCCCTTCCTTTGGTGTCCTGCCTGGGGCAGAGCAAGCCACATGCAGCCTGCCGAGCCAGCATGGGACCCCTCCAGCCCTACAGATGCAGAAAGCTGAGCAAGCTAAAACCACTGGAAACAATCATTGGAAAAGGCAAGGCCTGCTTCCAGCCATATCCCAGCCAACAGCAAGATGGAATGATTTGGTGAAATTGAGCACCGCTCTGACTGTAGGAGCTGGATTTTATTAGGTTGTTTTGAATGTCAGCTGCGGGTGGGGTGGGGGTGCTTCAGGAAGGCCCGCCCAAGGCGGAGCTGGAAGTGTGCGCCCCGGGGCCTCATAGCTGGGCTGGAGTCCCAGCTCTGCCACATACTGGCTGTGCCACCTTGGGCAAGTTCCTACCCTCTCTGTGTCTCGGTTTGCTCTCCTCTAAGGCGAGGATAATGGGAGTATGTCTGGCGTGATCTCTAGCCGCGTTCACTCCGGCAGACTGGCTTCCTTCCACACAAGAGTTCACACGCCGTTGTTCAGTGCGTTCGTTCATTCTTACTCTCACCCCTTTTAACCATTTGTTCATTAATTTACTCAGCGTCAGTTCACATGTTCCTCCACTCATCAGTGCATTCATCCGTGCACACGTCCTGGTGGGGGCAACCTCGCCGTCCAGCCTTCTCCAGCTTGTGGGCGGACAGACCAGGCCCCAGAAGGGGCTCTTGACTTGGCTGGTAGAAAACACGTGGCCACTTCCACGTGACTTATAGATGCTGGGAATTGTAAGGATCTGGGGCATCACTGCATGTGGGTCCAACCATCAATGCCCAGTCCCTGAGTGACCCTGAGTGGCACCCATTAGAGGGAGCCACTGCCTCTCAGTGGCTGTCCCTGTGACCTGGGCCAGACCACTTGCCCTCACTCTGCCCTGGGAAGTCCTTTCCCCCCTGGGGGTGTCTGAACGTCCATGTGGCTCTGGGCTGGGAGAGGGCTCTGCCTCTGGCTAGTCTGCAGAGAACAGAGGCCCTGGTTTATTGAGGTGTATTATGGCATAAGAACACAAAATAGCAAAGACTCTTTATTCCAGAAAATTAAGTAGTCCTTATCCCTAGAGTGTCTCACTTCTGACCAGGAGGGGCTGGTGATGAGGGATGGCCTGGTTCAGCGTTGGCTTTGCTGACCCGGGAGGCGATCAGATGGGTCTTATCCAAATCCATCAGGTGCCTTACAGTGGTCTGAGGGCAGCCTGCAGCTTTGCGCCCACTGGTTGGTTGCACTAACTCTTCAATTTTATTGCCTGTTCTTGAGGCCTCTGGAGCCGCACATGCAAATATATGCAAATGAGCAGACGAGTGGGTTGAACCCAAAGCCTGGGGCACTTCCACCTGGACTGGGATGATTTTCCTGCTCCCCTTTCCTGCTGTAATCCTCCCATGCTCCCAGGGAGCAGGAGGGTGGGGGGAAGGAGAAAGGGCCTTAGAGCCAAAGAGACCTGGGTTTAAATCCCACCCCCACCCCCTTAATTACAAAAAGTGGGAAGGTGGTGGGATTTGCCACTGACCCAAACTGGGGCCGAGCCCACATTTAATCCACTGTAGTGTTGGGCACTTTCTTGTGCAGCTCGGGGTCGGGCACCTTGAGGAGGGGCCAAGAAAGGCAGGTCCTGGGCCCTGGGAATGTGCATCTCATGGGGGCCCAGATCCAGGCAGGCAGTTGGGAAAAGAGGCAGTGTGGTCTTGGGTGAGTCCCTTCACCTCTAGCGCCTGCAGGTCCCCACCCCAGCACTGTGCTCTCGCCTGTGCAGGGCTTGGTGGGTCCAAGGAGGCAGTGCTCAGTACACATGATGCACACCGTTGCTGTTCTGAGGCAGTGGGGAGGAAATTACTGTCAATCCGGGCATTGCAGCCCTGGGAGAGCAGGTGCTCGTTGAAAGGAGATGCTGCGATTTCCCCTAATGAACCCCAACGGCTCCTTAGTCTAGTCCTTGCCTCCTGTCCTGTCCAATACAGTGTGCTTTATGTGTGCCTTTTGCTGAAACACAACCATCTCTCTTCGGGTGTAGGGGGAATTAAAAAAAAGAGTGAAATTTAAACATCCTGAAAGATTCATTCTACACGATGGATGGAACAACCCTCACATAATCCATGGAGAAGCAGGGCTGAGGGGGGCTCGAGGCCCGGCTGGGGCCCCTGAGGGTGGGGCCAGGGGGGGCGAGGCTGCTCTGATCAAGGATCATTCAGAAGCTCCTTAGAGTCGTTAGTTCAGAACTGGATGCACCTTGTAGAGCTTGCCTGGCTTTGTCTGGGAGAGGTGGGTGCTGTGGTTTGCTGAGCGCCTACTGTGCACCAGGGCCATGCACATGCTGCACCCCATCAACCCTCACCTGTTCTCCACTTTCCTGGAAGGGAGTCTGAGTGCCTGAGGATGGACTGACTGTCCCAGGTCACTCAGCTTGCTAAGTGGCAGGAGTGGTATTTGAATCCAGGTCTGGTTGACCCTATAGTCTCTGCTCTTCCCTGGCTCCATCCAGGAGAAACATGGAGGTTTGTACGTCAGGGACAGCTGGGACAACAGATATTGGTGGTGGGATTTGCCACTGACCCAAACTGGGGCCGAGCCCACATTTAATCCACTGTAGTGTTGGGCACTTTCTTGTGCAGCTCGGGGTCGGGCACCTTGAGGAGGGGCCAAGAAAGGCAGGTCCTGGGCCCTGGGAATGTGCATCTCATGGGGGCCCAGATCCAGGCAGGCAGTTGGGAAAAGAGGCAGGAAAGCATTCTGGGGACGGCCAAGGCCCCCCAAGAGGCAGGCTGTGGAGACTGCAGGGGACCAACTCACAGACATAGTAGGACGGGCGCCCAGGCAGGGGCTGCTAGGAGCCCCTGGGGCCCCTGGGGTGGGACCCGCCTGCAGATGCACTTATCGAACAAACCAGGCCCCAGAAACACGGGGCAGACCAGGAACGACTTCTGCTCGAGTTGCCCACGACCTAGTTGGGGAGACAAGCTGGGAAATGGATAATTACAAAAAGTGGGAAGGTAGGTGCTCCGCTGCTTCTGGCTGTGTGGCCTCAGGCAAGTTACCTCTCCTCTCTGAGCCTCATTCTCCTCATCTGTACAGTAGATAATAACGACCTCTGTCTCACAGGGCGGTGGTGAGGATAAAGTCAGATGACACGTATAATAGGTGAGGACAGAGCCTGGCACCTGTTACGTGCTCAGAACATGTTCTCTACTAGCTGCTCTGGGACAGAGTTGAGGGAGTGATTAGTTCTGCCTGGAAAAGGCCTCCCTAGTGAGATGAAGACTGGGCTTTGAAGGATGCATAGGAGTTCCTCAGAAAGGGGAGGGGAAGGGAGGGAGAAGATGCGGCAGGAGCAAAGCCCAGGCAGGGTGAGGGTGGGGTTAGGGTGCTGGGAGCACAGTGAAGACCCACTTGGCCTGGAGTTTCCTGTAGGGGAGGGATGGGACAGGTGGCTGCCGAGTAGGGAGGCATGATGGCTTGAGGCAGCCAACAGTGGGAGCCAGAGCAGGTCCTTGAGCAGTGATGCATGTGAAGTGAGGACGGCTGTTCTGCCCGGTGACTGCTGATGTCCACTGGGAAAGGGGAGGGGCAGAGCAGGAGAACCAGTAATCCTGGGTGTCTGGGGCTCTGGGGAGGTGGATGAGCCAGGGCTCAGCACGCAGTAGGGCTCATCCAATGGGAACTCCATTTCCCTGTCCAAGCCCCTCACTTTACATATGGGGAAACTGAGGCTCAAGGAGGACAAGTCACTTCCCCGGGGACACACGGCAGCCCTTGCTCTGGGACCCCAGGGCTACCTTTGCCTTGGGGAGAGGCTGTGGATGAAGGAGGGGGAGGGGCAGGCAGGGTAGGGAGGGGATGGATGGGGAGGGGCCTTTGGGACGTCCTTGTCAATGTGACAAGTGAGTTTAAGAAGCTTCCTCTGCAGGGAGGGAAAGGAAAGCAGCTCAGTGGGGGGCTCCAGGAAGTCACTTGTGAGTTCTCTGTCCTGTCACCTATAGCCCAGGCATGGTGGGGAGGTCAGGAGGGGCTGAGTCACCCCTGTGAGCCTGGCCTGCTGTCCCTATGAGAGACTGTGGCAAAGCTGCTGGGGTCCACTCACGGCAGGGTGAGTCCAGCGTGGCCAGAGTGCCCGGGGTGGGGCCAGGCAGGCCAGGCGGGCTCCCACTCAGACAGCCCTGCTGTCCCCCCCCAACCCCCGTGCCATCCTCGGCACCTACAGATATTGGCTCCTTCACCCTCACACTGCCCCAGGGGGAGTGGACGCTGTCATCACTCCCACTTAGTGTCGGGGAGACGCAGACCAGAGAGGACCAGTGACCTGCCCAGGGTCTCCCAGCTGGGAGTCCCTGCTCTTAACCCCTAGCTCTGCTCACCCCCTGGGGGGGCCTCCTGGGGGGCCACGGCCTTGTCCGCTGTCCCCTGCCCACCCCCCCACAAGTCCGTCTCCCAGCAGGGGCCGCCTGGCCTGCAGCTCCCTGAACAAGCCTCACCCTCCTGCCCCCGGGCCTTGGACCTGGCGACTCCTTCGCTGCCCCTTCTCCTTCCCCCTCCTCCACGCCTCTCCTCCTCCCTCCCCTCTCCCTCCTCCCCCTCCTGCAGGCAGGATTAACCCCTGCTCACCCCCAGGCCCCAGTGCAGACAGCACCTCCTCGGGGGGCGCCCTGAACCCCCAGGCTGGGCTAGGGCCCCTCTGGCTCCCACACTGCTTGTGCCCCCCTCAGATCCCACAGTGCTGTCATTGTCTGTCCCCCACTGGACTGGGGGCCTGAAGGGCAGCGTCGGAGTCTCTGTCCCCATGGTGGCCGCAGGGCTGGTGCAGGGCGAGCCTCCATCAGTGCCCCTGAGGGACGGCCCTGCCCGCACTGGCTGCGGGACCTTGGACCAGTCGCCTCACTGAGTGACCAGGGCCACTCGGGCCCTGTCTCCTCATCGGTCGGGGCGGGGGTGTGGGGGGACAGTCCCCATCTCCCGGGCTTGCTGTGCTGTAAGGTGTGGAGGGCATGGGCACAGTGATGGTGCGGGCAACGGTGCGTGCTGGGCAGACCTCGGCCTCCCTGTCCCCTCTGCGATTCCTTCCGTCCTCACCTCCCCCTCTGCGGGGCCAGGGTCACTCTCCCATGGGACGCTGCCACCCCCCTCCTCCAACCTTCAGAGGAGAGGTACTCAGAACTTCCTCCAGCGCTCACGTCGCCTGGTGTCCGGCTGGCTGAGGAGTTACTAAGGCAGACACAGCCTCCTGCTTTGGCCAGGTGCGAGGCAGGCACCTGGCTTCTCCCTGGCCGTATTTCTTTCTATTTCTGTCCCCCAGGCTTTTTGTCTCTCTGAATCTGAGCTGGTTTCCTGTGTTTTCCATTGGGAACTCAGGCAGCGAATGGCTCTGCTTTATAAGATTAACAGAGGGGAACAGAAGCCCAGAGGGCAGGCCCCTAGCTGAAGGGCACATGGCTAATGACCGTCAGAGTCAGAATTCAAACACATTAATGAACTAATTAATTCATGTAATGAACATTCATCAAAGTCCAGGTTTGTGCCACAACATGGAAGGCCCCGAATTTCATAAAATCCACCATTATCTAAGGGATGATAGAGTGAGTCGACTCAGCACCTGAGTGTGGGGCAGGGCGCTGGCCCTGGCTCAGGGCTGGCGTCGTAGGTGCAGGTTTCCTTTCACCTTCACAGCAATTCGGGCATGGCAGTGGGGAAGATTCTGTTATCTCGCATGACTGAGGAGGACACTGAAGCTCCCAGAGGTGAGGGACTTGAACACAACCAGCCAGGAAAGCACTGAGGTGTGGTCCAGCCCTGGGCCACCAGACTTTAAGTCCAGTGCTCTGTCCAAGAGGTCAGAGATGGGGTCAGCTGTTAGGAATGCGGTGAGTCGTGCGTGGGGGTGGGGTCTTTGGATAAGAAGACCCTGAGGCTGGGACTACAGGAGGAGACGGGTAGGGACCACTTTTCTTGTTCTCACCTCCCTCCTATAGATCACCAAGGCCTATGGACTCTGTTTCCGAAACACCCCCTGAGTCATTCTGGGTTTGGACATGGGCCCTGCTGCTTAGTAGGGGTGACTTTGGACACACCTTCAGCCTTTCAGGGCGGGCACGATCTGATGAGGAGCAGGCAGGAGATGCCCAGCGTAGGGCCAGGCACATAGTGGGTGCCCAGGGACTGCTAATTAATGAGCTAATTTTCTCCTCCCTCCTCCTTGTGCCGGGGCTGCCAAGTCCTTTTCATTCCACCTCCTGCCTCCCCATGGAATCTGCTTCCTTCTCTCCAGCTCAGTGTTGGTCGGGTCCAGGCTACCATCCTCTCCGCTGATGACTAAGGCAGCTTCTCCCCCAGTCCCCCTGCCCCGGTCTCTTCTTACTGAGTGGCTGCTCTAAAGGCAAATCCACTCATGGCTTCTGCTGCAAGGAACACAACATAACAGAAGATGAAAGAACAAACATGCAAGAAAACAACCCCCAAACTGTTAAACCTTCCATGGCTCCCGGCTGTCTTCAGCATCACACCCAGCCCTTAGCCACGGCGTTTGATGCCCTTCTGAGTTAACCTCAACCACTGCCTCAGCCTTGTGTCCTGCTGTTGCCGCAAGGTGCCCTACACTCTGGCCACATGGTAACTTTCCCTTATCACCATCTGGTTGGACAGGGCCATCTTAACTAAGGCAGTGTAACTGGGGGTGGGCAAGACCTGAAGATCAAGTGATTAGGAAAAACCTAGGAGGGGCCTCCCTGCCTCCCTCTGAGGCCCAGAGCATCGTGTTGTCCTGGTAAAGGGGGTCTGGGCTGGCTCCTGCCCCTGTCCCGGGGCCTCCCTAATCCTGCCTCAAGGCTCACCCTCTCATGTCTCAGCTTGGCAACCCTCCTTCCCTCTGAACTCTTGCTTTTCCTGCTGGGGTATCTGCTAATCCATGGGTGGCCTCCCAGAGTCTCCTATGCTAAAGCTCCTTAAAAAGAAATCCACACCCTGGAATAATTTCTGTTTCCTGCAAAGCAGAGAAATGTTAATTATGGTCAATATCTTCCTTGTCTGTTTCCTTTGGAAATCTCCATCTCTGAGCTCTGTGAAAAAGGAATTTGGTCCTGATTAAGGAAGGCAACACCACCCTGAGATCGTGTTTCTCTGTACTCAGAGATTATAGGCAGCAAGGAAGGAAGGAAAAAAGGAGAGAAAGAGGGGGAAAAAACAAGGAAAAGAAAAGAAAAAAGAGAAAACAGCTCTTCATTGTTTGTGCTGGAGACTGAAGCCCAGGGCTTTGCAGCACACGGCCAGTCCCTGGTGACTCCTGGGGTTGAGGAGCAGCGGGCAACCCTGGGTGAGACCAATAAAACCTGCAGAGTCAGAGGTTGGTTTTTGTACCTCTGACACCTGCATACATTGTACTTTCCATGCTGCTCAGCTCTGGCAAAAACATGCTGATTTGTTAGAAGACAAAGATCAAGGGTGCACTGAGGTCTCCGTGTCCCGGGTACAGATCTGGGTAGGTGGAGAGCAGCGGGCTTCTGTGCAAACAGCCGGGACCCAGCCGCTGTGGTGCTGATTGCTGGCTCTGCTAGCTCCAGGGCTGGAGATGTGATTGGGGCCAAAATGGGCCGGGTTTTCTTCCTGACCATAGACCTTGACTCTGGGCTGTAGGGGGCACTTGGGAGGGGCACATAGGGGAACTTGTGTAGCTGGCTGGGCTGGGCGTCTGCTGTAGCTGAAGATCTTACAGCCTGTACACAGAAATGCAGCAGGTCACAGGAAAAGCTGGATCTCCGCAGCCCTCCTGCCCTCCTGCACCTGAGGGAACAGCAGTCCCTTGCAAAAGCCCTGGCTGGGAGTCCCTGAGGTGTCTCACGTGGGTTCACAAACCAACCCATCAGCTACGGTCACCAGGTGGAGACTGCGCTGTTCTCTCCTGGCTGACACTGATCTCTGCTCAGGAGGCCTCCAGAGGTGCCTGGAGGTGACCCAGCAGGGATGGGGATGCCAGTGTCCATGCCAAGGGGCAGGGTCCTCATGATCCCACAGCCACCTGAATGCTGACAGTGAGGCTCAGAGAGACATAAGACCTGGTTTTAGTCCCTGCATCTCCCAGGCATGGCTGCTCCCCGGCTCCCAACCTCCCAGAGAGAGAAGGTACTGTGTCCCAGTGTGTGCTGAGGTTCTAAGCCCTGGAGGGTCCTTGTCAGCCTCCCACCAACATTTATGTCCTGCTGTCCTGTCAGCTGGTGGAGACACACGAAGACACACAGAGACTACATTAACTACCTCACAATGTAATCGAAAAGGACTGGCGTGGAAGCTGCCATTTGCCCCCTCCATGCTGTGTGTAGCCCACCACTTCCCACGTGGTTCGCTGGAAAGACCTGCTCACTGTGAATTTGCAAAGGGCGCTGTCCTCGGGGAACTGCGGTGCTGGGCTCACCAGACGCAAGTCTCTGAGGACCAGGGTCAGGCCGTGGGACCACCTGGGGGGTGGAGTGGCTGGCTGAGAGTGGTCCCCTATGTGTGACAAACACACATTCTCTCCTGTCGCCTATGTGGGCTGGTCTGCCAGACGCCTGCTCTCTGTTTTTCTTGTTGTTCGCCTTCCCTCACATTCACTCAATGCCCCAGAGGGAGGGGGACAGGATGACGGGGTGCCCCAGAGGGAGGGGGACAGGATGACGGGGACTGGAAGGCCTTGTGGTCTGTGACTAGAAGGACCACTGGGTTTACTCTGAGTGGAGTGAGGATGGGGACCCTGGTGGTTTGGGATCAGAGGAGTGACATGCCCTGACTGATGTGTCACTGTGACCAGTTGCCAGGTTGGGGTTGAGCAGAGTCTGCAGAGGGTGGGTGTGGACGAAGCAGGGAGTCCCCGTGGGTGGCTGAGAGCAGGGCAGTATGGTGGTGAGAAGTGGTCAGTTTCTGACTATGTTCTGAAGGTACAGCCAACAGGATCTGCTGGTGGATTGAATGTGGGGGGTGGGAGAAGGTAAGGAGTCCAGCTGACTCCCAGGTTTTAGCCTGAACAATGGGAAGGATGGAGTGTCCTTTCACGGACATGGGTCCAGCTCTCAGGCCCAACCCCAAATCTGATTGGTCCGCCTTGGGTCAGGTGTACCCCCGGTCCAATCAGCCGCAGCCAGGGGCACGGCCCCGCAGCAGGTGCAGTTGTCAGGCCCCATCCCTAGGGGCCGGAGGGCGTGGGGAGGGCTGTGCCGCAGAAAGGGACCGACCAGACGCAGCAGGCACAGGGGCCAGAAGGGCCGCCAGGAGCTCACGGGGTGAGGCAGGGGAGTCGGGGCACGCCAGGTGTGCGTTGCTGTGCCAGGATGCCGAGGGGACAGTGAACTGGTCCTGATGCCGCGGTGGTGCGCCGTTTTGTTCCCATCCTCACACGAAGCAGGAAGATCTTTCTGAGAAGATCATTATTCTCTTATAGCATCCTATTTTTTTCTTTGTTTTCCTTGTCATGCCTGCGATGGTTTAATTCATTTGTTAGTTTCTTGATTTTCAGAGCTCTTCCCACTGGACTATCAGTTCCAGGAGGGCGGGAGCCATCTGTCTCCTTGCCTGTTGTAGTCCGGGGCCAAGAGCACCGCTGGGCCGTGGAAGGTGCCCACTGTGTGAAGGAGGGAAGGCACGAATGAAGGAAGGCGGGCAGGCCCGTGAAAGCCTGAACTGAGCAGGTTCCTAGCAGGGAGAAGGAAAGAAGAGCCCTGGCTTTATATTTTATTAACATTATTAACAATAGCAGTTAGCATTCATTGAGCATCCAGTGTGTGCGAGCCCAGTGCCAAGAGCCTCCCACCTGTGGTCACATTTGCTCCTCACAACCACCCTTGGAGGAGGTGGTGGTGCTGTCACTGTGTCACAGATGAGGGACCCGAGACCCTAGGAAGCAAAGGGCCCGGACCACATGGCTGGTAAAGGGCAAAGCCAGGACTTGAGCCCCAGCCTGTGACTCCAGGTTCCTGGGCAGAACCAAACTCTGTGCTGCCCTCCTGTGTGCTGGGCCCTGTGCTGGGGACACAGAGATGAAGGATGCACTGTCCTGCCCTGTGAGGGGCCCACCATAGGTCAGGGAGATGGAGTCTTCACAGTGAGAGATGAAAGGTCTTGGTGTTTGGGTGGTTCCCCTGTCTGGACCTCACTCTACAGATGGGGAAACTGACGCTGGCATTGGGGCAGGGGATTTTCTGTTGAGACAGAGCCCAGGTCCCCCAGGAAGAAGTTGTAAGGGGTGCGGGATGGTCAGAGGCTGTGGGTGGGTCTAGCGGTGTTTTTTACCAAGGATGCTGGGGTGAGGGGCTTGGACCCCGGGCTGCTGTCCAGGGCCCAGCATCATCTTGGGTGGGGTGTGAGGTTGTCTGTGTGGCCTCCAGGGGGATCACATGGGCAGCCATGTGAGGGTGGATGGAGGGGAGAGGAGGGAGGGAAAGAGCTGCTTGTGAATTCAGGTTGTGTGGTTATGATGTCACGGCAGGCGGCTGAAAAGATGAAACAGAAGACCACATCAACAACAGCCCAACCTGGCAAAGTATCACTCAACATGATATTTGGTCTGTACTGAAGACCTCGGACTTTCTAAAGGTAAATGTTGTGAAGTGGTCACTCTGTAGGGAAGAGGGCCCAGTGATGGTAGGGATGGGGGTGGCTTTTGATCCTGATCTCCTCCCTGGGAGTCATGTACTCCCATGAAGGGTGCTGACAAAGGTCTCCATGGCCGGCCACTCTCACGGAGCCAAGGGGGCTGGGCATTGGCCCCTTTGGGTTTGCCTTGGCTGCCTGGACATAATGGCCTGATTTCCAAAAAGCCCCTGTATCCTTCAGAATGTAGCCCCAAGAGCAGGGACCTTGTCCCCAAGCTCCGCACAGTGCCAAGTGCAGTGGATGAGCGAATAGATGCAAGGCCCTCCACCTTTCCCCACGCTTACCCAAGTCTGTCCCCGGGGCAGGGGCTATTTAGCCAATTTACAAGGTTTAACGACTCTTACACATGGTGCTCAGGTGCTCAACAAGGACTGGGACTCAGGTCCCCAGGCCCCTAGAACAGTTCTGCAGCATGTGGGTTATAGGCCCTGGAGGCAGGGAAGCTCTGGGTCCAAACCCTAATGCTGCCTTTTACAAAGTATTTCAGAGTGGGCAGCGTGCTCTACTTCTGTGAGCCTCAGTTTCCTTTTCTGTGAAATTCTACTGCTGAGGGCGTTTAAGAGAATTAAACAGACAAAAAGCACGTGGAGCATGTGGCACAGGGCTGAGCGTGTAGTAGACAAGCAAGGAAGGATACTATTATAATTTTAGCAGCAGTTGTTTATCGGGATGACTGTCCGGGGGCGGAGCCTCACCTGTCTTGGTCACTGCCGTGTCCCCAGGGCCTACCCTGGCCTGGAACGTAGTAGGTGCTCAGTGCCTGGGACTGGAGCCCCCAGACTCCACTGCCAGCAGCCTGGGGTCCACTCTGCACGGCTGGATGGAGCCTTCATGATGCCCCTTCTGCCAAAGAGATGGCAGCAGGCTCTCCAGGGAGGAGCAATTTTGTGGGATTCTCAATTTCTCTTTTTCCCTTTCAGTCCTGATCCATTTCCTTATTGACTCAGCGGCTTAGTGCGCCAGCTTGTCTCTGGCACAGCTGGTGGCAAAATGATAGGGAGTCAAGGTCTCTGCGCCCTTTGCTCCGGCTTTTATCTGCCTGATGTCATGCGGCTGGAGCCCTGGCTGCCACTCAGCTGGAGAAATGTCAAAATGATATTAAATCGCAAGACGCAGGCAGGTGACAGTAGAACACTTGTCATCCACCTCTTGCCTGTCCCCCTGGTCCTGAGCCTGCAGCAGGGAGGGATCACAGTGCTCTGAGGGCCCGGCTCATTTTATCTGCACTTCTCCATAATTGCAGCCTTGGAATTGGAAGCAATTTTCTCGAGGTGAGATCTGGCAGCGGCCAGGTGCACGCACTCATAGGCTGTAGCCAGGGATGGCCTGCGCGCTAGGACCGGGAGCTTCCTGCTACCAGGATGGCGCTGGGTGGAGAACCCAGTAAAATGGATTCATCATAGGCAGCTGTTAAGCTGGGTCATCTTCTCTTTTTAGTTTTTATTAGTTTTTTTAAAATATGAAAGTGATGCAAGTTCGAAGTTAAAATTCAATTTTAAAATTCAATTTCGAATGTAGAAGTGTGTAAGGATTTTAAGTGTATTGTTCTCCAAGCCCGAAACCCACTTCCCAGACGAGACACTGCAGATATTAGTCACAGAGAGCTCAATGAATTGTGCCCGCTGGGAGAGCCCTTTGGATCCACTGGCTCCTTCAATCCTGTCATCAACACTACAAGGTAGATTCTGCCATTGTCCTGTTTTTATGGATAGGTAAAGGGGGCTCAGAGTATTCAAGTGACCCCCAAGGACACTCAGTTGGTTTCAGAGCAAGGACTGAACCTAGTTCTGTGTGCCTCCAAGGGCATATCCTTCCCCCTCTACCTCCACAGTGGTTTGCCATATATTTTTTCCCTAATTTTATGATAACTTTTCTTTCTCTTACAAACACAGGATTATACCATAAGCATCATTTGCAGCTTGCTTTTTCATTTGTATCCTTTTATCAGAGGCACCAGCATTTGTTTAGCTGGTTTCTTTTTAGGTAGATGGTTAGGTCGTTTTTGAGTTTTATGCTATTATTGGCAATGCTGCAATGCATATAACCTCCTGACTTTTTGTTTCAAATCCTAATTTTGATTATGCAAGTGTTATATGCATATATTCCCTTTGTCATATACTTGAACAATTTAGATAAAGAGAAAGTTCCCTGGGCTACCCTCCTCCACAACTCACCTCTACATTTGAATCCCTTCCCCATAGTAACCACTGTTATAAGGGTGGCATATAATCCTTACAGACACATTTCCATGCATTTATATACATATGTATGCATGCATTTTTGCTATAGATGTTTTAAACAACATAAAAGATATCATGCAATATGCATTTCTGTGCATCTGGCTTTTTTTAATCTTTGGTAACATCCCAGACATCTTTCCGTGTTGGTACATATAGAGCTACCCTATTCTTTTTAATGAGGCCATGTATCATGTTCTATGGCATGTGTCATCTTTTAAAAAACTGTTTGCCTATTGATAAATATTTAGGTTCCTTCCATTTTTTTTCCCTTTCTCTATAAAAAGTACTTCAACAAGCTCCCCTGTGCATGCTTCACTGTGTGCACACTGGAGTTTTTCTCTAGTGTCGATACCTAGAAGTGGAATTGCTGAGTTGAAGGGTGTGCCAGGCCAGGTCTTGTCTGAGGTCACAGGGGGCTGGGGAAGAGCTGGGTTGTGGGTTCCAGGCAGCTGTTTGCTGCAGGCAGCATGAGGCGAGACGGCAGAGGATCTGGCTTTTACCTAACAGTCCACTCTGTGGCCACATTCTTGGACAGCTCCTGGCATCACTGCCAACTCTGGGTAAAATTCCCTGGCTGTGTGGCTATTTGGACAGGATTGTCAGAACAATCCTGTGGGTCACCTGTTGGACCAGCCCCATACAATGTTTGACTCCCTCCCACTTCCCCCTTGTACTGACTGGTGGTTGGCCGGAGCTAGATTGATCAGCTATTTTGGTGGTTTTCAGCCTGTTTCTACTAGTCAGCCCTGGGAAAGGGTGACCAATGCCTCCTTTATGCCAGGCTAGTGGGTCAGAAAGGTCCCTGTCCTCAGGAGTTGCTGTCTAGTGGGGGAGACACACTTGCACCCGCTGGCCAGGGCTGGGACAAAGGTCAGAGGAGGATGCTATGCAGACACATAAGGGGGCTTCTGACATTGTCCAAGAAAGTTACTGTTAAAGGTGATAACTGAGTAGAGTCTTAAAGGACAAATGAGTGTATATACTTAGAACATCTGTTTTTTTATGTGCTTGCTTGTTTTTATTTGCTGTTTGTTTTTACCCTGCTCACCAGGTTCCGTCCTCACCCCCGGCCCCTTCATCTGGTGATGTTATGGCCTTTCCAGTTTTGGTGTCCTGCCAATTACAGCTCTTTGGCTCTGCCATACCCCACTTAAGTCACAGGGGTGGGCATGTGACCCAGGCGTCGCCAATCAGAGTACTGCATACCTAAGCCACAGTAACTGGTTTAGGATGGGCCAATCCAAGCCTTCCCTGGAATTTTCTGCTGGAGGTGATGGGAAACACTCTCTTTTGTCTTTGGAGTCATGGAGCTCAAAGTTGATGCTTGGGGTCACCTTCCCTGGTCTCACAGGGCATGCCCAGGTGCAGTGAGATAAACTGAGGCCACTTTGAAGAAAGAAGCAAAGGCAAAAATGAAAGATGGGCAGAGAGAGAATCCTGGGGGTACCAAGATCTGATTCTGACAGTTCTTTTTACTGTGCTAAGAGCTCCTGAACCGCTTCACCAGCCCTGGAGCCAATCATCCGTCTTCCAAAGGCCTCAGCTGCTGGAGTGGGGCCTGTTGCTGTGGCCCAGAGTCCTGACAGATACTGGGAGTGGACTCCTGAGGTCACGCAGGCTCCAGATGGGCAGAAAGCAGGTCTCCTCTGGCCCCGCTTCCTGCCTTCAGTATCTCTTCCCGTACTCTGTTCACTCTGTCTTCTAAAACCCAGAGCAAACATGACACTCTCTTTTTTAAAAGCCTTCAATGGCTTCCCATTTTCCTTAGGATCAAGCCCAGACTCCTTAACCTGCTGTGCTGGGCCCTGCATGGATTGGCCCTGGCCTGTCACCCTCACTGACTCCAGCTTAGGTTCCAGCCACACCAGACTTCCTTCTGCTCCACGCCCAGCCTATTCCATCCTCCCAGCCTTTGCACATGCTGTTCTTTTGGCTCAGAATACCTTTCATTCACTTTTCTACCTTACACCCACCCCATCCTTCACCTGGATGACGAATACCCCTTCCTCCAGGCAGCCTTCCTGCTCTCCTGCTCTGAGCCCCCACAGCTCGGCGTTGTCCAGCTCTATGGTAATTGTTTAATGACTTGTTTCCTTCCCTTGACTCTAGGCTCTGTGAAAGCAAGTTCACATCCACCTTGTTCATGGTGGTACCCCAGGTTTTATCACGGTGTTAATAAACACGTGGGGAATTAATCAACAAACGAACCCGTGTTCCAGGGGCATGAGATGTGGTGGAAACGACTCAACTTCGGCACAAGACAGATCTGGGTTCCGATCCTGCCTGCGTAGTTTATCTCTTGGCAGGTCACTTCACCTTTCTGAGCCTCAGTTTCCTCAAATGCCCAGCTGTTGGCTATTATGAAAGGTAGTGAAGGTGATAGTGTTTGGCAAACTCAAACACATTAAACAAATGTTAAGCTTTCTTTTTAAAGTGACATGTCAATGAGATTCAACAAACACAAATCGTTCTGACAAACTGTTGGTCTTTTGTCCTCCTCAGGTCAAAAATGACAAATACCTGAACTATAGGGGAGTGGGAAAAGAAGGACGCACACACCTAGGGCTACGTGCACGGAGGTCTGCATTAAACAAATCGAGTATGTAGTATTAATTTTCTCCAGAAAGGGTTTCTGCGACTTTCATTAGATTTATTGTTAGATATTTTATACTTGTTTTTTTCTGTTGCAAATGGTATCTTTTTTTATTTACTAATGCATAGAAATGTAATTCAGTGTGTATGTGTGTGTGTGTGTGTGTGTATTATTTATCTGTAGCTTCTTTTAGATTTTCCACATAGACAATCACATTTGCAAATAATGACAGCTTTGTTTCTTCCTTTCTGTTCCTTATACCTTCCATTTCTTTTTTCCTAACAGTAGCAGGTACCCTTATATTGTCCCTGATTTCAGAGGTAGAGCTTTGAGCATTGTGCCGTGATGTATGATGTAGGAAGGTTTTTCGTGGGTTCTTCATCTGGCTAAGGAAGCCCCATTTATTCTTAGTATGGGCTTTACTTGTGAAAGGATGTTGATTTTTATTTGCCTCTGTTGAAATATTTTTTCTCTTGTAATCTCTTAATGTGATGATTTATATTAATTAATTTTCTAATATTAAACCAACCTGGCATTCTGGGATTACCCCGACTTGATCATGACATATTTCATTGCTGGATTTCTCATGCTAATATTCTGTTTAAGACTTTTGCATTTATGTTCTTGAGTGAAGTTGGTCTGTAATTTTCCACCCTTGTGTTGTTCTTGTTTGGTTTTGGTGTCAAGGTTTTATTAGCCTTATAAACTGCAAGTGTTTTTGAAAGATTAATTCTATCTGGAATGTTTGAGAAAATGTGTTGTAAAACCATCTGGGCCCAGTGTTTTCATGGGAAGGTTTCTACTCCTATTCTGGCTTTTCAAATGGTTATATGATGGTACAATTTTTAAAATGCCTTTTTGAGTCAGTTTTCATAAGTTGCTTTTTGTAGGAATGTGTCAGTGTCATCTGTTTCTAAATTCAGTGTTATAAAGTTGTTCTGGATATGCTCCTGTTTATTTATCTATTTAATCCTCAGAGCTTCTGTGGTATGGTCTCTTTTCCATCATTCCTGCTGTTTATTTGTGCCTTCTCTGTTTACTTTTTTCTTTTTTCATATCAATCATACCTGGCACTTTCCTTTTTTTAGTCTTTTCCAGGAACCAACTTTTAGTATTGTTGATCTTTTCTACCATATGTTTGCTTTACCGTCTCTGCGCCTCAGTTTCCCCATCTCTAAATATAGGGACAGTAACAGTATGCATCCTATATGCTTGTTGTGAAGACGAATGGAGCTAATACATGTTAGAATTGCACTTGGCACATAGTAGATGCTCAATAATGTTTGCTTTCATATCTATTTCTGTTAATAATTTCTCTCATTTCTTAAAGGTTTATTCTGCTGTTCTCTAACATCTTAATTTGGATACTTAGCTGATTGATTTTAAGCGCTTTTCTTTTCTAATGTAAGCATTTAAGGTTATAATCCTCTAATACCACTTTTTACTGCATCCAACAAGTTTTAATATGTTGTAGCATCATTATTATTTTTCTGTATATTTAAAATTTTCCATTATTATTTCTAGTATTATTTTTGAAGGGTTTAGAAATATGTTTTAATTTCTAAACACATGTACATTTTTCATTTTTATTATTAATTTCTAACCTAAATTGCTTTGTGATATAAGACTGTGTACCAATCCTTTGGAATTTGTGGCGCTTACTTTATATCCCGGATTGTGGTCAAGACTATAGTCTATTTGGTCTATTCTCCTAGTTGTTACCCTGGTTGCTTTAAGATGACTACTTAATTTAACGAGATTTAAAATTTATCAGTATTTTTATTCTTTTCCCAAACAATAAAAGAGTCCTGGAATGCACTGATAACCTTCTCCCAACTTACCTGGGCTTCTTTTCTGGTATTTTAATTCTCTCTTATTTATTTTTAACCTCCCAAATTAGATATTATTGTCATTATTTCAGACATTTTATGTTATCTTAGATTTCCCCGTGTGATTATCAGCACACTTCCTCACTATTCCATTTTGTCTCTTAGTCCTTATATTGATTGGGACTCATTTTCCTTCTGCCTAATCCACATCCTTTAGGGTTTACCTCTACTTGGAATAATTTTCCTTTTGCCTGAAAAAGGCATGTTTTAGAATTTACCTCCTGCTGGTGCTAGACTGTTTGTCTGAAAATGTCTTTATTTTGCCCTTCCTCTTGAAAGATAGGTTTGCTAGCCTTCTATGTTGACAGTTGATTTTTTTCAGCACAAGAAAATAATATTTCACTGCCTTTTTCTAGCTTCCATCATTGCTGTTTTGAGAAGTTAGCCATCCTCGCTTTGTCCATATCTGTCCTTTTTCCTCTGGCTGTTTTTAATGCTCTCTTTCTCTCTCCCTCTCGGTAGTCTGTGGTTGTACCATATGCATTTCAGTACGGCTCTTTTTAAGTTTATCTTGCTTAATGTTTTTGGGATGAAAATTGTTGTCTTTCAACAATTCTGGATAATTTTCTTCAAGTATTTCTTCACTCCCATCCTTACCATCTCCTGAACGTTGATTGGATTATATATTTGATCTTCTTACTCATTCCTCATATCTCTTAACCATTCTTTCATATTTTTCATCTATCTTCCTGTACCACATTCTTTTTTTTTTTTTTTGAGACAGGGTCTTGCTCTGTTGCCCCGGCAAGAGTGCAGTGGTGTCATCATAGCTCATTGCAGCCTCAGACTCCTGGGCTCACGTGATCCTCCTGCCTCAGCCTCCCAAGTAGCTGGAACTACAGGCATGCGCCACCATGCCCAGCTAATTCTTTTCTACTTTTTTTAGAGAAAGGGTCTCACTATGTTGCCCAGGCTGGTCTTGAACTCCTGGCCATAAGCAATCCTCCCACCTTGGCCTCCCAAAGTGCTGGGATTACAGTCGTGAGCCATTTAAGCTTCTTTTTTATTGCATTATGTACATTATACACAACTCTTTTATAGCTCATGGCTAATAAGTCCAATATCTGGAGTCTTTGTGTGTCTGATTCTGTTGTCTGTAGTTTCTGTGGGCTCTCACTCATGGTGCTTTGTTTTCTTGTATGTTCTGTGAACTCATGTTTCTTAAAGGTTGCATTCTTTCATGCATTTGCATTTGCTGCTGCCCATCACCAGGGCCCCTACCAACTCAGCACCACTTTTTAGTAAATGTTCCATTTGAAGTTGTTTGGACCATGTGTATGATAAATTTAACTCCAAATCCATGTGAGCATAGTTATAATTCTTTATACAGTGTTCCCCCACCCCTTGTCTGGCACCAGGTTGGACACAGACATGTTTTCTTGCTGCTCTTCTCTTTGCAGTGTGGTTCTTATTCAGCCATTCACTAAAAGTGTAGCCCTCTGGGGGTCTCATCTTTATGTGGAATCTCCTATTAGACCCATCACCTTGGCTCTAGGTTTTATACCTTATCAATGACTCCAGGGTTTTGTGAAACCTTGGGGGAAAATGCTAGTTTGGGTGCTTCTTACCTCCTAGAAATCCTGCTATCTCTGTTTTGGCCTCTTAGGATTTCATAGTTTTGTGTCAGTTCATTGATGCCTTTAAAAAGATTAAAAAGGAACTTTATCCATGCTGGTTGTGGTGGCTCATGCCTGTAAGACCAGCACTTTGGGAGACTGAGGTGGGAGGATTGTTTGAGGCCAGTAGTTTGAGACCAACCTGGGCAACATACTGCGAGCCCGTCGCTACAAAAAAAAAAAAAAAAAAATTCACTGGGTGTGGTGGTGCACACCTGTAGTCGTAGCTACTTGGGAGGTTGAGGCGGGAGCATCGCTTGAGCCCAGGAATTCCAGGCTGCAGTGAGCTATGATTGGGCCACTGTGCTCCAGCCTGGGTAACAGAGCAAGACCCTGTCTCTACAAAAACAAAAAATAAAAATAAAAAGAACTTTATCCAGCATTGAGGTTGTTTGCACAGGCAGAGTTATTTATGGTATCTGTTCGACCACACTGCCAGGAAAAAAAGTTCAGGTGGGACATCTGAGGGGGGCTTTGAAGGATGAATGGGAATTTGCCAAGTAAAGTCAGGAGTGGGGAGAAAGTGGACCCTAGAAAGGGAACAGCAAGGGGAAGATGGAACAGGGGAGCCAGAGACTATGTGGTATCTTCTGGAAAAGGCAAGTGGGTCAGGACCCGCCCACAGCAGGTGCTCAATAAGCACTTGCTAATTATCTGCCTGAGTGAGTGGATCTGGCTCAAGGTCAAGTGCCTAGGGGATGCTTAGAGGTGAGGCTGGAGAAGTATATCATGATGGGCCTTGAGTGCCTGACAAATGGACCAAATGCAGAAGGATAACATTTTGAGAAACACAAACCTTAAGGGATGGGCAGAGAAAGAAGGTCCTGCTGAGAAGACCGAGGAGTGGCCCGAGGGGTAGGAGGGGCCGTGCAAGACCTCGATGGGCTGGGTGAGGGAGGCCGGGCAGGGCATCCCAGGGAGCACCTTGTACCAAACCAGCCTTGTACATGATTGGAGAAATCAGGAGGGACATGGTAAGTAACTTAACTGATAGGACACTGAACAGATTTCGATATTAAGACTAATGTGAATGTTTCATAGTATTAGAGATGAAATATAACTCAGTGTTTGTATTAGTCAGAGTTCTCCAGAGAAATGGAACCAATGGATCGTATGTATGTGTGTGCATTCTCTGTCTCTCACATATATATGTACATATGTGTGGGGGTGTGTGTGTGTCTCTCTCTCTGTCTCTCGATATTTGTTTTAAGGAATTGGCTCACACAATTGTGGAGGCTTGGCAAGTCCAAAATCTGATGGGGCAGGCCAGCAGGCTGGAGACTCAGGGAGGAGCAGCAGTTCGAGTCCAAAGGCTGTCTGCTGGCAGATTTCCTTCCTGCTCAGGGGAAGTCAGCCTTTTGCTCCATTCAGGCCTTCAACTGATTGGATGAGGCCCATCCACATTAAGGAGGACAGTCTGCTTTATTCAAGGTTCACCCATTTAAATGTTAATCTCATCCAAGTAATACCCTGAAGGAAACATCCAGAAAAATGTTTGACCAATTATCTGAGCACTGTGGCCCAACTGAGCTGACACATAAGATTAATCATCACAGTGCTTAAGGGCATCAGCTTTGGTTACAACCCTGATCCCTGTGTGGACTACTTGCTCTCTTTTCTGATTTTTGGAGAAAGAGTGTGAAAAGTGTGCTGCATGCCCCCGAGCCTGCCCCCTGTACTGGGGTTGAGCCCTGGAGGGCAATGGAAGAACCCCATCGGTAGCAGGTACAAGTCTGAGTTCACAAATTCAAAGTTCAAGAGATACGGCTCGTTTTCTTTCCTCGTGACCCTGACATATCTGGATCCCCATCTTTCCCCAGGGTTGTGTCTCATTCCAGGGCCCTTTTGCCATCTTGGTATCTATGGAAGCGTCCCATGCCCTCCCTCGGCCGTGGAGCCACACAGGGAGTTGGGCTTGGTCTGCCTGCAGGACTGCTTCAAGCTAGTCCTCATCGGCCTCTCCTGTGCCATGCCTGGATGCAGGGAATCCTGTGAGGCCACCTATGGCCATGGCCCCTGGACAATCCCAGCATCCCTGTCTTCTCTGGGGTCTTCCCTCCCCTCCTGGGGCTCCACTGGGGAAGGTTGCTCAGGACCCCTCTGCTCTCAGATCCACACACAGTCTGGAGGTGTGCGTGCGGTTCCCTCCTGGGCACAGCCACAGGAAGCAGGCGGGAAGGAGGCTTCTTGCTCAGGAGTCCACACATTCAGCATATGTTTATTGAGCTTCTGCTTTGTGGAAAATAAAACAGAACAAAAAGTCCCTGCCCTCATGCAGTATACAGTCTAGTGAGGGGGCAGACAGATCATAAATACAACAGAGAGTAAAACTGCAGATTGTCTTGGCAGACAGTGAGTGCCATGAAACATTGGTAGAGGATGAGGGGGTGGAACTGCTGGCTTGGTGGGGGGGAGGTGGCCGGGTAAGTCTCATTAAAAAGGTGACATCTGAGCAAAGGCTGGAAATGGGCAAAGGAGGAAGCCATGCAGAAGTCTAGGAAAAGAGTGCTCCAGGCAGCGGGAATGGCCTGTGCAAAGGGCCTGGGGCAGGAGCACATCTGGTGCATTGGAGGCTGGTGAGGGGCAGGGAAGCTGTGGTGCACTGAGAGGGCAGAGTCCCTACTGGAAGGGGAGGCTGAGAGGCAAGGTGGCCAGAGTGGGGGGGTCTCCTAGGACCCTGTGAGGACTTAGCTTTGACTGAGTGAGGGGCGACCAGTGGAGGGTCTGAGGGGGGCTGACAGGATCTAACTTGGGTCTTCAGGGTCTCTCTGGCCACTCTGTGGGCAGGAGGTTATGGAGGGAGGTGGAGGACGGGAACCAGTGGAGACACGGCTTAACTAGGGAGAGGTGACAGGCTTAGTCGACGATTTTGTGGCACCGTGGCTGAGGCTTGGAGGGGAGGCTGGCCCATCCCTCATCCCCTGAGCATCTTTCGTCGCCCCAGGGAGAGTCAGATCAGAATCCTGTGTGTCCTTTCAATCTTGTCAGCACCGGGGGGCATGAACTTTGCTACCTTACAGTCAGAGGTTCATTACACTCATTCTGCTAAGTCCTCGCTTGGAGTCAGTGAGCTCACGGTGGTCTGAAACCAATCGAGGGCCGGGCCTGCAGCCGAGCACGCAAAGGTGGGTGCAGCCGCGTGTGAAGACGGGGAGCGCGTCAGCTGTGTCCGAGGACCACAGCAGGTCTCTCCAGTAGCCACTGGGTGAAGCGTTCCTTCATCATCTGCTCCTCCTCTGCCTTGTGTCATCCGTCTGTCCATCTGACTGTGGCACTTGGCCGCTTGCATCCACATGCTGTGCTGCAGGACCGGGGCTGGGGGGCGCTGGAGGCAGGGAGGGCAGGAGGGAGGGAGGGGGCAGGGAGGAAGAACGAGCAGACCATGTGTCCCGCTTCCCTCTGGTGTCCCTGCACTCTGGCCCCGGCTGGAGTGGGGACAGTGTGGTTTGACCAGACTGGACCTTTCAATGCTGACAAATGGACAGGATTAATTCAGGGCCATTGGTGTGTCTGCAGGGTCCGTAGAGCTGGGGAATCCATCTGGGATGTTCTTGAGGGGTGAGGTGGGCATTAGGCATTGCACATTTGCAGGCAGAGAACTATAACATTTCTGTTTGTGCCTTGATCAAGTTTAACCCATTCACTAGAGTGGTTACATATATATTTTGTGTTTTTAAATGAGGCATAGACTCATTAATAAGATCCCATATGCTTCTCCCCAAAAGATTTAGGCATAAATATATTTATCACAGGGCTACTTATAATAGCAAAAATAAAGAAAAAAAGAGAGAACAACCTAAACTAAGCTGTTGACCATTCCAGAATACTCCGCAGGCAATGAAAACATTGTTTACACTCAGACTAGATGGGAAATGCTTAATGCTATAATATGAAGTTTAAAAAACAAACCCTAGGATGTTAAATTATATATATAGATCAATAATAACTATGCCTGAAAAGCTGATTTAAAAATACTGAAAGAAATGCAGCCAAATGTTAAAAATACACCTTTGGGTGTTGAGAATACATATTAAAAAAGCAAAACAATACAAAACACTTTTTTTTGGTTACCAGAGTGTGCTGATTTAATTTTCAAATGAATATTGTTATTGCTACTGTTTTTCTGACTAATAGAAGCTTTCAAACATTTCGGAAATGCACAGTGTAGAAAATGAACATGCCCCAGCTCCCCTGGGCTTTCTTCACCTGTCATTCAAGAGTCGGCACTTTGGTTTTCAGACCTCTGGAGTCTTCTTCTTATAAGAATATGATCATATTTTACACGCTGTTTCTCAAATTTCCTTTTTCCCTTCTAATTTGTTGTGGAATTATCTGTCTGACAGCATGTAGAGATCTACTTCATTTTTAATGAAACAGCTGTGTTTCTTTCCATTGTGTGCGTGATGTTTTATTAGCCGGTCCCTATCGATGGGCATTTGGGTGGTTTCCAGTTTCTCCCTGTTTTTACAAACAGTAGAAACATTCCTGTATGCACATTTCCTGGTGGTTTTAGTGTATGTTTCTGTAGGGTAAATTCCTAGGTGTGGGCTTGCTGGGTCAAAGGGTATATGCATTTAAACTTGGATCAGTGTTGTTGGGTTGTCTTCCAAAATACTGTACCAATTTATACTCCCACCAGCTCTCCCTGAGGGTGCCTGGGCATTGTTTTTATAATGGAGATAAAAACAATAGAATAAATTTTGGTATTATTTTTAAAATTTTTAAATGGTTTTCCCTAAGTCTTCCCGCTGCCATTCTCTTGGGCTCTGCTCCCTTTACCTTCCCTGAGCTGAGGGCCTGGCAGCCCAGCCTCCCTGGCCCTGGGGCTTGTGTCCAGGGTCTGGGGTCCGGGCAGTTCAGGAGGATGCGTTCTTCCTCCTCCTCCACATGTGGGTGGAAGTGCTGATGTGGGCCCTGGGTTCTGGGCTGCTGCCAGCACTCTTGCTGCTATTTCTGGACTGATCAATCTGGAGTGCAGGTGTGTCCCTGTCTCTTGCCCTGAGGAACAGGGGTGGCCTGAGTCTCCTTGGAACCTTGAGGCACCTGGGAGTGGAGCTGGGGTCTCTGTCCGGGCTCTGAATCAAGGCAGTCAAGGGAAGGTGTCCCGGGTGCAAGGGCTGCTGGGTGAGCAGGTCAGCCCATCCCAGAGACTTTCAGCAACTCCCCCAAAGTCACACAGCAGGCTGAAGCCAATTCAAACCCACTTTCAGAATGGGAGTGCTGGAAGGGTCCTTTCAGATCTCTAAGATGAGCACTCATTACACAGAGGGGGAAACAGAGGCATGTGGCCTTGCCTGATACAATGAGAGAGTGGCAGAGGCTGGCCTAGCTTCTGGGCCTGCTGACCCACGGTCAAGTGCTTATTCTAAGGAGATGAATGGGATTTACTGGTGACAGAAGGGAAAAGGGGTACTGCGGGCAGGGAGGATAGTCCGGCCTCAGGGGGCCTTTGTGACAGGTGAACGACAGGATGCACAGGAAGTTCCCTCCAGGCTGTCCTCCCTGGTCGATGAGCAACTCACAGTACCTGCTGTGGCTCCCACCTTAATCCGTTTGCTCACTGTCCACTGCTTGAGGATCATGGATGGTCAGAGCTTAAAGCTCATCAGTTCTAGGCTGGGCACAGGGGCTCACCCCTGTAATCCTAGCACTCTGGGAGGCCAAGGAGGGAGGATCGCTTGAGGTCAGGAGTTCAAGACCAGCCTGGGCAAGAGCGAGACCCCGTCTCTATCAAAAATAGAAAAAAAGTAGCTGGGCGTGGTGGCACGCATCTGTAGTCCCAGCTATGCAAGAGGCTGAGGCAGGAGGATCGCTCGAGCCCAGGAGTTGAGGTTGCAGTGAGCTACAATGATGCCACTGCACTCTACCTGGAGTGACACCCAGGGTGACAGAGCAAGACTCTGTCTCAAAAAAAAAAAAAGACCATCAGTTCTAACCTCTTTGAAGACAAGAAACCGGAGGTTCAGAGAGATCAGTAACTTGGCTAGGGTTGCACGCTGAGTGAGGGCAGGGCTGGGATTTGAACCCAGGTCCATGAGGTTCTAGGGGTCCACCCTGCACTGCTGCCTATCTGCAAATCCTCCTGTTCCCTCAGTCGAGGCTGCGGCCCTGCCTCAGGCCCATCTGCAGTGATTCATTTTGCTCCATCTGTGGGTTGTGGCTCCCTTGGCCCTGTCCTTGTGGCTGGGACCGTGGGTGTGGGTGGCTGCTGGGTGGCTTGCACTTCCTGCAGCTGCTGTTTATCCACCAACAGGGTCTGGGGAGTCCTGGGGGCCAGGAGCTGAACCACATGGGGCCAGATGCCTCCTCTGGACATCCAGTCCCTGTCCCAGGTCACAGGGAAGCAGGAGAGGGTGCTCATGCATGCACTCCCCTGGAGCCCCACTGCCTTGCCCTCCCTGCACCTCCCTTTGTCCTAGGCCCCTGTCAACCTCCTGGCTTCCTGCCTTGCTTTTGGGTTCTGTGTCTCTGGAGTGTCAGTACCATGAGGGCAGGGGCTTTTTCCTGTCTTATTCGTGTTTTATCCCTAGAGAGCAGGGACACAGAACAGAGCACAGAACAGGGCCTGGAATATAGCAGGAACACAACGAATGTCATTGAGTGAATGAATGGACATCTGCCCAAGGTGTCACCCATAGGATGTCACCTGTGCCATCACTGACTGTCAGGGCTGGGACCTTTCCCCCCAGGATGACCTGGACTTATACTTCCCCAAGGGTGCCAGAAGCTGGCCAGACCTGCTTCCCAGGAGCCTGGGGTCCCAGGCCCACCTCTCTGTCCAACCTGCTGGGTGTCTTTGGGCACGTTTCTTCTCCCTCCCTGGGCCTTGGTTTCCCCGTCTGTATACTGGGGATTATGTGCAGTGGTTTCCAAGGTAACCCTGTCTCCCTCCCAGTCTCTCTGGTTCTCCAGCTCACAATCTCACCCAGTGGTCTCGTCTCGCCCTGTGGAGGGGTGGCTACTGTGGAGGTGGCTTTGCGGCATTGAGAAGCTGGGCATGTCCACCTTTCATGTCCAGTTACTCTGGCAACTGTTTACTGCCTCTTTCATTCCCTCGGCAAACATCCCCATTACTGGGGATTTGCTGGCGCTGCTTGGGCTGCGAGTCATGAATGGGCTCCCTCGGCCGAGAGGACTGAGGGCAGAGTGCCTGCCCTCCCTGGTGTCCTGGGCCTGGGTGCTCTGGGGTTTGGCTCTGACCTCTGTGGGGTCTCAGACTGCAGAATGGGCAGCACCTCCTCATGGATCTGGGTTCAGACCCCAGTTCTGCTACTTAATCACTGTGTGACTTCTGGCAAGTTCCTTCTGCTCTGGGAGCCTCAGTTTCCTCATCCGTGCAGTGGGGGTGGCCATCTGCCCAGTTGCCCTCCCCCTTCCTGGCACCTTCCCCCTGTCCCTTTCCATATGACAGTGGTGGGGGTTCCCGTGGTCCTGCCGCCCCCCTGACCATGACTCGGTGGTCGGTAATGATGGGCACCTCACCAGAGCCAAGCCAGTCAGGGCCCCCATGCCTTGGCCACAGTGAGGGACGTCTGACCCGCCACTGACATGGCAGTGAGAAAGTCAGCCCCTCTCTGGCGGTGGGAGGAGCAATGCAGAGGCCAGAAGCGGAGCCCTGGGGGCCTCTGATTCTGGTTCTACCTTCCTGCGGCTTCTTGGTGTTCAAATCCTCCTGTGACACCCCTTTGGTCTCAGTGAGGGTGAGCTGTGCTTCTGCCTCTTCAGCGAAACCATCTGAAAATCCAGGACTGCTAGCTGCTGCGGGGAGATGAGAAAACTCAGTGCGCAGGGCTCTGGGTGCGGGACGGCGGCATGAGGTACGGGAGGGAGGGAGCCCCTCACCCCACAATTGATCCTGGGTACAGACCCCACTAATGTGGGTCCCTTTAAGCCCAGAGCAGACACCATCCTCTGGATCTGATCAGGACCTTCCCCTCCATCAATCTGGACGCTATATCTTTATTAATAAAGCCCAGCAAGTCTAAGGCTCAGAGGGAATGGCCTCAGTTTGAAGGTCTCGACAGGACAACACTGCCAGGCTGAGGGGCAGGTGGGATGGCACATGTGGGTTTGAGGTGTGATCTTGATGTGCCATATGGGGCAAGTTACTCAGTCCGTCTCGACCTCTGTATTCCCATTTCCCAAATGGAACAATAGCAGCACCTACCTTGCTGCGTTGCTGGTGTGGATCAAATGAGGAAAGGAGGGGACATTGCCTTATTAGTTCCAGTGCTGGGCACACGTGAAGGGCTGTTGTGGGCATTAGGAGGACAGTGGTGTGGCACCAAGTTTATTCGCAGGAGAGGCTGGAGTTGTCCAGGGGCAGATGACCTTTACATTCGTTTGATGACTCACTTGCTCACTCACTCATTCACTTGTTCACAAATCTGCACTGAGCATCTGCCAGGTGGTCATCGTGCCAGCTCTGGGCAAACCTGGTCACAGGCTCCCACTCCCCTGCGCTCAGGGATGGCTGGGAAGGGAGCTCTGACCGAGGGCATGGAGGGCTGTGCTGCTTCTTGAGGTGGGAGTGGATTGGCATGGCAGGCTCCGTAGGGGGTGGGGATGGAACTGGGGAGAGATGAGGAATCCAGGGGATCAGGAAAGAATTCCACTGCTCACATAGAGGCCTGAGGCGATGGGGGCGTGCATGGGCCCTGTGCAGAGTGAGTGCCAGTGATCTGCAGCCTTCCCTGCCTGGCATCCGTACCACCCTCCAGAAGCTGCAGGAAGAGGGGCCCTGGGCATGAGCTCCATCTACTGCCCCCTCCCCACCTGCAGGAGCCTCTGTCTAAGCCTCTGCTTTTGCAAAGCCATGAACTTGGAGGCAAATTCCTGGGCAGCTTCAGAACTGGGGCTTTCTCTGGAGCACATGCTTGGCAAGTGCTAATGACTGAGTGAGACCTGCCTGAGTGAAGTCCTGGGCCCCGGTGGATTCTCTGCTCTCCTAATGCCCCCCTCTCTCTGAAGGTTCGCCTGGAATTTTCCTGGGCCTGGTTGGTGGGAGCGTCCACTACAGGGTCAACTGGTGAGACAGGCACTTGCCTGGTTTGGGTTTTCCCTGCTGTTCGCTCTGGTCCTGGTCCTGGTAGGTTCCTGCTGCTCCCCTGACCCCAGATTCCAAGTCAGCATCTCCTGGGCGCCTCAGCCAGCCCAGCACGACCCAGAAGAGGCTTTTGATTTATGAACCGCTGGATTGAGGGTGGACTTAGCAACTGGGTTTCCAGTGGATTTCCAGGGGGAGGGGGATGGATTTACAGCTGAACCAGGTCTGCAGCCGGGACCTGCAGGAGGAGGCGGTGGGCAGGAAGTTATCGACTTAACCCCTGACTCTGGGAGGGAAAGATAATGAGGTTGAGAAAAATCCATCTTTGTGGGGTTTGTCCTGAGGCCTTTGAAGAGGTAACGTCTACTTTTGGTGCAGTGACACAGCTCCGCAAATGCCAAAGGACCCAGAGAAATGAGATTCTCCTCCTGCCTCCCCTCCCGGCCTCCGGGAGGACTGGAGTCTGTGCAAGTTCCTGGAAACTCCAGAGATCAGAGCTGCCCAGCCTGCCCTCCCTGCAGGCCCCAGCTGGCCCCCTGTCCCTGCAGTGCCTGCCCCACAGTGGGGCCGCCGGTCCCCTGCAGGCTCCAAGAACAAGGAAGGGAGGAAGGAAGCACCTTCGCTGTGGGTTTGGGGACAGGTCTGGGTTTGAATTCTGTGGGATTCTTCCACTGGCTTGCTGTGGGACCCTGGGCCTCAGTTTCCTCTCCCGTGAAATGGGAGGGGAGGAGATTTCCCTCCAAGGACTGTTGTGGGATTAAATGGGGTGGGTGTGTGGAGGGAGCCCACAGCACTTGGCACGTGGTAGGGGGCAGGGATGTGGGGCCTGGACACAGATGGGTCTGGGTTAAAGAGTGGATTCTGACAGCCATTATCTGTGTGATCCTGGACACGTGTCTCAGCCTCCTCAGCCTCAGTCTGCCCCTCTGTGAGGTGGGAATAAAGTCGTTGTCCTGATTAAAGGGGACAAGGAAGGTCAAGCACTTAGCACCGTGCTGGGCATGTGGTCAGTCCTCATTGGACGCTTTTGCCGACCGCCTTCTCCTGGGTGGCTGGTATTGCCTGGGCAGGGTCTGTGGGCCTGGCCCTGAGCCAGTGTGGACAAGGGTGAAGATTCCAGATTGCTGCCCATGTCCTGCTGATGAAGGAGATAAAGCAACTCCCGGAACTGGCGCTGTGCGGAGCCAGTGAAAACACCGGAGCCGAATCCTGGCCCAGCAACGTCACCAGCTTCAAGGTCTCAAGGAAGTCACCCGCCCCCCCCAAGTCTCGGTTTCCTCATCTGTAAAATGGGGAGAATGGTGAAGATGGAAAATATTATTGCATACCATCTGGCAGAGATACTGTAAGCGCTTTATGTATACCAGATCATTCAACCCTCCCACAAGCCCACGATGTCAGTATTGTCATCATCTCCCATTTTATAGTTGAAGAAACTGAGGCTCAAAGAAGGAAATACCTTCTAAAGTTCATCCATCTCAGAAGTGGTAGAGGCAGGATTTGAACCCAGGGAGTCTGGCTCCAGAATTCATGCACTTGCCTGCCTCTTTGGGTCACTCTGAGGATTCCCTAGGAGGAAGGGCCAGAGGGCTTTGCAAATGTTCAAGCTCAGCGGAAATGTCAGATGTGGTCCCCTTCTACTGGACAGAGATTTTGAACCTAACCATGATCTTTGTCCTCCCCATAAACTGTTAAGAGCTATAATAACAGTAGCTGCATTTCCTGAGCATTTCCTGAGTGCTGCATACCTTGCACAGCACTTTCTGTACAACATCTTATTTAGTTGTTGTCCTATGAGGGGGGAATTGTGACCTCCACTTTACAGATGGGGAAACTGAGGCTCAGAGTGGTAAATGAGTTTGGCGAGGGTCACACATAACTTGGGGTATGAACCCAGGTCTCTGACTCCAGAGTCCAGGCTGTGACTACATCAATGGGCTGTCCCCATATTGTTATTAAACATTAGCACAGTGATGAGCTGCCCTGAATGTCTGGTTCAGGGGAGCTAGACAGGCTGAGGTCAGAGCTGGGGTGATGGTGGTGGCTGGGTGGTGTGGGGAACTCCTTGGAGGTACGCACTCACTTTGTGTGGGGCTAAAAAGACTGTCTGTAGGGTGCAGGTTGGGGGTGGAGAGGGGCTGACAATCTCAGGTCCCTAGATGGTGTTGGGGACACTGAGGTCTGTATCCTTGAGCACAGGCCAAGCGGGGCCAGATCATGAGTCCAGGCACAGGGTTCTGTCCTGGGGACATTGATGGGACTCTCAGGAGTCACTTATGTGGCTAGAAAATACCCAGTCCAAGCCACACGTTCTGATGTTTCCTCAGATATCATTCATTCTCACGTTAGCTGGTTTTTGTCTCTTTTGTTAGGAAGTTGCCTGTTTCCTCAAATTTCAATGTCGTTGTTTTATCAACTTGATCTCTTAGACCCTGTAATTGGGGGATGTTGTGACTTGAATGTTTGTGTCCCCGGCAAATTAATATGTTGAAACCCTAACCCCTAATGTGATGGTATTTGTGGACGAGGCCTTTGGGAGGTAATTGTGGTTAGATGAAGTCACAAAGGTGGAGCCCCCATGATGGGATTAGTGTTCCTAATCCCAGAGACACCAGAGAGCTTCTGTCTGTCTCTCTGTCTCTGCCACAGGAGGATACAGTGAGAAGGCGGCCATCCGCTACCTAAGAGCAAAGCCCTCGCCAGAACCTGACCATGCTCGCGCCCTGATCTTGAATATCCAGCCTCCAGAACTGTGAGAAAATAAATTTCTGTTGTTTAAACCACCTAGTCTATGGTATTTTGTCATGGCAGCCCAAGTAGACTAATGCAGATTTTGGTACAGAGAAGTGGGGTGCTGCTGCAACTAATACCTGAAAGTGTGGACGTGGCTTTGGAACTGGGTAAGGGGTGGAGGCTGGAAGAGTTTTGAGGTGCGTGCACATTGACGTGGATGTCAAAGGCAATTCTGGTGAGATCTCAGGTGGAAATGAGGAAAATGTTATTGGAAACTGGAGGAAATTCGATCCTTGTTAGAAAATGGCAAAAAACTTACCTGGGTTGTGTTCTAGTGTTTTGAGGAAGGTAGAACTTGTGAGTGATGAGATTGGATATTTAGCTGAGGAGATTTCTAAGCAAAGTGTTGAAGGAGCAGCTTGGTTCCTCCTGACGCTTACAGTGAAATGTGAAAGGAGAGAGAGAAATCGAAGAAGTAATTGTTAAGTTTCCATTGATTTCCAGATTGAAATATTGCTTGATGCACTTTTTAAGGAGAATCCTGTCTCACGGGAACTAGCCTTTCACTGTGGGCCTGTTTCATTGTGAAAATAACATCAGTCCCTCACTGGGGACGCCTGTGCACCCTCCTCCTGGGGTCATCACTGAATACGCGCGGGCTGACGTGTGAGAAGCCCAAGCCTAGCACCAGGCAGGTGGCAGCTGCTCCATGAACACCAGCCCCTCCCTGTCCTCAAGGGGACACCCCCTCACTGGGCATTAGTGCACATGGACTGCCCAAGCCAGTCAGTATTACCCCAAACAGTCTGTCCTCTACCCTCATGTGATGTCACTGTCACCAAGCCTTCATTGAGTACCAGCTGTATGCCAGGCCCTGTGCTAAGCCCTGGGCTCAGAGAACATTCTGAATGTGAATTGTCACATTCCTTCCCTCCTGATCCTTCAGTGGCTTCTCCTCGACTCCAGGATCAAGTGCAGACTCCTCCCTGCAGCCACCAGGCCTGTGACGTCCAGCCCCTGCCCACCCCTTCCCATCACCTCCGCCTCCCCTGCTCTCTGCTGTCCCTCCCTCCAACCCCCCAAGTGCTTTCCTGCCACAGGGCCTTTGCATATGCATGTCCCTCCCCTGGCATGCCTTTGCCTGTCCTTGCTTCACTTGGCCTGTCCCCTGTCATCTTTGGGTCTCAGCTTAAATGTGAACTCCTCACCCCACCCACAGACTTGGTTCCCCTCACCCCAACTTCCTGTTGTTCCTCTGATCCCTCTCAGCACCTTCCAGAATTCTTTTTTGGGGCGCTTACTGGTATCCACTGTTGCCCACACTAGTCCTTGAGCCCCAGGACAGCAGGGGCCTCACGGGTTCTGTTCCCAGTGCATTCCCAGGGCCCAGCACTCAGTGGCACAGATTTGGTGTCCAGGGGGGTTCTTCCTTGAGCGGATGAGTAAACCCAGAGGAATAAGGGGCCCAGCGACACTCTGGGTGATCTGCACGTTGTTATGGAATGTGCCTGTCTGGACCCAGGTCTGGATAAGTCAGAGCCCAGGGAGTGGGGGCTGGGAGCTGACCCCCGAGGCTAACAGGACCTTCACAGACCTGTGATTGGGGTGGCATTGAGTGACCCGTGCCACAGAGACAAGAATCCGTGAGGGTCTGGGGACTTGGGAACTTCCAGGGAAAAGGGAAGGTGCTGGAAGGGAGGGGAGGTGCCAAAATCCACTTATGACAACCCATCTCTGCCCCCAACACGGGCATTATGTACCCTTTGGTCTGGATTCACCAGTGGGCTTAGGTAGCAGCTGTCAACCCCCAGGGGCTGTCTCTGGGGTCTCCCTCTGCCCTGGGCTGGGGTCCACTGGGACCCCTTCTTGTTCTGTCCTCTCCCATGTGAACTCAGAGGGTATCTGCTTCAGGTCTTTCAACTCAGGGTGATTTTGCTCCCCAGGGGACATTTGGCAAAGTCAGGAGACATTTTCGGTTGTCATGATTGGAGTGGAGGTGGTGGGTACCCACGCAGAGGGCAGAAGCCGAGATGCTGCTAAACATCCTGCAATGCACAGGACAGTCCTCCACAAAAGAGAATTATCTAGCCCACAGGTCCGTGGTGCTGCTGGTGAGAAGCCCCAGAGACTTACAGAGAATGAGGGCGAGAGCCAGGCAGTGACCTGCCCAAAGCCAGACAGCATGTTGGTGGCAGGACCAAGATGACAGCCTGGCCCTCGTGACTCTGGCTGACCTGGCTGCGGGACCATATCTGCACCGAAAGCCTGGGTGCCAAGCGGTCTCTTTGTCACCAGCCTGGTTTTTGTTTCTCTCTAAATAATTTCAATTTTGGGAACATTTTTATCCGAGTTTCCATTCTCCCTTGTCTTTCATTGTGCTTTCTCTCTGGGTGATCCGAGGCTTGCTGGCAGCTGAGTACGACGTGCACATTCCAATGAAATGCAATAAAATGTAATTGAACGTATTCCTTTCATGTCTGAGTGGCGGATTAATCTTCCTGAAACATCTCTGCTTCCTCCGCTTTTTGTCTGAGTTTTCCCTCCCTTTCCCAGCCTCTCTGGGATTTGAGTGGCTCCTTGGCCCCTGGTTACCTGAGATGCACACATGATCCTGACCCGACAGCCATGTCCCATGATTGATAAATGCTGTGCTTGGGTCTGAGGAGAGGGAGCTGCAGGGAGGACTGCCTGCCCCAGGTAGGGAGAGGGGTGGGGTCTCGGCCAACAACAGGGAGCAGGGGGCTCCGTGAGTAGGACTGGGGGGTCTCCTGTGATGCAGGGACCCTGCTGGGCAGACACACTCCTGGTGCAGCTGTCATGGGTCCCCAGTGAGTGCCAGATCGGCAGGGATACCCTGGACATTGCCGTGAAGTAGGCTTGGCTCAGGAGGGGCGTGAGAGGCATCAGACGGGGCCAGGCCCAGCCTCAGAGGAGCCCCCCCAAGAGGACGAGGGGCAGAGCAAGGCTCTCGTCAGCTGTGGGAGCAGTTTTGCTTCTGTCCTGGGAGCACTGGAGGCCCCTGAAGAGCCTTGGTGAGGGAGGCACCAGCCGATTTCTGTTTTCTCCAGCTGCTGGTCAGGGAGGGACGGTGGGGCAGGAATGGCAGCAGGAGGCCGGGAGGAGGCTGCGGAAAGGTCCTGAGGGGGGTGACGGGGCGGGAAGAGGCTGGGGAACTGGAGAGGGGAGGGACTGCAGTGACCCTGCTGCCGCCCTGGACATTTATTTTATTCATCTTTCAGTGTCCCCCCAAAATTGCTGAATGAAAGCAGGCATAGTCACTGTGTAGACTAGTCAGAGGTGAGCGTGCTGGTAGGAGTTGTGTAGAGTGGTAGGAGGTGAGCAGGCAGGTGGGAGTTGAGCAGATTGATATAAGGTGGGCAGGATAGTAACAGGTGAACAGGTTAGTAGGAAGTGGAAAGGATGGTAGAAAGTGGGCAGGGTGGTAGGAGGAGGGCAGGCAGGTAGGAGGTGGGCAGGGTGGTAGGAGGTGGGCAGGCAGGTAGGAGGAGGGCAGGGTGGTAGGAGGAGGGCAGGGTGGCAGGAGGAGGGCAGGGTGGCAGGAGGTGGGCAGGCAGGTAGGAGGAGGGCAGGGTGGTAGGAAGAGGGCAGGGTGGTAGGAGGAGGGCAGGCAGGTAGGAGGAGGGCAGGGTGGTAGGAGGAGGGCAGGGTGGTAGGAGGAGGGCAGGGTGGTAGGAGGTGGGCAGGCAGGTAGGAGGAGGGCAGGGTAGAGGTCAGGGGCGAGGGCGTCACTGTCCAGCTCCAAAGTCACCCTCCTGCCATTGCGGAGTTTGCCAGGCCATGAACAGCCCCAACTTGGAAAGAAAAATAATGCCTGAGCCAGGTGGGATGCCTGGGAAACGCACGTGGGAAAAGGGTGGATTTCTGTGGTCTGTCAGACTGGGTTTGTGCCCTAGATCTGAACCTTTATAGCTGTGTGACTTTGCACATTACTGTGTTCTCTGGGCCGGGGCTGACAGCAGACCTACAGCAGAGCAATAGAATAAGTGACAGAGTGGGTATGGAGAGCTGGCCCAGGGCCAGGCAAGGTGGCTCAGTGGGGCTGGTGATTGTTGAATGACCCATGTGCCGGAGTGAGGGAAGAGGGGTGGGTGGGGAGAAGAGGGAGTCAAGAAGGGACGGGGAGGGGCCCGGTTTGCTGAGCACCCTCCCGTCAGGGAGGTGCCATTTGCATACAATGTCCTACTCTTCATGCTCCCAGCTCTGAGGGAGAGGCCAGTATTGATTGGCCTATTTTCCAGATAAGGAAACAGGCTCAGCCAGATTAAGGCCAAAGACAGGGCTAGTTATTCACTGGCTGCACCCAGGATTCTAACCCAGATCCGTCTGATGCTAAAGTCCCCTCCTTCCGATGGGCCACCACGGTTAGCCCTGGGTGGTCCTGGGTTCCTGCTGGAACCCGCTGGGCCCTCCTCCCTACTCCTGAGGTTGTTTATCCAGATACATCATCACACAGTGCGATAGTTTGTGCCACAGTTAATTAGTCCTAATAAGGATCAGTAATTGACTAGGAGCAGAGTTTGTCAGCCGCAGCAGCGCCAGTTTCCTGCTCTTGGCTTTCCCCTGGGGATCCTGGCAGTGCCTGCAGCAGAAGGCGGAGCCAGGACCATTATCGGCAGCCCTGGTGAGCCCATGTCTTTCCACCCCCACGCCCCACCCTCCCCAAAGCCTGTTTTGCCCTCAGCTCTGCTCTCCTGAGCCCCCGTGGCCCTCATGGCTGGCTGAATGTGGTCACCTTCCACCTCTCCCCCTGCCCTCCCCACAGCCTCTGCCCTGTCTGGGGCTTGGTCATGTCCCCTTGGACGTCTAGTGCTATGATTTGACGTATTCTCCAAAACTCATGCTGAAATTTAATTGCCAGTGTAATGGCATTGGGAGGTGGGGCCCTTTAGAGGTGATTAGCATTAATGGATTAATGCTGTTGTCTCAGGAGTGGGTTAGTTATTGTGGGAGTGGGTTCCCGATAAAAGGATAAATTCTGCCCTGTTTCTCTGTCTTGCGTAAGCTTCCTTGCCATGTGACACCTTCCACCCTGGGATGGCCCTCACCAGATGCTGGTGCTATGTTCCTGGACTTCCCAGCTTCCAGAACCACGGGCCAAATAAACTCCTTTTTTTTTTCAAAAATAAATTACCCAGTGTGGTATTCTGTTACAGTAGCAGACAGTGAGCTAAGTCATCTAGGCAGCCCCTGGGGACTCCCTGCCTCACGTGCTCATCTTTTTGGAGCCGGAGTTAGACAGACCCGGGTGCTTTAATGGCCCTCCCCGCTCACTGGTGTGTGATTTTGAGTTGCTTAGCCTCTCTGGCTCGGTTTCCCCATCTGTAAACGGGGCTGTATAAAAATGAATGGCAGATGCCCGTGAAGTGCCTGGCTGATGCGCGCTCAGTAAACAGGGCTTAATATTTTATCCCTTCCGTTCTCCACACAGCAGTACTGATAGCCTACTGCCCATTTGATAGTTTTGAGTTTCTGGCCTGGCATTTGGGGCCCCTGGCAGTTTGCGTCCAGCTGTCTTTCCAGCCTTATCTGCATTTGTCCCCACCTTGTTCTCATAGTCATGAGTAGGGTTTTCTCCTGACCACTTGCTGTGACTCAAACGTGCCTCATACTTGCTTGAGCTGTGTCCTCTTTATGAAATGATCTTCCTCGCTGACCCCTTCCAATCCCCCCCATCCAAGCCCTAATCCCACCTTCCCCCAGGAGTCCACCAAACCTCTCATCACACCTCGTCCAGGAAGCCTTCCAGGATGTCCCAGCTGAGCAGACCTCCTCCCTCCTCTGAAGTCCTGTGCTCCAGCTTAGAGACCTCCTGCCTCCCGGTGGTGAGCTCTTTGCCACTTCTGTGCCAGTACCTCTGAGCTCTTCCCTGTGCCTGGAAAGCTCTTCGCCAGTGCTTCACAGGGCCGGCCACACGTACCCTTCCGATCTCTGCTCCAACATCACCCTCTCAGAAAGGCCTTTCCTGACCAGCCTCATAAATCCTGCCCCCAGGTCCACTGTCTGTCCTATCGTCTTGCTAAGTCCTTCAGTCCTCATCAAAGCCCATCGATTTTGTTAATTTATCTTAAGTATGTCCTGCTGGATGTAAACTCCATGAACTGGCTCGTTCATCACAGTTGTTCCTGTTCCCCAGCACAGGGGGTTCCCTAAGAGGTCCCCAGTAGACATGTGGGAAGGGAGGGAGGGACGGAGGGAGGAAAGAAAGGGAAAAGGTGAGGCCAGAACACTCAGGCTGAAACAATTATGTCAAATGGCTGACACAGTTCTCATGGTGGAATGTGCTTTGTTTAACACCTTGATCTCTCTTGTCTGCTGGAAAAATGAATTCCGTCAAGCCCCTTGAAGCCAACTGTCAAGCAAAGCATTTTGGGGGAGACAGGTCTCTCACTCTGATGGCAAAATTCATTTGAAATGATCCTTTAATCCAGTCTCCCTGTGAGATCTGGGGCTGAAATTTTAGAGCCTGTCCACCCTGAACAGTTTCTTCCCCCTTGTCCCTGCCGCCCCCTCTCCTGGCGCCCCATCCTCCATCTCTTAGAAAATAACGCAGCAAAGAATTGCAGTTGGCATAATGATAGCCATTCGGTTTCTCCCAGTGATTTTTTAGGGGGAAAATGACAGAGCACAAAGCTTTGTCTTCAGTGTCTGTTTGGGGAAGGGAGGCAGGCCCTTTGCTGTCAACTCCAGTGAGAACAGGAGGGGCTCGAGGGGGCAGGCGGGATTTTACAGACCTGAAGTCTGTGCGAACAGCAGGGACGGCGCCCTCATCCCTGCTGAAGCAGGCAGGGGAGGGGCTGCTGCTTTTCCTCTGATCCCTGCTCCCCTCCCTCCACCCTCTTCCATCCCCTGTCGGTGTCCACCTGCCAAAGCTGAGCCCTGCATCTGGGCCCGCCACTTTTCAGTTCACAAAGTACTTCATTTATTTGTTCATTCATTCATGAATTCATAAATTCATTGATATTATTCGCTTCGTGTTAATTGAAGCTTTCCATGGGTAACAGTTTGTATAAAGCTGTGGAGTTACAGAGGCCTACAGACACAACCTCCACCTCCAGATTCCAGGGATTGGTGGGGGACACAGCATGGAGTCCAATGGCCATACCTCTTAGGAGAGATGGGTGTGTCGCAGGAAAGTAGTTCCCAATGCTGGGAATCACTTGAAGTCCAAGTGGGTCCTTGGCTTCGTGCAAGGAAGAATTCAGGAGCCAGCCGACAGTGTAAAGTGAAAGTGAGTTTCATTTAGGAAGTATAGAAAATATACTCCACAGACAGAGTAGAGGCTAGTTCTCCCTGTGGAGAGCAGCCCCTGTGGTCCCTGTAGTCCCTCTATTTAAGCAACGGCTTAATTATAGGCTAAGCAAGGGGAAGAACATTCATGTTATTTCTTGGAAAGGGATGGTGTTTTTCCAGAATTAGGGTAACGCCCTCCTTTTGACTAAATATGGTCAATCCAGAACCGTCATGGCATCAGGTACATGATGGGAGGGAGGTTTCCTTGGAAAAATTCATGGTAATGAAGGTATAGTGAAGCTGCAAGGTCAAGAAGCTGGACTTCTCTGCCATCTTGGTTCTAACCGGCTGGATCTTTTCCTGTCCCCCCTCTTGTTTTGATCATGGTAGTTCTAAACTTCCTTGTTCAGTTTGGCAATGCCTGTCAGTTCCCTATCTGAGGTGCCTTGGCACACGGGAGGTGCTTCCATTAGTTAGAATGTGTGGGGCAACAGGTAACAGAAGGCCTGACAACAGAGACATGGAATGTTCTCCCCTAACCAGATGTTTGAGAGCAGGGTTTGGCCAGCTATAGCCTGAGGGCCAATTAGGGCCACTGTTTTTGCAAGGCTCACAGCTAAGGATGGCTTTTACAGAAAAACATTTGCAATTGATTTAACGACAAGGAAAACTAACTCTGAATCCAAAGTAAGTAAAATGTCATCCCCCCTGCAAAAAAGAATGTCCTTATTCTCATGAGTAGATCTGTGTTCTAAAAAAACTGTCCTTGATTATTACATTTTGAATTTCATCAATAAAAGATTTGTTGAAATTTGTTTTCTCTCTTAGCAAATTAATACTTACATAATATCCTTGATTTTGCTTCTTGGCTCACAAAGCCTAAAATATTTACTGTCTTTCCCTTCACAGAAAATGTGTGCTGATCGCTGTCCTAGAGGGAGGTGGTTCCAGTTTGGTCAGACGCTCAGTGATGTTGACAAAGACTCCTTCCTCTGTACCATCCTTGGCTGTGTTGGCTTTTTCTCTAGAGCTTGTTGCCTCGTGGTTACAAGATGGCTGCCACAGCCAAACATCATGTGCTCTCATGACAGCATTCAAATCAGGAAGAAAGGGTGAGGCAGGAGCAAAAAGGAATACTTCCTAGAAACAGCTCTTTCCCAAGAGCAAATTTGCTTCACAACTCAATGGCCAGGTCTGGGTCACGTGCCCACCCCTAAACCAATCTCTGGAGAAGGGGGAGGGGGTGCCTGGCTTGACTTCACCCCAGGAGCTGGAGGGCCCCCAGGTCTGAGACTGTCGCTGCAGAACAAACCCAGGGTTCTGTGAGTGAGGAAGGAGGGCTGGGCTGCTGGGGCACAGCCCCAAGTGTCCCCCACCTTCTCGTCAAAGTTTGCTGACAGGTATCCCTGGAAGTGTGGGGTCTTGGGTGGGGACCAAGCCTGGTCCCGGGGGCAGAAAGCCCTGCTCTGAGCCCCAGCCCCTGCGGACTGTGTGATCTGGGAAGTCATTGACTCACTAGGGCACACCTCCTCCCCTGTGGAGCAGGGACCATAACAGCACTTGTCGCATGGGGAGGTAATGCAGGTGACGTGGGGTCGTGTGTATAGATGCCCGGTGCATGGGGGTGTTAACATCTGTCAGCTATTGCAGCGGTTAGGCCCATCTGTGAAAAGGGCCCATGGGAGTGACAACAGCAGGAATGTCAGTTCGCAGGTGTGAGCACTTCCTGCGTGTGTGGCACCTTTACCCACACTTGCTCACTCAGTCCTCACAGCCCCCCAGGAGGAGGGAGCTGTTTTCAGCCCATTCTATGTCAGAGGAGACCGAGGCTCAGGGAGGTGACCCCAGGTCCGGTGGGGGTAGGTGGGGCTCTAGGGGGTCACTGCCAGGCCCTGTGTGGAGCTGGTGCAGGCAGGTGCCCAGGTGACTTCCCCCTGCCCCGCTGACTTCACCCAGATCCAGGCCGGTGACTGGGCTGACCTCTCTGCCGACCCTGTTCTCTGTCCCTCCTGGCGCTCCAGGGCCCCTGCCCTGTGGCGTGGGAGATTTGTCCACTGTCCTGGCTGTCTTCCTCCCCAGGATGATGCATGGACACATTCCATGTTCTCAGCGGTGGGGACACACCACAGACAGGCTGGTGTCAGTGTCTTGGTTGTGAATTGGCAACTTGCATTCTTTGGGCAGCAGGACACACTTCTGCAGAATGTAAGCATATGCTAATTACACTCCATATTTATAGCTTTATCAAAATATGCAAAACCCGCTTCCACAATCACACACCTATGGGCACATCACTGTTCAACAGCCGCTCCTGAGGCTCCCTAGTCCGTGGGGGGCATCCGACAGAGGGCAGAGCCTGTGTAAGGCCCTGAAGCAGAAGGCGTGCAGTGACTTGGAGGCCGAGCTGGGCCTGCATGGGGTAGAGTAAGGGCCAGGGAAGGAGAGGCTGGCCAGGGTGGGTGCCGGGCCTCCTGGCCAGGGTCAGGGACCCTGTTAGGAGAAGGAGCTACAGTAGGGTGGCATGAGGGAGCAGTTCCCTTGCTCCAGCGGCGGTCGGGGGGTGAAGCCCCACTCCCAGGTTCTGGGCAGAGGCTGAGAACTAGGTGCTGGGGGCAAAGGAAGAGGGGCGGGCACAGTACAGGCTCAGTCCTCTTGGGGTGATTGTCTGTCATCCAAAGGGGCCCCATCAGAAGGGATTCATTTCCCAGGGCCCAGCCATTTCTGATGCCCTCAGTAAATGCAAATTTAGCAACAGCAGAAGTAGACATATTTGGTTGAACCACCAGATAAAATTGCTGATAGTTAACCATTCTGACACGTAAAGACAGCAATTTCAGTTGATCCAAGGTAATATTTTTTGCCAACAGCTGGGACCAGGCTGCTTTCACTCAGCAGCGAGATGCTTCCAGTGAGATGCCTGCCTCACCTTCCCCCTGTCCTCCCTCTCCTTCCTCCCTGGATGAGGTCATCCCTGAGAGAATACAGAGGAATCATCTGTAGTAACATTTCCCACAGGTTGACCTGAGTTTTGGCTTCATTGGCAGCATCTGGGGAGCTGTCCCCGGAGACTCAGATCAGCAGGTTTGTGACAAGCTGCCAGTGGCATCTCCGGCCAGCACCCTGCAGAGGTTCTGCTGCTGAGCACCCCAGTAAGCTCCGGGTTCCAGACCCTGCCCTGCTCAGAGACACCAGCAGCTCCCTACTGCCTGATGCAAAAATCCAAATTCTTTATCTTGGCATTTGGGGTCCCCAGGATTAGACGTGACCTCACTCTGCCCCCGCCATCTACTGCATTCCCTGTGGGGGCTCCTGGCAGGACTGGTGGGATACAGCTTGGTCACATAGCAGGTTTCACGGCTGAGCCACCGCGTGTCAACCTCAGTAGCTCTGAGACTGGTGCCCCCCTCTCACAGTGGGGGCAATGGAGGATCAGGGCTCACGGGGTGAGGATGTTAACTCCTAGCTCTTCCTCCAAGGCCAGCTGCCCCTGTTTCTGCCTCTTATGTGTCATTCCTTCATTCATTTGTTCATCCACTCAGCAAATATGTTTGAGCATATACTACATGCCCAATCTAAGTGCTAGGGATGCAACAGGCAGCAAAACACACACAGCCTGCCAGGGAAGGGGGATGGATCCAGCTGGTAAGGAAATAAGAAACAAAAACCGAGCTCTCTTGAGATTCAGACAGCTTATTACTTAGATAGCCACCAAAAGCAAAGTCAGCAAAAGTGCCAGCTCCCCATGTCCCATGTCCTATAGGATGACCCAAACACAGAAGGGGCCAGAGGACAATGCAGCACAGGCAGTGGGTGACCTGTTGCTGAGGCCAATCCATGCTGTGGCTCAGCAGTTCACAGCCTGCTAAGGCTATAGCACCCTAAGGAAGCTGCTCTCATGTTTCAAGAGCTCAAGGGACATTCTGCCAAGACTTGGGTCAGTGGCAGTTTCAGCCTTGCCTGTGTGGAGAGAATTAGGTGGCCGGGGCCCCATGGCAGGGCCATTCCCCCACACTGCCCTACCCTCAGGGGCCCATCTGAAACCCTGTCTTAAAGCTCCCAGGTAATTCCAATGCGCAGCTCACGGTGAACACCCTGGTCTAGATTTTGGATGATCTCTGGGGATTCCCTCCAGCCCCACCTGAAACACACACACACACACATACTTGGACACACTCACACATACACACTCATCAAGTGTGTGTGTATATTAATACAATATTATTAACAACAAATATTAATACAATATATACATCTACGTGTATCTCATTTATGATGCTTAGCTGCTAAGCACCACCCCCCCGATGCCATCTAGGGTCACCTACTCCATGAGGGAGGCCTTTGGTCCCCCCACATTTTAGGAGAGGGAGGGGGGTGGTCCCAGAGCTAACAAGCAGCAGTGCCAAGGCTTAAACCCAGGCCTCTCCCGGAGCCACCTCCCCCTGCCCCCTTGCTCTGGTCTCCTGAGCCCAAGACGCTGACAAGCTGTTCCCAGGTTCTGCAATGTTCTAAGCATCCAAGTAGTGTCCCACGCTGACATCCAACCAGTCTCCTGTTTCGTGAGCCTTCCTTTGTGACTCGACCATTGTACTGTCTTAATGTTATGTATCTCTACCTGTCCGACGACTAAAACTTCTTATTATTTCACTTTGTTCAATAGTCTCTGATTCCAATATTATTACTCTGTGACCCCCCCAGCCTGAGTCTCCCCGGGCTTCAGGTTACCCTGCTGCTTCCCTTGTGAATCCCGTCCAAACCATCCCAGGCCTCTCCCTTCTCCAGGGCACACTTCAGGCTTTCTGAGCTTATGGCCACCACGTAATGTTATTAGCCATGACAACGGCAATTAGAACAATTATGTTGAGTGATAAACTGCTGGACTTAGGACTGACGTGAGTCAAGGCCCTGCCTGCTGGAGAGGTGCCATCACCCCAGCTGCGCCTGGCTAGTCTCCTGCGCAGCCTGGGTGATGGCATTGGCCTCAATGACAATGTGACAAAGTGACTTCCTCCAGGCTCACATGGGCAGCCTGTGCTGTCCCTCTCTGCCCATGGCTGGCCTGTGCTTCTAGGCCCTCGGGGTGCTGCTGAGGCCAATTCATGCTGTGGCTCCTCAGTGGACAGCCTGCCATGTACCCCAAGGAAGCTGCTCTCATGTCCTGAGAGCTCAAGGGGCAAACCGTCCCGTGGTTCAGGCTGCCTGCTCCCGTTCCCAACTCTGAGTCCTTGTGCTCACCTCTGTGAGGCTTTTGCATTCTGATCCCAGACGCTGACTGGATAAAGGGAAGGTCCATTGCTGTCAGTGGTCTCCAAGCTCCAGGCACAGGTGGAGGGGACAGTGCTGCTCTGTGGTTAGAACACAGGCTTTGGATTCTGGTCTGGGTTCTGCCACTATCTCGCTGTGAGACCTTGGGCAAGTTACTTAACTGTCTGAGCTCAGACCCCTCATGTGTGAGTTGGTAATCACAGCATCTGCCTTACGGCGTGGGGGCCAGACTTCAATGAGATCATGTGTCATGTGGTCAGCAGTCACCAGGGGGCACTCCATGGATGAGCACTGTTGTTATTATTGCTATTATTGCTATTGTCGTGTCAGGGCTGGTGATTTCTCTGGCCCCAAGTGCACACAGGTGGGCAACTCTTCCTGCACCTGGGCCTCTCGCCATTGGAGCAGTGGAAACAGAAAGGGCCCAGATCCTACTGACCCAGGTTTAGGTTCAGCCTCCAGCACTCACTCAATGTGTGACCCCGGGCAAGTGGCTTAACCTCCATGAGCCTTGTCAGTTTTCCTCTCTGTAAAATGGGCACAATAATACTGACCGCATAGGGTTATTTTGAGGATTTCAAGAGAGTATGTCTGCTGGAAGATGATTCCTGGGTTCAAATTGCACTTTCAGGGCTTGCTTGAGGGCGTGACTTTGGGCAAAGTCCTCTGCCTCTCTGCCTTGGATCCTCATCTGTAAAGCAGCATCTGCTTGGCGGGGTGCTTTGATCGTTCCAGGCCCAGAAGGAGTGTTGGGGTTGAGGAGCCTCTTATGATTTCCCTTTCTGCTGCTACTGCACTTTGAGATGAAGAAACTGAGGCCAAGAGACACTAAATTAAACATTTGGCAACAAGACAGTACATGACCGTGCTAAATTATGCAGGGCAGACAATTAGAGAACAAAACGATCTATAATAAAGGGCTAATTGGGCGGGACAGACGCTAAGTGTCCAGGAGTCTGAGATGAAGGAGAGAGAAATGCAGCCTGGGACGAGGATGGCCTTGGCCAGGGCCCAGGTGTTCTTGTTCACAACACCGATCTTTCCCCCCTAACATAGCAATGCATCCTTACGGTGAAGCATTTGGCAAGTGCAGACATTTGTTTAAAAGAGCATAGAAATCTGATCGCTTGCCTCCCAAAGATAGTAGTTTTTACCTATTAATACCTTTCTTTATTCCATTTTTTATTCATATACAAGTATACATTTTCATAATTGCTTTCACACTGGTGTGACTGTCAGGATAGGTGAGGATATGATGCAACAACAAGCAACCCCCCAAACAACAAAGGTTACTTCTCACTCTTGCTGCCTGTCCCCTGTGGCCAACAAGGCGGGTGTGTCTCTTCACAGACACCCAGGGACTCTCACCGATGGAGGCTCCACCATCGGGGATGTCAACATCTCAACACGCACTCCTATGGTCACCGTGACAGGGAAGGGCGGGTGGGGGATGGAGCTCTGACTCTAAGTGCTCCCACCTGGAGGGGACACACACCACCTCCATTCACTCCACTGGCAACGCAAGTCTCACGGCCACCCTGACATGAAGGCCATGGGGCGCCATTCTCCTGTGGGCCCAGAAGGAGAAGTGGACGTTGGTGGACCCAGCTGTGTCCTCCACATGTGCAGTTGCAGGTTTGGGGCTTTCTTACCTGTCACTGCAGTCTGACCAGCTCCCCATCTCATTATATATTCTCGGAAACTGTCCATGTGATTAATGTCCCTGCTTACTTTTGAAATTTGAAGTTTCAATTTTTTTGCTATCATAAATAACACTGCAATGGATATCTTCATTCTTAAATGCTCTTCTAAATTTCTATTTTGTTAGAAGAGATTCCTGTAAGGCGATGCTGAGTGAAATAGTATGAAGTTTTAAAGATGAATAATGCCTAATATTTATGGAGTGAATTATCCTCAGGTCCCATTTGCTCGACCTTAACATATACCCAGATCCAATATCTTTTCACCCTCTGCAGAGTCCTACCCTGGCCCTACCGTCATCATGCTTGGACTGGTGCAGTAGCCTCCTGACAGGCCCCTGCCTCTGTCCTGGCTCTGTCCACTCTCCCTGCAGCAGCCAGTGTGACCCTGTGAGACTCATGGGGGAGCCATCTCTGCTCTGCTCTGAATGCCTCAGGCAGCTGCCTCCCTCAGGCACAGTGCAAGCTGACAGTGGCCCTGGGCCCGCAGTCTCCAGCCCCGCCAGCTCTTGGCTCGTCTTACACCACTCCCGCTCAGTCACTCCCTTCCAGCCACAACGGCTCCTTCCTGGACCTGGAGCCCTTCGCATGTTCCTGCCTCCAGCTCATGTCTCATGTCTGCACAGCTCCCTACCTCACCTCCCTCAGGTCCTTGCCCCACTGTCACCTGCTCTGAGAGGCCTAGAAGCCACTGCAATCTGGCACCTGCCACAGTTCCCCCATTCAAGATGGTCTAGTCACTCCGGCCACTTTTCTGCCACTTGAACCTCTGAGCCTTTGCACATGTTGTTCCCTCCATCAGGAGCATGCTCCACGGCATCACACCTGGCTGACTCCTGTGCATCCTCCAGGAAGCCCACCTGGCCTCCTCTGGCAGTGTAGGTCCCCCACTGGCCATCATCATATTATATCTGATTCTTTATGCAGTTGGTGCTTTAATGTCAGCCTGTCCTATTCGACTGGAAACCCCAGAGACACAGACTGGGTCTGCCTTAGTCATCCCACGCCCCATACCTAGCTCTGCACTGAGCACCTCACAGGTGCATAAGCATATTGGAGACCTGGCTTGGCCGGGGGTCTGTCGAAGGTACTGAGAGGGATGATGGGGACAGGAGATGGGACAAGGGGCTGTGTGGGCCAAACCTCAAGTTTGCTGAAGGGTGGGAACAGGGTCTACCTCCTCTGCCGGAGCAATCAGGATGGAGCCAAAGGCCACAGCCTGCCCGCAGCGAGCCTGATGTGTGCTGGCGGGGCTGGACTGGTCACTGGGCAGTCGTGAGTAATCAGGTCGTGCGCCATCCTTACTTGGCACAGATCACGGGACATAGTGAGGCTGGTGCATGAGGAAGTGGACAGAATTCATCTTAGGTAAAACATAATTTGCTTAAATGACAGCTCATATCATCTCCCTGTAATCCCCCTCTGGCTCTGCGGCTGCCTTTCTTTTCCTGTCTCTTCTTCCCTTCACAATGCTTTATCATTTCTTACTATTCCCTTTGCTTAACCACGAGACAACAGAACACGAAAGGCAGCAGAGCTGACTCTGGAGCCCCTTTTGCAGGAACCAGAGAAACCATTTTGCAAATTGCAGGAAGTGATTAGAAATTAGAGCATTTATGTCCATTACAGCCGGCGGCGGAGAGAAGGTGGTCTGGGCGGGGGCAGGGCGGGGACGGAGAGCCCTCCTCGGTCATGGTAACGGGGGCAGAGCGGGCAGCAGAGAGAGCCCTGGACTGGGGCCCGCGGCCTGGAGTCGGGGTTCTGCTGGGGCCTGGTCTTTAGTGAATCCCTGCAGCTCCACCCAGAACCCTCTGTGTGTGCATACAGGTGTGCATTTATGTGCAGTGCACGCACAGACACAGATAGACACATGCAGACACACACACATACACACGACTCACACAAACTCATGCACACACAAACATACTGGCACACATTTTCCTACATGAACACAAACACATATATACACATGCACACACAAATTCACACAGACACATACAGGTACACAGACACAGATACACATGACTCACAAACACCCATGCATACACAAACACACAGGCACACATTCATCCCACGTGCATGCACACACGTATGCACACATGCACACGCCACACCATGCAGGCCATTCCTCTTCTGAGATCCCTCTCTCATCTCCTACTTTGCTTGTGTCCACTTCCATGACCTCGTGTGACCTTTATCAGTTTTTACTGGAAGCCCTGAAATGCCCTCCTTGTCTTCATTGAGGGGCCAATAAATGGCATTTCTGTTTCTGACCCAAGTTTGGAACACATTGAGACAAAGACATGGGAGTCAGGGAGATTACAAAAAATTCCCTTCGTTACTGGTGAAGCTGTTTGGAGAACACAGTATCAGGGAACCGTGACAATGAGTTGTTAACGCTCCCTGTATTGAACATAATCCTCCCCAAACAGCAGCAATCCCTGCCAGGGACTCTGCCTGCACACTGAGCTGACCGTGTGGCTGAAGGTGGGTCAGGCGGTCCTGTGCCAGTGAGGAGACAAAGGAGGCCACAGTGAGCTCATAGGAATCCATGGAAAGGCTGTCACCATCATTTCCAAAAAGAGGTGGTATAGGGTCGTAGTTAAGGACTTGGGCTCTGGCATCTGAAAAGCCTCAAAGAGTCTGCCATTTACTAGCTCTTGGGCCTTAAATTCATCAATAAACCTCAGAATCAACATCTGTAAAATGGGGATAATCGTGTATATCTCATGGGTTTGTTGAGAAGAAGCACAACAAATTGCTTAGACTAGTGACTGGCCTATAAATAAACAGCCCCCAAATTTTACTGAGTCTAACATGAGTCAGCTCCGCTGTCCTTTTATCTTTCCCTGGACATAACAAGCTTGATCCTGCCTCAGGGCCTTTGCACTTGCTGTTCTTTCTTTCGGGAATATCCTGTCTTAGATCTTAGCATGGCTGCTCCTCCTCATCATTCAGGTCTCAGCCCAAATGTCACTTGCTCTAAGAAGCCCTCTCTGGCCACCCCAGACAAAGTAGCATCTGTTCCTCCAACACCTGAGTCACTATCACATTATCCCGTTTAATTTTCTTCAAGCACTTTGTACCCTCTGAAATTGTCTTGTTTATTTACAGGTTTCCTTCTTTATTTTTTGTTCTCCTTTTGTCCATCTTATTTCCCTTGGAGGTGAACCCTGCCCCTTGCACAGGGCTTGGATCATAGTAGGTGCTTAACCTTTACCGCCTGAATGAATGCATGAATAATTGGATTCTGCATTGATTCCTGACACTACTCTCTGAGCTTAACTTCTTGAAGAATTTTGCTCAGGGGCTTGGGGCACTTGCTAACTCCTGGGATCCCAATATCATTTAATCCCCATGGAGCAGAGAACATCAAGCCTACAGGGAATAACTTCTTCCTGTTGCAGAAGCATGAGCTGAGGCCCAGTGCAGGTAAGAGAAAACCCAGTGCACACTGGTTTAAACTCTAAAGCCTAGAGCTGGGCTGGGTCTCAGGCAAGGGTCGATCTAGCACTGATCTGGTTGTGTGACCAAGGGCCCAGTGTTATTCCATCACTCTGCTCTGCCTCCCAGAGTATCAGCTTCATTCTCGGTCTGGCTTCTGTTGCGGTTGCAGCATCAACTTGGGCTGCATATTTTCTCCTTACCATTTCGTAGAAAGCATTGTCTCTCCCAACCAGAATGCAGAAGTCCTGGGCTTCCCTCTGCTTGGCTCATGCTAAGTAACATGTCTTCCTCTGACCTCATCCTGTGCTGATTGGCCTTGGTCTGGGAGATGGCTTAGCTCACTCAGGGACTTGGCTAAGGCAGTCAGGGAATTAGGTAATGGGAGATGGGGTCAAGGCTGCCACCCAAAGGGGAAGCCTGGAGTAGATGCTGGAAGGACAGCCGTGGTGTCCACTCTTCCCAGGGCTCAGAGCTACCTAGCCCAGGTGAGAGGCAAAGGCAGCTGCAGAACCCAGGCTGAAGGGGAGGGGGAACCAGTGAGGCTGTGAGAGGCAGAAGGGGGTGGGGACTGTGTGTGTCAGTCCCCCTGAGATCCCTCCTGCCTCACCCAGCTCTCCTTGTTTGGAGGGAGATGGTAACAGTGGAGTTGACCAAACTGGAGATGGTGAGACCCACAAATCCAAGCTGGTGCCACCATCCCGTGCTCCCCTTCTCAGGAGGCGAGAGTGGGTTCTGCTTCTAGCGCTGACCAGCCCCTAACCTAAGCCCCTGCCTCTGCCCTCCCCAGGGCTGCCCCCAAGGTGACAGACACAGACCCTGTCTGGCTCCTGGCCAACACCTCACCCCAGGTCCCTGCAGCTCCATGCTCTGGCCTGAAATGCACTTCTGCTACGCTCATTGCAGAGACTGTGTTCATGGGGAAGCTGAGGCCTGAGAGCAGGTGCCTGGTCTCATTTCACAGAGCTGGGCCCCGGATCCTTGTCCTCAGTCCTGGCCTTTCTGCTGCACAACATAGAGTTCTGCCTTCCATTAACTCCCCCAAACTGCAGGCTCACCCCACCTCTCCCTAAGCCTCCTCCTGGCTTCCTTCACCCTCAGACCTGGCAGCTGGCCAACCTCGGCAGCCCGGCCTCCACCATCCTGGGCCTCCTCTCCTCTGCCCGCTGCATGGTTCGGCCGTGCCAGACTCTGGGAAGTTAATAGTCATGGTGCATAATGTGTGCTGAGAACGTGGCTACTCCGGGCGCTGGCGGGGCACTCACTGTTCCTTTCCCTGGTCCTATTTTTCTTTGCTTAAATTACATCGAGTGTTTTTCTGTTATTTGCAAAGAGCCCTGACTCAGATGCCAAAGAAACCTGCTTATTAAAAAACAAAATAACCACCACCACCACCACCACCACCCTGCTTTTAAAAAGCCCCAATTCCAGCAATGAGTGTCTCTTGCTCAGAGAGGCCTCATCAAGTTAGAGGAACGAGGCTTTTGCAAACCTATATGGAAATTAAACCTACAATCTGGGCACACACTTGTCTGACAAGTGATAATTAACCGCTGACAATATAATTTCAACTTGGATGCAAATGTGTTTTTCATTAAAAAGTAATCAAAGAGATCCTTGCATCTGAGAGTCCAGCCTCCAGCAGTAGGAACTCAGCTTCTCTGCTGAAAGGTTTTTAGGGCGGGTATTGAGTGCCCACCATCCCCGGTGAGGTGGGGCATGGACCCCAAAAGTGGCACTGGGAACATATAGGTCTCCAGGACAGCTTAAAGGAGGCAGCTCAGTCAATTCCTCTCTCACTAAGGGTCCAATATCCTCCTCTGGGCATCTCTGCCCCAAACGTGCCCAGAGCTGGCTAGCAGTGGGCTTGGTGCTGACGACAATTTCAGGAAGGGATGGAACACTCTCTACAGCCCCTACCATGCCCATGGTCCAGCAGATATCATATTCTATCCCCCCATTTTACAGAGGAGGAAACCGAGGCTCCGAGACCAGTCACTTGTTCAAGGCCTCACAGCTGGTGAGGGGCCAGAAGGAGATCTGCACCTCTCCTGTCTGACTCCCAAATCTGTGCCATGTACTCTACACACCTCCCTTTCCTCTGTAGTCAACTCAGCTCCTCTGTGCTGAGTTTCCTCTTCTGTAAAATGAGAATAATAATAGCACTTATGAGCTTGTTGTGAGGATTACATAAGCTCATACACAGAACAGTGCCAGGCACATAGAAATTCCTCAATACATGTTAGCTGTGATACTTATTATTCATTAATTCAGATAATAAATAAAATCATTATGTTCTCTTGTGAGACCAGCTGACTCTACCCGTGTGATTGTCTGAGTCTCTCTCTCTCTGGACTCTGTCCAGATCTCTTACATCTATTTGAAAGGAAGAGCCATACGGAATTCTGTGCTCTCATGAGCAGGAATAATGCCAAGTACAGAGCAAGGGTTTGCCCCCTGGCCTCTGAGGTTGGACTCCTCTGAGCACAGACATATCAGTTCCTTGATAGCTGTTGTCACAGAAGCTCTGCCTGTCGCATCCAAACTCAGCTTATGACCAGCTATGACCTGGGGGATCATTTTTCTCCACATTTTTATCACTGAAATCTTCCTAGATGTCCACAGAATTTACACCCCCTCTCACCTCGTCCCTCCCCCACCAGGTACACAGATCCCCTCATTGCTGCTGGAACATTCTGTACTCTAACATCTCCAGCTTTTGCATATACTGTATTCTCTGGAAAGCATTTCCCTCCAATTCCCACTTGGTGAAATTTGGTGTTTTAAGGCCCAACTCAAACATCACCTTTTTGATCACACCTTGAGCTCAATCTCTTTGACCTGACTCTGAGCACAAAGCAGGGGTAACTCATGCACTTACTGAGCCCCTGCTGTGGGTCTGCTTGATATATCCAGATATGTATGATCCCAGTTAATCCTCACAGCAACTCTGTAAGGTGATCTGTATTAGCCCCATTTTACGGATAAAGAAACTGAGACTCAGAGAGGAGAAAGGACTTGCTCAAAGTCACATACCTAATCAACGCCAGAGCCTGGGCTGTTGAGACAGCCCCAAGCTGCCTCCTTTCCACTATGGCTTGTATGAATCCTCTTAGTTCTGCCCCTAAAGGCAGCAGGATTTGGTGCCCCGTAAGTTCACACTCATATTTGTCACTAATCTGGACCTCAGACACAAAACTTTATGTCCTCATCACACAAATCCAGGCACATAGGCACAGGAACAAACCCCTGAACACATCCATGTGGACACTTGTGTATTCCCAAGGATATTAACAAGCACATCTGCTATACTCCAAATCTGTCTACACTCCAGCCCTGTGTGCTGAGCCCTGGCATGTATACCCACCTGCTTCCTGGACACCTGCCCCTGGATGGCCCATGGGACCACCAGACTTGGTGAGCCCAAATGTGCTCACGGTGGGTGGGACAGGGGACTGACCCAACTCAGAGACCAGGTTCTGACTTCTGCTCCTGAAAATGCCCCTCCACAAACCCTAGAAGTGTTTTATCACATATAGCACAAGGGAAAGGGGGATCCCCAAGGGATGGAGAGGAACTGGCTAGCAGAGCTGGAAGCAAGTGTAGGAACTTACTTGAGTGTGAACACTGCAGGCTGTGTCAACACAGTTAATGCTCTTGATCCCCTGCTGAGGGCTTGGGTTTAATGCCCTCCAGGGACAGGAGATGATGTCTTGGGTACAATGCAGGGAGAAGCATAAATCTGGGACCTTTAAAAGGCTGAACCTCAGTGATAAAAGTATCTAAGAAGAATCGTCCATTCCCAGGAACTGGGAAGCAACAGGGGAGCTTCTCAGTTTCTGCTTGCCCTCCGAGGGGAAAGAAAACATCCTTGGGTTATAATGACTACAGGTTTCTCTTGGGTTTGTGGCTTTAATTTGTATTAGAGATATTGTTTGTAAACCCCTGTCTTAGTCCGTTTGCATTACTATAAAGGAAATGCCTGAGGCTGGGTAAATTTATAAAGAAAAGAGGTTTATTTGGCACATGGTTCTCTGGGTTGTACAAGAAGCATGGTGCCAGCATCTGCTTCTGGTGAGGGCTTCAGGGAGCTTCCAATCAAGGCAGAAGATAAAGGGGGAGCAGGCGTGTCACATGGCGAGAGGGAGCAAGAGAGAGTTGGGGCCATGCTGTTTTAAACAACCAGCTTTCACATGAACTAATAGAGTGAGAACTCACTCATTACCGCTGGGAGGGCACCAAGCCATTTGTGAGGGATACGCCTTCATGACCCAAACACCTCCCACCAGGCCCCACATCCAACATTGGGGATCAAACTTCAACATGAGACTTGGAGGGGACAAATATCCAAATTGTATCAACCTCTAAAATAAGCAATTAATTTATAATTGACCCCAGGCTGGTGAAGCTTCTGGGGCATCTGGCAGAAGCCAATCTAGAATAATTCACAAGGGGCATAACTTCTACTCAGGCTGCACTGGGTTCTCACAGGTAAAGCCCCACTAAAGATAACCTGAACATCCCAAATTACAAAACAAATGAGAAAACAACGTACTGTGAGTGAGAGTTAGTAGCCCTGAAAACCAGGAAATAAAAACTCAAAGAATTCCAAATAATAGAACAACTCTGATAGAACTATAATATAAATATATTTATAGTGATTAAAAGCATTAAAAAAATCAAAATTACAAGAACAGAACAAGACACTATAAGAAAGAACAAGCATATTGGAAAAAATAGAAAGTCTAAAAATAAAATGTATAATCATTCTCAAAGGGCAAACTAAATAGTAGATTAGGTAGAACTGGGGAAAAAATCAGTTACAAGAATATAGATAAGAGGAAATTACCCTGAATGCACCACAGAAAGGAGTGGAGAAGGAAAATATGGAGGAAAGGTTCAGAGACCTGAAGGGGAGAATGAGAACATCCAACAAACTGTTGTCGGGACCAAGACTTTTTGTAGAATACATGGAAGACTTCAATTTCCAGTTTCAAAAAGAAACTGAGCAGGTACAACAAAAATAAATCCAGGGGACTTCCTGTTTCAGCTCCGACACATAAAGAGCTTGGAAATCATTATTCCCATTCTTACAAGAAGAAGCTGGACAAATTGAAAATCAGCAATTTTTCTTGGCTTCGTCAGAGAACTGAGGCTGCAGAGCAAACCATCACCCTAATATCTGCAGAGACAGGTGAATCCAGAGAGTCACAGCTGAGACCTGCCTGCTTGGAGCAGAAGCCACTGGAGCCATAAACTGGTAGGAATACTTAAATGATAATTTTGACAAATTGCCGGAGGCCGAGTGTGAACTAGTGTGAGGGTGGAGAAACACCTTGGGTGCCACAGTCTTGGGGGTGCCCAAATTTTGCAAGAAATTATATGATATTTTCTTTAGGCATAAGGAAAATGATATGGTCAGAAACTTGGATCTATATAAAGAAAGGAAGATGGTTGGAGAAAAAATAAATGAAGATGAAAGTAAATGTTTTAATTTTATTTTTCTTAATCTTGATCTGTTTGTTTAAATGACTCAAAGTACTGATGGTAACTATATACTGGGTGATTATGACACACAGATAAGTTAAATGAACGATGGCCCTGCCACAAGGAATGGGAGGGAGGAACTGGGCATAGTCATCACAAGGTATCAGCACTGCATGGAAGGTGGAATAGTGTCATTTGGAGCTGGACCTAGATTAGTTAAACGTGTACATTATAAACTCTATGAAAGCCACTACAATTTCTTTTACAAAGAAATACCGTTGATACATCGAGTGAAGATTAAATGGAATAGTATGTAATGCTCAGTTAAAACTAGAGAATGCAGAAAAGGAATCCTCTGGCAATGAATAGAAAATGGTTACAAACATGGTTGACATAAAGCCAAGTATATCAATAATCACTTTAAATGTGATTTAGTGTAAATACACCAATTAAAAGACAGATTACCAGAGTGGATTAAAAAAATGGAAAACTCATCTATATGTTTTCTGCAAGAAACCCACTTTAAATATAAAGATTGATAGTTAAAAGTAAAGGGATGGCTAAAGATATGTGATGTTAACACCAATCAAAAGAAAGCTAGGGTACTATGTCGATTTCAGACAAAGCAGACTTCAGAATGTTTCGCTATTATTCGACTTTATCTAATTGACATTTATAAAACACTCCACCCAATAACAGGAGAATACTCATTCTTCTCAAACTCACAAGAAATATTTACCAAGATAGACCACATTCCAAGCCACAAAACATACCTTAACAAACTTTTTTAAAAAAGGAAATAGTACAAAGTGTATTCTTAGACCACAATGGAACTAAACTAGAAATTCATAACTGAAAGCTGGAAAATCTCCTAATATTTGGAAACTAAACAATACACTTCTAGATAACACATGGGCCAAAGAAGAAGTCTTATGAGAAATTTAAGAATATTTTGAACTAAATGAAAATGAAATACAACTTTTCAAAGTTTTTAGGATGCAAAGAAAGTAGTGCTTAGAGTTACATTTCTATTATAGCATCACAGACCTGTATTAGCAAAGAAGAAACATCTAAAATCAACAATCTAATTTTCCCCTTAGGAAACTAGAAAAAGAAGAGGAATATCCTATGACCCAGCAAATTCTACTCCCATCCCAGAATATATAAGCTCTACTTTATATTACCAAAAGAAATGTACTAGAACGTTTATAGCATCATTATTCATGCTGGCAACAAACTGGAAATTAACCAAATGTCCACTAACGGCAGAATGGATAAATAAAATACAATGTATTTATAGAATACTAACCAACAATGAGAATGAATAAACCAAAACTATACATGACATGGATGGATATCACAAATGTAAGGTTGTGAGAACGAAACTAGACATAAAAGAACACATACTACATTATTATATTTTGTAAAAGTTCAAAAACAGGCTAAACCAAACTACGCTATTAAGAAGTCAGGACAGCAGTTATAGTTGGTGGAGGTGTAGCTGCTGGGAGGAGTTACAAGTGAGCTTGTTGGTAATGTTTTATGTTTAATTTGTGAAAACCTATCCAGCCGAACACTTTTGGTTTGACATTTTTCTGTATGCATGTTATGCATCAATAAAAAGTTTGGGGTAAAAAAGGCAACCAGAGAAAGTCCTGATTACCTACTGAGGAAAGACAATTAGACTGACAACAGACTTCTCAGCAGCAATAGCGACCAGGAAACAATGGAATAATACTTTCAGTGCCAAGAGAAATAGCTGTCAGAGTAAAATTCTAGATTTAGCTAAACTATCATTTAAAATTGATGGAGAAGGAAAGACATTTTCAGACAAAGTCTGAGAGACATTATCACTCACAGGCTCTTGCTGGGAGAACAGATAAAGGACACACTTCAGGGAAGATACTCCCAGGAGAAGAAAGGAGTAGATCTAAGATACAATGCTGAGCAGAGAAATCGGTGAACTTGTATTGAATACATCACGCAGGAGCAATCACAATGATAATAGTGATATAATTAATCTGAGGCATAAAGGAAGGAGTAATCATAACGCTGAGAGGGGAGTGGGGTGAGCTTCAATGTGTTCTAAGATCTGTGTGCTGTCCAGAGGGAATGGAAATAGGTCAATTTACTTTAGACTGTGTTAAGTCAAGTGTGCTTATTAAAATGTAAAGGTTAACCAAGAAAGAAGAGAAATAGACTGCAAAATTTTAAACCACTAGAAGAAAAAAAGGAATAAAAACTTGATCAATATGGTGTATGGCAGGAAATGAGCCAAAAAGAAAAGTAAAAAAAAGGCAGCAGAAGAAATCTTGGTAAGTTGAAAGTATAAATAAGTAGGTAGAATCCTGGCTCTGGCATTCACATCCGTGTGTGACTTTGGGCAAAGGACTTAATGATGACACCTCTCTGAGTCTAATTTCCTCATCTGTACAATGGGAGGATGACACCCCCTTGCAGCTGTTGTGGGGACGCACTGAGATGCTGCCCGGCCAGTCCTCAGTGCAGGGGCACAGGCAGGGGCGAGTGGCTGCCCTCCACGCCTTAGCTCCCAGGCTCTTGTGTAAGAAATGGATTTTATGCTTATTGCAGTGCAAGTGTCTTCTTTTTTCCTTTCTTCTTGGATGATAAAGCTTTCTGCAGTCAAGCTCTATTCTATCAGAAGAATAAGAGATTATCAAACTGGCTCAAGCAGTCCATCATGAAATTTCCAAAGCGACAAAGAGGCAAGAAGTGTCTCTCCCAAAACAACCTCTCCTTTATCTTTATTCTTCACTTAGTCGGTAAGAGCAGTAACCATGTTTTGAATGTTTGCAGGTTTCCAGGTTTTACCCACATTGTTTCTTTTAAACTCATCTTGAACCCTGTGAGAGAGGAGTAATCACCCCCTTTGGAAATGAGGCGATGGAGGTTTGCACGGTGAAGTGGAGCCAGCCCAAGGGCGTGGCTGATCTGAGACTCAAATCCAGGTCTGTCTGACTCTGAGGCTGTGGTGCTTTTGCTCCTTAGATTCCAAAGAAACCTCCAGTCAATCATTGAAGAATTGACCCTAATCAGGAGTCAGTGAATTTTCCTGGGGAACGTGCTGGGGCTGCCCCGAGGCTGGAGTTGCTGCAGGAGGGCAGAGGGAGTAGAGGAGTCCAAATTAGAATGGCTCTGCTGGACAGAGCCTGTGCACATGACTGGCCAGGGACAGTCACTGCGTCTCTGTGCCCAACGCCATCCTCTGTGGTGGGGAGATGTGTAGGCCCTGGAATTGGTGGAAGTCCTCCAGGTGAAAGGCCCCCAGGCAACTTGTGGCTATACTCCCTGGGGGTTACCAAGGGGCCATCTCTAGGTCTCTGACCTTCCTGAGCGTGGAGTGGGGCGTGGAGCTCACCAGTGCTCAGAGGAGGGGTGGCCTGGCTGTGCAGAGCTGACCATGCACTTTCCGCTGCAGAAACCCACACGCTGCTGGTGTACACAGAATGAGGTGCACACGCCCCATCAGGCAGCAAGGCCTTTACGACCACCCTGGGCTCCCTCCTCTGCCTTGTCTTCCTCTTCCCTTAACACAGGCATGCACACACGCACATGCACGTGCACACATGCCAGCTAGATCCATCTGCTGCTTGTGGTCCTCTACACACCCCAACCTCTTAGCCAGCTGCCCACTTTCTCCCACACTGCCCTCTTCCCCACCTCCTGCAGGTGAGCCCCCTCCCCACCCTCTGTGACTCAGCTCTTACTCTCTGTTTTTTCAGTGTCCCATGTTTGCCTCCTTCAGGGCACCCCCACGTCGGGTGGGGTGTGTTTAGGAGCCTGCCTGGGGGCACAGAACAGGCACTGAGCACACATTTGCTGACAGATTGAGGGCAAGTATGGCGGCTCAGTCACTTTGTTCTTCCCCAACACATGTGGAGGGTCCACCCAGAACCTGCCCGGGCCTGGCACAGGACAGGCGCTCAATGAGCAGCTGTTGAATGAATCAACATGTGTGCGGAGCCACAGATGCCATACCAATCTTCAAATAGTTGCGATCCAGTCAGAGTGGCTGAGTAACACTTGGAACATGCTCCGAGTCTTCTCTAACCTAGCCTGGCCTTCTCTCCCCTCCCTCCTTCCCCCTTCCCCTCCCCCCATTCCCATCAGGTCCCGCTGGGGGAGGTGGAAGCCACTGGGAGAGGTGTGCCCTGAGCAGGGAGTGAGGCCAGTCAGGTGGGCTCGAACTCAGACAAAGGCTCACTAAACTCATAGGTGGGTGCCCGTGTATGTGGGATGCCCAGCCTTGGAGGCAGAGAAGACAGTATAGAATAAGCTGAAATAGTTGGGAAATCAGACCTCTGGAAGCAGGAAGAAATTCCAGAAGATAGAGTGGGCATCTAGCATCCGGTGTCATATGATAGGACAGTGGGGACATCGTCAGTCAAGTTGTCATCAAGGGACCCAGATTCTCCCCCACCTCCTCCAGGTTCTCCGTGGGGGACTCGGGCAGGTCTCTGCACCCTGTCGTCCCTGTGGGTCAGACCACATGCTGGCCTCCTGTCAATGCCAGCCCGTGTCAGGGTCCATGTAGAGCCCTGGAGACGCGTTATCTCCTCGTGGACTTTTGCTCAGCACAGAGCCCAGGCCCCTCACTCAGAGCCCATGGGCTCTTTATGCACATTTGTACCTGCTTGTTTCCAAACTTGTCAGGGCCACCAGACACTAGAGGCAGCACACAGCAAGCAGGAGAGGGTCGAGACGAGCAGATGCCAGTGAAGTGAAGGGGACAAGTGACAGAGGGGTGTCAGAAGACAGGGCTAGGTGACAAGCAACTCCAGGACGTGGTGAGAGGCATCTGCTCAGCAAACCTCCGTTGTTCTGAGGGACTGGAGGCAGCTACTAAAACACGCACCGCACAACAGGACCATTCATCCTGCAGCCAGCGCTTACTGGGCACCTGCCACGTGCCAGGCTGGTGCTGGGGGCTGAGAATGCACTGAGGGGTGAGACTCGGCCCCCACCCTTGTCTGGGGGCACAAGGTAAGAGAAGACCCCGCTGTTACCCGTGATGAGGGCTGTGCCCTTGCTGTGGGTGCACAGAGTGTGGGCACTGAGGGACTCTGACTAGAAGGAGATTCCCCCTGGGAATCAGGGAAACCTCCTCGTTTCATAAGGAAGGGGCGGATGACTTGGGTAATGTCACATAGCAGTGGACAGGGCCTGGGACCCGGGATTTCTGAGTCCTCCTCACTGCACCCCACACCGTCGAGTCTCACAGGGCAGTCACAGCCACAGCTCACCCCCCTGCTCATTTGCAGGCCACATTACTTACACCTCCCAGAGGTCAATTTGTAAAGAGACAGTGAAAGTTGTTGTTTTAATAGCAATTATTGAAATCATGCTGGGGGTTGCTATTAATGGGTAATTATCTGCAACAGAACAACTATATAGTCAGTTCCATTTAGCTCTTTCTGCTGAATCGGGAGTTAATCCTGGAGAGCAGCCAGCTTCAGCGGGTATTTGTTCAATAATCTTCTTATTAAATTCAAATGGAAATCACTTTAGAAGTCTTCCCCAGGAGGAGTGTGGCCAGCCTGCCAAGGCTGCAGCCCCAGAGTGCCACCGTGAAGTCCCACGGAGTTTGGCAGCATCCGGCCCTGCACCCGACATCCGGCCGGACCACGTTCACCATCCATCCACTTATGTGTTTGTTCAGCTTCCCATTCAGGGGTTAATCCTTGCACTTTTACTGCTATTCACTAATTCACTCACTCATTTATTCCCCTTTTCTATCAGTTTTAAAATCCGTTTGAAAATTATTTCTCACACTCATTCGTGTGTGAGTTTATTCCTTCCTTCCATCATTAGTTCTCTCATGTTTTCCCATTCGCTTGTACCTTGTTTATACATTGTTTTCTCCGATCTTCATCTGTGTATTCAACCACTTGTTCATGCTTTTATATGTGTTCATTCATTCCTTCTTTAACTGGCTCATTCATTCTTTCACTTATGAATGTACGCTGTTATGCACAACTTCATCATGAATTCAGTCCTTCATTGTTCTTTTTTTCATGCGTGGATTTCATTCATCAGACATGTATTGTTTGCTCATAAACTACGTCTGTTGGATGCCTGGTCTGATATGATCCAGCCCTGTTCAACCCTCCAGAATTTTCTGTGCATCTCAAAAAATGCTCCTGGGCCATTTTCTTCAGTAAATTCTTTGCCAAAGGGTAACAACAGGATGATAGTGAGGTCCCAAGCTTGGATTACTAGGAGAGTTGTTCCAATTTGGAGACTGGGCACACAGGTGAGAGGTGAGTTGGAGTGGAGAGGAGATGAATTTGTTTTTGGACATACTGGATTTGAGGTGCCAAAAGTTCACCCGGGAGGAGAAGTCGGACACTTGGACACGCAGAGATTGATGGAAAGGGCCTGGCAGGGGAGCAGAAGATCCGGGGTGAGTCTCACCTCTGTAAAGCTCTCCAGGCACCGTGGCCAGCAGAATCCGCTTTTCCTGCAGTTTCCATCTTTCACTGTACCTCGCTACCCTGCCCAGGGTGGAGGCAAGAAACGGTGAAGTCCAAAGAAAAATGGTTTGGTCATCTTGATCACCACCCAGCCAATTGTTCCCTGATGTGTTCCATTTTGAAATTGGTTTGGGACCATTTTGAGCCAAGTTGAACTTCACTGCCTTGCTGAGCTGCCCCCACTGAGCACCTGCTATGTGGATGACACTGAGTTTGGGATGGTGGGATCAGGCTGAAACAGGTCAATGTAAGTGGATCTGGAAGAGACAAACACAAACATTGACCCTGAGGTGGTGTGTGACCCCTGCTCCTCTCTGGCACGTGGGCCCGGGTCTGCATTCTACAAGCAGGTCTGCCGCTGTCTTGGGGCCCCAGCTCCCGGGGCTGGAGGGGCGTGGGCAGCGATTCCCTGGCAGCCAGCTGCCCAGGTGTCAGCCCTGAAAACCTCGTCTGCCCGGGAGTCCCTGCCTAGACCTAAAGGGAAGCGTGAGGTGCCTCGTTGTGGTCTCAGGCCCAAGCAGCTCTCTCCAACTAAGTGTCACCAGGCACAAAGCTGAGAGTCTACTTTCCCATTTGGTCCTAACGAGCGAAGGAGCAGGTCCCCTGTGATTGGCACTAGGAGAAAGGTGGCTGCTCTCTGCAAGCCCACGCCGCGATCATCCCAACCTCAGAAAGGGGCAGAGCAGCCTAGGTCTCTTCTTCAGGCTTCTACATTGAGAATCAGGACTAAGGCAGCTGGAGCAGGGACAGAACGAGCGGTTGGGAGTCAGAGAACTGAAAGCCAGCTCTGGCGGGTGACTCACCAGCAGTGTGACCTTGGGCAGGTCCCAGCACCTCTCTGAGCATCAGCTGCCACATTCACGCCACGGGGCTGATCATCCCCACCTCCTGGGAGTGTGGGGAGGGTTGAGAGGGTAGAGGTGAAGGTGTTTAACAAACGCTGCTGCCTCGTCGGTCTGGGGCTGTCACGGCGTTCTCACGGAGCGCCATGTTCCCTCTTGCTTTTGTTCTTTGGATCAAAGTCCCAAGCTGATAAGATTGTCCTTCCTGCTCCTCTCCACTCCTTCTTCATTTATCATCCTTCATCTTTGACTCATTTATAATTTTAGACGTTGGAAGGAAGTAATTTTAGAGACCAAGTAGTCCAAGTCTCTTGTTTTACATATTGGGGAAACTGAGGCCCAGAGAGGAGGAGCAGCAGATTCAAGGTCACCCTGCCAGGCTGAGGCAGGGTCCCAATGCCCACCTGAGAGTCCCAGTCCCAGCCCCAGCCCCAGCCCCATTTTCTTGCTGTGCTGGACTCTGCCTCTTCCCTCTCTTGGGTTCCCCCTGACCTTGCCTTGGAATGCTCTCTGGGTATTTCCATCAAAAACAGAACCCAGCAGACTGGATGGCTGCCTTTGAATGGCTACATTGCTCTGGGATGTTTTATTTTATATACACACACACACACGCACACACACACAGAGTCCCATGCCTGCCTCAATCAGCCAGATTTTCCAGCGTAAACTGGTGGTCAGCTTCACTCCAAAAGAAATGCATGTGATCTCTCACCCATGTGAACATAGGGTGCTATTGATGTAATAACCCCTAGTTAAAATCCCAATGACAGAATATTTTAAAGGAGGAAAGGGTTTAATTTGGGAAAATTAAAGTCATCACACACATATATTTTACTCTCAAACTGTTCTTAAATCGAGGAAGAGCAAATCACTTTTAAAGGTTACCTTACCCTTAAGAATAATCTGGATGTTCATCTTCCCAGCACATGTCGAATGTATGAAATGTCAGCATTTTATCACTTATATAATCTGGCCTTCTTGTCTTTTCCCACTGCTCTGAAGACCTTGGCAAGCAACTTACCCCCCACCATGTCATTGGCAGTTTCTCTTTGCAGCCTGGGGATTTGTCCTATTCAATCCCTCTGAGAGACGACGTAGTTACTGGACCACAGAGAGATGTGGCCAGGCAGCCAGGAGATCCCGATTCAGGTTTCTCAGGACCATCCATATGTGGGTCATCATAATCATCATCTCCTGAGGGCCTACTGTGTGCCACGCACTCAGTCAGGTGCTTTGTCAATGTCATCTCTGACCCTCAGGCTCCCACCCTGACTCCATCCACCATCACCCACTGCCCGGATCCTTGCAGGAGCTGCCCAGCCAGCTCCCTGATCCCATCTTGCCCCCTGTGGTCTCTTCTCCACTGAGCAGCAGGAGAAGCCACCACTGCCTTCTTCTGCTCACACCCTCCATGGCTCCCATCTTCCCCAGATTAAAGCCCGAGTTCTTTACTAATCTCCCAGACCCCCATGACTCCTCTAACCTCACCTCCCCAGCCCCCCTCGCTCTGCCCCAGCCTCCCTGCTGGCCCTTCAGCTCTCTGGGCACATCCCTGCTCCAGCCCCTGCACTTGTGGCTCCCAGCGCCTGGGCTGTCCTCCCCAGATGTCCCCAAGCGAGTCCTGCTCAGGGAGGCCTTTCCCGACCGCCCGTAGAGAATTGCACCCCAACCCTCTGCCACTCCTCATCCCTCCTCGCTGCTGAGTGCGTCTCCTCCTCGCTCCCCTCTCGGGCACAGTCTGTGCATCTCCTTCACCTTGTTCACTGGCCGCCTCCTCAAGAGCGTGAGCTCAATGGGGGAGTAACCCCGGTCTTTGCATTCACTGCTGAATACCCGTCCCTGGAGCACTGACTACGACATAAATCCTCGCGGTATGAATAAGTAAAAGATTCACATTTGGTGTGGATGAGATCGAGACCATACGGATAAAAAACAATGAAGCGGATAAATAATATAATATCAAAGAGTGGCGGGTGCGGTGAAGAGGGGCAAGCAGGACTGTGCGGCCACTTCCGCTCTGGGGCCTGGGACAGCCTGTTCCAGGAGGCGGCGTTTGAGCTGAGACCTGGATTTCACAGAGCAGGCGACAGGCCCAGGGAGGGGATGGCTCGCCCCAGGCCCGGCAGGAGGTCAGTTGTGGGCAGGTCTTGAGGCCGCAGAGCGGGTGTGCCCAGGCTCCTGGGGAGCTTGCTGGAACACCCAAAATGGGCAGATTCCTGGGTCCCTGCGGCCCTGTGCTGACCTTGCCAGGGCCTTCTGCCCACCGTGCAGTGGACATTACTCCGTGTGGCTCCCTTCCCCATGGGGCCCAGAGCTACTCAGGGATCAAACAGGGCCTCGTCCATCCATGTATCCCCAGGGCCAGTCACAGAGCCTGGCACTCAGTAGGGCTCTGCAGGTAGCTTTTGAGAGAATCTCGTGTGAGGCAGGGAGGGTGTGTCATGGAGTGCAAACATCGCAGCCTACGAGGCTGGCAGAGGCCTGGAGACAACTGAGTTCATTTTATTGAAACAGAGTAACTGAGACCCAGGGTAGGGCATGGACGTGCTCCAGGTCACTCTGTGAGTGGTTGCAAGAGTTCAGACTTGAACTCTGGTCTCCTGCTCTTGGTCCTTCCCATACACTGCCCTGGGACGGGGAGGCTCAGGAACCTTGGCCTCAGTACCAGAATCTAGGTGACTCAGAGAGTTAGGGGCTTCTTCTCCCAGGAGCACATCCTGGGAAATCACTGACTACCAATAAAATATAAATGAGATTCTTCAGATGAAGTCCCCAAAGCCCTACAAATGGAAAAGACCCATGCCCTGGAGTCGGTGCTAAACAGAGTCTCCTGAAAGTCAGAGGGGCCTTAGAGAGACTCAGGCCCAGGTAATTTGTTATAGAGAGAGGTGAGTGATTGACCTGAGGCTATATGGACAGCCAGGGCAGAGCTAGGATGCAGACCAGACATGCAACCCCGCCGCCCCCATGATGTCAAGGTGAGAGCAGAGCTGCCCCCCATTGCCTCCTGAGCTCCTGACACCTGTCCTCTCCAATCACCTATAGCTGCTGTCTCATGACTGCTTGCTCTTTGGAGAATTTTTTTCTTTTCTGAAAAGATTCTTGACAAGACATAGTGTGAGCGGAGCAGAGAGGATTCATCCTGACTCAGTGTGGGGGGACTGGCCCCCCTGTGATAGATCCAGAGACTGCTAAGGACAGGAGTTGGGGGGAGGGCTGCGGGAGGGCTGGGGAAGGGCTGGGACAGCGTTGGGGCGAGTTTGAAGTGAAGGTTAGACTACTAGCAATTAAAAGGTCACTAGCAAGACTCTTCTGACACAATACCATTTGTCTGTCTTTGCTTCTGTAGCCTGTGCTTTGAGATCATATAAAAAAATCACTGCTGTGATCAATGTCATGGAGCTTTGCCCCTATGTTTTCTTCCAGTAGTTTTACAGTTTCAGGCCTTACATTTAAGTCTTTAATCCATTTTGAGTGGATTTTTGCATATGGTGTGAGATAAGGGTCCAATTTCATTCTTCTGTATGTGGATATTCAGTTTTCCCAAAACAGGGGTGGGGAAGCTTTTCATGTTGGGAGGCCACACTAATTTAGCTATAATCAAATAAGGCTGCATTCAAGAAACTTCGATTAGATGTACTTAAAAATATACATTATTTTGTAAAAATCTAACTACTATGTACTTAATAATTTCAAAAAATGAAAGCTATTTGTTAATTTTAAAGTTAAATAACCTTTTAATGACTTTGTTGTGTCTGCTTTTTGTTGGAAAGCATTTGAATATTTGGTTGCAGCATGGAGGTCTGTTGATCCTCTAGGGGGTATCAGTCATTTGTGACCTTGAGGACATCTTGATGTAGGTTAGGAGAATGTAGATTCGCAGCAATAAGTGGTTGAAAAGCAAGAAAGCATTTTTCGGGCGTGTTGCCAAAGGCGTGGATATTCTACTGCATTTTCCTATATTTTAATTGGATCTTTCTTAGCATCAAACAATGACTTTAAAATGTCATCTACTGAGAGCTCAATCAATTCCATCTGTAGTTGTTTAGGTGCCTTGGTGATATCAACCAGGTGAGGCTGAAATTCTACTTTGAGTGTGATGTCATGATTCTCAAAGTCAGTGAACCTTTCATTGTATTCTCCAATTAATAGGTCCATAACAGCTGCATATTCTTCAAATGATTCCCATATATCATCCTGCTCATCAATGACCTTTGCTAACTGGGGAAAATGTTCACTGAAATTTCCTCCTGAAGGGGGAAGTGTTTAAAAAAAAGATAGCTTTTTTCAAAATGCTTGGATTTTTTTGGTCACACATCATATATAGACTGAGTTTTACCTTGCAAAGAAATATTCAAGTCCTTTTGATTTGACATGATATCACACAGAATTGCTGCATTCCTATAGAAACCTTTCAATAATTCACATTGCTGATTCTATTCTTCATAAAATTTGACTATCTCTTCTCACAGAGATAAAATTTTGGCTAACACCTGTCCCTGCAATAGCCAACACACTTTATTTTTTATTTTTGTAAAAAGAGTTGTTTCTTTAAAATTATGGTATTAGGTAAAATTATTTAAAGTCAATAAATTTTTATTCAAGGAATTTCACATGTGATTCTTTCCACTGTCCAAGGGTGGCCTTCGTTCCTCGAAGGCTGGAGTCCTTGAAGATTTTCCTTCAAAATAGCCCTTTTTAATAGAACAGACCCTCAATCCATAGTTGTCCTGTCAGCCCAGATGTTCCTTGCCACAGTTCTTTTTCTTTCATTTTGGCTTCTTTTATCTCCACTTGAGTATGGACACACTGACGACAACTTAAATTCCCCACCAAGAATCTCTGGGATCTAATTTCTTCAGGCAAATTACTTTAGGGTCATTTTTAGAGTAGGTGGATCTACCTGGTTCTCAATTTGGCACCCTCTTGGAAAAAAGGAATGAGTTCAAATCATCTTAGTTCCTAAAGCCATCACACTCTAGAATAGTACAGATCAGTGGGATATGCCAATATCTAAGGTAAAAGCAAATTATTAGGTCTTTCACATTTTAGCAAATGTCTTGTAGTTCCTTCCCACAGATCTAACAAATAGTCCTGTGAGTAAAGCAAAACCACAAAGTTACTCTATGAGGCGTTGCCAACGATGTGCGATGTGCAGCTACAGGCCAGCGCGCTTTAGAATAATATGGCAAATCCACACTGAATACCTCATCATTCAACTTTAGCATGTTATGAAATTGACAATGCTGTGTTAACATTTGCATGAATATAGTTCGCAATAGTTATAACTTGTTGCAAAGTGTCACTTAAAATAGTAGCTTTAGCACAGAGATTTTGCTGATGCAAGATACAGTGGAAAGAAATGAGAGCATCTGGATCTGTTAATACTTCTTTTTTTAAAATCTGCGCAATAAACCCTTCATGTTTTCCTGTCATGGAAGGTGCACCGTCTGTGCATACACTCACTAAATGTACCAAATTCAGTCCAACATCACGACATTGATCTTGAAAGTTGTTGAAGATATGTACTCCCTGTGTTCTGTTTCCAAGACTGCCCCAAAGCAAGTAACTCTTTATAGCAAAGAAAATCTTCTGTTATGACCCAAATGAAGTATAAAACCTGTGCTGAGTCAGTAGTATTAATTGATTCATCCAAAGTGATTGAATAATATATAGTTTCCTTTTGAAATATTTCATGAAGTTGTTCTGTTAAGTTGAAGGCTAATTCATGCTGCAGATCAGTTATGGTTCTCCTAGAAAGAGGCAGTTGTTTGTACTTTGGAACATTATCAGGGTCTAAGCATCCTACAACTTCCACAATGCATTCTTTCACAATTTCTATGTCACTGAATGGCTTCCCTTTTTTCCTGAATATATAAGCTACTTTATAAGTTGCTTCAGTGGCATTATTTCCAGGTCTTATGGCTGCTTGAAAGAATTGTCTTTGCTTTTGCTTTTCATCTTTTAATTTCTGCAATACAACCTTTTTGTCCCTCTCCCTCTAATTTAAAATATTTCTTGTCCTTATGAGTGTTATAATGCTGATGAGCATTGAATTTCTTTAATGTTGATATTGCAATATCACAAAGCAAGCGAATCATCTTATCTTTAGCAGAAACAAGATAATATTGCAATTCCCAATCCTCATTAAAAAATCTGTTTTCTTCCTTCAGTGTTCTCTTGGTCTTTTTTGACATGATGGGCTGTTAAGCAGACAGAATTAAAAAATACTGTCAAGCTGTGCAGCTATTCACAAATTCCACTTCAGACAGAAACACAGTGCACTGTTGTCAAAAGCTGATAACAGACTGGCATACTCGACCCCCATAAACTCTGGCTAACCCGTCTCATGCGGTTGTGGTGCCAGTCAGGCGGGGGAAGTTAGAACTAAATCATGAGCATAGTAACCGTCAATTTAACCCTTATGGCTTACTAGTGTTCTAATTGTGCTGGTCAATCTGGGAGGATTATTTTGTTGAAACTTATTTTATTCTTTGGTGTTTTAAATACACTCATTTTAAAAATAAAATAAAAATTTAAAAGATGAACAAAAAGGTATTAATAAAAATAAAAGGATTTGTTCTGTAAAATTCGGATTCAGTCAAAAGGCCACACTTAAGGACCTAGAAGGCCACAGATTGCCCACCCCTGTCCCAAAACCATTTGTTGAAAAGACTGACTTTTACTCATTATTGTTCTTGGCACTTTTGTTTGAAAGTCAATTGACTGTAAATGTGTGGGTTTATTTCTGAGCCCTCTATTCTGTTCCATTGGTCTATGTGTCTGTTTTTATACTATTACCATACTGTTTTGATTACTAGAGCTTTGTAGTATATTTTGAAATCAGGTAGTGTGATGCCTCCATCTTTGCTCTTTTTGTAGCTTCTGCACAGCAAAGGAAATAATTAACAGAGTAAAGAGACAACCTACAGATTTGGAGAGAATACTGGCAAACCATACATAAAGGGTTAATTTTCAAAATATATAAGGAACTCAAAAAACTTGACAGCAAGAAAATAAATAACCCAATTAAAAGCAGGCAAAGAACCTGAATAGACATTCATCAAAAGAAGAAATACAGATGGCCAACAGGTATATTAAAAAAAAAATTCAACATCAATCATTAAGGAAATGTAAATTCAAACCACAGTGAGATATCACCTCACACCTGCTGGAATGGCTGTTATCAAAAAGACTGAAGATAACAAGTGTTGGAGAGGATGTGGAGAAAAGGGAACCCTCGTGCACTATTAGTGAGAATTACGGAAAAAGCTATGCATGTTCCTCAAAAAACTAAAAATAGAACTACCATATGATCCAGCGGTCCCACTTCTGGGTACATATCCAAAGACATTGAAGTAAGTATGTTGAAGAGACATCTGCACGCCCGTGTTCATTGCAGCGTTAGTCACAATGGCCACGATGGGGAATCAGAAGATGAAGGGATAAAGGAAATGTGGTCCATAGACACGGTAGAGCACTAGTCAGCCTTACAATTGGAGGAAATTCTTTCATTTGTGGCAATAGGGATGAACCTGGAGGACATTATGTTAAGTGAAATAAGCCAGACACAGAAAGAAAAACACCGTATGGTCTTACTCACATGTGCAATCTAAAAAAGTCAAACTGATCGAAGTGGAGAGTAGAATGGTGTTTACCAGAGGCTGGGGTAGGGGTGGACAATGGGGAGATGTTGGGCAAAGGGTACAAAGTTTCACTTAGGCAGGAGGAATAAGTTTTTGAGATCTATCACACAGCACGGTGACTATAGTTAATAGCAATGTAAGGTATATTCCAAAATTGCTAAGAAAGTGGATTTTTAATGTTTGCCTTACAAAAAAATGATAAGTATGTGAGGTGATAGATATGTTAATCACCTTGATTTAATCATTCCATAATGCATATATGTCAAAACATAACATTGTGCCCCATAAATATATTAATATATAGTTACCGTTTGTCAATTAAAAATAAAATTAATGGCTCACACCTGTAATCCCAGCATTTTGGGAAGCCAAGGTGGGAGAATCACTTCAGCCCAGGAGTTCAAGACCAGCCTGGGCAACATATCGAGACCATATCTCTACAAAAAATAAAAAAAATTAGCCAACGTGGTGGCATGCACCTGTAGTCCCAGCTACTCAGGAGGCTGAGGCAAGAGGACCACTTGAGCACAGGAGTTTGAGGTTACAATGAGCTATGATTATGCCACTGTATTCCAGCCTAGGCTACAGGGCGAGACCCTGCCTCTAAAAAAAAAAAAATAAATGAAATAAAAAATAAAAAATTAAAAAATCAAAATAAAAGTAAAAAGAAAAAAAAAAGGAAAAAATATTCTTTGGTGTCTTGCCATGTGCCAGGCCCTGTCCTGAACACTCTGTGTGTATGATCTCATTGCATGTATACTCACAACAATTTAACTATTTCTATGAAGTAGGTCATTATCCCCATTTGAAAGATGAGCAAGTGGAGACTTAGTGAGGTGATGTCATTAGTTGGCAACAGAGCTGGTCCTCAAATCCAAATTATGTCTAAGGCCAAGGTCTATTTCATAGGCTTAGAAATTTCAGGATGGCTTTTGGTTGAGAGAGATTAGGATCAGCTCAATGGTAAAGGCAGGATCAGCCTCATGGGCAGGGATGGGGCTAAGCTTGGGCTCGCTATTCTAAGCTGGGGTTAGTGCAAGACAGAGGCAAGGGCCACATTAACGTTGAGGCCAAGCTCAAGGTTATGGTCAAGTTTATCTCTAGGGGAGGACACATCTAAGGGCAGGTTGAATGCTCCTCTAGGAGTTCTAGGGGGTAGAGAAAGAAATGAATCTTCCCTTGAATAAAACATTCTGAAGACTGATAGCTTATCTTTAGAATCCATGTGAATCTTGCATGTCTGCTCCATAAAATATTTGTACTTACTTTAGTAAAAATACTGCCCTCCAAATCTTTGAGTAATATCCATGCCTGGGGAGATGTCCCATGCCTGGCACTCTGCCAGCTGGAGAAGCAGAGATGTGAATGAAGGTTAGGGTGCAGTCTGGGGTTACAGTAGAGTGACCAACCCTCTTGGTTTGCCTGGGACTGAGGGGTTTCCTGGGATGTGGGACCTGCAGTACTAACACTGGGAAAATCTCATAGCAGGCTGAGTTAGTGATTGTAGTTAGAGCAAAGATGGAACCAGAGTTAGCAAAACAGACCCCTTGAGAGTAGGTATAATGTAGTGTTCGACAACATGAGCTCTGCTGTAAGACCTAGATATTTTGTTCATCTTTCCAACCAATTGTTCTTAAATCTCTTTGAGCCTTAGGCTCCTCTTCTGTAAGGTGGAACTACCAATGGTGCCTCCTTTATATGATTATTATGAGGGCTCACGTGGTAAATGAGCAGTAATGGCAGCATCATTGCTATTTGCATTAATCTTCCCTGGGGGGTTGATTTTTAGGTTCTCAGCTCAGTGACATAACCAAAATGCTTTGGGTCAATTTCCCTACCACCTACAGAAGGAAGTGGACGTGGCTATTGGCTGGAGGCCAAGAGTCGATCCCGCCTCTGGTCCCAGCTCTGCCACTAACTCAAGGCATTTCCTCTTCTTGGGGTTCTGTTTTCTCATCTGGAAAATGAAGAGGTTGGACAGAACGACTACCAAAGCCCTTCTAGCTGGAATATTCTTGGGATCTGGGAGCTGCTTTGTTCACTTGGAAGTCTTTTCAGTGTTTCATGAAGCCCCTTATGAAGAAGTTTTTAGGAGGTTTCGAATCAGTTTGGCCTTGATAAACATAGCCACATTGTTGTTGTGTAGAACAGAAGGGAAAAGTGCCTGGAAGGCAAAACACAGTCGGTCATCAGCAGATCCACAAGGCGATTTGGGACATTTTTCCCACATAGGCACAAACTTAGAGCTGTGAGCTATTACCTGCCTCTTGTGCCTCAAAGCAGGCATCATAGACTCATACAATTTTTGGGGTGTTGTGGTTCACAGAGGGGAAATATTTTGCCCAAGATCACATGGTAAACCCAGGCTTGGGCTTTCTAGTCCAATGATCTTTTTATCAAACCACATCATTACTTAATTCAATTCCCCTCAGACTTGTTCATGTGCAAAATGAAGAGAGATACTGTTGAGCTGAGCTAGTCTCTGAGATCCCGTTCTACCATGTTCGTCCACTATACCTTGAGTCATAAGAGCCAGGCACAGGAGTTGGGTAAGAGCCCAGGCTGCGTGGCAGCTGTCCAAGGTGCTGAAGGACACAAAGGGCCAGGCCACACCACGCCACAGGGCATCTGAGGCCAAGGAGAGCAGAAAGCACTTCCTTCACCCTAAAATCACTCCCTGTCCTGACCACCAGACCATTGTATTCCTCCTCCTGTAGCCCTAAGGACTGCAAGTGGCAGGTGCCAGTGGAAACAGGACAGAGCAGCATGATGTGCTAGAGTCTCCAGGTGGTGGATGGAGAGGCGTCATGGACTGTTTTCCTGATTGAGGTCGTGAGGCTATGTGTGTCCTGGGTTGGGGGAAGTCTGGCATCAGGGACACCAAAGCCAAGCTCTCTCCCATCCGTCTCAGCATCTCCCCATGAACTCCAGTAGTGGAGGGGAGTTGGCCCCCCAGGGGGTGGAGGTAAGTGGACGTGACATTCACTCAATAGGTGCTGGATAAATTGGGAAGCAGTGACATCCAGGGGTCACGGTGCAGCTCTGATCCAAGACCCCATATGGGCTGTGAGGACCGTGACAGCCAGCCTGGGGGTTGGGGGATCTAGGCACGCAGGGCAGGGGAACATAGCAGATCAGACTCACAGTTTGGAATCAGACCAAGTCAGAGAACAGATCCACAGAGGGAAGATCGATTTGAACAGGCAGAAAGGAAAATACCAGATGTGCTTGATGACCAGCTCTTCCTTTAATTGCATTGTACATAGTTATTGCATTAGCCAATTTTTGTGTGTGGTTTCATTTAATCATTTCAGCAACCTAAGAAAGAAAACATTATCACCATTTAAAATTTAGGGTCAAGAGCCTCAAAGGTGAAGAGACTTGCCCAAAGCCTCTCAGCTAGCAAGTGGCAGACTTGAGATTTGGAACCAACTGTCTCTGCCTATAAAGTCCACACTGATCAAGCACACCCCTCCTCTACCTATGAACACAGTTGAGCAAGCAGGGTGGGTACAGAAGTGTGCCCTTCTGTGCTGCCTGACTTTTGGGCAAGTGCAGGCTTTGAGTTGGCACAGCCTGGCAGCCGGTTCCTGGGAGAAAGGGCAGTGCCCGCTGGCTGGCATCTCATGGCTGGCAGGAGCTCTCAGAGGCTGCAGGGAGAGAGGTGTGGGTGTAGTCATTGGTCAAGCCATCAGAGAAAATTCACCTGTGGGTCATCCTTGGCCCTTGGGCCAGGCATCACTGAACACTGGCTCACCCACCAGATGTGTCCGGGACGTCAGGTATCTTGTCCCTCTTGAGATCATGAGATTCCCTGAGTAACAGTCAGAGTCACCGTTTTTGAGTATCTATTTCACTCATTTTAACAAATACCTGTGGAGTGCCCCCTGGGTGCTGGGCACTGGGGCTACCACGTTGACCCCCACAAAGCTGGAAATGGCAGACTCAGGCCAGCTGGGCTCCCTGCCCTGTGCACTGTGGCTGCTGTCACTGTCATTGTGACAGAGCTTCCCTTCCATGCTCTCGCCTCTCCTGCTGCTCAGTTTCAGGCACATTTCTGCCCCCCGTCATACATTGGTATGATTTTTAAAAAATACGTGGTTATAGTTTTTAAAAAATTTCCTCAGAGCTGGTAGATTGGGAAAAAGCAGGTGAATGGAGTACAAACCACAGAGCCACATAGGAAAGTTCGCCCTCTTCATTCCCCTGAGAAATAATCAGGTTAACTCAAGTTAATTCAAGGCCAGCTGTAACTGAAGAATAAGAACGAGCCAGTTAGCTTCATTTTCTTAGTCTAGGGTTAATCTGCTCATCAGCTTAGCTCATGGGGAGGAAACATGCTTCTTCAATCGTTTTCAAACTGAAAGTAAATGCCTCATTAGGTTAAACATATTAGCCTGAGAACAGTATCGATGTCTGGCGGACTAATGAATGTCGTTATAGGGAATGCACAGTGGTCCTCAGAGGACCCCGGCTGCTGTCAGGAGTGCTCTGCAAGCCCCAACTGCTGCGCTGTCTGAAATGGGGGGGGAAGGGAGAGGACAGAGGGAGACAGCAGGAAAGGAACTGTTTCCTGGAGCCTTGGCCATCCCTGCGAATGACTTCCCCTGATTAATTCAGGCATCTTTGGCCACTTGAGAAAGGGCTCATGGTAAGGGAGGGTCCTTGTATGATGTCATTCATAGTTGCTTCCCAGAGGAGAGAAGTAGGTGTTAGCTTCTAAAACAAGAGGGAGAGTAGAGGGGTTGGGGCTTAGACATCTAGTCCCAGGTGCTCCCTGACCCAGAAGAACCCCCTCAGCACTCCCCGCAGCAGCTCCCCTAACAGCTCCCCCTGTAGCAGCAGCTCCCCCTGCAGCAGCTACCCCCTGCAGCAGTTCCCCCCAACAGCAGCTACCCCCTGCAGCAGCTCCCCCAGCAGTAGCTACCCCTTGTAGCAGCTACCCCTCCAGCAGCAGCTCCTGCCTACAGCAGCTCCCCCAGCAGTAGCTCCCCACTTGTAGCAGCTCCCTACTCCAGCAGCTCCCTGAGTAGCAACTTCCTCCCTCTCCGCCCCCGCCCCAGCCCCCAGCAGCCTTCACTGAGCCAAGCATGTGCTTTTACTCATGCCATTTCATGGAAGCCTCCTGGAAATCCAGTTAGATATTTCTACTTAGTATTGAATACAGGGAAACTGAGTCTCAGAGACATTAAATGAAGTGCCCAAGGTCACTTTTGTAAGTGAAACAAGTGAGATTTGAACCTAGCTTGGTCTGACTCTGGGTGGAGAGACCCTCTCATGGTCCACAGGGACCCCTTCTCCTGTGGGGCTGCCTCCAAAGTCTTCCTGTTACTGGCCTCCGAGTGAAGGTTTGTCCAAGTTCTTGGTGTTCATCAGGAAAAGAATTTCAGGAGGCACCACAAGATCCAAGCAAGCGAAAGCTTTATTGAAAGCAAAAATACACACTCAGGGAGGCGATCGAGCAGGCTGGAAAGAGAGCAGCTGCACTGAGAGGAAGTCGTTTGAGCTCTTTTGTGGTCTTACTAATTGAGGCAAGGAACACTCAAGGCCACGGGGTTGGCTTTTATTGAGAATGGGGTAGTCATTCCTAGAATGGTGCTCCCTCCCATTTTCATGCTTTATGTGGTGGTTTCAGAACTATCATGGTGATTTCAGAGGCAGAGATGTTTCAAAACCACAGTGTAAATGACATTGTAATTAGCTCGAGTTCATGAAAGGTGGCAGAGATAGCTGACAAGCTGGGCAAGGTCGATTCTTGCCTGTGGTTGTCAGCCCCTCTTGTTTAAGGTTGTTTACTTTAACACCTGCAACTGATCTTCAAGCCCCTGCATCTGGTCTCACCCTGTCTTCTAGTTTCCTACTCTAACGCTCCCAACTCTCATGCTCTAAGAGTCTGTAGAACCACAATCATAACCGGGTGGTGAGCAGTGTCCCTGTGAGCACACAAGAGGAAATAAGGTGTAGAGGAATCATGTGCACTGAGGAGCCAGCTCGACCTGCATGTGGCCCTGCTCAGGAACTTACTGGCTGGGAGCCCTTGGCCAAAATGCTCTCTGAGTCTCAGTTTCCTTATCTAAGAAAGGACAGTGGGTAATTCCCACCCATAGGCTTGTTGTGAGGACTAAGTGAGCTAGTAAAGAAAAGTTTCTGAGACACAGTGGGTGCTCAGGAAGCACTGGCCCCTCCTGCTTTATGCTGGGCTCCTGGTCCATCTAGTCAGGATCTGGTCCTTGGTGAAGTGACCTGTCCTCTGCTGGGTGATGTACAGAGGAGCAGAGCTGCCCTCCCTGGTGTCCATCCCCAAGCCCCGCAGTCAGCGCATATTCCCTGAGGGCCAGGACCCAGGTGGCATGAGGGACACAGAGATGACCATGGGATGGTCCAATCAGCCAAGTGGGGAGATGAACACATGGCACAAGAGAGAATCCAGGCCCAAGGTGGGCAGGGAAGAGAGGAAGGGATCTGGATACAAAGATCAACCACTGGAAATGGCACAGGAGAGAATTTGGGAGGCAGCCTGGGGAGGTCCCTGGGCAAGTGAGCCTTCACCTGGGGACAGAAGAGTGCGCTGTGTAAAGGGGGTTGGACAGCTGGAGGCCTGGTCTAAGGTTGAGATAAGAGAAAAAAAATGGAAATTCAGATTTGCAGTCTCCAACATCTTGGCCTCTCTTGGTGTCTACATGCTCTGTGTCTTAGTCTGTTTTCTGTTGCTTAAACAGAATATCTGAAAGTCGGTACTTTATTTAAAAAAAGCAATGTATTTCTTATAATTATGGAGGCTGGGAAGTCCAAGGTCAAGGGGTTGCACCTGGTGAGGGCCTTGTTGCTGGTGGGGACTCTCTGCAGAGTCCCGAGGTGGCTCAGGGCATCACATGCTGAGGAGGCTGAGATGCCAACTCAGGTCTCTCTTCCTCTTCTTATAAAGCCACCAGTCCCACTCCCATGATAACCTATTAATCCATTAACTCTTTAATCTATTAATGCATAAATGGATTAATCTGTTCACAAGGGTAGAACCTTCATGACTCAATCACCTCTTAGAGGCCACACCTCTCAATACTACCACATTGGGGATTAAATTTCAACATGAGTTTTGGAGGGGACAAACATTCAAACCATATGACTCTGTCTTCTACGAATTTATTATCCATGGAGTGGACATTTGTTAAGTGTCTATCAGGACCTGTATATGCTTCTTTACATTTATGACCTCATTTGATCCTCATACAAATAACAAAACCACACAAAACACCCAAGAATTGGTGGTTATTATCTCCCTGCGTCTGGTGAGGAACAGAAGCTCACCATTGTTGAGTAAACTGTCGAGGCTCAGACCATTCGTAAACGGCAGAGCCATGGCTCACTCCCCCATGTCTGACTCTAATGGCCATAGTTTCCCCACTAGTCCTGGTGCCTCTCACATCAGCAGGGCCTGCTGGACAGTGTTTGTTTCCTCTGTGGACCTCTGGCTGTGGCTCCTCTTCCTCTCTGGATTGCCTCCAAGTCAGGATGTGTCCTGTGGGGGAGACACAAGGACTTGCTGAAAGAGGCCCCACTGTGTGTCAGCATGGTCCCGAGGAGAGCTCGGGATTGTGAGCTCCCCCGTGATTTGGAGCTGGTGTTCCCACCACACAGAGAGATCCAGCTGTTCACTTATGGGTGTGAGTTCCCTTCTCTGGGAGCACCTCTACTTTCGCAAAGTGGGCTCTGCATATTGAGGTGTCAACTTAAGTTCAGGCTGGAGTACTTCATGGAAACTCCATGTGAAATGCTGTTTACTTCCAATGTTATTATTTCTGTGATAATTATTTGTTAAGTGTGGCATCCCCTATATATGTACTATGATGGCAGGGACCATGTACCTAACACATATAGCAAGTACACAACGAATATTTGCTGAATGACTGAATGGAGGAATGAATGAAGGGACATATAGGTTCTAGCAACTGAGTGTCTCTATAAGGTCTCTGTAGACATGGGGGAATTGTGTGTGTGTGTGCGTTTTAGGAGTAAGGATGGTGGTAAAGGGAGAATTTGGAAGAGACAAGGTACTACATGCAGCGTTGAAAGATAGCTGAGTACACTGCTTTGGAGTCAGAGATGTATAGTGTATCAGTTAGCTATTGCTGCATAACAAGCTATCTCAAAAGTTAGTGGCTTAAAATTATAAGCATTTATTTAGCTTAGGAGTCTGTAGGCTTGCTGGATGGTTCTGATGCTCTGAGCTGGGCTTGGCTGGTCTTGGCTGGGATTATTAGTACCTCAGGATGTCCGGTGGGTTGGCTGGAGGCTGGCTGGTCTAGGAGGGCCTTGGCCAGGATGGCTTCTCTCTGCTCCATGTGTTCTCTCATCCTCCAGGGACTGGCTCAGACTTGTTCTACAGTGAAGGCAGGCTCCAGAATAGAGCGGAAGTACACAAGGCCTCTTGAGGCTTAGGCTCAGAAATGGTGCAATGTCACTTCTGCAGCACCGTGTTGGCCAAAGCCAGTTAGAGGAGCAGCTCAGAGTAAGGAGTGAGGAAATAGATTTTACCTCTCGTTGGGAAGAGTTGAAAGGGCGTGGTGGACAAAGGGAAGAGTGGGAAACTGTGGCCAGTTTTGCAATCAATCTGCCAGGAATGGCATCAGATCTCAACATTCAGCCCTCTAACTTCTGTTGTAAGGGCAGGTTTCTAGCAAGGATCAGGGGATCAGGGCAGGAGATCAAAGAGAGTTCACCGGCTATCTGTGACCAGCCCTGTGTCTAAGCAAATGTCCCCTCATTCAGGAAGGGTCAGTAGAGAAGGGGTGGGGTTGTAGAACCTGGGGATAGAAAATCTCTGCAGGAAGAGAGAGCTGTCTTTGAATACGAGAAAGGCTGCCATGTGAAAGTAGATAGAGGAAGTAGATGCCCTCCAAGTGGCCTGAAGGAAGGACTTTCCAACAGCCTAAGCTGTCCAGAGATGGAATAGGCTACCTTGAGTGGTGGTGAGCTCCCCATCCTTGGTGCTAGAGGGAGGCAAAATAGTGAGATGAAGTGCTTCAGCTTTGGCATCAGACAGACCTGGCTTTGATTTGCAACTTGGTACTTCAGAGAGAATGACTTTAACTCTGTGAGCCACAGTTTCCTCATCTGTAAAATGGGTACAATAATATTACTGTGTTGGGGTATTGTGAGGTTTTAGTGAGATTATGCATCCAAAGCACTAACATAGGGCTGGGTACATATAAGCTTCCAGTGGCTGAGAGCTAAGGGCAGTACAGCTGTCCAAGCCGTATTCTTTTATTGAGGGGATTCCGGCATCAGATGAGGCTCCAGGCCCTTGTCCACTCCCTGTACTCAGTCTTTGGAAATGATACCTCTGTCAATATGCCAGAATTAAGAGGCTGTCCCTCCCCTTGCTCCCTCCGCCCCCCGGCCCTCACTCTGCCTCTGGAAATGGTCTCTGCTGGTTCGGAATCCTGGCGTTGAGGCAGCATTTCCGGTTTCTTCTCCCCATGGGCCCGGTGCCTGTGAGGATGCCTGATGCCCAAACCGTGGGGGCTGCGGGGCCCAGAGGCTGTTCCCCAACATATCCATGGGTTTGATGGACACAGATCCTTTTTGGTGGGGTGATCTGGAAGGGTCCTCAGTCCACTGCATGAGACTCATTTGCTTTCCATGAGACCCTCTCTCTGGACTCAGAAATGAACTTAATTTCAGCTGGAGGAAAATAATTAAGACTTGTCAACCCTTGTAGTAAGTGTCGCTCCAGGGCTCCTGGCAGAGCCGCCCAGTCAGAGTTTCATCACTCCTTGGTGTTATCACAGGCCCCTTCCATGAGCTATTGGCCACTTAGCACTTGTTAATAGATCCAACTTCCACAGGCTCTAAGTGTTTTCTTGGAATTGATCTTCCTGCGAAAAGTATGCTTTGGAGACATGGAATAACCATCAGAGAGCCTTAATGAATTGTACTTTATCAAGCAGAAAAAAACAATGTGCTTGAACACGCACTGCCAGGGAGTTGAAGGGCAGGGAGGGAGGCCTGGGCGGCTCAACTCATTTCTTTCTACAGCGTCTGGGTTCACCAGGGGAGTGTTACGTCCTGGATCATTTTCTGTGCTGTGTGCTGTGGTATTTCCTGCCCCTGCCCCCACTCGAGATCTACAGGTGTCTGAGTCACTCTCTTCCCCCCGGGGCGGGGGGGTGATGGCTTTGCCTGGAGAAGGGAGACGGGGAGGGGTCCCACTCTCTCCTTAACCACCCCCATCCTCTGCCTCCTCCCTCCTGGGCCCCATCTGCCGAATGAGCTCTGGAGACACTGGGCAAAAGGGGGTACAGAGTCCCCAATCCCTGGGGAATGTGGCTGTGTGGAGATATCTCAACAGAGATGGGAGCGTTGAGACCAGGTCCCTGCCCACCCCTCCTCCACAAAGGGCCCGAGGAGGGGGCGCAGTTCATCTAGATGCTCACTCAGCAAACGTTTGCCACAGGCCAGCCTGTGCCTGGCTCTGGGCCGGGGCAGGAGATTCTGGAAGGACCAGACCTGGTCCCTACCCTACCCCCACGTGCAGAGAGGCCACATGCGCCTCTAACCTACATGCCTGTCACCTCTGTGACTTCACCCTGCTTTTTGTCCCCTTAGCGTGTGTTACCACCTGGCTGTAGCGGTAGCCCTGTCTGTTAATGTCTGTTTCTCCCGTGAATGTCGGCTCCCTCAGGATGGGGATTTTTCTGTCTCGCTCAGAGCTGGAACCACTCCTGGAGGGTGGCAGAAATTCTGCTTTGTGAATGCATGTCGTTGGACATGCTCTAATGGAAGGAGCAGGAGGCACAGAGTGGCAGGTGTCCTCAGTGAGCACCTTCCCTGGTGTCTAGGGGCCAGTGTCCAGGGGGCATGGGCGGGGCACCCACAGTGTCCCCTACTGTCTCTAATAACATTCCTGAGCACATAGCACCTGGGTCTCAGAACCATCAAACTAGACCTTCCCAGGACCAACACACCACAGCTGGGGCAGAGACAGGGGTGTCCTCGTGCTTTTGCCAGGGCACGTGGATCTGACATGGCCATGGCCTGCCTCAGCCCAACCCACCCTCGGGAGGAGAGTGGGCCCCATGGGGGCTTCTTCTGTGCGGTGTCCTGCTCATGGACCCTCTGCTGCCTGCTCAGGGTGAGCCTCAGCTTTCCGGGCATTTTGTGTCCTTTGCCAAGGTGGCCCAGGCGGGGGCTGAGCTTGGCTGTCCCCAAGCCTCTGGGGAGGTGGCTTCTCTCTGACACCCAACAGCCTGTTCCTGGGAGGGCTGCTCTTCCTCGTGGAAGAGCTCTGAGGAGCTGCCGGCTTCAAACCTCGCTGCTGACAAGGGCAGGAGCAGGCGAGACACTTGCTGCTGAGACTTAGCAAGTGATCCCTGCAGGCATCTAGGGGAGTATGGCTGGGTCACAGCCCAGGACTGAGGGGCAGCCACTGTCTTGGTGGGTGTGGGTTTGTCATGAGCAGAGGAGGCAGATTTGTGAACGTGTCGAGGGTACAGAGAGACCGTGGGGTTCACTCCCAACTCTAGGCTTAGCATGGGGTGGGAGAGCAGGCTGGGTCCTGCTGGGGTGGAGGAGGGTCACAGGGGACCCCCGGGTCCTAACCAGGGCCCAGGATCAGCCACCTGGGCTCAGGCTCTGGGGCACAGGGACAGGGGTTCAAATCCCAGCTCTGCCACCTTGGGCAAACCCCTTCTGAGCCTCAGTTTCTTCATCTGTAAAATAGAGATAATCAACCTTGTAAAATAGATATCAGTAAAGAGCAAGGGCTGTGGAGCCAGATTGCCTGCATCCAAATCCTAGTTCTGCCACTTACTAGCCGTTTGACCTTGACCCATTTACATAACTTCTCATCTGTAACATGTGGTGACAATACACCTACCTCATCGGGTTGCTGTGAAGATTACACAAGTATATATTTAACGAGCTCAGAAGAGGGGCTTTGTCTGTAGTAGGCACATGTAGATGCTTGCTGCTATTATTATTGCTATTCACAGTCATCTTCCGCTCAGAGCCCTCAGTGGGTTCCCACCCTGCTTAGCATAAAACTCAGAGCCCTCACACGGTCCCAAATGGCCTCACGCTGCCCAGCTTTCTGAACTCACCACCCATCTCCCTCCTCTCCAGCCACACTGGCCTCCTGGCTGTACACTCCTGCCTCAGGGCCTTTGCACGCACTCTTCCCTCTGCCTGGAATATTCCCCCCAAGGCTCATTCCCTTGTGTCCTTCAGGTCTCTATCAAATGTCACGTGATCACCCTCCCTGGGCACAGGCCTCCCCTATCACCCTCTGTCTTAGTCCATTTGGGCTGCTATAACCAAAGACCTTAGCACGGGCAATTTACAAACATCAGAAATGTATTGCTCATAGTTCTGGAGGCTGGAAATTCCAAGAACAAAGTGCTGGCAAATTTGGTGTTCCTCATAGATGGCGCCTTCTTACTGCATCCTTACATGGCGGAAGGGGCAAATGAGCTCCCTCAGGCAGCTTTTATCGGAGCACTAATCCCACCCATGAGGGCTCACCCACATGACCTAGTCATTGCCCAAAGACCCACCTCTTAATACCAACACACTGGGGATTGGATTTCAACATGTGAATTTTGCAGGGACACAAACATTCAGACCCTAGCACCCCCTACTCCCACCCTGCTTCGTTTCCCTTCATAGTGTTGATCTGACATTGTTACATGTTAATTTGCTGATCATTGTCTCTCTCCCAAGACTATGGGCTCCGTAGGGCTGGGGGATGCAGAGCTTTGACTGGCCAGGTCTGAGCCATATGGACCATTCCCAGAGCAAGGGTAGAGCCCATCCCAGAGGCATGGAAGGAGAATGGAGAGGTCAGACCCCGCCCCACAAGAGAAACCAAGCCCAAATCAGGGGTCCATGAATGATGGACGTGAATGGATGGGGCAGGAAGGGGGAGGAAGCACAGGTGCCCACAACAGAGGGAGGGTCAAGGTTAGGGACCAGGAGATGAGGGTGGCCTGGAGCTCAGAGGAGCACAGGCTCTGGAGCAGGGTCACCTCCCAGCTCTGTGGACACCTCCCTGACTTCAGCTCTGCACTGGTAAACAGAGATGACAGTCCGCTCTTGTCGGGGTGCCCATACGAATCGGGGTGCCTGCCAGTAGAGAGTGCCCACTGAGCAGAGTCTGCTGTTAGCAGCACGTAGAGGGTGGGGCACAGACATCACTGCGGTGGGGCCGGGAGGCCTTGGCTGGGGCACCTGCCCTGCCCTGAGTCTGCAGTGTGGCCCTGGGCCTGAGGCCCAACGCCCTGCCCCCTGCTGTCCCTGTGGGCCCTGGAAAGGAAAGGGCTTGGCTGGGGGAGTGAGGAGAATCGTGGCGTCCTGGATCTGGGAGAGACTTTGGGTGACCCAGGCCCACTTGATTTCACAGGACAGGAATCACACGACACTCCCCCAACCTCAGGTCATCCCCAGCCCCAGGGCTGAGGAGCTGAGCAGGTCGGTCCTGCTTGGTTCCCGCTGGCCGTTCAGACCCTAAACTCCATGTGGCTCATCCCCTGGCCTGTGGAGGCAGCTGGTGCCCTGAGAAGAAGACGTTTTCTAGCACCAGGAAACTGACTGAGGAAAATAGTGGGGATCCTCTGGGGATGCTCCCCACATGCCATTGTGCAGGAACCGACCCAGTGCCGGGGTTTGCTGAGCTCCCCTGCCTTCCTCCTGACTTCAGTCTCCCTCCAGTTAGGTGACTCTTCCTGGCCGCTTCTGCTTCTCCCTGGGTCACCTGACTCAGACTAGGCTAGTCTGGCTGGCTCCAGTGTGTCCTAGGGAGGGTTCTGGGGACAGAGAGAGAAGGGGCTGGGGTGGAGTCAGAGGGGGGTCAGAGGCAGATCAGACAGGGCTTCCCAGACAGAGTCAGGAGGAAGGAGGGTATTCTAGTGAGAGGGGAAGCTGTGGAGGTTTCAGCAGGCATTTCATGGTCTGATTTATATTGTAGCGGCAAGAGGAGAAGGCACAGCCTCAGGAAGGTGACCGGACACATGGAGGAGGAGGGGCTGGCAGGGGAGGCTGAACCTCCAGGGCTCCTGGGACCTGGACATGCCTGCCCTGGGCTCTTGTTGCAGGGGCAGCTCTGATCCAGGAGGGCTGGGTGGGCCCTGAGACGCTTCTGACAAGCTCCCAGGCAATGCTGCTATTGCTGGTCCACGGACCATGTGTTGAGTAGCAAGGGCTGTTAGGGGTCATCTTGTTCATGCATTTATTTAACAAGTGTTTATTGAGGGCTTACTATGTGATGGGCACTGGGACACAGTGGTGGACAAGACAGTCTTGGCCCTGCCCTATGGTTGACCCTTGGGCTGACATGATTCATTCTCCTTAGGTCTTTGACTTGTCTCCACGTTCCAAACTGAGATTCCCAGGAGAGAGGATCTGATGTTCCCAGCCTGAACAAAGTGTCTGCTGTAGGCCTGTTAAACTGTGGGTCTGGAGGGATGCCCTTAACAGGCTTGGGGCTGAGCGGAAGAGTTGTGTGAGGGGAAAACAACGGGTATTTCTACATGGGTGGGAGCTGCAGCTCCCGTTCTGTAGATGAAGAACCAGACTCCCAGGGGTCAGGTGACCTGCCAGGATCTTGGGGCTGGCAAGCTGGAGTATCAGGACTTACACTGTGCTCTCCTGGACTCTGCACTTTATGGTCTTTCTACAAGTCCCCTCAATGCCTGGGTGTTTGCAGTTTTCTACCAGGAGAAGGCACGGGACTGGCTTCCTTCCATGGACAGGCCTGGGCAGTCCGTGCAATTTAATCTCATGTTCAATTATTCAACACAAATAAGAGTTGAATTAAAATTTCATGATTGTTGTTGCATGTTACCTAAATAGCTAGCTGGTGGTGAACATATTTGTCTGAGTCCAGCAGTCCCACCACTGAGACCTTCATCCAAAACCTTCCAACTCCATAAATCATCTTTGACAACAAGCCATTGTGCAATTGCCACCAAGTCCAGACTGGAGCAGGCCTCTCTGCAGATACAATGCCCAGTGACTGTCTGTTGAACAAGTCCCTCCCGGGAGCAGGGCTGGGGTTTCACAATGTCTCCTGGCCAGATGGTCGTGACCTCTGGTTCCAGGAGGCGATCTCTGACATTTGCTTGGTGGGATTGATGCAATGATTCAGGTAAACAACAGCCAGGAGGGATTTATGAGGGGACTGCAGCTCAGGGTTGTACCTGGAGGTTACTGGAAACCACATCTCCACAGACAGAGGCAGTGGGAGGGAGGGATGTATATGTGTCGCCTTCTCCTCTGACTCTTCAGGGTTACTTAGGGTCAGGTGGGTGACCTTGGGGCAGTGACCCCTTGGGTGGCTCCTTGGTTTCCCCACCTGGAAGGAAGAGCTGATGAACTGTCACTGACAGGGTGGTTGCGAGGGCCATGGGGCAGGTCTGAGGGAAGTTCTCAGCTCAGTGCCTGGTACACAGCAGACACTCAGATCAGCCAGTGCCGGTGACCTGAGCTGGTGCACAGACGACTGCTGAGCCGGGGTGAGGTGTGGTCCAGTTCTCATGCGTCCTCTTGCTGATTGTCTGAGAGCAAGACGCCCCAGCCACCACCTGGCAGCAGGAGGGTGGGTCCACATTGACATGGACCAGATTTGGGAAAACCCATTGGCGGAGGACTGGAGGACTTGATGGGGGGGTTCCTGGGAGTGCTCAGGGTGCTATGGACTCAGAGATTCCGAGGCATGCTGGGATGGGGGAGCTGCCTAGGGCCGACTTTAGAGAAAATCGGAAATCCAAAGGGAAGGAGAAAGGAATGTGGAGCCACGGCAGGACGCAGATCTCATCTCCAAGGAAGAACCACTGGACTCAGAGTTGGGAGATCAGGTTCTGAGCCAGACAGTCCCTAGGTCAGTGTGTGGCCTAGACCTTGGACTTCACATCTGCAGAATGAAAGGCTTTAACTGGATGATCTTCAAGTTCCCTTCTGGCTCAGATCCTGAGGTTCCATGGCCCTGCATGATTCATGTTCTCCCTGCTCCCACAGCGTTGGCCAGTGGCTTGCCAGCTAAAATCAGCCTCCTGCCAAAGGAAGGATGTGCACCTGTGTTGGGAGACCCTGGAGAAAACCCCTCATGGTCTGGGACGCTCTGACAGGAGCTTTCCATGCCCCTGTGCAAGGCTACTTGCGCACAAGGCTGCACCCCTTTCATCCACTCAAGGCTGTGGCTCTGCGACACTGCCCTTCCTGAGTCACCAACGTTCCTTTCTCTCTGGGGTCCTTCCCATCAGCGTAGAAGCACACAACTATTTCTCCAGTCATCAAAACCCCAGTCCTGCTACAATCCCATTGCACTGCTTCATTTTACAGTCATACACCCTGAGTTTTCTATCCTTTCTCTCCCAACTCCTCCTCCCCAGGGCCCCTGTGCTGAGCTGTGCCTGAGTCTGCAGGGCCCATCTGCACCTGGACCTGGTTTAGATGACGAGATCTTGGGTCTTGAGCCTGTTGATGTGCTCAGTGTGCCTTTTGGGGATTTAGAGAGGGGCGAGGATGTTCTGCCCTTGGGGGGAATGCCATAGCCTACTGGGTGACCAGTTACCAAAGGTCGACCTGGATCCAGGAGGGACACAGAACTCAGTGTCAGGGATTTTCAGACATGTGTTAAAACCTCCACAGACCACACACATCATTCTCATGCAAAGTTCTGTAAAATTCTAAGTGTCTTTTCGCAAGGGCAGAAAACAAAATAACTCTTGATCCTCAGTGTTATGAATGAGATAAGAGAGTTGTGAGTACAGTAAACGCTGGTCCTCATTTCTGTCCTAAGGTCAGCATCCCCCCTTTTGGAACAGTTGTCCAGACTTGCTGCTAGAGGCTCAGCTGGCAATCCCTGCCTATGCAGACACCACCCCTTCCCAAATCTAGCGCCCTGAGCTATCCTGGGCTTTAGGCCATTCACATAAATGACAGCTCCCTCCTGCAGACGGGGGGTGGTGGTGGGGCAATAGGTGCATATTCAGGGCACTGCATTTCTGAGGGAATAGAGGGAAAGACCCTTTGGGCCAGATTTTGTCTATTAGGGTCCTGAATTTTCTGACTTGGGACAAATGATCAGATTTTATCTGATCCTGAGAGGGTGAGATATTTCTTATCTGAGCAGTCTCTAAATAAAACCCCAAATATAATAGTGGGTGTCCTGAAGAGGGGGGACTGGAGAGATGATCAGGGAGAGACTTCGTATGTCACTGTATGCTTTATTTAATATTTAACTATTTAATATTAATACTGAGACACTAATGTTATTGTTAGGATGGGAATTCATAGCGCGGGATGAGAAAGAATTCTCAACACAAAGATTAGGATAGGTTTGAAGCTAAAAGTTTATTTTGCTTTCCAAGAGAGGAAGGGGCATGGCACGAAAGAAAGAAAGAAGAAGTTCTGGCATCGAGGATGAGTGGCTTGAGCTTTTATTGTTGCAGAATGATAACAGGAGGTGGTGGTGTTTGTTTTCTTTGCTAGGCTGGCTTTCTCTGTCTTTTCTACTAGACTGGCAGATGTGGAGGACGGCTGCACACCTTCTGTCTGCTCAGTACTCTTCCAGCTCTGTAAAACAAGCTCTTAAAAAAAAAACAAGTTAAACCACAGGTGCTTAAGCAAACAAAGGGGCAGTTATGTGTAGTGATTTTTCTTTCTTTTTCTTTTTCTTTTTGTTAGATAGTTTACTAGCAATGCTGTCTTTTTACTCCTCCCTTTCTTTGGTTAGAATTGATATTCTTATCGATGGACCTGAAGACTGGGGTGTTTGGACAATGGTCAATTTTCTTGTAACTGTTTTTGGTTGACTCAGGGTTGTAGAGTTGTCCTTGTCTGAGAGTCTAAGTGAAGGTTGTTAAGAGGGACAGGCTGAAACTGGATGGTCTTAAAAGCTAGAGTAGAGGTGGGTAGGGATTTTGTTGGAGGGAAACAGCAAGGGCTTGAATTTGGTCTTGTATGAATGTTATTAAATAGTGGAGAATGTAGGGTTGGAAAATGAGAGTTAAAAGCAGAGCCATTAGGGGTCTTAAGAGAGGTCTCAACTGAAATGACCATGGCCACACATGGAGTTTAAAATTTTACTAATCAAATCTACTAGAATTACCTTGTTAGTAAAGGGTATGGGCTTTTTTAAAAAAATTGGTTTTGTTAGAACTTTTTATAAGGAATTTTAGGTTAGACTTGAAAGCCTCTCGAGTCAAGGATTTATCTGTGTCATTAGGTATCTGTAGGAATTGGGTACATTTTTTTTAGAGGTCTCAACGTGACTTGGGGTTTTTGGACTTTTTAGAAAGTGACATTTTTTACTCGCTATAGATCAGGAAATGTTATTGATGAGGTATCTGGCTAGTTTTTTTTTTCCAAAGGGCTTTTTATCAGTCTTATAAAGTCAACTTAAATTTTTTAATGTAGTCTGGGCACTTCTGAAAATATGTCATTTTAGTCAAAGTCTTGGTAAAATAACCAGTGTCTTTTATTGTGTCCTATTATAGAAGAAAACAGATTTTTATTGAATGTATGCAAATAACAATATTGTTATAAATTAAGAAAATTTATAAATAGTTTTTAAATTTTGGAGAAATCAAGTAGAGGGAAAAATAAATGTTTTAAATTTTGTTTATAAATATATATTTTGTTGTAAGCTATAAATAGCTCAAAAAAAGGAAAAGAGTTTTTTTGACTTTTGGAAAACAAAACACAAAAAGAATTAGTAATGTTTTAAACAAAAAGTAAACCTTAATTTTTTAAAAGTTTAGTTTCTTTAGTTAATCAAAAACCCGACAAAGACAATATAGGGATTATCCTAATAAAGTGTCAAAACTTCGGGTTTTTTGGGCCAGTTACCGAAAAGGTAAAGAAAAACTTTTTGTAGTATAATCTTTTTTTATGGGAAATTCATCTTGACAACTTGGAAGTCAAACTTGATGAAAAAGGGTATTTGAATTAATTAGACATAGGAAGAGTGTCCGAGATCATGAGTACATAGTATATTTATAGAGAAATATAGGTAAGGAAAATTAGTATTTTGAGCAGAGGATTAAATGACTTTTAATAACAGTAAGAAAAGTTTTTTGACCACATTGAATAATTTAGACATGTCAAGAAAAGTTGAGTATAGAATTAAGTTATACTGGAGGAAAACATTGTTTTTTTAAACCTTTAAGATAAAATATTTTAACATTATTGAAGGAAAGAGTTATTTTCCCAGTCTTTTTAAGGGGAGAAAAAGTTAAAAGCAGCAAGACATAGCAAAAGTTGAACTTTTGGGATATAAATCTGAGAAGTTTTAAAAGAAGTAGATATGGAATTAGAATTATATCTTAATAAAATTTTGTAATTTTATTATGAGTAAATTAATACTTTAAGAGGATCTTGTTTTAACTAAAATGTTTTAAAATTATAGTCAACTGGATTATATATAAAATTTTTTAATAAATTTTTTTATGAACTTTATCTTGACTTGTATACACTATAACATACTTAAACTTTTTGTTTTGTTTAATTTTTTTTTAAAATAACTAGCTATTTTATTTTAGGACATTAGTTTATCACATAAGATTTAAAAAAATATAATTTTTTTGTTTAACTTTTTAATTAAAATATATTTTTATGTCATATAACCTTTTTACTAAAAAATCTTATTTTTATATAGAATTATTTTTTATCAAGTAGTTTTAATTACACATATTAATCACAATGTCAATTCTTAGAAAAACTGAGGATGTTAAAGTAATTTTGAACAGTTATCAGTCTCTAATTTTATTAGTTTTCTTAAATATATTTAGTTTTTATAGCACATAAAAATAAGATGTCAAAGTATATAAACTTAAATTTATGTTTAATAATTAATATTTTAGTATTTTATCTTATAAATGACAGATATTTTATGATTTTTTAAACTTAACATAACATGAGCTTCTATTTTAAGTTATTGAAAAGAATTTTGAAACCACAACATAGGTATTATTCCTAATGTCTTTTTTGGTCTTTTTAGGTCTCATGTAGTCATGTGGCATCAAAGATGTCTATAAGGGACAGGGCTTATTTGTGTCTTTAATTTATATATCAGGTGTAGAGTTTAAGACAGAAAACAGGATGACTGGAAGATTTAATTATTTTTAGAAGAGTCAGAAGGCAAAGTTGGCGTAGGGAAGAAGGGGTCATATTGGGCTAGATTGTGTCTTGTAACTGTTGGTCTAGGCACTGAGAACATGTCTCCAGGTCTTACTATGGCCACCTCTCCAAACCCTAGAATGTAGAGACTTAAAATTAAAAACATAAGTTTACAGTCAAATCTAGCAAAATTAAAAAAATATTACAGAAGTAGTAGTTTTATGACCTTAAAATATTTAAATTTTAATAATTTTAAAACTAGTTTTATTTATCAAAGGTTACCAAAGTCACATGAATTAAAAGGCATTTGAGTTCTTTTCTATGTTTTTGGTAAAGTATTTAAGTGCTTATTTTTTAAAGTCAATTAAGTAGAGTTTTTAAATATGTTTTGGTAGTGAAATATCACATACACATGACATATATAGACACACAAACATATAGACATATAGACAGAAGTAGACACTTTCAGGCGAAACAAGGTGGAAAATTTATATTTTGAAAGCACACAGCTAGGACTTTAGGCCTAAATATTGTATTACCATTTGTTTATACCAAGGGGAAAAAATTTGTATGTAAAGTCCCGGTTAAGCCTTTTCCAAGAGTCTGAGAAAGGAAGCCTGTGGTGTTAAACAGAGTTGGGTGTCTAACTTAACCATAAGATCTCTTCTCAGTAAGGGGCAAGGCAATTGTGAAGTCCTAAGAGGAATGAGTGAAGACCTAATCTCCTAGCAAGGAGAGGAGGTGCGGAGTATACAGGGGGTTTTGTATTTTATCTTCAACTCCGACGATGGAGATAGGGAAGGGAAGTAAAGGTCTCAAAAATTTAGGAAGAGTACAGTAAGTGGCTCTAGTATTGATTAGAAAATGGTCTGTTTATCTGTGACACAGAGTTACCTGAGGCTTGGCCATTTTGATGTTGTGCAGTGGAGTCGGTTTTGAACCCAGGGTCTGTCAGTCAGAATGAAGTAGTCCCAGAAGATCCGTGGGTATGCAGGACGTCGGCTTAGGGGGGCTCACCAGTTTCAGAAGGCGGAAGACGAGTGTGGTCTCCTGTCTCAAGGAGAGGGCACTACCGCTTTTAGTGCCCCTCCCTCTTGTACAGAGGGCACCGTCCCTGCAGGGTCTGCTTTCTGGAGCACTTTTGATTCCAGCGACCCAGTTGGTTGTAGATGAAGTAGGGCTTAGTTTTCGGAGAAGGGCATGGTCCTGGTGTCTTTTTTTCTGGGCCTCTCAGATAACTCTGTCTCTGGAAAGTTCTTTTTACAGTGGTAGACACTATTTGGAAAACGTGTTTTTGTTCTAGGGCCCGCTGTTGGTCCCATTTTCTTTTTTGTTTTTTTAATCTTGGTTATTAAAGACTGTGAAGGCCAGGTCTAAAAGTTTTGCGTGTGGAGTTTGAGGCCCCTTTTTAAGTTTTTGGAGTTTCTGTTGAATATCAGGGGCTGACTGGGAGAGGAAGTGCATTGTTAAAATGGATCGACTCTCCCTGGTGTCAGGATTTAAATTAGTAAAGAGGCTTTAGACAGTCGTGAAAGAAAAAGGGCTGGGTTTTCGTCTTGGCCCTGAGTAATTCATAAAGTCTTTTGACCCAGAAACCTCCCGAGGAGGGAGCTGGTGTACAGGCGGGGAGGGATTGGACGGGCTGGCCAGAGTGCGTGTGGCTGGGCGAGGGGGGGAGAAGGATGAAGAAGGAGGAGGGAGAAGCAGGGGGAAGTGAAGACGGTGGAGTTAAAGGATTAGACCACGGCGCCAAAGGATATGGAAGGGGAACGGGGGAGTCGAAAGGGAACCATCATCCGGGTCAGAGGAGGATGGGGCAAGAGATGTAGAAGTAACATGTAGCAGGCGGAGTGAAGATGGGGATGTCTAGTAAGTTTAAAGAAAGTCTGAACGTAGGGAATTTTAGACCATTTGTTGAACCGGCGACAATAAATGTCCAGTTGTAGAATGGTGTTATGATTAAGAGATCCATTTTTGGCCCAAATCTCTTGGTTATCTAATTTATATTGTGGCCAGGCTGTATTGTAATAGAAGATTAAACATTTGGGTCAGAGGTTGTTAAGTCCTAAAGTTTTTAAGTTCTTAAGGAGACATCCCAATGGGGAGTCTTTAGGTGGGGCCGGTTGAACATTGTCCATGACAGCAAAGAATTTCGAATGGTACTGAGGGTGTCGAGGAGGATGTCTTGGGAGTTGTGTAGCAGAGGAGGGAGTAGCCTCGAGGCAGAGGTAGAAAATTTTGTTTTCTGTATGGAGGTAGAAAAGCGAGTTCCCTGTATGGGCCACCAAAATGTTAGGGTGAGAACTCGTAGTGTGGGCTGAGAAAGAATTCTTAACGCTAAGATAGGATTGAAACAAAAAGTTTATTTTACTTTCCAAGAGAAAAAAAAGACACAAAATGAAAAAAAAGTGCTGGCACCGAAGATGAGCGGCTTGAGCTTTTATTGTTGTAGAATGATAATAGGAGGTGGTTGTGTGTGTGTGTGTTTATTCTTTGCTAGGCTGACTTTATGTGACTTTTCTACTGGACTGGCAGATGTGGAGGAGGGCTGCACCCTGTCTGCCTACTCAGCACTCTTCCAGTTTTGTAAAACAAGCTCTTAAAAAAACAAATTAGACCACAGATGGTTAAACAAAAAAAAGGGCAGTTGTATACAGTGATTTTTCTTTTTTTCTTTTTTCATTTTGTTAAATAGTTTACTAACAATGCTATCTTTTTAGTTATATTGTATATACAACATTAATATAATTTATATGTATGCACACATTTATAAAATCACAGTGTCACGAGTGAGGGGCATGTACTCAGCAAAGGAACCCCACACTTCTGCACTTTATGAAAGGATTTGCCAAAGCCTTCCTTGAAGTGCTATGCTCTCCAGGGATCGACAGAAAAGGATTTTTATTTTCAAACATTTTATTTTCACTCTCCAATGTTAGCTTAAAAGTGTGTTTAATTTCTCTTTCAAGTTCAATTCAATCAGCATTTTTCCAAGTTCCTACTAAGTGCTGGGCACTGTGCTTGGCATTTTGGGGAAACAGAGATGAATAAGATCCATGTTCAAAGGGAAATGGACGCTGTACATGCTCTCACAGAGGTGGCTCTTAGAGAAGAATGTGCCTGGGACACTGTCGTCAAGGGCCACTCTGCAACTCTGAGCATTATCCATAAATCCAACTAGCGGTTGACCACAAAGAGGGCCAACTGGTGCCCTAGACTGGTGGGGAGACCAGAAAAGTCTACAGTGGGCAGAGGCTACCCAGAAGAGGGGACATCACTGGGCATGTTCCATGAAAGTGGCATTTTTTGGAAACAAAAAACCCCCCAAAACAACAGGGCAATATGTTGACACAATGATGTTTGAAGCTACCACAATGAGCCAGTAGAGGAAGCCTGTGATAGCAAGTTCCAAGGCCACCCAGAGAAGACAGGTGAGGAATGATGGCACCTGTAGGGTTTTTGGTTCCCTACCAAACAGGCACAGCCCCTGTAACGTATCCTACCTCCAGGGTCGTCCACCCCATTTTGAACCTACTTCTGCCTCTGATGGTGGGGGTTGTGGATCCCCGGGGCAGGTTGCAGTGAGTTGCTTCCTTTAATCTATTTTTTCCCCTGAAGAAGAGTAGCTTTTCGTGCATGAGCTTTGAGTATAGCTGAGATGGGTGCAGATGAGGATGTCAGGAGCAGCCTGACATGGGGAGGAGCATGACCTGTTCCTGATCGTAGGGGAAAACAGTCTTTTGTCCTTAAGTGCGATGTTAGTGGTAAGTCCTTTACAGACGCCCTTTACCAGATTCAGGAAGTTTCCTTCCATTTCCTAGTTTGCAGAGAGTTTTCATTATGAGTGGATGTTGGATTTTGGTCAAGTCCTTTTTTCCTGCATCTACTGAGATGATAATATGGTTTTTCTCTAGTCTGTCAATATAGTGTATTACACTGATTAAAGTGGGTTTTTGTTTGAAATTTTTTAATGTAGTAAAATATACCCAACATAAAATTGACAATTTTAACCATTTTTAAGTGTATAGATCAGTGGCATTAAGTACATACTTATTGTTGTGCATCTCCAGAACTTTTTCATCTTCCTGGACTGAAACTCCTGTGAAACAGTGACTCCCCAGTCTTTGGTAACCCCTGTTCTACCTCTGTTTCCATGAATTTCCCTGCTGTAGATCCCTCATGTAAGATGACTCATACAGTATTTGACTTTTTGTGACTGGCTCACGTTACTGAAAGTTTGGCACTTGTCCATGAGGCTGCGTCAGAACAAGGACAACTGGCCGGGGAGAAGGAAAGAGAAGTTTATTAATTTGCTGGCAAAGGAGGAAAAATGGCAGACTCTTGTCTCAAAATCCAAATTTCCTGCACATAAGCAGAAATACAGAGCTTTTAAAGGGAGGGCCTTCAGTTCTAGGCTATTGTCCTTAATGATTCCAATCATCCCATCTCTGCCAAAGACAAAGCCTGTGACTTCCGCCCACCTGGGACGCTGGTGCCAGGCCTGGGATGGCTGAGCTATCTCCTGTAACACAAAGAACAAAAGACATTCCCCTGCCCCTCCCGACCACCTGCCTGAGGCAAGGATGCAGGCCAGGACGCAGTTCCCAAAAAGAATGGGGGAAGTTTTAAAGAGACAAAATATTTTTGCCATTTTTTTTCAGGCCCTTCCCTCTGTTATACTTATTTTAATTAGCATAATGTCCTCAAGTTTCATCCATGTTGTAGCATGCGATAAAATTTCCTTATTTTTAAAGACTGAATACTATTCTGTTGTATATTTACACCACATTTCCTTTACCCATTCATCTGCTGATGGACATTTGGGTTGTTTCCACCTTTTGGCTATTGTGAATAATGCTGCAGTGAACATGGGTACACACATATCTTGTAGAGCTTTTGTTTTTAATTTTTCCAAATCTATACCCAGAAGTGGGATTGCTGGGTCCTGTGGTAACTCTATTTTTAGTTTTTTCAGGAAGCGCCATACTATTTTCTGTAGCAGCTGCGTCATTTTACATTCCCACCAACAGTGTACAAGGGTCCGATTTCTCCACATCCTTGCCAACACTTGTTGCCTTTTCTTCCCTTCCTTCCTTCCCCTTCTTCCTTCCTTTATTTTTAATAGTTGCCACCCTAATGAGTGCGAGGTGATATCTCATTGTGGTTTTGATTTTCATTTCTTTAATGATTAGTGATTTTGAGCATCTTTTCATATGCTTGTTTGGCCATTCGTATATCTTCTTTGGAGAAATGTCTATTCTATTCAAGTCCTTTGCCCATTTTTAAATTAGATTATTTGTTTTTATATTTTGTTTTTGTATTGTAGGTGTTCTTTATATTCTGGACCTTAACCCTTTACCAGATGTATGATTTGTAAATATTTTCTCCCATTCTATATGTTGCCTTTTCACTCCGATTATTTCTTTTGAGGTACAGAAGTTTTTAAGTTTGATATAGTCCCATTTGTCTATTTTTGCTTTTATTGCTTGGCTTTTAGTGTCCTATCCAAGACATCATTGCCAAATTCAATGCCATGAGATTTTCCTCCTGTTTTTTTCCAGTAGTTTTATAGTTTAGGTCTTATATTTAGGTCTTTAATTCATTTGAAGTTAATTTCTGTATATGTATAAGGTAATGGTCCAACTTCATTCTTGTGCTTGTGGATATCCAGTTTTCCCAACACCATTTTAAGAGACTGTCCATTTCCCATTGAGTGGACTTAGCACCTTGTTGAAGATCATTTGACCATATATGTGAGGGCTTATTTTTAGGTTTTCTATTCTGGCCCATTGGTTTATATGTCTGTCTTTATGCCAGTACCACACTCTTTTGATTATTGTGATTTTGTAATATGTTTTAAAATCAGGACGTGTGAGGTCTCCAACTTTTTAAGATTGTTTTGGCTAATTGGGATCCCTTGGGTTTCTGTATGAATTTTAGGACTTTTTCTATTTCTGCAAAAAAAAAAAAAAAAAAAGCCATTGAGATTTGATAGGGATTGTAGTGAATCTGTAGATTGCATTGGGTAGTATGAATGTTTTAACATTATTGAGTCTTTCAATTCATGAACACAGGATGTCTTTCCGTTTATTTGTGTCTTCTTTAATTTCTTAAAACAATGTTTTGTAGTTTTCAGTGTGCAAATCTTTCTCTTTCTTGGTTAAGTTTATTCCTAGGTATTTTATCCTTTTTAATGCTGTTGTAAATGGGATTATTTTCTTCATCTCCTTTTCAGATTGTTTGTTGTTAGAGTATAGAAATGCAACTGATTTTTGCATGTTGATTTTGTATCAGGCAACTTTGCTGAATTCGTTTATTAGTTCTAACAGTCTTTTTTTAGTATGTGTGCAGGGGGAATCTTTAGGGTTTTCTACATATAAGATCATGTCTTCTGTGGAAAGAGATAATTTTACTTTTTCCTTTCCAATTTGGATGCCTTTTATTTCTTTTTCTTATGTCATTGCTCTGGCTAAGACTTCCGGTACTATGTTGAATAGTGGTGAGAGTGGGCATCCTTGCCTTGTTCTTGATCTTAGAGGAAAAGTTTTCCATATTTCACTATTGAATATGATGTTAGGTGTGGGCTTTTCATATATGGACTTTATTCTGTTGAGGAGTTTCCTTCTATTCCTAGTTTGTTGAGTGTTTTTTTGAAGGGGGGATGAATTTTTGTCAAATGCCTTTTCTGCATCAATTGAGATAATTATGTGGTGTTGTTTGTCTCTTAATGTGGTACATTACTTTGATTGATTTTTGTATGTTGAAACATCCTTGCATTCCAGGAATAAATCCTCACTTAGTCATGGTGTATAATCCTCTTAATGTGCTGTTGGATTTTATTTGCAAGTATTTTGTTGGGGATTTTTGCATCAATATTCACGAGAAATATTAGTTTGCGGTTTTCTTTTCTTGTAGTATTTTTTCTGGCTTTACTTGCCTCATAGAATTAGTTAGGAAATGTTTCCTCCTCTTCAATTTTTTGGAAGAGATTGAGGAGTACCGGTGTTAATTGTTTAAATGTTTGGTAGAATTCTCCAGCGAAGCCTGATCTGGTCCTGGTCTTAGACTTTTCTTTGTTGGGAGGTTGTTGATTACTGACTCAATCTCCTTCCTAGTTACAGGTCTGTTCAAATTTTTTATTTCTTCATAAAATATGTCTTCATAGGCTGTATGTTTCTAGGGATTTATCCATTTCTTTTAGGTTATCCAAGTTGTTGATGCATAATTGTCATAGCATTTGCTTATAATCTTTTTTGTTTGTGCTGCATCAGTTGTAATGTCCTCTCTTTCATTTCTGATTCTAGTTATTTGATTCTTCCCTATTTTTTTCTTAGTTAATCCAGCTAAGGGTTTGCCAATTTTGTTGATCTTTTCAAAAAATCAACTCTTAGTTGCACTGATTTTTTTCTATTGTTTTTCTATTTTCTATTTTGTTTATCTTTGCTCTAATCTTTATTATTTCCTTCCTTCTGTTAACTTTGGGGTTAGTGTGTTCTTATTTTTCTCCTTGACGTGTACAGTTAGGTTGCTGATTTGAGATCTTTCTTCTTTTTAAATGTAAGCATTTACAGCTGTGAACTTCCCTTTTAGTGCTGCTTCCATCACATCCCATCAGTTTTGGCGTATTCTGTTTTCATTTTCAGTTGTCTCAAGATATTTTATTGTTCTTTTACCCATTGGTTGTTTAAGACTGTGTTGTTCAATTTCCACATATTTGTGGATATTTCAGTTTTTCTTCTAGTATTGATTCCTTGTTTCTTTGATTAATTGTGTGACTTTGGACATGGGGGCCAACATATCTGATTTATCTTCAAAATCAGGACAACACTGTCTTCCAGTGTCGGATACTTCATATGATTTCAATTTTCTTATGTCTATTAAGACCCATTTTGTTTTGTGGCCTAAACATGTGGTCTGTCCTGGAGAATGTCCCTGTGCATTTATCCTGCCATTGTTGGGTAGAGTGTTCTGTCCCTGTCTGTGAGGTCCAATTGGTCTATAGTGTTGTGCAAGTCCTCTGGCTCCTTATTGATCTTCTGTTTGGTTGTTCTATCCATTATTGAAAGTGGGGGCATTGAAATCTTCTACTGTTATTGTGTTGCAATTTCTCCCTTCAATCCTGTCAATATTGCTTCATATAATTAGGAGCTCACTCACCTGCCCCGGCCACACTGGCCCATTCGTTGTTCCTTCAGTGCACCTGGCTGGGCCTCTCCCGGCCCCACATGCGCTGGCCCCTCCTCTGGAGTGCCCCATGCCCGGCCCTCTGCCCAGCTCGGTCATGTCCTCACAGTGGTCTTCCCTGACACCCTCCTCCATCCAAATCAAGGAGAGGCCCCTGTTCTCACTGTTCACCATGTTCTTTAGTTTCCTCTGTTTGTTCATAAAATTCCATCCTCACGTATTTATTAGTGGTTATTTAACAATCGTGTCTCTCATGAGATTGTTAGTTATGTGAGGTCAGGTCTGCGTTGTCCTCTGCTGTGGCCCCATGTTTAGCATAGAGCTGGGCATAGAGGAGCCACCCAATAAGCACTTGCTGAATAAGTGAATGGATGAATGAATGAGATCTTTATTCCTTTTACAAGCTCATGTGGTTAATCTTGTCTTCATTTTATCACAGAAGAAATTGAGGCTCAGAGAGGTGAAGCCACTGGCCCAGAGTCACATAGTGGATCAAGAGCAGAGCTGGGACTTGAACTCAGACATGGGAAGAATCCTGCAGGCATCATTCATGGGGACACAGGGGGAAGGGACCCCAGGCACCGGCCTTCCTGGCTTCATCTCTCACCTCTTGTCCCACCCCTTAAACCACACCCATCCTGTAGCCATTCCAGCCAAGTGCTCCTCCTTGAACAGGCCAAATGCTCCCAAGCCTCTGAGCCTTTGCACGTGCTGTTCCCCCCAGCTGGAGTGTCCTTTCCACCACGTCCCCCCACAAACTCCTACTCACCCTTCTTGGCTGAGTTCAGTGTTGCTTCTGTGAGGCTTCCCTGACCTCTCTGGGGCAGATTCAGACAAGCCCTACCCAGAGCTCCCCCAGCACCTCGCAGGTCCTGGCAGCCAGCATGGCCCGCTGCACCAGACTCCTCTGTTCCTGTGTGGTCCTCACCCACTCCCAGAGGACTGGGCCACGCAGATAAGGTGCTAAATAAATGCTCCTGGGCGCCTGAATGAGTGAGTGACTGACTGAAGGCATCGGGCCAAGGAGGAGAGAAAGGGCCACTGCAGCCACCTCCTGTCTTCCTGAAGGTTTAACATCAAAGGTCACCAGCCCCAAGGTGGCTCACAAATGGGGATTTCAGGGACTAGAAATGGCATGAAAAAGTCATTCAGTCCACCCCTCTGCTTCTAGGCCGGAAGACTGTGTTGTCCTGATTTTGTAGAGAAATCAGATACGTTGGCCCCTATGTCCAAAGTCACACAATCAATATTCTGCCAAGAACCTTGATTTCCAACAGCAACAACCAAACCATCATCAGCCACAATAATTGGAGCAGCCACAGGCATTGTGGCTGTGGGCGCTGTGTCACCTCCTTTAACCCTTACTGCAACCTGATCATAACCCTTATCTTCATTTTACTTATATATTTATATTTGTATGGTGCTTTATTTTCCCAGTACGATGACAACAACAATAGCATATGCTCATTTAAAAATATTTCAAGCAATGAATGAGAGCCCTCTTCATCCCACACCCTTATTCCCATTTTACAGATGAGGAAACTGAGGCACTTTCTACATAACATAGCCTTATTCCCTATGAACGTGCATCTGGGTTCTTGTTTGCCTGACGTGACACCTAAAGCTCAGCCACTCACAGGGGAAACCAAGGCCCTGGGGAGGTCTTGGGCTGTTGGAAACAATTGATTCACTTGAATGGACTGTTTTTCTCCGGGTCATTGCCAGCAAATCAATATTCAATTGTGCCACCCAGTGCGACGTCCGCCTCCCTGCTCAGAGATGGCCGTGCAGAGAGCAGTGATCTTGATAGAATCTGAACAGAGGTGTCTGGAGGAACCTGGGTGGAGACGGTGTGTGGGTGGCTCTTGAGGAGTCCATAAATCTGGGCTGATGAATCACCTGGGCAGGTGCCTCTGCCACCTGCATCCCGGCTCGGGACAGGAGTGGCATAATTACCTCTCTGGCGGTGGCTGTCTGGAGCTGGTCCATTTTTCTCTTTTATTACCATTGAATTTCAGGAAAGTGTCCTCTGCAGGCCCCTATTCTAAATGCTGGATTTATTGGGTGACTCCACTAGGCCTGGCAGGTGAGGCCAGAGCATGCCCAGGGAAGGAGGACGGGTCCCTGAGCCCACCACCCGGAGGGTTCTTCTTGTGGGCTGGTTCCTGGACAGCCATCCCTGTTGTCCCATTGGTGGCCCCACAGATGTCCCTTCCCTCCCCCTTCCCCTGCTCTGTGGAGTGGATGGGCCCTAAAGAGAGGCAGCTGTGAACGGCCTGAGGTGGGGCGTTATTCGGGGTGTCATCTGGGAGGGGACATCTCCAGAGGGAAGCCCCAATTCCCTGAGAGGTGACTATTTCATGTCTCCCAGGGAAGTCTCCTGGCTGGACGAGGACACGTGGGAGCACTGTGTCCTTGTGACACTCATGAAAACCCTCGTCCTGGGCCCAGTGCCACGTGCTTCATGCCCCCTACCTCACCTGCTCCTCATGAGAGGAACTGAGGCACAGAGAGGTGGTCACTCAGACGGAAGTGGCCTCCCCAGAGTCGGGCTCAGGCCCAGGACTCCTCACACCTCACACTGACAGCCAGTGAGTGGTGTCCAGTTCCCCCGTGAGGGCTGCTGAGCGGCCTCCATGGTCATCTGGCCCCCTGGACTCACCACAGCTGTGGCTGGTTAACTAGCTGCCGTGTTGCAGGCCACGTCCCCACCTGACTGTGTGCTCCCTGAGTAGGGACCACACCTGTCTTCCCCCACTGTACCCCAGCCCCTGGCAGAGGGGCTGGCACATTGCAGGGTTGTGGACGAGCCAGTGCCTGGAAGGAAGTTCCTGGGCATCGGTCCACAAAGCCCGTTGTCTGTGTCCAGAGTGGGGGAGGCATGGCCAGGCAGCAGTGCCTCTTCCATTAATTCATTCACAAGTCTATCTTGAGTGCTTGTTAGAGGTCTGGCTCTGGGTGAGGCATTATTGGGACTGGGGGAGAAAAAAATAATTATGTCTTCATGGAGCTCAAAGTCAATTGCAGAAGGCAGAATACTGGAGAAGCAATAATAGTAAAATGTAAAGAGTTTCAGGAAAGCGGCTATGCAGGAGCCAAGAACATAGGGCAGGGGCACTGGACTGGATCGTGGAAGGCTGCCCTGAGGAAGCATGTGGCTCCTCACATCAAGAGGTGGAATCTCTTCCCCCACCCCTTGAGTCTGACTTGCTTTGGCCAATAGAATGCAGTGGAAAAAATGGTGTGCTGATACCCATATGCCCTTGTGTCCATGTTTGCCCTCTCTTGGAACCCTGCTTCCATGCCAAGAACAAGCCCAGGTTAGCCTGCTGGCGGACGAGAGACCACGGGGCCCAGCTGTCCCAGACTACAGCCAGCCAACCCCTGGCCATCCCTCAGAAGTAGAGTTATTTAGCCCATCTGCAACTGACCTCAGATATATGAAGGAGCTCAGCCAAGACCAGAAGAACTGCCTGGCTGAGCCCAGCCTAAATTGCTGACTCTCGGAAATGTGAACTAAATAAAAGAATGTCATTGAAACCACTAAGTTTTGGGGGTGGTTAATTATGCAGCAACAGGTAACTGATACACAGGATCTTTGCATAGGTTTTCCTGGGAGAGCTGAGTTAATGTGCAAAGCTGCTATGTGCCTTGAGCAGTATATTATTAAGATATGGTTAATAATAGTCATTGTATGTATGGATGGCTTAAACAAGACAGAAGTGTATTTCTCTCTTATGTAAATCCCCAGTGTTAGCCACTTAGGGCTCATGTGTGGCTACACTGTGCAGGAGGCCAGGCTGCCTTCACTTTGTCCTCTGCCCGTCCTGAGGCAATGATCCCACCCACTTGATCGGATAGGCCCCACTTCCACATTCACATTTCAGCCAGAGTGAAGGGGAAACGTTCGGACATGCACAGCCCTCCCTTCAAGGACACATCTGGAGGTTTTATACATGTGCATACTTGTGTGCGTGCACACACGCATCTTCTGGGGTGTTGGCAGCTCATGGTCACATGACTGTACCTTGCTGCAGGGGAAGCTGGGAAATGTAGTCTTTTATAATTTGGAGCCATGAAATTTGAGGTCCTGTTACCAAAGGAAAACCAGCATATTTGAGGGGGTAACCAGCGGGCTCTGCCACAGTCAGGAATGTAGATGAGGGGCATGTCTCTGGGGGTTGGGGTGGGGGTGGGTGGTCGGGGAGGAGATGGGTCCACTTTGTCCTGTTTACTCTGCCTCCCGCTCAGGGTCTCTTTCAGCTCCTGTGAACCTTGTCAACCTTGACACTGGTGTGATTCTTTTCTTGCCTTAATTTGGCTCTCTGCTTATAGACATTTAGCTCTGAGACCCACCTGCAAGTTTAGAGTTTAGCTAATGAGGGTGCCATATTCATAGTGATGGAGTTTACTCATCTCTGATAATGATTCTTGAAATTCCTTTATCACTCCTGGTGGACCAAGTGGAATCACTAACAGCCCCCAGACATCACCCATGTCAACAATAACAACATTTGACATTTACTAAGGCTCACTGCCTACCAGGTGCCATCCAGGGGGACTCTCTTGGACCATCTTATTGAGCCTCTTGACAGTCCAGGAGTCAGGGGCTGTTGTTATCCATTTGTGCAGATGAGGAAACTGAGGCTCATGGAGGCAAAAGGGCTTCCCAAGGTCATGTGGCACTGGTGTGAGTGCTCAGTGGACAGCAGCTGGTGCCACCCTTGGATCTGTGACCCTGTTTGGTCTTTGTCCTATTGCTTCCAAGGACCCAGCCTGCTTCTGATGGGTCAACCAGCCAGTCTGTGATGGCCCATGAGTGGAAGAGGGCAACTGGTTGTTTGTTGGGCCAACACACTGCCTCCCTGGTGGCCTGGCTCACTCAGGAAGCCAAAGTATAGATCACATGGATTTGAGCAAATGGAGGTGGGGTCCTGTGGCAGCATTTCTGTTGCACAAGGCCATCTGATGTATCCCCTCTGTCCTCCTGGGAGATTTCTTCACAGGGACCCAGACCTGCTGCCCCAGCAGAACCTGCCCCCCTGACCCTGCCACCACACCCTTGCCACTACCCATAGCCCCAGCAGTGCTGGGGATGAACTGACAGAGGCTTGCCTGACACAGATTCATTTTTTGTCACCTCCATGGGGACCCTAGGGCCCAGCCAATCCAATCATCACACTACCCTGTATCATAGCTCCTGAGTTCTCATCTGCTCTTGTAGATTACATTTGAGCCAGACCATTTTCCTGATGGCCAAGGAAGGCCCTTCATTTTGACACTGTGCTCCCTCCATGTAACTGTGGGGCTGGGGGCGAGGTGGGATGCTGAGGACACATTCAGGATTTGGGCCTCTGGATATTTTTGGGATAAGTGTCAGCACACTCAGACAGCACGCCTTCTTCAGCCCAACACCTTCAAGCCTAGTCCCTGCCCAGATGTGAAGGAGGTTCTGGGAGACATGCCTGGGTGCCCAAACTTCCCTGCCCAGATGACTCTGAAGTCTTTCTGCAGCTGGTCCTATAAAGAAGACGTTTCTCAGCATGGCCCTGAAAGCCCTGCCTGGCCTGAGCCCCGCTCATTGCTTTTCCGGGTTTGTCCCTCCCACACCTCCCTGTTTGACCTGCTCAGCAGCACTTACCTTCTTTTAGTCTTACTTACCACTATGCTGATCTCCTACCCTAGGGCCTTTGCACATATTATACCCTTTGCCTTTTCTCCTTTATCTGGTAAATTCCTATTCATAATTAAGTGCTCAGCTAAATCACTCCTTCACTGACTTCCCTGCGAGTTACCATGTACCTCTATTTTGTAACACTTGCCACAATTGAAATTTTACACATATAACTATGCTGTTATTATTATGTCCCCATTTACAGATGAGGAAACTGAGGTCTAGGCTGGCTAAGTAATTTGTCCAGTGTCACCCAGTTAATGAACTGGGATTTGGACATGGTGCATCTGGTGCCAGAGTCAGTGCCTCTGACCAGTAGATGCTGGGCCCCCACCCCCAGAGAGGCTGATGCAGGAGCTGTGGGTGGGGCCCAGGAACCTGCATCTTTAGTGAGCTTCTCAGGGGAGGCTGATGCAGGGGTTCCTTGGCCTGGGGTTTGGGAACTACCACAAGAAGGACACAGAGGTGAATGAAGCAGAGCTGGTGCCCTGCAGGAGTGTACAGGCTGGAGGGGAGATGCCCACTCATAAGGAGCTCCAGTGTGAGGCTGAACAGGCACTGATGGGACCTGCCTAGTTCACCCAGCTGGTAAGAGGCAGAGCCGGGATTTGAACTCATTTCTGCATGGACCACTCTACCCTCCTCCAGGGCACCACAGCACAAAGCGGATGATGGTGGCAAATATGGCTGTGGTGTGGCTGGTCATTTGGGGATGGTGATGATGGCAAGGGGGTGACGAAGGTGAGGGTTGTGCTGAGGTGTGGCTGGGAAGGGGCTTCCTGGGCAGGGGCTGCATTTCCCAGTGCTCTCTCACCAGTGGGTTGAGAGTAGTGATGTGCGTGTCTCTTTGGGGCCAAGGGCATGTGTGCCTTCTCCACTCTCTTTCCCCTCTGCCAGTGGAAGCAGAAGAATCTGAGGCTTTGGAGGAGGGTGGGGCCATGAGCCACAAGACAGAAGGAGCCTGGGCCCCTGCATCACTGCATGGAGGAAAGACGCCTGCTGACCAGGAGTGGTGGAGGTGAGCGTGGGGGGCAGTGAGTGCATGGTGGGGGGTATAACCCAGCCTGGGGATCAGGAAAGGCTACCCAGAAGGGCTGATGCCTGCACGGAATCTTAAAGGAGATGTTAGGAGGTAACCAGGAAGAAGAGGGGAAAATACACTAGACAGAAGGAACAGCAGGTGCAAGGCCTGGGGAATAAAGCACTGCGGAACCTCAGGAGTTCAGTACAGTTGGAGTCATCCCACCACAGGGAAGTGGCAAGAGCTGAGTCTGGGGAAGGGAGTGGGAGCTGAGTCACAGGCGTCCCGTGCGCCAGATAGGGGAGTTTGTGAATTATCCTCAGTGCACTGGTGGCTTTTAAAGGGCTTTAACCATATGGTCAGATTTGCCTATTAAGATGAGCCCTCTGGCCCTGGAGAGGCAGACACTGGAGGCAGCGAGACTAGGAAGGTAGGGTTGGATATAAACAGAACTAGGGGAGGGGTGGCTTCTAGGGGAATTTGGGGTTTAGGGTCAACAGGCCTCGATTTTTGGTTGCCAGGGAGAGGGAGGTTTCAGGCCTGGGGCTCTGGGTGGGTGGTGAGTGGGGACGACTGGCAGGTTCAGAAGGGAAAGTGGGGCATGCTGAGTCCTTTGTGAGCCCCATGAGGGCAGGGCCTTTCCTGTTCTGGTCACTGGGTCCTCAGTGCAGTGTCCTCACTCAGTGTGAGGAAGGCAGGAAGGCTGGAAGGCCTTAAAAGGCAACTCTATGTGGGCCACTCTCACTGAGGTCAGTGGCCGAGAGGCTTTTAGCTGGACAGGGATAGGAGCCTGGCACCTGGGCTGGGGGTGCTGGTGGCACTGGTGGTGCTGGTGGCAGGGCAATAGCGTCTGCTGCCCTCCCTCCCTGGCTTGTGGTGCAGATCAGTAGTGGAGCTGAGTGTCCATGGAAGCCTTGAATTGGACCCTGATCACCAGCCAGCCCTGAGGTGGCACAGGCAGAGGTGACAGAGGTGGGAGATGTTGGTGATTTTTTTTTTCTTTCTCCAGCTTTATTGAGGTATAATTGACAAATAGGAATTGTATACATTTCAGGTGCACAGCTTGATGTTTTGATGTCATTGGCGGGTTTTTATCTGAGGGGATGGGATAAGGACAGCCCAGCCCAGCAGTGAGACTGAGCTGGTCATTTGGGAGCCCTGCTAAGCCTGAGGAAAGGGACATCATTGGCCAAGGGCCCTTATTAATCCCTGAGGATCTAAGCCTCTAGAGTTCCTGGGAACGGAATTCCTGGTGGACAGTAATGAGGAAGGATGATGGCCAAACCCACCAGGGAAAAGAATCGCTAACTGCCCTCCCTGCAGCCAGGCCCTGCCCCCTCCTGCCCTCCACCTCTCGGTGGCAGGAGCTGGATGGCTTACACGTCTGGTTTCCTTCTGCCATAAGTGAGGAGACTGAGCTGGGCAATGAAGTGAACCCAGAGGACCCTGCAGAGCCAGTGTCCAGTCAGCCACGAGACCCCACCCCTGGCACCCACACTTGCTCCACCGGCACAGGCATCTCACCCGGGCAGCCCCTCCCTGCTCCTGGCATCCGCTCCACCCCTCACTTGCTGTGAGACACACACTTGTTTCCAAACTGCTTCATGCCGTGGTTTATTCATCCAGCATGCAGATGGTAACACCAACCCTGCGGGTTCTGAAGGGCCCGGTGCACAGTAGGCACTCGGTAAACATCAGTAGTTGTGGTTGGTTCCCCAAAGCCAATGCTACCCTGGCATTCACCTCCAGATGGGCAGGCGTGGACCTGGGGGGAAATCTCACCCAGCAGCCTCTCTGGGAAAGAGACATGGAGAATATTCTAATTCCAAAGGGTAAATGTCAGGGACTTGGGAAGGTTTCTGAAAATAAACATTCTGCAAGGAAGGGAAGAGAGGAAGCCGGAGAGAAAGGAGGTGGAAGTGGAGGCTTGATGTTTAAAACTTGGGATTTTGTACCAAAAGTCTGATTTCCTTTTCCTTAAAAAATTGGGTGATCTGGCCACTCTGGGTGTGGCCTGGACAGTCGGCTGGAGCCAGCAGCATCTGCTCCACAGGTGGCCTTGTGCTTTCTGGGTAGACATGGCCCCCAGCTCCTGAGTGCAGCATCGTGTTTGCCCTGCTGCGTTCCCCGCACCTGCCCAGTGATCCGGAGGAGCTAACGCTAAGGCCTGTCTCAGCTCAGAGGCACCTCCTCAGAGAAGCCTTCCTGGACCTCCTGAGGCAACACAGCCCCTCTCCCTGAACTCTCCATCCCCACTGCTGCACAGGAGATGGCACGAGTGGCTGGGCCGGCTGCCCTGCCAGGCTTCACAGGAGCTGTGGCTGGGGAGGCCCTTGCCTGGATAGTGAGGGCCCCACAGAGCTGCTTAGCATTGGAAAGGGATTCACTCCCAGTAAAGGACCAGCTTTGAGGCACAGAACTCAGGAGGCTGCTTCCTGCCTCTCCACAGCTGCCATTGTCAAACCTCCCACACTGATATGCAGTCATGGCGCCCATGTGCCCCCTCCTTTGGCCAAAGAAAACTGACCAAAATCCCCACCCTCCACACCCCTGCAAACCTTCCCTTGTCCTTTAAACACAACCTAGGACAGGCCCAGCACACAGGAGGGCCCTCACCTCCACAGGGACCTGGCTCTGTCTCTGTGCTGATGGTCTGTCTGTCCCTGCCGGCCTGCCTGTCTCCGTCTGCTGGTCTGTTTGGCTGTCGCCTCCCCCGTCTCTCTCCCTAAGTGCAGATCAGGCACTTCACTAAGCCCTTTCCACACGGCACCTCATTTAGTCCTCCCCAGAATCTTACCATGTGGGTTCTCAGCTTAGCCCCATTTTCTGGGGAGGAAGTGAGGCTCTAGGAAGCTCAGAGACTCCTGTAGGACCAAGTGGCCAGGAAGTGCTGGGCTGGGATTTGAACTCAGATCTGCCTAAATCCCAAGGCCTCATGATCACAACATGACACTGTGTGACCTGGGGCAAGAGACACATTCGTGATAGCAAGAAAAGAAAGCGGGGAGAAAGGAAAGGGCGCAGAAGTGAGAGGAGGGGACAGAAAGGGACGTCTTGTCTCCACATTGCGGTGGGGCCTTGAGAAAATACTTCCCCTTTTGGGGCCTCAGTTTCTATCGGAAAACCATGGGAAGGAGGGGCGGGCTGGATGGTTCTAAGGGTTACTGCCCGTGGACCTGGGTCCAGTCTCTCTGGAAGGGGTAGGGTCCGGGGCTCTCCCTGATGCAGGTGAAGTTGGGACCTTTTCAGAGGAGACCATCTTTGGGGTCTGCACCTGGAGTAGGTAAAATGGGATCCAGGGGGCAAGTGGGGCGGCATCTAAGGGAGGACCAGCCCAAAGGAGCCCCCTCCAGTCTCTGAGTGAAGGATTTTAGGGTCAGGCCTTCTTGCTACACAGGAGGACGGTGTGGCTGGAAGCCCCCTCCCCATCCCAGAAAACCCTGAGCTCCCCACTGTGGGCTTGGAACTCAGGTGGTGTCCTCTGTCTCCAAGTCCAGCACCACGGCAGCAACAGCAGCAGCAGCAGCAGAGAGAGAGAGTTTCTAAAGGTCCTTCCTCGAGGCACTGTGAGATTAGAGATGCAGGGACCCTGAGCATTTTGGGGTGGGGAGGTACTATGGTTTGAATGTGTTCTTCCAAAATTCACTTTGAAACTTATAGCCAATGCAATAGTATTAACAGGTGGGGCCTCTGGGAGGTGATTAAGTCATAAGGGCTCTGCACTTGTGAATGGGTTTAATGCCCTTCTGCCTTCCCTCACATCATGTGGGGACACGATGACAAAGTACCATCTTAAAAGCAGAGAGTGCAGCCCTTACCATGCACTGAATCTGACGCATCTTAATCTTGGGCTTCCCAGTTGTGAGAAATTGTGAGAAATACATTGCTATTGTGTGTAAATTACCCAGTCTTAGGTATTTTGTTATAGCAGCACCAACAGGTTAAGACAGAAGGGCAGACAACCAGCCCCGGATTTGGATCTGTAGGGTAGGGTGTGGGCAGGGGAGCTACCTTCCCCAAAGTTTTAGGGACTTGCAGTGCTGGGAGCCTGAGTCCTCCCTGAAGTCCTGGCTGGTCCCTGGGGCCCACCCAGGCAGCTTCTTGAAGTCTTTCCTCAGCACCCTCTGCATCCTCCAAGGCCCCTCGCCACCCTCTTCTCTCCTGTCTTCCCCCAGGGAAAGTGGGAATTCCCAGTTCCCTGTGCAACCTGGGAGCAGAAATACCTCCTCCCTCCCAGCCAGGACCACACTCCCCCCAGCTGAGGCTGACACTAGTCCCCTGCCTGGGATCCAGGTCCTGAGTGGGGTGGGTTGCAGCCCCCTAGACCCCCAACCAACCCCCAGCCCCCCAGTCCCCAGCCCCTCCGCCCCCCACTACCCCAGCCCCCTTAGCCTCTCAGCCTCCCACTACCCCAGCCCCCTTAGCCCCCCAGCACTCCAGATCTCCAGCCCCTCAGACCCCCAATGCCCTAGCCCTCAGCCCCTCAGTTCTCTAACACCCCAGCCCCTCAGCTCCCCACCACCCCAGCCCTCCATCCCCCTCAGCCCCCCACCTTCCTGCTCCCCCAGATCTCCTCCAGCCCTCCGGCCCCCCAACCCTGGCATCTTCCCTGATCAGCAGTTTGCCTGTAAACCAGCGGGAGGCTCCCACCACACCCTGGGCAGGCAGAGGTCCCAGCACGATGGGGGATGGGGTCACACTGAGCTGGGAAGACTGACTGCCTGGTGTTGGTATCACCCACTCCATGTTTCAATTACTCCCGATGGTGTGGAAAGACATCCCAGCTGGAGCTCCATGGCAGCAGCCTTGGAGAGGCCAGGGGAACAGAGAATAGACTTGTTTATTGAACCCTGGGTATGTGCCGGGCACCACACCAGGGGCTCTGCATGATTATTACATTTAATTAACTAATTGATTAATTGCTTCTTAATGGACAGTTCTCTTCAGGCAAGCCACCGCCCTTTTCTGGGCCTCAGTTTCCCCCTCTGTGAAATGGAGGGGCCTGAAGGCAGTTCTCTAAGGACCCTCCCACTCTAGAATTTCATGTTCTGTTAAGTCAATAACCTCCCTGAGTCTCAGTTTCTCCTTTTACAGAATGGGGTGGCAATAACACCCCCCTCCCCGGGTGCTGGGAGGAGGCAGAGATGTGCACACCCTGCCTGCTCTGCTCAGCCCACGCAAGCCTGAGGGGCCCCTGCTGTGATGGGCGGGGCTGCCGCGATGGGCGGGGCCGCCGCTGTGATGGGCAGGGTCGCTGTGATGGGCAGGGTCGCTGTGATGGGCGGGGCTGCTGTGATGGGCGGGGCCGCTGTGATGGGCGGGGCTGCAGGCATCTGTCCAGAGCCTCGGGTCCACTTCTCACTCCACCCACCTCCACCCTGAAAACATTTGCTGCCATTTCCTCGAAGCTGCTCTGAGCCATCACTGGTCTAAACTTGCCAGCAGCATTTTACCGTTTTGTCCCCACAACCCACACAAGGGCTGAGATTAAAGGTCCTGAGTGATCTGTTCGAAATGCAAAACCCTCCTGTTCTCTTGCTGTTTAAAGCCCCTCAGAGGCTCCCACTGCTCCTAAAGCAAAGACCCAAGCCTTGAGCTGCGTTCCAGGCCCTGCGAGGCTCCTACCCTGCCCCCTCCAGTCCCATCCACTCAGATCCAGGTGTCAAACAGAGGCTCTGAGAGGTGAGGAGACTCGCCCAAGGCCACTCTGTCTGGGGATGGCAGAGCCAGATTCAAACCCGGGCCTGTTGGGGATCAGTCCCTGGGCTCGACCAGTCCACAGGCCATCCCAGGGGGTAGGTGCCTATCCAGTGGGGCCTTTTAACAGCTGGTAAAGAGGCTTCTTCCCCATATCTGTGTCACAGATGGGCACATGCAGCTCATGGGAGTAAAACACTGCCCAGCAAAGGGCGCTTACTGACCCCTGAGCCGCGGTGGCCTCATCCATAGAACGGGCCCCCACTCCATGTGCCACCTGCACTGGCCCTCCCTGCATGCTCCGGCTCACCCTGACTTGCTTCCCCAACTTCCACAATTGATCCTTTACTGTTCTAGAGAGGGGTGGGGGAGGCGCGGGAGGCTCTGATCTGTTGGGCTGTGTTTGCTGAGGACACTAGAACCTTTGAAGGGGATTAGTAATTCATAACCACTGTGATTTGGGTCCCAGCCATAGGGGCCTTGTGGATACTCCCCGGAATTCTCATTAAAGAGCTAATAGGTTGGTTTTGGAGGGGCTGAGGACAGTGCAGCTGGTATGGCTCTTCTGCCCTTTGCTGGGTCTTTAGAAGCATCTAGACACTGGCACAAGGGAGCATCGGTGTCTGAGAACCAATGGCTGGGCTGCCTTGCTGGTGTAGACTGCCTCAGAGTCCAGTTCATCCTGTGATGACCATGGCCCACGACAAGAGCTGAGGGCAGGTGGGAGCTCCTGTGTCCCCCCAATCTCCCAGGGCCCTTCCTGCCGCACAGCCCCGAGCACTGTCGGGGTCCAGGCACCAGTCAAGCACTGATGAGCCAGGATTTGGGGCCAAATCTGCCTTCTCTTCTCCTTTATTCATCATGGAGTGGCGGGAAGCCCTGAGGCCCTGAGGGTGGGGGCATCTGGGGACACAAATCAGGGTGTCCACCCTTAGGAGTTCACAGTTGATGGGAGAGGCAGGTGCCTAAGTGGACAATTATGATGCAGGATGGTAAGCCCTATGGTTAGGCAGGTGTAGGGTTTTTAGCAGCATTTTGAATAGCTCCGAAGTGAGAAGGTTAAAGATCAGAGGCATGTGGGCTTGAGACCCACCTCTGCCAATAACCGGCTGTGGGACTCTGGCCAGTTGCTTACCTTGCTAAGCCTCAGTTTTTTAATCTTTACAATGGGAATCATGTTAGTACCATGGGGATATTGGGAGGAACAAATTAGAGAGTGCATTAATGTGCCTGGTACATAGTAGGTACTTATTAAAAAGTAGCTTTCATCACATACACAGATATTTAGTGAGCACCTACTATATGCTAGACTGGAAACTGAGAATTCATTGATGAACAAAACCAGACATAGTCTTTGTTCTCAGGGGTCTAAGTCTCATGGAGGAGGAAGGAGACATTAAATAACCACAGGGTTGAATATGAATCCCAAACTAAGGTCAGCTTTGAAGGGGAGGACGGGGCTCAAGGCAATCCTAGAACAGAGGATCCTAGCCTAGCTGGCATGTGAGTGGGCACAATTTGGAGGAGTCCCCAAGGAGGTCACAGGTGAGCTGGGATCTGAAGGGTGAGTGAAACTTAACTAAGTGGAGGAGGTAGAGAAAGAAAATTCTAGACCTGCAGAGCACCTGTGGTGGAGGAGCCCCAGATACCTTCTTGATCTGAGCAGGAGCTGTTGTGGCTGAAGAACAGAGGACAGGGGGGAGTGGAGAGAAAGGAGTGTGGGGAGGTAGGTGTCTTGGGGTCTCTGGGCCACACTGAGGTTTCCATCTTGTGCTGAGAGCAGGGGGAAAGCTTGCGGGTGTGGCAGTGTGGCGTTTCCACACTGTCCCTCTAGCTGCTGTGGGCAGTGGGTGAGGGTAGAGAGGGGGTGGCGAGAGCAGAACCAGGTAGGGGCCATGCAGTGGCCAAGCCAGAGGTGACCAGTGATGGAGAACAGAGGACAGACTCAGAGACACTAGGAGTACACGGGTAGGACTGGATGCCCGGTTGAGTGAGGGAGGAGATGAGGTGTCAAAGGGGAGGAGAATGTTCCAGAAAGAAAGACCAGCTCAGAGATAGAAAGAGGTTCCTGGCTTGGGTAACTGGATGCACTGGTGGATGGAGGTGTCGCTCATAGGGAGAGGGGACTGAGAAGAGCCAGGTTTCGGGGAGAGGGAGCTCATGAACTTGGACTTGTGCATGTCAGGTTGTATGCCTTTGAGATGCTGTTGGAGGAAAAGTCGGCAGCTGGACCTTTTTCTGCCAGACCCAGGCTTCGAGGCCCTGAGGGGTCCAGAGGAGAAAGGCCCCCCTGCCCTCAGGTGCTCATAAGTGGGGGGCTCCCTGGACCATCACAGGTAAAGGTTGTTGTTGGGGCAGTGTGGACACCCCTACCCTGATGGGGCTGGGGGTAGAGGTCAAGGTCAGCTCTGCAGGGTCACCTCTGGGCTGAGTCCTAGGCGACCAGCAAGATTCACCTGGCAGAAAAAGGGGAGAACATCGAGGGCTGAGGGGCCATGCAGAGGCCCAGGTGCAGGGGAGCAAGCGCAGTGCAGTCGGGGAGCTGGGAGGCATTTGGACCGGCTGTGGCTTTGTTGTCTGAGAGGGAGAAACATCACAGGAGGCTGGGAGCCACAGTGTCAGAGCAGTAGGGACCTTGAATGCCCGGTGCACGGTTTGTGTGTTAACCTTCAGGCCTCAGGGACTCATCAGCTTGTTCCTCATCAGCAGGAGGATGCGCTCAGGGCTGCTGCATTTGAGGAAGGCACCTGGGTGCAGGTAAACAAGGAGGGAGGCTCTGGTAGCACAGAGATGAGTTGAGAGTCCTGCAATGGCACAGGGGACAGAGAAACAGGTGGTCAGGAGTGGCCGCAGGGGCACAAGGAGGACTCGGGCCAGTGAAGGGCACAGTGTGGGTAATGGTCAGAGGGCTTGGGTGCTGTGGAAGAGTGGGCAATGCTGGAGTGCTCTGTGGGCCAACAGCAGATGACAGATACATCCCTGGAGGGCCATACAACATGGGTTTGCGACATGGACACATGTAATAATCCTGGCAGCAACCCTGGGAGGCAGGTGCTGTTGTCACCCCTATTTTATAGATCAGCAAACAAGACACAGAGGTTTACTAACTTACCCAAGGACACACAGCTAGTTGGTGACAAAGCTGGGGCTGGGACCCAGGCAATAGTTCCTGATGCTCTTAACCGTTATTCTAGATGACTGTGCTGTCATTGCCCTCAAGGAGCTGCAAGGTCGTAAAATAAAACCCACAGGCAAACTGAAGGGAGAGATTATTACTGGCTGTAGGATCAGAGAAGGCTTCCTGGAGGAAGCAGCATTTTAACTTGGTCCTAAAAGGTCCTAAAAGGGGGAAATTTTTGAACAGGCAAAACTGTAGCATATTAGTCAGTGTTGTTATTTCACACAACACAAACTCTCTTCAATCAATTTAAGCAGAAAAGTGGTCAAGAACTTTCTTTCCAAAGCGTGGACTGGAAGGTGTGGTGTCTCTGGCTGGAGGAGACTCGCCTCACGATTCCATTTTGGTTTATTCTTCACAGGACACTGGGAAAGAAAACAGGCTTGTTCAGGCTCTGTCTCTTAAGACAAGGAATTTCATAATCATAGAAAGGGGTTTCTGTTGCTGGGTGACCACCAACAATGTAGATGCTCACTCTACATTGTGATGGAGGACATTTGTGTGGAGAAGTCAAAAATGAGCAAGTGCAGGGAGGAAAATGCTCCTAATACATTGGGGGAGCCCCTCTGTTTGTTGGAACAGAAAGACAAAAACACAAGGTTCTTTCCCTACCCAAAACATGCATCATGACCCCCTGGTGAGTCATTAGGAAAGTGAAGGACACTGGTGCTTGGCAGGTGGGTTCAACGGGTTTTTAAAAAAATAGTCCAAAAAAAAAATTGGGAGATACGATGCATGAGGATCCTTGTCCTTGAAACATCTTTGGCTGGGAAGTCAGTTTGTTGCTCTCACCTCCTTCTGTTTGGCCGTGGTGTACACTAAAGCGGACACAGGCACCTACAGAAATGATTTGGCGTCTCCAGCCCCCAGGAAGGTTCCTGTCTGCTAAGCATCTGCCAGTATCTCTATATCACTTTCTGCAAAAATAAGCAAGCAGGAGGGAATCAGTTTGGGTGGGACCAACTCCCAAATGACAAAAAGGACTTGGAGAATTCAGGTTGCCCCTCAAAGATTCAGAAAACAAAAATCGGATTCCTGAGAAAGTAGGTTTTCTGGAATACAAAGAAAATATTTACATTCTGGAAAGTAAAGGACAAACAAGATATATTGAGGTATTTGAAAGTTTCTCCTCAAGCTGATGAAAGTATCCAAGCCAAAGGTTTTTTAAAACTTCTATTAAATTTCTTATTGTAAGTTATACCCTAAATTTCAAAAAGCAGTGAACATATCATTATTTTTTTTATCCATTCCTGTTCTTCAGAGAGGATTCAGATTATAAGACCTCCATCATTAACCATGAACCATGTCATTATTCCTTAATTTTCACTGTCAGCTTTCTATAGTCTTATTTTTTAAAGTAATTTCTACTTTGCTGTATTCTAGCTTGAATTCCACCAACCTCACCCAGCAAAAACAAAACCGAACCACCTAAAAACTACTAGTTCTACCTCCCTATATATAACCACTGTAGAAAGTTTGGGAAAATACAGAAATCTCATCACCTAGAAACAACCAAGAATAACATCATGGTGTATTTTCTTCTCTACAAATACGTGAATCTTTACAAATAAAACAAGATGAGGATAAAACTATACACACACAGTTCAATCGGTAATCTTTTAAAGAAACTAATTCATGTTTCTAAAAAAAAATAAGTACAAAATCTCTGTTGTGCAAAAAACATGCCTATGTGCTGTATAAAAACATACCAAAGATGAGCAGGGATCATCCCTGGCTATAAAGTTCTTTTCATATTCTACGCTACCAACTTTCAGCAACAAACATGCATCCCTTTTCAGGAAAAAAAATATAACGGCACTGGGAAGAAAGAAGGTGGAAACCTTAGATTTCCAAGTCATGGGGTCTGGGCGCTCAGTGTTTTGTTACAAACACAAAGCATCTGGGCCGCGACCTCGCGCGGTGGGGCGCGGGGAGGACAGGCGGTCCCGGGGCGGCTGCGCGTGAGGACGCGGGCCACGCCCCCGCATTATGACGCTTCCCTGGTATATAAGGCCCGGCCTGGCCACCGCGCCCGCGACTTCACCTGCTCCCACGTGCAGCCCGAGGTCGTCCTTCTCCCCACCAGACCGACCCACCCACGGACAGAGCAGAAATGGGAGGAGGGATGTTGGCCAAGCTCGGGCTGGGACTGCTGCTTCTGGCGCTGTTGTTACCTGCGCAGACCGAAGCCCAGAGTACACCAAACGCCCCTTCTGCTGAAACCACAAAGGCCGCCGCGGCGGAAGCCTCGGGAGGTGGTGTCGCCCTGCAGTCTTCAATCAGCGTCCTCGTCCTGTCTCTCTCCCTTCTTCTCCACCTCTACTGTTAAGAGACTCGGCCGAGAAACATCACTTCTCCAGCCCATCTTTCACAACTCAGTCCAGATGGCATCTCGAAGTTCTGTGTGGTAAGGAAAAATATAGGTCTTCATGGAACCCACCAATTCCACTGCATATCTGGTTGACACGGACGATGTGAGAACCCCACATTCAAAAAAGCGTCTGAAGAACTTGACTCCTTGATGCCCGCCGATGTTCACTCTGCGGGAGTTTCGCGCACAAGACGGGAAGGACGGAGAACAGCTAAAATTCATGAAAGATACGGTTTCGTGAAATGGGGCTTAAAACATACGGGCTCTTAAAACTCCACCTTGAAAAGAAGACTAGATTTCACCTTGATCTGGAGGAAAAAGATGGGATGTGGAAGAGAGATTGTTTTCATTTCAATTCACCAAATCTGTAAGGCCATAAAAACGATTATGTCATATAAAAAGCTTCTGTGATTCTCTTTATGTACACTGGAGGGAACTTCAAGTTGTTCCTGTAAATTAGTACTGATTTAATGCTCACGTACTCTAAAGTTTTGCGTTGGTAAGCTCTCACTGTTTTCTTGGGAGCTGAACTCTTTCCTCGGGGATTTTGGATTTAACATTACATTTGACTTTGTGCGTAGTAATTGCCGCGTGCCAGAGCGAGGATGGATTGGGAGCTACCCCAGACAGTAGCACAATGAGTCAGTCTTGCGTATCCCCTGATAAATGCTAGGCACTTCCCACCACACGTTCCCATCCAACAGGAGTGCCAGGTCCTGTTAACTACAACATTTAACCCGGTTCCAAATAATAGAAGATCGTTGACTTTACTTGATTTTAAAACTCTGCTTTTTATGGACAGATGGGGCCCTCCCTTCCCTTAGCCACACCGAGGAGACTCCGTCCCCCAGGAAGGTATGAGGTAGTTTTCCTTTTCATTTCTCCGAGAAATGAGACTTACTCTGAATACTGTCACTAGTCACAGGGGTTGACCTGCAACATTTGTTCTGCCAAGCAAAGGCCTGGGGGGCGGTGGGGGGAAGTGCAGAGGGCCCAGGAAGCAGGCACTGGGCGGCAATTGCTTTGGCCAGCTGGGCTCCCCAGGTCCGAGCTGCAGATGCAGCCAGGCAGCCCAGAGTTCCTAGAAACACCAAAGCGAAATTGCAGGTTTTTTTTTTCTTCTTCTCCTAATTCATGGAGTTGTAACCTCAAACGCTGCTCACAGTCCCATGTCTGCAACACCAAATCCACTGGTCCTCCACAAGCCTTTGGTGGGGTCTTTGGTAAGTCCCAGGTGGGGGGTTGCACTGTGATGGTTGAGACAGAACTGGTTTAAAAATGCCTCACACAGGGTTAGGCACGTGGTCGACTCTCTGCAAGTGTTCCTTCCTGCCTCCTCTGGCCCAGATTCCACACCCCATACCTGCAGCCCTCCCCCTGATTGTCACACTTCATGACATGTGAAATGACATGAGAAAATGACACATGCCATTTTCACACTTCTCATGTCCTTTCTTCTCAGAGGAATGAATGGTAGAATTTCAGGCACTGGGCCCAGACCAGTGGAGACGGCAGAGTGGCGTAGTTAAGTTCGTAGGCTTTCTAGCTATCAGACCTGGGTTCAAATCTGACACCACTAAATATTAGGAGATAACTTTGGAGTCATTTTGCCTCTGTTAGCTCCAATCCCACCCCCTGGAAGAGCACAATAATAGAACCTACCTGGTTGGGCTGTGGTGAAGATTACATGAGATTCTACATGTTAAGTGCTTATCACCCTTCTGACACATAGTTGGTGCTTCTTAACTTCTCTCTTGCATTCTCTCTTAATTCAGCAGCCCCACTACAAGATCCCTAGGGCCCTGTGCCTGCCTTGTCCACTTCAAGGCCTGTCCCTGCCATCAGGGGGAGGGCTGCAGGTATGGGGTGTGGAATCTGGGCCAGAGGAGACAGGAAGGAACACTTACAGAGAGTCGACCATGTGCCTAACCCTGTGCGAGGCATTTTTGAACTAGTTCTCTCTTAACCATCACAGTGCAGGGGAACGTTCCTTGTCCCATTTTGCAGATAAGGAAGTGGAAGCTCAGGGAAGGTAACTCCCCCAAGATCTCACAGCTGGGAGGAACCAGTGCCAGGACTTGAGCATGGGTCTCTGACACCAGCATGCATGTGCTTTCCAGTACTCAGCATTTTCAGGGGAACTTGAAAACAGCCAGAAGGATCAGCCGGGGACGAACTGTGTGCCAGGGCCGGGTAAGTGCTCGATGTCAAGGCAGGTAGGAAGCAGGTGGGGCCAGCTCCCCTTGGGAGCCTGCCAGGCAGCCTGGGCTCAAGCTTCTAGGCTTTCCATGTGTATGTGAAATTCAGCTCTGCTTCCATGGAAACTTGAACAAGTTACCTAACTCCTCTGTGCCTGTTTCCTCACCAGTGAAATGGAGATAGTGAAAATTTCTCCATGGTAAGATTGTCATGAAAATCAAATTAGAGCCATTGGCACTGTATTTGGCACAGGAAAAGTGCAGAACAGGCGTTAATGTTTATGCAGGGCAGAAAGTTGGTGGGCTGAGCACAACCTTTTGCTGCAGTTTTGGCCCCAAGATAGAGCTGGTTGCCCTGTGAGGACATTAGTCATCACATAGAAGCTCAGATGTCCTGGCCACGCTCCCACCTGAACAATACCCCCCCGCCCCAATTCCCAGCAGAAGTTTCAGGAAGGTAGCAACAGTGTGGGGTGGGGTCTACTGTGATTGGCTTTGCTTTGCCTCAAATGGACCTGGGTTCAAATCCTAGCTCCACCCAAGACTAACAATCTCCCCATCACCTGCTGAGACCCTTCTTGTACCTGGCCTGGTGTTGGCAGGTGCTATTGTCCCCACATACAGATGAGGAAACTGAGGCACAGAGCAATAAGCTGATCTGCCCAGTGCTGCCCTGAAATTCTAAGTTGTAGATGAGAAAATTGAGGCACAGAGGGGTTGAATAATTTGCTCCAGATTCCACCACCACAAGCGGCAGTGCTGTGATTTGAGTGCAGGCTGCTCTGTCCCAGAGCATGTGGCTCCTGGCCCTGGAGCTAGCCCCTCCCTGTGGTCCCTTAGCGTGTCGCAGCTTATGAAACCCATTTCACACATGCATGTTCTTGTTTGACTCCCCAGCAGCTTAGTTTGCCTCTGAACCCTCGAGGGCAATGTGTGTCTCATTCATCTCTGTGCCCCAGCAGCCAGCACGGGGCCTGGTGCACGGCAGGTGCGTGATTCTGGAATTGAGAAGCTGGTTGACCCACGGCCATCCCCAGCCCACCCCTGGCCCACCCCAGCATCATCAGGGCAGCTGGTGCA